>CM050690.1:72954115-74302286 GCA_027574665.1 Rhynochetos jubatus | reverse complement strand
GTCCTGTCTGCTTAGAAAGGGGGCTGCTGCTACCTTGATAACTGTACTGAAAGGCTGCTCTAGTTTCACTGCAGCCTACCTCTGTGCTTTGGCTTAGCTTCTGATTCAATGGTGCTTTTCTAGTACCCTTTATGGTTGCCCCTCAAAGAGACCCAGGGTGGCCCATGGCAGTTCATTTCATGGATTTCCTGGGGAAAAACCATTTCCCAAGGGGATCTCGCAGCCCTGTTCAACCTTAGCCCTTCTCTCAACGCTGACAGCTGTATATCAGCCTCACGCATCACCCCGAGTGCAGGCACTGATTTGGAGGATGCTTTTCAGCAGCAGATGGGCCATTGTCTCATGCCATGACCCTTCTTGCATTTCAACTGCAAAGGAGCTGGTGAGTAGCTATTTGCCTTACAAATGACCTTGAAGCATGGGACCAAGAGCATTGTGTTCAGCTGAAACTCCTGCACACCCTGCATGGACATGATCTGCTGTCAGGGTCTGATTCTGCCAACTGTGATCTCTGCTCTTTGTCACAGTTGGATTTGTCTCCTGGTAAACAAGCTGAGAAACCAGATCATTGCTCTGTAGATCATAACAGCTACTGGCTTCTGCTCACAGGGTATCCAAGCTGAGACTAAGGAAGAAACTCAGCAATGCACAGGGCTGGACCTCAACAGTAGGTTATCAAATGAGGCTCAGCAATGCCAAGAGCTGCGACATCTGGGGAGATGTTGGGTGGAGTCAACACCTTCTCATTCTTGCCTCCTCAGGACTCCCTACCCTACAGAGGAGGTAGGTATAACCCCAGAAATGCGTCATCCTGGACCCAAGATAGTGCTCATCAGCAGCATCCTGCTTCTTTGAGAAACAGCATCCAGGGGTGTCTGCTGGTTTCCTACCATCAAGTTTAACACCTAAACTGTGAGAGAAGAACTCTTTTTTGAGAGGGATGTGCTGCCCTGAAAAGGAGTGAGCACTGCACCTGGCCATACTGCAACCAATGTTACCCACACCTCCAGAACCACAGATGTCCTGACAAAGCCCAGGCTGATCTGTGAGGATGCCAGCCACTTTTTGGTAAAGGTTTTGCACACCCTGATCAATACCTGAAAGCCTCCCGCTGCTCCACATTAAGGCTGAGGTACAGGAACCGTAGCTGATTAGGTGCAGAAGAAAGCTCTGGGCTGGATCAGAGGCATCCAAGATGTCAGATCCTCTTTACTCATCAAAATACAGAAGTAAGAATCTCATCTGGCTGCTTGGCTGTGCTGAATAATAGCTCATTCAGAAGGTGGAATTTAAGCCTAAAAGCTAACATTTGTGGTGTATATTTATAACAGGCAGGCACAGGGAATGTACCCATACTGCATTTAATTTCTTTCACAAGCTCCTTTGATCCAGGCATTACTGTCCAGGCAAAACTGGCAGAAATTTCACTGCAGACATCACCAATCGTGCTGCTGTGAGCTGCCCTGCGTTGGGACTGAGAGTAGCCGCATTATCTTTCATTTTAATTGAGTGCTTGGCTAGCCACACCAGCCAGAAATCATGCTCCAGCTCAGCACGTGCCTGGCACGTGCAGTGAGTCTCAGTTACAGTGCATGGGGTGATGCTGGGAGGGAGGGGGCACCCACTTTGGGATGAAGACAGTGTGGTATTTAAGGAGGCTGCTTGTGCCCATGGGATGTGTGGGGTGAAATCCCTGAAGAGGTGGGAATGGTTTCTGGGTTTCCAGGATGTTGTCACTCTGCCTGAGGCAATCAGACTTCCCCTTTCCTTTGAAGGCAGGGAGGTGACTGCTGGAGTCACTGGTCCTGCTCCAATCTCCTCCTGCAGCCCATTGGCCTTCAGGATACAGTTATTCTTGCAAAGGAAGGAGAGGCACTGCTGTTAAGGTGGCCCAGGCTCATTTTGAACACACTTGAGCCAAGGTGGACCAGATCTCCAGCTGGGAGAGAATGTAAATCCACTACCTGCGCCCCTCTGATAGCCCATGCCCAGCACATGCCCAGCAACCCTGCCCCCTCTTGTAAATAATACTTCAGCCTGCCACGAACACTGGGCTTGCTGGAGCATGGAAAATTCACCCACTGACCTCTTCTTCTTGTACTAAGAGACAGTGAAGGATGTATTTATTTTCTCCATGCCTTCTCCATGCCTTTACGGACTGTTATCCTCCCTGGCCCTGCACAATCTCTTTTCCAGGCAGCAGCTTCCCGCCCGACTCGGTTCTCCTTGTGCAGAAGCTGTCTCAGACCTTGGTCATCTCCATTTGGTCTGTCTGAGCTGGGAGAGAAGTGTGCATACTGTCCATAGACACAGGTTTACACTGTGGAATGGTGATGTTAGATGTTTTGCTATCGTTCCCTGATGTCTGCTACCACTTCTGTGCTGCTCCCTGTTACTTGGAGCAGCAAGCACCTTGCTCACAAGCCCAGCACTGCCCTGAACAGTTTATTGCAGTTGTGTTCATCGACCCAGTATTTCATTTGTCATCCCATTGCCGAGCAGTTTTGTCAGATCTTTTGGCAGCTTTTAAAAGCCAGGTCACCCTAAACATGTGATGCTGGCAGAAGATGTCACCTCACTGCTACCTCCTTCCCTGGCTCACTCATGAACAGACTGAGCAGTGCTCATCCCATGCTCCCTCCTTGCTGGGCTCTGCCACTCCACTGACAAACCAGCCATATGTCCTGGCCTCTTTGCCTATTTCTGACCAAGTAGAAAATCCCCTGCTCTTCTGCTGCCATCTCCTTTAAAGTTTCTTTAAAGTTCCTCTAAAGTTCATTTTGGTGCTTGCCTTCAGGTTTGTTTTGAGATAGGCTGTAAGAAAACCTCCAGATTGGGAACCTTTCCAAACCTGCTTGCAGTGTGTTTGGGTAAAAATGGTCCTCTACTTTGTCCTGCTGTGTCCTTGCCCTCACCTGATCATCTCAGAGTGCTGCAGACTCTGCCGCTCCTGTGGCTGAAAGAGGGACTGTTCATTTTTATGGCCATAGCAAACGAATCCTCACGCTCTGCTGGCTGCCTTATTGTGTATTTACATTTAACCTGCCAGAGGCTGTGCTCTTTTTTAATTCTTCAGTTGGACAAGCCTTCAATATGTGAGGACTATCCCCTTTCCTCCCTTGCCTTGCAGTTTAACCTGAGCAGCCTTTCAACTGCATTTTTCTGCAAGGAAGAATGTGCCTGTGCTGAGCCTCCAAAAGGGCATCTTGAAACAGTCCCCGTGCTACCCGCACCCGTTTCATCTCTTTAGCTCTTTATCTTGTTTAGATTCTTTTTAATGAGTGTCCTCGTTGCAATGTCATTCCCTTTTCTCAAATAAATACTGACAGGGTGCACTTTTGCCTTCCATGCACATATGTGATGGTCACATTACATGCGGGTTTTGGATACTGTTGGCTTGGAGGACACAGTAAAGTATTATGGCTCCTTTTGTGGGCTCAGGGACCAACTGCTCTGTGCAAAATCCTTGCTGGAGCCAAAAACCTCATCTCAGCATCAGATGGGGATATGCTCTGTAAATGCTAATTTGGTTTCAAAGAGCCACAGAGCCATGGTATAAAGGCAGTGTGGAGGTGTCCTTCAAGCTGAAAATTGGCAGCAGAATTGTCTTCATCACCTCCCACCTCTTCTCCTCCCTGAGGAGAAGTCTCTTGCTCTGATCCTTTGGCTTGGAGGGTTGGCTGGTACCACACCACAGTGGAGCACAGCAGACAGCCTGGCCTGCCTGCTCTGTCAAAAGAGGGATGATGTATCCAGCTGGATCCATGACATCCCTTTCTATGGTCATTATGGAGAGAAATGTCTCTCTAGCTGGCAAAAATGGCTGGTAAGCTGCGGAGGAAACATCTGCCAGGCTTTCTTTTAATTTTCTTGCTACCAACCTTTGCTTGTGCAGCAGCCAAGTTGTCCTCTTCTTTGCAGGTCATGATGCTTGAGCCAGTTTGCCTGCTCTGGGCAGTCCCCCGTGGGCAGCCATGCTGTACCAGAACTTGTCCACAATATTGATGCACTCCTGTACACTCGCAGCAGACCCAGAGCACAAAGGGAAGGTGTTTTCCTGGCAAGGTGCAACATGTCTAGCAGGATTTACCAGGCTACTCTGCATGAAGGTTTTGGTTTGCCCTACGTGGATGTTTCCTACCTGCTATTGTGACTTATGGCTTCTTTGGAAACCAGACTGAGCATGGTGAGCAGGGATGGAACATGAGTATTCCAAGGGCTGTGTCCAGTCCTGCTGCTGCTCTCTTTGGATCTGCATGTTGAGGTTTGAGTCTCACTGCTCCCTGACAGGCAGAGACATGAGGTACCAACATCAGGCAGGAGGAGAAAGGCCAGCAGGAAGAGCTCCAAGCCAGCAGCTCACTGACTGCCGCCATCCATTGCGGAGCTGGGCTGAGGCCGAGCCAGGGAGCCTTTTGCACTGGGATCAGCCAGATGAGCAGGGGTCTTACAGTATTAATTAAACACCTGGAGAATCTGGCGGGAAGCCCACTTCATTATCCATGGTGCTCAAGGATGCTTTCAGGAGTCCTTCCTCTCCTGTCTCTCTTCTCAGAGCTTCTTCCTTCCAGCAAGTCACAGTTTGCACACCCAGGAGAGATCTTCTGTCTTGGCCCGGATGGGGAAACAGTTCTTCCAAACTTCAGGGGCCCAGGGTTCAATCATCAGATGTAATATGGGCACCATAAGTTGGTGAGGGTCAAGGTGGGACGGAAAAAGTAGGCTGAGGGGCATTACCCTTCTAGTGGGACCTTGCTGCATTGCCTGGAGCTTCATTTTGGAGTATCTCAGAGGCAAGTTGCATGTCTCTGGCTAAATGTAGTGTTTGCAGTGTTTTTTTCACTGGTGTGGGGCACAGCACGTGGAGCTGGGTGAAATAGCACCTGCTTTTCCCTTCTAGAACCTCCCAGGCTCAGAAAGCAGCTTTTCCTCTGCTCTGGGCCACATTTCCAGCCCTGTGTCCCCAGGCTGCACCCAAATCACGAAAAAACAGCTCTACACGAAGCAGGGTGTTGGCATGCCTTGTCCTTCCCTGTAACTGCAGCTACCTGACTGCACTGACTGCTTGGTGGCTGCTGGTAGCCCAGAACCCTGTCATGATTTAAAACCACTAAAAGCAGCACTAGCCCCTTAGCTCTGAGAGCATGGCTTTGCAGCCATACTCCTCCATCCCCCAAAGGGACACTGGCAATGTGTCCTAACCCTCTGATGAAGCTGAGAGTGCAAAAGTGCCATGGTATGAATGAGGCAAGCTCCTCTCCAAACTTGGTGCCATTAACAAAAACGGGGAAGGCCAGCTCCTTGATATGGCAATTGCAACTCCACGGGTATGTACAGAAGCGTGAAAAGTACTGGAAAAATGCATCTGCTGCCTGGATCCTTCCTGAAGTTTAAATGATACTGGTAGTCTATGGGAAACATTTAGTGTGCAATTAGTACATGGGAGGCACAATGAGATAATTAGCCACCAGTTAACAGGATGAATGTGAAGACCACATTCCCTGCTTACTGATGTTTGGCTAATTTGCCATCAGCGGCCTTGTTAAGTAGTTATGAATTACACAGGAGGCGCAATGAGCTGGAACTTCCTAACAAGAGCGCAGTGACGTGGCTTGCACTGGCGACATTTATTGTTCCTGGGGTGACTGCCCCCATACCACATGATTATCGTGTGTCCTAGCTCCTTCCTTTCCTCAGCTGCTGCAATGGCCCTGCCAGGGCTGTCCGCTGGCCTTGACCCTGTGGGAATGGAAGGCAGGGAGTCCAGCTTGGCTATGGCCTCTGGACGTTTGTATCCTCCTTGGTGCCCAGCTTGGTATGACCAGTATCCCATCCTCTGCTCTGTTTGACCAGGAGCAGTCAGAGTGCAGGGGATCTGCTAGGAGACATGGTCCTCAGCATGGTAGGGGTGAGGAGGTCTGGCAGGATTTGCCTGGGACATGTGACGTACAAGAGGGTGGCCTTTACAGACCAAGAAGTAGCCTAATGAGGGATAAGCAAGTACTCCCATGGGTGGTGTTAAGGAGAGGCTGGATAGCACCAGGCTGGAGCCAAAGGAGGGCAGAGAGGAAGGGAGGATTTTGCGATGATCCATAGGCAGACCACAGGTTGGGGCTTGTGGGCAGAGAAGTTGTGAGCTCCCTCGTGGCCCTCTATGACATGCCACTTATGTCCTAGACAGAGAGGATGGCCAAGAGACATCAAGAACATCCTCAAAAGCCAGGGATGTTTTGGGTCTCTGCCTGGGTATTACAGCTTCTATGCCAGGAGAGGTGAAGTCTTGGTCTGGGCAGATGCCCATCTCCACAGTGGTTGTTCTGCTATGCCCACAACTGGGCACAGCAAGGAACTGAAGAGGGGAGGGAAGCGGGCAATGCTTGTCCCTAAGACCAGACAGACACAGATGTGCCCATGAAGGTAGCCGTGTGGCTCGGTCAGCACTGTGACAGACTGAGCCAACTGTCCTGCTGGGAGATGGAGATAATTAGCTTGAGCCCAGCATGATGCTGCTGGTACTTTTGAGTGATGCTGCCTGAGATATTTCAAGGGCACACAGCTAAGCAACCTGTTAAATGCTCTTACAAATCTAACAAGATAACCAGCCCCCTTGAGAAGCTGAACAAACAGTTGTATTTCCACTCAGAGGAGGTGAGCAACCTCTGCAAACATCAAACCATTCGCCAGGAGGCTTGGGGGCAGTGCGGGAAGAACTCCCAGGGGCCACAAAATGGGAACGGAAACTCTCGTAAAGCAGCTTGTCTTCGGCAATTTGTCTCTTTTCTCCCTGCCTCAAACGAGAAGCTGCAGAGACAGCATGAAAATGAAATATAACCAGGAGGAATACCCCATTTCAGCTCTCCTGAATCTCTTATGGCTCCCTCTGGTCTCTGATGCTCGTCTGCAGAAGTTCAAGGCAAAGTGATATTGAGCTGCTGGATCTGATTGAATTTTTTTCATAGCCTCGAAGGGCCACAGTGACTGGAGTGCTGCACTGAGCAAGAGAGGACATCGTTAGCCAGTTGGCAAGACCAGTCCTCATGAGACCCGTGCAACGCCTGGCCCGGGCTGCTGAATGACCAGCTAGCAAGGCCAGCTCTCTGCTTCTATGTGGGAATGAGGCAGATATTCAGAACAAGGATGGAAGCTTAGATTAAACCTGCCTTGATAACACACTCAGATAATAATCATAACCCTAACAATGTCTCTGTGGAGAGGAACTCTCTGCTGCCCCATTCCTGTGATTGCCCCTGATGGGATTTAGTGGGCTTCAGATGAACCCTTGGGGTTAAACTGTGTTGGGAAATGGACATTCTCATCCCTGTATTGAATGTTTGCCTTAGGACCCTCTGGGCTTTGACTTGGCTCTGAGCTGCTCACCTGTTGGCAAGCCCTGGGGGCTACCAACCTCCCTGGGTGGGGGGCAGAGAGAAGCAACTCATGATTTTAAATAGGGCCCTGTACCCCTCAATTCCCATAGAAAATCAATGAGTGAGCATGGACTCACAGACATCGTAATGGATGCTCTATTATCCTTCTTCTGTAGGGTACAGTGCAAGGATGCGCTGAACAGCCCCTGCTAGCTCTGTCACACAGTTGTGAAATGAGGAAGGCAACTCCCCAAATCCTTCAGGGACACCCCTCTCCTGAAAGCCCTGGGCTGTAGATGGCCACCGTGTTGGTGTGGGGAGCTCTTCTGGAAATGCAAGGGTGTGCTGGGGTCCAGGAGGTGAGGGTGAAGATGCTGTTGCTCTCTACTATCCCTCATTGGAGGCTGTTGTCTTGCAGCACTGCTGGAGGGGAGGGTTGACAGGGCAATCAGCCCTACTGTCCAGGGTGTGCTCGGCCACCTCTTCAAGCCGCTTAACTTGACCCAGTGGGCTGTACAGTGCAGCTCAGGAAACAAGAGCACAAACCCTTCCCTGGCTGCACTGCAGGCAGGAAGCACGAGGGCTCCCAAACCTTTGGGGTGGAGGAAGAAGCGTTGTGAGCTTTTGCAGCTGTTTGCAGAGTACAAGTCTGTCCATGGTTTTCGGGTTTTCTGTCATGTTCAACAAGCCAGCTGAGCTGTGGTCTTCAGCTCCCTCCTACTCTGGGAGGCCCCAGCCATGTCTCTTTGGCTTTTGGATGGAGGGTGCTGCCCTGTGGTCCATGCACAGCTGGGACATCCAAATGGGGTGTGCATCTGCTCCCAAGCAAACGCTACTCAGTCCTGGCACAGAGACGGCTCTGACGTTGGCTTTGGTGACAGCAGGCTGAGCTGTGAGTGGAGCTGGCTGGGGAACACACATATTTTTTGTCTAGCTAGCCCCGCCAAAGGCAGGAGCAGAGACCTGGCTGCAGTACCTGTTTCCACCTCCCCAGTGCAGTCGGTGGGGAAAAACAAGCCTGGCCCAGGAAAGCAGTGAGGATGATGGGTGAATTAAGATGAGGTGAGATGGGCAAGGAGGCTGTCAGTGGCGCTGGACTGAGCACACAGAAGCTGGACCACAATGAAACACACCAAAGGGCACTGGTGGCTTGTACATCCTCCTCCCTGTTTTTTGGGAGCAGAGAGAGACCTCGGCTCCACATTTCTGTGGTTTCTTTGCTCATTATAGGAAAAACGAAGGGTGAAGACAGGTCAATGAATCATTACTGTTTGGTTTGGCTGCACCACTGTGCTGTGTTTAGGAATGGCTTATTCTTTTTCTTCTTGCGAGTTGTTCTCTCTTCCCCCACTCCTTCGGGCTTTGGGTTTGTTTTGTGTTTTTTTCCCCTCGATTATCCTGAATTATTGCAAGATGGTGAAACAGAAGAGCTCTTCCTTTCCTTAGGTTGACTTCCATTGCAGCAGATGTCAAATAAAAGAGTCCGGCTTTTGCATAACTCATCCCAAAAGGGGGTTGGTGCATCCTGGATCTTTCACCCATCCCATGCTGAGACATTGCAGTTAGCCACTGGTGTGGCCTTCAGGCTCATGACAGCACTTTCCAGGGGAAAAAAAGAAACAAAGTAAAAAGGAACAGGACTCCTCTATCTATTTCTTAATTATGTATTTTTTTGGGTTCTTGCTGGAACATCTGTTCTGCATTTGTGCAAGGCACGTTAATATCTCTAGATCTGTTCATGCTTTTGCTGCTGGGATGCTGGGGTTGCATGGTGAGAAGCGTGGGCACACCACCAGGAATGTGTACCTGGGCAGCACCTCTCAAGGCATGGGCATGATGAAGGGCATGTCAGCAGGATGACTGCTGCCCTCTCATGCACTGCAGACCTCATGGGGAGTTGGGACTGCTCCCTCCCTGTCCCACTGCTACGCATCAGGGATGGTCTTTGGCATGCACACACTCCATTCCCAGCTAATATGGTGTGGCAGGTATACGTGCCTTGGGGCTGTGCCGACAAGGGTGTTTGCGGACCCATCTTCCTTCTGCAGTTATATGCTGAGGCTGGGAGGGCAGGCAGCATTCCTGCATTTGCAGCAATGAGGGTCCTGGAAAGACAGGGGGCAATTTTCTCATTTGAGTCTGTGCTGGGTTATAATTTTTCCTAATTCCTCAACTGTCATGACACAGGAGCTAGGAATGAGTGCTCCCTCTTACATATCGCTGCCTGATTACATGGTGTCAGAAGAGGCTTCCAAAAATTATTCCACGTAGGTGGCACAATCTGGAAGGGGACTTGGCAGACAGCCATACATAGGCACTACAGCCTTTGCAGCTCTCCCAGAGGCAGGTGATGCTGAGGAGGTCAAAAGGTGGGGATCCTGCTCCTTCAGGTAGCCCAACACTCCCAGAAGTCAAAAATCAATTTTTAGGTGGAGCTGGACAGGAAAAGGCAAATCTGCCCTGGAAATCTGAGTGTGGCTGTTGTCCTGATAACATTGTCCATTGGCAAGGCATGTTTCTGTGTGCTCTGTCCCTCCAGGTGGGATAAGGAAGGTTATGGAGCCGATGGTCAAACTGGTGGAGGTCAGACTGGAGAGCTGTTAACTACCCACGACTCCCCAGGATTGTCTTGGCGATTGCAGCAGGTAACTGGAGGGCTAATCAGAGAGCAAATGGCCTGAGATATAATCAAATCAGGGAGAGGCTGCTGTGAGAATTGGAGGTGACATTGCAAAGAGGTGCGGATGTTTGCAAAAGAAGCAGGCACTCCCTTAAGGAAGGCAAGCAAGCTGCCAAAGAGTAACGGTGAGTCTGGTTAACAGAGCCCAGCTCAACGACATGTGTTGTGAGTGGGCTCCAAGATTTTTCTTCCAAATTTTTCTGCCCTGGTAAATGTTTTCATGGGCTCTTTAGGAAAAGCAGATTTGTTTTCCTTAGGTGTCTTTAATGACAGAGGACAGTGAGGGGACACAGGTTCATTGAAAGCCCATGCCAATGCTGGCTGTAGGAAGCAGTGGCACAGCAGCGTACATTGAGAGAGGGTTGCTGTGTGCTGCCCTCTTGCCAAACATGATCCCACCCCACTGTATCCTCCATTGCCAGAGCTCTTGTGACTGCATGGTGAGCCAAACACATCTGGCACCAATCTGACTGACAAAACATATTTTGAGGGATGTGAGGCTTCTCAGGTTCATTTCAGCCGGATCAGCTCCATGAATGAACTCACTGTGCCATAGTATGACTAGAGGTGCCCAAGCAGGGACACAAAAAGGGTGCAGGACAGGACTGGGCTGCTGCTTAGTGAATATCTTCAGCACTGGGGTGGGCAGCAAAGGCAGACTTGAAGCCTTCTGCATCCCTGAGTCACCCCCTGAGCTCCCCCTGGGTCTCAGCTCTCTAGCAGCGAGCTGTTATCTGCAGCAGCACAAGCAGTACAGAGCCTGAGCTACTGAACCCATGCTGTTACACTTTCCCCACATGAAAAGTTTGGCTCAAGCATCTGCAGTCTTGTGGGCTTGAATTCAGCCCCTCCACCTCTTCTGCGTGTTTTTTCCTGGCTAAAACCAAAGAGAGGCTGGCTGTGGAGACCTTGGTGTGAGCTGCTCGCTTGGGTCTGCAGAGACATGAGGCATGCTCAGCAGAGCTTTCTGGTCCACGAGCTGGCCATGCCCAGCTCCAGGCTGTGTCCAGGGTAGCTGCAGGACAGAACCTGACATGGGGAGTCTCAGGAGAAGGAGGTGGCTTAGATTGCCATGAGTGACAGCTGCCAGTGTCTATCTAGTGACTTGGAGTGAGGTGGTGCCTTCAGCATCGTTTTGAGGAACAGATGCACCAACCCAATCCCTTTTCTTCTTGCCCCTGTGAACTTTGAGTGCTGCTGTAGCCATCTGTCTTTATGACCCTTTACTGACCATGATCTAGGGATGTGGGGGTTGTCTGAACTGCAGCTGCCCTCTGGTTCATCTCCTTGCATGTGCTATAAGAGCTCTGCCTGAGGTGCTGCTGACCATCTCACGAGGATTAGTGGGACTCACCCTGCACTGGCACAGGCAGCACAGGGCTGTGCTTGAGCTGCCAGAAGCTGCCAGGGAGATTTAGCTGGTCTTGAAGCCGACAGAGAGGGGTGTTTAATGATCCTTGATCCACGCTGTCCACGGAGGTTCCCTTCCGTGTTCACAAGGACCAGAGAGAGTCAAATGATGGATGTGGTAGGAGAGCATGAATAGATAACACAACAGATCAGGAATAAATTAGCAATGGGCAGTGCCTCACTCAGCTCCCTCTAGTCCAGCTCTCCTGCAGCGCAAATATGTTTCCCGTCTGCATCTCTGGATTCGCTGTTTAATCTAGTTTCTAATGTCCCAGGCTTTCCTTGGGAGAAACTTCTCCACGGTCTCATAAATCTTCTTGTCAGGAAGTTTTTTCTTGCTGCAGACCTGAAAATTTCCCTTTCTTAATTTCATGCTGCTTATCCTCCCTTCTCTGTGCTGAGCCATCCCCTGGATAGGTGCTGGAGCATGACACGAGCAGTGCTCTCGACAGCGTCCCTCTCCTCTCATCCCACTCTCTCATGAGGTTATTTCTCACTAAGTGCTAGCTCCCTTCCTCCTGCCTCATCCTACCTGCACCAAGGCAATGCAGCAAGAGCTGTGGGCTGTGGGGGTGGTGGTGGTAGAAGCATGGGATGAACCTGATGGGAAGCTGGAGGGGCTGGAGAGGCTCTCTGGAACCTCTTGTCGCAGGGTTAGTTCTCCTTAACCTGCCCTAACCTCTTCCTAAAACCCTCCTCACTCCTCATGCCTGACAGCCAGGAATGATTCTTTGCTCCCCTCTTTTCTGATGTCCAGCCTAAATTTTTTTTGCTGCAGTTTCAGTCCCTCCCTGTTTCACTTTGCCCAGCATGGCCATGGAGAAGAGCTCATTTCCCTGATCTTTGCAGAAGTGTTCCCTGCACAAGAAGCCTGTTAGCTTCCTCTCTACCCCAGTGCTTGAGGTGACAAGAAACGCTGGGTCTGAAATCCCTTTGGGCTCTCCTGGGAAAGGGCTGCAGGCTGCTGCCTTCACTGCCCACATACTACAAACAGATGAGTCCAGAGGAGCACCTTGCAGGTTAATCTCGAGACTCTAAATGTGGCCAGGTTGGGTTGCAGATGTTGATGCCAGAGTGTATTTATTCATTTCACAGTTTTGCTTATTTATCAGATCCTGTGATCATTAAATTGTGCATTACCATTTGGCATGTGGCAGGTTTTAATTCCTATGTCTGGTTTATGCCCTCTGCAGGTATTAGCCTAAATGCATTTCCTGACAAGTGATGGATGCTCCAAAAAGCCGTGGCAACATATTTATTGATCAGAGCTCTCTGTAACCCCAGCTCACTAATGCAAGCTCTCGCAGCGCCAGGAACTATTGTCTCCTCAGACTGTTTCATTAACTCAGATGTGAGGGTTTGGACTTTCCTTCCATGCAGGATGGAGTAAATCTTGAACGGTGTCAGCTCTGACAACAGCTCTGGCTCACTAAGTAGGGTAGACCTGTGCTTGGCAAAGGGACCTCTGAGGAATGTCTAGGGATAGAAAAGCCCTTCAAGAACTTTCCAGAGAATGCGGGGGCAAGCACATAACTCTCCAGTGTATTTGGGATTGGAGGGTGCCTCTACTATTGTATCTCCTGCAGATATGTCTGGCCTGGCTCTGTACTCGGTCCTGCAGTTGTAGGGTTGGGAGCACAACATCTGGGTGCTGCGGCTGTTTCTCCCTAGCACAGATGGAGTTTGCTAGTGAAGTGCCGGTTTGAGTCTCACTGCAGGGTCCGCAGTGCAGAACCACATTGGTGCTGCAGGGAATGGGAAGTGTGTGCTGCCTGCAGGGCTGTGCTTGGAAAAATCTAGTAGGAAAAGTTCTACTTAGAAAGGTCTGGTTTATCTAGGGAAAAGCATTTGTTAACCTTTGAAGAGATGGAGGAGCACGGGAATATGCTGAGTTATCCTGTGTTTCATGGGGGCACACTTGAACTCTGATGGGCTCAGAAAGCTAAGGGCTACCATAGAGAGAAGAGATAAGGAGTAGTTAACAGTGTGGCCAAACTTGTTAGAATAAAGACCAGAAGCCTTTACATCTGGGAGAGACTAGGGGAGTCCTGCTCCCACCCAGCGTCCCACTGGAGCAGGGGCTTCAGGAGTTGAAATGACCTTGCAAGCAGATCTTGCCCAGAACTGTGGAGGTGACATCACTGTCCTCAGTGATCTGCAAAGCTCCTCCCCCATCCAAAATCTAGGAATTGCTTCATCCCTGGAGGAAGGCACGACAGGAAGCTTCTGAGCACCTCCACACTGCAAGATCCTGTGGATGAAAACACATTGCTCAGGGCTGGCTGCTAATGGCACCAAGCCCTCCCTTTGCTCTGTGCTGTGCTCCAGTGATGGGAAAGGATATTTCCACCCCAGAAGCAAAAAGCGGTGATGCTAGTGGCTGCTGCAATGGACACACTGCTTCCCAAGCCCATTTTTAGACACCCCTGAGTCTGAGTCTTAGGTCCAGTTGTCCCACTATGCTCCCAGGGCCACATTGCACCATCGGAAAACTCAGTCCTGCACCATCACCTGCACCTTCTTTGAGAGCAGCAGGGTGGGATGCCGTTACCTAGGGATGTATTACAGCCCAGTGCCTTGCAGGGTGAAGCAGGGAGTTCATGCTACATGACAGAGGCTTTGCAGGGCCACATCTGTGGGACACTGGGGGCCAGAGCAGATGGGGGTAGATCTGCCAAGCCCATGGCTGGGAGGGAAGAGGTAGGTGATCATGGAGAGTAAGTGGCAGGGTGGTGTGGAATCCTGTCAGCTCCTCAGTTAGGAAACTCCAGCTGATTCAAACCTGCTGGTAGGGCTGCTCTCTGGAGCGGAGCGAGAATCCACGTTACAAACATTTTCGGAAAACAGCTCCTCACCCCTTCTCCTGTGGTTTGCCTGGCCTGAACGTCCATGGAAAGAATGGATGAGGCTGTTAGGAGAGAGAACTGTGGTCTTAAGGTGACACTGGAGCTCTCCACAAGACTCTCCAGCCATGATCCCTATGGCTGGCACTGGCTGCAGCTCTGCCTGTCCTCACCAACTGGGCATGGGTTATTTGGTGTGGCCTAAGGCAGGATGCTGGCTCATCTCCTCTGACCCCTCATTCACACAGCCCCTGGTCTGGGGGTGAAAACTGGAAATGAAACCCTGAGGTCCTGGGACCAGCAGACAGCAAGTTGTGCCTTTGCCAAAAGACAAACTGGGCACCAAAACCTCGCTCATGTCAACGCTCACAGCTGCCCAGCATGAGCATCTTTGGGGCTGAACTGTCCACCAAGCTCTGTGGTGAAACTGAAAGAGTTACTGTCCAGTCCTATGCAATCCTCCCCAAATGCTAGAGGTGTCAGGGGTTGCTCATCCAGGTGCCCACCACTTGGAGAGAGAGGTTTGACTGTACAAACATCCTTGCCTCTCCTCAGACAAAGATCTCTGTGCCTGTTACCAGCAGCCCATTAGATTTTAAAGCCCTCAGTTGTCCCTACAGCCTGATCACAACTGTTAATGAAGGGTGTCCTCAGGGGGCTGTGACAGGGCAGGGAACCCTTGGCGACAGTATCTAGTACAAGGGGATGCAAGAGAATGTTGGGAAGAGCGGGGTCAACCCTCCCACCATCTCATGGGCTGGCAAATGCCTCAACAAGGACATTTTCATCTGGGACAGCACAGATGAAAGGACTCTACCCACCTTCACCTTCCACTGCTGGAGACTGGTGAAGAGAAATAGTTATTTTATAGAAAGAAACTGGGTCTTATATTAATAGAGAGAGATTACAGCTTAATGTGCAAAGAAGAAAGAAGCTAAATGAGGTGCTGATGCGGTGATGGGGGATCTTTATTGTTAAGCAGAGTCTTAATAATGCGTAGCATTGTGCTCATCTTTCTGTAACTTTATTCCACTATTGTAAATCTGTTTTTACTGATCCCATCATTTCAGCCTTAATTCTTGTTTAGAACTGACCTGGTGGAGCCATCTGCTAGCCAAGAGAAACTCTTTCCTCCCTCTCCTCTTACCAGACACTGGGAAATGACCTGCTATTCCAGATATTTCGCCTAGACACCTGGGGTCAGCACTGTGTCCAGCACAGAAATCCCATGGTCTGTCTGGGGCAGAATCACCTCCCGGGCACCACAATGGAGAGGAAAAGCCTGTGGCATCCATTGGGAGAGCAGAAATCAGGTGAGGAGAAGTCCTGGTGGGAATGGAGATGCAATCAAAGAGGAAAATTCTTGATAACACCAATTCAGTGCCTGCAGTTGGAGATACCATCCCTTTCACACAGGCTCTCCAAACAGTTGCGAAAGCACACTTTTTTTTTTTTTTTTTTTTATCAGAGATAAAAAAAAAATCAACCAACCAAACTAGGTATGGTTCATTTTCGAACTCGCTAGAGTGGGATGACACCTGGCAGGTTTCCTCCTGCATCCTGTTAACATCCATATCTCCTTGCTGCTCCTTTGAGGTCAGAGACAAACTTTGGGAGCCGCTCTCTGGCCGTCCGGCCAGGCTTCAGTGCCCCGAGCTGAGCTTTAATTAACAGAAAGTGGCAGCCATTCTGCTCAGCACAGCAATCTCAGACTTCAATTGCTGATTGAGGCGAGAGCCATTTCTCACCAGGTAGAGGAAATAAGGCTTGCATCGTAACATAAAAGATTGTTTTAATTAAACCTGGTATTTCTAAGCCCGCTGCTGGCTGTAACCAAACAGAGGAGGCAGCTGGATTTTGAATTTTGAGTCAGAAAATTCCCAGAAAAAAGGCATTTTTTAAAACTTAGTAGGCTAGAAATGGAGCAGGATAGAACTGAAATAAGGCTTTTCTTTTGTTCAGAGGTCTATTTGCTCTGGGCCATGCAGGCTGGAGGCATGAGGTCGGACATGACAGAAATGCAGCTGCTTGTGGGGTGTCACAGTGGAGGAGCACCTCTTCTGTATGTAACTCCAGGGGCTGTGTTTGCCCCCATGACTCACTGCAGCCTGGGGTGTCCAATGAGACCAAACCCCAGCACCACTCATCTGTGCACCCGGGTCCTTCTCTCCCTTCTCCAGCTCAACACTAGCTCCACAGTGGTCTTTGCAGGAAGGCCAGTATGCAGATGAATTCCTGCCTCAGCACTGTGAAAGTCTTGCTACACCCTACTCTGTGCCTTTTTTTTTCCCAGTACCTGCATGTTATGCGGGTACCCTGTGTGTCTTCCCCACCGGCAGCCAGGGCTGTTTCTGGATGGCTTTAGCTAATTTAGTCCTGTAGCACAGGTACAAAACCCAGCAGCCACCAAGTCCTGAGCTCATCAAACTTGGTGAGGAGGCTGTGGAACAGACCCCAGCCTCAGCTCTTAGCTGAATTTTCTAAATCTGTGGTGCTGTTGAAATCCTCCCGAGCTGGAGGAGTAAATCCATCAAGCTATTCCCTGTGTGCCCAACCAGCCTGGGTATGGCCTATGCTGGTTGCTGAGCACCTTCTCCAGAGCTCCTGTGACCAGCTTCCTGGGCAGAGGCATCAACCCAGGCAAAAGCACATTTTTAAGTGCATGTCAACTCTGCGCTTTCCCTGCTTAACAAGGTATAAATCAGAGCAGCCAAAAAGCATGGCTGACCAAGGAATCAAGCTGGATTTAGGCTTGAGCTTTACAAAACTGTCAGGTAAGGGACTACCATAGCCAAATAAACCCAGGCAGACACAGTGTCATAGCAGGAACACCCCAGCTGGGACCCGTGAGGTGGACCCAGTGTACACACGTTTCTCATCTCCCACCCATGCACCCGTCAGACGAACAACATCTCTGGATAGGTTTGCTCAGGCATTGCTCTGTGTCAAGTGCAGCTCCTTTTCTCCATCTGTTTTGCTGGGTTTTTTTGCCTGGTCATGGAGTTGGTTCTCCAGGAGACTCACGCCATCCATGCCTGCATATGGCCTGAGTGATGTGAACAGGGCACTGGATTGTGTCTGGGAAAATGGGCTCCTTCTGAGTCCTTTGGTGGTGCTCAGGGGCTCCAGCATCTCCCAGAGCATGACCACAAGCCAGGCGAAAGGCCGAGCCATGGCAGTGAGAGCGTGGGACATTTAGCAGCACCATCAGGCCATAGCATCCAAAATGGAAACTTCCCAGCTTGTTTTGTGCAACTAGTTGATATTAAATCCTCACTTTCTTGCCTAAAATAAACAGAATTGAGCAAAGACGTAAAAATATGTTGGTATCCACAGACAGAAATACACTTACATGCCACATATCTGGAGTTTCAAATGTTGTGTTTGCCCAGAATGCTGCTTCAGCAAAACCAAAACTATTTGCAGAACAGTCAGTCACAAAAAACCCCCAACTTTCCCAGCTCAGAAATCTTTGGGGGCAAAAGCAATGATGGCTATTAAAGTGAAACTGTCTGCCAAGGGTTTTTCAAACCAGAGAGCTGCAGATGAATCCAAATGGGCCCATCTCAACATTGGAATAAATTTAGACAAATAAACAAATGAATTGAGACTAGCATGAAACACTTGAAATGATCAAACCAATCTAGATCAGTTGCCTTCCTTCTGCCCTGGAACTACCAGCTTATAGGAAGATATAAGATCTCACATTTTTTCTCAGTACAAGACAGGAAATAGTCCTGAAATCTCAAATATTTCCATGGATCAGAATTTTAAAACCATTATTATTTATTTACAGTATCTCCTGGTGCCTCTGAGAATCTCCTGCCAATGGGTGATCTAAAATAGCTTGACCTGACTGAGCAGAGGAACCAAGACATTTCTGTGGTGCATCAGGGAGGTTTGTCAGCTGTCCGGGTCCCACTGGTGCCTGCAGCCAGCTGATTTAAACTGCATATGCAAATCTTAATTAATTAGCAATTAGGAATGGCAGCTTGTCAGATTGCAAAGCCTGGCACCAAAAGATAGAGACTGGCCACATACATTCAGAGTGTTAGCCCTTAAGCATCATTAAAACCTTTGTGACGTGGATGCACCACTAAGCCACAGGCTTTGGAAACATCCAGCTCAATTTCATGGGGCGGAAAACTGATGGTAACATGTTGGAGAGGGTTTGCCCTAAACTGCCCTGCATGGACAAAGGGAATGTTGTGGGTTGTTGTGTCTCCTGATGGGTCAGGTCTGCGTTCGCAGCTCTCTAGCCAGATGTCCTCTGGGGTGGCCTGGGGACACTGGGCAGACATCCCAGCTTGCAGAGGCAGAGGTCTGCCTCTCCAGAGGTCTCATAAGCCCCTATCAGAGCACAGATCCTGTGTGTGCCACTGCTGGGACTAGCTCTATCCATGACAACAGAGGGATTTGTCCGAAGCCAAATTCCACTTTGGATCATCCTGGCTGGAGTCTGTGGGTGTTCATGTGGATGTGTGCACCAGGACAGGGTTTTGGGAAGCTGAGCTGGAGCTGTGGTGGTATGATACATTGGTGGGTGCCAACAACAGAGCAGGGCACGTTTCCCACCCCAGCCTCTTCACCCTCAGGGAGGAAACATTCCCCTGCACTGCTGCAGGCACTGCCCACATCCAGCTGTTCTGCAGCTGGGGCTGATTTCACAGCTCCACCATTTCCAGCGTCCCTGTATGTGTAGGAGGCACCAGCCAGAGATGGGACAGGAGGACAGCCAGGGCCTGGATACCCCTGGGAAAGCCACATCTGCAGGAAGCTGCCTCCAAGGATTTTTCTCTCTAAACTTGCGGCTCACGTCCTGCATCCTGCCGCTGCCATTAGCCAGCCTGGCTGGATCAAATCATTTATTTCCCATACAGCCTCGAAAAACACATTTCAAACCAATTTATTTTGGGGACCTCTACACATTTTCCAATGCATTTTCCAGCAGAGTTGAAGACCTCTGATGCATTAAAGCCCACTGACCATTGCCTTGGTCCCTCCTGTGGACCCCACCAGCTGCCCATGTGTTCCCAAGGACAACATGATGAAAAATGTGACCTACATTTCCTCATACTCCTGCATGGCTCAAACTGCCATGCAGGAGTGAGACTGCAGCTTGGAGTCAAATGATGAGCATGGGTATTCATGTTCATGCCCACTTAATGCCTTCACCATAAAAATGGTTCTAGAAGCAATGGGGAGAGCCAGACAGGGTACATTAGAGACACCCACAGGGATATTATTGTGCTGCTATGATTTTAATATCCTTAGACAGGAGATAACCCATCTCTACAGATAAAAACAGGAACCCAACATGAAAAATGCAGCCATTATCCAACTAGACATGTTTTCCTCAGCTCTGGGAAGCTCTGAGTGGAGGTAAATGCACACAGGATTGAAATTTCAGTCTGCTCCAACTTCCTCCTGGTGCTGGAGCTATGTGGAGAGAAAGAAAAAGATTTACTTCTTTCAGAAGAGGCTTAAAGCTCTTTACATATTGCTAGGTGTCTGATGTGGCATGCTGACCAGGTCTATGCGTTTCATCTCATCTCATCTCATCTCATTTTGTTAATCACATTAATGACAGTCCTAACATTTCAGTATGGCTGTGGATCAGCAGCTGAGCTCTGAGCATTTTACTGCAAAGGAGAAGATGCCAGAAGTTAGACACTACTCTCAAGTGTCCTGGCATCCTCTCTGCTCTGCACCAGCATGTTTGGAGCCTCTCCTGCAGAGATGGAGAGGTGGCACACCCTGGAAATCATCCTCACATCTTCCTCCTACTACATTTTCTGATACAGCTCTGTGCATCAAGTGGGACCTTGCAGAGGGTTCCTTTGGGGGTTCATGCCTGAACAAGATTTGTGAAAAATAAAGACAGCTTAATGCAGAGCAGGGGGGAGACGAGAAAGGTCTCCAGCTATGCAAAAGAGAGATGCAAAGAGGACTGGAATAAGCAGAGCTCACCTTCACCGGGCACAGACAAAACCAGTCACAGGCACTCAGTAGGGAAGGTTTAGCTGTGACATTAGGGGACATTTTCCAATGATATGGGCAGTGTAGCACAGTTTCCATGAGGAGGTTGGAGCTCTCATCAGCTGTTTTAAAGAAACAGTTTGCCTTGTGCCTGGCTGGGCAGTGCTGGGCTCAGCTTAGGGCTGGAGTATAGGTTGCCTGCAAGCACTCCCAGCGTGAAGACCCCCTCAAAGCAACAAGTGCCCAAAACATATGGTGGAGGGGTAGACAGCCCTGTTAGCTCTGCTTTGACACCTGCAGTTCAGAGCACACAGGGCAGGTGATGTTGTGTCTGCAGCAGCGTCCTACAGGTCCTGTTAATCATACTGAAATAATCAAGCCAAGGGAGTCAAAGCATTAACTGCTAATTACAGGCATTGCTAACCCTGCAGGTACTCTCTGTCCCCATCACCAGGCTCAGCCCAAACACAGGGAGCCTGGCACTGTGAAGGGGATGTGACAGCCCTAAGCATGGTGTGCAGGCCTCCCCACCCCATTGCTAATACCCCTCTTCTTCCTCAATTGAGGGCACTCATCCTGCTGGACACATGCACAATGAACTAATTGAAGGGTGTGCTAACATAGCTTTAAGGGTCCTTCTATGACCTTGGGTCACTTTCTCAATTCCCCCTTGCAGGGAGGACAGTGCTTGGACCGAGCCTGGCACAGGGGAGGGAGAGGAGGAAAGCCAGAGCTGCAGTGCTCTGATCCAACACAACATCAAGTGTCCATGTGGTGAAAATGCATGAAAACCTTGAATCCTACTGACATTTCCCCCTGCCTGTCCATTTCAGCTCTGCTTGTCACCTCCCAGGACTCACCACTGCAGCAGATGGGGAACAATCTTGAAATGACAACAGGAAATGCTAATGAGACGAGATGAAATGCTGAAAATCAGATCTCTGAGCTGCACCAAACACCTCCTGAAACGCAAAGAGCCCTCTGTAAGAAGTCATCTTTTCCCCATGGTCTCAGCTCCACACTGGCACCAGAGCAGGTTTCTATTTCAAACCTGAGCTTTCTCTCAGCAGAAGAGGGGTCAGCATGGCACAAGAAACTGGGGGCACAAAACTACGAATATGAAATCATGCATCTAAGAAGAAACTGTGGCCTGTGTGTCTCATCACTGCAACTAGACACCCAACTCCTGGGCAGCCACTGACCCCAGCTCACAGTTCACAATCACCACATAGACCTCACTTCAACTAGCACGCCTCAAACCACTTATTTAACTGCCTGATATTAATCTCTTTATAAATCGCTAATTACTATGATCTTATTTGCGTTTGCACTGAATAGATGTCCAGACAGCATCATGCTCGTTCTGCCATACCACTTGCCAGGCCTTTTACTGAGCTGTGGCTGCATGTCTCCCTTTCCAAGTGAATTTTATCCCTTGCATTAACTTGGCTTTACAGAGAAGGCTTTGAACATAGAATAAATTAACTCATTAGCCTCTGTCATGGTTTAACTCCTGCCAGCAACTAAGCACCACAGAGCTGCTTGCTCTCTCCCCCCCTGCTGGGATGAGAGAGGATTGGAAGAGTAGAGTGAGAAAACTCATTAGATATATAGATATCTATCTATAGATAGGTATATATATCTATATAAAATAATATAAAGACAGTTTAATAAGTAAAACAAAAGCCACACACACAAGCAAAGCAAAACGGCATTTATTCATCACTTCCCATTGTCAGGCAGTTCAGCCATCCCCAGAAAACCAGGGATCCATCATGCATAACAGTTACTTGGGAAGACAACCACCATCACTCTAAGCATCCTCCCCCCTTCCTTCTTCTTCCCCCAGCTTTATATGCTGGGCATGACATTGTATGATATGGGATATCCGTTTGGTCAGTTGGGGTTGCCTGTCCCAGCTGTGTCCCTTCACAGCTTCTTATGCACCCCTAGCCTACTCCTTGGTGAGGTGGGGTGAGGAGCAGAACAGGCCTTGACTCTGTGTAAGCACTGCTCAGCAATAACAAAAACATCTCTATATCATCAAGATTGTTTTCAGCACAAAACCAAAACATAGCCCCAAGCTAGCTACTATGAAGAAAAATAGCTCTACCCCAGGCCATGTTTCATGGACTGTTTTCCATCCTATACTGTCCTGGCAGCAACTGCAATCAAGAGGTTGGGATACTTTCTCAGTGGCTGCCCTGGGGAGTCTCCCTACATGTGCAGCAGCTTTAGCCCTCTGGAAAAGCTCCAGCAAGATTAGATTGAAAGCTGGCCTTAAATTTCTCCAGCAAATTTTTTTCTGATTGAAAACCAAAACATTTTTACCAGAAAAAGAACAACTGGAAGCAAAACACTACAGTTCAGGCCAGGCAAAAAGGGGCTACCTGCAGCATGGTGATGGTTTATGAGAAGGAATTTCTGAATCTCACCTGCCCCTGTTTGTGTGTGTGTTCTGGGGTCAGACCCATCACCTGTGGTGTGCTTTACCCCCTCCTGCAGGTCACATACCCCAGTGTGCCTGTGGACATCCCTGGCTGAGTCCGTCTCCCCAAGCCCTTTGATCTTTCTCAATAGCGAAGCCCCACAGACATCCATGGCATCTCTCCTCTTTTGCATTCAGCCCTGAAGCAAGCTGTTTGTTTGCAAGGCAAGGGCAGGAACTCAGCTCATGGCCAGCCAGCTCCAGCCTGACCTCCAGCCAGGACTCCATACCAATTGCTCTGCAAAGGCTTTTATGGTTCTTTCAGCTGCACTCAGCTTTGATTGTGCCTGATCAAAATGCACACGGCCAGCTTTGATAATCACTGATGATCAGGAGCTTTTAGGAGGCAAGTGACGGGGCCAGTGCTAGCTTGATGGATAGGGTCATTAGGAGCAGCAGTTTCCCTCCTTGACTTGCTTTTTGAAGGGAAGATGTGGGGGTTTTTTTCTCCCTCATTCCTCTGGGAAGATGTGTGAGGGTGTTTTGGGGGTTCCTGGCTGTTTCACCCTCTAAAATTCATAAAGGTATTGGTATGTATGAGGAGAGAAGTCAACATATAGTCATGCTGTGGCCTGGCTAGCATGCACAAGCAGTGGCTCTGAAAAGTAATTTCTGCATAAATCAGCTGATGGCCCTGCTGGTGCTCAAACGCATCTCCTGGTTGAGAGATGAGCATCTTTATCATCACAGTCCCCTGAGGTGAAACAGAGATGCAGAGGGATTAGAGGCTGTCTCCAATGCAGTATTCATGGTCCCAGGCTCTACCTGCATAGCTGGGTGGGCTGGAGGCATGAAGGGCTCCTCTGCAGTGGCCCAGCTGCAAGCATCACCTGAGGTTTTGGAAGCGTGAGGATGCTTGTTGCAGAGCAGCCCTCACCCTTCTTGGTGCAACCTTAGTGGGATGTTGTGCTGGATTGCCTGCTTTCTGCAAGGAAGAGCTGGGGTTTTCCAGATGAGACCAGCCCCTCCATGGCAGGGCAGTGGCTGTAATTGCCACCCACAAATGCAAGAGTATTAACATGGTGGTGATAAATACCCCCTTGGCCTGGAGGAACCAAGATGCTGCCAGTAATTAGTGAGCTCATTACAAACTCCAGAATGTATTCCCAGCCCATCTCATGCCACCTTTCCCTGGCCTCCTTGGGATCTCTGAGTTGTGGCTTGGGAAGCCCACAGGCACCCAGAGAGGTGATGTCACCCCAGCATTGCTGCCAGTGTGACTGTCCTCAGTCTTGCAGGGTCTCTTCAGCAGGGCCAGCAGCACCCATGGCTAAAAATGTTGCCTTGTGCCAGGACCTGCTGCTGTGAAGGAAGCAGCCTGTGTGTCTCCAGCCATTGGTGGCCTCTCCAAAGCCTGTTCCTACCTTACACAGTGAGCCAGGGACCTGCTGCAGCAGCTAAGCCTGGGAAAGGATGGTGCAAACCAGTCTCCAGACCCTGGTGGGCTGCAAAACCCCAGGGAAAAGCCAGGCAAGAAGTGAAGCTGTATTTAGACAAACCCGTCAGGGAGGCTATGACAGCCTGCTCTGTCTGTAGAGATTTGGCAGACCTGGGCTAGAGGCAGGCTGAACTGCTTTACGTAGGCACAGTAGGTGTCTCTGCCGTGGTAGGGCTGAATGCATCCTCGGAGCCATTCAGCCTTAGACGTCCCGCTGGTCTCTGGGGATAGGTGTGCAGACAACGTTAATCGTAGGTGCTAAGTATCTACCTCCCTGAGGACACCTTGTTCAGCCCCTCCTGCTCTGCTGAGACGCCATCAGTTTAGGAATTAATTACAAATGTGAATTGGAAAAAAATAAATCATTTTGTTTAATAAAAAAAAAGGGGGGAGAGGGAGGTGAGAAAATTTGCCAGAGCCATACATTAAAAAAAAATTATGCTCAGCAGGCAGGTGAGCCAAGGCCCGCCAGGCAATTGGGAAGGCAGCGTGCAGGCGGTAATTGAAAAAAGTGAGATGCAAACGAACCGCTTATGTGCCGGCATAATAACTCCCAACACAAACGTGCAATCACCAAGTTAACAACTGGCAGCAGTGGCCAGAGCATGGGTGGGAGGTGCCCTGTGCTTTGTCCTGGGGTCCCTGCCACCCCCCAGACACTGGACTGAGGTCTGTGTGCCTGGGACGGGGACAAGTATCTCAGTGGTGACTCCTCACTGTGCTCCTCTTGCTCTGAGAATGAACCACAGATCACCCCTGGGGTTTGTTGAATGTCTGTGAGTTAGCGCCAGGGCTCCCTTTATAGCCCAAATTATGGGTTATTGCAGAGTGCGAGCATTAAACACCTGCTGCAGGAGGGATGCTCGTCCCTTTGCAACCGGCTGCTTCTCTTTCTAGCTCCCTGTTTGGGGAAAGCCTCTCACATCTCATCCTGCTTTGTACCTCCCAACATCTCTGCTGGGTTTAGCCTCAGGCAATGCCCAGGAGGGATTGTCCTCAGGAAAAGACATGGAGATGTTCCCAGTCACCTGGTATTTGGGGCAACCTTGACTAATGCTTTTCCTAAGGATTCCAGTCACAGCAAGCAGCTGAACTGGATGTGTGCAGCCGTGCAGCCCCTTTCCTGGGCTGGAGGCTTTCCACAGCCAGGAGGCACTCCTCCTGTAGTGTCAGGGCTTTCCTTACTGCATGAGCTCATGAAGTGTGATGAGGATGTTCCTTGTGCCAGGGTCCCTCTGCAAGGGGAGCAGACCCTCTTGCATGCTGCAGTGAGGACAGGGTCCTTGCTGGGTGGAGTTGAGCTCATGCTAGCTCCTATGCCTGCTGTTCCAGTGTGAGGTCTTGGGATGCAGAGTCTTCACTCTCCTCCTCTTTGCCTGATTTCCAAGAGAAGCAAGGGGTGGAGTGAGGTCTCAGAGTGTTTTCCATTTTACTGCTTCACTTGGATCATGTCTACATGACTGGGGATCGGCATCCAGTCAAGCCCTGGGTTTCCACCAATGAGTATCTGCAGAGCATCTGCAACACACGGAGTGCAGCAGCTCCTCCACTTAATGGCTAGTCTGGCCTGATTCCCATCCTTGCCCCTGTCTCCAGGACTCTTGCCCACAGAAGAGGTTATGTTTAACCCCAGCTGCTGCTGGTAATCCCTTCTCTAATGCTATTCACACCTTCTCCCGTTGCTCCCTCCTCCATGGTTCCCCCACAAACATGTCAAACTTCTTTATGTTCTGGGCTCTGTTGCTTTGATTGCTTCACCTCGAGGGGGTCAACCGAGATCAGGACTCATTTATGAGAGATGCTGTACATGCAGCGATTGTCCCTGCCCTGGGACCCTACAGCTAGCTCAACAAGCCATGATTTATCCTGGGGTGGCAGGGAGCAGAGACCCAGAGAGAGGTGGTAATTTGCCCCATGTTGCACAGAGCACCCTGCGTGGGGAGCAGTCCCAAGCTGGGTGCGACCATGGCCCCATATAAGGCATGTGGAGTGCTAAAAACAAGACAAACTAAGCGCAGCTGGCATAAAATCCATGCAGTACATTGAACTGTAATGATTCTGACAATAAAGCAACCCAATAAATATTATGAAATGAAAACAGCCCTCCGGGAGCGTTTGCTATCGATTGCTGAGGGCTGGCATTTGTGCAGCAGATTACGTGCGAGACACGTTTGCTGTGCCTTTTCTTCTTTCCCTTTTAAATGCAGAATGAAAAGAGCTCTCTGGAGTGTGTGTTGGGAATGAGACCCCCTCCCACTCGCGCTTGGGTGCTGTCAGAAAGGGAGAAAAAGAAACGAGCAAGCTGGGGAAGGCTGTGCAGCAAGTGGTAGAGGGGTGTGGGGATGTAACTCCTGTCCTTGCACATGGTGACAGCTCTGTCACTGTCCCTCTGGCCCAGTCTGCAGAATTAGGGAACCCCCTCCAGCCCCAAAATGTTCACAGCCCTGTGGCTGGTGCACAGCATTGGTCTCCTGCCCCAGAGGGGTGAGGGGAACAGGCTGGTGTGTGGGGCTGAGCAACAGGATCCAGGGTGGGTTTGTCAGCACTGGAAGAGGCTTGACTTGGCAGGAGGAGGATGCTTGCCATTGGCATCTGTCCTGGTTTCAGCTGGGATAGAGTTAATTTTCTTCCTAATAGCTGGTGTAGTGCTGTGTTTTGGGTTAAGTATGAGGATAATGCTGGTAACACACTGATGTTTTCAGTTGTTGCTAAGTAGTTGTAGTGCTGATACCAAGTCAAGGTCTTTTCAGCTTCCCATGCTCTGCCAGCGGGGAGGTGCACAAGAAGTTGGGAGGGGGCACAGCTGGGACAGCTGACCCAGACTGGCCAAAGGGATATTCCATACTATGTAACCTCACGATCAGTATATAAAACTGGATTTGGCCAGGGTGTGGGAACTGCTGCTCAGGGATGGGCTATCAGTTGCTGGGTGGTGAGAAACTGTGGCATTGTGCATCATTTGTATGTTTCATTATTATTATTATTACTACTACTATTATGATTATTATTTCAATTATTACTTCCTCTTCCTTTTCTGTCCTATTAAACTGTTTTTACCTCAACCTACATGGCTTTTGTTTGATTCTCTCCCCTATCCTAACTGGGTGGATGGGTTGTGTGAGCAAGTGGCTGCTTGGTATTTAGTTGCCAGCTGGGGCTGAACCAAGACAGAGGCTTGCAAAGTTATAGCCCTGGCCTTCCTGCCTTCCTATGCCTTACTCAAGCAGAGATGTCTGTAAATGCTCCTTGGCTGGCCTGGCACATGGACCAGCCCCCAGCTCGGTCCCTTTGGGTTGGTGCTGTGAAGATGTGAAGGCTGATGTGTTCCAGATCATTACTTGGCACTGCTCAGTGGAAAACTTCACCCAGTTTCCCTGGTTTTTGCCTGCTGTGGCTCTGGTCATGTTGTCCACACTTTACCACAACCAATCTCTGAACTGATTATCTGATGCAGTGTGGGCAGAGGGCATGAGATTGGGACCGTAGTGCAGGGGTGGTCCCCACTCCTGCTCCCTGGCCAGTGCCGACTCTGTGCCTGGCCATCCTGGGCACGAAGCCAGGCTCTGGCCTCCCTCACACAAAACCCCACTCCAGGGCATACAGTCCCCTTGGTTTCACCAGCTCCTGCCTGTTGCTTCTTGAATCTTGTCCACCTTGCTAATTAACCCTGCTCCCAGTGAGGGCTTTTCTACTGACACTAATTACAGGAAGAACAGGCTGTGAGATAAGTGTGAGGGACTGGTCTCTACCTGTGATTTCTAACAAGGATGGGCAAAATCACAGAACGTGAGAGGGAGTAAGGGAATTCCTCATGAATCTGAGACACAAATCAGGTGGGCAAGGTGTTTCTTCTGCTATGAGTAGAGTCCATAGGATGAAGCTAGGAGGAGCCAGGTGTCAAAGTAAAGGAGTAGTCCTTCTAGCAACAGGCAGTGGATGCTCAGCATCCTTGTTGTGGATGTTGTTTTAGAGACAGTTTTATAGAAAAGCGAGGCTTATAGTTAAGTGGGAATCACATCTTGCTCATGAAACCTCTGAGCTGAGCAGTTGCTGTATCTTCAGCAAACACTCAAACACTGGATAAAGAGGACCAGTGTCAGCAAACCTCAGTGCTGGGCTCCTCCTCCAGAGCACAAGCCCTCCGTACGGCTCCTCAGCTGGTCCCTCTTCCCCTCTGTCATCAGCCACCACCGTTTCAGCAAAATCTTCTCTTCTGCAAACTCGAGGCAGGGCACCAAACTCTGAGAGTCATTGCTCGGGCACTGCTGGCATGCTTGCTGTTAATAGCTCTGTATTAAAAGAAATAAGTTTAAAAGCTGCTGCAACATAGAAAGAGATGTCCTAGTGTGTGTGTTATCTCATCAAGTGCACCCAGCCTCAGCTTGGCTCTTTCACCAGCCTCATTTTTCTGAGCAGCAGCTGATTGCGATTTACAACATGACAACATGACATCTCCAGAGCTCTGGGTTCTTCTTCTTTTTTTTTTTTTTTTTTTTTTTTAATATTTTATTCTGCTTTTTGTTGTTGTTTTTCATTTCAGAGAGCTCTCCTGCAAACAGCTTGGACAGGAATAAAAAAGACAAAAGAAAGAATAGTTATTCCTCATTGGGGAAAGAGGATAAAATAGCTCCATCTATTGCGGGCATTTTGCAAACCTATTTTATGACCGATCGCTCGGTGCATGACAAGAATGGGCCCAACTCTGCTCTCAGATACTTATGAGAATAAATTTGAAGTATCTGTACTAGAGTCAATAGTTATTACGCTGGATTTTTATCAGGGCGAGTGATAGCAATTGAAGGTTCTTTCAAGGCATTTCTAAAAAAAACCTTCCTGCTGGCTAAAGAGATACACTTCTTTGCTAACTGGAAATAATCATATGCATTTTGATATCAGCATCTGCTAAATAAGTCCAGGGCTGTGTATTAATGAGGGTGCTGCAAGAACTTTGGAGGACAGGCTCAGAATTCAAAATGACAGGGATGGATTGGAGCGAGTGTCTGGAATCAGCCAGATGAAATTTAGTACAGGGAGCACAGGGTGCCACATTTGGGAAGGATAAATGAATGCATGAATGTGTAGACAGGAGAGCCTGGAGAGGCAGTGGGATGGCAGGAAAGGATCAAGGGGTTGAGACGGATCACTAACTTAGCATGAGTCAATAGTGTGATGGTTTAGCAAAAAGGGCAGCTCACCTCCTGGGATGCATTAATGTTAGATGTTGGATGTGAGCCATGGAAAGCTGCAATTGTGCTTTGTCTGAGCTGTGTCCAGGTCTGGGCATTGCAGCTGAGGGCACCTGCAGATGAACTGGAGAAGAACAGCAGCATGTTTGAACAAAGAGATGCTAAAGCAGGCCAGAAATCTACATTTCCTTCCTGTGAAAACATCTGTTTTTCAGGTGGAGAAAATGAAGGGCATTGGTTTCTAAAGGGCTCAGCCTGCTTCTTAAAATGGACCTCAGGCTCCTATGAGTTTGACTCTATGGGACAATGGCCCTCACTTCTTGCTATTTCTTGTCTCTCAGACCCTTCTCCCAGGTCATTCAATCCTGCCCCATGGGATCCCATCCTTTCACATACCAGGTCTCTTTTGGGGATGTCTTATAATGGAGAGCAAACCACCATCACTTCCATTTTTGCAGGTTATCTCTGTTCCCACTTGCATTCCTTGGGTTCACCTGGATGCCCAATGAGAAATGTGAACTGACTTCTGGATAGGGAGCCTGGCTTCAGTGTTTGTGCTCTGGGCTTTCCCTCTGCTTTATTCCCTTTAAAAACTAAAAGAGAATTGTAAAAGGGGCTTCTGGGCCAACAACAGGTCTAATGTTTTAGACATGCACTGTAAGTCTGAGCAATGTGTGGGAAAAGGGTAACCCAGGCAGCAGACACCACCTCTCTCCCACTGCCCGTGAGACCCGTGTTCAGGATCCCAAGGACAAATATCAATAAACCAGAAAACAGCTATTTATGTATGGAAGTGGAGCTGCTTTGGGGCTGACCCTTTCCCACCAGAAAATGACTGGCTCCTTGGCTGCAGAAAAAACTGTGAAGTCGCTGGGAGGCTGCACAAATGGTTCATTATCCGGTGCTTGACGAAAGCAAGAGGCAGACTTTTCCGCACCGACTCCTTCCTCTTTGCAATGCGCTGTGCATACCAGCTTCTGGGTGACATTAGTGTTTAGGCGGGTGTGCGTACACCGGAGGAATACGGGAATGCCGAGTGAGTCCGAGAGCCTATGGATTAAGCTTTTCTTTCGGTGATATTAGGACAAAACCGCAGGAGGTCTCTTGAAATCAGAGGGGCAGATTTTCTTGATAATAAAAGCAATCAGAATCCGTTCTGCCCAGGATATTTAGATGACACCACTGACTGCAGGAGTGTCACGGATGTGACTGGGAATGGTGTGAGAAGCATTTTTTGCAGGGTTTGTGGCAGTTCCTGGGCATCTGGCCCTGCAGAAAGAGGGAGGATGGGCAGGACGCCCTGAGCCTCTGCCCATCCTGACTCCATGGTGCCACTGCATGGGGTGGGCAAGGGCACATGGCAGCAGAGTGGTATGAGACTGAATGCCTACCTTGGGAAAAGAGCAGCCTAGAGAGTGATTCATCTCCATCAGCAGTAGCTAAAATGAGTTGGATGAACCATCTCCCCAAAGGGCTTCATTTCCCCTTCCCTTAAATTGTGCCAATCTCCCCACTCCTGCATGGAGGACACCCATGCGCGTTGCTCCACTGCAGGGTCCAAGCACCCCAGGTACAACCCTGCACCCTTGTACTGGCCTTGACCAGTCATCCTCACCGCTCCTCCTTGTCTGCGCTCTCACACCGCTATCACAGCCCTCCTGGACATGCCTCTGGCTGGCAGACAAACCTGTCCTCCACCTGACACCTGTGTCGTGTGTGACACCCTGCAAATGCCATCTCACTGGCCTCACCTATGGTGTAGCCAGGGTAGGGGACCTGTAAGGGGAAAGACAATTTGTGGGGCTGGGAGGGCACCCAAGCAGTTACATCCATGCCCTGGGAGACCTCTCCTAACGCTGCCTGGCATCCAGGGTGCTGCTCAGATACATGGAGTTGGGACATACTAAGGAGGCCGGCTGGGCTCCAGCAGTGCCAGTTGCATCTTAGTTTGCATCTTTATGTTCTAGCCTTGATGATGTGCTGGTCTTCCTGGCCATGCCCTCAAAGCGAAGCATCTCTGTGGCCTCCTGTGTGACACCAGCCCCCATGTTACCCTCTGCGTGCTGGATGAAGAATAATTCATGGTGCTTTCCACCACCTCAGTGACATCCCCTCAGTCCCCAGCTGTGCAGGACCCTAGGCTGCAGGCATGTTATTTATCTGCCTCTCCAGCAGTGTGTTGGGCTTAGCTGGGTTTTACCAGGATAAATGCCTGACTGGGCTCAGGAGACGTGGGGGTGCAGAGCCTATAAAACCTGACTAGTCACTAATACCTGCCCCGTCCTGCCAGCCCCAGGTGAACGGGCTTGCAGGGCGACGTGCTCTCTCTCCAGCGTTTGATGAGAGCTGATACAAATCAGCTCTCGCACAAGCCGAAGTGCTCAGATGCCCATTGCTTAACAGGGTTCGTGAGCAGCCTCTGAAGTGTTAGTGTTCAAATGAGACATGTCCTCTTCAGAGGGCTGCACTTCCCTGTCAGCTTCGACTTTTCATTCCTCCTGGCCTTTTTTCTATCTGCCTGTCTTCTTTTTTTACAGGAGTTTAGTAATGAGGCCAGTGCTGAAGTATGAAATGCCACTTATATTTAAGGAGTAGGAGACAGGATGCCCGGTTCAGCGTTTGAATGGTGATGCCTCTGGGATGCTCCATCCTGTCTGTCAGGAGGGCTGTGGGGGCTAACATCAGCCCCACGTGTTGCTGGAGGGGTGCACAGGCACAACTGCTGCACACACACACATACAGAGGTGCGCACAGACACCTGACAAAAGCCTTGTACACTGTCTGCCACACCAACCTGTGTGTGCAAAAGCGGTCACCCACATTCCCTCTCACATAGACATTACTGACAGAATGCATTGCCAGAGCATCCCTTTACAACCCAAACACACATCGCTGGCATACGGCAGCTTGTTGCTTGAACGTTTTGCTGCACTTACCACACACACCACCCCCCTCATGCATTTCTTCTAATGAACGGAAGAGCGCACACAGAGGCACGATCTCCCATACGCTATTACCAAGGTGCAATAATCCTCCCCGATGCTGCCTTGCAGACAGCCGCTGCTGTGTACATAGACACTCCTGCCTCTATCACAACCTCCTGTCTGAGCACAGCCTGTGCAGCCAGCACCATCCTGCACCCCACTTCTGACCGGCACACACCCCTTGACCCACAGACACGCTCATGTGTCTGACCCACTCACTGTCATTTGCTCTCTGGCATCCCTGCCTGATGAGTGGCTGCCGTGAGAAATCACTGCTAGTCCCTTATTAGCAAGAAAAACAAAACTAATCAGGAGCAGCAGCCGCCACATGTCCCGCCTGGACAAACAGGAGGGTGAGCAAGCCCCGAGGGCTGCATGCAGCCGGGTATCAGGGGGTCCGGGATGCTGCTTTCACAGTTCAAATGAGAATTGCCACAGACCCACGTTTCATTTTTTCTTGTAGGCTGCAGGCATAAGGGTGTCAGAGACCTGGCTGGGAGCAAAGTGTGAGGCAGAGATAAGCCCCCTGTTTATTTACGAATGGCGAGACGGCAGGTCTTGCTCTTCTACTCTGAAAAATAGACCTGGTGAATGCAGACAGCTCGGACTACTCGAGGAGGGCAGGCTCCAAGGGGCGGGCTCTGACCCTTAGGATCAGTGGCTGGCTTGGCATCTTGGGGATGGGATTTCCACCAGAAAACATCCCAAGCAGCATTCTCCAGCCTCTCTGCTCCAACAGGCCAGCCAGAATTGCAACAGGTCACTGCCATCGGTCCCCCCAGCCCCAGCAACCCCCAAGGGTTGCTGATATCTCTGTCTCGTGCATCAGCTTCCTAATGCACCCTGTCTTTGCCTTGCAGCAGTCCTGCCTTGTCCCCTCTCTTTCAGCTCTGCCAAAACCTTTTGGCATCCCTGTCTCTCTGCAGCTCCACTTCCCTGACATGCTCAGCCGCGGGCACCGCGGGATGGTGGAGCATTAGACGCTCCTTACTGCAGAGAAGGGAGCCCTGCAACCAGGTGACGTAGAAATGGGGCTTTTGAGAGATCTGATTCTTGCTGTTTCCTTTTGTCCCCTGTTTTTCTCTCAGCAAAGGGACCCCGACCTCCACACTGTCATTTATCAGCTGCTTTTGATTCCTTGTACCAGGGATGCAGTCAGCTCCGCACCCATGTTTGCTGTCAGATGGCTTTCTGAGACCTAGTGTACTTGTGGTTTGATCTCCTCTGCTTTATGCTTCTGCAAAAAAAAAAAACCAAAAACCCAACCACAACCCACCCTGTGCTGTGCTGCAAGCAATTCCTCAAAAGAAAGGAGAGAAAGCGTCACCCAGCTCATGCCTCCAGTGCAGTGTTCAGCTGGTGCTACCGCACCGTGCCCAGGGGGAGCAAGCAAAGAGGGGACCTGTTGTCTTTCGGATGGATGTATCTAAAGGGAGGGAAATTACCACGGGAAGGGAGACTGGGTGTAGGACAAGGCATGGAAACTGGAGCTCCTGCCGCAACCTGAGGATGTTGCTTTTGCCCTTGGGGTGGCTGAGCAGGATGTGCACAGTGCATGACAACCTGCTTGCTTGCTGCGGTGGAGCTCCAGGCATGATGTGAGGCCAATATAACCTCCTTGAGGGTCGAGAGGTTGTAGGGCTTGTGTGGACACCCTGTAGAAGTCCTGGGTTTTGGGGTGTCAGCAGCCCCCAGCTGGGATTGGGATGGGGAAACCTATCAAGCCAAAGCAGGTGGAGGAAGCAATGTGGTGCTGAGGCCCACCAGCTTGGTATGGGCAGGTAAAGCCCCTCTGTCTTTCGCTCCTGGTGGGAACTGCGTCCCAGGGGCTGTGGTGCTGGACTTCAGCCTCTCAGCCCCCATCTCTCCTCTGTCTCAGACAGGGTGTTCGGTGCCAAGCATGGCTTTCCAACACATCCTGGCAGGGTGGTGTGCTGTGTGGTGCCCACTCACATGCACAAGATGCCATTTTCCATAGTTTCATGCATCTATAAAACAGGTGTTCTCCTGCAGCGGGGAGAGATTTACAACAGCTTATCTCTGTTTCTAGACGTGCAAAGCAGCTCTGATGTGATTTGGGCATTGTTTCTCTCACCGCCAAGCAGAGAAAGTGGATTCAGGATGCATGCACTTTTGGCTGGCATACGACTGTGCTGCCATGGGAGTGGGATGGGCCTGAGGAACTGCAAAAAGATGTCTCCAGAGTCCATCAGTACCATCCCAGAAGGGAAGCTGCTGAGACCTGACATGAGTTGCCTCAGTCTGAATACTTGTAGGTGCAGTTTAGCTACACAAAAGCCCTGGGGGTGGCCTGATCCTGGTCTCAGGCACCTTCTTCTGATAGGAAGGACAAGATTCCCTGGTACAACACCTCATTTGGTTGCAGCTGCTTCTGAGGAGAAGCAGAGCTGTTGGCAGAGCAGATACAATAACCATGGGGAGTTAGGCAAGGTGAGACAGGCTGGGCAGACAGCAGGGAGGGAGGGGATGGGGAAGGAGAGCAGCATACCAGAGGAAGGAGGGAATGCCAGGGGAGCACTGATAAATGGAAAAGGCAATTAAGACGCAAAGAAAGAAGAAAGCGAGTCCTAAAAGGTAACTGACTAGAAAATTAAAATTATTCAGCTACAAAAAATAGATATAATGGCTTCAATGTGATGTGGTCCCTGGCAGATCAGCACAAACAGCATGTGAGGGAGAGTTTCCTTAAAGGTGCCAGGGACAGGGAGGGGTCCCAAGTCCTCTAGGGTTTCTAGAAATCACTTTTCTCCCAGCTCACAAGAGCAGGCTCCTTCCAGTCTCCTTCCAGGGTCTTCCCAGACTCCTGTCTGTGCCCATGACTTGTTTTCCTGATGCAGCCCTCAGGTCTCTGGCTGCCAAGCTGCTCTTCCCACGGTGGGCCAGGCACATTTGTTCCATGTGGCTTTAGCACACTGTGGCCAGACTGCTCAGGTGCAGGGAACCACGTGTTCTTTACCTGCAGGTTAAAATGCCTCCTCCATGGCTTGTGGGGTTAGTTAGTCCAGCTTCAGTGCTATACCTTGCTTCTGTTCTTTCTGAATTGCAGCTTCTACTTTTTTGGATGGTAATCTCCAATTTTCTGAGGTCGTTTCCAGTTTTAAAATCCTGTCCTCTCCTGGTGCTTTCAGTCCCTCATAGCTTGCTGATGCTTGTGGATGGAAGATGTACCCTCTGCTTTCCATCACCAGAGCCATCACAAAAAGCATTAGCTGACCCAGTTCACCCTGTTCACCAGGCTTATCCTGACACTGATGGGAAAGCATGCCAAGCATCCCTGCTGAAAAAGGAGAGGTGATGGGGACTGGGGTTGTGGACACCAGGAGGGCAGGGACAATGGGCATGGGTGCAACACAGGTGCTGCCAAGGCCTGGGTCCCAGCTTTGCTGAGGCTGAGCCAGGCTGTGCGGGTTGCTGGAAGGATAAAAACTTGTGCAGAGGGGGAGTGCAAAGGCACACACATGATCTGGAGGAGCTGCTTCAGCCTCTTGCTGATGATTCCTGCTGTGGAGAGGGTACAGGAGTGTCCTGCATGGAGGGCACAACCCAGTTGTGATGGTGAGAGAAGCCTAACTCATGTCCAATTGTAAAGGGACAAGAGACAGTCCTGGAGGTTGGGAGAGCAAATGACTTGGCCATCCCACCCCATCCCTCCTGCTGTCTCTGCTGAGAGGGGGAAGATGGGTTGTGTTCATCAGCAGGCATCACCAGTGCCATCTGCCTCTGTGCCCTTGTAAGCAGCCACTTTAAGGATGGATATAAGGACAGCCTCTCTTGTTAGGGTAAACATCACAGGGTGCTATGTGGTAGCTCTTGGGGGGGGGGGGGGGGTCACCTTACTCCCCAGTATTTTTTGCCTAACACCTTGTTCTGTCTCTCTTTTCAGCCAGCCTGGGCTCCCAGCTGCTTTTCTCCTGAAGGCATGCTGAGAAAACATTGCATATTGTAGAATAAGAAATGGTAAACACAGATTTCTTGCTAGTTTTCCACTTGTTTTTATTCTGTAAGCATCAGCTAAAGCCACGGGGATCGGGTATTTAATTAGAGTATTGTCTTTCACCTGCCTTTAGGCTCTGCAGGGTCTTTTCAGGGGGATCCCATTCCAGTGGGGTTCAGGAATGGCTTTACTGGGAAAACAATGGGGGCACCTCCCTGCAGTGTCTCGAACCTGCCTAGCACAGCTTGTGACTTGGGATTATCATTCATATCATGGGATGCCAGGTGGAGGACAGGGAAGTCCCACACCTGTCCCAGGGATATTTCTGGGCAGGACTTGGATCCTGAGACAGATCCTGACAGGGTCCATCAGATCCCAGTGGATCCTCTCTCTGAGACAACACTGCCACATAGCTCTATTCCTCTTCAGTATCATGTCCCTGAAAAAAAGGCCTATGATTTGCACTCAGTGCATTGCAGCATCTTCCCCTGGAGGGTTCCCAGGCTTTTTATGCACTCTAATTAATAATGATCTTGCTTACCATCACAGTAATTTATTTATTCGCCATCAAGGGGCAGGCACGCTGCCTTGCAGACAAAAATACCCCACATACTTTCAATGGTGCTGGTAGAAGCCAGAAGTCTTGCTTTGAAACCAAAATCATGGCCTAGAGTTTGAGCAAGGAGGACATCTGGTGCTGAGGCTGCAGTCAGGGATCCCATCCTGCAGCTGCGCTCTGCGGGCCTGAGCAGAGTTGCTCTTAAACACTTTTGCAACCTGCTGCTCTGCCCTTGCTTCACATCAGCTTGGGTGTATCTTGCCATGACCCACCAGGGATGCATTGGGACTGTTGCCTGGACCCTGTAGGCTGATGGGACCAGGGCTGTGAGACACAGCTTCTCTCCCAGGGGTGCAGCTGCTGATGCTCAGATACATCCAACCTTTTGGATGGATGAGTCATGGCCTAAATGTTAGTTGAGGCTAACCCCATCTCAGGCTTGTACAAGACATCGTCTATGAACCCACCTGAAGTCCTGCAACACCCTTTCCCTAGCCATATACCAAAGCAAGAAGCCATGCCTGGGGTGGGGGGCGGGGGGGTGGCCACACACGTACCCCAAGGATGGCCTGACTGATATGGGCGTGAGTTCTGCCAAAAAGCAAACACTTTTTTTGCAACCCAGTTTCCGCAGCTTGTCCTCCCTCTTGCTGCTCCTCCCCATATAACCCTTCTTTGAGAGAGGAGGGAAGATCCTGCATGAGTACCCCCCAGGCTGCAGAGCAGGCAGTGCCCTAGGACTTTTAACCCCACCATAACCATGGCTGAGATGATACTGCCCAGCTCTGGGCTGAACACAGCTGCAGAGCAGCGGCTCAAACCTTCCAGGCTGTTTGGAAACAGAGAGGTGGGAGGAGGGCAGCCGATAAGCCTAAAGGTACAGGATGCTCGGTAAGATTTATTGTGTTGTGTTTTCAATTTGCACATCGACACAAGACAAACAGATGAGGTTTCAGTACAGCAAGCTCAATTAATCAGGGCTTTGACAGCTGTGAAGCTGGACATTATTAATCCCTTTTGCAGACAGGCCAAAGGGGTAATAATTACACTTTTCCCAAAAATAATAAGGAAGGACATTCCTCCTGCTCCCCCCTTCCCCATCCTCCCCATCCTCCCTCCCCTTCAAGAACATTTCCTAATCACAGTCCCTAATACTGTAATAATTGCAAAAATACTTCAGCTCACCCATTTCTTGCAAAATGGGAAACAAAATGCATAACCATAACATCCTGAGAATATTCTTCTTGGGGCTCTGAGGTTCACAGGGACAGGGGCACCCAAAGCCAGAACCTTGGCAGACGAGAGTTGACACATCTCCCTGTGCACCTGGAGCCATGACAAGTGTGCGCTCCAGTATGGGATTCTCTGGGTCCAATCCGGTTGGGGTGTGTAGGTAACAGGGAGGCTGCATGGTTGGGATGCGTGGCATAGAGTTGTGGGATGGATCCAGCACTCTCTGTGAGCACACAGGCTTCGGAAGGTCGGCTGTTCACCTGGCCACAGCACCTGTAAGACCTGGAGATGCTGGTGGTGGAGCTCTCAGTCTGGTTCTAATGGGATGCTCCAGCACATGCAGGGGTAGGAGATCCCCAACCATCAGATTATGACTTGTCCTTCCCTATACCCAGCTCTGGGCAAGGGAAATGCAGCCAAGGCATCCAAAACCACCAGGAATGGGGAGGAGGGACTACTTCAAGGGCAGGGAAAGGGGGATATCCTCACTCTCAGCCTCAACCCAGCTTTCTATTCTCACGCTGCAAAGCCTGCGCATCCCTGACCCTGCCTACACGACTGGAGAAGTTAGACGGGCAGAGCAGCCCATTGCTTTTCTGTGCTGCACCGCACAGACACCAGCCCAATCCATCCACCTCCAGACAATGTCATCCTCCAAGCGGGAGACATTTAAACAGTGAAATGCCAAAGGAGCAGCGTGGTATTTAAAGGCAAAGATGCAATTACTAAAGTTCTCGGGAGAGCAAGCACACAAATGAGGGAGATTCGGAGAGAGGTTGTTTATCCTGCTCCTAAATCTGTGGTGGGTCCACTTGTTCGCTGGGAAGGGGATGTGCAAACATGACGCTGAGCAGAGAACCTCTGAAGGGGATGGGTTTGCTGGACAGTTTGCCATTAGAGCATCTGAAAAACCTGACATCATCTGTGGCCATGGGGAAGGTGATAAGCTGTGGTTTTTGCAATATTGCGCCTGACTGAAGCCTCGTTACAGGCATTAGTGGCAGAGGGAGCATCGAGGGCTTGGTGTGCATCCACAACCAGCAGGCTGGAGATGCAGACAGAGAGGAAAATAGCCAGGCAAAAGGTATTAGTGGTAGTGTAGATTCTGGGCTGGGGCTCAAATCTGGTCCTAAATCCTCTGCCTCCTGCTCCCTCCTTTTCCTAAGTCTCTTCCCGTAATAATTTGCATCCCTACCCTCCCATTCAACACCCACAGTGACTAATAATCCAGGGGTGCCAGAGGAGGGGATCAGTTTTGACATGGAGACGGAGGTGTCTGCATGCTGATGCTGATTCCCTGAGCTGCTGGGTGATGCAGCGATAGATGGGTGCAACAGACGCTGGCATAATGCTGTTGGTACAAGCCACCGGCCACCTGCAGCTCCCGGCACCACATTAAATGCCTGATGCTTTTCTGATAAGGTTGGTGAATCCCCCACAGGGAATTGCCAGCACGGGTGTTGGGCTGAAGGTGTGGACAGCCCAGCTGTGGCTGTGCAACACTCTGAGGAAGGAGAGCCCTGCTACTCCCCGCTTGTCTCTTCTCCCGTTTTGGCGATGGGCGCGTTAGAAAGCTTTCTCCCAACATCCATCCCAAATCTTTGTTCTTCTGCATCTGTCAAGTGCCTTTGGAGCTGGCTAATGCTAGATAATGCTAATTTTATTCCAGCTGCCTTGCTTGTGGTTAAAAATACTGTTGCAGAGAAAGAAAAATCAACATCAGCTGGAAGTGCCATCTTTGAGAAAGAAATGTCAGAGAACCAGTGGGGGGCAGGATTGAAAATCTGAGGGGGGTTAGAGTCTGAGCAGGAGATGATGGAGATGTCAGTGTGAGGCTGGGTGGGGAGAGAGGAGGTCGGGACTCAGACAGTCTGCAGCACCCAGCCCTCAGCATCTCCCACTGAAGCAGAAAATCTGCTTCTTCCCTGTGACTGAAGGTTGTGGTTTGGCAGCCCACAAAATCCAGCTGTGGGGCACCTGACGTCATCACACAGTGTGAACAGGTCATCTCCTATAAGCTTTGACTCTTTGTTCAGAGATGCTGAAACACTTTCACGGGTTCCCTTTACATCTCCAGCTTCTTGCAAACTACAGAGCGCTGGCCCCAGCAGCTCTCTGGCATCACAACTGGTTTAAGACACCACCACCTTCCACCAAAGCCAAATATCCAAGGACCTGTTGTTGCCTGTCAAGGGACAAATACTTTTTCTGTGTCGCTGTGGTGCTGAGAGCAGCCTTGGAGAGAGGATGGCTGCTTGGGCCAACCACACTGACTTTGGGACCGGAGCTGGAAGCATCCCCAGGCAGTCGAGGGGACACAGCAGCAGCTTCTTCTGCTGCAGCAAGGTGGAAGAAAACACCATCCGCAGTGCTGTCTGGGGACAAGGAGTGGTGAAACAAGCCCCTGGCATCCAACACAGTGCTGGTCCTGCTGAGCCTGGGCTCCCCTCCTGGGGGCTTTGCCTTCCTCCCCCATCCCAAGCCACGAGATGAGGTTTTCCTCCCTTTCGCAGACACCTCTGGATGATGTCGGGGAATTTCCACCTCGGCTCTAGGTCAGTCCAGGGCGTTATTTTATTTGACCCTAATTTTTTTTAAGAGCTGAACTAAATGGAGGGGACGGTAAAAGCATTTCCCCTCTGCCCTGCCCTCCCTGCTGGAAGGTTAACACATTGGCCATTTCCTGCCTGCGCAGATGGGATACGCCTGGAGTTTGTCAACTCAAATTTAAATTAGCTCTCAATTCAGTGGCTTCGTGTGAGGCCACGAGGGCAGGTGGGGTAAGCAGCAGCTACAGATGTGGGCAGGCAGGGGGAAGGGCAAGGGGCAGAGCAGAGCTGCCAGCTAGCCCTGAGGAACTCATGCTGTAAACCTTGGGGTTTACAGGAAAAGAAAGAGTGAAAAAGGGAAATAAAGCAAAAAAACAGTGGGGAAGGGAAGGGAAGGGAAGGGAAGGGAAGGGAAGGGAAGGGAAGGGAAGGGAAGGGAAGGGAAGGGAAGGGAAGGGAAGGGAAGGGAAGGGAAGGGAAGGGAAGGGAAGGGAAGGGAAGGGAAGGGAAGGGAAGGGAAGGGAAGGGAAGGGAAGGGAAGGGAAGGGAAGGGAAGGAAAGGAAAGGAAAGGAAAGGAAAGGAAAGGAAAGGAAAGGAAAGGAAAGGAAAGGAAAGGAAAGGAAAGGAAAGGAAAGGAAAGGAAAGGAAAGGAAAGGAAAGGAAAGGAAAGGAAAGGAAAGGAAAGGAAAGGAAAGGAAAGGAAACCTGGACTTCCTAGGATAGGAGTAATTTTCCTGAGGAGCTAATCTGACCTCCCATGTGGTCTAAATCATTGAAATAGAAATGGGCAAACACAGGTGAAAAAAAAGTCCCCTGAATGTTTGCTTGTCTAGGAGAATGAATTTGCTTGGTCTGGGCTGTGCCCTCTCCTGTGTTTGCCTTCCGCAAATATCCAGCCCTCGCATTTTACCTGAGCAGACATTTGGGGAGAGCCAGTTGCAATCTTGTGCACACAAATTAGCGCAGAGATGAATTGGCTGTTTCCAAACGCCAGGCGGGGAGCAGGACCCAGCAAACTGCTTTGAGCAGCCGTCCTGCTGCCACGGGCTGCTGGGGACCAGCCTCTCAGTGACTGTTTTCAGAAAAATCACAGATTTTAACAGCATGTTAAATAATTGTGACTTACCAGGTGCATCTGAGGAGTCTGCAATCCACTTCCAGACATGCCTTAGGCAGAGAAACAGGATAGGTTTTCTTTGTGTGAAGTTTAGACTTTGCACCTTCACATAAGGTTGTGAAAAGTGGCTGACGTAAGAGTGTGTGCTTGTGTACAGGTGTGTTTGGAGGGGGACACGTAGAGCTCTGTGTGTTTGCAGGGCTTCCACAAGTGGCTGTGATCTGGTGCATGGTTTTATAAGGTCAGACGGATCCTTTGTAGCCCTCCAGGCTGGTCTAGAAGGAAATCGCTGCCCAGCTGTGGCTAGATGTTGGAGTCAGGTGGTGTTTGCTTCTGCTCAGTCCTTCTGATCTGCTCCTGAAATGTTATTGCTGATTCTGCTTGCGCACCCCTAACTCCCCAAAACTCCAGCCCAATTGGCCCAGTCAGTTTCCTGTCCCAGTCACAGCTCTGTGAGGATGCTGTACTGCAGTGTTGGGCAAAACAGGAGCTGTCATTCAGCCCTGCATGGTTGGCTCTGTCCTGCTGGGATGTGGGACATGGGACATGCACCTGGAACCCCTGAATGGCTGTGGGGGCAGAGGGGGGGTCTTCTTCCCAGCCGTACTTCTCCCAGTTCCCCATAGATGGGAGCAGTGGTCTTTTCTTCCAGTTCCAGTTTGGTGGGACAGAGCAGCCCCTCTCCAAGCAGGAGGTTTCTACCTGGAGGAGTGGACATGAAGCGTTGCAATCCCTTTTTCACTCACTGGTTTTGAGGTCTGTGAAGAAACCAAGAATGTCTGGTCTGGATGGTCAGCCCTGCTGTGATGGGGGATGCTGTGGGTTGACGGAGCTGCGCTGAGGGGTGCTGCCTTGAGCAGCCCCGTGTTGTGTGGGAGAGAGAGTGCTAAGCAACTTTGTGACCTCCCCCTGGAGAAAAGGAGTCCCACAAGGAGTGGAGACCATCCCCTCAGTGTATGGGACAACCAGCATGGCATGTCCAGTGGGTCCCAAAGTACTTCTGCAAGGGTGGGTTGGTGCGTGCCCACTTACCCTGGCAGTGCAAAAAGCTTGACTCCCCGCTTCCCCCAGTCAATGTCAGTAGTAGTAATGTGGGGTCAGGATGACCTATACGCACCTCCTGTGCTCCCCATCCCCATCAAAGCCATGGGGTGACTTATTTCTTCCCCTCACTGCCCCCTCATATTTTCTGCAATTTTTCTATGTAAATTGTGACACTGATTAATAACACTTCACGCTTTCCAGCTCCAAAGCACATAGCAAGTATTTCCTAATTAATCCTCGCAACACCCTCATGGTGTGCCACTGTCCTGACTTCCCAGGCTCTCAGCCTTCTGGCGGACAGAGGTGGAAGTGTTCATCTGCACATCGTTAGCCCCACGCTGCTGCTGCTTAATGAGTTTTCTTGCAGCAGAAGGGAGCGTTGCACAGCACAGTTTGCAGCAGAAGGATCTCACTTGCATGCCACTCAGAGGATAGAGAGAGGTGCAGTTTCACAGCTTGCTGTCTCTCTGTGGGGCTTGTGGCCAGGGGCAGGAGGACAATGCTTGTGGGGTGCTCTCCCATCCCTGTTACAGGGGTCCTGCAGCTCCCACATGACTGCAGCCCAGTGGGTGCAGCTTGTGGCTTCAAGAAACTTGAACCAACTCCGCCTCCAACCTGGGAGAAGTCTCTAAGCAAGAAGTAGAAACCACACAAGCATGACGAGTCAGTCAAGAGAGGGTTAACAGCCTTCTCATTTGAATGCTCTGAATTGTCACCTCCTGGTATATGCTGTAATGGCCCAAGCTGTGGGTACTGCTTGTATCTCCTGGATGATGGAGCATGGGAAGGGGTTAAAATGGAGAGTTTTGTGCCAGCAAGCTAGGAGCAAGAAACAGATCATTTTTACCCAAAGCAATTTCCCTCGCAGATTGTTTTCCCACCTCCCCTCTGCTATTACAGCAGGTAATTGCAGATGAATGACAAGTTCACCGCTCCTTTCCTGGTCCTGCTTTTCCTCCTGCTCCATCTTGCAGCCAAGTCAGGAAACTGGTTGCTGGAGATGTCAAGTCCCAAGGTACAGCCCTGGGCCTCCTTGCAGAATGCAGCTACTGAAGGCAGGGAGAATGGCTGTCTGGGACACTGGCCCAGGTGCCAGTGTGCCTCATGGCTTGTTGCATCTTGTGCACCAAGCCAAGTTTCACACCTGCCTCCATGAGCCTCAGTTCAAGGCAAGAGCTATTAAATCCAGTTTTTCGAGAAAGACAGGGCTGGGTGGTGACTGTTGTCACCCGTGTGGGATAGCTCGGAGGGACAGGGAACCCAGCTGCCCTCCTGCCACCCCTCCTGCCATGGGGCATCACTCCCCATGCTGATCCTCTTGCTGCACACCTTTGTCTCGGCAGCCCCAGCTCTGCATTTCCCTTCAGCGCTTACCAGAGAGGTGGGGTGGCCCCCCTGGCCCTTTCCCCTCAGGCTCATTAAAGGGGCTCGCACAGTGCCCTCTTGACACTTGTAACACAGGAGCACATGTCTTCAAAAAGCCAGGCCCTGGTGATATCCCCCCCGGGCCTGCTGCTGGCTTTCCTTCCCCTGCTCTCACAGCCCTCCCCAGGAGGGCTGTAAATTTGGCAGGAGCTGCATTATTTCCAGACCAACCGCGTCTCATGTTTCCCCTGTCACTAGCTTAAGTGTCACCCCTTCCCGCTGGCCCCATAACCTCCCCCCGCCCCACCTGCCCCTGTTGCTGCTTGCTGCCCACTATGCAGGTTTTTCTGGGCAGAAGCAGGACCCTCAGCTGGCACAGGGACATCTGGCAACAGATTTGGGGGTACCGTTATGTTCACATATTGCCCTCTGCACACACACACACATTCACATGAACGTAGAGACGTGCATGAACAGGTATGTGGACCACCCATCCTTCCATGCAATCTGGGTGTCTGGAGGTCTTCCCAGTGCATCCTAGGATTCTGGATGTTTTGAGGCCAGAGCTGAAAATCACCTGCCCCTCTGGTCCCTCTTTAGGATGGAAACCTGCTCACCAGCACCATCAGCATGAGACTCAGACCTGCCCCAGGAGCAGGGGTCTCAGCTTCATGTGGCCATGCCTTGGGTTGGGATCCTCCAATACCTCTGTGGTGCCTCATCTCTCCCACTGCCATCACAGGGGCTTGAGAGCTGCTCCACGCTCAGGCTCTCTATGGGAGAGAGGGCTATAGTGGGGCTCGTATCAGCCTCTCTCCCTTAAAAAGTGGCCAGAAAAATCACTGTAGCTCACTGCTTGGAGTGTGACTCAAACCACAGCGTGTCCCCTTCTGGAGGGTCCTGCAGCATCCTTTCCTGTGTTACCCAGAGCCACAGGTCCCTGGATCCACTCCTGAACACCCTGTCCTCTCCATCACTGCATGGGAATCAGCTTCACGGGGCCTTTCCTGCCAGGGAACGTAGTGGAAGCAGGGCCCTTTTCATCTCGCACCCTTTTTGGAAGCTGTTTGGCAGAAAGCAGGAAAGTTGCTTCCTCCTTGCACCCACCAAGTCCCCAGTCTCTAAGTAGTGCTAGCCTTGTTTGGAGGATCTCAAAGACTTGTTATTCATTAACCCCACCAGAGAGTTTCCTGGCAATTAATTTTTAATGGGTTGAAAAATTCTCCTCCTAACCCTGCTTTCTTCAGAACAAACCTCTAAAGCTGTTGCTCACCCTCTTGATGTTTCTAATCATTATCTCCTACATTCCTTTAGCTGTTTTAGAAACCAAAGCTGGGGAAGAAATTGGAAAGTGTTATTATTTCATTTGGGTTAAACTGTATCGCTTCAAGTTTTGCTCCCCCTGGGCACGATCATCAGCATATCTGATCAGCAAACATCTGCCTAAGCCACCCGCTCACGCCTCCCGGGAATCTCGGGGGGAGAAAAGAAACCTTGAGACGAAGTCACTGATGTCACCTCCCGCCTTTTGCTCTTCCCCCCCCGAGTTTTATTTCTAAGGGACATTTGCATAGAAAGAGGATCTTTGTTTCTGAAGGTTTTGCCAGCTCCCACTGCCGGTTCCCCCCATCTGGAAGATCAATCCTTTCCCTGTGGTCGCTGAAGAAATTGAAGCTGCACACTGGCACGGTCCCTGCCTCCCCCAGCTCCATGCCACCACCCAAACATCCAGCAGCCTCATGGGTGCACCGGATGACCCTCAAAATCCAGCAGGAGTTTGGGGCACTAATCTGGGATGCCCATGGTGGAAACGGATGCTGGTGCTGTGGTCTCAGCATGCCACTTTACCCATCCCGTGCCTCAGTTTCCCTGGTTGGAACTATGCTGGTGCTTATCAGCTTCAGAGACCATTTGTGTGGATTAATTACCACCCATAAAGTTCTTTTAACACATGAAGAGTGACACTGATGCATAAACAACAAGAGTAATTTGTACAGTGCTCAAAGGGAATGAGGTGCTAAATTAGTAATACAGCAAACATGGCCATAATAATACATCAAGTATTGCTGGAGCAGAGTCGAGCTCAGCTACAGCACATTGTGATCCACCTCCTCTGCAGCCTGGAAAGCCCCTGGACACTCAGCCACCTTCTCCCACTGGCTCTGCTGCCTGCCCCCCAACAGACCTGCTGACTTTATTGGCTCAGAGGAGACTTTTATGACTCAGTTGGCTAAAACATGTCTGGGTTTTTTTTGTGGGCATTTCCCCTTTTTCCCAAGTCATGTATGGTTTATTTTACTTTTTTTTTCCTCAAGATGAAAAAGAAAAGGATGGTGGGGACAGACTTTCAAAGAACACCCTTTGGTTAAAATATCCATTTGTTCCATTAAAAAAATGAGGCATTTTATGTTTAGCTCTCTCCCAATGGAAATTTTAAAACAAAACAGAACTTTCCCAGGGAAATAATCTCTTTTTCTCGGTTGTCAAAAAGGCATATTTTATCCCTTCTGCTCCTAAAAATAATATGGAGATGAAAAACATCTTGTGGAGCTGCAGGAACTCTCAACCTCTGCAGTCAGTGCCATGTGGAGGGAGGGAGGGAAGTAACAAGAGCATCTTCCCTTGAGGAAGTGAATGGTGCTGTAAGGAGATAATTATGAGGATAAATCCTGAGGGTTTGTTATTTTCTCTTCAAAACCTAGGGCCTGCAATGTCACCTCCTTGAAATCAGCATGGGCAGAAGATGCTGCACTTGGGGCTGCGTGTCGAGGTGCATCGCATCAGCCAAAATGCTGTGCAAAGGGTGCAGGCAGGGCAGCACCTTGGGCTGGACCATCCAAACCCATCCCACCACCTTCAAAACTCATGCTCTGGAAATTAGGAAGGATGCTGTGGCTCCAGGCATTTGCAGCATTACCTGGGAAGGAAAAACACCTCTGGTCTTGACCTTTGGGCAAGCCTCCAGAACAGGAGGCTCAGAAGAGAAATACAATTCCTTTACAGGGTTTTATAATAGATCTGGAGTCACGGGAAGCAATTAATGTGGAGCCCCATGGTATTGCTTCAAAGCAAGGCTGGATATTCAACCTCATAGCAGCTAAAACCAAGAAAAGGGATCCAGTGGAAATTGTGTTTTGAATGAATGAAGCTCCTCCTGCAACGTTTGCAAGTGCAGCTGGTTTTCAGACAGGTTTTTTTTTTTTCTTCTTCTTTCTGTTGAAAATGCCAAACTGTTGAAAGCAAAACAGCTTGTGAAAATTCGTGGATTGTGAGGAAACTTCTTTCTCACAGAAAGAAAAAGGGAGGAAGTGGTCAAAACATCAAAATGCTTGTGCATAATACACTGTAATGTGTATAAAATAATTTAATAGTAATGGGTAATTAAAATCAGGACAAAACATTCTGATTTTATCCAACTGTGCTGAGTTGAGTGACTCAAAATGATTAAATTCCAGTTCACAGGGAAAACTCTGCCTTTGTTTTGTTCCGTTTTGGAACAAGGGCTGTTTTGAAACACTGGACTCCTGAGGAGCAAAATCTGAAATTCCTCCTAGCAATAGCTGCTCAGGGAGCTCAGCAAGAGCTGGGATGAAATCCTGTAGGAAAATCAGGTGTGGGACTGACCTGCCGCACAGCAGAACCCCATTCCGGGGCAAAAGTGGGAAGCCAAGGCAGACTGGACTCCGGACAGCCATAGTGGTGTGCACTGAAAATGCAACCTCCTAGGACCTGTGTGAGCTGGCTGGACCAGTGACAGCTTGACGAGCAGTAGTTCCCACTGGGAAACTGGTTGGTTGAAAGCATATGTGCAGCTTAGGGGATAAACACATGCCTGGGTTTGCTAGCAGGGCAAGCCCACCTCCCTCCCTTGTAGGTCTGAGCTGCTTCTCTGCTCCTCGGGTGCTCTGCTCTCCACCATCCACAGCCTGTTGCTAGTCCAGAGGTCACGGCGCTGGCTCGTCACTGGCCCACACACTCCCTCCATTTTTCAGGGGCTGTTTTATGAAATCAAAGAGAATCTGCAGTGCTAGTGACACAAGCAGGATGAGGAATTAAAACCATGTTCATCCCCAGCCTCCACTCCTGTGCGCTGCTGGCAAATCATGAGTAAATCTGAGATACTGAGTGACTGTCTTTCTCTGAGCACAGCCAAGGGAAGATAGTCCTGCTTTTTATGATTAATTGCTCATTAATTCCTTTTACATTAAAAGAAATATTACTTTCTGTTTCCTCATTGTGGGAATTTTTTTTTCTGTTTATTGTTTGAGAAAGGCAATGAGTACATTTAGGCAAATGGGTTTCAAAGCATCATTGTGAAATGGAAACCTAAGCCTTGCAAATACAACTTTCATTTTCACTAGTTTGGTTTTTTGCTTTCCCCTCACCCCAGAATAAACTATTTGCCATCCTTGGCACAGGATCATGAATCGCTTCAGTTGGCTTAAAAATGCCTGTTTTGTCATGTTTTCATCTAAAAGCCTCACTTCACACGGTCTGTAAATAACATCACCTACCCTTGGGCTGGCTGCCTGTGCTGCAACAGGTAGGTGAAGAAGAGGGATGCAAACACGGAAACCTTGATGCTCCAGGGTGGCTCCATGGATGGGTTCCAGGAAGCTGCAGCTGTGCCTTCACATCACTCTGCCTGGGGTCCTTTTGTTGTGGCACACAGGACGACATGGACTGTTACTTGGGAAAAAGTCTTCTCCCACCCATTTGAAGAGCAATTTTGACATACTCACATCCTAAAAGGACCCTTCAGACACCGAAAAGAGGGTAGCCTTCCCTTCATCAGGCAGTTGGAAACGTCTGCAAACGCGAAATCATAATCATCTCATTTGCAGTAGCTAAACAATCAGTTTCAAGGGTGGAAGTTGCCTCTTTCAGGGGAAAACGGAGGTTTGGCTGCTACGCCCTCTGCCGACCCTGTTATGATTAAATACCATAAATCCTTCCTCCATCAGTGTTTTCACTTGCAGGGCCAGATCAGAACACTTCTCTGATGGTAAGAGGACAGCATGTGCACATCCAAATTCAGAAGTCTCCAGACCAGCTGCCTCCACCTGTGTTGGTGATTATGGATGTCACTTATTGCTGATAAGATAAAACAGCTTTTTTCGAGGGAGAGGTTTCTCTCCTGCTCCATCTCCAAAGTAAATGGTCCAAGCATGGTCTTGGAGGAGCCAGCGCATTCCCAGGTCTGGCTGTGTAGCATGGCAGGACTGTCCTGAGGGACGTGGGGACCTGGAGTGACTTGGTGGCACCCTCAGGGTGAAGGCAAGGCTGCTGTCAGCGCCGTCCCCTCCCTCCCAGCCTCCCCATGCCCCAGTCCCACTTTGTGCTTCCCCATCTGCGGCCAGCAATGCCCATCCCCAGTGCCCCTTTGTTTGGCTCTCCTGTTACATTTTATTGCTCTTCACATCCACTGCCATTTATTTGGGTCTGAATGTGATAAACTCCACATTTTGGCTTTTTTTAAAAGCCAAATATTTGTGGAAAGTAATACTTAGCCAGACTCATATTCCATCCTTAACACAAATCTAATCCAGATACAAGCCAAACAGCAGGACAACAACTGCTCTTAATACTCACCGTGTTTCTAGCATCATAGCTTTCATGGAAGAGAAGATACCAGCTTTTTAATTGCTTCAGGATTCCCCATACCTCCTGTCAGGCCTACCCAGGGCTCCCCAGCCTGCCTTGTCCCTTGCAGGCACAACAACTCTGACCCTTAAAACCCCAATCATTGCCTCTCACTTCTCCAGCCTGGCCTTTCTTAATGTGAATTGTTGAAGAATCCAAACTGCCTGTCTTCATGGGAGCGTGCAAAGATGATCAGTGGTTGAGGTGACCACATTTTCCAGGAGGATTTAGTCTATTAATTGAATTTAGTCTATTAATTAATTCTGATTTGGTCTATTAATTTTCAGGCTTGGTTCTGATAATCTCTTTGTTATCCCCCTTGTTCTCACTAAAGGTTTCCTTTTACATCTGTCTACCAAGCTCCAACGATGCTTCTGGGCTAAGCGGTGCAAGTGCAATTTATGATTCCAAATGCTTCTTTGTGAAGCTCATAAACTGGTGCTAATCCACGGAGATGATTAACAAATTGGCTCTGCTTCAGCAAGGGGGTTGGAAGGCTGTTGGTGGAGGGGTGGCTCCTGGGCCTTCAGCCTTTGTGTCTGAATCATTCCTGGATCTGCCCAGTCCAACACAAACCACTGAGAGAGGACAGGGCTGGAGCTGATGGGTTAACACTGCATCCCTGTCAGGCAGCTATCCTCCAGCAGAGGAGGGAAGCTGTTACAGAGGCATTGCAGTGCCAAGATACTGTCCTGGCTTGCCGCCGACCCCCAACAAGCCTTTCTGTCTCCAACGAGCCCCTCCATGTGAATTAGTTTTGTTTTTTACTGGAAGGCTCTCTGGAAGCTATTTCCATCTCCTTTCCCTGCTAGCCACTTGCTGGTCTCCTGAGCTTGAGCAGAGCTTTACTCCAAAGTCAGAAGCAGTCACTGTGAAAACCCGTTGTTCATTCACTTTCTCAGTATTGTACATAGATCTGATCCTTCACCTCAGAGGGATATCACAGGACTGCAAAAGGCTCATGAAGGATGATCAAGGGTGTGGAACATTCCCCTCCTGACAAATGCATGAGTAACTGCTTGCTTGTGGTCCAGGAAAGAGGTGACTGAAGCGTATGTGGTAGAAGGCATGGGAAGGTGGCAGGAAGCAATGTGAGAAGCAGAGGACGCAACAGATTGCTAGCAGGGGTTATGAGCAAGCCAAAGGACGTGATTCCTTGTGCAAGGTGTGATAGACCTACGGAAATGGTTGCTGCATGACGCTGTGGATCCTAAAAGTTTGCATGGGTTTAGGGAGAGACTAGAGGAATTCACAGAATTAAAACCTTGTCAGGGTCTGTAAGTAAATACATAAAAACACCCTGGGGCTCAGGATGTCTCCTAGATAAGTGTGTTGGGGAGGGTGCTGGGAGGACTTATCATGACATACTTGCCTTGATCTTTCAGGCTTTCCTGGACACTAGGGACATGGGTGGTTGGTCCTACCCAGCACACCCTTTCCTCTTTTTAAAGATGCATCCCTTGTACCAAAGCAGGTGGCTGGAGCCACGGTCGAGTGGACACATAGCAGGGTTGAGTCTCAGCTGACATCCACCAAGCACTGGTTCTTTCTGCATGCACTGCTGGTCACAAGATCCATGCTTAGGGGGACTGTTTTAGGTTATCTGCTGATTCTGGGCTCCAGCACTGTGATACCTCCCATGCTTAATCCCATCAGGTTTCATGAACAGGATCCAGACCTTTGTTAATGCACAGGTCCCTGCAGGAACTTCCTTTTTGGAGGATCTCCAAAGTGGGATCTAAAGGGTCCCAGTATGGGCAGTGTGCAGCCTGCTGTGGGCTCCTGCACGGGTGTGGACTCAGTGCTGCTGTGGGACCTGTTCCCACCAGAGCCTGTCTGGTTTGGCTCTGCTCTGGAGTGCCCATCCACGGACTTGCAGACTGGCACTCAGCTGTGTTTGCAAGCCTTGTTTTGCATGGGTGATGGAGAAGGAGAGGCACTCTCACCTGCCTGTTTCCTGCATGACTTTCCCAGTCTGAGGCTTTGCCAGCTTTGGTCTGCTTAACAGACTACAGCCTCTCCTGAGCTCACCTCCTCCCGCACCTTCTCCCTGGAAACACTTTCCTCTCACTCCTATGCTAACCAGGCAGCAACTCGCAACCCTTCCTGCCTCCTTGTCCCACATCTTCCTTCATTACCAGCCTCTTGAATGATCCAATTTAGCCACCACCAAACACTTGAACACTGATGTGCTCTGTGATTTACAAAGCACACTGCCTCCAGTGATTCTTGCCTGATGTTTTCAGAGACCTTTTGGGTAGCAAAGCAGCTATACACCACAGAGCAGCAGCTTTTTCTCCCCCTTTTTAGGTTTCAGAGGACTGAGGGATTTCTGACAGCTCCTTGAACCAGCTACAAGTGTTTTGAGCTGAGAAGATAAGCTGGACTCAGAGCCCTGAACTTGAGGCCTCTGCATAGTCATAGAAGTTAAATCCCAGCACCAGGGGCCTTTCTCATCTTTCTTGGGGCTGTAAGCAATGAGCTAGCACAGAAAGACAACAGGATTTAATGCCCTGGAGGAAAATGGGCTGTCCTCTCTGTGTGCCCAGAAACCCAGTGGGGAGCATGCAGACACTCTCCTGGGAGTCTCTAAGAAAGAGAGCTGAGCTCTTCCTCAGCAGTTGTGCAGTTGTGCAGCCCCTTCTTTCCCTCCCTGTAGCCTGTGTGGCCTAGAGCAAGCGGACTTGGTGTTTGCATGCAACACCCATCCTGCAAGAGCTCCTTGGCTGAGACTGGCACACACATTTCATCAGAAGGAGCAGCTCACCCTACTGCTATTGCTGTGGTCCATGGCTGGGGTGGGAGCGGTGCTGCACAGCAGCAAAATGGCAATTGAGCAATGGCCTGCCTGCTCTTGGGGGTTTTCTTCTCCCTGTCCCTTCAGCCATGGCACAGTCGGGGTTCTGGCAGTGGGTAAATGCAGCAGCCAGAGAGGCTGCAGCCTGGAAAGGATATCAGCATCAGGCTTTGTATATCCTTATCCCCTAGGACAGGAGGCTTGCTGGACTTTTCCTGATCTCAGAGAAGTACAAGGACAGCATTTTCCTGGTTTCCCTGGGTATGGATGGGGAAATTTAAGAGCACAGCTTTCCACCATGCAGGGAGCCTGTGTGTTGGTCTATGGAGCAGGGAGGGGCCTGGCTTGTATCTCGATGGGTCCTTGTCTTTTCCTCGCAGTAGAAGGGAACATCAGAGGTTTTCCTCTGCACCACAGCTCTGCCCTCCCTCACACTCCCCCTCTGGAGCTGGCTGTGGGGAAAATGCATGTGCAGGGGTGACAGCCAGGCTGGCTGGTGCAACAGGGATGTAGGACCAGGCAGACCCTCACCAGCAGCTGAAATCTCAGCGTGCACTCCAGGCCTTGAGAAGAATATTTATGTAGGTACCTCACATTTAAGCCAGCCAGACCTTGCAAAGCAGGAAGTGTAATGCACCTCTGGAGGGTGGTGATCTGAGGATTTGTCTGCTGGGGGTCCTATCTCCCATCTTCCCACAGCTGGTCAGAGATGCCTCAGTGCCCAGCTGCATCCCTCCTGCAAGGATGCCCTGGGGGGAGCAATCTTCTCCTAAGGCTCCCCTACTGCTCTGCCCAAGCACACACTGTGCAGCCCTAAACTCCCCTGTACATGTTGCAGAGACCCTGCAGATGAGCAAAGAGCCTGGAAGGATGTGCTCATCTTACTCATTTCCACAGACCTGCTCAGCTAGGTGCAAGTTCAGGTGCTTCAAAGCACCACATCTGGGTGTCTAAACATTTTGGTAGCTGGAGAGGTCCTGGAGCCGGAGGCTGGAGACACTGTGAGGCTGATGCTGTAGGAGTGAGAAGGAGTGTGCCACACCAAAGAGGGCTGGTGACAATTAGTTCCAACCACAGAAAACTGTAATCACCGAATTGTTCAGGAATAATTATGCCTTGATAACAACATTACACTTTCTATTTCCTTTATTGCTCTTCTTGTTAAATATAATTACCATGCAAATTGCACAGCACAAGCAAGCCCAGGTGATTAACAGGGCCTTGGGGGCCTTGGGAGCAGACTGAGGTGACTGCAAGTACATATCTCTGTGCTTGCCTAGTTGTCTGTCCAGATTAGCACTTGGGAGAAGTCCTCACATGATCAGAGACAGAAAAGTGCGCTCAGCTCAGGGAAGAGAGGAAGGACCGTCACAGGGAGAGCAAGACAGACCTGGCTGCAAGCTGACGAGCAGGTCTGCCAGTGGGTCTGGGGCAGGCTCTGCTGTGAAGACTGGTAGATGCAGTGTGGGACAAACTGGGGCCTGACTTCTTGAAGCTGACCGTCAGGAAATGCTCTGCACACAAGTGCCCTAGAATGAGGGGTTCCCCCACAATCTAGTATTCCTGGAGACTTTGATGCCCATCCCACAGCTGTCATCATGGTGTCTGGGCACTTGCTAAGCTTTGCACGGTCCTTTGGCTTGTGGTCCATCAGCATCGCTCTTCCAGCTTTCACCGTGCAAATCCCTGCACAGGTAGGAACTAGAAGACACTCTTTTCTTCCTTCCTTGCTCTCTCATCTGCACATAGGTACCTGAAGGACATGAATAGGAAGGCAGAGGAGGTTCTGTTAAGCATAATGAAGTGGAGGAGTATGACAGAAACTGCTGAACATTGTTCCCCAGGGAGGGCTGGGAGTATTATCACCTGAGTCAGTGAAAAAGCTGCCAAACAAACCCACAGCATGGAAAGATGATCTCACAGATGCCCTATAGGACAAGGATGGCTCCTTGCTGCAAGGGCTGGAGTTGGGAGGCTCAGCCTTGGAGACCTGTCTAAGTTTAGCCCTCCACCTGGTCTCCTGCCACCTCCTCATCTACCCTCTCCTCAGGTTAATGGACATGATGTCTCCTTAGACCTTTCATTCCTGATTGAACCCAAGGATTCTAACCCATACTGGTCAGTCTTGGTACCTCACCTTTGTCTCATAGCTGCAAAGAGCCTCTCAGCTCAGGACGTCATGTCTCTACTGGACCGGGACCTGGCAGTGGCTTGCTGCCGCAGGTCTCCTTGACTCTACTACAGAGCTGAGCCTAAAACTGGAGCCCTTGCTCAGCAATCATTCCAGGGCTGCAGATGGCCAAGGATGGAGTGGGAGACAACCTGTTTTTCTCCTTCTCCTCTTTTCTGCCTTTACCAAGCTGAAAACATCAGGTCAAGAGCACTTACCTGCTGTTCTTCCCTGTGTGGCCATGAGACTGAGATAATTATAGGCCTCTCAGCTCCTCAGATGAAATTCTGTATATACATGCATACATACATATGTGCACCGAGTTTATTATTATTACCATGCCAGACAATCTTTCTTCATTAGAGCTTGGAATTTGCTTTCGATGCTTTCAGTCAGATCTTTAATATTATTTAAACACAGTGGGTTTTGGAGAGTTTTTGTTATTTTTAATGCAGACCAGATTTTGCTGGGATAAGAGAATGAAATTGCTCTTCATCCAGACCAACTAGCTGCCTCCCTGGCTGCAGGATCCTGGAGGGTTCTAATTGCTGAATTCAGTCCCTTTGAAATCACAGCCAGGTTGCCAAAGAGGGGAAAGGGAGGATGAGACCTCCTTGTTTCACCTGTGCCACAGCTTGAGGGTTCACACGGACCACGGTGTCATGCTGAAGGCTCTCCTAATTTTGGGGCGAGCATCAAGCCACCGCCTGCAACTCCCTCATCTTCCTCCTGCGTCACTGCACTCAAGGATGACAGGAGCACATCTGGCACACCCAGGCGTGTGACGGGGAAGGAGTCCCCATGCTCGGCACAGCTGGGGCTGTGTGTCTGCTTGCAGGCGCCTTTGAACACCCGGCCCTGCTACGTGGTATGTCCCCAGCTGCAGCGCCGCACTGGGACCACTGTCTCTCCAGGACCCCATATGTCAGAGGCAAGACGTCTCATCTCAGATCCCCCACCCAGCTGCATCTGGTATGTGGGTCCTGTAGGAGGGAGAGACCACAGCCCGTCGCTGGGAATGTTTGAGATCCAGGCGAGGGAAGGAGGGAGTTGTCTGAGATTCACATGCCTCAGGGACAGGGCCATGTCCAAGTGGTCCAGTCTGTGCAACTGTTGGAAAGACATGCACAGACTGCCATTGTGAGCAGTCCCAATGCACCTAAAATGAGTTTTGTGTAAAAAAATGTTCTATCCAGGGCAGAAGGTCCTCTGGTTGATGTTGATGTTGAGGAAGGAAGGAAGGAAGGAAGGAAGAGAGAGAGAGAGGGAGAGGGAGAGAGGGAGAGAGGGAGAGAGGGAGAGAGGGAGAGAGGGAGAGAGGGAGAGAGGGAGAGGGAGAGAGGGAGAGGGAGAGGGAGAGGGAGAGGGAGAGGGAGAGGGAGAGGGAGGAAGGAAGGAAGGAAGGAAGGAAGGAAGGAAGGAAGGAAGGAAGGAAGGAAGGAAGGAAGGAAGGAAGGAAGGAAGGAAGGAAGGAAGGAAGGAAGGAAGGAAGGAAGGAAGGAAGGAAGGAAGGAAGGAAGGAAGGAAGGAAGGAAGGAAGGAAGGAAGGAAGGAAGGAAGGAAGGAAGGAAGGAAGGAAGGAAGGAAGGAAGGAAGGAAGGAAGGAAGGAAGGAAGGAAAAAAAAGAAAGAAAAAGGAAGGAAGGAAGAAAAAGGAAGAAAAAGGAAGGAAGAAAAAGAAAGAAAAAGGAAGGAAGGAAGAAAAAGGAAGGAAGGAAGAAAAAGAAAGAAAGTCTTAAAATTTTCTTCAACTGTTGTAAAACAGACGCAAGTTGGTATCAGAAGAGCATTTCTTCCAGAAAGTGAAAAAAAAAGATCCCTATAAGATCTCTCTGGTGCAGAAGCACTCAATGGAAGAGATGGGAGCAAAGCACCATCATGCAGAGATGCCCACGTGCAAGGGAGAGCGATTGAAGCTGAAATAAAATATTGGCACTAGAACAAACATGCATAAATGGGCCATGAATAAATATAAGCTGGAGATGTGAAGAAACTACCCAACCAACAAGAGTCTTGGAACAGCCTTCTGCAAAGCATCGATGGGGAAAGAGAGATTAAAGGAAAGCACAGAGACGGTCCCAAGTCTGAATGAACACTTTGCCTTATTTTTTGATAAGACCAGCTCTGCTGCTCCTGGGAGCACAAGCATGAAGTGTAATTAGAAATGAAGGTATGAAAATTATTGCAGCCAGTCTGGAAGCAAAGCTTGATGATCCCAACACTCTCAGCTTGGTGGGACTGGGTAACCTCCATCCCAGGCAGGTCAGCTGGCAGGAATTCAAGCATCTCCCAGGGCACGGAGTGGTGTGATGGGATTAAACTGGCTATAACCAAGCTAAGGCTGAAAACTCAAAGCCATTTCCTACCCATGAGTGAAGGAGGTTCTGAGGGGCTGCTGCCACAGTAGACCAGACAGGAGATGCTGGTAGGGGTGGAGATGCTGGTAGGGCTGGAGGTGCAGCCCTGGAAAGCTGGCGGGACTCCCAGCAGGATTTTTTTCAGTATAATCAGGCCCATGTTCAACCCCAGAGTTTGCAGAGTGAGAGGTGTCCTCAGCAGTCCCCCATGGTGTGGTGGAGGGGGAGCCACTCCTCCACCTTTGCTTTCCAAACCACTGCCTCCCTTGGCATCATCAGTCGAGAGAGCTGCCATCCACTTGAGGCTCTCTCCTTCTTCTTGTCCTGATTATTATGATCATTACTGTCTCATTTCAAGCTGTAAATCAGAAATATTGTGGCTCGTATTTTCCTCCCTGGGGAACGCATAACTAGGGGTGAGATTGGCTCTGAAGTTCAGTGCTGTTCTGTTGAAAAACTGCCTCGACAAATCGAAACTGTCTCACTTTTTAGAAGAAGTTTTGATTGGAATCAATCTTTCTCTTTTTTTTATGAGCATAAAAAGGGAGTAGTTAAAAGTAAGATTTATTCCAAATTCATCTTATCAGCTCTGAGACATTCAATTTTGTAATCAATTCCCACAGGGGCTCCACCAAGAAGCCCATATTCAGAATCAATCTTGTATTTCATTAGGTTATTTCTGGTGTTAAAAAATAAGATTGATTCTTACTTTATGTTATAGCGCTACAGCAATTTATTTTTTAATGATATGAGGTAAGAATCAATCTCTGGCTTCTTCTTCCTTCCTTTTTTTTTTTTTTTTTTTTTTATCCTGCTTTTCCTGCATTGGTTTCATTAGAGCCAAGAGAATTTAGCAAGTTCTGAAGAATTTTCAAATTATTATTGTGCAAATTTAGACCCCGTTGGTGCCAGTCTGCTGCTCACGGGATCTGCAGAGCACCGAGAGGCCTGATGAAAGGCCCAATCTATCTGCCCTATCCTGGGATTTCGGCAGCACACTCCAGAAAACTGCTGCAAGCATCATTTCCCACTGGCCCGTAGTCATTTGTGCCAGCATGTCAAGTGCAGGTTTTGCACTTGTTTTGCAGTGGTATGAAGTCTCCACGTTTCAGACTCCTGGGTCCCAGCAGGGCATCACCCTGTGTGTGAGTGCAGTTCTGCTGGGATCTATAAATATTTCCTTTCCAGCTCATCTTCACTTTAGCTGACAAAGCAGGCAGACTGCCTGACTGCCTTCTTGCCCATGTGCTGCTCTCCAGCCCCTGGCAGCTGGCATCCTGACCTCCTCAGACTCCCACACCTCATCCGGCATCCTCAGGAGTAGGTTTCTTACTCTACTCTCCCAGGGATTCCCTGTCTGCTGTCCAAGAGGAGATGAACCTCTGAGACACCCATCCAGGCAGCAACGAGTGAGGACAGAGAGAACTGACCACTGGCATCCTGATCTCCTCCACTGGAAGGCAGAGGGAGAACATGTCTCCACCTGCTCCATGCCTGCCTCATATCACCAGCATGAGCAGGGATGCGCATCTAAGCCTGCTCTCTGATGATGATGTGATGCTGCTGCTGTCTTTTGTGAGAGGAGCTGGGAGAGGTCTTCTGGCCATCACAGACCTCTGGCACAGCTCTGCCACTCTCCTTGTACCCTGTGCAGCATCTTTTGGAGGAGTTTTGAGTCCTGTCCATTGCCAGCACACTACTCTTTGCCCAAAGACTCTGGTTGTTAGCCATTCCCATAATCACAAAGACAGTAATTACCCGCAACTAAATTAATCCTTAGCAATTTATAATGAGTTGTGATTCATCACAAGTAATTCAGAAGTTACTCAAGCAAACACAGGGGCTTTTCACAGGTAGCTGGGAAATTACTTTGCTCGCAGCACTGGGACTTGGATGTCACTGTGCTGGCATTTGTCTATCAATTCTCAAGATATTTTGGTTTAGATAGTGAGACTGCTTGAAGGCTCAGCCTTCTCCTTTCTTCCTCCTGCTTCCCTTTGTGCCTAGGAAAAAAGCACAGGTTTCCAGAAATGAGGGGAATAAACTGCTGGCGTAACTGACCTGGGAGGTAGCCCATGAATTGAAGCTCCCTAATGCTCATGAAAATTGACCTCATGGAGTTTTTCTGGCCTCAGTTGGTTAAGGCACACAGGGAAACCAGCCTGCACTCTCCCAGCATGTGGAATTTGGCCCTGTGCTGTGCAGCTATGATTCACAGAGAGTGAGGGCTGGGCTCTTTCCCTCATTATGTGGGACATACTGGGGCAAGGTCTCCAAATTTTGCTTATGGTGGTGGCGTCCTAGGTGATCTTTAATGTATCACTGACCAGCTGGGCTTGGAAGAATGATGTTCTGCAGGGCTCAGCCCTGTGCTTGCAACTTGGTTACCCCAGTCACCCCAGTACAGGTTTTGGAGGAGAAGCTGAACAGTGAGTGACAGCTGGAGCAGCAAGCCTTCTCCTACCCCACCACCACCTGAGCTCTCTGAAATCCCTGCCACAGCTCTCATTAAAAACCCGTGACTCAAATCTCAGAATCCAGCAGAAGTGAAAAGTTGTCTCGAGGTTTATCTTACACTCAACAGTAGAACAGCTCCTGCTCCCCAGCCCCACATCCCCAGCCTGGCAGATGGGGTCTCAGTGTTGGTTATCTTCAGTGTCCCAGGCTCAGTCTTGACCTCAGTGGAGGGCTGAACCCTTTTTCCTTCAAGTAGGTGACTGGGAAGCAGCAGAACTTACTGGGAATTTCCTCCTTCATCTGTCCCAGGGTGACTGACCTCCATGTCAGCTCATGCATTGGGCACACATTTCCAAGGTGCTGAACTCCATGGCTTGGCTGCACTGGGAAGGATGGAGATTGGAAGCTGTAGATTGGAAGGGGTCCTTTCCAACAAAGAAAATGCTGCCAGGTTTTACCACACACTCTTGGGACTTCTGAAGCAGCATGGCAGGACTGAGACATGCCAGGAAAACCTGCAGTAGGAGCCTCCTGCAAGTCACACCCCCAAGATGCATGGCTGGGGGCTGATTGAAGCAGAGATCACTCCAGACTTACTCACATGTTGTGTCCCTGTGCATATTGTGGGTGCAAATCTCCAATTCCTTCTCTCTCCATCTGCCTGCTACTCTGGCTGTCTCCTCATGCGTGTCTCTTGCTTGTCTCTTATCTTTGTCGCTATGTACATATCTGTCTGTCTGTGGCTCTGTTAGTCTTCAAAGGCCCTGAGTTCATTTGATTTCATTATCATTTCCCATCTCTTGAGCTCTATCTCTTTGTTTTTTCCCCTTTTCTCATTATAATTTACATGCGGCTTGGGTACATGCTGGAAATGAAATGCGAATTTGATAAAGCAGCCACAGCTCTCACTCCCAGCCATGGCCTGAAAGCCCTGAACTCCTTGGAGAAAAGCAGGCTCTTCTTTTTTTTTTTTTTTTTTTTTTTTTTTTTTTTTCATAAAGGGAGAAAAAATTGATTTTTTTCCATTGCACTGGCACAAAATGAAATTCTTCCAGCAATTACCAGGAGATAATGGCCTGAAATTAAACAGTCCTATCTCACTCTCTAACTATAGGACTTTTTATTTTTTCAAACTATTGAATACCAAGAGAATAATAATCAGGCAGGCATTAGGCATTCACACTCAGGCTACCTGGGACATCAAAGTACACACACATGGCAGAGCTCCTTTTATTGTTTGTTATTAACAGCAAACCGTCAAGATACGCAGAGCTGTATGCAAATGAAGAGAGACATTAGCCTTGTGCCCAACAATACGTTGCTAAATCAGCGATAGATACCAGTGCTGCCTTGCTTGTGGGAACATCTGATGATTGACGGGGAGCCTACCCTGCAACAAGTGAGTGGGGAAACAACCTCCCCACTAGCAATACCCAGCACCAAGCCCACCTCTTCTCTTGCCCTTCTGTGCCCTCTATGCAGCATAAATGCTCTCATTCATGTCACTGTTTTTCAACGCAGTGCCTGGAAGGTGTGTATGTAAAGGAGTCTAAAGGAGGATGGAGACCAGGTCAGGTCTCTGAGGCTGTTCTGGATTGTGTGGAGATTTTGTGGAATTCATAAGCCCAGACACTCCTGCAGGTGATCGCACCTTTTTTTCCTGCCCTCCTGATCTCTCAGGGGGCAGTTGCAGGGCTCTGCCTTGGCCGTGGAGGTGGCACACAGTGCTGGAGCAGCCTGGAAGAGCCAGAGCCAGCACATTGCTTCCTGCTGAGCCAATCTCACTCAATTACCCAGGAGATCTCAGCAAAAATGTAATTGAACTGCCCTGATTTAGACACAGCTTGATGTACAAGGGGACGGGAAGAATTCCAGGAGATTGGAGTATGACTCCTAAAACTGGCAAGAGGTAAAAAAAGGTGAGAGGATGGCTGAGACTGAGTATCCTGCTCCCTGTGGTGTTAAATACTCCATGCATGACCTCTGCAAAAAGTTTGCAGAGATGAAGCACGGGGCAGCCTCCTGCAGTGACAGGGATATGTATCTGAAGGGAGCCTGGGATTTGCACTTCCAGTCAATCTGCAAGAGACATTCGATAAATGGGTACTGAATTCCTGGGAAGCAGGGGGCAGGGACACATCCTGTTGAGAGGATCTAAGGAGCTACCTGGAGAAGGGGGTAAGACTGGGGATGATCTACTCCAAATTGCATGTGACAATGACCTGCCACCGTCCTACCACCCCCACAAGGTGGTATGGCTCACTCAAATGAACCCCAGCTTGGGAACAAGCTACAATTGCCACCGGAGCACTGCTCGCCATCAGTCCTCACCCTGTGACTTGTGTTGAGCTGCCAAAGGGCAAGGATAGGCCATGGAGGTGGGGGAGGACCATTATGTTCCAGATTCCTTAAATGGCTTTTCTACCAGAAACTTGAATTCATCTCACAAAGATTCCTCCTGCTTCTAAATTATTTCTAAAAGTCCTTTTAAAAAGCGTTGAAGTGCCTTCCTTCAATACCTGCGTAACACAGGACCTTTTCTTTGCTTGGAAATACTTTCACTGTATAACACTTGTCAATTTATAGTCATGATTGCAATTCAAAATGAAAAGGGAAATCACATCAAATACTCCCAAATTCACCAAACAGATGATATATTTTTGAGTGAGGTGGATTGATGGGTGGCTTTGCAGTTCCTGGAAGTAGCCCTTACTCCAGAGGGGGGACTGGGAGGTGTTTCAGCCTCTCAATAACCCCTCCTGGACCTATGCAGGACATATGCGTGAGCCCCAGCGGCTTGCTGCAGAGCTGGCCACAGAACCGTGTAGGCAGGAAGGGGCTCTGCCTCTCTAACCTGAGTTGGGAAGCCTCCAGAAGGGTTAACAAGATAACAGAGAATGGTGTAGCTGGGCCTATAATTTATTTAAGCTTTCAAAAGTCTTTTGATAAAGTCCCTCATAGGAGGCTATTAAGGAAACTTGGTAACCACAGGCTGAGAGGAAAAGCCAAAGCATGGTTTAAAACCAAGATAAGATGGGGAGGGAAGGGAAGGTGGAAATGGACAATTCTCAGCAGACAGAAAGGTTAATAGTGGAGAACCCTGAGGTCACCCGAGGCCCTGAGTGGCTGAATATATTTATTAACACAAGCACGGAGGGGAAGGGAACAGTGTGGCGGTGGAGCTCACTGGGGGCTACTGCAGCAGGTCCCAGTGAAGGTGAATGGGGGTGAGATGCAGCAGAAGTTCTGTGATGAGGTGGGACAAGGCAAGTAGTGGGTGATGCTGCATCTTGGGCTGTGATTGGGGTGGGAGCTGGACCACCGCAATGGGTTGTACCTGCCTGTAGGGTGCATGGTGGTGTCATGAAAGGCACTGCCCTGGTCACTCTCAGAGGAGTCAGGGCAAAGTGAGCTACCTCACATCCAACATAGAGGCACAACAATAAGGGTCAGGTGGTAACAACCCCAAAAGAGGTCAAATAAGTATCCCTTTAAGCCAGCAGGACTGATTTATGTCAGCTGAAGAAGTGCCCCAAAAGGACATATTTCAAAGACCCAGCGGTATCTCCTGATACAGACGGCATCTGTCACTTTTGGTATCGGAAATGTGGGTCGCACCTCCTTCTCCCCAGCCAGGCAGGACTGCAGCCCTCTGTACTCAGGTGCCATACAAAAGCTAAGTTCATGAATTTAAATATTAATCTAAGGGATGAACAGCATCCAAAAGAGAGGTCTGAAAAACCTAACTGATGACTGTAAAAAGAAATATTGGCTATTGACTCAGTGAATATTATCCATCCTGTGCAAACAGTTCTGTGGAGCAAACAGTCTGAGGACACCTGATTAAACAGTGTTTATGATAACTGGTTGAGAATGTTTTTTTAATTACTTTTGTGGGAGGGAATGCAGATTTGTGTAAGAAGTTCGTTTTGTTTTTCTGGGCACAACCATCTTGAAAAGCTACCTAACTTGAGGGATGGCTGCAAATAAGAATTTGGAAATTGGGAGAAAGGTTTTGGTCTTTTCTAAGAGAGAAAGAAAAGATTGCAAGTTTCAAAACAGCTCCTCATTTTGAAAAATGAACTAATTGGAGGCTAAAAAGAAACTAGAAAGGAAAAGCACAGAATGATACAAACAATTTTGAAACTATTAAAATATTACATTTCCAAAAGGAGATATTTCCAAATATTTCCATGAACTCAAGACTTTTTTTGTTAATTTTCCACTCACAATTTTTTTCTTTAGAAAAGTAAAATTTAGAAAATTAGTGAAAGTTTTGGGGAGAGCGCCTTGGAGAAAAAATTGGTCTTATCTCAAATCTGTGTAGAGATGAGCCATGTAAGGAGGAATTAGATCTTGGCAGTAATCTCAGCCAGGGGGTTTCCTAATTGTGTGCTCCACATTTTGAACATCCGCACCCTTTTAATGGATTTTCCTAGGTTGATTATACCACTATTTCACCATGCATGTATAAAACTGGCTGTTCAAAGTCAACTGTAAATGAAAATTGCAGTTGTTAAATTGCTGGGGTGGCTAACTTGCTGGCTGCAAAACAAACCCAGCACCCACTAATTGGCCTTTAAACAACGATGGGGGGGAAAACGCTGAGACATTGCTCTGGCATCCATCGGGCACCATCCAACAGCAAGCCAAGCATCAGGAAAGCAAAAGTCACTCGAAAGACCCTCCGGCTTGCCAAGGTCAGCAAACTGCCCGAGCTGCCGCGCTGTGGCCCAGGGGGACAATCTAGGAGGCTGAGCTGTGTGCAAACTTTCTCTCCTCTCCCAGGTCACTTGCTGCCTGCAATGTTAATTATCCATTAAGAAAACAAACAAGCAAACCCATCTCCCTGCCCAAGGTGACTGCAGAGGGTACAAGGAGGCTGGGACAGCCCTTCTCCCTGGTCTGTTGTCACAGGGAAGAAAACATACACCTGACCCATGTCCACACCACTGCTGACAGCAATTACACAATAAAATCAAATATAAGAGCAGAAATCATCCAAGGGATGAAATTCCCAGCTGTGCTGTTCATTTAGCTTAAGATGAGACAGCTTGAGGTTTTTCAACCTTCCTGGATCCTTCTATTCCTCATTGCTTTTGCCCTCTTCTTCATCCTCACCCTCATTAGAGACAGATGGGAAAATAAGGTGCTAACAAAATATCCTTCATCTGTATTTGCCACCTTGTGGATGTCATAGAGTTCTGCAGAGATCCCTCCATGGTGGCAGAGAGCAGCAGGAGGCAGGCTGTGTCTGCTGAGAACTCCATGGTTTTGCCACCCGTACCCCGCCGCTGCCCCTCACCTCTCACTGTTCAGGCCTGGGCCAAGGAATGGGTAGGTAATGTCACTTTAGGCCGCTGCAGCTGCCAGACTCATGGGCTGCCATGGTGGTGCACCAAATGGATTAGCCCAGGATGTATCTCCTCCCTTGCAACATCTTCAAATTGTTGTTTCTGTCCTGAATCAGAGTAAGTTCAAAGTATCTAATTCTGCCATGGAGAAGGGTTAAGTCTTCCACTAATCAAGCATTATGTAAAGTGGAAACAAGCATGGCAGCTATATTTTCTGTCTCTGGAACTTATGAAGGCATTCCCCAAGGAACCTGGTTAGAGATCAGGGAGGTCTTTGTCCTTGGGGTCCAGTGAGCCGTCCCTCCAGCCTCTCTCCAGCAGAGAAGGCAAAGGCCAAGGTAAAGCCTTGCAGCTGGGATAACAGCAGGTAGCACTAAAGGTAGCTCTTGGCTGATGCTGGAAGGACTGTTTTGTGGACATCATGTAACTTGGGAATGGAGGGCACCATCAGGGGTTTTTTAGGCTGTTCCCTGTCTTGGGGCAGAAACAACTCTAGTGAAACTAGGCATGTGCTTCTCTCACCATCTTTACAGACCTCAGGCGACAAAGCCTTAACTCAACTCTTCATGCTTCACCAAAATCTCCCTTGCTGCCGTAGGCAAGTGTTAGAAATTTAAAAGAAAGTTAAAAAATTAAGTTTACCAAAGAACTGTCTTTTTAACCTGTCTGCCTTGAGCTCCTGCTTGCTGTAACACCTCTTCCATGCTAAACATATATCTTAGCTCACCGGGGAGGCAACACCCACCTGGATTAGTGATGATAAAGTTTAGGATGTAAGTTGTTCAAGAACAGTACTAAGGATTGGTTGTCCTTCAAGGTCTCATGGATGGGGTATCACAACAGTACTCCATGAATGTGAAATTATCTCTGTACTGAGATGCAGGTTCTGTGTCACACCGAGGTGACTCAACTGATAATACCTCCTTCAGGCATCAGCTCTGTCGTCTCATCACCAGGTTCAGAAGAGCTGATGTAGAGGGGTGTGCATGCAGCAGGTTAAGGGGAAATTATTTCAGTTCAGTTGCAGCTCTGGGAGGGAGTTTGCTCTGGAGGAGTCTCACTGGCAACAGCAGGAGTTGAAAACAGTACAAACTTAAAAAGCAAGCTACGTGCCTCATCTGGTTTTTGCATCACTCGGTAAGGTAACGGTCTTGTTTAACATATTTATTAATGATCTGGAAGGAGAAGTAAACAGCTTGTTAATTACATTCTCCTGCCTCAGTTGGGAGGCATTGCGAATGCCAGCGCAGATTGGGTAATAATAGAAAGAGACACCAGAGGTGCTAGAAAGACAGGAAGGGAAGAAAATTAAATCCCTCTTGGGCTCGGGAAAATTGCAAAATGATCCAGGAGTGGGTTTCTTTATCAGGAAGAGTGAGCCAGTTTGGGAAAAGACCAGTGGCCAGCAAAGAAGAGAGGGGTATTAGAGCAGCCCAATGTGCTCTTAGGAGGGGTGGCATGGGAGAGAGCAAAGTGTGAGAATAGGGAATGATCCTCCCCCATCTCTCCTCCTGCACACCCAGGCTTGCCACACTCCTCGCTGTGTTATCAGAGCAATGACGAACCGGTGCTGTCTCAAGGAAGAGTTACAAATATGATCAGAGGCCCTGGGGAGGGGGGAATTGCTTCACGAGGAAAGATTAAAAGCGCTTACATACGTCAAGCTCAGTTAAATGATGTGCAGGGGAGGTGGGATAACAGCTGACAAATATTTGAAAGGCATAAATCTAGCAGTGACGGTGGGCTATAAATATGAGAGAGGAGCTCTTGTGGGGTGCAGGTGTCATTTTGGGTATACATAACATCTGTCACGTTGCAGGTTGGGGAAGCAGTAGTGCCTGCATGACTGCTCCTCAGCACCAGGATCTGAGATACAGAAGGGAAGGGTGGAAGGTGAAATATCCGTGTTTATCATTATGACTTGCCACTTTTAGGCAATAGCACAGCCAGCTACTGCAAGAACTGCGGGCAGGGGGGCTCCAGCCTGCTCCTTATCACAGATTGAACTAAGTGCTTGTAAAGTACTGAGGAAGGGGAAAAGTTTCTGAGTCCCTTTTGGCTGCTGGGGGATGGGAAGAGAGCAGGAAGAAGGGAGATACCCTGGATGCTCTCAACAGGCTGGGACCTCTGGCATGGGTATGCCTTAATGTGCCCCAAGGAGCTAAGATTGTGAAGGTCAACACATGACTGCAAACACAGGCTGTACCAAGGAAAGAGCTGCACAGACCTGGCTGGTGCCTCCATCCCTGTCAAATACAGGTTTTTAATTTCAGGATTAAAAAATTTAGTCGGGGAATAAAGAAAAGCTCTGACATAGTGACTGGTGTGTGCAGAAAGATCTGTGCAAAACCACAAACACTGTGTTTTGTCAGAAAGGGTGGCAAGAGGTGGGGGAACAAGAACATGCCTGTCATTGTGGAATGGGATTATATGCCATCAATACTTGCCCACAGCCTCAGCTGGCCCTTAGGTCTTTCTTCTTTGACAAAGGTGGCTCAAAAAGCTCCTCAGGGCTGTCAATGGGAATGGTGGAAGATCTATTTATGGATTTACTGGAAAAAAACGCTTTTGTCTGTCAACCAGCATAGGTGGAGGAGTGACCCAGAGTTGGGTCTGCAGCAATGTGAAAAGGAGCTTCATCTTGGCTCTGTTTGGGAGTCACTGCCGTGGTGAAACCAAAATTGTAGTGTCTAGAACCAAAATTCTGGCTCTGAGCCCTGAGAGTAGCTGATTGACAGCTTGAGACCATATAACTTGGCTGGTGCAGGTCTGAAGTGAAGGGTCTACCAGAGGATGTCCAATCCTGCCTTCCTTACCCTCCCCTGGTCAGGATTTTCCCTCCATTGCAGAAATTCTGTAAACAACACAGGGGAAGTCACTTGTCCAAGAGACTTGAAGAAAGGTTACCTAAAGCATGTATCTTGCAGAGAGCATTCCCGTGCCAGTTCCACAGAAATGTGCCAGCAAATCTGATGTCTTTTTCCTGTATTAAAAATGCTAAGTGGCTTCTTTTTCTGAGACATGACACACTAGCCTGCCCTGCACCCTGCAGGGTTCTTATGCCCTCCTCATACTGGCTTTCGAACAACTCATCTGCCACTTCAGACTGCATCTGACTGCGGGATACTGTCAAAAAAGCAAGCTCTCTGTGCACTGATAACTGAGAAGTGTCCTTGCAGACTTAAGTTCCTCTTCTGCAGCTCCTACTAAATACAGCACTTAGAGCTTTTATGGTGCTTTTCATTTTCAAAAAGTGCTTTACAAACATTAATAATACAACACACATGAACTCCACTGCCACAGTAATACCCTAATACTTTCTCTTATCTCCTCTTTGGGCTCAGAACTTCCAGCCCGGCAGAAGCCCGCAAGCTCTGGAGTTCTCTGACAAATAAACACCATTAAAAATAATCTCTGGTCTTTCTTTTCTTCCTCTTTTAAAACCATCTCTCTGCAGCCCTTCATGCCAATAATCCATTAATCCTGTCAGCTGCAGGGTTATGAACTGCGTATGGTAATTGGCTTGAAGAATACTGCATTTCTGCAGGACTCCCTGCAGAGGACTACCTTTGCAGGCATAGCTTTATAGAGGGATTTCACACAAGGACCATATCCTTGTGATTCTGAGACTCAGTGTAGACACTAGATTTTCCACTCTTGGAGCTAAACCCAGTTCCAGCAAGAGACTGGAACCTAAGAACCAGCAAGCCCTTCTTTGCCAACACAGGGCGGCGTGACTTATCCTTGTACATCTCCTAAAAACAGTGAGGATGTGCTCCCTAACCCTGCTGCTAGCTCCATGTGTGCCATACAGAGCAGGCAGCAGTTCAGTGAGCAGGGCTGATGCCATACAAAGTGATGCCATCATATATTATGGAAACATTAAACTGGAGGTGACTTGCTCATATGTGCCAGGCTGCAAACTGCAGCAGTGCGGTGGCTGTTCCATGGGCACCCTGAAGACTCCCAGCATGGCTGAGAATCTCTAGGACCTGAACAGGGCAGCGCTCAATTATTTCAGTCATCCCAAGATACATTGTCCTGGAGCCAGAGCCACCAGCCATGCAACTGTGTGTCGTGGTGGGATTTCCTCTTGTTCCTCGAAGGCAGGAGTTTGGCTTGTATTCCCTACAACATCACTGCCTGCTGTTCTGGGTGCTGTATGGATACATATTGCATGATTCCAGCTTAAATCCTCAAAACAGACAGCGGAAGTGTCAGCTGCATTTTCCAGGCAAGGTGTGACAGGTCTAAGGAGTCAGCTTTGGTGTGTCTCTCCTCTGATTACGCTGAGTTCGTGGCCCTGATGAATCTTCCAGCAACAAAACCAGGTTATTGCTAAGTGCTTTGAAGAAGCTGTGGGTCAACTAGGATGTCTGTGACAGGAGCATGGCTTCATGCCAGCTCAGCAATGGTCCAGTGTCCTCGCCACAAAGCTATCGTTTTCTAGGTCATGCCTTGCTTTCAGCTTGCTGTGGTTAGCAATGATCTTTTCAGACACCTCTACAGCATCTGTCTCTAACGCTTGTCGGCACGTTTTTTTTTCTCTTTGCCCCTGCTCAGATTTCACCAACCTTAAAATACAATTTCAATTTCTTCCTTTTATTTTGTATTCAGATTTAGCAACCTGCATCTCAAATTTATGCTTAATAATTCTTCTTATCAAGCCATCAAGTAATTTTCCTCCCTCAAATTACTGCTTCCCCTACTCTCTCTACAACTCCTCCTCCTCTTTCTCCATCTCTCTTTTGTATCTGGCAATATTTCAGACCCCTTCCGTAATTTGCTTGACTGTGTAATTGATCAGAATAACTCAGTTTTACTACAATTTGCTTGAAATCCCTTTGTTAGCAATTAGAACACTTTGTTTAAAGACAAATAAGATTTAATGCGACTCTCGCTCTTCCTTGGCAGCCTCCCAGTCTGGTCTTTCCATGCCTCCTTGCGGCTGTCTGCTCCCTGCTACCCTACTCAACAGCTGGCAACAAATCTTCTGTCTCTTGCCTCTGGGATTCTGCCCTCTGCTTCTCACTCTGCTGCCCTGGCACTGCCTGGACCATCTTCCTCACAGATTTGCCAACGTTTACAATATTGGCATGAAGCATGTGGCATGCCTTCTCTCCCTTCTCTGATCCCTCTCCCCATGAAGATGCTCAGACTCCCACTGCAGGAGCAGTTGGGACAGAATCAGTCATCAGGATACTGAAGTGGTCATGGACCATGTGAGGAACAGTCTCATGCCCAGAAGGCAAAAAAGCTTCATGTTACAAGAGACCACATAGGATTATGGAAGGAATGCAGGAGTGGGTAGATGATCATAGAATCACGGAATGGTTTGGGTTGGAAGGAACCTTAAACATCATCCAGTTCCAACCCCCCTGCCATGGACAGGGACACCTTCCACTAGGTCAGGCTGCTCAAACCCCATCCCTATCCAGACTGGCCTTGAAGACAGCCATGGATGAGCCATCCACAGCTTCTCTGGGCAACCTGTTCCAATACCTCACCACCCTCTCTGGGAAGAGTTTCTTCCTGATCTCCAATCTAAACCTACCCACTTTCAATATAACCCATTACTCCTTGTCCTCTCACTAGAGGCCCTTGTAAAATGTCCCCCCCCAGTTTTCTTGTAGCCCCTTCAGGCACTGGAAGGTGCTGTAATGTCTCCCCAAAGCCTTCTCTTCTCCAGGCTGAACACCCTCAACTCTCCCAGCCTGTCCCCACAGCAGAGGTGCTCCAGCCCTCAGAGCATCTCCGAGGCCTCCTCTGGACTCGCTCCAACAGGTCCATGTCATTCTGATGTTGGGTGTCCCAGAGCTGGATGCAGAACTGCAGGTGGGGTCTCACAAGAGCAGAGTAGAGGGGGAGAATCCCCTCCCTCACCCTGCTGGCCATGGTGCTCTGGATACAGCCCAGGATACAGTTGGCTTTCTGGGCTGCCAGCGCACACAGCCAGCTCATGTCCAGCTTCTCATCCCCCAGTACCCCCAAGTCCTTCTCCTCAGGGCTGCTCTCCATCCATTCTCCACCCAGCCTGTCCTTCTGCTTGGGATTGCTCCAACCCATGTGCAGAACCTTGCCCTTGGCCTTGTTGAACTCTATGGGGTTGGCACAGGCCCAGCTCTCCAGGCTGTCCAGGCCCCTCTGGATGACATCCCTTCCGTCCAGCGTGTTGCCCGCAGCACACAGCTTGGTGTCATTGACAAACTTGCTGAGGGGGCACTCGATGCCATTGTCCATGTCACTGACAAAGATGTTAAACAGCACCGGTTCCAATCCCAACCCCTGAGGAACGCTGCTTGTCACTGGTCTCCACTCAGACATTGAGCCATTGACCAGAACTCTTTGAATGTGACCATCAAGCCGGTTCTTTATCCACCGAGTGGTCCATCCATCAAATCCATGTCTCTCCAATTTAGAGACACGGATGTTGTGGGGGATGGTGTCAAATGCTTTGCACAAATCCAGGTAGATAACATTGGTTGCTCTTCCCTTGTCCAGCAATACCATAACCACGTTGTAAAAGGCCACCATATTCATCAGGCATGATCTGCCCTTGGTGAAGCCATGTTGGCTGTTACCAGTCACCTTCTTGTTTTCTATGTGCCTTAGCATGGTTTCCAGGAGGATCTGCTCCATGATCTTGGAGGCACAGACATCAGGCTGACTGGCCTGTAATTCCCTGGATCCTACACGATGTACATGATTCTGGATTTCAAGTCTTGTCCATAGACACATACAACAGTAGTGCCTCAAATGTGTCTCAGGAATGTTTTCCTGAATGCCTTCAACATGCTTAGAATACTGGAACCCGTTCCCATGTGATAAATCCCACAAACTAGCTGTCATCCCCAGCTAGTCTCTCCAGCTGCTTGGACTACTGCAGCCCCAGTGCTGTCAAATTCCATGGCCTTCCATGTTCTGCCCTGGCTCACGCAACTATCTTCTTTGTCCATGGCTGGCTCTGAACATGACCACCAGCTGCAAACTGCCCAGGAGGGGTGTTCCTTCACCCTACCCAGTGTGGGAAGCAGGGTAACAACTGTTGCTGCAGGACCTGGGGTTTTGTCTGAGACTTTTGCTGTGGTGTCAGATTCACTTGGCCCTTGTCTTGTTATAGAGTAGATTAGCTGGACATGGAATCGTAGAATTGTTTAGGTTAGAAAAGATCATTGAGTCCAACCATTAACCCAACACTGCCAAGTCCACCACTAAACCATGTCCCTAAGCACCTCATCCACACGTCTCTTAAATACCTCCAGGGATAGTCACTCAGCCACCTGCCTGGGCAGCCCCTTCCAATGCCTGACAACCCTTTCTGTGAATAAATTTTTCCTAATATCCAGTCTAAACCTCCCCTGGCACACCTCGAGGCCATTTCCTTTTGTCCTATCACTTGTCACCTGGGAGAAGAGACCAATTCCCACCTCTCTGCACCCTCCTTTCAGGGAGTTGTAGAGAGCGATCAGGTCTCCCCTGAGCCTCCTCTTCTCCAGGCTGAACACCCCCAGCTCTCTCAGCCCCTCCTCAGAGGGCTTGTGCTCCAGACCCTTCCCCAGCTCCGTTCCCTTCTCTGGACACGCTCCAGCCCCTCAGTGTCTTTCTTGCAGTGAGGGGCCCAAAACTGACCCCAGGATTCAAGGTGTGACCTCACCAGTGCCCAGTACAGGGGGACGATTCCTGTCCTGGTCCTGGTGGCCACACTGTTCCTGATGCAGGCCAGGATGCCATTGGCCTTCTTGGCCACCTGGGCACACACTGGCTCATATTCAGCCACTGTCAACCAACACCACCAGGTCCTTTTCCACCAGGCAGCTTTCCAGCCCCTTGTCCCCGAGGCTGTAGCACTGCAGGGCTTGTTGTGACCCAAGAGCAGGACACGGCACTTGGCCTTGTTGAATCTCACACAGTGGCCTCAGCTCATTGATTGGGCCTGTCTAGATCCCTCTGAAGACCTTTCCTGCCCTCAGGCAGATCCACACTCCAACCCATCTTGGTGAGGTCTGCAAACTGACTGAGGGTACATTCGATCCCCTTGTCCAAATCATTGATGAAGACATTGAAAGGGGCTGTCCCCAGCACTGAGCCCTGGGGAGCACCATTTGTGACCGGCCGCCAGCTGGGTTAACTCCATTCACCACAGCACTTTGGGCCCGGCCATCCAGACAGTTCTTAACTCAGTGGAGCGTATACTCATCCAAGCCATCAGCTGTCAGTTTCTCCAGGAGAATGCTGTGGGAAACGGTGTCAAAGGCTTTACTAAAATCCAGGTAGACAATACCAACAGTCTTTTCCTTGTCCACTATGCGGGTCACCCTGTCACAGAAGGAGATCAGGTTTGTCAAGCAGGACCTGCCTTTCATAACCCCATGCTGACTGGGTCTAACCACCTGGTTGTCCTCTATGTGCCACGTGGGGGCACTCAGGATGATCTGCTCCATAACCTTCCCTGGCACTGAAGTCAGACTGACAGGCCTGGAGTTCTCTGGATCCTCCTTTCAGCCCTTCTTGTAGATGGCGTCACCTTTGCAACCCTCCAGTCAACTGGGACCTCCCCAGTGACCTAGGACTGCTGATGGATGATGGAAAGTGGTTTGGTGAGCAGTTCCCCAGCTCCCTCAGCACCCTTGGGTGGATCCCGTCTGGCCCCATAGACCTGTGTGTATCTAAGTGGTGTAGCAGGTCACTAACCTTTTCCCCTTGGTTTATGGGGACTTCATTCTGGTCCCTGTTGCTGTCTTCCAGCTCAGGGGATTTGGCACTTGGAGAGCAACTGGTCTTGGAATTGCATACATAGAAGGGGTACCAGTTGGTGTGTAGCATATGGCATATAGGGTAGATGGGATGATGACAAGGAGCCAGGATCTAGGTCTGCACAATCAGCTGAATCTCTCCTAATTTGTGCTCAATACTCATCCTTTTCTCTAGGCTCCCCTGCAGCATCCTTGTGCCCTTAAGCAAAGCCTCATCCTTCTGATTCATGTCCTGTGTCCCTGCACCATGGCAGGTGACAGAACATGTTATGACCCAGTGCAGGGGCTGCATCTGGGAAATCTCTCCCATGGCACAGATGTTTTCTGCAGACATGGCTGGCCAGATGAGAAGCAGCCAGGCTACCTGCTGCATCTCACATGTGAGGACCAAGCACTGTAGAGAGCCTTCCTTGCTGTACTGCTGGTGCCTGAAGCCAGGCAAGAGGTATCACAACCTAAGACCTCCTGTGCTGGCAGTGCATCGTCCACCTGCAGCAACACTAGTACCTTGAGCCAGGTGGTGGCAAGCCAAGTGAGACCAAGAGCAGAGCAAAACTGTCTCCCCCGCTCTGGAAAAGACTCCAGAAGCATTGTTTTCAAGGTCTGCTTTGCCTTAGCAAACTGCATCTGCATCTGTCTGGGAGGACGCAGCCGTGCAGGGTCCAGAACAGTGGTTATTTCTCCCACGGGATTTTGGACCTAGCAGTGTACTTTCAACAGCCTGATACTTTGGGTGCTGATGGGGGGAGCCAGGGGGAAGGGCTCATCCAGACACTCTCTGCCTCAGCGGGTAGCGGTGTCCGTCATAGCAACGGAGGAAATCCATGCGGTTAACGTGGTGTGTCATGGAATATCAAAACATGCCACAGGATTTCCGGCCAAAATGTCAAGTACGGTCTCATGAAAATATCTGACACCGGAATTACCCTCTGCCAAAGCTCAGTGGAATTGCACTGTGGCTGGACAGCAAGAGCCTGTTATTTGCAATCGACTCAGAATTGCTCTGTTAGCACTGGGATTTGGGCTGCTGAGCTCCTTCCAAGTACGTTTCATAAACCTGGGTTTATCTTCTTGCTCTGAGAGCATTTTCTGCAGAGAAGTTTGGATTCTGCGGCCGGCCCCATGCCCTTTGGCACTTTGCATTCTGAACAAAGAAGTGCAATGTTTTAAATATTTCACAATATGCTCAGAAGGCGCTGCATGTAACAAATGTAGGCGACCAGGGACACAAGGTCTTCAGCTTTGTGGGAGCTGTGACTAGCTGATTAAAAAACCCTTAAAACCCCAGTCTACATTGATAGGAGTGTTGGAATTAAATGCTTGAGAAGAGGAAAGCAGTGTGGAATGATAGTATGCAGAATGGCTTGCTACAAGCTGACCATCACAGGAGTAGCCCATTTGGATTGGAAACAATCTCTTTTATACCAGCATTTGCAAATTGACATTTCTGGTCTGAACTGTCACCTGGGCTCACCCAGGACTTGAAGACAGCAAAGAAGTGTAGGAAGGCACAGTGTAGGCACAGTGCCAGCCTGACAGAACAGACACCAAAACACACCCCTGTACAGAAAACTACTGCTGCACTTGGCCAAAGGATTTGGTGGTACCCAGATGGGGCAGGAGCCAGAGGAGGGACCTGGCTGCTAGGATGGGTTTGGGGCTGCTGCTGCTGGAGGCAGCTGTGCTGAAATAAACCACCGTTGCATTTTGTCTGAGCTTAATTCCTAATTCCTACTAGCTGAGCTAAGTTTTGAAGGGAATCTGTTGCTTTTGTTTATCTGTTTTGGATCTTTTGAAAAATAAATGCATGAAAGAGATACAATTAGTGATGCAGTGGTGAGAACCAATGTAGGTTATTTGTTTCAGGGAATTTCTCAGAATTACTTTTCTTCCCTCATGTGGCTGCTGTTGACCCATCACCACCACCAGCCACAAGCAATATTATTCTTCCCAAAACAGCTTTTTAAGAAATATTAAACTTACTGTAAGGGTATGAAACCTTGGTATTGAAGGATTGTGTTACTTCTTGGTCTGTAAGAGAATTAAGTTGAGATATAAGACAGTCAACAGCTTTGTCTGCCAGTTCTCTGCAATGGCAGGAGCCCAGGTGGCTCATACCAGACCGGGAGGGACACAGTTCCACTTACTGCTGCGCTGGGGCCCTTGGGCTGGAGACATCTCAATGCTGCTGGCTGAGATCCTGGCACAACCAGCTTGCAATGCTCACCCTCTCAGAGGATAGCAATGAAATTACTTTCTGTATCTAAGCAGCTTCAGTTCTCAATGGTAAAATGCATCCTTGGAAAGCAAGCAAGTTGCAGGTGCTGATGGAGACTAACTGGAGGCAGATGCTGTAAGGTAAATTTTCTTGTGCCATCTCAGTCCCTGTGAGCTTTCTGCTGTGGATTTCTCTGGGAATCCAGGGGCACAGCTAAAGAGATTTAACCCCTTTCCCTACTGAGGTTAGTTGGTTCCACATTCATATTTGTGTGTATCTGTGGAGGTCAAAGCCATTTGGCACCTCTTCCTCCAATTCTGATGAAGCAAAACCTTTGGATAAAGCAAGAATGGCCATCATAATCCATTGCTGAGGATGACAAATCTCAAGCCCAGTTGTCAGTGGGCTAAGCAGACCTTGTACCTTTCTCTTGATATGAATTTTTCTGATGCCCAGTCTCAGTGCAGGATGTTTCATCTGCTGTGAACTGAATGTGTGTGTCAGTATCTCTTAGCTTATATTAGACTTCTACAGTCTGACCTCTATACCTCTGCAGACTCCTTTTGCAGGATGGAAATCCAGTCGGCCTCTGTCTTCCTCTCTCCCTAGCTCTGCCAGGCTGCAAGGTGATGGGGAGAGGAAAAAATAGCTTCAATTTAGTCTAGGCTTCCCTACAGATCCTTGAGACCCTGAAGCATGACTCTTGCCCCACATGTTACATCTCCTCTGCAGAGTTCCTGGCTGGTCAGGACAGCCCTGATGTAATCTTGTCCAGAAGAGCCAAGGCAGCAAGGGTCAAAGGAGCAGAGCAAGCAGTTTATGCTGTAAATCCCAATCCTTGCAAAACATGCAGATGAGATTCAAATTCGCCCCCATTTGCAATATAAGTAGTCATCACTTATGCTCATCTTCCTTCCCTCTGCTTCTTAGTGGGGTCCAGAGGCCAGTTATAAAATGTTTCTGTCCCTGATCCCATCCTGATGGCTCCCGATGCAACACCACATTCCTTCTGCCCGCGGCCTGAGCTCCTCTGGCTCAGGGGACGGGAATCCGGAAGGCTGATGCGTGCCTGTGTTTATTTTTTACACACTCTTGCTGTTTTATGGTGTTTTTTGTGGTTGAGGGGTCAGCTGGGAGCAGAAATAATTTGCCTGCCTTGGGAAAAGAAATGTATCCATTAGCTTTCTTGGCTCCAGTTGGAAATGCTCGGATCCTCCCTCCTCCCTGCTGGGGAGGCAGAGGATCTCCAAACAGCCCTGGGGACAACGGAGTGCTCACTGCATCCAAGTTGTGTCTGGCAGAATCAGACACCATCTCTGGGTTATGCTGTCAGAGCCGCTCTTGGTGGGTTACCAGCAGCCACGAGCCTGGGAACCCCAGGCTCTGGATTTGGCAGAAAAGTCACTGCTACCCCAATAAGGAAGGGTTCTGTCCCAAGAGGCACGTGGTCTGTTTTCTGGGGGTTGAGCTGAGATGGGTTCTTGTGTTTCTCTTGCTTGTCCTCTGGAAAGGGAAATGTCCTCTCCCTGCTGTACCTGGATTTTCTGGTCATGCCTCCTCCCATGGTGGGACAGAGGACCACGTGAATCCCCACTCTGTTTTTTGTTGAATGGAAACCTTTTCAGGCATTGTCTTTGTAAGCACTCCTCCCAAAACTTTTCAGTCTTTCCCTCCCTCTTGCCAGCATGACTGGCACCAGTCACCATGGTTGTGCATGGAGACAACACAGGGACCACAGCCCAGAGGACATATCAGGATCCGCTCCACTGGCTTCATCTCCCAGCAAGGTAACTGTGAAGGAGATATTTGTCCCATCAAGGTTCACACAGCTCCCGTGTTACCTTTTACAAGCTGCAGAGCACTCCATGACCTTGTATTTCAAAAGGCACCTCCTACAAGAAGCCCAAGTCCTGCATCAGGACTTGGCTTTGGTACTTCACTGGTCCTGAGGATAGGCATTTGCATGGCAGTCAGAGGGCAAAACTATGGAAGAGCCAAGGTCCCTGTGCAACCTCAGCATGGGACAGCAAAGATACACTTCTGAGCTGAGTTCTGAAGGGCAAGTACTACAGGCCAGCTGCTCCTGGACAAAGGTGTCTTTCTGATCTGTTCCTTACACGCTGTACCACATCTCCAGTCCCCTGCCTTAAAGACTGCTCAGCTGATCACCAGGCAGAGGTGCTGATAAGCTGGAAAACTGCAGGAGATGGAGAGAGACGCTTCATGAAGAAGTCAGAGCAGAGATAAAAGATGAATCCTCCCCATGAAATGACATAGCTCTTTCTCTGTGGCTGCAAGCAACGTGCAAGCTGCTTTAGCATTGTCACCCTCCTCCCCCCATCAGGGTGAATTTTATGTCAGTGGATGGCCCCAGTTTGACAATCCTGGAGAGTGAAATCCTTTGTCGTGCCCTGTAGAGCAGGTGGATGGACAACAGCTTCCTGAACAGATTCTTCAGCCATGCCCAGGAAGGGGAAGACAGGCATGTGAGGACTGTGGGTCACAGTCCAGGCTGTGTTCAACTGTAGGAAGAGGTGCAGGTCCCACTGCAAGCTGTTTTTTTTTCCAAAGTGAGCTTGTCTCCTGTGAGAGAAAACCTAACCCTAACTGAGCTCTTCCACTGGTCTGAGGACCATTTCTAGTGTGCACACTGTCCTGCATGACAGCTGAGGCATCAGGGGTGTCAATGATATCAAGAAGCAAGGCTGGGACTCTCACCATGGTACTGGGAACCAGAGGATAACCATGGAACCATGCAATATCTTCCCCAAAATGAGGTATTTTGCTGCTGCCAGATTACTAACACACCTGCCCAGCAAGGCAGAAGTTCGAATTTCTGTCTCCTAGCCCTGCAAAGAGGATGTCTGTGCTGCCACATGTGCCTCTGTCAACAGTGACGTGCATGAAGATGATGGATGTGACACTGAACACCTTGAGTGTACTTCTGATTCAAGAAGTTTGGGGGTTTCCATGTATCATAGAGAGGAAATGAACCTTCAGTAATTAATCAAAGTAGTGATTAATGCATTTTTACCTCAGCTGAGATTTAGAAAGATTATTTCTCAGTCACAGCTGGAGGAAAGGAAGATAATAAATCCTGAGTGGCCGGGGGAGTGAGCACAGGGAAAAGTCATTCCTTGTCCTTTCCAGCAGAAGTACTGGGGGCAATGAGTGAAATTAACAGGTGGCAGATTGAAAACAAGCACCTAATGCAGTTGTGGACTCCGTGTTGTAGGATGTCGTGGATGCTAAAGGCTTTAATACATTCAAAAAAAATCTGCTGGAGACATCAATGGAAGCTGCATTTATGATACGAAGTCTCAAGATGCAATCACAAGGCAGGGAGGAATATTGATTAGATATGCTGGCTCATGCTCCTGCTCCTCTCTTGGCATCTGCTGTTGGCTACTGTTGGATGCTGAGGTAAGGGGACCTTTGGGATGATCAGACAAAGCTGCTTTCAGGCAGCAGTTGATTGGAAGCTTGGTTAAATTCCAAGTGTCCTGTTGCCTTCTCCCCATCCTGAGCTGTGCAGGCAGCTCACACAGCTCCAGCTCTGATACAGCCATCGAGCAGCTCCCAGCTTTCTGCATCCCTTGGGTGTCTCTGCGTGATCATCTGCTGTAGCACAGGCCGCAGCAAAGACAATCTTGTCTGTTAAATGAAAAGAGTCCAAGAAGATTTGTCATTTGCATCACTGAGATGAAACAATACCTTTTATTTAATAAAATAATAAAATAAAATGAAATCATTTCTAGCACTGTTTCTTCAAACTTGTAGTGATAAACACTGAGGCAGAGCTTTGCTAAATAATCTTGCAGCCTTCTGCAGCAGGCGATAAAGCAGGAATAACAAACTACCTGGAACTGGCTACACACCAGCCACCACTCCGTCAGCACAGATAGGAGTTAATTATTTCCTATCGGCCGGCTAGGTCTGGGAAATAAGGAGCAATGATTTCAAGGCTCTTCTTGTTAAGCAACAGCTACAAAAAAGGGAGGATATTAGGATTATTGTCTGCCTCTTTCATGAAGAGTAACAAGGATGGTTGGAGCAGAGCAATTAAGGAAGAAGGGATTTCATCTCCAGCAACTGAATTAATGAAATAAGAGATGTGTATGAGAAGGATCCTTGAAAATACTGAGGATAATGTAGTTTATCACAGGGAGGATATTTGAGTAACAAAGATTTCAGTCCCTTATTGTAGTGCAAAGATGAAGATGCACAGTGGTGAGAGAGATGAGTGCTCAGGCCTTGAGCTGAACATAGCCTGCAGGGAATTATTCCACCATGTGGGTTGCCACCACCACCTTTTCCCTTCACGTCTTTCCCATCACACACTGCCCAGTCCCTCCAATGCCAGGGGTTTTTTTTAGGAGCCCTGAAAGATTACTCTTTTGCTTGGGGATTTTGCCACAAGAGATGGTCTTCAAACATTACAGGATTTCCTTCATGGAGAAGGAGTGGGAAATGCACTGGGATACAGCGTTGGGCAACTGTGCCCTGAGCCAAACATGGGGGACCTGATCCTGAGTCCTCCTCTGCCTGTGCTGGCACCCCAGCACTGTGAGTGAATGGGTACATTTTTTTTGCTGCCACATGACCCAGTCCTGAAGTAGAATATATTCTCCATGCTAATTTCACTGTTTTAACCAAAGCAGACCAGTATACTGCAGTACAATATTGATGCAGGACTGCAAAGAGGGATCCCAAAACTCTTTTCCTACAGCTGGCTTCCACACGAGGAATTCCTCTCTCTAGACCAAGATTTCTCTCTCCTATTTCATCCATGGGTCCATTAACAGTAAGATTTCTACCCGTTAAGGCTATGCCACTAAAAGCCTTGATTTATAGTTTTGGAGTTATGCCTCTTCACACATGGAAGTAGTTATACAGGCATAAGGTACCTTTATCCTGAGATAACCAAGTCCATGCGAAGGCAGGTTGTACCACTTTTAACAATACCAGCACTGTTAGAGAACTAGCTATCACTTGCTAAATGCAGAAAAGCCCTGTGTTAGAAACTCCTTTTAAGACTGCTGTTTTTTATAAAAATGGTGCTCCATTCTTCTCTAAGACTAATGAAATATGATACAGGAAATCAACATGGCATCGGATATTTATTAGAAATGTAACCTAAACCTGAGAAACATGTCAATGCAATAAAAATACAGATTTGCAAAGACAACAGAACATGACCAAATGCATCATGAGAAATAAATCAGAGACTAGCTTCAGCTTATATTCAGAAAGATGACTGTTCTTGATTCACTTTAATCGTAAATTCCTCAAGATAAGACCTCATTTATACCAGGGACAAGCCGCCAAGGGTTATATTGCATTAACCTTCTAGGTATTTTTTCAGATAGGATGGGCTAGGTTTCTTGGCTGAGCACAAACTGCCAGACTCATTACAGGATGTCTGGACACGTTGCAGTGAGGGGTTAAGCTGCCTGAACCATCACCTGCTCCTCCTGGCCATGCTATCAAAGACACCGTGAGTGCAGGAGACCTTAACTTTTGTCCTAGTGATGGTGGTGCTGCAAAAAGAAATACAGACATGTCCAGCTCATTATTTATAACCCAGTTCACAAAGGTCCTTGTGTCAGACGTGGATTTATGGGAAGTCACATATATACATACTCGCAGGCATGTTACATCTGCCCTGGGACCGTGCCAATCCCACATTACCTATTAAGCAGCCACCGATGGTGTTTATCATCTAAGACGGCAAAGCTTTATCATCCCCTGCTAATATCACTGTTTTGCAGCTTCATTTGTGTGACTCTGTGTGATCTGCATTGTGTGTAGGGGTCTCTGAATGTCTTTACACTGGGCTGGGACACCCTTGCCCAAAGGGGATTTACCTGCAGATCTCAGACTGGGACTACCCTGAGAGGCTGCTTTGCTCCCACTGGGAAATTGGGATAACCATATGCAATCCATGGGCACTGTTGGCTCTTTGCTGCTGAGTAGCTGTGTCTGTCGGTTGCCTCCATCCCTGTGCAAAGGCCGGCCATACTTGTGCTTGGTGGGGGCTGCTGCAGGGCAGGCATATGCCCAGGGTGGTCACAGGAGCCACTGAAACCCCAGGCACCAGTGTTCTTTGGGTTAAATAAGGGCCATAGGACCAATATGGGCTGCTGATGTCTGGTTGGAATCATTGGTTTTCCACAGGCATGTGTGCTTGGTGGATCAATACCCCATTGAAGAAGTTTTCTGTGGATCTGCAAATCAGGAGAATGATGGATGTCCCTTGCCAGGCAAGGGGAAACCTGTGTGACTCAAGTGAGCTGTCAGCCTCAGGCAAAGAGAACATCCCTGGGGGTTAGTAGTCACCTCAAGGTGCTGAAACCTCTCTTCGGTGCACCAGTCTGTCCCCACTGGCGGCCTCACAGACGTATGTGGGCCTGTGCCAACCTCCCACTGATCCAGTGTCCTCCCCATGGAAGATAAATGCCAACCCAGTGGAGGAAGAAGCCCACACAGCAACAAGTCTTTGCTCAGTCCTTGCAGCACAGCTGCTCTTCCAGCCTATTAGGGCACTGCTGGAACCAAGGCTGCAGAAGCAAGGATGGGGTGAAGAGGCAGTCCTGCAGGCATGGCAATGTGATCAGGACTGTGCAATTTGTCCCTTAGAGGTACTGGGATGCTAACAGAGCACTTGCCATCAGTCTGGCTCCATGTCTGCTGACAACCTTGACCAGCCTCTCCAGAGGCCCCACGGGAGTGGAGACAGGTATGTGCCCCCATGAAGAGCTAGCTCACTTCAGAAACCCTTGCTCACCTGATGCTCTGTGATCCCAAGGACTAAAGAAGCATGACAGCAGGTCCTACTTTGGGAAAGCTGAGTGCCGAGCTCAGCTGAGTGCTGAGTCCTTTGAAGAGTAAGGGAAATGCAGCACTCTGGATTCCTACTTGCAGCCTTCAATGCTCCCAAGGGGAAGCACACAACAAGGCCAAACACCCATGCACCTATGTCTTCGAGAGGGTTTAGGAAATCAACTCCCATCAACTCCCATATCAAAACCTTTCAGATGGTTTGTTCTCCCACTTCATCTTAAGGATCTGTGACATCCCCAGCAATCATTAGTTTAGCTTCCCACCAGAAGCCAGCTGCAATCAAGGGCTGTCCTGGGCTGTTTGCTGTTGCAGTGTAAATGTCTTAAGCACAGCCAGCTTCGCTCTTGTTCCTGATACTGTGGTTCCTCTTCTAAGCACGTCAGGTTTTCCATCCTGGTAACTGCCTGTTAAAAACAACGTGAAGTCTCTTAGTCTCCAGGAGGTTAAGGGTCCTCTGAGCACTCTGTCCACTGTTTAATCTCTGCTCCACAGTGGCTGCTCCTTATCTGTCTCAGCTATTTGTGCTTGGCATGCGGACTGATCGGTCCCGCTGGGAGTGCTCAGATATGTACCTCTAAGCTTAGCTTGCTGATATGTTTGTTTTTCTGTGAATAATATATATAGGTATTTATTTTTCAAAAACGGATAGGCTCAAAAGCACCCAGCTAAAATACAAACTTGTGTTGTGGCTGTTGCATATACACACAACACTTGATAGTTCTTGCTTCACAACAATCTGAGGCTATACAGATGAAGCAGACAAAGCATGGAGGGAAATAGCAGAGAGAAATAACCTCCCATCAGGGACCTTCCAAAAGAATGAAGTCCCCTGCATTTCTCCTACTCACAAGATAACACTGAGTTTGTGCTTCTTCTTAGCCCATCTCCACAAGGTCTGCCCTGGGACACCTCTGCTACCAGAGCAATACAGATAGTGCTTGAGCAGGAGCCTGTTGTGCATGGGACTGCAGCTCACAGAGGAAAACCCTTCTGCTTTCTCCTGCAGGCTCCTCCAGGGTCAATACCAAACAATGTAAGCTCTAGCAGTGGCTGTAAATGTGGTCCCACAGAGGAGGAGGGGTCAGCAGTTCTGGCCACCCTTATCAGAGCTGCACCCATTCACCTTCACTGGCAAAATGTGGACAAGAATATTTGGTCTTTGGCTCTGACTCCCTGTGTTTCTGCCTTGTCTTGCATGGATGTACTTAACTTTGATTAACCTGAATACACTTAAAGGGCCTTCTGACTTCTGAGCTCTTGTACTATTTAATAGGAAGAGACATGCGCATCACATTTCTGCTGCAGTTTGTAGCCATGCAGATCCCTCTCCTGATGGCTTTTCCCTGCACAGGGTGCCCAGCCCACCTTCCTGCAAAGTTACACAGAAACTTGGAAGCAGCTCCCCTCTCTGATCAGGTTGATTTTTCTATCCAGAAGATTTATTTAGGCTTGTTCCTTCATGTCGCAAAACAGTTATATGTGTGTCAGAGTGTGATACGGCTGTATTGAACCACAATGTCTGTTTTGTACCTGTACTGAAAGATTGGCACTGTAGCAGCATTTGTTTGAACTTGCCTGTAGGCAGCCTGTTACGCTGGAAGACGGTAAGGCTGCAGTCTGGGGCTGTTGGCTTTGATTTGGCTCTGAGCTGCTGGCTCATCTCCAATAGCTTAATGGTCTTCCTGCAAAGTTACCAAAGCAAGCTGAAGGGGCATGGAACAGAGCCCTGTTTACTAGCGGGGCTCTGATCTGTGCAGGGCCTGAACGTCTGCAAAATAAGAGCTCGCAGACACGCCAGACTTAGGCAGTGCTGACCCCAAGAAAGATTTCAGCTCAGACCAGAACAACGATAATTTTGTTACAAAGCTAGCTCCACATGCAGAGTGCAGCATTGCTCCTCAGATTACATATGTGCAGAAGGAATTTCCCGTAGGATAGCACTGGTTGGAGGTCACCCCTCACCACAACCACATCAACACATCCACAGCGGCAGAAGTTTGCAGGCTATACTTAGCACTTGCTTTAAAGGCCTCAACTGTAAGCTCAGCCTTTACAAGGTCATTCAAGGTCTCTGATGACTCTCCAAAAGAAGGATATGCGGTATCACCTGTGCTACGAAAAATAAGTCTTGGCACAGAGCTGCTGAAGAAAAGCTACTGCTCAATGGGGGACAGCAGGATGTCCCAGGAGTATAGATGCTGTCAGCTGTGGCGTAGGGCAGATACTCTGCATGGCTTATTGCCATGGCAAGAAACCTTCTAGCCTCAGAGAAGTGAGGTGGGACCTACTGAGACTCATGACTGAGACCACTCAGTGCATGTTTTGGGGTGAATGTGTAATGCCAGCATTGTGCCTGATGTTTCTGTTCAGGGACATGTGGCTGCTGGGTCACCGTAGCTGACTACACACACATAGGTGAGTGCACATGAAAGGCAAACAGTGACAGCAGTGCCCTCCATCGCAGTGTGTTGGCTACCTGGCTCAAGGAGGCAAGCTCTTGCAGCGTGTCTGAGCCCTTAGAGGATTAGCATGTGCTGGCATGTGCATCCAAATCCAGGCAGAATGGGGAACTTCATTCCTATTTTAATATGCTCCCTTGTGAGCACAGCTCCACATCTTCACTCCCCAGGACAGTAACTAATAGCTGGCCATCCTCTGGATCTCGACTTAACCTGTGTTGCAGCTCAGGGGACATTTTGCAAAGGAGACGCCTCTGCCAAACACCAGCCTTTCAAGAATAATAATTCTTGGGTTATTTTTCATAAAGCTTCCTGTATCTTGTGACACCATTTTAGAAAGTGGGAATTAATGTTGTGCTGCTCAGCTTTTCTCCCTTTCAGCAAACACTGATTGTTTTTTGTTGGTTTTCTCCTGTCTTGGCAGGTTTATTTTTCATACGTGCGTGATTGACTAGTACCAGTGAAAGAAGCCAGACTGACAGCCAGCCTCAGGGAATCAGCATCTCTTGCTCTGCAGAAGACGAAGCAGCAAAAGCAAACCTTTTTTCCTACACAACCCATCCCACATAAACCTGTGTGCTTCATCTTGAAACCAAAGTACCAGTGCCTGGTGCTGGTACAGAGCTTTAAAGAGCAAACCTAAATAAAACCAAAACAGATACCATGGCCAAGCATAAAGCAAACGTCTCCAAGAGCACGGGAGCAGGTCAGCTTACACCAGCTTTGCACCCCATCTCCAGCCAGGCTGCATTAGCGACTAATCCTCAACAAGCCCCAGGTAGGGGTCGATAAGCAAATGTTATTCCCCAGGAGTGTGGCAGGGAAATTGAGCCTTTGTGACTCATTCAGCCCCCGGCCTCACTGCTGAGACTGCAGGTTGTGGAGATTTCTGTGATGGAAATGCTTCATCAGAGCATCGCAAGCAGGGGTTGCTGAAGTGAGGCACTTAAACGCAGGCTTTGGCCGCCAGGTAAATGGTCTGATTGGAAGCCAAGGGGAGCTGCGGTGGCAAATTGCTGTTCAGCTCTGCCTCATTCAGGCTGGATGTCGCGCAGCTAATGAAGCAGGACTCTCATCGGCAAGGATAAAATCTGACTTTGCGGCAATTGTCCCCTCCACAGCGCACCCCTGGGGCAGCCTGACCCCATCCATGGGACTGTACCCTCCCAGCACGGCCAGGGGAGTCCATGGCACTGGTACCTAGTGCAGATGAGGGGCTGTGTGCACAGCCCCTCTCCAGATGCAGCTGGATCCACAGGGCTGTTGGAGATAGTGTTGTACAGCCAAAACAAATGGTGCTCATGTCAATACAGAAAACTTTCCAGCTGAGCTGGGGAGCCCCGTGAGGGAATCAGATTGCTCAGCAACATTCAAGCTTTGGCGACCTCCATCCCGTTCGCCCTCTCACATTGGACTTGCGCGCGGGCAGAGTTCAAGCTGTCCCACGCAGCACTCACCTGGGAATTTCCTGACTCTTCAATTGCAACTTTTTATGTGAATGACACGGTAAGATTTTTTAAAAGCTATTGAAGCTACAGGAAAGACATTACCGGATCAGGCTACCAACTGCAGACTCTGAATCCATCTTGCCATTTCGCTGGGCTCACAGATGGGATGCCATTTGGACAAGTAGGACATGTCACTGGGGCTCCCTCTGCCTTGCACTGCAGAGGTTTACGTGTGTCGATCATGTGTGAGTGTCTTGCAGAGATGGCCAAGTGCAGGGCAGGTGGAAAATATCTTTGTGTATCTGTTGATGGTGTCTGCAAACAAGTAATATGATCTGCACTGGGATTTCACTTGCTGAGCCAGGGCAAGTGGGGAGGTTTTGTGCATCCATCAGACACACATGGTGCTACATACATGTGTTTGCTCATATGTAAAGGTATGTCTGTGATGTTCTGATATGTGTAAGCCTGCAGTGTGTTCACTGTATGCCTGCAATGTGTTGAACATGCTTATAGAGAGAGAGTGGGTGTTTATAAAGCTACAGTCTGACTGCAAATATACCAGCTGTGATGATGAACACAACTTGCATGTGCTCACGGCCAGTGCACAAGCACTGCATCTGTGTATACAAGTGTAATGACTGTTTCTTTATGGTTGGCGTCAGGGTGTGTATTCCTGGGGTGCACAGGCATCCTGCCCATGTGTGCCTGCTGCCCCAGTGACAGTGTTTGCATGTGTAATGCTCCGTTTGTGCACTCAAACAAATTGACCTCCCTTTCCCTGCACTGTGTGTGTTCCCCTGTGGGCTCTTCATGCCTCCTCCCATCTCCCTGTTGTTTCCAATCACCACTGCTCTGTGCCTGAGTGGGGGACACTGACTAAATGGTGTAAGCACCCAGAATTTTTCCCTGCATGGTTTTTTTTGTGTTTTTGGCCACTGCAGTGACAGCCACTGCCTGCTGTGTAGGATGCAACCCAGGGCGGATGGGGCTCAACCAGAGGGTCCAGCACCCAGGTGGGGAGCAGCATCCAGAACACCCCTTGACCTCATCTCCAGACCTGCATTGCAAAGATTTCTGTCCCTGCTGTGTGCAATGGAGAAAGATGACTCAGACAGGCACGTGCCTGTAAGGTCCCAGCTTTGGGTAAGGAAACACAGACCTGATTCTGCTCTCACCTCACAGACCTGATGCTGCTCACACTTGTTGCTGATGTAAGTCTCACTGCAGGCTGTCAGTGCCTTGTGCAATACTGGAACCATGTGGCTGCAAGCGATCTGGGTCCTGAAGGTTCCAGAGTTTATTGCCAATGAGCTAAGCCGTGATGCGACCTCTGCCTGTGGGCTGGCCTTCAGGCCGGGTCAGCCTGGGCACTTCCCGGTGGAAGGAGCCAGTCCTGTGCCCAAGAATAGTTGCTGTGCTAAAGGCATCTGAGGAAAAGGATTGCCAATAATAACATCGCTCCCTGGCCAAAGGCATTTCTTTTAGGAAGGCACACTTTCGCAGTCCATTGCAGAAGTCATACGCCAAGAGGAGATAGAGTTCGGAGAGACTGAGTGTTCTTTCCTGTCGTGAGGCAGGATTATCTCCATCCTATGTGTTTAACCTTTTTGTGGATGCTTCAAGAAATGAAGACTCCACCTCTTCCCCACACAACTTGTCCTAACACTTAATTATTCCTAATGTTAGAGGTTTCCTACCATCTAATCTGGACCTCCCTCCTATAACAGGACTCCTTGTCCCACCCCTGGTGCCCATGGAGAATTCCTTTCTGATTTGAAACAGCTTTTTAAACACTTAAAAGCTATGCTCATGTCTTGGGCTTCTCTTTTCAAGACTAAAAATCCCCAGTGTCTTTGATCTTTTCTTACATTGTTTTCACTGCTTTCCTCTGGACAACTGCCAAAAGGTCCATCTGCCTCCTGAAATACCCACACACTTTGGACACATTTTTGCCTGTAGCTGGAAGTCGAGGTTTCTGGACCACTGCATCTGTTTCCAGACTCAGGTCACGTTCACAGCAGTTGAGGTTTGCAGAAATGTCTGGTAGAGGCGAGCAGAGAAATGTCCTGTGAGAAATCCCAAGGCTCTGGCACCTCAGTGCCCAATACACGACCAGAACTCAACAGATGGGAACTATTCATGAGGTGCACTGCTGCTTCCCAACCATGTGGACCTGCTTTGAGTGCTGCTGAATTTAATTCCCCATGTATTACCATGTCTGAGGCAAGCTCAGCATACTCAGCATCCTTGCTGGGATGTCCCTAACCTCTCCAGCAGACAGAGGGGCACTGCCCTTCTCCATCTCCACCTACCTGCTTGCGGGAGCCAGTCATGGCCTTAGGATGCTCTGGGACTGAATGCCCAGCTGGCAGTCATTCAGCACACTCAGGTGAGGGTGAAACCCATTGTCCAGTGGGTATTCTGAAGTATTTGATGCTCCAGGAAAGGGATATGAGATGCTACAATGAGAAGTTAGGGCTGTGATTTTCAAGAGATAGACACAGTTGCTTGTAAGATCTGGTTTCATACCATATCCTCAGCAGGAGAATCCAGAAGCCACAAAATCCTCGTTAAATACCAAGAAGTGCTGTCTGTACTGTGTTTTTCTGAAGTATGAAGGATGAGGAAGGTTCACAAACTCCAGCCAGCTCAGGAAACTCAGAAACCAGAAGACAGTAATGTCACAGCCCCATGCCTTCCTGGTGCACTGCTTACCCGTGGGGGGCATCTTCTCCTGGGAAAGTGGGGTGACATTGCTACAGCATGTCTAGGAGCTTTTGCCTACCCACTAGCAGGTGCTTCAATGATATATTTCTTTCAGTGGGAGGAAACTCACTCCACTGAGAATGGCAGAGCCAGTGATTTTGCCCTTTATCAGTGAGGTGTTCACCTGTTTATTTTTTTTTTCTTTTTTGTTCCCCTCATTCATGGATATTTAAAAAAAAAAAGAGTGAAAGAAAGTGAATGAATGAAAATCCATTAAATCTAACCGGTAGCTTAAATGTTTATGCGGTGTCTAACTGCCTGATCCTGCCATTACTTTCTTCTGCATCCTGCTGTACCTGCAATTCAAGAAAATTGCCTCCCAAATTGCCATCTTTAGTTTGAGATCCACGTACAACTTGGCTGTAAGCAGCGGATGGAAATGAAATGGACTAAAAATTTAATCCAGCCAGGATTTCCTTGTGTTTTTCAATAGTCCTTGCTGTCAAAATATAAGTCCTGCTTATTAAAGGTCATGTATATTAGAGAACGAGGCAGAGAGAATTACAGACACAGACATCTTTAGTGGTGCAACTACATAAAAAAGAATTGATCTTTACTTGCATCTACACGTTTGCTTCTATATACAGGCAGAGCGACCTATACAAGGTTGTGTTTGTTACAGTGACATGTACATGCAGAAACCTTCGACAGAAAGCTTCAACATTCAAGCTGCACTGAGATTTGCCCTTAGAATGGGCTAAAATCCCTCTGCTTCACACTTTAGTGATCGTATTTCATCTCCTAATTTGACCTAACAGCCTCCAGAGATTAATGAAAATTTCCATGCAGGTTTTTGTTTTGTTTCGTTTTCCAAGTGAAGTACTCCTCCATCCTCCCCTTCCCTAAGGAGGTTGTTAAAAAATACCCTTTCTGGAAATATGGTCCTAGTTATTCCTCCTTTATTGGGGATTTTCTAGCTAAACCACCACTGTCCTAGTTTCCAGTAAACTCACAACTTCACACACAGACACACACACTAATGTCTCAGCTGTTAAACTGGTCCACAGATCACAGGCACTGAGTTCTCCAGTTCCCAAAGGGCAACCTCTTGCCTCTAACTCTCTTTCTCCCCTTCTCTCCTTCACTCAGCCTCCTTTCAGTAATCACTTATTTTTAGGACCATTAATCTAGAGGTTCCAAAACTTGAAGGAATAAAAAATAAATGTAAAAAAAAAAAAAAAGAAAACTCTTCCTTACTTTGGAGTGGTGGTGAGCCTGGGAAGGGAGGAGGAATGGGAGGTGAAACAGAAGGAAGGAACAAATTTGTGGAAGAATGGTTCTGCATAGAATCGTTAACTGTCAATATATCATCAGTGTCTCAGGATGTCCCTGGTTCACAAACTGCTGGTGACTGGGACAACAGGATTGTCTTATTCTTCTGATCTTGTCCAGGTATCAGCGGTTGGCCATCGTTGGGAATGGGGCATTGGAATTAGGTCTGTTCCAGGTCTGATGAAACCTGGGCCCAGGGTTTTGAGTCCTGTAGGGATGCTTGTGTCTGAAGTCATGGCATCTACCTGCAGGCTCCTAGCTGAGGAGTCCACATCAAGGCCATGCTTGATCTCAGTGTGACCTTAGGGAGATACCTCTGGTCCACCGCCCTTGGGGTATGCAGAGCGTGCTGGAGCTGACTGCCTCTCAAAGTGCAGGGAGGACAGTGAGTTTTCTGGAAGTAAGCAGGATGCAGTGCCGTTTTGGGGATGGTCAGCAGAGCTGATAGGGAGTTTGGCATGCCAGCTGCCACTCACTGACATCAAGAACAACCAACCTATGGACAAGGGCATGCGTTGCTGAACCATCCTGCCCACTGCCTTGTCCCACTTCTGCTTGCCATCTCACCGTGTCCCCACTGAAAGGATGGGCACAATAAATATTCATAGTGCACTTATGGGTCTATTAAAAGCTACATCTTTTTTTTTTCCTCCAAGGTAGGTTCATCTATTCTGATTATGCTAAGGGCCTACCAAATCACTCTCTCTAAATATGCCGTTGCCCTAGTGATAAATGCAGCTGCTGGAGTGGGTCCTTTCTGGCGTTAATCGAACGCTTTAATGAAGTCAGCATGCTGTTTGTATGCATTAAAATGCTGGGTCCCAGCCTGAAGAGGTGCAGTAGATCTCTGACTCTTGTGCCTCTGCACCAGAGGTAAATAAAGCACTTAAGGCCTGTGCTGGGGAGGGATGACTGTCTACTGATTCCTGCTCATTGTTTTAGGCACTCCCCACACCTTTCTTTTTTAAAGTATGAATGTTCTTTCATGCCTCCCCTCCCAGGACGACGCAGGAAAGTGGCACAGATGGGCTCTGATGGCTGTTTGTTCTTTCCCATTCCCACTGTGTGTGACAAGCTGGTGTACTGACTCCAGCTCCCTTCACAGACCATTGTCTTCCCAGTATTGAAAGGACACTGGCCGGAATCGGGGGGGCCAGGAGGAGTACATGTACAGAGGAACTGGGTATCCAGGCTTCTGTTGGAGTCCAGAGAGATATTTCTCCTACCCTTGTCTCTGGCATTTGGTCAGCTGAATTATTCTATACTTAGCCATCTAAATATAGATGTCATCTGTGTGGGTATCTACATGTGAGCTTGGTGCATACACATCCCTTGTAGGATTTAAGCTCCCACTGCATCCCAGTTACATTGACTGTGGCTCAGTTTAGATACACATAGCAGTCTAGACCCCCTTTGGACCTTGGGGAACCTTTTGGACTTCCTGCTGGCTCAGAAAGAAGGTTATCCTTTAGGTCCTGCAGCTCATTTGTGGATGTCCTGAATATCCTGAGATGTGTGGAGGTCCCGGATATCCTGACATGTCTTAGATGGTACTAAATGTCTATTGTCACGCAACTGAACTGAGCTGTAGTTCCCAGAGAGCTGAAATGGCTGAGGTACAGCTGTGTGCAGACACCTGAATTCAAGTGACTAACGTCCACCCAAGCTATTTTTCCTCCCTGACTGTGAATCTCCATGTGAAGAGCTGGAAGGGCAATTCAAGCTCTTTGGTAAGTTCAGGCTTGCCATTATCAACAAAAACTGCATTTGGTGGACTCTGGGTGTGGATCTTCATGGGTGGGATGCAGACAAACAAGTCTCTAGGACTGAAACAAGACCCACCAACAAATTTCACGTAGACTCCAAAATAACAGCTGCAAGCATCACTACCAAGTAGAGCTCAAAATAAATACTCAAGGGAATTAATGAGACTGTAGGCACTTCCCAAGCCCTGAGCATCTTACATTTACTTATTTCACATCCATTTTGGAAAAGGAAGACACAGCCCTTAATTGGGAAGCTGAGCCACATGGTAAAATGTGTCTTGCACCACATCATAAGTGAATATGGTCCAATTGAACATGGACAACTTATAGGACACTGACTGCTGTTCTGCTTTTTCTCATATCTGATCTTCTTTTTTAAACTTATATTCTGTTCTTTGAGACATCCAGTTTCTGCTCCCACTGCTCCTGCCTTCTCTCTTTCTTCTTTTTTCCTTTCCCCCTTTCCACCTTCATGGATGGCAAACTCATTCACTGTTGCTGAAACATGCAGTCAGCTGAAAAACTGACACTGCAAAAGGACTGACGAACTGAGTCGTTCCCCATCATAGGAGTCCAGGAATCTCCTCCTCCCCAGAAATGCACAGCTTTTAAGGAGTTCTCTGTGAAGAACCATTAAATTTTATACATTCATTCTAAGTTTATGTCAATAACTTGTACTTGGTTAAATAACCTCTTCTGAGATGGTATCTTATGACCTGAGGGCATCAGAAGAAAGAAGCTTATATGTTTCCCTTCAGTATTTTCTCTAAACATATTTGAAATTAAAAATTGGGTTGTGTTTCCAAACTTGAATTTGACTTTAGCTTCTTGACACTGGTCCCTGTCATGCCTTTCTCACTGCTCCTGAAAATCTTCAGTAACAGCCATATTATCCCTGCTAAGAGGTGCATATGCTGTGGCAGCATGCCACTTGATCTTGTTGTCACTAATCTAAGGAGCTTGAGGGCAAGACTCAGACCACCTGCTTCAGTAGGTAATAAGGAAAGTAAACAGAATCCATGCCCTTAAACAGGAGCCTGCAATTCAGAAAACGTGCACTCCCATTTCACTTACCCTTGGAGGGAAATTCAGCTAGCCATGCGCCAAAGGAGGTGTTCAGTGATCTTGTGTGCTTGGTCCTAAGCTCCCAAGAAAGGGAACGCTTCTGCCTGCGGGTAATTTTTGTGCACAGCATTCCAGAGGCAGTTCCACTGGCCATTCCCAAAGTTAAAACACCTTCCCTACTCCTACTCTTGCTTCCACTCATTATACCTTGCATCTTGTTTGTCTATCCCAATATCACACAATAAATCTGCTATCAAAAGAGGGAATCGATGCTGAATTACTTACCCTTTACAAACTCTCAGTTTTCCCCCAAATCTCTGCTTTCCAGAGACAGCACATTATCCTGTAAGCACCCTACATACCCTGGCCTAAAAGAACCAACTCTGCTTCTTCCTGTAGAACACTCTGTTAAAACAGGCCCAGCTCCACATCTCTGAATAAGTGTCCTGTCCTTGTAAGCACTGACCACCTTGATAATCTTTGTGTCAACCAATGGCTTCATTAATGGCAATTTTGTTTTTCCTCCCAGATTATGGATGGCAACAGACAGTCATGCCAGAGTTCCTACCAACTCCTACAGACATTGTCTTCTCAGAAACACCCCCATCTGCCCTTGATGCCTCATAAACAACTACTTTTTAGGAGACAGCTTAGCAGCTCCTAATCCATTTAAGGAGTGTTTCATTGACATTGCATCACACTAAATTTTTAATCAAACTGTCATGAGCTGCAAAGTCAAAGCCTTATAAAAGTCTAAATATATTATATCTGGGTAGTCACCTTCATCATCCCAACTTTTTATCTCATCAAAGAGTGTTTGACAAGTCCTATTTTGTATTAGTCTGTGTTAACTGGCCCTAATTATGTTCCCACGCGTTAATTCTGTATTGATTGACTCCTGTATTAGTTTTTCCATTATTGTGATGAGATTATGTCAGACTTGCCACCCTAGAGTTTCTTGGGTTAGACCACTTTCTCTTTTCCAATACTGGCACATAACGAGAACTCTCTGACTCCTCTGGAATTTCCATAGTGCTCCAGGAGTTATCCAAGACTGGTGTCAAAGGTTCAGAAATTTCCTCAGCCAGTTCTAGGAAGAGTCTTGGCTGCAAGATTGCAGATCTTGTTCGTATAAAATGTGTTTATCCCTAGAAGAAGTTGCTTAACTTCCTTCTTGGTTGCTAGTAGAGTGGAAAGTATTTCGACATCCTTGTGTGATATAAACACATCCTCTTCTTTCTTTCCAAACTCAGAGCAAACATATTTATTGAACGTCTCTGCTGCCTCTAAATCATTATTCACATTTTTTATGTCTCCACATGGTTGGCCCATGACATTGCTAGCATTTCTTTTTCCTAATTAGCCTAGAAAACTTCCTGTTCAATAATTTGGATCTTTCCTTGCCATCTAAATCTTCTCCTTTCCATTTTCTATACTTCCTCTCTTAAAATGTGTACTGATTTGCATTTCTGCTTCATGTCCTTGTTTTACTTTGCTGTTCTAGGGCTAATTGCTACCTTCATGTCAATGCTGAACTAAAGTGTGTGTTTGGCCAAAAAATGTCCTGTTCTTTTTCTTATGAAATCATAGCTTTTAGGCCCTTGTAACCCCCATTAAAAATCCCCTGATACAAATACATACATACATATTATATATCTGTACAGATATAGATGTATGTACATCTATTTTTTTCCCAGCTCAGTTAAATTCATAGTTTTCATCATTTTGGAGGAATTGTGTTCTGAAGTCACAGCACCTATCTTTCAGTTGGAAATTGTTTTTATTAGGCATCACGAACAAGAGTCCAAGGAACAGAACCATTTGGACAGTTAATGCAACCGAGCAGGTGTTTTGCTGTATTCTCCACACTTCATAGAGACAGATGTGGCTGAACATGACCAGTTAGGAGTAGGAAAAGCTGTCCACACAGGAAAACTAAGCATACAAATCTGTATGTTTTTCTTGCTTATCTCACCTTCCTCAAAGTAACCTCCAGACTTACAGTAAGTCTGGAATCTAAGGCACTCCTATCAGGGTCATAGATATTTTATAGCAGTTCCCAGGACGGTTCTGCTGATACGTAGGATTTGCTGTTGACTGAACACATACATTTCATAAGATTAATTTGGAACCCAGAACCATGTGACTAGGAACTCCACAAGTTTGAATATCACTGCAAGGAGAGGAGACAGCCTTGGTAGATGCAGGGAAAAGCTCTTTCACATTAGCAACATGTGAAACACAAGATGGATTTTTTTTTAACCCAAGTCCTGCTTGAAGGTTGCTTGACTCCATTTGTTGAATGATTCAAAATGACCCTAGGTGTTGATAATCCTGGCTCCTATGAGATTTGCTGTGAATTCAAACTTTGTACAGCTAATATGACTTTACCCCGGTTGTGAATCTGAGGACTATTCAATAATGACAGTCAGTTTGGTTTGTTTGTAATCTCTGTATGTTCTCTAAGGTCTGAAAGGTTGCCAGAAGATGCTTTATCAGGCTTCAAGCTGAAGGAATATGAGAAACCTTTGGCAAAGTGTGATGAAATTGTAGGTGAAATAACTGGTGCAAAGCAGGTAGTGGCTGCCAGACACACTCTTAGAATTGTTACAGGCAAAGTTCAGTACACGGAAGGAATAAAACCCAGTCAGATCAGCAGCAGTCAATGAGTCTGAAATGAATGGTTCAAGTCATGGCTAATTTATTCAAACTGGCTTTCCATCTTGGTGTGATAGACAGGTATGATATGCCTATCCCCCTTCGACATTTTAAATAGTTCTCACAATAATGTGTCAAATTGAGTTTCACCACAAGTAATAATGCAGAACATTGACCTGTGACATTTGAAAATAAATGACGGCAGCACAAATGCACTCCTTCCCAAGCAATCACGCTTTTCACACAGGTGGAACATTTTTGTTCCAATAACCATTTTGTTCCAGCCATAGCACCCAACTCATGTCAATCACACTGAAGATTCAAAGAGCTTCGCTTTTTCAAAACAAACAGAAGGGAGCAATTCCTCTCACAATATGTAATTAAGCTGCCGAACCCTTTGCCTCAGGATGCTCTGGACGATAAGAGTTTATGTGAGTTTAAAAGGTGACCGGACAAACTCATGGAGGAGTATGCTACGGCTGGCTATTAAGCACGTCCTCACCTGTCTCAGGGTGTCTGTATGATGGAAATCGCTGGAGCCTGGCAGAGTACTCAGGGGAATTATAACTATATCCTTGCCATGTTCTTATACTTTGCAGTGTAGGCAACAGCTGCTGGCCATTGCCAGAGACACGACAGTGTTATAATGGACCTTTGGTCTGACTGAGTGCACCTATCCTTATCTTCTTAATCAAATCCAATGAAAATGCCTGACCATGATTAAAATGGGCTTCGGAATGGGTTGAGGGTACCTAAAAGTTTGGCATGGCTGCTGTTCATCTGAGAGCATGTCACGAGAGCTGATGTATAGCTTGGTGCAGTACCACATCAACAACAAAACAAATGTCCTTCTTGGTCTGGGATTTCATAGCTGAGCTTGCACTCTCCTCAGCAGACATGATCTTAATGGTGAACGAACTTCAGGGTAGACTGCATTTGATGCAAGGTAGCAGTCATTACTCAAGCTGACATTGACAAAATGACAGTGTGGTAGAATAATGGCACATTCTTTGATATTGCCTTCAGGGTCAGGATACTCACTGTTATAGGATGGCTTATTGATTGGGCCTGCCATTTTTAGAGCCCAGACAAGATGTCAGGAGGAAGTTGCAACTGGAGAATAACAAGAATTAAAGGATTTAGCATTGGTTTGTGGCCTTCATGGAGCACGGACACGCAGGTTTCTTATTGTCTCTGAACAAATGATCTGAAACTTGTGTACGTTGCAGATGATGATGTCGTGGATAGAAGGTACTTCAATAGCCAGCAATATTCTTGTTGCTGATCTCGTAATTTTATTCCATTGAGCTTCCAAGAATACCACATACAGGGATGGATTTCATTTTGGGGCCCACAGTGACACAAAAGAGCAGTTCTGATTTCATAGCTGTGTTCATTCCTCTGAAGAATGAAGGTTTATGCAAAGTCTTGGTGCACAAGGAAAGATGCCAAGCCAAATGTATTTTTAGCCGTTCAGCCAGCTGGGTTTCTTGTGTCTGTAGAATTCACTGCTTTTCCCCACAAGGATGATCAGAAACATCACTCTTGCAAAAGTTCTCTATAAAATATCTGTAAAAACTGGTGAACCCAAAGGTGCTGTGAAGGTCCCAGACTTTCTTTGGAGCACATCCAGCAATGGGAGAAAGGCTTTAGTTTTATGGTTATTGCCTCTGAGGATATGACGTATCCAAGGAGTTGCACACCAGTGAACTTTTCACTTTTTATGGACAGCTTGTTTTCTCAAGCACCAGCTAGAAAGGACCAGCACTGTCCACGCAGCCAGCCAGAACTGAACCTGATACATCCATGCAGACGTTACTGATGTAAGGCACCAACTGGAACAGTGTAGCTAAATATTCAAAGTAAATGTGTTCTACATAGACTAGAACTGTCTAGTCAACACCTTCATAAATACACACCAAGCTGCAAGCTCTGAGCCCAACTCCATAAACATCCTGGCACTCTGTGTCCTTTTCAACAGTTCATTAATTAAAGACAGATGACATTTGGTTTTGATCATTATTTATTTTTCACGATTTGATGCAGTCAATGACAAGGCATAAAGAGCCATCCTTTTTAACAAACACAATGGAGGTACCGGAGGGACATATATGAGTGAATGAAATTCTTTGTTAGGCCTTTTTTTTTTTTTTTTCTAAGGCATTCCTGCGGGGTTTAAAATCTAGTCTGTAGAAGTAGTAAATTATTTCAACTGAGGTGCTGGCTCCAAAATTCAAACTGTTTAGATAGCAAAAAACTGAATTCATGTACCAAGCAGCTTTCATACAGGTATTTTTCAGAGGTCTGGGGGAGAGATTCACTTGGGTTTGCTGGACATAAGGGTGGTGAGTGTGACCAAATTATCTCCAGGACATCAACATCATGGACCAAAAAAATGGTCACTTTGGACAAACTGTGTCTGTACTGATGGGATTTCTGCGAAATTCAGAGGTGATGCACTGCAAGAATGAGATGCCAAATAGCAGGGGAATGCGTCATGTTGATGGAATCAAACTGCATGATCACAAGGTGGTCTGGGAGCTGGACTTGGGAAACTCTGCAACACAACCACCACCAGATTCAACAAGGTCAGGAGGGGCCCCAGCTCTGCTGGACCAGAAAATCAAGCTTCAGGGTAGCCATGAGGTTCCCAGATGTGACAAAGTCACTCAAAGAAACTGTGAGGAACAGCAAGAAGAGCTGACTTTCTGTGTGCGTGGAAAACCAGGCTTAGCAGAGCTATCGACTTTCAAGTCTCAATAAGGCTGGGTGTTTTGCACATTTCCTTGGCTGGGCAACCAGTAAGAAGACAGATTTTTCAAGCGTGATATAAACAAAACCCAAGGAAAACTGTCCTGGATAGTCCATCTGGTGTCTTTTTTGGCACCTTCCTGTCATATCAGCCAGCACTGCTTTGTGTGGGTCTGTGTGGGGAAAGTAAGGATGATCTGGGCTGGAAAACGCTTTATTTGTCCTCGGTTTTGCACGCTTTGCGGGCCTGTCTGCAGAGTTCAAGCAGGGATGAGTACAGGTCTGGAGTGTTGACCCCAGCCAACTTAGTCCGTTGCTTTACTCTATCAGTTTGGCAGAAAGCTGAGGGACTTCTGCTTACTCCCGGTCAAAACACATTTGCAGCACATCAAAGAGGGACAGACAGTGTCTGTTGCTTGCCAAGAAGGCCAGGTGGCAGAAAGCTTCTCACATGTCAGCAGGCACTAGGAGAAGTTTGAGAAAAGTTTCTAGGCAGCTGATGTCTTCGTGGAGACCTCAGGCTGCAGCTTTCAAGAGTTCACCGCACCTTCAAGCACAGCTGCCCAGGAGTCAGGGTGCATGCAGCAGGGTGGGATACAGGGCTCAGCACCAGCACACGCGTTTTCCTGGAGTGAGTCAAAGCAAAGATGACAACCAAGGGCTGGTTAGGAGCAGAGGCAGATGGCAAGACAGAAGTGTGAGTCCTTGTACCCGTAATAATCACCTTTGTCTTCAAATCACAAACAAGTGTTTAAAGAGAAGCTCATCCTCTTCTCCCACTTGCTTTGGTGGTCTGGAATAGACTCCAGGAATTGTATCCAGTCAGCTGTCTGTTCCTACGCTCAACTTGCAAGTAGATGATGCCCCAAATCTTAGTGGAATTTAAATGGAAAAAGGGCAAAAAGGCTAATCCAGGGAGGGAGCCAGAAAGACATTTAGGAGCGGGAACATAGTAATGCAAAATTACTGTTCCCAACAGAATTTTCAGTCTCCTCCCTAGGACCAAGGATTAAATGGGACAGAGAGCTGCTGTGATTTGGCTTCTGCTCTTCATATGTTGAATTTTATTTTCCTATTTAATTTTTTTTATTGTCTTTTTTTTCTTTTTCATTTGGGAAGTGACCCAAGAAACTGTGTTTCCCACATAGCCATTTCAAAGGAAATTTGATGCTCCAAACAAAGGCCCTGGGGGAAACACTTTGGGAAAACAGCACCAGCTCTGTCCTTCCTCTCTTTTTTTCTCTTAGGAAGGGAAAAAAAAAAAAAAAAAAAAAAAGAAGGGGAAAGGGAAAGGGAGAGGAGAGGAGCCCTTAGTGTGGGGAGACATGAAGCTGGGGGAGATTGGGTTTCAGAAAAACAGGCGGCGTGGCTGCTTCATCCTGTTTCTTGAGCCAAGGACTCTGAGCCTCTGCTCAGCCACAGAAATATCTCACTCTTCAAGGCTGATACTTTTGTGATCCTGTTCTTTTGTCCCTTTACTTTCCTGTCCCCACTGGAAGACTCTGTAAAATCTCTCTTGATTGGGCTCAGCCCACCACAAATTTTTCTAGACAATTCAAGATGGAGACACGATCCCTTCTAGCCTTCCCTAGGAGATGAGCACTTTGGTGGGGAGAAAACCCTTCTTCACGGTGTGGAGCCTCCCTGTCAGCCTCCTGAAGGTCCTGAGACTGGGCTGTTTATGCCAGGGGCTGACACTTGCAGGCTAGGTACCCCCCCACCTCCCCACCTCTAATGCCTGCCCCCCAGAACAAAGGTATGTGTTCTCCAGGGTCACAGTGTGATTGCCCAACACAGCAGAAACAGGGACCTGGAGGATCCTTCTGGGACTGATCTAAACATTCAGTATCCTGAAGAGAAGGATCCCCCTCCCCAAAGAGGCTCAGTTTGCAAAACGATCTCTCCTGGCCATGCTGAATTTGGCTGAGCTTGGAGAAAGGAGGAAAGAGCCTTTCCCCAGCAGGAGCATGTCCAGCTGTTTCCCTTGCCTTGGATAACTAAACAAGGGCTTTGATCAAAGCCGCTTGGCATGAGCATCTGTCCTTGCTTCTGAAATGCAGATTTGTCTTGCCGGCTCTCTTGCTCAGAGAAACAAAATGCTGGAGGGTGGAAGGAGCCAGAGCAGTGTGTGAGGCATGTCCTGCCTCACGCTCGGTGAGCAGAGGGCCAGGCACCAGGCATTTGCACCTGAGCTGCTCGAGCTGCCACAGCTTCTGGCCAGGCTGGGCTCACAGCTCCAGCGATGCCACGAGTGTCAGTGAGGACTGAGCTCCAGAGGCTGCAGGGTCAGACCCCATCTGATGCCCTGCAAGGAGCTCTAACCCATTGGGTCAAGCACAACTGGAGAAATGCTGGTGTTTCACCCGCCAGCTCACGGTCATTCTGCTTGGTGGGATGGGGACGGGAACTACAGCGATGTTGCCCTGGGTTATACATAAATGCCTTGAAGCATACAACAGCACTGGCATATTCATCTTCAGACTCTTCTCTCCCTATCCTTCACATTCACAGTGACCCATAGCACACGGCTGACTGATGCGGTGGATTTAGTGGATTTAGTTTCTTCATTGCCTCCAGGCAATGAAAGCAGAAAACTATTTGTCCCATCCTCAGGCCCCTGGATGCATTTGCTGTCCATCTGTCAGTGTGCTCCTTTCCCAAGGCTGGGAGCTGTCTGGTAGAAAGACACTGGGAATCAGGTCCCAGCTCAGTTTGCCTCCAGTCCTCACCCTCTTCACAGGGTGAACTGAAAAGTGCTGCAACAAGAACGCGTGTGTCCCATGAGTCACTTGCAGCAGCAGCCCTGGGGGTCACTGAACGGGAGGGGTTCTGGGTGCCTGCTCTCAAGCTGTCCCTCACCGTGCCATCATGACGTGGCACACAAGGGTGTGCAGATCTGACACTTGCACAGTCCTGCAGGTCACAGGGATGTTGCAGCAGGTGGCAGCTGAGCCCCCGTCCCATAGGAAGGATGCACAGATGAAGTCCATAATAAGACATGTAGACCGTTCTTCCCCATTAGTTCTCCCCTTGTCCTCTGCACCTCACTTCACACTCTAAGGAGACAGTGTAACCCCTTACAAGCCCCTCAAGGTCCGTTCAGATTCTGAAATGCCTCAGGCTGGCAGTCTGGCACTGTATACCACAAAGTACTGAAAGGTTATACCTACTCTCCTGTAGCTAGGCAGCCTTATCATTACATAGAAACATTGAATAGTTTGAGTCGGGAGGGACTTTTAAAGGCAATCTGGTCCAACCCCCCCAGCAATGAGCAGGGACATCTTCCACTAGATCAGGTTGCTCAGACCCACGTCCAACCTGACCTTGAATGTTTCCAGGGATGGATCATCTCCTGCCTCTCTGGGCAACCTGTGCCAGTGTTTTACCACTCTCTTTGTAAAAAGTTTCTTCTTTATGTCTAGTCTGAATCTACCTTCTTTTAGCTTAAAACCCCTTGTCCTATTGCTAAGGGATTTCCTACAGCAAGGCACACTTACCCAGTCAATGAGGTTGTCAGTTAGAGACGCCAACGCTAAACCCCAGCCATCTCTTCTATTACCCACATTGGTGCCTCGAAGATTTGACTATACATTTCCACTGATCCCCTCAGGTGGAACCTGTCTGAGCATCCCGCAGGGTGTGCAGGAGGCTGGAGCTGGCAGATCATGGGACTGCAGAGACCATGCTTGTGGCCATAGAGACATGGGATTCCTCCGCTGGTGCGAGGTTTTCCTGTGTGTGCACATGCATGTGCACAAGGGGGAAATCTGTTGTTTATGCTGGGAGTCAGTTCAGCCACACCAAGCAGGGCAGGACAGCAAGCTCCATCTGCTTTCCCTCCCACCATCTGCATAGTGAACCCCAGCTCTGCCCCAGAGCAAGGGACATCTTTCAGAGCAGAAGACTCACTCTCTTGCCCTCAGCTAGGACTCCAGGCAAAGTATTTTAGATAAGATCTGCATTTTTTTTCTTGTGGAGATTCACTCATCCAGGATGGACAGAGAGCCATGAGGTTCATTTCATAGATGGCTCTGAACAGCTGTGACACAGAAACAAGTTTCGAGTGCTCTCAGCCTGACTGCACGTGAGCAAGGGTCCTGGAAGCCTGATTTACTTTCTAATCCAGCTACCCAGGTATTTCAAACACATTGCCACTGCAGTGTCTCAGTCTCAGTTTATTTCCATATCCATATTGGGAAATTGCATATTCCCAAATGATGTTGAATAATGTGTCTCCAATATTACTTTTTAAGTAACCTTAATTGTCTGATTTTGATTTGTGTTTAAATTGCACTTTTGCCTGCAACCTGAGAGGCATCGGAATTATACACGTAGCATTTTGCTGGAAAGTATTTTCGTGTGCTCGTCTGGCGAGGGCTCCAGTTGGAGGGTATATGCACAAAGGGGCAGAGTTAAAGCTTCTGGGGGAAGATCAGCTTCTGAATTTCCTGAGGTTTATGAGATTAAAACCTCACATTTAACGTTGCGTTAAAAGAGAGCTGTCAGGTTCTATTTCATAGAAGATGTTGTCTTTGTGAAAAGTGCTTTTTACAAAACATATGGCCAAGGTAATTGTTTGGGTTTGAGGCGGGGGGGGAGAGGTAGTTATTCCAGGGAAAGCATGTGTTTTGAACACCTCTGGCCTGAAGAATTTGGAGCCCTCAGTTAATGCATGAAAATGAAGCTGACTTCACAGAGCAGAGACGTTGAATCTCTCATTTTCTTTGCCAGGAGGGATGGAAGCAGAGGAAACAGGCTGATCGGAGAGAAGCACAATGCGGTACCTCAGCACGAGGCTTAGACACCTCTCAGGGCTCCAGACTCACCTGAAGCCAGGCTGAAACACCACAACCCACTGGCGAAGGCCTGTTTGCACATGGGTGCATTTAATGAGCAACACACTTTGTTTATTACATGGCTTCACTTTAAATCATAAAAGATTTCATGAAGGCTTTTCCTTTCCAAACATGTGTAGATTGGTCGCTCCCCTTTAAGGTGGCTTTTGTGCTCGCAGCAGAGAGAAATGCTCAGCCAGGCTGAAGCTCGGGGCTGACATCAGTGGGAGCTTTCGTTAATTGAATTACTGTTTTGTGGCAGAATGTTTTAAAAATAAGCGGAAATGTCCCACATACTTTTTTGGCCGAGAGATCAAATGTATCCAAAGGAATTCAATAATATTCCTACATCTGTGAGTCCTGCCTGTCCCCCGAGAAAAAAAGTCAAATTCAGTCTCCACTATTGTTTGTGTTCATTATATTCCCTTATCGTCTTTTTGGCTTGTGGGCAGCGGGAGGGGGGAAACTAGCAGAGTTCCTCAGGCCTCAAATGGAAACATACAGAATCATATGCATATCACAAGAGCAGGAAGGACAGTATCAGAAAAAAAAGACTCCTCCACCATTCATCTGAATAAGAGCCATGATTTGCTTTGAAGGCATTCACCTCCCCCATTGCTTGCTTTTCTTGTGAATACTTATTGTGGCGGAATCCAGGCTGAAAAGGTGTAGGTAAAAAAGGAAAGCGCGAGGTGAGATTCTTTGAACCTGCATTCGCATGCAGAGCTGCATGTGGATATGAATTTTCAGGCAAGTGTATCTTCAGATATGTATTGGCAGGCAAATCCCAAAGCAAGTACTTGCACTTATATGAACTGATGAGGATTTATCTAAGAATTTGCTGGCGAAAGAATACTTATGTATGTAAGCACTTATTCAGAGATACCCTAGCAGGGAAATTCTTGTTCACAGGTTTGTCCTCAAATGCATTAGCTGCAAATTCATGTCTAAATACTGGTGCTACAAGCCCTCCATGTACGCCTGGGTGGAGGAATGCATGTGCACATATAGATGAGCAGGGCAAGCAACAAGCAAATAAGTATGCAGATATGAAGTGAGAGGAAAATGGAGTTTGATACTCATACAAACGAAGTTGGGTAGTCATGCAATAACTGTGTGAGTGCATGATCTGGGATGCTGGTGTGACCACACACGCAAACATATTTGGACAGGGCTTTTCTGTGACAGATGCTCCTGCATATTGGCAATGCAGTCAAACATTAGCACATATCCGTTTCCTGGCCAGTGTTCAGGGAATCGGGTATTAATGGGCGATTTCATGGTGGTGCAGGAAAGCACGAAATGGAAGGGTTGAGGTGACCAACCTTTGGCTTGCTGCTTGGGAATCTTTCAGGAGTCCTCCTTGAGGGAAGGAGGAGTAAAGTCACACAGCTGACACCCGGAACAGAAAGAGCCTTAGCTCTGATCTACACTAAACTCATAAAGAGCCCAGGTGGAACCAGCCAAGCCCTGATTTGAGATGTCAAAGCATAAAACAGGAATGGCATTGAATCTCTCTGGATACATTTGATCTCCTTCACTAGAAAAATTGTGTTGGACATTTCAGCTTATTTTTAAAACATTCTGCCACTAAATAGTAATTTGACGAGGTAAATCTCCCTCTGACATCAGCTCTCAGCTTCACCATCAGGTCAAGTTTTGTTTAAGCTGCCTTAAATGGACATTGCCAAGCTGGAAAGAAAAATAACTCTATGAAACACGGGATACTTAAAAAGCAAAGAGTTATTTCTAACAGAGGTAATGCTCACCCCATCCCCCAAGAGCAGACTGTCCTGCACCACTGTCTTGCAGGGTGGGATTTACCAAGGGAAATAAGGTGACTCCCCCCATCAGAAGGCCCGATTGCAGGGAGACCACATTAGCCAGTGCCAGGCTTTCCACTGACCATAATGGGCTTCAGGCAGCTGCAGATAGTTCACCACTGGGCACGACCTGTTGATTTAAAGCCGATCACGTCCTGTGTACCTGCAGAGGGAAGTAAGCCACACAGTTGCAGAATCATGGGATCACAGAATGATTTAGGTTGGAAGGCACCTTAAAACTGGTCTAGTTCCAACCCCCCTGCCATGGGCAGAGACACCTTACACCAGACCAGGTTGCTTAAAGCCCCATTCAGCCTGGCCTTGAACACTTCCAGAACAACCAGCATGTCCCTGTGACCCATCCTCCATGATGTCTCCATGCTCCTGCTTCTAAGACCATGGAAAATAGTGCAATTACCACACTAAAGTACAGTGTGTTTGAAAAGTGCATTTGATTAGACGTGCTCTGATGGACTGAGTTTGTGTAACTCTGGCTGCGCGCGCTCCTCTCCCTTGCCTGTGCTCCCTCATTAACAAGTGTCACGCCCTACCAGATTAATGATCTACTGATAGGCACTGGAGAGATGCTTTAGCTTAGATTTATCCCACTTAAACTGTAGAGTCTTTGCCAAGGCAGATAAATAGGGAGCGGAATGGCCAGTGCCTTGGGGCTGACACCTCCAGGTACGCAGCAGGTCTTTGCAAGGCTGCATCCCCGGGGAGGATGACAAACTCACACTGCTTAAGAAGCTCAAGGGGTCAGCTTCTAACAGGTACACAAAAGCACATAATGAAGGATTTGACTGCAAGTACTTTGTTCCAGCTGGAGCGCTCACCCTGCACTCCTCCGAGATAGGGTTCCCACCACTGTCCACACCACTGATGCACGACTGCCTCCTCTACCTGCTAAACCCTGTCAAGGCAGGTGCTGGCTGACAGCTGGGATGGGCTCCCACTTTTTTCTGTGAGCTGGCTCGGAGCTGTATGCAGGCTCCCTGCTTTCTCTCCAGCTGCCTTTTCCTCTTCGAGTCTCAGACATGACCAAGCAGGAGTCTCTGTTCTGCCAGGAGGTGTCAAAACGTCCCCACCTGCCCTGCTTTCATCAAACAATTCCTCTAATCCTGCTCACCTGCAACCCTTTTGCAGTTCTTACACTCTAAGACATCTAGGGATGAGTAGGGAAATGATGTGGGCTTAAAGATGCTGTGACAATCCATTACCTGTCTTAAAACATCAGGGTCTTAATTTACAGCGTGCTTGTAACATCCCAAATCCCAGCTTCCTTTGCAAAGGAGCCATTGATTCCACTATCCTGATTTTACAAGTAGGGAAAACAGAACACAAAGGGGGACAGAAAAGCTTTTGTTCAGCGCAGTGTAGCAAGTCAGCATCAGATCGAGGGAGAGACACAGCTCTCAGAGCACCAAGTACTACTCCCACTTTGTGTTTGCCAGGTGTGTGTGGCTAATGCCAAATGAGTTTAATGGGGGTCATGGCTGCCTTGTCCCATACGCTGTGCAAGCTCAAGGAAGGCATTCACTCTGCCCGTACTAGCTACTGGCTTCACCCTTTCATGTCTGTGCTAGCATGGGAGGCAGGCAGTCTCTGGAAATGGGAAAGAACAGAGATTAGCACAGGGAGGACAGAGAGATTCGCTCTTACATCTTTGGAGAGAGCTTTGCATTGTTTGTACCACAGAACAGCTCACACTACTCATCAGAAGAGCCTGTAGACTTCATCAGAGGTCATAGCAAGCCTCAGCAGTGTCCTGCTGCCATGCATCCATCAAACCTCCAGCGGGTCTGTGGATGACAGGTCTCACTGTGCCAAGTCCCCTGTGGCTCTTCCATGTGAAGGTTCTCCACTGCCTTATGATCTGCTTGATGAAGCAACTTCTCACCCATCTGGGACAGCAATATGTGCTGCTCAACCTTACTGAGTCACCTATTGTCACTAATCCTGCAGGAATCCAACATTTCTGAGTTTTATACCTGTGCCTGCTTTGGATAAAATTAGCCAAAGCATTAGAAAGACAGACAAACAGACCCTGCCTTGTTTGCTTAGATCAGCCTAAAAGACCCATGCTAAACATGTTTCTTTAAAGAATTGTTCCCTCTCTCCTCATATGCACAGTCCATTTGCGGGTTGTCAGCCCTTATCATGCTTCAGCTTTGCCAGGGATTCAATTGTGCAAATAGGAGCTGAAGAAAGTGAAGGGTGAAGCAAAGCAAGGAAGGAATACAGAGGGGTTGTTTGAATGACTACCTACTCCAACTAGGCTGCCTTACATATGCAGACGTCCAGTTCATTAATTAGAGCTCCCAGAGCTGGGTAGATTTAGGAACCGTGCGGGATCCACCATGCAGCATGTCCTCTGCACAACAGGCACTCTTGCTCTTGACCTAACCCTGGGAATGTCTGTCTGGGCATGGGCTGGGGTCTTTCATGGGTGGAGGATCCACCTTTCACCTCACGAACATTTAATAGATCACTTTCTTTCTTATACGAATTCATCTAGCTTTAGCTTCCAACAGAGCTGCTTTCTTATATCTTTCAGTGGTAGATTAAAGATCTCTTTGGTACTCGTAGCTTCTTCTGAAAGTGCCTGTACACTATTATATAGTCACCTCTTCATCTTCTTTTTGATCCGCTGAATAGGTTTGGTGATTTAAATCTCTCGCTCTAAGACATCTTTGTCCAATCCTTAAATTATTCTTCGCTTTTCTCTGTTCTGTTTCAAATTTTCCCTGTCCTTTTAAAAATGTGGGCACCAGAACTGGGATTTAGAGGCTCGGTTACAAATGGATACAAACTATGTTCCCTGTCTTGGGAAAACTGTCGAGATTTTGTTATGTTTTCCTGTCTGCACTGAGAAGAGATGTCAAACCATTGATAAATGCAGCGACATCGTGACCCCAGAAAAATTTGATTTGCAGTAAAGTAAATATTTCATATTGACTTTTTTACAACATTTTAGGAAACATTTTGGTTTTCAATTTCTTATTTTATTAATTTTTCTCTTGCTTGCTCGGTTTCTTGGATTGCAAAATAGTTCTGAAGAAAAAACAAACTCCCAGCCCTGAAAAGGTCTTGGGAAAAAGTGTTTTGACCATTCTGATTTTTACCTCCCCAGTTTTGTGTTGGGTTTTTTTTTTGGTTTGTTTGGGTTTTGTTTTTTTTTCAAAATGACAAATGCACCACCTCACCACTCCCCTGCCAAATGTTTTGCTTTTAATTAAGCATCATTCAGGAAATCACTCTCTTTGCTTTGGTTTCTCACATTTCCCTCATCTCTACAGAGACGAGCTGCTCTAACTGACCCTTCTCTGAGCCTGGAGTTTGGACTGGGTGATCTCCAGAGATCTCTTCCAACCTCAGCAATTCAGGGTTAGCAGGTCACTTAGCAACCTAGAGCAAATCCCTTCTAATTATGGCCAATTATGTTCACATTTCATGTGAATATGCACAGGGGAGATCAGGTCTTGCTTCAGTTTAGCCTAAGTCTGTTCCCAAACTGTGGAAGAGAAATTGAACCATGGGGGCTCTTGGACTGGGCTACGGGGTGGGGGTGTATGGTTTGCCTAGGCTCACTATCAACGAGGAAGGGTAAACTGGTGTCCACTTGCTCAGTTGGTGAGCAGAGACTGATTAAACTGCAATACACAAGCCCATGTCCTTGTCTTTCCCCCACTCTCAGGCTCTTGCTCCTGGTGGGTGTTCTGTCAGGAATCAGTGGATCAGTGAATCACAGGGGACCCCAGCCCTGGGGGTGACATTACTACCAAAGAGGAAAGGGGTAAAAGAGATTTGATGCTGTGCAAGGGGGATGTGACAGCCTTTTCTCCAGCGTATCTGCAGCACATGCACTCATCAAATGGTAGCTTTCAGAAGAAGCGAGTGGGTCGGTTTGTGTTGTCCTTCTCCGCACATCCCTCTCAGCTTCAAGTGGTTTATTGCTATCTTTGAACAGAATCATAAAAGTGGAAGGATTAGACCCCAGCCATCCGTGCTCATGCCAATAGCCTTGTTGAAGTCAAAGGGGCTGTGGGGTGATGGGGTCTCAGTGCAGACTGCTGGCTTGGCCTCCCTGTCATGGAAAACTTCCAGCTGGATAATTGCATCCTGCCTCAATAAATTCTTCCTGGAAATCCACTTGGATGCAGCGTCTTCTCTCCCTGCCTCTCTTCAGCAATGGTGGGGAACGGATCTAGGCGGTGAGGCAGCTGCTTCGTGCTGTCTCCAGAGGTGGCCCCTTTCCAGTTGCAGGCAAATGATCTCTGTGCTCATCAGGCTTGCCAAATTGCTAGGGGGGTTGCAGCAGGGAGGGATGTGCAAATGAGCACTACTGGGCAGAAGGGCTCTGAGATGACACAGAATCATTCTGCTCTGTGCTGCTGCCCTCGTGCAGCCCTGAAGCCAGATTGCTCTGACCTGGGACATCAGCTTGAAATGCAAACAGGGAAGCGCAATGGGCTGGCATTTACATCCCTCTCATTTGAGCCCTTCAGCGCAAGGCAAATATTTGCTGGTGATATTGATATCATCTTAGAACCACAGAAATGAGGCCTGGCAAAGGCATATTACATCATGTGCTCCCAGTACCGGGCCAGGATGTTTTCCTACAGGAGCATTTCTCCAGGCTTCATCCAGTCCTATTTCAAGACTCCAGAGAACTAGTCACCACAGGGAAGGGTAGATGTGTTGACGGCTTGCGTGTCTGGGAGTCAGGCTGACTGGAATATCCCTTGGAATGAAGCCTCAACCTAATGAGCAGTTGATGCCCAGAGTCTAGGACAATTACAAAATAGTTTCTCTCATGTCTTGTAACACTTATTTTCACCCTAATCCTGGTTTTGCCGTACAATGCGACTTGGCATCAAAACAAGGCAGGGATAGGAGCAGTGCCTGAAGACAGGTTACATGAGGGACTGAACACTGCCATGTCCCTGTGAGCACCCAGTCCTGCTGGAGTTCTGTGCTGCAGGTTCTGTCCACGTCAGTGCTCCTTGTATAGAACAGCTGCCTGTGGTGGGACTGGCTGGAAGAGGGAGAGGGTGGTGGGGACAAGAACGGGCGCCCTCTGGGTCTGGCTTTGGAATAACCATCCTCCTCACATGTCTTCATCTATCTCCCTCCTTTCGTGCAGCTCTGCTTTCCATCCCTTTCCAGCACATGCATGCACATCGTAAAGCAGCCCCTGCACCCACCTCACCTCTCCCCCCATGTCTGCAGGAGTGCAGACTGCAAACACACCTTTCCTATCATCAAATGTGGACGCGCACCCCCTCCACACACCCCATGCAAAAACAGCCAGCCAGGCTCCCCAGATGTGAGCTCGGGGAGTTATAAAAAGGTAGATGTGTTTTTCAGGAACACGAGCAGCCCAGCTGAGCAGAACTTCAAGGGGGCCACTTCTCACTCCCTTTCGTTTCCACTCCAAAGAGCGCGTGAATGATGTCCAGTGGGAACGAGCTCGCCAAGAAAAATGCAGCTGAACTGCCGTCGTAAGGGCTGTGTGCTTCACGCCATAAAACCGGAGTGGAAGAGCCGTGTGAGAAGCTAAGACCCTCACGCACAGGCCATAATGTTCTTTTCTGCTTTGAAGTGGATTTAGGGCTGGCTCAGTCTCTCTAGAGGCTGGAGGCTGCTGCTTATCCATGCAGCCTAGCAGCAGCAATAAGCAGCTGAACATCCTCAAGCCTTCTCTGTACGGACAGCAGGGAATGCTCTGAATCTTCCTTCCTCCAAAGCAGCAGCTGTAATCAAGGAATCACAGGATGGATTGTCACAACACATCCACTCCCCTCTCTCTGTCATGTTTTGGACCTGAACTCTCTCCTCTGAGGTCTGTTAGCATCTCCTCATTTTATCCCCTTTTTCATGGCCAGGAATGCCTTGCAGGGTACCCTGGATGGGACCTGGGTACTCTGTGGCCTCCCCACACCCTGTTTCCAGGCTGAATTCTTCTAGACAGCATCTCCCAGGTTCTTGCTTATGGCTGAAGGTCCGTCACCAGTTGCTGGTTGACCAGACTTGTCTAGCTGCTCTGGGGACTCATAGCAGAGAGCAAGGACTCTGGTCAGGGCAGATGCTGCTCACACTGCTCCAAACCCTCCGTTATAATCAGTGAGCATGTTTGCTGGAATAGTCCACAGGAGCTGGTCACAGGGCAAGAAACCCCAGCACTGGGACACTGTGGCAGAGCTTATCCATTGGGATGTCTTCCTGATCCCTCATCTCTCTCCATACATGGCTGGTTATCCCTGGCCAGGGTAGATGCATGAACCCATTCTTATCTGAAAGCTCATCTATAGGTAAAGGAGATGTTGGAGGAAACTAAGCTCTGGATGTTTGGGTTCTTACTTCACAGCTGCCTCACATAGGGTGGTCACCACCGCACACACTGATAGAAAAAGACCATCCAGTGCTCAGAAGCTAAATCCTGCTTTGGCCATGGAAGCCAGTCACAACTTCCTACAGCCCTCCTGAGAGGCTGCAAGAATGAGCAGCTACTAATGTGTGACTTTTCTCCACCAGATGCAGCTACCTGAAAGCTCAGCATCTAATTTGCACTTGTCATCTGGGATATCTCTTGTTTGTGGAACACCTTTTGATGAGGATTCACCCTGTCTGTGGAGCACCCTTGTATGAAGAAGGAACGATTTTCCTCATTCCCTTAGGTATCTGTTTCTCTCCACTGGCTGTGAAAGGAACAGACAGCAGCTACCCTGCAGATCAGAACCATAGCATTAACACAGCCAAAAATAGGTGGGATGAGTCCTACCCTCTGTGTCAGATAAGGGATCACCCCTGTTTCATGCTGCATGCCCTTTCTTACTGTTTATCTGTAAGAAGAAATTTATGATGGTGCTGGTACACTCAAATTTCAGGAGTTACACTACTACATTTCCAGTATAAACTACCAGGAGTCTGTGAGTGACAGAAGAAGAGGGCATATAGATTTTCAACAACCTTTCTAGCATATAAGGTTATTAAATTTGTGACCAGTCTCAGAGTTACCAAATCCCCCACATCTGCCGTGATGGTCCCTCCTGCAGTCCACCCAGGCTCATTCCAGCTAGTATTTTGCCTTTCCTGCTCTGGTTGGGAGGATGTCTGAAAAAATCTGTTTTAGCCACTGAATCTACATGTGCTGCCAGTCCAGAGGAGTTGCCATGCATGCTTTATGACCTTTGCAGTGAAAGTCCTGATGCTCAGCTCAGCACAGTGGGCACAGGCTGCCTGCAAACCAGGCATCTGCAGCAAAAGAGCAGGTACTTATGCTCATGACCTTCTTCTCAGTCAGAACTGCAAGAGATTTCTTGCTTTATTAATGAGAGCAGAAATTCTTGAGAACAATTAAAAGAGTTTCCCTAAGCCCAGACAGCGCATGCTCAGACGTGTAGTGGTCCTTCAGGTACTGCACAGGGATTAGGGAAAGGCTGATCAAAGTCAATGCCCAAGAAACACTTTTTCATTCAATTATGGTAGTTTAAAACAGGGTTGAAATCCTGGTTCACCAGTATTCCCCAAATATGCTTACCCTCGTTCGTGTCTCAAATGCATGTATTAGATACATTCAGATGGGCTGTCTAAGCTGATAACAGACTTGGGGAATGACCTCAGGTTGAACTGCAGGGAAAAGAAATTGTTTCCTCATTAATATCTCTGCAAAATAAACGTCAACTGGAAAAACAGTTTCTGTGTAATCAATCTTAGTTCATGGACACTGGGCTTTGACAATTCCTCTCATGGAAAGGAATATATTTCCCATAGATCTGTAGTGTTTCATACATTATAGCTTTCATAATAGCAAAAGCCAGTGCTTGGGTTACATTGAGCTTTTCTTTCTAACCCTTTGGTTTCACATGATCATAATTCTCTGAAAAATTTCTCTGTTCAGACTAAAACTTTCACACTTTGTATAGTGCAAGAAATGATGATTTTTCTTTCACTGAAGAAAATCCTTTTAGCTATCTTTGATTTATTGGAATGTGTGTAGGGGAGAATTACACTTTTATGGCTTTTTAAAATGTATTTTTCTTCTTGGCAACTAACAAGACTAGAAAAGCCCTTTTCCTAACCTACTTGGCATTTTCCTTCCTGAAAAGCTAAGCTTTTGTTAGGGGTGGGCTGGGAAAATAATCTACAAGAAAAACAGCAACTGAAGGATCACCTCTAAGCATGCTTAGCTGAGATATACTGGGATTTTACAGGGAGGGGGAGGACAAATGTTTAGATCTATTTCTTGCAAGACAACATTGTGTACAGAATCTGCTGCTGAGCCTGGGGCTGATTTGGTTTGGTCATTGGGTTAGGGACAGTAATGCGCGGTTGAGTGACACGCGACTCTCCCTCAAACGCACAAGAAAGGTGTACCTCGACTCACAGTCTCAGCAGGTTGTGCAGTTTGGATTCTGAAGACATTGGCTTTTACCAATTCTCTTCTGAAAAAAATCTCCAGCTCTGAGAATCAAATGATACAGGGGAATCTCAGGTATCATTGCAAAGAAAGCGCTTTCTCAACTTCACCTTTATGCAGAGAAGTGTGAAAGCACAGCTTGGCACATCTCCAGGATTTCCCCACACTCACATCCCGAGACTGGTTCCCACCTTCCTCTCTGGCCTTTCCTAGCTGCCCATGGAATAGCCTAGTGGTTGCTAAATCACTGGTCAAGTGGCCCTTGAGGAAAGATCCTTCCCTGCTGCAAATTTGTGCCACGGCTCCCCGGGCATCACATGCCCTGACCATGCTGCCCTTGTCCCTTGTGCCCATGATGGATATATGGAGTTGGGCACACTGGGAAGAAAACAGCTGCAAGACCTATAAAATATCAAGGTAAATGAAAGAACCCCACATTTTCAATAAAGAACTGGTTTTAACCAGTGTCATGTTGTCCACGCAGACTGTCGTATGCATTTGAGCAGCAGACGTTGCCTACTCCATGAGCTTGCTCTTTTCCATGTGGCAGAAGAATACAAGAGAAATGAAAACAGCTGCACAGTGCTTTCTTCTACTCTGATTTCCCCTTACGAACAGGAGGTAAGAAAATGTCATGCAAAATGACTGTGTTAATGCGACAATAGGATTACGTATCCACTCAGTGAAGGATGGCAGGAAGTTGAGAGGTTGATCCCATTGCAGTCACATTTATTTGCAGCCCCTATTTGTTGTGCTGTCTGCCTCAGGTCCTGGGGACTGTAGCAGTTAATTCTAGCAGAATTTCTGCAAAACTCCAGGAATCTTAGCTGAAAAGCAAATTTTTCACCACCACAGGAATTTCTAAAGCACATAGGAATTTGGGCTGAACTTAGTGCCTTCCTTTCTGACCTGTGCAGTACAGTGTTTTCTGTTGATCTGGACTTTTCCTCCATTTCTCATATACCTTCTATGTACTCCCTGCATCCACTAGGAGACTGGATTCATCCTACTAGCTCAGAGCCTTTCCCTCTGAGATCTCTGCTTTCTATGCAAGAAAATTCCACATGGCATTTACAGCTCACTGTAACTAGATCCGGACATTGCCGTATTCAATGCACTTGGCTACCCCACAGAGATCCCTTCATGTCATAATGTTTGTCCTTGGAAATCTTAACTGTAGATATGTTGTTACTGCCTACTGCTATTACGATTTAAACAAAAGCTGGCAGCGATTGCTTGATCTCATCCTGTTTTCTGCAACATGTTCTTTTACAAAATCATTTATTACTTCCGAAAAATCAAATCTCAAACAATATTACAACATTAATATCTCAAAGTATTTGGGAGAAAACTCTGCCATCTGCCTGTTCATCTTGACTGACTTCCATAATTGGGCTGGAAAAATCTATTAAAAGAATTAAGCTTATCCCTCCATCCTTGAGACTCTACATCACACTGACTCAAACTGAAGGGCAGTCTGAGATTATGTGGCCATTTGTAGACATTTAGCAGGAAGACATGAGAATACAGCTGCACATAAGCCCTACAGTTTTCCCACTGATGTCTAAAGCATGAAGTGTAAAGACCTTCCTAAAATGTTGTCCCTAAGATTGAGAACGATTGGTGTTTTAGTACCTGTAGAAATGACCCTGGACAAGACTGAGAGCCCATCAACCAGTATCTTGCTGAGCTGCTGCTTTCTGTGTCTTCTGTTGGCAGGGAGCTGCACAGCTTAATGCCCTTGTCCTACAGCCCATGCAGCATCCAACCCTAAATATGTGGGGCAATTCACAGGGTTTATGGTGAGCTGACCTGGGACCATACACTGTACATTTACAATACAGCTAGGGGGACTGGTTGTCAGGAAATGTAGACTCTACAGTCAGGTAGGAACATATTTTAAGACTACAACACTGTGTATTAAAAGTATATTTACAACATAATAAGCCAGGCTGTATATTTCAAAGATCAATGAGAAGGGGCCAGTTCTGGTGATGTTTGAAGTCTATCTCCTGGGCTGTCACATATATTTGAAGAATGCCTGCTATACATTTAGATCAACCCCCATCCCAAATGGAGGGGAACGCGTCTCTCTCCCCATATGGGGCTAATCTCCGGGAAGGCGGCGCAAGCACATGGTACCAATTCCTGCACACTTTGGTCCCTTAACTCAGTCCTGAAGGCAGGGAGCTGAGATGGGGGCAGGGGTAAAAGCCTGGTGTCACCCATTTATCTTTCCAGAGAGGGGTGCCTGCTGCTCACAGGTGATCAGTTTTGCTTGGCTCCCACAGCAGGGGAGAAATATGAGGGGACTAATCACAGGGAGTGACGCCTCGGGACAGGAATGGCTCCTGATGGAAATGCAGAAATTGCAGCTCCCTCCCACTTTCTGGGGCAACAGTGAAAAGACAAATCAAACCCGGAATGAACTGCCACCTGTTTCCACAGCTCTTTTGCAGCTGAGCCCTGCAAACCCAACCGCATGGCTAAATAAATATGTTGCACACGAACAGCCAGGTAGCAGGGAGAGGTCAGACTTAGGGGCAGCAGGTCACCTACCATCAGAGCTGCCCTTTCAGCACCAGAGAGGCCAGACTGAGCCCACGGGAGCCAGCCTCAGCGGTACCCTGCACACGCAGGCTGCAGGGATGGTGAGAAGCTGCTAGCTATCGCTTGTATGAGAGGATAGGTAAAGAAATTTCCCTTCTGGCAGGAGGGAAACTGTAGTGGTGATTGCACTGGGAGACCTGGCTGAGAACAGAAAACATTGTGGGGGGAAGAAAAATCCAAACTTTTCAACAACATATTATTTCCTGGAAGTTTCCAAAAGCTATTACAACATTTTTTCTTTGTGGTGCCATGTTAATAAAGTAAATCCCAGTTTAGTCGGTCTTGAAATTTTTTTGGTTTCCTCATCTCCTTTTCTTTCATGTTGAAGAAAAAAAGTAGAAAGAGGGAAATAGTAATAATATGAGAGGTGTAGTGCAAGAAGAAGTCACATTAATGCCCCCAGACTTGGAAACCCACCATTTTTAAGGGAATACAAAAACTAGGAGAGTGCGTAGGAAAAGGATCTCTTGCTTAGAATTTTGAAACAATAATTACTGATATCTAGAAATTTATTTTCAAACCCTGTTGCTTTTTACTTTTTTAGTTGCATTAGAGAGAAATGATTTCTAGGACAATCCATGATGAGGTGAGAGTCAGAGCTGTGATGTGTAGGAGAATCACTCACCTTCCTTAAGACACCTGCATGCAGACATTGCCTAAGCCATTTGCATGAGGATCCTGTCCTAGTTGTGTTCCTCTCGCTCTGCACAGACTTACCTGTGCCTTCCGATGCTCCATGTAGAAATGTCTGTGCCTCCAGGCAAGGGGCTGGGATCTGCTGAGAGAAATCCCTCTTCCACAAGAGGGGACTTTGCTGCAGGAGTGCACATTTTTGGTGCAGAGGTTTTTATTTATCGGAGGTGTTTTACCCACACACTTCAGAAGGAAATGAGTTATTCGTTAGCAGTGCTTGATAGTCTTTCCTCCCTTTAGATACTAAAAATGAATTGTCTTACTTAGAGCTCCTGTCTCTCATGCAGCAAGAGCAGAGATGTTGCCTTATTGAGAGGACATCCCACCACCCTTGAAGGAGTTGACTCTACACTTGGAGTAGCTGCTGGACCCCAAAACTGAGTGTCAGCTGACATTCACACCACTTATTTTCAGATGCTGTGGGTACAACTGTGGATAAAAATGAGGGATGCTTAGCTCCATGTCCTTGTCTCTGTACAGCTCTGGAGGATCAGAACTACTTTGGGGTGGTTCTGTTTCTTAGGGCTTTACATCCTTCCCAGAATCTGCCAACTCCCTGCAGTGATGCAGCCTCAAGCACAGACTCCCTTCATCCTACTCCCTGGCCATGCCCCAGCAACTGCTGTCAGGCCTCAACCTCTTCAAGCAGCTTCGTCAAACTTTAATTACGTGACTACAATCTGTCCAAGATTTTTATGACATTAATAAGAATGTTCCTAATTAGCATTTATTGTTTATATTATTGAAATTCCAAATTACACAACCAATTGATTTTTCCCCATTGCCCTCATTAAGTCACAGTGAAATGCATTTTAAAATAGATTGGCATTTAATTCCTTTAGAAAGCACTGATTAGATCAAGGGCCTGTTTCACCACATTTGGTTGCATGAAGTTGTGTTAGGTTTTAATTTCTCCTTGTTAGTAGGAAGCTGAGTCACTGACTGAGTTCCTCTTCCCCTGCCACACAGGCACCTACTGGAAAAATCCCCATCCATGGCTTAGACCAGGACTTTGGAATAAATGAAAGCAAAACAAATGTCTCCAGACAGCGGATTCGACGTAAGATGAAATGCAAAGCTCAGCCGGGTGTTGAAAGTGTTCAGCTTGCATCATGAGCCGACAGGATGGGAAAAATAACCTGGAATTATTAAGGGGTGTTTGGCTAAATATACAGACTTTGATCCTTTCCTGTCTTCTTAAGGAAGGGTCTGTCTGTGCCTGCTGACTGACCCCTGTACTCTCCTCCCCACCAGCTAGACACACCTCTGGGCTGCTATGCAGTGCCATGAAAACTCCAGGCATGGAAGGGGATGAGGTGCAGCAACCAGGACACATCTCAGGTTGAGACACAGGTTTCTTGCATACCTTCACCAAGCTGCTTGGTCCTCATTAAAGTTTCTTTCTATACAACAGCGTAAGAGTGTCTCCTTATCCTGAGTGTTTAATAGGACTGAAAATACGTGGCACATGAGAACCTCCATAGTTTCATAAATATTAAAACCAGCTTTCGCCTAAGCTTGTTGCATCCCATTGTCTTGGGGGGTGTATCTTCTTGATCTCCTTTGCAGATCCTGAAATGTGGTCAGAGGAATGTTACAGGCTGCTGTATGAATTGCTCTTTTTCATCGTATTTCTTGGGTGACACTCAGGAACCTCTGGAGACAGTGGAGTGTTCAGCAGCCTGGACACTGTGCTGTGGCAGGGGATGAAGAGATTCTGCAGCCTCCTGTCCTGGCTAGAACCTGGCCAGCAAGTCCTCCAGGATCCTGTCTATATAACATGGGAAGTGTTTTTTTCTAGATCAGGAATCTGATATCACTGTAATCATAACAAGGCACATGCTTCATAAAAGTCCCTCCTCTTTCATTGCCCAGCATGTCCCCCTGTATCAAATAACTCATAGAAAAGTCAAGAGAAATAAATCAGCATATATTCAAATAATTGTGCTGAACAGGGACAACCCTCTTTTTCCCAACTAATGCCTGGAATGTCTGTCCCAGTTGTGCATCACAAATAGTGTGGTCCTGCGCCGGGCTGTGGTTGTGACTGTGCTGGAATAGATGTGTGCACAGGTTGGTGTTGGTGCTCTGCAGGGCACCGGTGTGGATGTGTCCTCCCACACCCAGCACTGCGTGGGCAGAGAGGTACCCTAGTAATGCCAGAGAGTGAAAGCAGGTCTGTACGTGGTTGGAGAGGGATTTTGAAGGACACTTTCCTTCCTTACGTGATCTTTTTTACAGACTGGGACTTTACTCCGAAGCAGGAACATTGAAAGGGCACTTCCCAGCCCCTCTTGCTCCTGCAAAGGGAGACAATCCCTTTCTCAGGACCAGCTCTTCCCAAAGCTCCTTTCAGAGTTGTTGCAGGATTTCCTTTCCTTGCGCAGGGGTGATCCTCCTTTTTTTCCCTTGATAAATCAAAAGTGAAACTTGCCAAAATGTCTTTTGGGGAATGCCACTTGCTGGGACCAGGCTGTGTCTGCAGCTGTGCCTGTTGGGGGGTGGGGTGGGGCTGTGTGCACAGGGCGCTGGTCCCAGGCTGATGCCACCATCTGCTCCTGTAAAAGTGGTGCCGAGAACACAGCTGGCAATAAAAACGCCTGATGCTGGAGCTCCTCTCATGCTGGTTTTACATGTGAAGCGAGACAAAACACAGTGTTTATCTTTACTTTTAAACAACCTTTTTTTTTTTTTGACAAAATTATTATTTTTGCTAGAGGAAAAAGTGTATTTACTATTGTGTCAGGGGTTTCTTTTCCCCAAAATGTGCAGCTACTCCAAATAGGGTGGGGAACTGTCTGCTAAAAATTCTGCCAAAAGCAAAAAAAATTTTGCTCTCCACCATATTTGCTCACACAGAAATAAAACACGACTCCCCACCCCGCCATCAGTGGCACCCAGCCAACAGTGGAGTCTAGGTAAAAGCAGAGCTCATGACACATTTTCACTGTTTCCTTTTTTTCTCATTGGCAATGCCAGCAAAGCCAAAATCCTTTTTGCCACCTTGTTTGCTAAAACCTAAAGTAGACCTGCCCTTGGAAGCAGCTGCTGCAGTGTCAGCTCACCTTCGTGAGGAGCTCATCCTGCATTTCCACCACTGCACCGAGCTGCACTCGGGGAATTCTGGGTTTTACATGCACTGCTGGCCAAAACTGCTGTAAGTTCTTGAGCATGGGGTTTTTACAGCACAAGCTGCCCAGAGAGCGTGGGCTTAGCCTTGGGCTGGGATTGCAGTGGTCAGTGCCATGGAGAACATATTTCAGTGGTTGGTAGGATGGGGGATGCAGGGATGGTGATAATACCAGGGACCATTTTTAGCTCTTTGATACCACTTTGTACTCTTTCAAGGTACAGGAAAGGGTAGGCTTAGGATCTTGCTTTGTAGAGAGGGAAACTGAGTCACAGAGCAATGGAGCATTTGCTGAGGAGCTGTGCCAGAGCCGGGAAGGCATCCAAGTGTCCTGATTGTTGAGTTCTTGACCCAGACACCACCCCACGCTGCCTCTTTATTAAGCATCCTCTAAGACGTCTTAAAAAAGTCTTACAGAAAGGCTCTCTTGTTCTCTTACAAGCTCTATATTAGCATCTGAAACACCCGTGCTAAATTTGAGGAGGGAGGGGGAGGCAAAAACGCATGAGTAGCTACTTTGATTAGGTAATAAACTATCAATTTATTTTTTATAAATACAGAGAAAATTCAAACCAGCTGGAACTTGCAGTACCTCTTTGCACGCCACATTTCTAGCAAAATTTCTTTCGATTCCCTGGAATCCACCCGACACATTATCATGCCTGAGGGTGCACGGACACTCTCCTTGTTGTCTCTCTGCTGGTCAGCCAGCCACATATGAAGGCAAGGGGTAGAGAAACTTTTACGACTGCTTTCACTGAATTTTTTCCCCTCTTGAATGCTAAGGGGATTTTCTACAAGGGCTGCACAGCCCAGGGCACCTTTGGGAGGGCTGGTTATTTTTCTGACAGCTCAGAGACCTGTGTTGCCGGCACTGTGAGCGCCGGTGGCTTGCAAAGGAAAACGTCTGGACACGGTGCTTGCATGCTTGGAAGCACACATGCGGTGGGTGTGCAAGCCCATGTGCACGTGTCTCTGGGGCGTCTGCTTCTCTCGTCATGTTTGTGTCTGAACATCTACCTCTGTCACTCCAGGATGACCTGTAGAGAGAAGCAGAAAGCCCAGGGTTGTGAGGAATAAAAGGCTGTGTAGTGGCAGGAGGATAGTCATGAGGCTGCAGAGAGGGTGGGAATGATCCATAGCCATTGGACAGGAAAGAAGAAACAGGTTTAAACTGCAGGAAGGGGATTTCAAGTGAGATACAAGTAAATCAAAGTGACAAGTATTAAGTGTTTGCTGACTGTCTGGAGAGAAGGAGACTTGCTATTTTGGAGAATCTTCGAGAATAACATGTTTGCCAGGAAGGGCTGCAGAAAGACTAGTTTTGTGGAGGGAGATGACTGATGGTTCTCTGCGTCCTTTTCAGCCCTCTCAGCTGTGACCCCATATCCCATAAGCTACAGCAGGAACTGAGCTGTCGTAGTGCTGGTGGGAAGAAAACCTTCTGAGAGCAGCCTGAAGGCAAGCCCCACTGTACTCTTGCCCCAACACCCCAGGGTCTGTGCTGAATTAGGCAAAAACCTGTTGAATCGAGACCTTCCAAATCCCCCACATTCCAGACCAAAGAAATGGCATCTTCTGATAAAGCTAGTTTTAGTCATTACACTCAGGAGTGACTCCAGGTAAAGAAATATGTAGTCTCCCATCTCCATGTTGATTAAAGCAAAGGTAAAAACAGCACAGAGTGGAATGATCCCCACCCCTGCCAGAGTGGACTTCAAGTGGAGTCTCTGAGTGCTTGGGACTGATCGTGCAGAGGGGAGGCAGACATGGGGCCCTGGTGCAATGCTGCATTTCTTCAGCCCATGCTGCACAGCATCTCGCATCCGTAAGATCCCATTCGGACATTTTCATTTCTACAATATTTTTCTGACAGGAGAGCTATATTTTGCAACACGCTGAACTCCACAAACAAACTAGGATTCTATTTTAGACTCCAATTTGATGTATCCAACTGGCAAGGAAATCAGCATTAATTAATTAGAGAGAAGATGAAAGACTTCGCTAGGCAGCGTTCTGAGCAACAGCCTTTATTAAGCTCCACAATACATTCTCCTCTTATCGTGGGATATAGCATGCAATGAATACTAGATCTGAGCAAACCACAGACTGGGGCTGACAGAATGGTACCGGTGCTTAAGCAGCATCTCCCTTGGTTAGGAAGCCATGTGCTTCGGTTGCCAGAAGCAGTTTTGTACTCTGATACCCTCCTCTAGCCATCGTCTGCATTCAGCTCCGTTCTGCTCCACAGCCTCTCACACTACTTTAACCCTAGTGTAGCTCAGCTGGTGAAGAGGCTAACAAACAATCTGTTAAGTAATAGCTTAGCTGGCAAACAATTCATCACATCAAAAAAAAGCATTTAAGAGGGAGAAAAGGGAGGCAACCACCAAGCCAAAACTCAAGAGTTTAGATGTGGTGACCTGTTAGTAAGGCAATGTGGGGAATTTGGAAGAGTACGTGCCTTTCCTCTCCATCCTCTTGTGCAGTATTGGACTCTCCGTTTCCCAGAGTTTCAGCTCAGGTTGGCAACCTGTGTCGGTACAGAGTTCCGACTTCATGATTTTTTTCAGCATCCTGGAAGGGCACAAGGACACACCCGCTGAGTTAACAAAGTTTGGGGAAGTTAATTAGAGCAGAGCTCAGTGCCCTGTAACCCAGCCCTCAGCTCATGGTGTCATTTCTAGAAGAAGGATAAACAGTGTGTTACACTCGGGTCCTTCAGGACGGCTGCACATTTTAATGAGACATTATGTACTTTTACCCCTGTAGATTTAAAGGAATCACTTGGCTCCTTAGCAATGCCCTCCTTTGCCTCCTCTTCCTCCTCCTGCTCTTTAATTGCTCCTTTCTACTCCCCACTGTTCCCTCATACCAATCAACTCCCTTCAGTCTTCGGATACACGTTATATATTTCTTGTTATTTGGGTTTATGCTGTTAACTATTTGCTGTTTGAATTCCCTCTTGGCCCTCAAGTTTCCACCATAAATGTGATAAGTTACAACATCTGTTCTGCCAGGGCTGGACTTCCACTCTCAAAAGATTGCTATTTTGCTTAAAAAAACCTCAAAGCGCTGCAACTCGTGGCTCTCGGTGCTTCATGGGAGCAGCACAACCCCCTGCATGACATCTCTGCGGCCATGGGAATGCAAGGAAATTACACCCTTTGGGTGAAACTCTGCAGTCTGGTATGAGGAGAGCATTTTGAAACCTTGTGTCAGATTTGCAATTAATTTAGGTGAGAAAAGACACTGCTTCAGTCAGAAATAAGCCCTTCTACAAGCACTAAAATTGCATTTTGACATTTTTCACATGAAAACTGGATTTTTTTTCTTTACAGAGATTGCATTAGGACATATTGGGAAGCTCTAAAAGGAAACAAGGGGCTTTCTTTGAGCCAGAAGAATGCTTTTCACCTTTTAAGTTCACCCAAAGTCTTACTTCTGAGGCAAAAATACTTTTCAACTGTATTGTTAAAGCAAGCATAGAAAACCATGAAAAAAATGTCTTGTTTGCCCAAGCCCATTTCTGAGCCTATTTTAAGTATTTATCTATTTGCTGGCACGGGTTTTGCGTGTTCACCAGCAATGCAGCCTCACTGGGTGAGGTGCTAGAGGTCTACCGTATGCTGGGAAACACTGCAAGGAACAAGGCAGGATGGAGTGAAAAACGTTGCCTCAAAGGACTCCCAAATGCTGTAGAAAAGATGAGGAGAGCAAGCAAACATCTTCCTGCGGTTCACAAAGCTGGATGGCAGCAAGTGGCGTGGTCCTTTGCTTGTCTGCCACCAGCAGAGGCAATGCCTTTGACTCTGGACTTGGAAAAGTGTGGTCCATGCACAGGTGGAGCGATAAGTCTGAAGGTCATGCCAGGAATGATGGAGAGCTGGTCCCGGTGGGTGCTGGTGTCGGCATGGGGTGGACACACGTGTTGTGGGCTCCCTGCTTGGTCCATGCACTGCTCCCGAGCATGCAGAACCAGCACGGCTGCTATTGCCTGCTGCACTTCCAATAGCAAAAAGCAGAGCTTGTCCTCCGGGAAATTCATGGCAAGGAAAGGCATTCGACTGGCAGCCATGGAGCCCAGCATTTTCTCTTTCTGCCTAGTAAAGGATGGACAAGTTTTGTACCAGCTCTCTGCCTTTTTAGCAGGGCTCAGGGTAGACTAGGAGCATTATCTGGAGAGTCAGAAGGTGACCTGGGTTTGATATCTTGGCTTCCCACCACAGAGGTCATCCCAAAAAGCGGAAAAGGGTTTGTGTGAGAACCTGGGGGAAGTTCAATGATTTTAAGAGGTTTTTCGTTTCAGAATAGAACAAAAGCCAGGGAGGTTTAACCGTCTTCTTGAAGGAAAACAGCAGGGGAAAAAGAAAAGATGTGGGGATGACTCAAATGGTTCTGCTTCAGTTTCCGCTGTTTTCATTTTTCATTAGGTTTTACAATGCACTTCCCTTCTTGAAACAGGAAAAAGAGTCATCTTGAAACACTGCACTCCAGAAAGACCCAAATGAAGCATTTCAACTTTATCAAAGTGCTCATCCTCTTTTTTTTTCTTTCTTTCTTTTTTTCCCTCAAAACGAGTTTTGTCCCAAAGGCAACACTTTAAAATGAAACACTTTGCTTAGAATAAATTCAGCTTTTCCACTGAAGTATCTTTCCAGCTGAAGGGGGTTGCACAGTCTGGGAGGTGGTCTGGCATGCTGTCAGTGCCCACACCACTGAGAAGGGGACTCAGGTACCTCCACAGTCCCCACTGGATGGGAATCACCTGAGACAGGACCATAAGACCATGGTGAGTCAAATCAAAAATCCTTCTAAATAATCTGGCCCAGCATTACAAGGTTATTTATCAAACCAGGACCAACACATCATTATTTTTCCTGAGAACCATCTTCAAGCTTGCAACAAAACACCATTCCAGAATTAAGCAGTTTTTGATGAATTATCCCACTGTGAATTAATCCAGGTGTTTTTTGTGACACTTAGAAACTTTTACTACCCATGACAAACTGTGGTGAGGATTTACAGAGGTTAACCTTCATATATGAAGAGCCAAACCCCTTTGCTTCTCTTGAACCTGCTTCCTTTCAGTTCCATGTGCTCCTATCTCAGAAAAGGCAGAAAAGCATCTATCCCCATTCATCTTTTTCATGCTATTTTAGACTTGATGGACTCCTATGCTACCCATCCTTAACCATCACCCAGACTTTACACAGAACTTTTTACTCATCCTTTTACTGAGGAGTCGTAATCTGCTAGTCCATGCAGCTCTGCTTCCAATTCTATGGGGTAGCTGCTCCTTTTCCCCAATTAGTCTTTGAACTGAAGAAGTCCCAATTAACCCTGATCCTCATGTATTAAAAGTAAACAAATAAATAAATAAAAGGAAGCTGGAAACTACTCTATATCTCTGTACCTCTGATCCTGCTGGTACTTCTTCCTTGTTTAGGAGAATGCATATCTCCTGGTGTCTCTTACACAATGCCAAAATTGCCTCCATTCTGAGTTGAACAAGGTGACTTTTTTTGAATGAATGAAACATTTCCTCTTTTCCTTCTAAAAATACACCTTAGGTGATGGGGATAGTTCTGATATTTTTACCAATTTTGCCAAGTAACTTCAGTCTGAAAAGACACTGAAAAATATCTGAGTTTTGCATTTTCAAAAAGAAACCTTGGCATTTTTCTTCAAAATGACGATTTGCTTAAAATTAGAATGGGGAAGAAATTATTTCCTGTTTGCTTAAGGACAATGTGCCTGTCCCTACCATAGAGAAACCAACATGGTATAATTTGGCAGCTGATTTCAAAATGGTCAAACTGCCTGCACTGATGCTCTCTCTTTTCAAAGAAGAAAAGTCTTAATCTCCCACCCCCAGTCTCAGTCTGATGGGCTAAAATCACCATGTTCTCTGCAGGATACTGGTGACATCCCATACACTTCAGCTTTCAGATGGCTTCCCACTTGGAAATCAGCACTCTTAGGAGTGATCAGGCTGTGGCTACATATTCTTTGAGGAGTGCACAACAAGCTGTTGGCTTTCCCCAAAAAAATCAGACTCTGAAACTCTGGCTGCTGTGTTTAGGCTGGTCCTTCTTCGGAAGATGCGTTTCTCGGACTCAGGCGTGCAGCTGGCTGCGGTGCAGGCAGCAGACTGAGGAGGTGAAGAGGGTGGGAAGAGGGGAGTGATTCGTGTTCCCAGCACTCCTGAGCCACTGCTTAAATCATTTAACGCCGAATAAATTATGGTGTAATTTAGCTGCATAGCATTTCATGCTCAATTAGTGCCACTTTAGAGGGAGGCAGTTCTCTATGGAGGGTGAAGCTTGGGAATTTCACTCTGCACTGGGTGGGGGGGGAACTGTATCTCTTAAAGATAAAGGGGTAACCATGGCAACAACAACTCTAGGAGAAGCAGAGAGGAGAAGAGCAGCTGCAAAGGAGGAAAAGGTAGATAAGAGACAGGCCACCAATAGGTCTTATTTGGGAAACTTGTATCTCCTGGAGAAGTGGTGCTGCTGGCTGCTGCTGGCAGCATCTCTGTAGGTGGCCACCAGATTGGTAAGGGTGTTGTTCTGCCTTGGGGACATGATCACCCCTGGCCAAAGCAAGCCCACTAGGCTGAGTCAGTGAGCGAGGGAAGGCAAAGATAGGAAACCGTAGAGCCAACACTCCGCAGAAGAAACCTGGTGGGTAAAGCAGAGTGGGCTGGTGGTCACACTGGAGCTTGGAGACCATTGCTTGAAGTGGGTTTACATCCACGGAGGAGCACCAGCTAGCTGTGCCCTCCCATCCGTCATACCCACCAGAATGCAGGGGCACTGGTGTGGACATCAGTGCATGACATCCAGGATCCTTGAGGGAGCCCTCTTCCTCCTGCCCATCTCCCTCACCTGAGCAGGCAAGACAAGACCCATCTGGGAGTCCACCCATGGGAGAAGAACACAGCAGCTTAGGGTTGATCACCACCAGGAGGGCTTGCTTCCCTCCAAGCCTGTGAAACCAGGCACCTTGTGGTCCCACGGGTGCACAGAGCACCCAGCAGCACCCTCCAACTGACACCAACACTGTGGGAAAGTGACAGCAGTGCTGGGACTGTCCCAGTTTAGCACAGTTCCAAGTCATTGACTCCTCACTCAGAGGCTTGCTGATTATGTCTTGAGCAACCATGTCTTCACGCCGTGCCTAAGGAGGCGATTCCCCAGGCTAATACATCTATGTGACAGAAAGCATTTCCTGATGTTCAGACACAATTTTTCTTGCTCGAATTCATTCCCTTCCTCCCAGTGAAACCACCAAGGGACCCTTAATAACCTCCCTCCTCCCAAGTTCTCACAGGCAGGCAAGTCCCTCTTTTACTCCTCCTTCAGGCCTTTCCCCGCAGACTTTTCATCACTCCTGCCCATTTCTGAAGTGCCTTCATGTTTCCGGCAACTTTACGGTGTCCAGGAAGTCACACGAGCACTGGCCCTGGGAAAGAGGTCTGATCCAGATGGGTCCTGTCTCCAGATGTCTCCTTGCACAAGACCTGTGTGCAAGCAGCAGCACATTCAGCCAGCTCCCTTACGGAGTACAATGGCAGGGTCAAGCCTACCTGAGCTCTTGGCCTTACCGTTGTCATTAACTTAGATAATAGCAGCAAAAACTACCTTCAGCCTCTCTTCTGCACCTTGGCTTGTTCCTGGTGTCCCAGTCCCTAGAGCCCACTGCTTCCCCCTCCCACAGCATTTGAACCCCTCTTGCAATTTTAAGTCAAGGTGTGTTTAACTGTAGGTTGAGCCATCAAGAACCTCTCAGGAGCTGTATTCAATGCACCCGATATCAGGTTGTCTCAACTTAAAAGAAGATGAGGCTGTGCTGCCTGAAAGGTTCCTAGCTTCATGACTGAAAAGGCATTTAAGGAGCGAAGAGAAGACTAAAGCTTTCCTGAAAAGGAGCACAGCGTAAGTTTCCTTCTGTAACAGGCTCCTGCAGATCTGGGAATAAAACAGGAGCTGTCCTATAGAGATCTTAACCACAGGTGTGGAAAATGCATGGTGAGCAACAGGCTGTGCTTGGAAATGACAGACAGCAGTTTGGGGTAAATGCAGACACTGGAATAGCAAAAACGACAAAACCGAGTACTCCACAGTACCTAGACAGGACAAAAGAAGAGGAATGCAGATCTGGAGTTAAGGCTGTAAAGAGGATATAATAAACTGCTCATTGGATATGCCAGCAGTCGTGGAATGAAAATGAATGAGATGCAGCATACGGTATTTAAACATCCTCTTTCAGCCAAGTAATTCTGGAAGAAAACCACAGGTCATCTGTCACGACCCCCTTTACAGCACAGCCCTCTTGTGCAGAGCAGGGAGTTGCATCTGGTTTCTACTGAATGGTGTCCAGCAACATGTATTTGACTGGAGCATCTTACAGAAAATCATCCCTTTCTTTAAAGATGTGAAGAAATTACCACGTCCCAGAAGTTACCACATCCCTGGGATTTTGACCGAATGTCTGGTCACATTTTCTGCTGCAAATCTGGGCCTTAAGTCTTACTGGAATTTGTCTGACCTTAATTTCCAGCTGTTCGTTCTTTTGTTCCTTTCCCCATGTGATTGAAGAGCCTTTCGCACCTTGTATTTTCTTCCTGGGAAGGTACTTACACACTGCAATCAGTTAAATCTCTATCGTTTTGATGAGCTAAACAGATCAAGATTTTTCTGTCTCTCATTGCAAGGTTGTTTTTCTTCCAGCTCCACGGTCATTTGCACAGCTCTTCCCTTCACTGTCTCCACTTGTTCAACATTCAACGTCTCATTTTCCTGCCCTCATCTTCCTCCCCAACAGTTTCACTCATAATTCCCTTGAGATGTGGAAGATTAGTCCTTCTGAAGCATTGAGAGTTCATGTATATGTGTGTTTCTCCAGCCAGGACCGTCCTCCAAAAGATGACATAAGTCAAATAAAACGACAATTGATGGTACCAAGCAATCATCCATTTCCAAAAGCAGTGATCTTACTCATCACTTCACGTTACTTTTCTATCCCTTTTACTGACACAGTGTTTCTTCGCACCGGTGCAATGCCTCTGGTGTTGGGAAAGACGGCATCCCTAATTTTAAGCTCTTGCCTGAAGCTTGCTTGGAGGAGCACAGCATCTTGCAGGGAGTGTCTATCTGAGAAGGCATAGCTGCTGATTTGTGCAGCTCTTTGCATGTGTGTGTAGTGCCCTTTCAAGGGGCAAAATCGAAGCTCTGAGAAGGCTATGGCATGGGATTTGCCCCAAACTTGCTTTTCGTCAGTATCTCACGGCATTCCTTCCATGATGCCTGCCTGGGCTCCTCTTCTTGACCCCTTTCACCCCAGTGGTCCCTCTCCCACGGCCTGTCCCCAGTTTATCTCTTGACCTTGATATCAAAAAGCAAGCAGCTTTGCAGGGTCAGCCCTTGCTCTGCAAATTCCTCTTCTTGGTTCTGTGTAGGGAGTTGTGCTGTTTAGTATCATCCTGGGATGTTATTAATGTGTTGTTTACTTCTCCCTCCCTGTCATTAATAAAGATGTTAAACTAAACCAGCTCTAACATCGATCCCTGTGGCACCTTCTGGACACCTCCCTCCCCACGTGGTGCCCTGTAGTTTATCATGGCTCTGTGTTTACACACCTTAAGCCAATTTTCCATCAGGTGTCCCAGCTTGTATCCACTCCAATTGGAATTCATTTGCCAGGTACAATTTTGCAAGGCATTGTATCAAATACTTTATTAAAGGTGGCCTCTAGATACTTGCATTTTTCTTCTCTTAATTCAAATGGCTTCATCTGAAGAGATAACATGCAGGTTTGAAAGCACATTTAGAAGGAGATAGGGCCACATTTCATATACAGGCAGTGGTTATCAGCACAGCTGTTTAAGTTTAGGGGTATTAGGAGATGCTAATTTAAATTGCCCATGCTTCTCACAGCCGAGTGGTTAATTCTCGTCACTTTTACCCAATGTGAATGCTTTTGTCTTGGTTTGTCCAAAATGCAACTGCTATTTTTTAAGAACTTAGGACATCACACATTTGATGGGAGAGGTTTCCAAAATGCCTACTGGCATTCACCACAGCTGTATTTCCTGAAAAACCTCACTTTGCCAGAAAACTCTGGTTTGAGGTGACTGATACCACTTGCAAATTTGGACCAAATCTAGCAAAGAAAAGCATGTGAGGGGATGTCTGTCCAGGGCAGTTTTGCATCCTGGATGTTTTTAATGTGAAATATTTGATTTCCAGGTCAAAGCACCTATGTGAACAGTAGGAGAATGCTGAGTGATAGACTTGCCATATGGATGGGCTTCAGACATTGCTGTCTCTCCATGCCCTTCATATGGGAGCAGGGAGCCCTGGTTCCTCCCCCTGGAGACAGTCCCAGCTGAGAGGGCTATCTCCCAGCCCACACCAACCCTCTCTGTACTGCTGGGGGAGACTGGCAGCTCTTGCAGCTTGCTGACCTGGGAGAGGGTCTCCAAATCCGGAAACCTTCTCCCAGCCCTGCAGATAGCTGCCCTTTAGGGGATATGGATGGCAGAGGAACTAATACCAGGACAAACCTTGAAGTGCTGCAGGCAGGCTCTGCAGTCAATAATATCACAGCAGGTCAGAGCGGGATCACATTCCCATTGCCCTACTTCATCTTTTCCTCCTTCTTCCAGCTAGGCTCTCCATTACAAAATGCACAGGTCAGGCAGAACGGCCCATCTCCCCTCGTCTGCGTGTGTGCATGTGTGTGTGTGTGTGCAATCATTTTTCTCCTCTGTCAGAAGGCAAAGCCAGCTTGTGAAGAAGCCATTAATCTGAGCCCATGCCTCGTGCTCCTTTTCTGCTGTGCAGGACTCTGGAGGATGTGCTGGAACGAGCCATTCTGCTGTGCTAATGCCTCCTAATCTTCCCCTCTACCCTGATAGTCTCCAGCAAACTCTCACTGAGCTTTGGGGCTATACATCTTCACGGCTGTTCACCAGGGGCATCATTAGGTAAGGGCTCTTAAATGGCTTGACATTCATAGCTTCCCAGAGGAATGGAGCCGCTGACAGATCTCTCCATTTGGAATATGAAATCTATTTGTTCAGATGCATAATGACCGATTTGTCTTCTCAGAGGAGCTGCTGCTGAGTCCTGGGACAGCTAGTTATGGTGCTACAGGCCAGCAGCTGCGTGCTGAAACCAGAGTGGGGCCAGCCCTAAGTGACATTGATTAGAGGAGGGGGTAAAAAAATGGCCCTAGGGAGCAGGAGAAGGTGGGGAATTACCGACCTTTCACAGGGATGGAGAAGGTCTGGGGAAAGAGCGAGACCGCCAAGACTTCCAAGAAAGAGAGTCTGCTGAAGTCCATTGAAGCCAGAGGGAACAAAACACAGCAGAGCCAGCCTGGAGGACATGTTGGGTCATGATGCTATTTCTTTTAAGAAGCTTTGGCTTTTCTTGTTAGCAAACAGCACCTAGGCACTCATCCTACACCACACCAGTCCTGACACCAAGCGGCAATGAGCACTACTTGTTCCTTCATCGCTGGTCAGAGCAGTGTGGAGAACAAGGTAGAACAGAAAATCTGCACAGTGCACTGCTAGGGACACACTGCTTTGATATCTCAATCTTTGGCAAGGAAGGTGAGGAGGAGGCACCCCTGCCCCTCTCTACTTCATCAAACCCAAAACCTTGGGCAGCAGCAGGGCAATGAAGGAGAGTTTAGAGGGTAAGGAGAAGGCAGAGTGCCCTGATGGGAAAACAGGGATTTGGGATCCCAGGGAGATTGAGGGGGAAGAGAAGGTCATCACACTTGGGGTCACGTAGTAAAGAGCAAAAGGGGATATCAGATGTCAGAAAAGCTTCACTTGAAACAGGGCACATCTTTCTGAGCCCTGGAGAAGCAATCTGGAAACAGGGCTTATTCTGCAAGTGACTGACATGGAGCCAGCATCCCAGCTAGTGCCAGAGATGGGAGCTGCTGGTGGGTTGCAGGTTCTGTTTTTTCAAGGAAACAGAAGGGCAGGAGGTGCCCAGTGAACTGAAAGCTTCCTCCTAGCCTTCACCGAAGAGCCCAGCTACATCTTAGGACCCCCATCCCCTGGCACCGTCCTGCCTCAGCCAAATTGAGGCACTGACCTCTCCCACCAAGACGTGGGATTTTCGCTCCAAGGGGAATCCCAACATTTCTGTGTCTGCTTGTTTTTCCCCAAAACGGATGGAACAGTTGCCGTTTCGAAATTTTCCACAGAGCGATAATTAAACAAACAAACAAAATCAGAAACAACAGAAAATTTGGACTGAAGCAAAATATTTTGATGCCGTGAGAAGGTCTGACAGACAGAAGAGCTGGACTTGTGTGGTGTAGGAAAATGCAGGCTGCGGGGATATGGAAAGCCAGTGCAAAATTATACTCAGGACTGAGCTCCCCTGTAACCCCCTGGCATAGCATCAGCAGGTCAGGAAAGAAAAAGGCATCTCAGGACAGCGCCATACCTGCTACTTCAATGCCAAAGCATCTGTACTTGATCCGCCTCCCACCTTCCACCGTGGATGAACTCATTTTCAAACAGAAAACAGCCGAAGACGCCTGGGCTTGTCCCACACTGATGGGAGGGCTTCTCAGACACACAGAGCCCTGACTGCCGTGAATGATCCCCAACCCGTCTGCCTGCTAAATCAGAAACACCTTAATTGAATCAGATCAGGAGGAAAGAGCCACTCCTCTGCTCTTCTGTGCTCCATCACAGACCAGTTGGCTATGCTGGACCTATGAGGTCTTTCCAGGGAGACCTTGGCAGTGATAATTACAGGATTGCTTGCCTCTGTAATTACAAACAAGACCAAGGGGATGCCCCGTGAGCTCAGGGACACCTTTCATACCAGAATTTCCCTGTTTGCATTGAGTTCTTAGTGTACCATGAATTTCTGGGTGTGCGAAGCAGGGCAGATGCCAGCTGGGGGACAAAGAAAGGAAGAGCTGCAGGGAATGCCAGGGTCTCTGAGGTCCCCAGCAGACAAGTCCATGACTAGAACTTGCCCTGATCATTGTGGTTAGGGGAAGAATCTGGTACGCACTTGGAAGGTGGCTTTCCTATGGCTCACTGAGGCACCACTGGATGTTCAGCCAGGGTGAGTATGGAGCTGAAGGTGCTGAACGTGCCTCCAGGGTTGGGATAGGAGCTGTGTGGTCTGGTTCAAAATCAAAGCAGCACCCTCCTCCTCCCCAAAACAAAACAAACTCAAACAAAACACAGCAGATGGATGCTTTTCCCTGCTGCAAGAGGGGTGAGAAAACAAGCAGCATGTCAGGCAGATGTTAGTTAATGAACTGGAAGGTGTCCAGGGTACAGCATGGAATCATAGAATCCTAGAAAGGTTTGGGTTGGAAGGGACCTAAAGTTCTTCTGCTTCCAAACCCCCCAGCCATGGGCAGGGACACCCTCCACTAGGTCAGGTTGCTCAAAGCCTCATCCAGCCTGGCCTTGAACACTTCCAGGGATGGGACATCCACAGCTTCTCTGGGCAACCTGTTCCAGTGCCTCACCACCCTCTCCGTGAAGAATTTCTTCCTGTTATCCAATCTAAATCTCCCCTCTTTCAGTTTAAACCCATTACCCCTTGTCCTGTCACTACAGGCCCTTGTAAAAAGTCTCCCTCGAGCTTTCTTGTAGCCCCTTCAGGTACTGGAAGGTGCTGTAAGGTCTCCCCAGAGCCTTCTCTTCTCCAGGCTGAACACCCCCAACTCTCCCAATCTGACCCCATAGCAGAGGTGCTCCAGCCCTCGGAGCATCTCCGTGGCCTCCTCTGGACTTGCTCCAACAGGTTCATGTCCTTCTTACGTTGAGGGTCCCAGAGCTGGACGCAGAACTGCATGAGAGCAGAGTAGAGGGGGACAATCCCCTCCCTTGATCTGCTGGCTACCCTTCTGCTGATACAGCCCAGGATCCGGTTGGCTTTCTGGGCTGCCAGCGCACACTGCCAGCTCATGTCCAGCTTTTCATCTCCCACTACCCCCAAGTCCTTCTCCTCAGGGCTGCTCTCGATCCATTCTCCACCCAGTCTGTCCTTGTGCTTGGGATTGCCCCGACCCATGTGCAGGACCTTGCACTTGGCCTTGTTGAACTCCATGGGGTTGGCACAGGCCCAGCTCTCCAGCCTGTCCAGGTCCCTCTGGATGGCATCCCTTCCCTCCAGTGTGTCGACCGCACCACACTGCTTGGTGTCATCCACAAACTTGCTGAGGGTGCACTCGATCCCACCATCCATATCACTGACAAAGGTGTTAAACAGCACCGGTCCCAACACCAACCCCCTAGGAACACTGCTTGTCACTGCTCTCCACTCAGGCATTGAGACGTTGACCACAATTCTCTGAGTGCAACCATCCAGTCAGTTCTTTATCCACCATGCGGTCCATCTGTCAAATCCATGTCTCTCTAATTTAAAGACAAGGATGTCGTGCACAACAGTGTAAAATGCTTTGCAGAAGTCCAGGTAGATGGCATTTGTTGCTCTTCCCTTGTCCACCGATACAGTATCCTGTCGTAGAAGGCCACCATATTCATCAGCCATGATGTGCCCTTGGTGAAGCCATGTTGGCTGTCACCAGTGACCTCCTCATTCTCCATGTGCCTTTGCATGGTTTCCAGGAGGATCTGCTTCATGATCTTGCCAGGCACAGAGGTGAGACTGACTGGCCTACAGTTCCCTGGACCCTCCTTTTTTCCCTTTTTAAAGGTGGGGTTTATGTTTCCCCTTTTCCAGTCAGTGGAAACTTCACCAGACCACTACAACTTCTTGAATATGATGGATAGAGGTTTCACAACCTCATCTGCCAGTTCCCTCAGGACCTGCGGATGTATTCCATCAGGTCCCATGGATTTGTGCACCTTCAGGTTCCTTAGGTGCTCCCGAATGATGATTGGATGGTGTGGCATCCGGCTGGAGCCACACCAGAAAATCTGTGTGAGAGCGATAAACCGGATGCATGCATTTAGTGGCCAGGCTGTGAAACACACCTTCCAGGCATTTAAAAACCAAGTGATCCTGCTATGCCTTACACACGATGACTCCATTCCTCATTGTAAGAGTAATTTCTTTCCTCCCTAGCCATCCCTTGCAGAGTGCTAAGATGTTACAACCTCAGCCTGAGTGGTGTCAAAGATTATTCTGGGGCAGTTTACTTGGGGAGGGAGGTTTTGGACTTGTGTTTTCATTTTTCTTTCTCCCTGCAGCTCTGATTCATGGCAGCACAACTACTGTGGGTTTTTGTCAAGCTGTGATCTGAGCTCATGTGTCAGAGGTGAGGTCAGCTGTTCATGGGGCTAGTCTTCCTCAAAGGCATCCCTGCAGGAGGTGGTCTGGCTTCACTGCAAGAGCTCTGCTGCCTTCCCACCTCTGTCTCCAGGCAGCTCCAGCCCCAGCTGCCATTCCCACCCCAAACTGTATTGCTTCTCTCAAAGGTGAGTATTTTGAAATGCTGGTTTTTGTACTCAGAGCTCGGAAAAGTTGCTCTGGACCCTTCATGTGAGTATGGGAGGAGAAATGAGAATAAACAGATGCCTGTGGCTGTACCATTCAGAGTCCAGTTACATGGCTCAGGCCAGTCTGGGGTCTTTCCCTGTGACCAGCTCTGCCCACCCCTGTCTCTGATGGAGGCATGTCATCCCTGAGCAAACATGGAGGGTGCTGGGGGTCCCCAGCCCCTCTGTGTCACTGCCACCAAAATGACGGGGACAGGTCCCACCAGTCTGGTTTTGCTGTTCACTCTGGAGACTTGAGGGCAACCCTTGGGTAGGAAAGCGTCAGTCTCTTCATTCTCACCAAGGCACAACTAAGGGTTGTGACATGCCAGGAGCAGAACAGAACCAAAAGCCTGCTGGGATCTGCTATGTCCCTATGTGCTGAAGGTCTTCATGTCCCCCAACTCTGGTCCACAGTGCCTGGTCCCGCCTAGGGGCAGAGCAGCTGTGGGGACTAAGATGTGATTCTCAGTAGATGGAAGGGCGTCCTGCCCATGCCTGAGATTTCTTCACAAAGAGATGGGCCAAGGAAACACCCCAATGACCCCATGGACCCTCAGCTATAAAATCATCGCAGCCCTCTTTTGTCCCTCCACTCCATAAAAAGCAGCTGCCATGGTGGTACAGACAGCCTGCCATCACTGCAGGCATGCACTGATGCATCCTTCTGTCTCCCTCTCCCTGTCTCCATCCATCTGGGCTCTTCCAGGCGCTTGGGAGCATCAGCACCCAAGGACCACCTTGCAGTGTTTGGCCCTGCTCCTGCAGAGGCACAGTGCATCTTGCAGACCTGGCTCCATGCTGTGCATTTAACCCAGCAACATTTACTGCTCATGGAACAGTGTGGAGCTGCCAAATAAACGCCAGGCCCCTTTACTGCTGGTTTCTAGCAATGAAAGGGCATCATAAACTTTATGCAAACTCCCAGGTGACAGCTGCAGAATGGGGGGACATTTTCCATATTTTTTATTTCCCTTCTTTGATTTGGGATTTTGTTTCCCCCTTAACTGTGGTGCAAGGGGCATCTGCATGAAGACTGCCTCTTTTTTCTCCTTTGCTGCCCTTTGGCAGCGTCTGTCGCCTTTCTCCACCTGAGCTGCCTGTGTGGGGTAATTTGTCACCAGGAAGACAGTGATGGTACCACGGGGAAGAGGAGTCTGATGGAGTCTGAAGTGAGCTAGGCAACTGCTGCCTGCCAGACACCGTGTCCAGCTCTGCTCCCTTGCAGCGACAGGGGAAGTTGTGTAAAACACAGGTTCTCCTGCAGATTGTAAAAGCAGAAGTGTCACATGCGTGTTACAGGACAGTGACAAAGCCCATCTCTGTCTCTAGTCACTGGAGAGTGCTGGGTTCAGGGCTCCGTTTTGCAGCTTGGCAATGCTAGCAGCCAGGCATAGGGAGCAGCGAGGTGCTGGCTGGAATAGGGATCCCTGCAGCTGCTTTTGCTCTCCAGAGCTCAGCTTTGTGTATGTGTCCTGCAAGCAAGCAGCACCAACCCACGCTCCCACGCACAAGAAACGGTGGTTAACAGCTTGTTGTCATTTTCTCCATACCTCTTCCCCAGCTCTCCCCACTGTTTCCACAGACAGAGGTATGCCATGCTCCTCACCCATCAGAGCTCCTGCCTTTCCTGTGTCTCACCAGCTACACAGGAGCCAAACACCCTTTTGTCTCTGTTCATTTAGTTGCTCAGCATGATGAAGTTTAAAGGAAGATCACAACTAATCATCCTCATCTGGGTGCTTCTCAAGCATCCTCATTGACTCCCCAGCTGCTGCAAGGCTGTTGATGGATGCACATAACACACAGACATGCAAGGGAATTGCCAACTGAAGTCGCTCATATTTTAAGGTATCGCTCCAGCGAGCCCCTGAAGCAGGAGGGCTTGGGTGTCCAACAGCCACCCAGACTCAACAGGAGCCTCCAGCAAGAAGTTTATATGCAGCCCAAATTCTTGTATCTCCATGCAGAGTGGCCTCCAGAAGCACGGGGGGAACAGCTAAGTGAAGGGGGCCGCTCCTCACCTCGCAAAAGAAATATCAGAGCACAACTTGCCCTTCTGCTTTCCCCCGTGGGCAATGAGAGATCACTCAGACAGAGGCAGGAGCACGCATAAGGAAGCTCTCGTGTGATTTTTGTGTTGGTTTCGGTGCTTCCCTCGGAGTGTTCTTTGATGTCTCACCTGCTTTTGTTCTCCAGGATCCATGTGCTGTTGGGGCTCTTTTTGTTCGCTCCGTGCTTGTTCTCCTCCCTCTCTGGACTTACCATGCCAAATGGATTTTGACTGCTTTTACCCGTAGATCAAGCACTGCTCACTCTCATTAGACGCAGTATTTGTTGTACCAAGACTCGAATGACCCCAGTGCAGAGAGTTACCGAAGAATCCCTTTTACTGCTATGCAGAAGACAAATATTTGCTGGTACAGAACACTTTGGGTGATGTTACAGGGAAGATTTCTGCTCACATCAGACATGCAGCAAAGCTGACATGCCTTTTCACCGAGTCACAAGTACTCTGACACCTCCTCTGTCAGAAAGCTGGAAATCAACAGTTCTGTTTTACAGGGAAAATGCATTTGTTAAAAGTCTGCTTTTTTTTTTTTCCCCCCTTTCTCCTTAACTGGAATGAAACCAAGGTTCTTAATTTTATTTTTAATGTATTTATAGAATGTGGGAAATGAAATGGAAAGAGAAGTGTTCAAGACTGGCCAACAGCCAACGACCACTTCTTGGTGCAGGAGAGCTGAAAAGAGTCTCAGTCGGGCTGATTCACCCTTGCCCACCCTGAATGCTCAGGCTTCTGTGCTGTTGGCTACTTTGTGGCTCTTTGATTTTCATTAAAACTCTAATCAAGGACCTGTTGAATTTTCCCATCAAGAATTTAATCAAAATGCATGCATTAACATTGCATGTTTTGGTTTCTAAACGTCCTCCCAGCCCCTCATAAGGATGGACAATGTCCTTTACAAGTAAAAAGAAAATGTATGACTATTTCAAGCTAAGAAACAGAGTGGAAGAGGCATTTTAAGTGGGTTTTCCCTTCTTCCTAATCTTGGCAGGAAACAGCAAGTGGCAAAATCAAGTTAGCATCCTTTTCCAACTGCAGAGACTGTATTCTGAGCAAGCTGGGCTCTGAGCTTTGAGTGAAGGATCAAGGTCCTTTTCTAAAGCATCACATCCAGCAAACCAGTGCATAAATACACAGAGGGAGAACCACATGCTTTCCAGGCTCCAGATTGCCACCCAACAGGGGACAGGATTTTTCAAAGGGATGACAACAGGTTATGTGTATGTCAAGTGCTGGGCATCTTTTTTCCCCTGAAAATCTGCCCCAGGCTGTGGATGTTGAACATAGGGAAGGCTGTCTTCTGCAGCTGGGAGGAGATGGGATGGGGAGGCCCCTCCTCTCATCTTCTTCCAGGGCTGCTCCCATTTTCAGGATGCTCATTTTTAAATGCTAATGAGACATAACGATTCCACAGTTGGGAATTTCTTCTGAAATAATAATTATCATCCTTTGCCCTTCTCTAGCTGCTTTCAATCCAAGACCTCTATGCCCTCATCCAGTAATAGATCTTATCTTGCCAACCTTTCAGCAGACAGACAGATGATCTCCATTTCACAGACAGAGGAAAACTAGCCTGGGTAAAAACAATGGGTGTTCCTTACCCTCACCACCACCTTCCCCAGATCCTTCCCATGACAGACTTGGATCCCTAGGGATAGGTGCTGCTCAATTCCACTTGCTCATGGTGAGGTGAGCATTGGCTTATACACACCAGGCTTCAGTATGGCTTTCTGAGTTTCACAGCATGCTTTCAGCCATCCAGCCATCAGGCTGAGCCTTCCCACTGTGAAATAAACCCCTCTCTCTCAGGACTGGCCATGCTGCTGCTTGCCAGGGCAGCAGCATGCTGCTCTGCCCCACAGACTCAATTGCAGCCAGTCCTCACACCAGCCAAGATGGCCAGCATGAGCAAGCACAGTCTAGCAAATGAAAGGGGAGAAATGCTCCACTCCAGACCCAGAAATCCTGCCAGGAAACAGAAACAAATAAATGGATGAGATGTGGTGTCTGAGTGCGTTGGGCACCAAAAGAGCTTTCCTGCAGTGTGTCATGGCGTGTCACGGCGTGTCACAGGCAGAGCAAGTGAGGAACAACTCAGCAGCTGCCAGCCGTTTTTGGAAATGTGCCATGCCAGGGGAACCCAGCCCTCCTCACCCAGGCTGGGGCAGAGCAGCTGCTCCTCTGGGCTCCCTCCTCTCCCTCCTGCCAGGCAGGAAAGGAGGGAGTTTTGCTGCACTCTTCCCCAGCACAGTCCCTCTTCTCCCCTGTCTCACATGGACATCCAGCTGTGATATCATCCCAGGGGTCTCAGGGGACCACACTGTGCCACTGGGTCACCCCACACTGTGCCACTGGGTCACCCTGCTCTCTCCATGCAGGAGCAAGGACGTGGAGACCAGGCTAATGGTCAGGTATTTACCCATTCCAGATACAACGCAGCTCATGTTACCTTCCCAAAGCACTGATTATTAGTGGTCTCATTCCTGACACCTTTCCATTCCCAGTGCTTGCTGAGCAAAGGGTTTACACAGCGTTTAAAAGTTTCTGGTTGGCATGCCCAGTTATTGGGTTGGCACCTCTAATAATGTACTTTGGACAAAATCAGATTTTTTAAAAACAATAAAGCTCTAAGAATAAATACTCTTAAATAAAATCTTTACAAAATAAGGTAACCCTCAATACAGATACCCCCATCTCCCTCTTAAACTCCATTATGCTTAATTTGCTGAGCAGCAAGAGTTTTCGGGAGGTCTTTGCCAGGACCCTGCTGTTACCAGCATTACCAGATTAGTGCTCTCAGGGCTCCAAACCTTGCTCCATACATCACACAGTGCCTAACCCAAGAGCACCGAGAGCCAGAGTGAAGAAAATGCAGCTTGATTTCCCATATATCAAGTCCTTGATGCCTCTCTTAAAGCTACAATCTGCCATTTCCCAATAAACAGGCAAAACTGTGACCATAATGGGTAACTTCTTTCCCCATCCAGCTGCTTGGGATCCAATCATGAAACTGTGAAGAGCCTCTTGCTCTGCAAATTCTCCTTTCAAGATACATTAGGGTCACTCTTTTTTTATGGGAAGGAACAGAGAAGGGAGGAGGGAACGATCCTGAGGGAAAGAGATAAATAATTTTCAAAGAGAACAATTAACAATCAATTGCAGCACTGCTGTAGAGTAGAGATAGACACATATTTCTGGCTTTTATTTCTGATTAATGAGAGAAAGGCCTGGCATCCCCTCTCCCCAGCCCTGAGACACTGGTCTCCTGATTATGTCACAACTGATCTGCAATTGTTCTCTCTGAAGATTATTTATCTCTTTTCTTCATGATTGCCTGCTCTGAGACCTTAATAAATTAGATCCAGCCAGCAGCAATGCTTGCTAATTTCCCCCTGTAGAGGATTTGGGTTTTTGTGAAGCTCTTACGGTATCCGTTTGCTTGGTCTTTGTTGCTCTTTAAAGGGTTCTGTTTAAAACATTATTTTCCAACACTGCAGCATCAAGGTTGCTGGTAGTTACATATTTGCCTTGGATGAAATCAGCAGCAGGGCTCAGAGTTGATCTCAGCCACTCTGTACTGGGTGCTGTACAGAGATGACCTTGGCAAATTGGTTTTTAGGGTCCCGTTACTGTATGCTGTGGAGAACACCTTGATGTTCCCCACAGCTTTCAGCTAAGAGTGAGATGGGGCAGGATTGCCAGCAGCTTGGAAAAGCTCTAGGCTGAGCCAGATGGAGCCCAGACAAAGCTGCAGGATTAGTGTAAAGCAGTGGATTTTGGGGTGGTAAAGGAAGGCAGAGCATTGACTGCTGTAGAAAAGATGCTCAGAGCCAAGCCCATGGCACAGCTAAATGCTTGTTTCCAGAAGGATGTGGGTCCTGCTTCAGGGACAACCGAGCAGGAGACAGAGCCAGTCCACCCGCTGGGGTTTGCAGCCCTGCATTTCAAAGGAGGATGGTTCTGGTGTCCTGGGGCCTGCTGTGCCTGCAGCATCCCAGCAGGCTCTCCTAGGACATCAGACAAACCAAGAGTCAGTTTGGCAAGAGATTTCTCTTGCCCCCACATTGCAAGGTACTTTCTCTGATGAATTCAAGCTGGTATACAGATATTGGGGATGCAGGCCTTCCCTCCCATAGCCATGCTCTTGCAGGGGAAGGAGGAGGGAAATGGATGGTGTCCATTTTTGTGGGCAGCACAGAGGTGTCAACACACTCATTTATTGCTCTGCAACTGTAGATTAAAGATTTTTTGCCTTGTTCCCTTCCCGTTCTCAAGGCAATCCTTTGTGTATGTGTCTGTCTCTCTGTTACTGCCTGCATGCACACAAGGGTCTATCTTGCATTAATGCAGTCAGATAAAGAGGTCTCCTTGGGGAATCATTCCCCACTGTTTTTATTTTAATATGACAAACATTGCGTGCTTGAGTGGTAAACGAGATGGTGTTACTTCTCTGACTTCACAGATTCACAGAGTGGTTCCTTTATGTTCTTGTCCTAATCTTCCCTCCTATTTCAAGCTGTTGCTACAAACTCTCTTCTTCTACTCCCTTTTCTCTGTGGCTCTCATCCTTCAGATGTTTAGGCTAAGTCTCTCTGTGGGGTCTGATGGGATCAGCTTCATAAACTGCTCTTAGGTTTCCTAGGAGAAAGGCCATGGGAAGGAGTGTTACCAAAGGCCATGCTATCCCCAGGGCCGTATACCGTTGTCTGCTTTGTGATTTGACCATTTCCTCTGGGTTGGAGTGATGAAAGCTACACCCCTAAAAACCTGCATAAATATTTCAGCTGAGAGAGAAAAAAAAATATCATTATGAGAACGGAGAGCCGACTGCAACGCCAGCTCTGCTGGAAACGGCAAACTGGGACGTGGGCTCTCTAAAGGTCACTCTGAGCCAGAGAAAACCTCAACTGAATTCAAAATACTTCCCCTCCTTATTGGCAGCAGCACACACGTTCACAGATAGGCTCTAGATTACACCCTTACTAATGCTGTTTCACTTTTGTGTGCCCCAGGGTCAGTCTCCAGCTTGCACAGAGATGGGTGGTGGTGGTGGAGGGCTGGTACTCCATGGTTTTGGATTGCCACTGCCTGGTGTAGCTGGATAGAAATGAAATTGTTCTTTCTCAGATGCCTGCATCCAGACCTGGTAGCAGGATCCCATCCAGCATCACCCTCTGCAACACCAACCATGACATCGATCAGGTGGGGAAGCTGCTGTGGGTATCTCCTGTTAGAAATTTAGCGCCCACTTCATAAAGTCCATCATTGCCCTGCTCAGGTGAGATGTCCTCCCATCAGCTCACTACAAAATCCTGCATAGGTGGCAAAACCATGAAACCCCTTTGGGTATCTGTGTGATCCCAGGACTGTGACGAATATCTGGCTGTGTCCTGCATGCCAGCATTACGTTGGGCACGGGGTATCTGAGGGAAAAATCATCCGGCTGTGCCTTGAAACATGGCAGGTTTATTAATGGGGCTTCAGCAGCCTGTGAATGGCAAACCCCTTGATTTAGAATTAAGGTGACATTTTATTCCAAACCTATACCATGTTATCATTAAGGAAAAGTGCTGCTCACGCAGCCCTGACCAGTGCTTGGAAAATTGGCAGGGGCGAAAGGCAGTTCTCACTAGCCGTGAGATGCAACGTGGATGTGAAAAGACAAGCTGTTAACTGCAAGAGCCAGCTGAGCTTGTGAATGCATGGCCACAGCTGCAGCCTGGTTTGAAACCGGGCAGCAATGTCACTGGTGATAACCACAGCGTGAAGCCATGGGTTAGGTTTGGACCTGTGCAGACTCACCCCTTTGTCCAGAGATGCATCCTTGGCTCTCATCCACTGCAGCTAGACTTTCATCCTGTGCCAGGACATTTCTGGCAGACCCAGATGGCTGGTGACCACCTGGAGGTGGGAAGCAGTAGATGCTTCAGAAAAGATACATGCATTTGTGAAGGGCTTCCCCAGAAACCCATGTCAGTCTTGGTGGTGCAGAGGGCTTACTAGGGCTGAGACTGAGAACTTGAGCCCAGAGCATGGTGCCAGACCTGACAGCTTTATAGCTTTCTCCTCCTGGCTCTAAACCACCTGATGCCAACCTGTCTCAGACATAGGTCCACTGGACTGGAGAGACACCCTGGATTTGGCAATGCCCCTACTCTTGGCACAAATGCTGCTATTCCAGCTTGTAAGTGTCAAAACTTGATCTGTCATCATGGTTTCCCCTTCTCATCCCTGGAGAGAAATAAACTTCTTATGACCTCACCCTACAGCAGGAACCTCAAGCAAGAGTTGCCCTCCATGCCTAGGAAAGGGAGGTGAAGGTGGTTGGCTCTGACTTAAATGCTCTGGCTTTAACTCGGGTGAGGTGGGATCTGCCCCAGCATTGCTGACCCCTGGCACCTCCCAGCTGCCCAGCCAGCTTGTGAGGACACTCCTGTCATGATGCTGAGCTGGAGTCATCCCTCTGAGGGCCACACCTATGGCCAGACAAGTGACTCAAATATTAAAACTTCTCTTCAGCTTTCCACCAAATGACAGTGGTAAGCAGGAGAGCATCAGACCCCGAGGGAGAAAAGTTCCCCAAATCTGCAGCTGCCCCAGGATTTCCATGAGGGTCTGATCCACCCCAATGTGTTTGCCTGGGGAAGGCAACTTTGAGGACAAGCCTTGCTCAGGATGACAGTGATGACTTCCTCACATATTGCACGTCCCTGTTGGACAGGGTGATCTGCCCACAGAAAGCAGAGGGATGGAGAACAGTTCACTTCACAGCGGGTGGCACTCATTACATGGAGCAAACACCTGGAAACACCAGGGCTGTGTAGCCTTGCTCACTAATGGGGAGATCTGGCCCGAAGACTGCAAAAACGTGTTATTTTTGCAACTTCCATCCCTGCAACTACATGGAATATAACAGGGAAGATTATCTTGACAGCTCTCTTATCTTATATTCTCATTACAGCTCATCCAGCAAGGATGGAGGTGGGGGCAGTGAAACAATTTTAGGAGGCTGCGCATTTTTTATGGTTATGTCTTATGATGTGTTAATTTGCCAAATCAAATATATGTCTCAGCACTTCCACCTTTACCTCCCACATGCCTGCAAAATAAATAGTCATATTAATCATACTTTGCCATTCTCCCCAGGGATTAGAAAGCAATTTGCAAAGATCGGTTAGGCCAGCCTTGCTGGCTCGCTGCGAGGGTGCGCCACGGCCACTGTGCATCTGGGGAAGCTGAGGCATGGGGGAATGCAGAGCCGCTTGCTCATGGACAGGCGCAAGTGGATGGTTTAGTTCAACTACCTAACCCTAACCCTGTTCCCTGCAGGGAGGGAAAGTGGACAAGGGCAAGGGTAGCATGGAGAGGACCCACCAAGGGTATTGATTTGGGTCTTGTGAGTGCCTGCTGGCTGGCATAGCCAGGCATTGGGTGGTGGAGGAGGAATGGGCAAGGGGCACCAGAGGAATGAAAGGGAGCAATAAGGGAAAACTACTCTCTTGTAAATCCAAATGGGAGAGAAAATGAGGTAATTGTTCAGCTGCAAGCAGCTGAGCCAAGCGGCAGCTGGGTATTGAGGGAAAGGGCTCTAATGCTTTCGTATGGAGCCTGTCCTGCTTTCCCCTCCCCTCCCTCCCACCTGCTAAAGTAATCTTTCTTTCCCTTGCCGCCCTGACTGTGCCTGCTTTTCCTCTTTGTTAATCTTTGATGACTTCATTTACATCGGTTCTCTGTCTGCTGACACCTGCCATCAGCTCCGAGCCTCTCTGCCGGAGCAGGCTGTGACCCACTGGCTCCAGCATGATAGAGTATGTTATTAATAAAAATAATGTCATCCAGCAGCATGGCAGACCAGAAAAAAAAACAATTTGCTATCCACTGTTCCCATTAGTGGGGATGTTCCTGGGGATCTGCAGTGAGGGGAGCCACCATGTACATGCTGATCTGAGGTGGCTGTGTTCCTGACCAGTCTTCCCAGGAAGAAATCAGTGTTGCACACTGCAGCATGTGGGCTACAGGACTCACTGAGATGTGAGCACTACAACACTGAAGGCAATCTCCAAGTGTTTAAAACCCAGAAAACATGAGCTGGAGAAAGTAGCTGTCTGGTAGCCTACTTTACCACCAGCACCTTGTTGCACAACCATGCTGCATCCAGAAAACCTGTATGTGCAAAAAATCCCAGCAGTCCTGCAAGTGAGGGAGCATGCTAAGTGCTACAGGGATGCTAGGAGAGGTTAGATGGTGTCATGTGCCTCATTGTCTCTCGTGCGAAGGACCATATCCATCCATGACCTTGACCCCTCTGTGAACATCACAGGTGCATACTTCCCTGGAGACATCTTGCTGGGTTGCCTGGTCAAGGAAGGACTGTGCCAGGGTGCAGCTGGGAAGGGACATTTTTACAGAACACCTCACCCCTACTGCAGGACCCTCCCAGGTATAACTGACTGTAAATCAGAAATCAGTCAGCTCAGTGGCATTGCTATATGGGGTGCCAAAGCTGTGCATCCAGGATGGAGATCCAGGGGAGATTTGGCTGGAATGAAATGAGTGACCCTTGTGCTCTGCATCAGAGACCTAACTTGTTTGACCTGAAGACAAGAGACATAAAGGATGCCGAGCATGGAGCTGAGCCTCTCAGTTACAACCAAAATGCTGTCACACTGGTTTCTCATTCAGGCATCCAGGGGTGCTGGTTGCACCTCACACTCCCAGCTCTGGTCACACTGATGTACCATTGCAGCCTTCGGAGAGGTGTCCTCAGATTTATGTTGTGGAGCATTGACCTGCTGCTCCCTTGAAGGTGATGCTTTAGGTTTCCATAATGAAGACTGTTTGATGGATCACCACCAGCAAAATCTGCCCAAAAAGCCCCTGGTTCATACTGCAGAGGAGACCTAGCATGGTGAGCGTGGCGTTCCTCCTAGCTTCTGATGTCAGGGCTGAGAACTGAAACCACACAGCATGGGGTCAATGTGCTTTATTAGTCTTCTGAGGCACAAGCCCTCCCAGGGCTGGCAGCTCCGTGGGAGATGGGTCACGTTGTTCTGGGCATCCTGTCATGTCCTCCATGGTGAATGACACCTTCTCTTACCCTCTGGCCAGGGTGTTGGCAGGCCATCCTGTTCCCAGCACCTCACCGGTGTCCCTGCCATGCACACGCTGGCAGTCCTGTCTCATTTTCCAGGGGCTGTCTAAAGGAAAAGATATAATGGCAATAACCTGACAAGTCACTTACCTTTACAGCATGGCTCTGTTCCCAGCTTCTTTCCTATTATGTCCTTAGTCTCTAACAATTTGAATTAAGGTCGTGGGATGAGAGCATATAGGATTGGAGGCTCACACATCTTCCAGTTGTTCGGGGGAAAAAGAAGTGTCTAAAGCATGTGAGGACTCCACTGTGTGCTTCACATTCAGGAAAGGACAGAAACCAGGTGCCTGCACTAGGAGGGTAGGAAATGCTGGAGATGCTTCCCCCCTGCCTGCACTTGAAATTGCCGTCGCTCACCAGGTCTGTCATGCAGCTCTTTTGGAAGGGAGGGTGGCACCCTGCAGAGCCGTGTCCCCTGGATGTCCAGGGATGCAAAGCAGGTTTTTCGTATAACTGCTCCCTTGGAGGCTGCAGTGGGCTGAGACCAGCTAAATGCTGCTGTGGCTCATGCAGAGGCTGTTGTCTGAATGACTTGTGGGGAGCAGGGTGACTGAGGATGGAAGGTGTCACAGGAATTAGAATGACTGTCTCCAGACCAGTTGTGATCCAAGGATGGAGGCATCCACCAGCAAGTCTCTCTGTACAGTACAGTTCCCCAACTGCTCTGCATTTTCTGCTGAAACGCATACACTGAAATGGAAGGGCCACCCCCTAGTGCCCCTCGGGGCACCCCCAAGGACCCAAAACATCTGCACAGGGCTGACAGGTACAATAGAGGACCCAGACCCTTGCGCTCTTACAATGGCAATCTCCTGGACATCTCCCCAGGAGCTGTAAACCTCCACCATAGTGAACTGCACCCTCAGGGTCACAGGATGGACCTTGAGGGTGCAGCTGGAGTTGGTTCACATTTTCTTTTTTTCAACAAAATGGGCATTTTCCTAAGGAATTATAACCTAGATGTTCTCCTCTGGAGTTTCACCAGGAAATAACAGATGCCTTCTTTTCGGGAAGCTTTTCTTAATGCTCCAAATTGACATGTACACAGACAGTAAAAACATCCTGAACTGTCTACATTTTTATTTTTTGCACACAAGAAAATCTGAATATGTTAGTGTACGTATTTGATATATAATGTATATACCCTCTAAAAAGTAATTAGTATTTTTTCAACCACCTGCAACAATCACATGTTCCTAGACTCCATGCTGGCATAATTGGATGAAACTCTGTTGTACGTGTTATACTGCTGGTTTGAAGAACTGATCCAATGTTCCCGTCTGGCCTTAAGATTTCAGAATTTCTGTCAGTGCTCCAAAGCATCTCTAGCACGGTCAAAAGGTCAGTACAACGTGGGAGGCTGCAAGGACTGAGCCTGGGTGTTAAAGGTCACGTCCAAAAAACTCATCAGAATTTCTGCTCACTCCTGAAATCAGGAGACTGGGGAGAGAAAGGAGTTGTGAAAGCTCCAGTCCCTGACAGCACACCAAAAGAGTGGGGGCTATAGCTTAAATAATCTTGTTACTGCTTGTTTTCAGTTACCACATCATGCAACTAAACCTGGAAAGTTGCTCCTGACAGCAATATGTCATGGAAGAAATGGTTTCTTCTGAGAACACAGTGAAGGATTTCTGAGGATAGAGAACAAGACTCATGCAACTTGTTAAAGAAGTTCCAGTACAACAGGAAAACTGTTGAAAGGAGAACTCTGCGTATCACTAGATATACGAACTAGCCACTTAAAACTGACTGCCGACATGGTCCTGCTGTGGTTGGGTGAAAGTGCTCTTCATCCCCCTCCCTGTCTGGAATTTGTCACAGCAAAAGTAGCATGAGGCAAAATGCAAGAATTAATTACATGTTTTCCAATGCAGCATCTGGAATATTTTTTATCAGCAGATTTGTAATGCTTTAAACTCTGTGAAGAGCTTTGGTGAAGAGGAGTTTAAGAAGTAAGAAAGGATAAAATTTGCTTTCAAGTCCCTACTCCCCCCAGCAGTCTTGTTGATGCTCGTGAGAAAAGCACTTTGGGTTTGAGAGGGTCTAAGTTTCCCATCTATAAAAGGAGGTCAGTAGCACTTGTCCACTTTGCAGGGGCATTGCAGGGATAAGTACTGACAAGTGCCGAGATGCTGTAGCAATCACGCATATGCTTGAATTAGATAGTTTCTGTATTGCCCAGAGGCAGTCATTCGCCCGTTGGAGACTCACTGCATCGACAGGTTTTGCTTCAAAGCAAACTCAGAAACAACAGCAAATGACATCCCAACAGGTTTGGAGGTGAGGGATGCCATGCCATGAGGAGATGTAATGGTGGGCTTTGAAACACTTTTGAAGGAGAAAGTCTTGGTGGTCATGCTGGTGAATGGAGATTACTGTTGAAGGCCAAAGTGAGGTTGGTTTTTTGCTGCCTCTGATGTATTTGTTGGAAATCGTGCTCCAGCCATGAGACAGCAAAGGCACCTCAGCTCTTCACCCTAGAAAGCGATGGGGGTAATTTTTGCTGTTTTCTCTCAATGCATATTTGAGCTAACTGCAAAATGTGAAGGATGATGAATAGCAGCAAAAAACATGCCTGATAACAGAAGGCTAAGGAAAAGGCACTGCATGTTCAAGAGAGCCTTAGACACTCAGAAGCTGGTCCCCTTCCAGTCAGGCATCATCAAGAAAATGTAGCTACTTTCATAGGTGGTGCAGAACCCAAAATGCTAAATATTGAGAAACTTAATTTAGAAAGGCTGAGCAGGGAGGAGAAAGAAATTCAGGAAAATTTGATTTAATTGGCTCTAGTTGTGGATAAAATACCAGTGTAGCTCTGGATTGCACACTTCAATCAAGTGCAAGCTTCAAAGCTATTGCTTTCTGCCTCCCAGTCAGGGAAACCCAAGCTTTGTGGACATCCCCTGGTCAACAATGGAAGAATTCATCTAGGGAAAAGTATTACCAGTTTGTGACAAGACAAGCTGGCCCCTGGCATGAGTACAGAACACTCAGCAGCGTGGCATGCAAAATGCCAGCCCAGCAATGCCAGCTCTCAATCCTGCTTTAGCCTGCCAACACGATTTTGTCAGCAGGCAAACCACAGCCAGGAATACACCATGGCCAGAAGGCATACGGTAGCCAGGGACACATCATGGCCAGGAAATACACCATGGCCAGGAGGCAACTGCATACAGACCATGTAATATCACCTGAAGATAAGTCTTTTAGGCTATAATTATTTTCTCACTCTGCAGCCTTCTTCCTCACTGGCCAAAAGGCCCCTGTTCAGGCTCTCAGTGTTACCATGGTGTCCAGAGCAGCAGGGTCACCTTCCTAGCTCTATCAAAGCCCCTTGTACAATAAACTGCTAAAATCACTAGATATCTCTGGGCATCCAGCAAAAAAAGGGTTACAGCTCTCCTTTGTCCCCAGAGCAGATGCCCTGAGATGTCTAAAGGTTTTATGAGCCCATCCTCAGACGAATTTTCCAATAACTTGTGCAAGTTGGATGCAGAACTGTCCTCAACCTGATGCCCCTTGGCAAGCTCTTTTTATGTCTGTGGAGGTATGAGGGACCCAACACCTATGCAGTCCACACAATTTCTCACCTCACACGTTTATGAGGGGTGCAGAATGGAGGCAATATTTTTTACGAAGGGAATCTTTTTACATCTCCAGGTGTTTCACTCCCTCCATCCCCTCCCATCTCTGGTGACACAATGGAAGACTCATTCCTGGAGCTGAGTTAAGATCTTCACCTACCACCTTAGGCATTAGATTTTGGGGGATTGCTTTTAATTTGTTTTTTCTCAACTGTAGCTGTTGCTGGTCACCGCTGGCTCTTCCTTCTGCTGGATGCCGTGGCAGTAGGCTTTTTTTGCCCTAAGAGGACTTTGCTAGCTCAAATCTATCCCTGCAGAGCACATGTGAGGCACAGTCAGGCTTCCATTGGAGTTCAGTTTTGCATTTATCTCACTTACACTTCTCCAGCTGCTCCATCTCCTGGGCTGATCAAATCTTTCTAAGGCTTCTCACAATCCCTCATATTTCTTCCCTGCTTTCATCAGTTTCTTTTCTTCTTCCATTAACTAATAAAACCTTAAATAGTTGATGCCACCTGAACAGATTTCACCTCTTGCTCTGTACCTTGCTTCTCCAAACCATTAATAAATATTTTCAGTCACACCCCTCCCAAAGCTAGTCCCTCGAGCCTCTCCCATTTAACCTCCCCCTGCTCCAAGGACCATTCATTCACTCCAACCCTTTGTATCCCGTCGCTCAGGCAGTTTTTGACCCACAACAGGATGCTGCCCCTTACCCCACAGATATTTATTTTCCTTAAGAGTCTCCTGTGAGGGAGTCCATCAAAAAGGCTTTAGAAAAATCCAAGTAAATTATGTCCAGAAGTGCCCTTTATCCCATTTGCCGTATTAACTCTTTCCCAGGTTTGGCAGGCTCAGAAGTTGCAGTTTTCTGGGTCTGCCATGTGGGCTGTCTGTTCAGAAATGGCCAGATCTCTGCAGGGCTGGGATGCTCCAAGGGCCCCACCCAGCGCTGGATCCCTCAGGATCCTACCAAATGGGAACACAGGACCCCAGAAAATGGTGCCATCTTACCACAGGGTGGGATTTTATAATAATGGCAAACTGTGGAGCCCAGAAGAGAGTTCCCACTTTCATTAGCCTGATCTACCCTATGGAAAGTGTATTGAGGAGAAAAAAATTACTTCCTTGCATGTTTTCACATTCTGATTATTTCTCCATATCTTTCATTTGCTGTTTTTGTTTCCTTTTCAAGTTCCTGCTTATTTAGGACTTTGTTATGTTCAAGTTTTTGTTATGGGATCTTTCAGGCAAGTCTTTTTCAAATAGAAAAAATCCTTTTTCAAATACAAAACTATCATTGTTCAGCATCACAGTTTTGAAAACAAATATAAATGAGATTCAAAAAGGAGGAAAAGTATATTATTGTTTTGCAAAACAGCTGATCTTTCCTTTTATGTGCATAGGAAGTGGTTGCAGCTAGGTTGAAACAAAACATGATTTCTTCATATATAACACATTGGCAAGATCTTTGTTCGAACATAATCTTTAAGTTTGGTGTTCAGCTTTTAGAAAGACCTTAAAGACTGAATGAGTGAACAAAAGAGCTGTAAAAATGATGGGAGGCCTAGAAAAAAATCCCTGGAAATGAGTGTGAAGGAAGTTATTCTATTTAGCCTACCAGAGTGAAGGCTAAAAAGCAATTTGACCTGTAGGTATCTACACAGGAAGATGGTATTTGATATTACAGTGCTCTTTAATTGAGCAGACAAAGCAAAATGAGGTCCGATGGCTGGAAGCCGAAGCTGGAAAAATTAAAGGTGGAAATAAGGTGTAGCTTTTTTTTTTTTTTTAATAGGCAGAGTAATTAACCACTGGAGCAATTTGCAAGAATGGAAAAGATTATCCATCACTCGAGGTCCTGAAGTCAAGACTGGATGGCTTTCTGAAGTGCACATCCCACGTCAGTGCCCAGTCACAAGTGCCATGCAGGACCTCTGTAATTCCATGGATCAGGTCCTACAGGAGGTCAAAACCAATTAACATAATTACACTGTCTGACTTAAATTCCCTGAATCTCCACAGCCCTTTCTCCACCATGCTTCTAAGACATGACTTTTAAGAGCTGCACAATGAAAACTTCTTTTCAGGTTGAAAATACATATACAAGGAAAATTGCCACAGTGTCCTTTTCCTTTGCCCTCTGCATGTGGCCTTTGGTAACACAAAGGCAATGCTGAACCCCGTAGCACCTTTCCAGAGTGCTCTTGTCCCAGTTGCACACCTATAGAAAACCTGTCTGAGGTTGATCTCTCCCAGCCCATTGCCTCCCAAAGCTGGGCAGTGGATTCCCACCTACTGTTGTCACTCAACGTTCTCATCTCCCTGGCCAAGCTATTCCCAAACCAGCTGCCTTGTGTGTTTCCCCCACCAGGAATTGTGGATTCCCTTCGCCATGCTGGATTTTGCTGCAATGTTTACCACAATACTGGCAAACTCCAGCTGCCTGTGCCCTTAGACCACTGCCTGAAATTGGTCTCATTGTTGTCATGCATTTCCCCTAAATGTCCTCCACTTGCTAGCACTTCACACTTTGCACTGGGAGAGCAAGGTTTCCATGTGAACCCAAAGCTGGGTGGCCCAGAGGACATCTTAGTCCCGCTGCCTGTCTGTGGCAGCGGGTGAGTGCCGATGCAAAGGGTGAGAACAGGAATTGGGCATGCTCTCGTTCACCCGTTTCCAGGAAACTCGCCTTGTTGTGTGTTTATGGAGCACCTCACAGAGCTGGCCTGCAATGCGAGTTCCCCAGGGGCATGCTAAGAGGAATCGTTACTATCAATTATTGCAATTATTGCAATTATAATAATTATTATTCTGTCACTTAAATTTTAGCAATTAATTTTTCCAGAGTCTAGTTTAAGCCATTTTCACTCTGCCAGATGCTGATCACAGCAAGGGTGAGGTGCAGCATCTGCTGCTGATCAGAATCTGCTTTAACTCATGAAACACCTCAGAGGCAGGTGCCCGGTAAAGTACAGACCTGGATCTCCTTGACGGGTTCAGGAAAATGCAGCTGAGTGTGGTGTGGTCTTTGCACTACAGATCAGGCACGACATTAGCCTGGAGACAACGCAGGCTGGAAAAAAAGACAGTAAACTGGGCTAGAATGGTTCCAATCCAGGATACTCCTGGTTTATCAGATTAATGTGAAGGGTGGGGTATGCATTATTTGGCTTTAGGCAGCTGAAGGCTATGCCTCTGAGCTATGGTAGTTGTCTAACAACCCACCAAGAGAGTCTGGCCCTGATGAGGAGCAGTTCATCCCACCATCATAGAAATGCCTCTGATCACCATGTTGCCTCACCCTCCGGAGATGTCTGTTTTTCTCCACCGATATTTGAGAAGCTGAAAGGGTTCATTTAGAATGGACACCTTACTAACATGGGAGGAGATGAATCCTACCCTTCATGTCCTCAATTGTAGGTTTGATGGTAAGAAACCTTGACATGTGAGAGGGACCCATCAATTCAGGAGTTTGGGAACAACCAGTTCAAGATAAATGTAGGAAGGGCAAAGCCAGCAACAGCTTCCTCTCATCTCCCACTATCAAGTGACACTAATAACACACTGCTTTGGCACAAATGAATGCACAGTATCCAGGTCATCTTCCTGAGTGACAGCTCTGAGACCTAAAACGAGTGTCAGTTGGACAGGTCCATTGATAAGTATTTAGCCATATCCATTTGCATCAGCTCAGAACTGGCTTACACCATATTCACGATGTAACATTAATTTCACACAATGGGATGCTCTTTCCTCGAGCATCACTGTTGCTTCCATTAATAAGCCCTCTCTTCTACTGCAAACTCTATTGAGAAATTTCACATCCAGGCCAGCAAACCTTAAAATGAAGGCAGAGAACTATATCTCAGAAGGCAGTCACTCTTGAAATGACTGAAGGTTCATAATAGATACTCAGTTCACTGAGGGCTGTCTTTGCACTGTTATAAGGAAAGGAGTGAATGATATCTTTGAATCTTTCAGCAACAAGACAGTAGGCAGGAACTAGGAGATTGCAGCTATCTTCTTATTTAATATTGTGTCAAATTCTGGGTTTCCTTTTTCAAAAAAAGAGCATTAATTAATTAGAAAAGGATGAGAAAATTGCCGCTATAATGACTTGATTTTGGGGAAAGTTGTCTTCTAGTGAGAAATTCACTTATGTTATTTATCCAAGGGAAGATTAAGAGGCAATTTGGTCATGGCCTATGGGTCTAGGAATTGAAAAAAGGTCTAGGGAAATAAATGGTACTTTGATCTATTGGAAAAAGGCAGATAAAAATCCAGTGGTAGGAAGCAGAAAAGCAGTCACACCGAGAAAAGAGCGCAAAAACTGAGAGGACAATCAAGGGGGCATTACAGAGGGTCCCTTACTCATCTTAAAGTCAAGACTCGGGATATGCTTTGGTGCTCACAAATATTACGTGACTGATGCAGCAATAAGTAGGGTGGGTCTTTGCTCTCCTCGATGTTGTTTTACAGAATCATGGAATCATTTAGGTTGGAAAAGACCTTTTTGTTGTGCTGGATTCTCTAAGTGGTTTCCTAGGGCTACAACTGTTGCATTACCTACGTGAGACTATATACTAAGCCTTTCTCACATACAGCAGTATGAGTTAACGATGTAGCAAATAATCTGCCATTTAGGTGTCAGGGACAATATCTGTGTTTTAAAAGACTATGCTTCACTTATGTGTTTGCTTGAATGTTTCTTAGTGTCCATTGGGAAGATGTCTGGTGAAAAATTGAAATAAGTGGACCAGAAATCAGACGTGAAACATCTCCCTTTCAAATTAAGAAAAAGAGGAGAAAAAGGGCCAGCTTCTTCAGGATCCACTAGTAAAGGCCATGTTTAAGGCTATGCAAATAGGGGGAAACTTTCAATTATTTCAGTAGCCTTTTTTAGTGAACTCTCTTTTAGTGAAAGTGTTGCACATTTCCCTGGCTGAAAAAAGGGAAAATCAGCATAAACTTTCCTGTAAAATGCCATGGTCAATGCCATAGCTGCAGGAGGCTGCAGACTGAAACCCGGGGCTGTGAGTGGGGTTCCCAGGGTGGTCCCAGGGTGAGGCTGGATCCTGGCTCTGCTCACACTGCACACATTTTTAAAAGGCTTTGAAACAGCAGGACTGGAGGGCTGGGAATGAAAAGAATCTTGTTACATGAAGGCAATTCACTCAAGGTAGCTGATAGAAAAAGCAATGGAGAGGTGGGGCAAATAAATTGTGTAAACACCTTCATGAGGAATAAATACCTTTTCTTTAATCTAGAAAAGGATGGTACCAGCCAGAACCAGCAGCTAGAATTTAATTCAGGCAGGCAAAATTCAATTCAGAAGGAAAGCACAGGTTTTTCACTGTGAGACTGATTAACCACTGAAACGAAAAATGAGGGAAGTGGTGGTTTCTCTTCCAGCCTGCTCACATGCTGGTCTGGCTGAGATGTCATAAGCAGCCACATGTAGACCCAAAATGGAGTGGAATTGGGCTAGGTGAGGTGAGGGAACGTCTCCCGGTGATGGTAAGCAGCTGAAACTCTGCCCTCCATGTTACCAATGGCCGGAGTGGGCGATTGAGTGGTCCCTTCGCTGTTTCAAACACAGACTGGACTTTTTAACTAGGGACATGCAGAGAGGCATTTCAGCAGGTTCTGCTTAGCTTCAATTGCATAATGAAGTCTTTTAAGGAGTAAATGTTTCTGTTTAGTTCAATAACAGGGCTTCATTAAGAGCCTTTATAGACCAAAAGGGGAAGAGTAACCCAAATCAAAGGTTCCTGATGAAGAGAAAACAGCAAAGCAGGAAAATCAGAATTTACTACATACCAGGAATGTGTGAGCCCATTCCCTGAAATGAACTGAGATGTAGTTTCCTCCTTTACTTACAAGGATATTCAGTGCTAATTTGCATCATAAAAACAAAGAAGCATAAGCCCAGGGAGGTGTCAGCATTCCCATGGATCAATCCTTGCTGTGATGGAGCATACCCAGCTTGTTTTATAGACAGCAGGGAGGTAGGTGTGAGGGCCTGGGTGGCTGATACTGCATCTGGAGCATAGACACTGGGAGGGCGAGAGAAACTGAAGTGTGGTGCTGCAAAGGGACCAGGTGCAGCCCTGGCCATGCTCTGAGGAGCCCACCGTGTGCATTTGGCACACTGCAGGACCAGCCACATGCCTGGATGCTCCCAGAGCCGAGCCCAAGGTGGATGACTGTGCTCCAGGAGGAAATGTGCACCCATCTACCTAGCCATCCCTCCCTCTACATTACCAATCCAAGGGGCGGAGAGACCATGAGGATGACCCCAAATCCCCCAGTATTTCTCTTGTTGGAAGGCAAAGGTCATGGACAATGTCTGAGGACAAATATAGCCCTATGACCCAGCCCTGATGCACCCCAGAAGACTTCCTCCACTGTGCTTGGTCTTGACCCTCTTTCTTTACTGACTGTGACTGCTTAGTGCAGAAGGGTGGCTGGCAAAGCCTGCAAAAGGATCCTTGAAGACATCAGTGGTCTCTGCAGCTTATCTTCTCCTGGCCATTGGAGATGTGCAGTCCCAGCTCTCTCCAAGACACAGCATGACCTTATGTCATGCCAGCCAACACCAGGACCTAGCAGTCCCTGGAAAGAAGACCTTTCTCTCACTGAAGAGAACAGAGTAAAAATAAAATGTGTCCAACAGTGAAATGTTTCCATCACAGCAAATTGTGGGACAAAATTTGCCATTGGAAAGGACCTCCTAGGCTGCTGCAGTCACTCATCCACAAGAACCAAAGCCTCTAATCCCATTAAGAAACTTATCTTTCCTGATGGACAAAAAAGCTTTCTCCCATCAAACGTCTATTCTGATGGAAATCTTTATACCAGAACTCTCTCTGTCTCACAAAGGGCCAGGGTGCAATCTAAGCCTTTGATGTTGTGTTTGGAGTATAATGAAAGGCATTAATTTGAATAAAATTATTGAAATGGCATGTCTGTTTCTGCTATTAATAGAAAAGAGTCTTAAAACAATGAGCAGCAGAGATGGGGTCTATTGCACTGAACAGGAACAAAGGCAGAGCATTTTGCTTTGGTAGTTGTATTACGGGAATGGCCCGAGGTCTCTAATGCACTAGGGTCTGTACAGAGCAGGAACGACAAACCTTGCGGGAGGCTGTAAGAGAAAATCTTGGGACCTGGTCTCTGTCCACAGGTCTCTTATTACGCAAGAGCTGCAGTGCACTAAACAAAGCTGGCACAGGACAGATTCAAAAAAACGTCAGAGGTGACAGGTCTTCACTTAGCTCGGGAACTCCTTGCCAGAGGATGCTGTGGTTGCTAAAATTATTCTGGGTCCAAGGGAAGACAGAATGAGTTCATGAAAGAGATATCCACTGAGGATCAAACCTGTAAGTCTCTAATATTTGTACCCTAGGAAGAGTGCAGGAGGGGGGCATCATACCTGTTTGCCATGATATTATGCCTTCCCTACACATCCACTTTTATGAGGATGCTGAGATATCTGGGCTTTGATCTGACTTAATAAAGTTGTTCTGATAGTCTTGTGTTCTTCTGATCCTTGTATGTAAAGAAGTATTTTTATATTTATATCTGTGCAGCATTGCATAATAAGCTGAAAATCACAGAAGTGGATTCTGCAGTGAAAAAAAAAACACAACCAAACAACCCTTCCCAGGGGCTTGAATTTCTAATGAATTGACTCTTTGCCTTTTGTGTTTGCTTCCCAGAGCAGGCTGGCAAAGCAACTCAGTGATCGCTGCTCATATGCTGGCATAACCTGGGAGCTGAGCTGGCAAGGTGGTATACAGCAGTGTGGGTTTATGTAGGCTGGCTCCGCAGGGACCTCACAACTGGAAACATCCTGAGGAAAACTGTCTGCATGGGGTGAAATAAGATACTTCCTCTGTGATCCAGGAGACCCTCTGGGGAGTGATGGCAGGAAGATGTCCTTAACACAGGGTGCAACACTGAGCCCAGTGGAAGAGGACAAAGAGTAGCCTCAAGAAGAAACTACCTAGTGGTAGATGTTACAAATCCCACTGGTGTCCTCAGTACATGTTTCCATGAGGCAAGGATCCACAGTGAGTGATGTGAGTTTATTTCCTGTCCTGCCTGGGGCTTTCTGCATCTCCCCGGCTAGGATAAACTCTTCACCTGTATCCATTAACTTCACCTGTGGAGCTGCTTTGAAGGACATTGCATGATGTAAATCCCAGATATACCTTTGGTAAGAGGTTAAGGGCATCAGTGACAGTGTGGAGCTTGGGGATCAGCTGCAGGGGACTCCGGAGAAAGGTCTGGAATGTCCTTCCCCAGTGTTTCCTCCCGTTCTCCAGCATGAGTGATGCAAAAAGACCTCCTTTACATGCTGGTAAGAGACCCTTGCAGAGTTTTGCTTGTTCCCCACAGCACCAACACCCAGGCAAGCAACATCCTCCCTCCATCCACCATTCTGTGTCCCTGGCTTTCAGTGCACACCATTGGGGTTGGAAGGCATGTGGTCTCACAGTTCCTGCAGGGCTTTGGCTCAGTCAAGGGTGGCAATGACCCAGGGTACAGCCAGAAAGGAGAGAAACCAGCAGAAAGCCAGTGGGTTTTCAGAGCAGAGGAGCAAGCAACAGGGATGTTAGGCTAGTTAAAATTAAAGCTGTGAGATGGGGGAGACCAGAAGCAGCTGAGACCAGGAGGCAGCATTGCAATTTCTGATCTTTGCTGCTCTGGTTTTAATTACATGGCAAAGCCTCCTGTAACATTCCCATCCACATCATTCATCGTGCTGGGGTTTCTTTCCTGTTAATCTCTGCAGCCACAGCCAGTGCAACATTTTACCTTCCCCAGTTTGGGAGAACAAGACAGATTTGCATCTAGGCTACGATGGCAATGGGCAGCTTGGCAGACAGCGCCGTAGTGTGTTGCTGCTGTTATGAGTGTGTACCGCAACAAGGAGTCTGCTCTATATCAGTGCCACTGAGCTTTCTGCAGGAGCCGTCCGGGTTGGGCAGTCATCCCACCGGCTGTGATGTGTGAGTGAACGCAGCCGCTCTGGTCCCTGCGGGAGGGTGCTGGATCTGTCTGTGGGCCAGAAATCAGCAGGCTGGTGGCCACCGTATAACATTTACTGCTTGGGGAGATGCTGCAGTAGCAGAATGTATTTCTTCTCCACTCTGCAGTAGTAACACAACCCAGACCCCTTGCTTGAAAACCCTGAGCTGCTATCACTGCTGCATCACTCCTACTTTTGCATGCTACTGCAGAGTGGTGCTAGCTAGATCATCCAGCAATGTGAGCAACTTAGGGCATGTCTTTATGTATTCAAGAGCATAAACAAACTCCAGTGCAGTGTGCAGCTGGGAAGCTGGAAGCCCTGGCTTGCTGTGGCACAAAGCTGGTTAGATCTGTGGTGTGTCTCCTGCAAGGATGCAGCCTCCAGCTCCAGAATAAACCCGGCCACATGATCCCTTGAACCTGCATGTGCAAGGCATGATCCATCCCTGAGGCACCCTGCAGCCAAACCTGTCCCCCGCATACATTTCCTTCAGTGTTGCATTTACTTCATCCCCCAGCCGCTGCGTTATCCCATCTATCTCACACAGTTGCCCCTGAAGCAGGGCTCTGTGATGCTTTTTTGGGGTCTGTGTGGGCTGACATAAAACAGATTGAGAAGCTCATTGTACCTCATGAACTTGCAAGCTGTAAACATTTCCCTGCTGCTTAGCCTGGCTGGTAGGTTGCTGGTGTTTTCACACACGCTTTCAGAAGCCCGGTCTCCCACGGACACCAGCAGAGAGGACTGAAACACAGTGTAAAGTGGCAAAGCCAATGAAGATTTTAATGGAGCCAAACTGAGCGTCTACAGCTAAGGTAGCACACAAATATGGTACCAAGGATGCATTTAAAGGGTTACCTGTTTGGTCATGACCAAAAAGAGTTGCAATGAGGAGAGCTTTCCTCAGTCTTCCTTTCCTCTTCTTACTCTTCCCAGAAACATGTCTTTGTTGAGGAAATGGCAAGACTTGTAGCAGGTGGAAGAAACAGAGCACATCACACAAAGCCTCAGACAGGACCAGCAGAAGGCAAAGGTCCATACTATAACCCAGGCGCACGTTCATTAGAAGCTGCCAGCAATACTGGGTGTTAATTGCTGCTGCACGGCTCTGGATGCAGCAGCACTGGCATCTCTGGGTCAGCACCAGTGTGGCCCCTCAGCAGCCCCTGCTCAACCTCTCCGCTCACCAGCAAACACCTCTCTGCCCTTTGGTAAATCTGTCCTGCGCGTTTCAAAAAGATGAGATAAAGCTCCCAGAATGAAGAGACTTTGAGCAGGTGCTGGATCTATTGATTCGTCTGCTGGCCTTTGAGTCGGCAGGGTTCACATCTTCAAGTTCGTCCATGAAATCACAAGGGCTATAAATAAAATAAACAGGCTGATATTTTTCACAAGACTCCAGTAGCTAACAGCTTTAAGAAAACAAAGTACCGAGTAGTACGAAAGTCCTCAGGATGTACACCAAGCAAGTCAAGCTGCAGTCCGTGAGCACTCCTCTTATCAGCCGTAGAGGTGAACACATTTCTCACCATCTCCTCTGCCTCCAGCAGCTCTTTCTCCCCTCTCTGCTCCACTTCTCTAGACACGTTTGCACAACCGGTTGTGAGGCCAGGTGATGAACTAGATCTGGCTTAAATACAGGTGCATGTGCATATTTCTGTATTTCAGTACATATACCTACATAGGCAGCTTGCTTTCTGTCAGTTCCCTGACTAGGGTTGTCATGTGGCTTCAGAAAAAGGGGATGCACTCCCATCATTTCCACCATTTACCATGAACAACCAATGTGATCTGTTTAGCCTGCCCTTAAATCACTTAAGCAGCAAATCTGCTGACACTTTCCTATGGAGAGGGTTCGATAGCCAAAACCAGCTCTCTCTGAGAGCATTCCTCCCTAATCTTCAGCATAAATTTCCTTTTTCCTCTCTTTGTGCGAGGGAGCTGTGGTACAACGGGTGTTTTATTTGTGGCAGATCTTTCAGACAAACACTCCTGTAGTTAAATGCAGCAGTTGGCATGCAAAAGCAGCTTGTTGCAGGGGCAGAGGCTAATAGGGGGGAACCCAGGGTGGTAGGGGGCTGCTGAGCTGGGGGACTTGGCACCACAAGGTGGGGGAACAACGTGGCATCTCCAAAGACTCTTGTGAGAACAGTGAAGATAAATCATAGAATCACAGAATGGTTTGGGTTGGAAGGGCCATAAAGACCATCCAGTTCCAACTCCCCTGCCATGGGCAGGGACACCCTCCACTAGACCAGGTTGCTCCAAGCCTCATCCAGCCTGGTCTTGGACACTTCCAGGGATGGGACATCCCAAATGAGTGCCAGGAGGCAAAGCTCCACAGGATGATCTATGGCATGGCTGGGAAGTGATGTCAAGGGCAAGGAACAGAGCTTCATGCCGGAGTCTGAAAGTGATGAGAGACCAACAAGAGGTGCTGAATGTCACCTCATTTAAGCTCCCTTTTCCATTGCCAGAAGTATTACTGAGAGACAGACGTGGATGAACATTTTAGTCAAGGATCCTGGGGTGTTGTGTTCTTGTTCCTTCTGCTAGCTGCTCCCTTGTGTGCGTTCTATCAGGTCAAGGCCCCTGAGCAGGTTGGTTTGACGTACCGAGGAACTGTGTGCCAGCTGAGCTGCGGTAACATAGGGTGGTGCAGCCAGAGGTAATGGCTGAGCCAGACCCAGTTGTTTGGCTGCAAGTGGGGTGTCTAAAAACGTCAGCCAAAAGCAAAACAGCTGTTTTCTCCTACCTGCTGGCAATGACAGTGCACGCTGTGAAACGCGCCTTGTGACAGAAGTGCTTATGCTACAATTGCCTGTACTGGTTAGGGTGAGAAAAGGGGGAATCAGTACACGGTGAACTGTGCACAGCACTGCTTGGCATTTTGCTTACATCTGGGACACCATCTCCCTTCTGCAAAATGGGAGTTTGTAGCTGAGCTTCCCTCTCCCCAGCCTTTGCAAGTTCAGTACTGTGTATGTGACACCATACAACCATATGCATATTGGTGGGGCAACTCTCCTTTGGGCTGGCGGCAGTGGGGTTTGAGGCTGCAGCTGGGTGGATTCTCCTTTGACTAGTAAGGTGTGAGCACCAACACCACACCACAGAACCTTTCAGTCAATAGGAACGTTAACAGGATTGCCTTTCCTCCATCTGGTGCCCACTGCAAAATCCAAGAGGCTTCTCGCCCTTCACATGTGCCCGCCCTCCTATTGAATCGGTTGAAACAGGCCTGCACGCTCCAAAATGCAGAGGGGAGGCACAGCAGCACATCTGCACAGAGGCAGTGCTTGGCAGATGCCTGTCCCTGAGGAACCTGGACAAGGACAGCACAGTGTGCCTCAGCCCAAGGAGCTGATTTCCCCTGGGGGGGGTGAAACGTGGCAGGGAAGGTACAAGGACAATTCAGCAAGGCAGGTGGTAAATTGTAATTTCAGATCCCATGCAGACAAGGGAACAGAAAAAAGGAGACTGAGAAGACTGAATTATTTGCTAGTTTGGAGTGCTTAATTTTTTATCTTCTCTAAAGCATTTGCATAATCTTTTTTTTTTTTAAGTTTTTTTTATTGTGATTTTTAAAAAATGAAATGTTCCTTGTCTGTGCTACCTTGGCAGCCTCTGTTCAAGCACCAGCAAAACATCCTGTGTTTACTGTCATTAGAAACAACAGCTCCTGAGATCCTCAATGCAATTACAACCAAAGTCTCAGAAAGGGGAGAAGCTGGGGACGGGGAGGTCAGCACTCTAGCTGGACCCACCATCCCAAGAGAGAAAAATCCAACCTGTACCCAGCCCCAGTTTCCAGTGCAGTGGTCTGCACGCATCCGCAGCCTATCTCATTCCTGCAGGGCCATTGTGGGTCCCTTTGGTTTTAAAGCCTGTGGCTCTGGGTTCAGGCAGGGGATGGTGCCCAGGGTCAGGCGTGCTAGGCAGAGCCAAATCTTGTTGGTCATTGGCTTATTCAGCATTTCTCCTGATCATGAAGTACTAAAGCCCAGAAACTGTGAGTGAATGCTCTGCCAGAGCGTTTCAACTAGTTATTGAGATCCCTTGCTAAGCCCCTTCGGCACATTGTCAGGATGAGAAACACAAGCAGTGCAGAAAAAATGGAGACATTTCATTTAGAAATGTTGCTGAAACTCAGCATTCAGCCTTCTCTGCAAGAAAAATGTGATTAAACATCCCCTTTTTAGCTTGGAAACACTTGCCAAGTTTAATTTGAAAGTTCATTTTACCCTCTCTCCACATATGTTTTCCGATGTATAAACTATTTATCTCCCACTCATGCAAACAAACAAAATAAAGATCTGTCTCTTGCCATAACACCAGACCATGGCACTCATGTTCGGTTACAGTTAGAGCCTCTCTGTTCCCCTGTATGTCCATAAGTGTGCTGGAAGTGTCTGAACAAGGGGCTTTCGATCACCTGGGGAAGGGAGAGGCCACTCCCAAATTGGGAAAATTAGATTAAATCAATTAAAAAAACCCCAACACAAACACCAAAAACCCCACAACCCAAAAAATCTTGGGGAAAAAGAAAAAAAGAGCAGTCTTCTAGTTCACTGGTTGCCTTGAAGCATGAGAGAAGCAGTCCTTGATGGCTAGCACAGAGCTATCCAAGCGCTTCCAGTCCTGATCTCCCCAGCCCTCCTCCTGATGGGGAATATTTATTCTGTGTTGACAGACGGGTGCTCCAGGGTGGGAGCTAATATTAATTATATGACAAACACATCCTTGGGCAGTGATTTGCATGCGGCCTTACATCAAACAACTCAAGGTCCTAGCAAAGAGGAGCGGAGTCCGTTCCTGCTCCCTGCTGCATATTGAATGAAACCAGGCATGATATTTGACTGCTGTGACCTTCGGGAAGGTCTGAGCACGTTTCCAGCCCCTGCACTCCCCCGCAGGTGACTGGCTTTGTGCATGCAGCTGGCACAGACCTGGCAGCCCGTCCCGATGGGGCTGTTCAAATAGTTTGGAGAACCTCTTGTGAAATACCCAGTGGGGGTGCAAAGGCACGCGGTGTCACAACCTACAGGCTGCCTCCTTAAACCAGCATTATATTTACAGCTTTATCATCTGCAAAGAGCAGCTGGTGCCTCATTCCGCTGCATACTCCGCAGTGTGACTCTCTAACTCGCAGGCTGATTTATGGAGCATGTCTTGCTTTTCTCAGTAAAAATTATAAACGGCATCAAAAAAAAAAAAAAAAGAAAAAAAAAAGAAAAAGAAAAAGAAAAGTGACTGTGTCTTTTCACTTCAGGCTCTGCCATCGTAACTGACAGGTAAAAGGGCAGATGGGAAAATACCTGCTGACAATGAAGGAAGATCTACTAAACAGATCTATCTCAATTCCCTGTGAGGTTATCAATGCCTTGGTGATCGGAGTATGAAAATAACATATTGTCAGAGCCGGGTGCCAGCAGAGAAATAGCCCAGCTATACAGGGCCCTGTAAAGAAACAAATCTGGGGTGTTTGGAGTGGCCCAGCCAAGGGATATCTGATCCCAGAGCTGTCTCTTATTTTGCTTATCCATTTCATTACCCATGGTTGCCTTTCACTGCCGGAAGACAAGGAAACAGCACCGTGAAATCCTCTGGCTCAAGGGGATTGGCTTGGAGATGTTCAGGAAATCTTGTGATTTCCCCCCCCATCCAAAAAATAAATAAATTCTGATTTCTCAAAACTAAAATTTGCCTTGGGAAATGGTTGGGATTGATGAATTTCCCAACCCTAAGAGTAATTGTTCCTAATACCTTTTGTAATTGTAAAACTAAGGGTCTCTGAGTTCTTTCAGTGCTCACTGAGAAATGCAACCCCAGGGTAACAGAAATGTTTGAGACAAGAGCAGAGTCAGCAATGACAGGAGTGAAATACTTAGATTGTGCCAAACCAGTCTTGAAGGATTATTATTCCTGTTCTAGCCTGATCTGGAATAGACATTTTGTTTGTTTTCTTTTTTCTTTTCTTTCTTTTTTTTTTTTTTTTTTTCTCCTATCTTAAAAATATCCACAGCTTGGGAAAACAGCTCTGGGCCAGACTCCTGTTCCACCAGAATGTCATCATTTGTGTGGGGACAACATGGATATGCTACTGGTAGGAAAACATTGAGGGTAAAGGATTCAAGTACAAAGAGTAGCCCTGTTAGAGAGGAGTTCCCCACACCCTAATGATGTGAAACTTGGGAAACCACTGACTGAAGCAGGAAAGAGGGAAAATTAATATATGCATTAAACCAAGTGTGTCTTCTTCTGAGTGGTCCAGCACTGGGATGAACCTTAGTGACCTGAACATAAACCATTTGTGTGGAGTGTCTGAAGGGAATCCCTTTCAAATATCCATCACTCAGAAATGAGAGCTCAGTGGCTTCTTGTACCCCTAATTTCCTTAAACTCTTTGCTTCCAAAATCAGTATTCGCTGGTCTTTTGTTTAGCTTTTAAGTTTCCCTGAGCTCCTTTCCCATAAGCTGGGATTCAGGACCTGCATTCCCATCTCACTGAAGGAATTCTTTTTCTCACGGCAAGTGTGCAGTTCTTCCTAGTGCCCTGCCCTGCCCCTGTCTTAGGATGTGGTCCTGGCAATGCTGGGAACACTGTAGGGTGGGATGCAGGATGATCCTTAACTTTAACCAATGGGAGCCGTCCCATCAGTTACAGCTAGAAATCAAGCTTGTCCAGGCACAATTATCAGACACCTCATGCAATAAGGGCAGAGTGCTGCAGAAATAACCCTCAGGACACGCAGTCTTTATCTTCTCCTTGCTAGTGTAGAAAAGCCCAAGTTATATGGGAATCTCATTTCCTGGTGATCCTGAGACAGGGTCCACCAAGGATGGAAACAATTTAAGGGAGGCTGCAGAACAAAAAGGAGGGAAATGAGGGGAAGATATTGCCTGGCTGTATGAGCACTCTTGAAATCCCCATATCAGGTGATGGAGTAGAAAGGGAAAGGTTGAAACGTGGAGAGCAGAAAGAGAAAAATCTGAGGATGAAAGAGAATGGCAGCTGCTGTTACAGTGTGACTTTGATGGAGGAAGGATATACACAGCTGCCAAGTTTTTTTTCCACCTTCATGTGTGGCAATTCATGTGAATTACTTAATGAGCGGATTTACATATTTTCAAATAATTTGCCGTTTCCCCTTCCATTGCTTCTCATACTGTTGCTGTTGCCAGCAGCTGCTGCTAATCTTGGAGCTCTTGTTGTGTAAGGTTTTATAAGAGTTGCTTGCTGAGACACTGTCATTCCTTCTAGGAACACACCAGGAGGGAGAAAGGCCCAGTAAAGGGATGGGATTTCTCTTAGGACCCACACCAAGTCCCATTTCCCAGGGAAAACACAATCTTCTGCAGAGTCTGTGTTCCTTTCCATCCAAGGTGGGAGGAAGCTGAAGTTGAGCTTGCAATGGCACAAGGACCATAGGAGTACAGGGAGAGGTCAGGAGACTGTATCCTCTGCAGAATGGCAGGCAAAAAAAAAAAAGATTGTGGTGTATTAACAAGGTTGGGGATGGCTTTCTATAAATACGCCTGGGGAGTAAGCACCACGGAGGGAGGAGAGCTATTTCAGCCAGAGGACAGTACTGGCATGAGAACAAATGTATATAAACTGGCCATGAATAAACCGGGCTGGAAATTAGTTGAGGGCTTCGAACCATTAGAGCAATTGGGTTTGGAGCAGCTGCCCAGTAGGAGCCACAGGGGCAGAAATCCAAATAGCTTTTAAGAGTGAGCAGACTGCAGCTCCAAAAGGGTGTTGTGATGTGTTGCTGCAACAGCAGTGATTGGATTTGGCAAGTCTGAAAGTCCCTGCCAGCTCCACGTTCTTGTGTTTCAAGCATTTTGGAGGTTTGACTTCTTTTTGTAGATAAATATGGGGTTTTTGAGCAAAAGCAAATAAACCGCTGCTGGAAAAATTTATTGGAGCATTTTTCAAGATATTTTAAGAGAAAAAAAAAAAAAAGAGTTGAAAACAGAAGTTGAAAAGCCAGCTCTCACCTCTCTATTGGTGCTCTGACAGCCAGGGGTGTCCTGTCCAGATGTGGAAAGCTGAGAAATGGGGATGTATTGAAATGTCACCAACCTGTGGGCTCGAAGGGGCATGGAGATGAGGCATCTTGCCCAAACCAGCAGTGGATCTCCTGCCCTGCCCATGTTTTTTTCGCTAGTTCCTACTAAGGTGTGTCAAAGTCTGAGCAAAAGCTGACTTCTGCACAGGGGTGTGGAGATGCCCCTCACAGCTCACACCATGGCCAACAGCAAAGTAAAGTTAACAAGGAGAAGATAGCTCTCCCAGACATCCCAAACCAATACTGGCATCCTTGTAGCTAACAATCACAATAAACCATAGAATCATAGGATCTTTTAGGTAGAAAAGATCATTAAGATCATCAGTTCCAACTGTTAACCTGGCACTAAGTCCACCACTAAGCCATGTCCCTAAGCACCACATCTACATGTCTTTTAAATATCTCCAGAGATGGTGACTCCATCACTTCCCTGGGATGTCTGACAACCCTTTCTGTGAAGAAATTCCCCTAATATCCTCTCTAAACCTCCCCTGGCACAACTTGAGGCTGTTTCCGCTTGTCCTATCACTCATCCCTTGGGAGAAGAGACCAACCCCCACCTCTCTGCACCCTCCTTTCAGGGAGTTGTAGGGAGCGATCAGGTCTCCCCTGAGCCTCCTCTTCTCCAGGTTGAACACCCCCAGCTCTCTCAGCCCCTCCTCACAGGGCTTGTGCTCCAGACCCTTCCCCAGCTCCGTTCCCTTCTCTGGACACGCTTCAGCCCCTCCGTGTCTTTCTTGCAGTGAGGGGCCCAAAACTGACCCCAGGATTCGAGGTGTGACCTCACCAGTGCCCAGTACAGGGGGACGATCCCTGTCCTGGTCCTGCTGGCCACACTGTTCCTGATGAAGGCCAGGGTGCCATTGGCCTTCTTGGCCACCTGGGCACACTGCTTGATCATATTCAGCCACTGCCAACCAACATCCCCAGGTCCTTTTCCACCAGGCAGCTTTCCAGCCACTCGTCCCCCAGCCTGTAGCGTTGCAGGGGTTGTTGTGACCCAAGTGCAGGACCCGGCACTATCCACCCACCCACACCTTTCATATAGTTTATTCTTGGACCTCTGTAAATATTTCATGTCAACAACGTCATGCAGTTTGTGGATGAACAATCCCATGCACCAATATATGCTGGGGCTTATCCAACTGGAAAGCGGCTTAGCAGAAAAGCCCTTGGGGTCCTGGTCAGCACTCAGGTGGCCATAAGCCCAGCAATGTGCCCTTGCTGCCAAGAAGGTAAATGGCATCCTGGGCTGCATTAGGCACAGTGTTGGCAGCAGGTTGAGGGAGCTAATTCTTCCCCTCTGCTCAGCACCAGTGAGGCCACAGCTGAAGTGCTGTGTTCAGTTCTAGGCTCCCCAGTACAAGAGAGACCTGGACCACAAGGATGATGAAGCAACTGAAGCATTTCTTATGAGGAATGGCTGAGAGTGCTGGGACAGTTCAGCCTAGGGAGCATCAAGAAACTGAGAGGGGATCTCCTCAATGTGTATAAATACCTCATGGGAAGGTGTAGAGATCCAGGCTCTCTCCAGTGGTGCCCAGTGACAAGATCAGAGGCAATGGGCACACACCAAAACACAGGAGGTTCCCTATGAACTTCAGGAAACACTTTTTTACTGTGAGGGTGACCACACACTGGCACAAGTTACCCTGACAAGTCCCCGTCCCTTGAGATATTCAAGAGCCCCCTGGACACAATCCTGGCCAGCCTGCTGTTGGTGGTCCTGCTTGGGCAAAGGGATTGACCAAGATGACCTCCAGAGATCCCTGCCAGCTTTTGCCAGCCTTTGCCAGCCTGTGATTCTGCGTAAGGAGTTCCACAGGCAAATGATGTGTTGTTTAACAAGATCTACTTTATTTCCAACATGCCACCTACGGTTTTCATTTGACGCCTCCTAATTCTTCCACTGTAAGGAACAGAAGCCAACTGACTATTCTCCACCCTTCCTTTCACCTCACAGTCTTTCAGACCTTTCTCACACTGTGGTTATCACTTTGACAAAACTTAGTCTTGGCTTATTTGGTCGTTTTTCACACAGCTGCAGTTCTAGTGCTTAGCTCGGTATTTTTGCATTTCTCCAAATTTTTCCAAAAACTATTCACACTAGGGGAGCATCATGGCAATAGGAAGCCCCAACCCACAAGCAGCAGGAGGTACCTATGAAGAATGTATAGGCCCCAGGCATACACAGAAGATGAATTTGAGGTCATGGAGCATTATTGACTGGGGAGCTGATGAACCAACAGACAACTTTGAGATGCTGAGTCTGTTTGGTCCCACCAGGAGGATCACCCTCATGGAAGAGCTCCAAGATGTAATTAGGGTTCAACAGCCACTGTCTGTGGTGAGAGGGCTGGAATCTCTTACTATGGTATTCCACAGCTCTCCTGTGCATCTCCTACTCTCCTTCCATTGGTGAAGCTCTCTTTCTTTGGACCCATCAGTTCCTGGCATGTGAATGGAGAAAGAGCAATTGCCAGGAGTGCTGAAGCACTGTAATTTAGCTCCTGGTTGCTGGGCAGCAATTTCAACTATTGTAATTTCAGGGGACCCATACAGGAACCCTTCTCTAATTGAGCCTTTTTGCTCCAGTTGTTCAGGGATGCTTATACAGAGGACAATGAACCACTACAGGAAACATCAATATAAGAAGTCACTGGGAAGGGACAAAACAGAGTCCAAGCTGCCCACACACTGACTGCAAATTTCAGTTCAGTGGCAACATTTCATAAAATCAACCTCCTTTGACACATTTTTGAGAGCTGCTGGTTTAAAAACAAAAAAATCAGGGGGACATACAAGAAAATTATCGATAGCAATTCTGTTGTTTCCTTTGGAAGGTGTTTTCAGGTTCATGGACACATGGGAAAGGAAATATGAGGGAGACAAAGATGACTAGGATCTCCTTGCCTCTGACAAAACACAGGGTGAAGACACAGCTCTTCACCCAAACTTATGGTTAAAGCAGCCCATGGTGTGGCAGCCGAGAAGGGTGGCTTTGGGGCAGAACTCTGTCCCACCACCCTGAGACCACTTTTGCTTTGAGTCTGTGGGAGCAGAGGGGAGTAGGATGTGTGCCCAGGAGCAGGAGGCCACTTGTCCTTCCTCATTAACACCAGCCCTGTTTCTCCTTGCAGCTCTGATCCCTGATATTCCTTCTGTTTGCCCCAGCTTCTGAAAACACTAATTAAGGGCGGCTGCCCATCAGTCCCCATCTGGGACCAGTCCAACCCAGTCTGCAGATGAATGTCTTTTCAGTATTCATCAAGCTTCATTCTCTGACACTTGGTGACAATTTTATCTTCCTCTAGGGACACAAAAGAAGGAGAGATGATGTTGCTGTAAAGAGATGCTAATCGCGCTATGGGGATCTCCTGAAGAAATCGCAGAGCCCTTTGTTGCGTGATGCTGGGTCTCCTTGCCTCGGCTCTTTGTTTCCCCTCTGATTTCTGTAAGATGCTGGGCGGGCAGGAAGAGAGGGTAGAATTTATAAAGATATTGAAGGGCAAGGGAAGGGCAGTGCTTCACATTGCATTGCAGAGATTGCTACAAGATGTTTTGAATTGGGTGTGCCCTTTTATAGCACATGTGTGCGATGCCAAGCTGACGGAAGGGGATGAGCTCTCACCCCACATCTGTGGGGTAACTAAGTTTGTTATTCTTACGATTCCAGTTTCTTTCTGGCTTGCCAAGAGCTGCAAATGGGTCAGATGGGCCTCTCAATATCTGGGAGGCTCTGTCTGTTCTTGTGGATTTCCTCTTGGAGTCTGAGAGGAGCTCAGGGGTCTCTGGAGGAACATGTGTAGCCAGGCATGGAAGGAAGATGATTCTGGATTGATGGTGACTGGTAGCTGCAGGTGAGGGGGTTTCTTGCAACACTGCCAGCAGCAGACACCACCTCCTAAGAGCAAAACTCACAGGCCATGTACTCCTCCTCCAAGGCAGCGTGCACAGCCTGAGGGCAACCTTTTACTATCTGTAGCCAGGAATGTACAAGATCTGCTTTTCTGCTCCCTAATGTAGCCTAAGAAATAGGTCACCTTCTGCTTGTGTCTTGGTTGTAAAGAACAACCACCAGCTGGACTGTAGGTTGCTGGTGGAAAGCAAATTCTGTGCCTGCAGTCCCTCTGAGGGCTGCTTTGCTATGTCCATCAACAGTGACTTCTTCAGGTCCTTCACCATCCCCACAAGTGAAGCTGCATATGCCTGGATTTGCTCTGCAACTTGGCCCCATGCCTGAGGGACACATCTTACCTCTTTGACAGCCTGGCATGTCCTCTGCAGAGAGTTTTGGCCATGGTGGCCAGGGTGCAAGCCACATCCCAGGGGTGTCCCCAGCATGCTCCATGGACTGGTAGCTTCAATACCTGAAGAGGTTTTCAAAGAGTTAACTTCCCTCCAGATACTCTCAGAGGCTCCCTGAGCACAGTGACTTGGAACAGGGGCCAACCATACTGAAACACAGAAAACACTGGAGCAAACCATATGTTTCTGCACAAGAATAACAGCATCATTAAAATCCTGAACCAGGAACTCAAAGGAGCATTTGAAGAGTACATAGCAGCAGGTCCTGAATTCTAACTATCAGCTTCTCTTTCCCTCGAATCCTTTGCATGGGCTGAATGTGAAAGCGAAATGTATACTCAATCACAGCAATCCACTTGCTTCCTCCTCAAGTAACTCTTCAGGCATATGCCCACCTCAGGAGCGAGCTGTAGTCTATAACAGCAGGGAAACAGAGGGGAACAAACAGGTGAAACAACAGAGAGAGAAAGAGTAAGGGAGAGAGAGAGACAGACACCAGTCACTGCTTAAACTTTGCTTATTTACAGCAGCAGCATACATATGAAGATCTATGGCACTTACACCCAAATAAATCTTCCCCTGGAGACAGGTGGCAGATTTCCCCCTCCATTATTTACAGCCACTTCTCAGTGAAAACTGCAAGCTGTAAAATGCCCATACAGTGTTGGAGAGATTTATAGTCCTCCTGTATTTCACACACTGCCTTGCCCTGTTGTGCTGCCTTTGGGGAGACACGGCAAATGGACTCCAAGGTGTTTGACAAAGATGAAGACTCATTTATTACTTGATGCTTTGGAAAGAAATATTTGTACGCAGCAGCCTACACGGGTGGCAAAGGTTAATCCTCTCCTCTCCCGTCAATTCAGCTTTTTATGAGCGAGGGGAAAGCAATGTGTTGGGGAGGAGAGGAGCGAGGGAGGAGAGCCACTGAACAGTACCAGTGACCCGTGTCACCCTGCGCCCTTGGCCAGTGCCAGAGGAGATGGGGGACTTCACTCTGCCACCGACCCATCACCTGATCAAGCTTGATCTCAGCTTTTCCTCACACAGATCTTGGTTCTGTAGGAGGGGGACTGACATCTCCAGTTCTCTGCAGCAGGTGGGATTTCCTGAACTCTGCTATTAGAGGAGACTTTTGGCTTGCAGGTCAAAAGCATCCATGACACCCACCACCCTGAATCCCAGTGTGACGTGCCTGACTCCCATTAGCACAGTGGGGCATAGGAGCTTAAGGGCTTTTGGCAAACTGGGTATCAGAGTGTCTTAGCCTAGGTTGGGACCCCACAAATACTTCTTGTACTCCTCTGCTGGCAGTGCCAACAGTACAGATCCTACATGTCTAAAGGTGATCGCTGTGAGTGGGGTTGAGGCAGCGAGCCAGCATGGTGCCAGCAGGCTGCCTTCTCTGTTTATAGACAAAGATCTTCAATCTCCGGAGCTGTCGATAGAGTGCTTTCCAGCAGCACTAAATTCTTGCAAAAACTGGAACATGAAAACATAAAAATAAAAACACAGTGTAAAAAACACACAATAAAAATATAATACCAAATATATCACTTAACTAAAACCGCTGACCCAGCGGCTTTGATGTTAATGCATTGTCTGTAACAACGTGGCGTTCCAGCTGAATACTAACCGGCTGCAGAGCCCGAGCCCAGCCTTGCTTCAGAGATTTCTGGTTTTACTACCCTGATTTCTGTAGTCAGCCTTCGTCTCCTGGGGTTTATTAGGTCTCCTCCCTTGCCACAATCAACTAAGAGCTGTTTTCACTTTCTCCCCAGTCTTAATTAAAGCTGGGGTGGAGTAACCCCCAGAAGATTCCTCAGAGGAGGAGAAGGAAGAGGAAAACCCATCCCAGCACGATGGCAGGGTTCAATCAGTGGAGAGCAGTGTTAACAAGAACCCTACGGATGTGAGAGGGATGAACAGTCGGTGGGGAAGGCAGGAACAGATGGTACCCAGCTACACGCAGCATGGTTCCCAGGGTCTGCAGGATATGCAGAAGCTCCTGCTCACTGCACAAGCTGCCTAATGACAGCACCAGTCACAGCCTCTGCAGAGCCATCTCTATCTGTTCCTGTATGCACGGCATGGTGATACGCCAGGGGTGTTCCTGTGCAGACCTCACGTAAGAGTGGTGGCTCTGTGCAGTCATTCAATGTCCAGGTGCAGGAGAAAGGCTGAGGGAAAGCCTGGAATAAAGCAAGACAGAAAGGGAGTCTTCAGTTGGGGGCAGTTTTGAACTGTGACACCTGGAGGCACAACCTCTGTCCTAGACTGGAAGATGTACCAGTTACTCCAAAAGATTCAGGTCACTTTGTTGATGGAGAGCCATATGGTCCAGCACAGGATTTCAGCCTCATCTGCTGTGGTCACTGCTGATTGCTGTCAACTAAAGAGAAAGTAAAAGTGGTAAGGATGCCCTCTCTACTAGTTAGTCAAGTCCCTGCATGACGGTAGTAGTTGAGGGGCAGGAACTGGGACAGGACACACACTGAAGGGCTTAACCCTGAAGGCTTTCGCTACAGACAGTCTAAAGATGTTGTTTCGGCTAGAGCTAAAAATGCCAGTCCCCGAGGGTGATGGCCCCGGGTGGCCCTGACCCAGCTCATGTTGCTTGCTGGGACAACATTTGCCAACAGGCAGCTGGGGATAGCTTCCATCCAGAGCCTGTAAATACATACCATGAGCAGCTCCATCCACACTCTGTCCTTGCATTTCAACAGGTGGAGTCATGTGGAGCAAAGTGATGCAAATTTTCCATTCCTGCAGGGCCATGGTGACCACTCACTATCCAAAGCATAGCAACCCATCTGCATATGGCTGCTTCATGCTGCCGGAGGCAGGTGGTCCCCCTCTGTCCCTGGCTTAGCCAACATTTGCTTCCACGCCCAACCCTCTTCCAAAACACATTTTTATTCTCTAACATAAATCCTAAAACAAGCACCAAGCAAAGCTGTCACTATGCTCTGTGGCTGGGCTACAGCTCCCTGTAGCTTCTCCTTTGGCCTCTTCCCTGTTGCTGGAAGGAGGACATGCCCTTCACTTCTCCAGCCTCCTACCCTTCTCCTGCCTTGGTGCAGACAGTGGTGCAGGGCTGAGGCCCATGGTGAGCAGGCAGGGATGTAGTCGCTGTCTGCAGTCATGTGGCAGAGGATGAGAGCAAGGCTGCAGCTGGGACATGTGTTGACAGCTGTGTAGCCTCTTCCCAGCTCTCCAAGTTTGGATGACCAGCATGGCTGGCCAGTGGGGCAAGAAAGGCACTGGTTAGCTGAGACATGGAAAATCTGTTCTGAGTCAGTGAGGAAAGTGTCCCACTTGACCTACTGGAATGAAAAAGGAAGATAAGAAGGAGCTGAAGCAGCCGAGGAGGACCCTAAACACTACGCACAATCTTGATAGTCTGCCCTTTGTGAGGTTTTTTTGGCAACATACTCATCACTGAAAGTTGCTATTTGCTCTTGCTTTAACCTAGTTCTTGGCCTTAAGTGACACAACACACAGCAAGCTCCTCTCCCACATTGTGACACAATATGCTTGAAAACCTGCAGAAAACCCTTTTGTTCCTCTGGGCACCCTAAAGTGTCTGGTGGTGCTGTGCTTGACAGCAAGGGATATGATGGCAGGTCAGAAGGAGGAGAAATGTTTCCCAACAGTGAGTGGTGAGCAGGGAAATTCCTCCAGTAAGTGGATCTATCTACTCACTGGTGTCAGAGAGTAGGAGAGAGACCCCAACAGTCTCCCACTGAGAGTGTGATGCTCGCCTGCCTGCCTCTCTCACCCAGTCCTATATCCAGCACTGCTTCCTGAAGCAGCTGCTGGAGTTGTAGTCCCACTCCACAGACAGTGTGCCTCCTACACCTGTGGAGGACTGAGATGACCATCTCTCCTCTGCTCTCCCCTGCTCCCTACTCCCATCAGAAGTCCCGGATGACCATGTTGTTCTATGGAGGGCTCCAGCTTGCCTTGCTGTGCGTTGTCTGCAGTGTCTTGCATTGGAAGCACTCCCTAATTTTAATTAAGGCTTTGAGGACCCAAGTAAGGCAGAAAGAAGAGAAAATGCTAAGAACAGCTAATTTTTTAAACTGCTCTCTGGCACCTTTTGAAACTTACCTCATGTAGCAAATTAAAAATGCTAATAGATGGCCTATAAAAAAAACTCAAAACGCTTTCTTCTCTGTAATTTCAGTGAGCTGAGTGGCTCTGTGCTTCAATTAGTGGTGGGAAATGAGATTTTCTCCATTGGGGAAGGACTGAGGTGGAGGCACAAACCCACAGGCTGGCTTCTGGAATGGTTCACTCTCCAGAATGTCTTCAGCAAAGGCACATGGGGCCATGCTGAGCTGCCCCTCTCACTTTTATAACACTTACAGACTTATTACTCCTTGTTACCTTTTGTCTTAAGGCAGACTGTAAGTCTGGACACTCAGATGGAGATGGAGACCTGGAGTAAGCACTGTCCCTTGTTTTTCAGAGGGCTTGATCTCATTTAGGTACTGCTTTAACAGCAGTAATTAATACAGAATTAGAACAGGCACATGTAGGAGCTACCCTTGTACTGCCTTAAGTTGTCTTTGCAGAGATGATGTTTTGTTTCCCAGATGCTTGCTACCAGCATTCATGGCTACAGCAATCTCAGCTTGTGCTGAGCTGGGATCATAGCAGCTTTATGAGTTTAGAGAGCAAGGGGGCTTTGAAGGTCCTACAGATTCTAGGCACAAAAGATGGGAAAACCTTCCTTCGCCCCCATCCACCTTCTGTCACTACAGGTTTGCAGTTGAAAAATATATACCCTTCTTTGCTCCAGTCAGAGATTTGAGTACTAGGCTCCCGCTGGCAAACAAGGACGGTATTAGTCACGTCCAGAGAGTTTTGGAGGAAGGACAGACATTGATGAATACTGAACAGTTTACTCAAAGCAAGACAGTCAACAGAACAGAAATGGCAATAGGTACCAGCTGAAGACCCTGTCTCATGTGTACCTGCATAGGATATGAGTGAATCAGAGGAGAGATGGACCTTGGGTCTCCTGCTCTCAGGAGACTGCCCAAACATCAGGATGACTGGGAAACATGGGGAAAGGTCTGCAGTCCATTGGATCTTCCAGGCTATGCATTGTTACTGTGTGATTGCTCTTGGAGCAAGGAGGGCTGTGCTATTTTACTCAACACCAAGAGCTTATTCCCTTCTTGTGCCAATGTTTACACCCTTTTCATTCTTGTCTCCCAGTGGTCTTTTTCCAGAAATACCTAGTGGTGATCTACGTCTTGGAAGCCTTGGCCTAAGACAAGTACTCAGTTAAATATACAGTCCCAGTGTATTGATTTTACAGGTCAACTGGAACACCTCAGAGGTAAAAAGTCCAGGGAGCCTGAAAGAGGTCATGGACAGCATCACAGTCACATAATTTGGCCCATATCCAGTGGCTCTGCACTTAAAAGCTTTCAGCCAACTAAAAGCAGCCTTGGAGCACCAGGAAGGTCTGAATAATAACTCTTGAGCATGGTTAATGAAGCTTCTGGGTTTGATGTATTTCAGCCACATCGTGTGTTCCTTCTCTTTCCACTCCCTCATCACTGCAGCAGAGCAGATGGGCAAGAATGAGAAAATTGCAAGTGGAAGCTTCTACTTTCCCTCTGAAATTGTCTTGACTTCTGAGTCCCTTGAGGGCTACATGAGTTTGTCATACAGCAGCCCCAGCCAAATGAACAGTGACACCTTCGTAATTGCACAGGGCAGGGAAGGCTGCTCTGCCAGAGCAAGGGGAGAGGACGGCACATTACCAGGAGTCCATGACCTGCTCCTTCCACCATCACAGCAGGAGCAGAGGGGAGCAGGGAGATAAAGCAGCATTGGAGAACCCAGGGACGCGAGAAGTTTCTTAGCAGCAGCTGGGTTTTAAGCTTAACTATCACACAGCAGGCAATTCATGGGGTTTGAAGGCTGTTGTGGAGCCTCTCTGGTGTAGCATAAGGCAGGAGAAAATCTGCATGGCTGGGAATACAAGCTGCTCCTTCTGCAGGGCAATGTTAATGCCAGGGCCTCAGCTGGTACCCAGATGGATGCAGGCAGATTCACAAACCTTAGTCCCCAAGGTACAGCAAAGGAAGCTGTCCAGATATGGAGTATTGAATACTTCTTACGGCTGAAAGACAGGACCAACCTCTCTACACTTGAAACTCCCCACATTCAGTGCAGCACACAAAACACAACCATGGGCAGGTCTCCAAGGGAGCAGAGCTAGCTTCCACTGCTGGAGTGCTGCCACAAACAGTTTTCCCACTGGTTTTTGCAGCTCTGTAGCAAACATGCTTCAGGCTTGCCACTAGCTCCACTACAATCACAGATACATAAGGAAAACAAAAGGGCAGGCCTATAGCTCCAGCTCTTCCTAGCAGAACAGAGAAAAGACAGCTCAAACGTGCAGGACCTTGGTGATCTGCATGTCAGCAATGATGTCTGGATGGATTGTGGCATTTGCCAGCACTGAGGAGCAAAGCCATGTGCTGTCGAGTCATTTTTTTCCAGTAGATGGTTGGAAATCTTCTGAAAGCAGTGTCATTGTGGTTGTTTTTGAAGATTCACCTTCACTCATGGTGGGACATGGTGCTCTGCCCAGGATTTGAAAGCTTTGTGGTGGCAGCTGGTATCTAGATATTTGTCTTATTTTAAGTCACCTGCAGGCTGTCTCAGGAGGGGTTGATTTTGAATTCTAGAGTTCAGACTTTTCTTCTGTCACTCTTCTCCAACTGTACACAGCAGTGCAGTTGTCACAGGCATGAGGACCATCTTGCCCAGTTAGGCACCCTGACTAGGAAAAGATCCTGTGGTGCTTATTGTGTTTTCCCTTCCTCTGCTGGGGGTCACTGCCTGAAACTCCTGGAGAAGGCCAAGTATCTACCCAATTTCCCAGTGAGAGGTGGTAGCACTCCATTCATGCCATAGCTGGGCTAGCAGCAGCTGCAGCTGATAGCCCAGGGACCAGGCGGAGAGGACCATGCTGCCCTAAACAGTGTTGATGGGGAGCTAGAACCAAGACATCCAGGACTATAAGATCTTACACAAACGTTAAATTCAGTTTAATACAAAGGAGGGAAAAATGAGATTTATATCTTCCAGATTCTGCTGGCCTGGGACACAAACTTAATTAGACTGAAATGTCATTGTCTCCTGAAGGAGGGTGAGCATCTTTTTCCAAACCTTGAGCATCTTTCTGGGATGCACTCATTGGCCCAATAAATGTGATCTCCTATTTCTTAAATGGCAATGTCCCATTGTAAAGTGTGGGGAAATGATCCTATGGAAAAAAGAACAATCCTCTGCTCGTCTTCCAGCCCGTTTAGGGAAAATTATTGACCTGTCCTAGACTTACCTGGATGGTGCCGGTTTTAAAGGGCATCCTGGACCTGACTGTGCCTTTTCAGCTGTGAAAAGGCCTGGAGAGAGTTGGAGGCATAGTATCTCCAACCTATGCAGCTCCCGACTGTGGCAGCAGCTGCAGGCAGGGGAGAGAGCATATGGACGAACACAGGTCAGTGCCTCTTGGTGTCTTCCTCAGCTGTGCAAAGCATGAGCAGAGCCACAGTGACAAGCAATGATCTTGTACTAGTAGATGCTGACATCTCCAAGGGGCCTGTGAATTTTGCAAGTGATTATTTAATCTAGCAGGTGCTGAGAAGTCTGATTTGGACATCTTTCTAATGGAATAAATGGTACCCATGCTTGTAGGACATCAGGGCTATGGTTCCCAAATGGGGATCTGGTGTCTACAACACGACAAGGAAGTCACAACAGAGGATCTGGGGTTGTCCTCGGAAATTGTATTAGTGTTTCCTAAATGGCATTAAGGACTGCACAACTGCTTGCTCATTCTATCCACCTGCAGGATAGTGAGGAGAAAATACACCAAAAGGCCTGTGGGTAAAGACAAGGACAGGGAGGGATCACTCACCCATTTTGGTCACAAGCAAAACAGACTCCAGTTGGGGAAAAAATCAAATAAATTTGATACCAATCAAATGAGAGTAGGATAATGAGAAATAAAAACAGATTTTAAACACACCTTCTCCCCACCCCTCCCTTCTTCCCAGGCTCAGCTTCGCTCCCCATTTCTCTACCTCCTCCAAAGTGGGGCAGGGGGAGAGGGAATGGGGGTTGTGGTCAATCCATCATATGCTGTCTCTGCCGCTCCCACTTCAGGGGAGGATCCTCACACTCTGCTCCTGCTCCAGCATGGAGTCCCCCCCACAGGAGATAGTCCTCCACCAAGTTCTCCACCATGAGTCCTTCCCATGGGCTGCAGTTCTTCATGAACTGCTACAGTGTGGGTCCCTCCCAGGGATGCCGTCCTTCAGGAGCAGCCTGCTCCAGCCTGGGCTACCCATAGGGTCACAGCCTCCTTCGGGCATCCCCCTGCTCCAGTGTGGGGCTGTCCCCAGGCTGCAGGGGGGGTGTCTGCTCCACCATGACCCTCCATAACTGCAGGGCACAGCCTGCCCTCTCACCAGGGACTGCAGGGGAACCTCTGCTCTGGACACCTCCTCCTGCCCTCCTTCTGCACTGACCTGGGGGTCTGCCTGGGTGTCTCTTCCACATCCCAACCCTCTTTCTCTCCACAGGTCTCTTTGCTCTCTCCTCTTAAATACGTTGATCACAGAGGTGCTGATGGACTCGGCCATGGTCAGAGGCAGGCTCAACCTGGAGCCAGGGAAGTTTCCAGCAGCTTCTCACAGGAGCCACCCCTGTAGCCCCTTCCCTGATACCAAAATCCACCACACAAACCCAACACGCCCTGCCATGGGATAAGGGCCAAGGTCAGACTGTTCCCATGGAGCAGCCAGGTCATGGCAATGTGTCCATGCAGTGTTTCATGTTTTCCACTCCAACTCTGTCCTGTTCTCTGCAGCATCTCACAGAGCATGAGGTGTGTGCAGGATGGAAAATCAGGAGGATGTGGGGTGGGAGATGTAAAGCAGAGACGGGGTGGAAAGCAGGGGCTAGGGGAGGTGGACCATGCATTAAGGGGGCTGGGAGGTGGAAATGGCTCTGGGACTAGAAGCTTGATTGAAGAAGGCATAAGATTATGGAAGCAGAGAGATGGCTACAGAGAGAGAGAGGCCTCATGGGTCTGTAGGATAGGCTCCAGATCATTGTGGTGGTTTACATTGTCTAGGGCCTGCTCCTGTGAGTCAAAGTATTTGCAGACAAGTGTATGGGGAACAATCAGGCAGTGGTGATGGGAAACAGAGAAGATGAAAATTCAGGACTTCTCCACAGATGATTGATCCTGGCTCAGAGGGAGGGAGAGATGGAGAGACTAGGTTAGTCCATGAGATACCTGTATGATCCCAGATTATACAGATCTGACATGAATTTATGGCTTTCAGGCAGCTTGGTATGCAATCTCCACAAAGAGATTTGCATTCAAATAGAGAAGAACTTGAGGTGAGAGCAACCACATCTTACCACAGTAAGAGGTAGCATGGCAGGATCCCTTGAGCACCAGAGTGTGACAAGGCAGGGCCTGTGAGCTGCTGGCTTCCACCCACGGTCTGGCTGTGACAGGACTTTGCAGGGCTGAACACTTATTGTGCTCTTGGGATAGGCAGGAGGAGCTGCATGGGCAACCCTCAAGTCTGTTTGGAACCCCTCCTGAAGTCATTCCCATAGAATCATAGCATGATTTGGGCTGGAAGGGACCTTAAAGACCATCTAGCTCCAACTCCCCTGCCATGGGCAGGGACACCCTCCACTAGACCAGGCTGCTCAAAGCCTCATCCAGCCTGGCCTTGAGCACTCCCAGGGATGGGGCATCCACAGCTTCCCTGGGCAACCTGTTCCAGCACCTCACCAACCTCCATGGGAAGAATTTTTTTCCTTATATCTGATCTAAATCTAACCTATTTCAATCTAAAGCCACTAGATCCTACTCCCAGGGCTGTAAAATAGCCACCCAGTGACTCTCAGGGCAGTGAGGGAAGGCTGTGACAAGGTTGACCGCGGAGTATTTTCCACATGATGTTGTCTGAAGGAATTAGAGGATAAATGGAGGCAGACTCAGTCTGAGCAGGTTTGGCTTGACCACTCTCCAGGTTACTCTTGGACATGCTCTTAGATAATGCTGATCCCAATCTGCCTCACTGGCAAGCCAAACTCCAAGCCTTGGTATCCAGTCAGTTTGGAAAGAAGGCCATGTCAGTGCAAGTACATGTGCTAGAGATGGCCATGAGACAAGAAGCCCTTTCCACAGAGGTGTCAAGCTGAACAACACAGACAAGATGCTTGCAAGGAAGGCTGTGGGTACCTCTAGTGCTGTGATCTAACTGGGACAGATCCTAAGCCTTGTGCCCAACAGCAGTGGTTTCCCTGCCCCAGTATTGCCCACAAAGCACACTCTCCTCCCTGCCAAACCCCATCAAACCATCAATTTCCCAGTTTCCCCTCAATTACTGAGATCAATGACCCCTTAGCACTGCTTTCCTCCATACATTTCCTGCTTCTTCCAAATGTGGAGCAGTTAATTGCAGTTCACTGCTCATCCTAATGTTTCCTCTCTCACTCACTTTCTCTCTCTCCTGCAATTTAGCAGCATTTCCTAAGCACGTTTAGGCTATGTTGGCAACTGGATTCTGCGATAAGGTTTTTTGACATCTAGTGATTGTTGGTCGATAACATTTCTATCCCATAATGAACACAGGAGAGGGACAGGGAGGGGAAGAGAAGAAAAGGAATTATCTTCAACAGTTAGGAGATTAGATCATTATGTCTTGGAAATATGGGAAAGGCAGAAGTGAGACCGGAGAGGCGAGATTGTTGTCACAGCTGAGAACAACCTAATAATCACCTTTCACAGGGCAGGCATTGCTTGTTACCAACACAGGTGCCCAAGGGTGCTCTCTGCCTTCCTGGCTCCAGCTATGGGGTATCGCAGGGAAGGAGACTGATCACATTGCAGGTGATGTGGCCAGGGAGGGTGAAATACAGGTCTCTCTTTCCCTCCAGCTAGCACTATTGCTTGCTGTCGGGTCTGCCTGTGTGTTCCTGCATGCTAATGGACAACCAGTCCACTGCTGGGATCTCCAGGTAGGGAGAGTAAATGAGCCTCTTCCCATGTTAAGCTGGGGGACCACATCTCCCTGTCTTCCTCTCTCTTCCAGCTGACCTCATGTAAGGTCCTGTCCACACCGACAGACCGGCAAATTCCAGCCCACTGGTGAGGTCAGTGTAGGCTGAGGCAACAGGGTGTGAAGCTCCTTGTGTCTAGACACCATCCAAGCAAATGAAGCCTGCTAAAAGCCAGAGTTTGTGTGCTTGGGTTATGAAGATCCAGTTGCACCTGAGATGGTAAGGCTTCAGAGTCCTCCACTATTGATGAGGATATGCTGTTTGGGGTTTGTCTTGGCACTGTGCTGTGCTCTTTTTTGCAGGATGGACATGCTCTAAACAGGTTGCACGCACCTAGATACAAATGCTGCCTCTAATGAAGAGGCCAAGCTGTTTAGCACAAATGCTTTTGTGTGGGCTGGGGACCATGGATAAGGGGTTGTGTTCTGGCTGTGACACAGGCATTTTGTGTGGACTCAGCACAAGGACTCTGTTAGTCCTTCTTTCATCTCTTCGGCTGCAAAGTGATGATGCTTCATAACCAGGAAGCTCCTCTGGCCAAGGGTTGCCTATTCACTGCCTGCCTGGCATGCTGGAGCTTTCTCCTGAGCTCCCAGGCTGATATTTTTCAGCAAATAGAAAGCTAGAGGTGCTTTCATGACCTTGGGCTTGCAATATGAGTCTTGTGCTGCTGTGTGAGCCTTGCTGGGCCCTGATCCATGCCTTCAGCATCATGGGATGTGTGGGCTGAAATTCCCAAAGTAACATGGACTAGACAGGGAGGTGTTACTGCTCTGGAAACTGCACAGTGCTTGACATTCACATGGAGCAATGGGAGATGAAACAACATGTTGCTCCTGACTCCATGCTCAGTCGTGTCTTCAGCTGGAATAAATCAGTTGAGATACACAGCATGCAGAGATTCACCAGGCAGTTGGGCATCTGCCTGTCACTGGCTAATGGCATTGCAGACTTTTACAGTCACAAAATTAGTGATGGAGAATTAGCGAACAGAGAACTGCTCACTGCTAAGGAAGTCCCAGAGCAGCCGATTGCTGGCAGCAAGGACCATATGCCAGGGAAGCACCACTACATGCTTGTCCTGCTGCTTTTGTTTGAGGTGAATGCTGCTGGCTGCTGTCAGGGACTTCTGGTGAGCCTCAACATGGTCATCCTTCTCATCCACCCTGTGACGGTGCCCCCATCTCTACCAGCTACAGAGAGGGTTGAAAGCAAAGGCACATCTTGATAAGGAGCCAAGCTGAAATGTAGATGGGCTGAGTCTGGGTTTCTTCCACTGCCTGCCAGTCTTCTCATCACTGGGGCCGAAATGGTGCTTATCTCTGCTTCTGTCCATGACCTGTCCCCAGCCCACCTCAAGTTTCCACCAAAGACCATAAGGATGGGCAGCAAGGGTCAGAACCAGCCTCCTCCATCTCTCAAATCTGCCCTCTGCCACTTCCAACTAGCAAAAAATTGGGAGGGAAGCACAAGAGACAAGCCGCATATGGCCATACCCTCTGCACTCCCACACCTCTCAAGATGGTATCTTTGCCCTTAATAGCTCCTGATGGGCTTTTTTTCTTCTTTTTAATCATGTTGCTTAGCTGCTTTCAGAAACAGTTGAAACTCTTGTCATCTACAAGATCTATTGGCAACAAGCTCCACAATTTAAATACATATTGGGGAAAATAAAGCACACCCTTTTGTGTTCATTTTAAGCTCACTGCCTGGTGAATTCCCTGGATGTTTCTTTGCCCTTGCATTGTAAGCAACAGCAAAAAGAAATACTTTATTTGCTACCTTCTTCTAACCTGTCAGGTTTCTCCCTGATGTCTCCATTCAGCTTCTTTTCTGAGCTGCAGATCCTAACCGATTTAGTCACTTTGTGTCCAGAGCTGTTCTGTGCCTCTGAACAGTCCTGTCACCTTTCCCGCTGCTGCTTCCAGCTCTGTCTCTTGTCTGAGGCAGAGGTCGAGGCCACGCACCGAATCTGAGATGTGGCTTCACCGCGATGCGTGCAATTGCATCTTCTCCATTCCTCTCCTAATACAGCACAACTTTCTGTTTGCTTCTTTGACTGCTAATGAACAGGGGGCTAGGACTTTTGTAAATCTGGCCACACTACACGCACTTTCAGGAGGATAATAGCTTGTTCGCTGCTGGATACAGCTCTGTGCATCTCCTGGTTTTTTGCCAGGTGCATCACTTTGCACGACATGCACAGAGCCAGCAGAACTATGGGCTACTCCCTGCAACTGCCATAACTGAGTCAAGTTACAGCATGGGAACAATAACCCAATTCAGCCACAGGGCTCCTGCACCCCAAATCAGGCAGGCCAAGGGGGGACAGGGCTTGCTTTAGGCTGGCAAAATATTAATGTCTCTGCTCGTTACTGAGCTGGTTTTTAAGGATGACTTAAGATATCTCCCCACCTTGCTGCTGTCTCTCCTGGAAGACTCAAAGACTCTGCTTCCTCAGCTCACCCTTTCTTCCTCTTCCTCCTCCCACTGCTCTTAATTTGGTCTTTCATTTATTGGGTCAAGGAAAGAGGAACTTCCCATATGTTCTTACCAATCACTCCAGACAAAATTAATGGGATTTCAGACTGACAGGACTCAGAAAAGGATATTTTCTCTGACAAAGTAATCCCATGCCTCAGACTAACGAAGAATTACCTGTTGAGAACGAGAAATGAGGGAAAGGAGCTGCCGGATGTTCTGTTTAGTTAATATAATCCAAAACTTTTAAAACTCCTTAGTTATCAGATTCTGCAGATCAGCTTAAAAAAGAATTGCAGGATCTAAAAAAGTAAGCATTTGCTCTTTGCTATTTTAGGAATACGATGCCCAGCTTTTCTCCACAACTAAGAAAGCAAAGACTCTGCTCTAGAAACTGAAAAAACCAAGCTGAAATTTCCTGGAAATAGACCGTTTCCACCACAGCAGAGGGCTTAAGAAGAATCAACACCACTAAATAAACATTAAGTGGCAGGAACTGTGCATCATATTTCCATCTGTACAGCTAGCAGGACAGCAAGGAGAAAGGGAAGGAATGCCGGGGTAAGGATGTTTATGGAGCTGTTTGTGGGTAGGATGCTGCAGGACTGGGATATCTGACGTTCGTGTCCTCCTCAAATGGGAAAAGGAGCTCAAAGGCATTTCTTCACCGTCCTCCCAGCAGAGGGAACTATCGGTCCTTGCTGGAGACAGGTCACTTTGAAGCTGGGAGGTTTTGTAGATCTTCAGGGCACATGTAGTGGGGCAGCTGCGGTCTTCTCTGGGGGTCACAGACTGCTGGCCCAACCGCTGAGGTGGCAGGAGATGTTTGCAAGCTCATGGATCTTCCAAGTGCATGTAGCAGAGGCCAAGCCCTGCCTGCTCTTGGGTAGGGTGATGGTAGCTCCTCTCAGTCACTTCCTGCACCAAGATGGTTCTCTTCTCCTCTCTACACACACGTCCCTTTAGGACAGCAAAGAGGAAATGGGTGTTCTATTTTTCCCCTAGCACAACCCTTGTCTGTACAAACCCTGCCTGAGTTTGCCATCTGATGCCCAAAGCCCATGTCAGCTCTGCTTTCCTTCCACCACCCAAGGGGCATCATAAGGTGCTGGACCGCTGCACCCATGACATAACCTCATTTTTAATTAAGAAGAATGCTAAACATTCTAAAAGCAAAAAAACAACCAACCAAAAAAAAAAAATCTGTAAGAGAAAAGCTGTATCTAAGGCAGCAAAGTAAACGAAAATCCACTAGATTTGATGTTGCCCCGGTACCTTATTTCTGCCTCTTCCCAACTATGTATTATGGTGCTGTCTTTAACGGCACTTAAATTTACTGGTTTTTATAGGTCCCCATACCTCATTTAATCCAGGAGGTAGATGCATTACAGGGGAGGACAAATAAAATTACCCAAATAATCATGAATTTCCCTTTTCCCAGTTTCTGCCTGCTTGACCCTGCAGCCTGAGGAATCCACTTTCAGAGCAGTTTTTATGTGATGCTGCTGTAGCTGTACATGCACACAGACACACACTCACACACGCTGTGGCCATGCTTGCAATCCAGGCGGTGCGCCGGGTGTCTGCAGAGAGGTAAGTGACTCCCAAGGAGCAGATTACACCTCTCTTCACAGGCACGTGAAAGTGCTCAGCGCACTTCAAGCACAAGCAAATGGCTAATGAGAGGAGGAAGCTGGCGTTTTATTGTGCAGTATAATAGAATAGCAGAGCAAAACACAATAAAAGGCAGAGAGCCATATCCCCACAACATAAACCTGGCTGGGCTTCGGAGCACTTGGGGTCTATTACACAAAACTCTGTGGCCTGGGGAAGGCAAAGGATTTCAGCTCCATTTACTGACATTAAGCAGGGCTGCTGCTAGCCTAGGTTCACCTAGTTACAGCCACCTGGCAGGCTCTCCTGCAAGTTGGCTTTCTGTGACATAGCCCTGGAGATGTCTCAGGATATCCACCCTGGAGAGCTGGATGGTTCTGTCGATGCCCAATCCTTTCCAGTCCGTCCGACAGTTATGTTTTTTAGCATGTCATTCATGCTGTCGCCCCTTTCTGCACGTCACATATCCCCTTGTATTCCAGCCCCTGCAGCTCAAGGCTCCCCAGACAGTTAGTGCAGCCCAAGCCTGTGTGCTCTGATGGTGTCGTGGCTGATGGCTCTGTTAGGTTTGACTTCTTGCCGGCCTGGTTCAGAAGATGGATGGGCTTTGTTAACCAGCAAGTGGCTCTAGGGAGCAGATTAAGGGCTAACATACAAGCCCAGAGCCAAGAAAGTGGCTTGTCTTCTGTTCTCTGCTTTGATGTCTTGTAATGCATGTCACACCTTACAGAGATTCGGAACTCTGCAATTAGCACTGCTCCGTTAGCATTCGCTAGGCATATATTATTCCTGAGCTGCAGAACGTCTGGGCTCTTTCAGACTGTGCTATTCAGCATCTCCATGAGCAAAAACTTCTTTTTTCTCTCCCCAGCCTCATGTAAGCCTTTGCACTCTTTGACCAATCCTCCTCCAATGCTGTGCTCTGGGCTATGGTCAGGTGCTGGTGGACCTCGACGTCTCCATCAAAGGTGCAGGAGAAGGCAAGTCCCCAGGTGCACACAAGCTATCAGAGCAGAGGTGACCTGACCTGGAGGATTTGGGTTGGATTTATCACAGGGACCTCCCCGTGGGTCCAGAAGCAGTGCAGACAGGGTGCTCTGCTCGGGTGCACTTCCCATCCTCATGTAACCACATGCTGTTTCCTTCCCTCTCCAATCACCCCTTCTGTCACAGAAGAGACCCAGTCTAGATAGCTGCTCCCCACCCAAAACCCAGCCATTTGCTCATCTTTGCCAGTATCCTCTAAACCTTTTTCACCTTCATCTCACTGGAGGAACAGAGTTGCACCCAATACCACAGGTAGAGGTGTACGTGGCTCTAACCCACACCATAATGGAATTGGCAGATTTGCTCTCTGACCCTTTCTAGTAACTTCTGCCTCTCACTTTGCAGTTTTCATTACCACAGTTCACCAAGCCAACATTTCACAGGGGTGTCTGCAGCTCCACAGTTTTGTTCCTGTGCAGCAATGCCTTGATCAGAGCAAAGGAAGTGCTTTGAAAACCTAAGGAAGCCTTTTTAATATTCTTCCTGTAGTCTGATGGGGCAGCAAGAGGGACTCCTGACTAACACCTGCTGTATCTTATACACAAGTGTGTGCTGCAGAGTCTGCCCTCTCTTCCTGCCATCTCTCCATTCCCACAGTCAGATTTTAGGTGAGAAGCAGCACTTTTTATAAACTCATCACTGCTCCAGACTGCTAGCACAAACCTTCCCCGCAGGACAGAGTTTGAAATCAGCTGGTGTTGCTCTTGTATTTTTTCCCTACCTAGGAGCAAAGAGTCGTCCACATGGGTCAGCACACTTGTGTGGGTGTGCAACAAGGCAGCGAAACAGGAATTGTGATGCTCACTGTAAGAACGTGGCTTTCCAGCAGGGCTTCTTGGAGCGAAGAGCCCCACAGGGAAGCAAGACCAATGCAGGAAAGAGGCACCGCTGCTCTGCAAGGTAGACATGGCACAAGAAGCCCAGGGAAGAGGGAGAAAATCCTCCCCAGTGCTGTCACCAGACATCCTTGTGGTAGCATCTCACCATGTGCTGCCCAGAGACTGACTCTACACCCCTGCTTGCCCTACTGTACATTGCGATATTGTGCTAGAGAAACACAACATGACACCTGAAGGGTGAAAGGCAATGGGCTGGGTTTAAATTATGATGCAACCAAAAAACGCTCATATCATGGATGGTGGTGTGTGGGAGGGTGGAGGTAGGACTGTGGGAAGAGCCATACGATGGGGTCAGCTCAGGCATTTGATTGCTGAACGTCTTTGGGGAGTTGGCTGCCCAGAAGACCTGTAGTGAATGGAAGCAGGACACCTGAAAGATGGAGGGGGGGGGAGCAGTTTGATGTGCCTAGTGAGGCAATGGCAACTAATAGGTTAATAAGGCAGAGACAAAGTCCTGCCTAAATATAACCACTGGGCAGGGTGGTTAGGCCATGTCCCCAGCAGGTCATTCCGCTCCTGGCCTGACCAAGTCGCAGAGATGCGAATAGCCATCTGTGAGTTTTTGTGTGGAAAATATTACTAATTAAAATTTAAAAAAGGAAAGCAAAACATCTGTACTCAGCAGCATCTGTAATTCTTGCTTCTTCAGGGCATCGTGCTCGGAAACTTTAAAATGAGGGGGTATTTTTAGTTTGAAAAAAATTAAAAGCATAATTTAAAAAAAAAAAAAAAATTACTTTCTTTTCTTTTTCCCTATTTCTGCCTGTGCAGCTGTGGAGAAGCTCTCTGAGTCCCCACTGAGGGACCAAGCATGGGGAGGGAGGGTTATGCAGGACAGCAGGGGTGCCAGTCCCATCCCTCCACATCGAGACCTGGCTTGCTTTTCCAAAAAGGAAGTGAGTTGGGATAATGGCTGGATCTGGGGCTGCCTCTGCCCCTCAACCTATTGATGGTGTCACATGCACTGACAGCAATGTTTTGTCAATTAGGACAGGCTGGTTGGGGGCAGGGGAAGCAAATTGAGCAACTTCAAGAAGTCTTCGCTTCTGGCATATTGGAAGCAAGTAAACAAATAGATGTCCACGGCAAGCCAGTGGGAGACAATGTTAATTCGAATTGGTGGAAAAGACTGGGGAAGGCGGGGAAGAAAGCAGCTGACACCAGACAAGGGGCAGACATGCAAGTGTTGCACGAGCTCCACAGGTGGTCACAGCACCTATGGTCCTAGCTCAGCTCCCTCTCCAGTCTCTTGCTCCATCTCTACACCCTAGTGCCGTCCCAGAGCCTGGACCTCGACCACTGTCCAGTAGTGACCCCATGTCAGAGGCACCATGCATTGCCTCTGGCCTCCAGAGCTGCCAAAACCAGGAAAGTGAAGCCAAACTCTTCCCTGAGCATCATCCATCCCCCAAACGTGTGTGTCCTTGCCCTTCTCTCTCCTTCCCTGTAGCCCTCACTGCCTTCTGGCAGAAGCTCCATCAGAGCCAGCATATGCTTTGGGGATGGAGGGTCACCTGCCCCAGAGACAGCCCCAGACCTGTTCTGCCCATCAATTTGATTTCTGCAGCATCTGAGCTGAGCTAGCTGGGAAATGGTAAGGCTTTTCTAGAGGGCAGAATAATTGGTTTTGGTTTTTCTCATGAATATTTTCTAGATTTTTTTTCTTTCTAGTGGATGGTAAAATTACCCTAGGGCTTGCGTGGTTGCCTGCTTTCATCTTGGTAATTTTGCAGTTTTTAATTGGGAATCTGAAAGATTGTGAATGCAGCAGAAATCTCTGTCTGGAGGGCTGGGTCTGCAGTAAGTACAGAAAGTCTAAGGAGGCAAGGCTGGCAGGGAGGTTTGGGGTGCCCTGTAACACCCCTGAGCTCTGCAGGATGCTGGCCAAGGAAGCGGGTCTCTGCATTGTCCAGGATCTCCTGTAGCCCATGGATCACTCACTTGCAGGGGTTTTATCCACGGTGGTGGCACTGGCCTTCGAGAGCAGGCTCATCATTTCTTGGTTGCTACCAAGATGATGGGCAGCCATCCACCCTCACCACCCAAGACAAACCTAGAGCTAGGGAGATCCAGGTGGAAAATCCCAGGTTTTATTCAATGGCCAGGCATGGCATAGGCTTTCCTTCACCCATGGGTCTTTATTAGGCTCAAAAGAAATCATTTTTAGGAGCAACCTGTGAGGTACAACTGGTTTCCACAACACACATTTAGGTGTCTACATGTGCGTTGGAGTCCAAGCGTCACTGTGAAGACCCAGGGGAGATGTTCTCTTCCCTGGAACATATGGCTTCATCTGCTAAAGCATGGTGGGGAGCATGGGGACCTGATCAGGTGTCTCCTACCCTGTTGCTCTCCCAGAAGCATCATGCCTTCCCCCAACATTCTGCCTATCGCCTGTACCATAGCTGCCAACTAATAGTCAGAGTGGGGCTCTGGAAAAGCAGTGTGTTGTCTTGGGAGTGGGTAGCTCAACCATTCTTCCCCCCAAAAGACAAGCAGAAAAGAGATCTCTGACACCAAGACTTTGGGGTGCTGTGCCATCTCTGTCCTGCTGCAAGATGTGCTTTGCCTCTCTAAATCAGCAGGAAAATGAAGACAATAATTCAAGGCGTGGGTAATGGGGATCTGGGAGGAGAACACTGGGCAATCTGTGGCTCCAAAAGTCTTTGCGCTCCCCAAACAGATGGCACTTGGCAGAGTCAGCTGTCATAAGGCTCATGCTTGAAGCCTGGTTTGCTTTTCTGGGGAAGGGCAACACACGGAGGGGAAATCATAAACACTCCCAGCCCTAAAGTCTCCCTGCTATCAACCCAGAGCTCTGGCCCAACACTGGGGATGCAGGAACCATGCGAGATTCTGGGCAGCAATCACTGGTTTGTTACTGCAGGGTCACTTGGGAGCATATTGAGCAAGGGCAAGGCAACACACACAGGGACACACGGCAAGTGCCAGAAGGGAAGGGCACGAGTTGTTCAGTCCCTATTTCTCAACAATTCACGTGGAGGGGAGCTGCTGTTCGGAGGGTTTAGGGATTTGGAATATTTTCCGGTGGGTTTCCAGGTCTGCCTGGCCAGGATGTGCCAGGCGTGCATGGGCACATGCATGTGCACAAGGAGAGCCCCCGTGCATGTGGAGCCAGGAAGCCGCTGCAGGGACAGGAGCGAAGCCCCGCGTTGCCTCAGCTGCAGCCCATTAGCTGACCATGCTCTCTGCTCCTAAATCATTTCCTGAAGGGCTTTTTTCAAACCAAGAAGAAAAAAATTCCCTCTCAAGACGTTGGGGGGGTCATGGGGGGAGGTATGGTGAAAAGTTCAAACCCAGCCTGGTGTCCCGGAGCTGCTTTCGTGCCCGGTTCTATCTACCAGGAGCCTTGCCCGGGTGTGCAAAAGGTAACGCTGAGGGCCAGCAAACCCCCCCCTCTGCGGGGGTGGGAGCCCAGGGACCCAGACTGAAGCTTTTGTCTCTTTTTTTTTTCCTGCTTGTGACTTTTTAGCAGTCCTTAGGGGACATTCCAAGTATGTGGCCAGGCATGGAGATAGTTTAAAACACATTAAGTTCACGGACAAGGTGTCATTAGGGCTTCTTTGGAGGGGGAGAGAGGGAGGAATTATTTGAAGTTCATTTGCCCAGAGGGAGTGCTCTCTGAAGAGGAATGGTTTCGGGGCATGGCGGGTCTGTTTCAGGGTTTTTGCTCTTCCTGAGACTTCGAGGAGCTGTTTCTTTTGAAGACGTCGGTTGTTACGGTGCAGGACGGGACAGGGAACAGAAAGCATCAAGAATACTTCGCCTGCTCTGCCTTTAAAGTTGCTCTCCCCAGACTGTCTAGGAGAGCAGGTCGGAGCCCCAGAGTCCCGTTTCGTGGGAAATATCAACCTCTTTGTTGTTGTTTTTCCAAATAGGAATGAAAAATGTAAATTTCTGGTCAAGCAAACATTCCTCAGGGTTGTTCTGGAAAATTGAAGTGACACTTTCTCAGCATTTTTGTGATATTAAAATTCAGCATGCAAATTGGGTGTGTGATACATATTACATAACATATCGTGACTGAGTCACAACAGAATATAAAGTATAACTATATCCTCCAAATTGAGCGGTTTCCTCTAAAATTGTTACCAAAAGTATACCTTTCTGGCAAAAGGTTTGAATTCTACTGAAACAGCTTCTTCTCCTTTTGTTTTGGAAAACTCACTTGTTGCAAATAAATCTGAGTCGTCTGCAGGCATCGTCCCAAGCCAAGTCTGCCTTTCCTCGGCGCCATCTTTCCATCAGGGCCATCTCCTCTGGGAGGAAACTGCTCCATCCACTGCTCCATGCTCAGGTTTTGGAAGAGCTTCCTGGTGGCAGAAGCAGGGGCTGGATTTTTACCTGGTCTTCTGGGCTCTGGGTTCATCTTGATACCCATCAGCCACTGTCTGGAGGAGGCGAGAGAAAATTGGCCTGACCTGGAAGAGTTGCTCTTTTTCTCCCTGTAATAAATCCACAATACGTCCCATAATAGAGCTGGATTTGGGGTTTTTTTCTTTTCTTTTGGTGCTGTTGTCCCTTTGAGAAATAATGCAAGGGATCTTTTCCCTCCCCAAAAGAAATGCTCATTTAATGCATGCACTAAAAGGTGTTCTGGGTACCGAGGAAGGTGAAGAACATGAGGAAGGTGGGTAAGCCTGGCTGGCAGTCACTGGTGATGCAGGAAAGGCTGGTGGAAGTCTGGTGGGCTTGGCAAGAGCTGATCCACCTTATTACATGGCCTGATGGCTGCTCACAGCCAACCCCCTAGCCAGTAAGCCCATGCTGTGCCCTGGGAGGTTGGGCCACAAGGCACCAGCTCAGCATGATTTGCCGGGGGATCTCACTTCCTTGAGCCGTTCTGGATTTTGTCACTATTAAAAAAATAAAAGAAAAAAAAAACCACACAAACCAAAAAACCAAAAACAAACCACAAACGTGAAAATTGCCCTGCTTCCTTCAAGATGGGATATGGGCTTGTTTGGGCTGTGTGCCACCAAGATTGACGAACCTGCCTGCAAAGTCTTAATTCATACTCCTCCTGGGCTGGAGTGATATAACCCAGACGGTATGCTTTGCCAGTGCTGGAGTGGGATTGTGTTTGGGGACAAGGACTTATCCCAGTGGGGCTCTTCCAGCCTTTCCAAGGAGGACCAAGCTGGGTTGACACCTGGTGTGCTGGTTGGCAGGGCCCAGAACCTCTTGCTTGTTTCCATGCCACTGATCCAGTGGCATGTGCTCTGGGGCACATCCCGTCCCCATGCCTGCCTCACTTCTCTGCACCTGAGAGATGGGAGAGGAAAACATGAATCGACACACCACCTCTGGAGAGCTACTGTTGATAGACCATCACTGGAAAATGGCTTGTCCCTGGTCTGGCTTAGGAAAGGCTCTGGATTAAGAAGGTCCATGGAGATTCATGTCTATTCTGACCATTTCGGTTCAGTCCTGAGTGAGAAGGAAAACCTAGGGCTGGTTTGTGGAATACCAGCTGGCTGTGCTTGCTCCTGTCTCTGGGAATACCCAGCCAGTTGCAGGTACAAGTTCCCAAGACAGACATAGCAGGGTCCCCATGGGCTTACCCCAGCAAGGGTCAGCCCTGTCCAGGGCTGAAAATAGCTCTGGTACCTGTAAAAACCTGTCAGGTGGTGGGGAAGGGCAGTTTGCTCTGGAGTTAATTAAGAGCAGACCTGGAGTGACTTTCGAGGTTTCCACACATGGGTACTTTCCCCCGCACTTCAAGAAGGGAGAAAGCAGCTTCCAAAGGGATAGATGACTTCAGATTGCACATGAGGTTGGCCATAACTTCTGTGAATCTGCCCCAGATTCAGGAGGTACATAAACGTGACCATCCCAGGCCAGCATTCCACATCTCCCTGCATCACAGCCAGGCTGGTGGGATGTGAGTCCACAGGGAAGGAGTTTGGTGCAAGCTCCAGCATGGAGCTGAAGCCCAGTTGCTGTGGGGCAGGTGAAGGCTCTAGAGGTGCCACAATGCATGAAAGAGCCCTCCAGCTTCCCCAAAACCTCTCCTTCCCATCCACCATCCCCCTGGTGACATGGACAGTGTATAAGCCAGGGCTACAAGTTTTCTAGCTGTCTTTCTAAATTCCCACAGGAACTGAGAAAAGCAGGGTTGCCCATGTAAGCAGTTGAAGGATGATTTGGGGAGGTATATATTTTAATGACAATCACTCCAGTGAAGGCTACAGGAGAAATTCTGTCCTTAGCCTGGTTTTTTTTTGGCCTCTCTAAAGAAGACACTATATTGGCAGGTTAAATCTGGGGTAGGGTAAATGTCCCTACAAAGCTGGAATTGAGTGGGGTGGGACCTGAGCCCCCAGCTCTGGTAGGGGTGGAGGGGTGGAAGGAGGGGTGTCAGCACTGCTCCAGGAGAATTTAAAAATAAAAACCCAAAACCCCACAATTTTTAAAAGTATCTTTGTAACAGTAAAGAAGAAGGCAGGAGGTGTGTGGGGTCTGGGATCAAACTGACTGTGATCAAAGCCTCGCCTAGAAAGCCATTAAATGCAAAATAATGCTTTGATGACACGTTACCAATACAGCAGAAGGCAGGGCCCCCCTGCAGCAGGCATCAACCCCAGCTCCACTACAACGGTGCTGTGTTTGGTGGGGCAAGATACACCATGAGAAAGGCTGTTCAACCCCCAGGGTTGGTGTCCAAGGTGTGGAAACAGACACTGTGTGACTCAGCATCAGGTCTCCCTCCCAGTGTGCCAGGACAGACCCAGCAGCTATGAAGGCACAGACCTCAAACTGTGCCCCACAAGACTATAGGAAACTCCCACTGTACTGCTCTGCTTTGGCCAGCCTCACTGGGACAGAGGCTATCAGGTGAAGTTAATGTTAATTAACTCCATCCATTTCTAAAGCAGAATGGTTAAAACTGGTTCCCTCATCTCTGCACAGTGCAGCCCAGGGAGAGTATCTGCTCTGAAGGGCTTACAGTGAAACCATGAAGGGAGGAGACACAGGGGCTGGAGGCAGAGGGCCAAGAGGTAGCCCGGAGATAAACATGAATAATTTGATGAGCAAATCATCTGCACACGTAGGAAGAAGGTGGTGCTGGTGGTTTCATTGTTGTTAACAAAGCACCTGGGCAAAACTGGAATTCAACGGAAACTTAACATCCTCCATCAGACGAACTAGCATTGTCGAAAAAAGCAGCTGTTTATGGGGCACACCAGACCTTTTCCAGATCTCACATACAACGAGTAAACTTCAAAGGGAAATGCAAATGCAGAAGCGTGGCTGGCAGTTTAATTGGACTTGTTAATCAGCTAGACCGTCAGAGTGAAAAAGTAGCTGATACCTGCAGCATAGGGAAAGCCTGGCCCCTGACCCACCTAATGATACACAAGCACAGGCAACTCAACAGATTGATTTTAAAAATTAGAATAAAATCAGGTAAATGACCCATTCACCTGTCCTGTTCAGGCAGCAGGTTCCCTGGGGGCAGTGTCCATCTGGTTTTACTGGTGCAGCTCTCATCCCCACTGGGTACCAGGAACATGGCTTGGGTAGTGGGAAACAGCTGCACCCTGAGGAGCTGCAGAGCTGATATGAGCCTGGATGAGCACCCTGATGGGTGGCCTCGCTGGGCTCCACAGACACATTGGAGGTGATCAGAGATGGCAGCTTTCCTTTCTACTGAAATCTGATTTTTTTTTTCTACCGATTTTTCTCCAGCAGATGCATCACCAGAGACCTCACTGAGCTGTTGCTTTGGGGAAAATGTGCTGTGGGAAATGAGGAAACCAACCCATTTCTGCTCCCTGAGAGCCCATTTGTGAGGGATCCTGAGAGGGATTTGTGACTGGCACCGCTGAACAGAAATAGGCACGTCTGCCTCCATGGCGGAAGAACAGGAACAGACAGCTGTAAATCCAGGAACACCTGCTCACAAGGGAGAATTATGTTCAAAAGCTCCAGTCCTGAAAAGCCTGACAGTCTCATTTTCACATTGTTGGTCACTACAGAAGAAAACTTTCAGTTTTCCCAGCATGAAACATTCTGCTTTTAACTTCCTGAACTTATCCCAAGTGATTGGAGCCAGGTTAGTGCCTTCTTGAAGCTGGAATTACTTTGAAGGTGTTTCCCTTCAGGAGCCCGGTGACTGTTGTTCTCACCCCGTCCTTCTCCTGGCTATTGGGCTGCATCGTCCAGCATCTCCCTGGGTCACTGGGAAGCTTGTCTGGAGCAGTCTGTGCTGCATTGTGAAGAATGAGGCTTTTGGGGGAAAACTCTACATAGGAGAGGCAAAATTCACCAGCTCGAGGAAATGCAATCCTCTGTGAGACCACGCTGGTAGATTGACAATTCCTCATGCCTTTTGCACAGCAATAAAAGTTGCAAGACAACATCCTGCAAACCTTGAGATGCGAATCTCTTGCATTTCTGGAGGTAGCAGAGGGCAGAGCTTTGCGCCGGGACTGTGGTAGCAACAGCGGTGTGTGACTGACACGAACTGATTTGAATAATTGGGTGTCACATCTCTATTTTTCTTTCAGTTTAGCTACATGTGCAATTAATTAAAATAATAACCTAAACGGTCTCCTGCTGGGGTTGTGTTTGCTGCTCCGCTTCAGTCTGCCATCAGCGCTGCTGAAAGAGTTTTATCAAGAGCTGCTTCTTGCTGAGAGCAGAGAAAGGCTCTCCCAGCAGAAAGACCTTTAACGCTTGTGGTGTCTGTGCTCCTCCCACCCATGTTGTCTGGGTGGTGGAGAGACAATAAATAGGGCTTTAATGTATCGCTTCCCACATCCTCTGCTTGCCCTGCGCTTTGCCTGGCATGGAGAGTTGCCGTGTGCATGCCATGGGAGATGTGATCCCTGTCCTGAATCCAAGGCAGCCTGGTAGTGCTGCAGGAGGGTTTGTGGGGTGTGCTTTGAAATCACAACCCCTCAAGTATAAGCACAGGATAGCCCTGATGACAGGGACAAGGTATAGGAACACAGAGCTGTGCTGCCGAGAGATGCCCCTGCACCACCCACAGACTCTCAGTGCACCCAAGACTCCAAGCACTGAACTCTGCCTGGAAATGCCATCTCCTCCTCCTCAAATTAACTATTTCCACCAACTTATTACACCTGTAGCTGCCTCCAGACCCCATCCACGCCATTTTGCTGCCTGTTTCTACCTGTGTTCCCTAACTCACCTCTGCTCTGCAGCCCAAGGCTGGCAGATACCCTCAGCAGCCTTTGCAAGAGGAGAAAGCTCCATTTCATGAGGAAACCATCAGAGGACCTTAATTCATTCACAATCGTCCCTAAACAAAGGCCAAGATTTTGGTGCCCACTGTGCTGATGATAGCCCTTGAAAGATCACGGTGCAGCTTGTGCTGGCTGTGAAAGAAATGAAAATACTTGGGGAGCTGAGCTCCTGCTTTTCTCCCAAACACCCTTTATCTACAAGCACATGCAGCTACAGCAGCAGCAGGAGCATACTTTAAACAAACTAGGGTGGTTACATGCAAAGCCTTTTCCCATTGCCGTGTTCATTGCCGGTACAAGAAATATTGTTCCCCTGCAGCTGAGTGCATTCACATCTCATCTTGCTCCTATTTTCCATTCTTTTTCTTGCCTGGCTGATTCCCTGTCAGCAACCAACACTAATCTATCCCTGGTAGTCCTTTCCCTGCTTGCTTTAGCTTTAAGGATGCTTGGGTTACAGGGTATTGACCATGGTTATGAGCAGCCCTTCACCCCACAACCCCTGCCTGCTTCTGTGGCAGAGTTGACACAGGGTTTGGGGGCAAGCTGGCAGGCAGAGCTGCCTGTCCTGAGATGGCCCTTTCCATCTGGGTTTGCTCGGAAAAGGCTGAAGCAGCCTGAACTAAATGGGCAACAGAAGACAACATTAGACATTAAAGCAGCTGGCTGGCAGGAGGAAGGTGATAAACTTGTCCAGAAGAAATTGAATTGGGATTCAGCTGAATGGGAAACCAATCTAAATTCAAAGGTTTTTTGCTTAAACCAACTGACCGAAGCAGAGCTCCCAAGCCTTTAAACAGCATTCATGAACTTTAGGGCCAGTGAGGACCATTTTTATCATCTGGTCTGACTTCTTGCTTGGTACAGACCTGGTCCCTCCTGCCAGCATGAGGACTCCTGCATCAAGCACAGGACTTCTGTACTCCTTTTAGGAAAACAGCCTGTATTGATACAGAGAGGTCAACAGAATGGTGAGTCTCCCACACTTTTCTGTGGTACATAAGTGGAGGTTAAACTAACTTATCAAGTCTTTGAATAAAAGGATCCCTTGTGCTTGCCCCAGAGATAATGAGGACCCACTTCTACACACACTTCAGGCCTCAGGGCTCCCAAAGCCTGAAGGATGGACCATGAGGAAAAGCCAAAACACTGAGCCAGAAGAGAAGGGGAAGGAATCCAAGAACTTGACCTTCACTGCTTGGCAAAATGCTCTCACCACTCTCCTCTCAGCCCATTACCTGAAAATAAGAGTTGATGTGCTTTTGTTTCCATCCCTACTTAAATTAGCATGGTGGGGACAGCCATTAGTACCCAGAACACCTTATCTGGGGACCTGACCTCCCCAGAGGCCCCTAAGTGCAGTTGTGGTCTACAAGGGAGGTCATTACAATTATTTATCACTTATTACTGCAGTGAGTGCCATGGCAGGAGCTGTTACACTCCATGTGCCAGGGTTACGGCCCCTTCATGGCATGGGCTTGAAATGGTGCTGAACGGGAGTGGCAGAGTGGGGACGAGGCATCTTTTCTCTGGACACAACAGGATCCAGAAGCTTGGGAAAAATCCTGAGAAGCAGAAAAAGATGAAGTACCCGATTGGGGTTGCTCCCTGGCCAGCTCAGGGGTGGCAGGAGCCTGTGGGAAGAATCCAGCTCATGGGATGCACACATGGGATGCTGCTGACCTGGTTGCAGCCCGAGCCAAGTGGGACCAGTGATGGGGACAAGCTGGGATATAGCACACTGAGATCTGGACTGTCCTAACCCCATGAGGAAATTTGGTTGTTTCCCAGTTCCCTGGTCTCTGTTCTTGCCTCTGCCTGAGTTACCATCTGATGGGTTGCATATCCTTGGGGGAATACTAGCCTTTCCAGCTGTGGGGTGTCAGCTTCCCTGCTCTTCTGTCTCCGCAGGTGTACCAGCACCATTCCACACTGGGAGCCAAGTCCTGTCCTAAGTACTCCTCTGTTGCAGCAGCCAGCGCTGAACTCAGATGAAAGCCCCCACACTCCTAAACCCAAGTACACACTTCCAGAAGCAAAACTGGTGCTCAAAACCTCTGATGTAGCAAGAACCTCTTGAAGGGGTGGAAACTAGTGCTTCTCAACTCTCCTCCTCCTCCATATCCCTGCTGCTCTTCCAGCAGTGCCTGCAGAGCCCAGGGCCCACTGCTCGATACTGTGCAGACACAGGAGAAGGACAAGACCTTGCTTCCCCACACCACTGCAAGAACAAGCCAGGGGAAGGGTGTAGGGACAGCACACGGCTACCCTGTGACCTTCTCAGGGACCTTTACAGTTACACCATGCTGCAGTGTCCACAATCTCTCTTCCCTGTCTGTCCAGGCATCAGATTTAACAAGGGCCTCTGTCATCCTGCACTTCAGAGAAAGCTTGTCTCATTCAGATACCCCACATGCAAGGCATCTCTTATATTAATGCAGGGAAAGGACTGAGAAAACTGCTTTAGCCCCCTCCCCTCGCAAGCTCAGCCCTTCAGTGCTCAGCCCAGCCCCTGGCAGGCTGGGGGAAGCAGCCGAGCCTGGGAGCATTGCCCTCCCGAAACAGGGGCCCACCCTCACCCCCGCAGCCGCTCCGCAAGCGCAGAGCATCCCCGAGCAAGCCCTGCCGGGAGATGGCACTGCAAGCAAGGAGAATTATCCCGCGGCGCGCCCAGGGTGCCAGGATCTGCCGAAGCAAGGGAGTCCTTTTATTGTTACTTGTCCTTTCCTTCCCCTGAGACTGCTGGAAAAATACTCCTTTTGTCACCTGTGATGGCTGCATCCTCGCCGCTTAGTAGCATTTCTTTCATGCCAAGCGAAACTTGCTGCTAACGAGCCAGCGAGGGATGGTTGGAAATAGCTGGCACATCTCTACCTGCATCCGAGCAAAGAGGGTTGGAGAGGAAAACGTCTGTGCCTGTCCTTAGGGGATGAAGACAGCCCTCTCCATGCAGGGGGTTTGCAGTCTCAGTCCCCGATTTGAACCCTCCAGAGCATCAATATTTCAGCTGCAGCCTCCTCGAGCTACAAAATCACCCAAAACTTCCATGGGAGGTTTTTTCAGCTCAAACAAAGAAGCTGTGCAAGTACAATGAATTTCCTCCCCTCTAGGTGGGAAGTTCTGCTAAAGTGGCTGTCAGGAAATCAAAATTTACAGCACCTGAAGTTTTGCTAACTGGCTGTTTCGCATCGAGATATCAGGGGAGATGATTTTCTTGTTTCTCATGAGAGATTGAATCTCCATCTGGATGAAACTGAGAAATTTCGGCTGCCTTTGGCGGTGCCGGCCCAATTTCCCAAGGAAATTTCATGGGCTTTTCTGCGCCCTGCCAGATTTTTCAACACCTTTCAGTAAGTCACAGCTGAACGGTTTTGGTCAGGATAGTTTTGTGTTTCAGGGAGAATATTTGAACCATTAGGTCTTCTCAGCAGATAGTTGCTGAATGCTCCCAGGACCGGTGTTTCTGCTCCCCAGTGGTGTATTGTCCCGGGCAGCAAGGTGTTCCCAAAACAGGTGATATCACGCAAGCCCAGTGAGAAGACACCCATCAGTTCTCTTGTGAAAACAGATGTGTTTGGGCTTAGATAAAAGACTCCAAGCTGAGGCTGTTAGAGACTTTTTGGGGGGGATGAAGGAAAAAAAAAATATGTTTTTCAACTGGAAATTCTCAAAAATGAAGTTTCGAGAACAGGAATGTGTTGGTGCCCTTCCTGCTCTAAGGAGATTATAAAAAGCAATTATGCAATTTGTCTTAATGTCCCATTCTGGCATTTTTGCAAAGAAACAGTTTTCTTCTCAGTTTTGAGCAGGAGCCAAATGAATCTACACTGGAAAAAAAAAAAAAAAAAAAAGAGCAGTGTTAAAAGGTCACAACTGAAACATTTCGACACCAGGTAAACAAGCAGGTGTGCTTAGCACCCTGTGATTTTGCCAGGTTTTGGGAGAGAAAAGCAAATATTTGTTCAAATTTGGTCTTGGCAGAGGTGGGGCAGAATGAAGGGATGGCTGGGAGATGGTTAATGAAGGAGCAGAAATGGAGGATGGGGAAGACAGCAGAGAATGCAGCAGCAAGAAGAGGAGGTATTACTCCTTTGCTATATAAGGACTATATGGTACATAGCTGTGTCCATACTGTCTTCATGAGTGACCACTGTAGCCACCCACCCTCATGGTATAGATGTGCCCCACAGAGAAGAACCAAGGAGCTGTGGGGTGAGGATGGGACTTCACCCGAGGGGGTTTTACTTGTTTGGTTGAGGTTCTGGGCTTATAAGAGATTACCCTCAAGGTTGAGGAGGAGAAACCCCGCAATTCATTATAAGAAATTTATCTTTAAAAGGCATCTCCTCACTGAGAGCCAAACCATGGGAGGCACAGGAATGCAGGTGGTGTTGGCATCACTTTCCAGGTATCATATTTGAGATGGTCATTTCCCACTGTGGCTCTCACTGCTGAATGCAGCAAACAGGAGCTCATGGGGACTGCTGTCAGAGATGGAGAGCTCTCCTTCCTCTCCTTCCCCTGCTCCCTGCACCCAGCACTGATGTTTCCCAGGTGTTCCTGACTTGAGAGTTTGAAACTGAGTCACCTTTGATTTTTCCTGACATTTTCCAGAATTCTTTTAACTGCAATATTATATTTACCTCAAATGTGGGTTTCTGGGGGAATCATGCTTTTCAGCTAAAGCTAAAAAAAGAAAAAGAGAAAAAAAAATTAATCTCTTCCTTCCCTCCCCCCCCCCCCCCCCCAAAAAAAACCTTTTGAAAATCGTGGGGGAAGGGGGTTGCAAATTCCTCACCAGCAGACATTTAAAAAGCAGCTCTTTCACTTTTTTCTTTTAAACCCAACCTTTTCATGCTAAAAACTTCAAACCACTCTAATCCCTGGCTTCTGCTTTCTGTGCGAGGTAGATGATTCGTGACAGAAGCCAGTCCCGCAACCAGAGCAAGGAGCCACGCTGCGTCAGATGCCAGCCTGTCCCAAGGTGTTAATCCACAGGGAGATCGAGGGGGATGAACCAGCCATGCTGGCATGGGCCACAGTTTGGGATGGGCTCACATGTGGCTGGCAACTGGTAGAGTTTTGTTGCAGAGGTTCCCAGTCCAGGAAAGAGCCACAATCACCAGGACATCTTGGCTTTCTCAGTGGCAATGAGGGTACCTCTGCCATTCATAAAAGACTGCAGGGCCTACAGTGGTTTGATTGCAATCCTGTTACAGGACGGGCCGGAGGTAGGGTGAGCACTAGCCTGTGTGTGCCTTGTACTAACCATATCCCTCTGGACACCTCCACGGCCCTGACAGTGAGACAGCACTGGCCCACCCCTGTAAAATGTCCTGATCCAAAGGGGAAAAACACCCCACCTGGCAAATACACAAGATTACGGTGCTGATTTCCCAGTTCCAGGAGCATTGCAACACCTATCCTGTAATTCAGGATATTCATGAAACTGTGATGCAAAACATCACCCCTTTAGGGTGTCAGTTCTTGCCTGCGATTATATGGAATTGCGCTTGTGGCACCAAGGGAAAAAAGTGCTGTGGGAGACCTTTTCCAGACCTCTCTCCTGTTGTTCCTTGCTCAGAAAGACATATGCGAAAATGTATTTTAAATATGGCTTTCATTCCACGCTGAGCCTCTTCTGAGCGAGGAGCTGGCAGCAGCGGGCCATGTGCTGAGTGGGTGATGGGACGGACGTTATTTATAACAGGTGTCAGGCGGTACTTTGTCATCGAAATCTTACCCGGCAGTAGCAGCGAGGGGTCTCGCCATATGCCAATCTCTGTTTTCCAGGAGTGGTTTGATAACAGCGTGCACAGAACCTGACATCCTTGCTGCACATGGAAACTTTACTTTAGCTGACTGGTGGGACCTCATTCTCTCTGCATCCCACATCATGCTAATCACTCATGTCCGAGCCACTTGATGGGTCGCATCCAAGGACAGGATTTTCTCCTGTGCAAACCTTTGCACTCACATATGGGCCACATCACACCCTGTCCAGACTCTGGAAGGTCCCCACAGCCTCTCCTTGCTCGCGCCTTACTGTGGGCATACACGCAGACACTCACCACCACCAGCCTTCCCAGGCAAATGGGTAACGGGCTGGAGAGCTACGGCCAAGCCCTGTACTTATTATCTCCACCTTTGTCTTTCGCACGCACCTCCCACCGTTCCCCGCTATCTACACAGGAAGAAGTTTGGCAAACGTAATAAAGACAAGGTGAAGTTTTACATAAAATAATCTCTCCTGCCATGAGTCCTGAGGAATTTTAATCAGTCCAGGAGTACCGGCAGAATTCCTTTGCCTGCAATCTTTTCATGATCTTGCTTTCCCCTCTTGTTCCTCGTGGGGAGCATTTGCTGAGAAGATGATTAAATCGGGCTGGTAAAAAGCTCGTCGGCTCCGTAGCTCCCATCTTTTCCTGCTGCTTTGCAAGATCATTTGTACTTTTTTTTCTGGCCTTCGGCATGCCAGGTCAGCTGCTTTCTTTGCCTACCCTGTACGTTTCCTCACCATTGTTGTGGGGTTTTTTCCCCTCCGGAGAATCTCTTTTGTGCAAAGGCAAGAGACAAGGCTCCTAGCTCAGCCTGCTGTGTTGTTGTTCGCCTGAAGTCCAGCAGGAATTCAAGGAATGGTTCCCCACGTCTCCTATTCACCTTGCTCCTGCCAGTGGCAAGGGGTCGGGCAGGGGGCGGATATTTTGGGGAAGCCATGAGCGAGGAGCACAGACTTAGGGGCTGATGTGAACTCAGGGATTTTGGAGGACTGAAACTCATCTGCATGTTGCTTGCCAGTAGTTCAGTGCAGGAATTTGGGCATTTTGCTTTGAACAAATGATTCACCAGTAATCATTCAATCAGCTCTCCTAATGGTTGAATAATCTGTGAGTAATTTAGTCAGATGTTTGCCATGAAGTATCAAATAAATTATTTGGAAAGACACCGGCTCAGACTCTCGCCTTATGTATACTCAGCTTTGGGGTACAACCAGGCAAATGCTGTCCCCTGAGCTTTGGCCCCAGGTTTCCAAGGGACCCATGCTGCTCTACAGCTGGCCAGGTACAGTCCAAAAAGTTCAGGACCTGACCATGGCTCAGCTCTGTGGTACTCTCACCACGCAGCTGCAAAGCATCCCCTCTCCTGCTTGGGGTACCACTGCTGCCGGAGGCAGGGGCGTGGATTGTAATGAGGTAGAATGACATTTTTGGTGATAGTGTCTTGGTTGAACTTCAATGTACAGTCTTGTGATGAGCCCTTGCTTTCTCTGAGAGGCTCCTACTGGGATGTAGTGGATGGGAAAAGCAGTCCACAGGGATGGTCTGATGCTGGCTCCTAAGCTAGCGCTGTGTCCAGCTCTCTTCCCGGACTTAGGGGTGCTGCAGCATCTTTCCATCCCTGTCCCCATGAAACCACCTGCTCTCCTGACACGTTCACCTGTGGCATCTGCGAGCTGCTGCTTCCCGCACAGCTTTTACTCCTTTTTCAGCCCTGATCCTGGCTGGGATGAAGAGGGAGAAAAAGGAGTTTTCTTTCCCCTTCTTCCATTTCCTAAGTGTTTCAATGTGGTCCAGAGTCTCTGCGCAGGAGGGTCATTCCTCAGATCTGCTGCAACTGGATGAACAGCCGTGGACACATCTCCTCTTTTCTCTTAGTTTTCCCTCCTGTCTTTTTCGTGACCTTCTATTATCTCTCACAAATTCCCCTAGAGTCCCAACATGCTGGTTATTCTTCATGGCTAAAACCAGAAACAATAAACAGATAATTTATTGTGGACCTTCATGTGAGACAAAACATCATTATTGCCATCCAATTAATAGCGGCTTTTAGTAGCATCAATGAAAAACTTGACAAAACCTGGCTTCCACCCAGCCCCCTTCCTCTGTCCGTGTGACATTGCCTGTGTGAGGCTAGGACTGCAGGGAGAGGTGGTATCTTTAATTTGACCAACATACATCTGGTTGGAACAAAACGGATCGGCTTCTGTAGGTTTGCCCAAAGACTAACTTCTCTTTTTTTATTATTCTGTAGCAGGAATATCAGGAAGAAAGTTTTGCTTTGGTTGTTACTACTGTTGCTTTCTGCAGCCCAGGAGAAGTCCTTGGATGCCAGGGAAAGTGGGAACATGCCAATGGGAGTATTTCTCCCAAGTCCTCTCTTCAGAGTTTTCTTGCATGCGTTGTTTCCTGAGTCACGTGGATTTGTGCTGGGAACACTCGGATATCTGGAAGCTGAAACAGCCCTTACTGCCGACCCAAATGATGTCCAGGGAGCAGCACCCCAGCCCTGACACAGACCCTGGGGTGTGGGCTGGTGCAGAGAACTCCCATGCTGAGTTGTAGGGCTCTGCAGGGCTCCCCAAAAAGCCCCTGTCAGCACCAGCCTCTGCCCCTTACTGGCACCAAGCAGGCTGTTTCTCCATGGGCATTTGTCTCTTCCAGGCTGGGCAAACAAGAGGTATTTATCCGCATGCTGGCAGCCAAGTGGGGCATGTGGCTGGGAAAGGCTATTCCCCACAGACCTCCCCACTCCATGGGACACCCCAGCCAGTGCCACCACAGTGCCAATCAGCCTTCCCCTAAATCCCTCCTAGGTGTTGCAATTGCTTGTGGGGGTGGCAGAAGCTGGGGGGAGGTGGGAGCCCTGGGAGGGTTCCTTCTCCTCGGACTCCTGCCCACCCTACCCTTCCTTGCCCTGAGGCCACTCCGCTGTCCTTGCTCACCCTCCCCTTTGGCTCCTGCTCGTTTTGACTTGCTGCCGCTTTAATTTTAGCAATTCCTTGGAAAGAGTCATTTTCCATAACTCAGCTCACAGTGAAGCCCTCTGCCTGCCAGCTCTGCCTTCTCACATGTGTTGCTGGCGTGCCCCAGCAGCACACGCCTGCACCTGCCCCGCCAGGCCTGCCTGTCCCAGCCTTTTGCACACCAAAGCCTCACACCCGGCTCGCGTCCCCTCTTGGCACGTCTCATCCTGGCACTCCCGAATTCCGTTGTGCCACTGCTTGGAACGGGTGCCCTGGCTTGGCAAACCCAGCCTGGCTGCATGGCCACCCCTGCGGCTTCTGCCGTTGTGCACTGAGCAAGAGGACAGCTGTCCCCTCCTCCCTGCAGACAACAGCTCATGGACTTTACCTGCCGAGGGACATGGGGTGACCCCACATGCCACAGGGGACCCCACAGCTGTGAGCATGTGATGGATGAGCAGGGTGGGCGTGCTCAGCACACACCAGCAGGTTGCATCTGAGTGAGAATGGCGGGTGCACGTGTGTGTGGGCTGCCTTGCTTGTGCACTGATTGTGCAAGAGGAGCCTCATGGGTGTCCAGTTGTACAGCGCGTGTGTGCGTGAGCGTCATTTCAGCCTGCATCTGCATGTGGCGCATCCCTTGTGCACTGAGAGGGTGCTCGTACAAGGGGGTGTGGCACTCACAAGTGGGGTGTGTGCGAGGATGTACGTGGAAATGCTAGTGCAGCGCCTTCATTTGGGTCTGCATCCCTTTGGGGGGCAGGGGGAATGTGCGACGAGTGCATTGTGTAAGGCAGTATGTGCAAGGCCCTTGCACATGGGGCACACAAGTGTGCATGGGGCACACATGAGTGTGCATGTGCACACATGTGGGGGCTGCCAGCGTGCTGTCTTTGCTCGGGTCTGCACCTGGGAGGCCGTGGGGGGAGTCTTGCGGCGTGTGCATGCAGGGAGTGTGCTCGCACGAGCATGGCCCTGTGCTTTCACGAGTGTGCTCCACCGTGCGCATTTACACGGGTTGGGGGGGTGGGGGGCGTGTGGGGCTGGGGGTATGCGTGTGTGGTGCCTCCCTCCGGCTCAGCATCCGTGGGGAGTTGGGAGAAACTGCGTGTCCGCAGGGGCATGTGCAGGGGGCTCGCGCGTGGGAGTGGGAGTGTGGGAGTGTGGGAGTGTGGGAGTGTGGGAGTGTGGGAGTGTGGGAGTGTACGTACGTGTGTGTGTGTGTGTGTGTGTGTGTGTGTGTGTGTGTGTGTGTGTGTGTGTGTGTGTGCGGGCGTGGGGCGGGTGCGCGCGGCGGGGCCGGGAGCGCGTCCGCGGCGCTGTGCCGGGGGGTGCGGGCTGAGCTCATCGCTGGCTCCCCGGCGCTCCTTACCAGTGGCTTCTGCGGTCACATGGGTTATGTGCTGGAGTTTAAAAGAGCTTATAGCCCCCGAGCCGGTGCAGAAGCAGCCGGTGGTTGCATGGGGTAGCGCCGGGAGCGGTGGCGAGGAGGGCGCCGTGAGTACTGGGGGCCCGGGGAGGGCGGTGCGGGGTGGCGTGGCCCCCTCCCACCCGCGGGACGGAGGAGAAGGCAGGGGTCAGCGAAGGCGAGCCCCGGTGCCCGCCGCCAAAGCGGCCGCTGCCCTTCTGCGAGGTGGAAAAAAAAAAACGGGGGGGCGGTGGGGGGGACACGCTTGCTTCCCCCCCACACCCGTCTGGTGTTCCACCCCGCCGCCGCGCACCTTTCCCGAGCGCGCCCACGCGTGTCCGCGCCCTGCCGTGGGCCGCGCCCCCGCTGCCCCTACCCCCACCCCACCGCGCCGCCGGGGCAGGGGCGAAGCCCGTGAGGAAACAATTTGGGCAACTTACTTTCCCCTGCTCCCGCCGTCCGTGTGTGTCCACCCTGCGCCCCGACCGGGCGTTCCCGGCTGGGAGGGATGGGGGACACGGGATTGGGGCGCCGCTCCCCCCTCCCTGGGGCATCCGGGCCGCGGTGTGGAGGCACGGCGGGACCTCCCTCCCCAGCAGGGTGGGCATCGCGGCCGCTGCGAGCGGCATCAGGTTGAAGGGTGGGAGGGATGAGCCCTGCTGCATTGCACGAGCAGGGCTGGAGCCGAGGTTGCGGGGTGGCTCTTTGTAAACCGGAGCCCGTGGGTTTCCGAGGCGGGAGAGCAGAGTTTTTCTTGGTTTTTCCAGTGGCGCAACCTGCCTTCTCCTCTGCTGTGGCGGTGTTGATTTTTTTACATTTTGTGGGGTTTTCTTTGATTTTTTTTCTGGAGGGGTGGGGATGTGATTTTATAAGAAAAGCGTCTGCATGGCGCTGCCGTGGAACTGCTCTCCCTGGGCTAGGCAGTTCATCCCGAGCGTGAGTACGAGGGCTGCATTCCAGAATTGCATAATACACACCGATCCCTTTGCTGCACAAACTCCCTGATATTTCCAGATCTCGGTGACTTCCCCCACTGCAATCTTAAAACTGGACTGGGGCTCCAACCAGCGCGTGAGCTAATTTCTGCTGCCTTTACTGGGGACAGAACCTGGTCTGCATGTTTCGGCTTCCCTGGCTCCCCTGGCAGTTGTTTCTTAATCTGCTAAACTTTTTTTGGTGTAAAGATCGGCACTTCTCGTTCACTCTTAGGATGCCCCTTCCTTCCCCACCCGTGCTCACAGACACACGCGTGAGGTCCGTACAAAGCGCAGGTTGCAGAAAGGGGATCGCCTGCAAAGCTATTTAATTTCTTGTTCACGTCTCTTTGTGTTTTAATTTGCGGGATAGTCGAGGAGGTCCTTCCCTCAGACTGCTTTTTGCTCAGGAACTTGCTGACTTTCGGCTAGGATTTTGCTAATTTAACTCTGACCGTGCCCGCTCTCGGTGCACGCACATCGCTTGCCTCTGTGCGGGGCAGGACCTGCGCGCGCCGCTGCCGGTCCTGCCTGCCCTGTGTGCAGGGAGGCAGGGTCACTGCCCACTTCTTCCCGCGAAACGTGCAAATGTGTAACACTAGCCGTTCTTGCTCCCTGCCCTTCCGTGAGGAGTTAAGAGCTTTGCCGTGATGGCTGAAGATGTGCAAAGGATGCTCGTGTCCGACCGTGCATCTCACTGCGGCCAGGTGCTGGGGACCAGAGCTCGCTAGGGAGGGTGGACTTTTCCGAGTCGGGCTGTGCTTTGGAAATAAGAGCCCTGCGCCTGGCAGGCTTCTTTGCAACAGCCCTTTAGGGTAACTTCATCAGAACCCGTTGTCAGAGCAGGCCAAGCGACAATCTGACAATCGTGTGTTATCTTTGGTCTGATTTACCCCAAGAGGACCCAATCCTGCCAAGGCGCTGCATCCTTATCCTTAGGGAAGGTGTTCAGCACCTCCTGGACTTGGGAAGGGAGAAGCCTCGGTACCTCTCGGAGCCGCAAAGCCTGTGATGCACATACACGTACAAATAATTGTGTAGCCAAAGCTCAGCTTCTGGGGACGTGGCCGACTCTCCGAAGCCGGCAGCAGGACTTTTGTGGGTGTGAGCCCCGTCTCCCAGCCACTCTAATTCCCCAGCAAGCCGGAGGAATGCATCCTGCTCCAGCTCAGGCTGGGGCTGGGTGTACATCTGGGGAGCCTGTCTCTCGGCTCTGTCGTTTATTATTGCTGCCGCTGCCATTATGCCTGACAAATGGGAGTTGCTGAGTAATGTGCTGTTTGTGTGTAAATATCTGAGTGCTCGCAGCTGAGCTCACTCCTGCGACTTTGCAGGAAGCCGTCTCAGCACCTTTCCCCCTCCGCTCCCCATGAAGACCTGAGAGAGCAAAGGCATCCTTCTGAGGGGACCTTCCCACCGCTCCTGGCAGCTTTAGCCTTTGCTCTCCGCTGCTTTCCCGCAAGCCTCCATCCTCTCGGGTTAATGTGGAGGCCCTGCCGCTTTCCTGAGAGTGAGTCAGGGGTGGGGAAGGGTCTGTGTGTGTGTGTCTGTGTTTCTGTGTGTGCACACCTCCTTAGGTACCGAGGCACGATTGCTCCCAAGGGTCCTTGTGCTAGGCAGAAAGAGTTTTGGGGACTTGGTGTGTTTTGATAGAGAGAAAGTCATGCACAACTAAGAAAGAAGTTTCATTTTGGGTGCTTGTTTTCTTTTTTTACTTACCTACCCAGTTCCCTTTAATTTCATCCCATTTTTGCTGAAGATGCTAAACTATTCCTTCCCATATCGTTTTCATCCCATTTGCAGATTAGCATCCGACTGCTTCTGTCAGTACTTGCTCAGCCCAGCTAGACTGATCGCAGCTCTTTTAATTTCCTCTTGTAAATCAATCCCTTCTGCCTCCTGATCATTTTTGTCACTCGTTTTTCCTGAAATCCCTCCAATTTGTCCATTTTGCGTAGGTGACGTATGCCTGGCCCTAAACATGATGTATACCAGGCATGGCAGCGTGAGGGAAGGACACCTCCTCCCCTCCCACCCCGCTGAGGCTTGTGATGCTTTGTCAGCACTGAACTGAGTTACTTCCCCATTATTCTAAGCTATAGTCCCTGCTCGGTGTTGCAGAAGAAAGCAGCATACCCAGGTCAGTGCCCTGGCGAGAATTCCTCCAAATTTTGGTGATGAGTTGCTGAGGTTTGCTTGCATGCTGCTAGTACACACTGTAAGGGGCTGGTGCTCCAGGTGCTGCTCTGTGGGTTGCCTCTTCCCACTAGAGATAATAGTTGGATGAGGAGGGATGAGCAGAATGAAAGAGAGGGCGTGCTGCACTGGGGGTGCTGGACAGATGGGGAAACTGAGGCATGACATGGGCTCAACGCACATTTCCTCTGCTCCTGTCCAGCACGCACCTCTTGTTTAGGTGCTCCGTGTGCAGGGTCCAGGTCCCAGTTGCACCCATTCGTATTGCGGCTAGTGTGGGCATTTTCTTGGGAGATAGTGGATCTTGTCGCTTGGTCAGAGCAGGCTGGCAGGCAGGGATGCTGGGTTCTGGGCTGGTTTTGTGCATTGCTGCTTGTGCGAATGGCCAGAGCTCGATGCCACAGGTGCTCTCAGGGGGAAGAAACAGGGACTTTGTGCAAAAGAGTGTCTTGCATTCATGCACTTTGAAGTTTTGTCATCCCAAACCTGGAACTCCTAGCACCGAGCGTTCCCATTAGCTGGAAGGGCCGTGCCCTTCCAGGGACCATCTATTTTTAGGAGGAGTTGTATTCTGGACGGTGTCCACCGCAGATGCTCTCTGCCTCCTCCTCTTGGCCCCTTGCCAGGGACACCGCTCGGGCTATCTGCCGGTGGGGCAGATCTTGCTGAGGCTCTGCGGGAGCATAATGGGGGTGGCACTGTGCCGGGAACGGGGATATCTGGGGGGCTATCGCTTCCCCGGGGGTGCTCGGGAGGGGAACGAGCTCACGCTGCCCTTTATCTGAACTGTTGGAAATGGCATTTAATTGTGCTGTCGGTAGCAGCAGGACACGGTGCCGGCTTTACTGTGGGATAAGTAAGGTGGTACCCGGTGCCCGGTGCTGGTCCGTTCGCCAGGATGACACTAGGGGGCACGAGATCTGCTGGAATCCCTTTGTCGGGACTGGGGATGGAGGATAAGAAGCCGCTCTTGACCCTTCGAGCCCATACATCGTGCCCCTGCGTATTTGGTAGGAATCCGAATGTTAAACCCCAGGGGCTGCCCCGGGTAACTCGTCCTGCAGCGAGGGCAGGATGCGACTCTCCAGATGTTGCTCCGGTGTGTAAGAACAGAGACTCCAGCGGTGGGAGCAGCAGGAATAAGGATGGGAGTGCTCAGTTGGAAACATCTCCGAAGCAAGGTGGAGATGGACGCAGCCAGAGTGCCAGGGAATCTCCAGGGAATTTGGGAAATCCAGGAAAACACCTAGCATGGTTTTAATGGCTCTCCAGAGGCGTTGTCCAGAGCAAGGATTAAGTTAGATTCAGGGTTCACTTTCAAGATGAAGCTTGTTAGGTTTCATTTTCTGCTGGATGTTAAGTTCACGCGTGATGTCTCCTCAGGGTCATGTTTTCCCAAAGCAGCAGAAACTTTAGGAAGCCTGATTTAATGAATGGTTCTGATTGACCTGAAACATGATGTGTGTGTGGGTGTAGATACATATTATATATATGTGTCTGTTTATATGTCTGGGTAGGGTGCAAAGAATGTGTTTTTGAAGGTATGTTTATGCATTTCTGCATACATTCAGCTGTAATATTGTCTTCTGTCCTTAAAATCTATTATTCCAGCTGTGAATGCGTGTACGTATATTAAAACACTGTATGCTGGAGTCTCTCTCTTGTTATAACAAACCTCGTGAAAAGCAAATAAAGAGACATTGTTCTCCTAGCAGGCTTGGAAGGACTCAGTATTTATCTTCTATGAATTTTGATAGTTTTTGTTCAGCATGTTTGCAGTTATGATGGTGGGGCTTTTTTTTTTCGTTGTTGTTTTTTTTTGCCTGTCTACTTAAGATCTTATGCTGGTGGGAAGCTGAAAACATTCAGATCCTTTCAGTTTATTTGTTACTTAATGAAAACAGAAATCAAGCTTCTGGATTGAAATGTTGATGTTTGATAACATTCTGGCATATTAATTTCTAAATGGTTACATTTTTTTTTCTAATACCTTCTGTCACTAGATACCAAGCTCCTTTGCTGGAGCACGGCTTCTCTCGCAAGCCCCCAGGCAATATTTTTAGTAGGACACTGACGCATTGCAAATACTCCTGTTCTCCTAGAAAAGGCTTTGCTGGCTGTTGTTGAAAGTAGCACCAGGACGGCTAGAAATGAGAGATCAGAGGAGGACGACGCTGCCGCGTCAGTGTGTTTGCTTTGTGCCTCTGATGGAGGGTTTGTGTCCGGCTATGCGGGTGAGTGCCTGTGCGGATGTGAGGGCACTTCCCCAGCTGCTTTCTGAGCCAAGGCTGAGGACCCAGGGCTTTATTTATTTTGAAATGCCTTGTGAAGAAGTAGAAGGAGATCCGTGAAGAAGTGCTGAGTCTACTTCTAAGTCAATTAGGGATCATATCCATAGGCATGACGTGGTTTGAAGAGGATAGGGTGATTTGTCTGAAGGTGTTACCTAATTAGAGGGTATAGTCAGGGCTCTAATTAGCCGTGACACCCTAAAGATGTCATCGAAGCCCTCTTGAGGCACCGCTGATCCAGCAGCGTGGCTGTGAGCTGTCTGGGCGGTGTGGCCGTGCATGGCTGGGACTGCCGCCCTCCGTCTGGGAGACAGCCCAGATGCTGGAAGAAGCCGTTCCTTCAGGTGGCTCGCGATGCCCTCCAGGGCTGCTGCCAGCATCGAGTGATGTTCATAAAGTTGCAGAATGAAAGAAAAGCTGCAGCAGATGGAAGAATTAATACTAGTGCCCATTATGTGGGAAATCTCTCTATTTTCCCAAAGGGGATCATTTTCTGCTGCTCCCTGCTCAGGGGAGGCTGGAGGAGGACGGCTGGAAAGGTTTGCAATAAATGATGCTGTACTGTAGTTGTGACTGCATTTGCAGCAGCTGGTGGAGGGATCGTGACCCCTGTCTTAGCATTGCCTTACAGAGGGGACATGGGATCAACCGAAATCTGGCTTGCCCAGACCTGGTTGTATTTAAATACTGTGCAACACACCCTGCGAGGGGGAAATTGGGCAGAAAGTGGCACAAGAAATGCTGGGTGAGGGGGAGAGGCTGCTGTGGAGCCTTTGCCCTGATGCTGGAATCAACTCGCAGCCTGGACCTATGCTAGCCCAAACCTGGGTGGTGGGGTGGAGAGGAGGGACTGGGGACTGCTCTTTTCCTGCTTGCTAGTAATCAAGTCAATTTGTATTTACTGAGTCAGTTCAGTCCTCCCCATGAGCAGAGGACACTGAGTTGCCCATTCTCACCAGCGATTCTATGATTCTGGAGCTGGGAAGTTGGCTGATGGATAAGCGTGGAGAGCAGGGCTGGTTGTTGTTCCCAGCATCAGTGAGAGAAAGCATCCTCTCTCTCGTGAGGACTGAGGTCCCCACCACTGTCAGAGCTGTCTGAACTGCAGGAGGGTTTGAATCCAGCCTCTTGGCACCCAAATGCCTCCTGATGGCGATGCTCAGCTCTGGGAGTAGCAGTGGACCTCTCGGACCTCCTTGGAAGGAAGGAACTACTGTTTTGATGGGAAGAGAAGGAGATCCTCGGAGGAAGGCAGAGTCAGCTCTGTGTTTCATCAATGTTGTGAGCAAAGTCACTATGCAGAGGGACTGGTGACCAGCTTTGCTTCTCTAAGTAGTATCATAGGCATCCTAAAGCAAACACACAACCAGGCACATCCCGATGCTAGCAATTATGGAGGAATGTGCCTGATTTTAATTATGTGGGTGTTAAGCCAGTGAATTAATTTTGTTCATAAAGTTGCAGCCTGGTATTTTCCTACTTCTCATGGTCTCTGGTGACTTTCCCATTCTCTGCAGCACAGGTGAGAGTGACTTGGAGACTGGATGTAGGAAGTTGTAGGACCCTGCTGTGGCCATGCAGGGCTGACCTACACAGCTATCCCTACTCCACAGCATTGCCATGGCTTCCATGTGTGGCAGGGGGACACGCTGCATTTTGGGGTTCCATGTTATAGGTGATGGATGGGGAGGTAAAGAAGGTAGCTGCTTTTTGACCACTGCATCTTTGTTGCTCCAGCTTCTTTCAGGGTGACTATCAAGGCATCTTACTGTTACATGCTTTGCAAATGCCCAGCAACAGAGCGGAAGATGAAGCAGGCTGATTCCTGTGCGGGCACAGCAGCTATTGCACACTGCGTGGAGTCACCTGTAAGAGGTGTAAAGTTCCCTTTGCAGGAGCTTTGCAGGCTGAGCAGGGTGGAAGGAGGGATCTGCTGCTGCTGCTGCCAGCGTGCTTGGAGAAGGCTGGGCTGGATTCCTCTGGGCTAGGCGTGAGCGTTCACTTGTGAAATTAAACAATATTACATATAATGAAACAACCTTGTGTCTGCTTGGAATTCAGGTATACTCTCTGCACTGTGGTTCTTTTGTCCATGGTCTAAAAAATGCTGGTGATAATGAGGACACATCCTCTCCTGTGGTTAGAGCTTGGTTCTCAGATGCAAAGGGCAGGCAGCCTGTGCTAGTCTTTGCCAATGTGTGATTTACCTTCCTCTGTGCATCTGAACTAAGGGCTTGAAAAATACAGTAAAAAGGAGGCGAGAGAACAAAATGCTGCTGCTTCTCTGAGATTTGATTAAAAAAAAAAAAAAAGCTCATCTAGTCCTCTGGGCTTCTCACTTAGCAAAGAGTTCTAGAAATAAGAGCATTAATGCTGAAGGTGCACCCACAAGTAACTGTGGGTTTGGGGACAGGACAGTTCTTCTCTGGAGGCATTTGGATGAAGTGCATTTTGGATTTTTTTCTGACAAAAGAGTGGGTTATTCTTGCTCCCTGACTATGAGGCCCTTCAAAACCGCCTGGGATTGCTCAGCTTTGGAATCCTTGCCTAGCCTGTTCTCTTTTCCCAGCATGCTGAACGCCTGTATGGGTGGGAGGCTGTCTGATTTGGGAACATGGCTGGGGGGGGCAGGGGAAGAAGTCACACCGAACAGCGGCCGCTGTTTTTCACAGCTCTTCCGCGACATGGTTCAGAGCGGTTTCCTCTCACCCCATACCCCAGACATGTGCGGGGCGGCCGATTCCCCACACGTGTTGCACAGACACGTTTCCGTGCTGGCTCTTTGTGCCTGCCCACCTATTTGCAGCTGGGGGAGTTGAAGCTGCTCTTTTTTTTTTTTTTGTGATTCATAAAAAAAAAAAAAAAGTCTTTCTCTGGATGGAGTTGTCTGTGCCTTTATTGACCCGGTTCCGGGAATGACAGAGGCTTTTCCGTCTCCTGGATGCCTGATTTCTGCAAGGGCTCTGGAGCAGGGTCCAGCCCTTGCTGCTGGTGTGTTTCCAGTCCTTCTAACGTGATTAGTTTGACAGGCCCATTGGGTATGTTGGCGAGTCTAGTTTTTATTTCGTGTGTGAAAGTAAGTACTGTGACAGGGCACAAAGCACTGGCTAATGCTTAAATCTCTACTGGAGGGAGCATATTGCCTCAACAGTATTTCTGACAATGCCACAGATGTGCTATGCCACCTGGCAGACCCCCTTGCCCTTTTGATGTGACATTTCTGTACGTCCCAACTCCCAGGGAATTTTGGGGGCTTCCCCTTTCTGGCTGCAGCTGAGTTTTTTTGCTTGGAGAATGTACAGTTTGGGCTCTGTGAAACCCAAGTATTGCAGGATATCCTGGGTGTGCACCTGGGAGTTTCCAGTGAAGGCATCCACGTTCCAGAAGTCCAGCAAGCTGCTATCAGCCATTTCTCATCCACGCACCCTGCTTGCTGGGCTCCAGTTTGGTGCACGTTGCCCTCTCCCAGCAATGCTGAGACACACCAACTTCTTGGGGTTTGTTTACATGGGAACAGGACTTGCGAAAGAGATCATCGATGCTCCATATCCCAACTCTGCACAGTGCTTTTTGCTGTATAGACAAACCTGCTGCAACCCAGACCTCTTTGCTTTGGATCATCAAATTCATGTTCACCCCAGCTTGCTTCTCTGCCAAGCAAGCATATGAAGAGTAACTTCTCCAGCAGCCATGGTGGGTCCTTGACTTCAAGGGCACGTGGTATTTGTGCTTCCTAGTTTTAGCACATCTTTACCTGCAGTCAGGCCAGCAAGGCTGTTTCTTCCACGTAAGGCTGCCTTACACACTGGGGAGAGCCAGTTGTGCGCTGATGGTATCTCCCCAGTGTTGGCAAAGGGAAGGAGGAGAAGATGATGTGGCTTGCCCAGGTCAGAGATATCTGTGGCAAAGGAAGTGGGCTGATGATTTTGACTTTCCCTCTTACAAGGAATTGGGATGGTCTGACCTGTGTTTTGGTCTACGACTCAAATGGGAGGTTTGGCTTATTGCGTATCTGCATTCAGGCTTGGAAAGTTCCCCATAGTACATGACCAGGGTCAGCGTTTAACCTTGTCATGACCCAGGACTGCAGAGAAGCATTATTGCCTGCAAAGATGGGAAACTGAAACCTGGATTGGCTTTGGGATTTCCTTGAGGTCCCAGAGGCAGAGCCGGTGGCAGAAAACCAGACTTCTGGAGTTGCTGACAGCTCATGCCAGCTGTGGGACACATTAGTAAATAGTCTGTGTAGACCAAAGCAGGGCATCCGGCTCTCTATGCAGCACAGTGTGCTTATCTGCCTGTCTGTCTCTAGTTCTTCTGGCAGCCAAACCCCTGAGATGACATTTAAAGGCTTTACATTTATTCCCTCTTGCCAGTTCCAAATCAAATTTGCTGAGTTGTCAAGCTGAAGATGCTTTTTTCCTAAGTGCTGGCCCTGCAACAGCTCACCCTGCTCCATCCCTGCCTTGGAGGAGTCCAGCCCTGCCTCTGCTGTCACTAGCCGTAATGCATGGCGGCTGGAGCAACAGCTCAGCTGGTGGATGTGTGAAGAGAAACAGATTTCAGCTTCTTTTTTCACTGTTGCTCCAGCCATGCTGGAATCAGCCCGCAGTGGGTGCTCAAAAGTGGCAGACGGAGCCAGGGCTTGCACTGGGAAAGAGGTAGTGGGATGGAGAGGCCAGTGGTAGGGACTTGCATACAATTCCTTCCTCCTCCTCAAGCCTGCATCTGACCTAGGTCTTAGTGACAAGCGTGCATGCAATGAGCTGCTGGGTTCTCAGCAGCCCTGGAGACAGCCAGGATGAGTGACACTACTCAGTGGCTCGCCTGCTGGATTTCAGCAAGGAAGGCAAGTGCTTGTCCGCATGTGGTGAGTAAATTGCTCTCTTGTCCCCGGAGGCTGTCACTCTGATGCTTTGCCATGCTGTGCTGGCAGGGTGCACCAGAGGATGCCTGTGTTGCTGTTGTCTGCCTTGGGGACAAGCACAGACACGTGTCTCCAGCTGGAAGTCAGCTTGGGGAGAGGAAAAAGCTCCCCAGAACATGCATTTGCAAGCTCTGGTGCATCGTAGTCCCTCCCAGGTAGTCATAACCTTCTGCCACCATTTGAGCTGGGGGGAGAGGTGCTGGAGCTGTCCCTTGGTCCTGGCACCACCAGGCAGCTCCAGCTTTGGTCATTATGGCATTTTGAGGGTTTTGTTCCATGTATTTTTAAATCCATCCCTTCCTCTTGTACAAGCCTTCTCCCAGATGTGGCCTGATGATAAAGTCAGTCCTGAGACAGATGTGTTTTGCTGGGTTTTGATAGGCTCTCACCTCCCACTTGACACTCTCCAGACCCTGCAAGTGTCTGTCGAAAGCTGCCTGAGCTCTGTCCGAGCAGCGTTTTCCAGGAGGGATGGCAGTTCAGAGGCTATCACATAAATCAGTAGGGTGATGCCAGTTAACCCATCCAATGGCCCTCCTGCACCCCTGGCACTCACCACCATGCCCGTAGAGGACACCAAGCAGCTGCTTGACTGTAGGGACACAGACTGACCTGCATCTTGGCTTTTAAAGGGCAGGGTCAGCACATGTGGATGAAGCAAGGAGCAATAACAGCACTGGCATTACAGCATTGGCTTCAATGACCAGAAGCCCGAGGTTGCTCCTGTCATCCCGGCTAGGAGATGGAGGAATTTAATTATCATTCTAACTTCTTCCAGAAGTAGCTCAGATGCCTCAGCAACAGACAGCTTTCTGAAACTGGAAGGAGGGGAGAAAAACAAAGGAGCTCTCCTTTTGCTGAGCACTGGCCAGTTAACACTTTTAGCCGTATCATGCCCATATCGTGTGACTGGGCTCCAGGGGGCTCGGATCATCCCCCTGAAGGCACCGCTGGGCACTGCCATATCCACAGGACAGCTAGGTAGCACCTCTGCTGTGGTAGTGCTCGGTTTCAAAGCACTGCCTGCTCACTGTCCCCCTGCAATTGCTGCTGTGGACATTAATTTTTCCCAGATTTCTGCTTCCCTTTGAATATCTCTGCTATGGATCATTTTCCTTGCATGTGTTAGCTGGTATTTTCGCAAAACTGAATCTTGTGCTATTTCCTGCCTGTCTTTCTGTGATTGCTCTTGCTCCCTCTTCTGATGTGCCTAAACCCACCTTGATCTTTGCTTCTTCTCACTTTGGAGGACAAGATTTGCCCTTGTTCTAAAAGTTTGCAAGTGGGGAGGAATTAGCCGTTTAAAAGATGAGAAAACCTGTCCACCTGTGTCTTGCTTAGCACCTCCTCAGCTGGAGGAAAGCAACTCCAGTCCCATGGTAACCAGGATGGGGGCATAAACCAGACGTTTTGGGGAGGGGCAGAGCTTCATAGGAAGGGAAGGGCTGCAGGGCTGGGGCAGGCTGCTGGGGCTGGCAGGAGTTTCCAGGGCCTGCGGGGTAAGCTCCTGGCTGCAGCAGTGGTGACTGGACCAAGTGTCAGTGAGGCCAGGCTGGAGAAGAGGCGGTGTCTTCTCTGTTGTGGTGTAACTAGGGTTTCACGTTGGTGGGAGGTCCAAAAACTAGACAGCTTGTCCTTTAGCAGTGTTTTCCCACAGTTCTCTGTAGCTTCCCAAGTGGAAACATATTTTAAGCTTGAAGTCTCCCCTATGCAATCTATTCCTCTAGCTGAGTTGTTCCTGGAGCTGAGTCTGTACAAGGGGTACATGATAACTCTTTCTGAGCTCCTTGTTTATGTCTTGCTTCTTTAACTGCTAGTTGTAGTCTCTTCCAGCTGCTGCTCTTGTTGCCTCTCCTGAAGGAGACAGGAACAGCAGTAAATGGGAAAGGATTCCTGCAGACTCCCTGGCCCTCACTGTGTGCCCTGAGCAGGGATGGAGCATCCCTAGTGTGGGGTCCTCCTGCTTTGCCCTCGTTCTCTTACAGCTGGCTGTGCACCTCCAAGGGGTGTGGGCAGCTTTGTTTGTGCGAGGTGGCAGAAATGGGAGCATTCCTGAGAGGATGGAGTGGAAGGGGTGGCTTTTCCCATCTGGAGCAAGAAACCCCTTTCTGCACCCCATTGTTTGGTGTTTTTTTTTTTTTTTTTTAGACCTTGACTTCCTTATACCCTTCATCACAGTAGCAGGACGATGCTGCTTTTCCCAAAGCTTGGTGCAAGGGGACCACCACCTCATGCTACAAGCTCAGGAGACAGACAGCAGCTTAAAGACTAAATATATCTGGTGCTGCAGCTCTTGGCTTCTACAAAAATAAATCTTACTGAGGTAACTTTCTGCAGTGCACTTCTCAGGGCTGCCTCTGCTGTGGTTTCCACTGCGATAGCATTTGGCTAACACAGCCAAACATGAGTGGAACAAGCCTGGAGCTGTATAGAAAGTGATAAGATAAGGCAGGGTTATGATTTGCCTGTCTGATCCTGAAGCTTTGTGCATTATTTAGTGTGTGTAGCAGGAGGTCAGTAGCCTCCTGATAATTTTCATTAGATTAGTTGGGCAGGATAATCACCTGCTCAGAAAAAAACAACTTGACACTGTTCAATAGTTGGGGTTTAACTGAAAATAAATAGTCTTGTAATTATAAGGACATTATCAAGGTCAAGAGGCTCAAAGATTCACCTGCTTTTTTCTTCTGGTATGTTTACAGAGATCCTGCAATTCTTTGTGAGAGGGGTTTTATTTTTTTCCTCTGTTAAATTCAAACCGAGAGCTTCAGAGCTCTTAAAGGAAATTCAACACTTCCACAGCAGTGGACGTGAGTGGTGTTGCAATAACCAAGTGGTGCTTGTGCCCTGCTGCAGCTGAGTGACCCCATGCTAATGAGTGGGGCACTTGCTAGCGAGATGGAGTGCATGCTGCCAGCCCAAGCAGACCTAACGGAGGCAGAGATGCTCTTCCCTCCTTATCTGTGCTAATTGTTGGATGGATCCAGCCCAGAAGACCAGGCTGTGCATCGCTTCCTGATAATGACGCAGAGGGTATCCTTCCTTGAGAGCCCAGCACGAGTGCCACCCTGTTGAAATGAGAGCGTGCATTAGCCCCTGGGGGTGGCTGCTGCTGCAGTTAGCTGCTGCTTTCTGAGGAAGGAAGGGGTGGGAGCAAAGCTGATACCCTAATCAGTACGGATGGTCTCTGCTAAGGAAGCAAATAGGATATTAAACCTGGGCTTGGTGCTTGTGCACTGCTATGGTGCCTGCCCTTTTCCACCCTAGAAGTGGCTGTACTTGCTATTTATCTTCCTCAATCACATGCAAAAATAAAGCCTGGAGGGATCTTCGTAATCTTTTCATCTGGCTGGCTGCAGCACCAGTGCTGGCTGGGTGAGATCCAGGCACGGCTCACAGGTGCTCAGGGTAGGTTTGGAGCTGGTAGTGCCCAAAGTGATGGAGAGCTTGCTGTGTCTGTGCTGGGTGCTGTGGTTCCTCAGCAGTCTGTTGCGACGGCAGGTAGTGTTGCTTTGAGCCAAGCAGTGGTGTGGAAGACATGGGGGAAGCTCTTGTCTCGCTGTCATGAGCCAGGAGAGCTGCTGGCTGCGCACGGAGACTTCAAACCTGGTAATGGATATGGCAGAAGTCGCAGCATTTGCGTGCTTGTGCCAGCTGTGCACATCTCTGCCCTGGAAAAAGCGAGCTGCTGATGTGGCCAGATGAACTAGTGCATTGAGCCCTTGCTGCTCTCGAGTTTTGTTTTTCCCCAGCCTAATGGCCCGTAAGTGGGGACTCTTGTCAGCAGAGCTGGTGAGGCTTTGCGCTCAGCCCATCGTCGCTAGGAATCTGCTGCTCCCGTTCCCTGTCACAGGCTTTGACGAATGCCCATGGGAAAGCGAGGGCACGGCTCAGGCTGATGTGCCAAGTGACTGATGGTGTGGTCTGATGACTGACGCCACGCGTCCGCGGCAAGCACACGGGTGCTCCCTCGCTCTTCCTCCCCAGGAGATGGGAGGAGAGGAGGCTGCCTGACAGCTTGTTTTGAAAGCAAAATGACTCCAGGGCTGGATTCTGGTTTGGTTTTTCTCCCCCCCCTCCCATCATCTCTTCTCCCCCCCCCCCCCCCTTTTCTTTTTTGCTTGACAGAAAAAGCATAACTTGTCTTTGTTTAATTGGTGCTTTGTGCCTGTCTCCTGCCAGAACTCAGCGACAAGGGGGCTGCCTGGATCAAAACAGCTCGAAGTTGGGAGGCTGTTACACGTCTGGCCTGCCTGTTTAAAACAAAAAAACCCAACTTTTGTTTCTCCTCCCCACTCCCAGTTGTAAGCCAGTTTCTTGTGCACCACAAAAGCAAAGCGGTGGATGCTGTTGTAAGCCCTCCGCGGAAGACACCCCATCAGAGGAGCCCGACTGAGGCAGCCAGCGCGCGGCTGAGCACCGGGGAGGTGGCACACCGCGCGCTTGACCTTCCGCTGAGCGTGGGGTTCGGAGCATCTAATTGGCATGTTTGTGTAAGGCTTCGGACTGCTTCATGATTTTACAAATGAGACCTGCCGGTGCTCGAAACACAGAACAGATGCAAGCGCGCTGTACTCCTTGGGCAGTGCTGCAGCGTGCTGGCAGCAGGGTGAGGAGACCAGCCGTGCAGCTTTTTTGGCAGTGTTTCTAGTGTAAGCAGGGCAAAAGTAGGGTTAGAGCAGTGCCCCTGGCGCTCTGGGAGGGTCCCTTCAAATGGTCTGTCTTGGTTTCCATCTCTGTTGAACATCTGTGATGATGTGAGGCCAGGTAACGTCTCCTCGGGGCGGGGAGGTGTGAGGGTGGCAGGACGTCCATGTCCATGTCTTCAAGCTCTAATTTTGGCAGAAAATGGCACAGGGTTCTCTGCATGCGGACCTGCCAGAGCCTTTGCAGGCTGGGCTTGCCCTCATCTTTGCAGAGCAAAGGCAGACAATTTACTGCAACACGTGGCTCATGCCTGATGAGTGCTTCTCTCTCCAAGGGGCTCCAGCTCCTCTCTTGGATTTTGGGAAGGGGCTGGGGGTGCCTTAGTGCTGCTTGTTCCAGTCCTGCCTGTTGGGGTGGTTGGGCCAAGAATTTGGGAGATGATAGGGCATTGACCAGGTGTCCCCTTGAGGTCCCTTCCAGCTGGATGTGTCCCTGTGCAAGGAGGCAACAAGAAAGTCAATTGGCTTGGATTTTTTTAGTCTCTACTATGGAGTTTTCAGGGTCAATACAGCAACTTGTGGCTTGTTCAGCTGTGCTGTGCTTCTAACTCTGCCTTGTACAAGCATAGGTAGCTTTTGGTGCAGAGCAGGCCTGGTGCATGTGGGGCAGAGGAGGTGGAGTGGATTGCAGGTGGCATCACCGCAGCGGTTTGGTCACTTCTGAGTTAATCAGGGCAAACCTGGTGCTGGGGGGATGCTTCTGTAGGTGTTACTGGGGTTTCTTCTCCGGGTGATGGGAGCAAAGCATAAAGTGACTTGTCTGTGAACAACCCATCTTTGCTAGGAATCTGCTGCTCTTGTTCCCTATTCCATGGGCATCTTGGGGAGCCTTGCTATAGGTGGTGAGCAGAGTTTTCCCTTAGGGGAAAGGGAATCCTGGGAAGGGGCTTGCAGAAGAATGCAGAGAGGGGAGTATTTGCAGCTGGAGGCTGGTGGGATCTGACCGGGGCTCATTTTCCCAAGGAAAGGCAGTTGCAGTGATGGGCATGTGAGAAAGTGGGGGCCTGGAAGAGCTGGGTGCAGCCGCAGGGGTGGAGTGGTGCTGCAGTTGATTTCTTTTGGCCAGGGAGGTACCGTGGTGAGCAGGTGATGGCCAGGATGGGAGTACAGTAGTTACTGTGGAGGCATCTGGAGAGAGAACCAGGGAAACCCTGCCCATGGCAGTGGGGTTGCAACTAGATGATCTTTAAGGTCCCTTCCAACCCAAACCATTCTATGATTCTATGAAACTGGTGTGTGCTGGGCTGAATTGGAAGTGACTGTCAGGTCTCCACGAGATGTCGGTGACCCTGCTACAACTTACTTTGTGCAGACACCAAAGTTCTGTGAGGGGGATCTCCTCAGTTTTGGTAGGTTCTTGCCTACAGAGGAGAAGGTAAAAGGGCTGGAGCTGAGTCCTGGCTGGACTGCACAGTCCCTTTACTGTCCATGGTGAATGGTGCTGCTACAGTGATCTTAGCCCGCACTTGAGACAGGCCAGGAGTGAAATGCCATCTCTGAGAGACCAAAGCCCTGATGGGCTGCACATGTTGTGAGCGATGGGGATGTTTAAGTTGTGGACAGGGCAGGATGCCCAGAGGAAGAGGTATTTGAGGGAAGCAGACCCTTGGGGCTTGTTCCTTATTGTATTTTCTATGGGAGTTTGGACCCTTTTATGGGAGGGAAATAAAAACAAATAGCAGCTTCATCACAGCAAAATCCGGATTTGCCAGATCATCTTGGTCAAGACTGTCTGTGCTCTGCATGTACGATTTTTCTTCAGTTTTTCTGGGACTGCTCCAGGCATCCTCCCTCAGGGGTGGTCTTTCTCCCCCATCCACAACCCTTCTTGCAGCCATACAGAGCCTTTCCTAGCTTGTTCTCTGCTCTGGGCTGAGCAAGGCATTGGTGCTCTGGATTGGTCTTGCTTCTGAATTCGTACAGTCTGTTCAGTAGGTCCGTATTCCAGAGCTGGCTGTGTTGATCTGCAAGTGTGAAGAAGCCAACAGCCACTTTTGTGGGCCAATTCTCTCCTATTTTTAGCAGTTGCAGCGCTCCTACCCCCCCAAGCTGACGGCTGTGGTTGCCCTCCTTGGGGATGTCTGGAGGAGAGCAGGGCAAGGTGCTCTATTCTGGTAGTTTAAGGGGTAATGCAATGAGTCTTTTCTGCTTTTCCTGCTGACCTTCCTTCTACCTAAGCGTTAGTTACTGTTTTCTGGCCAGTGGAAAATAACCGGTATACACCTACTCTTAAGTTCCTGAGGAGTCTTACCTTTATTTCTAGGCTGGAAATACCATACTCCATAGGGCAGAAATTGAGGGCTGCAGTAAATTCCAGCACTGCACTGTAGCCTGTGGGGAGCAGCCCACTGCTTCCCTGGGACAGATGCTGTGTTAGTGTCTCCTTGTTCTTGCTGGCAGATATGTGATGGACAGTGGCTCCTCTGCCCTGAGTCTGGGGACAGGGCTGTGGGAGGCAGTGATGCCCTTCAGCAGAGGAGGTTTGGTTGGGAGACTTCTGCAGTGCACCGTGTCCCAGGGACCAATTTTCTGTTCCTTCAGCCTGATGAGAGCTCAATCTGCTGCAAGCTCTTGATGTTTGTGCCTTTCCAGGTGGAGAAGGTGCAGGGGGTAGAGGGGATGGCCTCTTCCTGCATCCCTTTTCCCCATCAATGGGATTCAAAGCTGGGGTGGCAGTCTCTCTTGCAGAGGTGAGTGGGGAGCCCTAATTGGTCCTCTTCCCAAGACTCCTGTGTGTGTTAACGACCTGTAATGGGATGGGTTGTGTTAGCCTATTAAGCCCCAATGGGGTTCCTTGTCGACTTAAAAGTGTGAGGAATTTCACTCAACCATGTTAAAACATTTCCAGCCCCTTTAATAGCTTCATGCATTGATTTAACCCTATGGCAGCTGGGGTTGTTTGCTGGGAAAAGCTGCCTGACTCCCCCCAGCCTCCTGTCCTGCCTTCATGCTGCTACTTAGGCCAATGTTGGTGTTTCTAGGGAATCTTACTAACAGGAGAGCTGCTCTAGCTCTTGCCTTTGCTGTCTTCCTGGTGGCTGGCTCCGGGAGCCAGTGTGGAAGCAATTTTCCTTCCATGGTGCTGAGCGTGGTCTTGCTTTGCTGCTTTTAATGAGTGTAATTTTGCCCTGGCTCGTATCAGCCACAGTCCACCTGTGCTGCCAATTACATCGGCGGATTTGGTGTGACCTGCGGAGCTGGGTCGGGGTGTCCAAGGTTTAAGTGTTGCTGAGCTGCAAGGTGTGAAAAATCTCACCAGTGTTGAAATGGAGAGGGGTGGGGGAGCAGCTTTCTGCGTTATGAAAGACCTAAGGACATGCCAGTATCAGGTGCTGTTGATCCCTGGGGAACTTAGAGAATCAAGGGCTTGCTAATTGCAGGAGTGTTGCCAGCATGTTGGGAAAGAAATTCTCCTTAATCACAGGCTGTGTGCCCTAATATGCATACATATTTTTTTTGGTAATTCTATTAGTTAAATGTGTATTAACACCTAGGGAAGGCTATGCGTGTGGATCTGAAGTGCATGCTTGTATGCAAACACACTGACAGGGTTCTGTGGGAGTGAGGGTGGTGGTTCTGCAACATAAACACGATGCATTTGTCACACATTTCCCATTTCTGGAGAAGTTGGCATGCAGGTCAACATGTGCCTTGCCTATGCTGACCCAGGCACTGTCCAAGATAAGCTTTCTGCAGTGTCCATGTAGCTGTGACTTCCTTCTGGCTCATGGCTGATGCTCAGATTCGTTCCTTGACTCCTTGTAAAAACTGCTGTCATTATGGTTTCAGTCATTGCAGGACAGGTTAATAGGAAAATATTGTCTGGAGTGGTATTAGCCCTTACCCCTTGGGTGCCCAGGCAAAAGACAGTGGTGGGGGTGTGGAAACCAGGGTAGGTGGGGGATGGCAATCCCAGTGAGCCCTGTCCTGGGGCCTGTGCTGATATTTCTGTGCTAACAAGCAGCCCCTCTGTGCAAATATGCTGATATCCGAGGCATGCATTTAGAGTTTTGGCTGGTTCAAGATGTTCTGTTGGGGTCCAGCATCAGAGGGCTGTGAGAAGACATACCATTTTGGAAGCTAGCTGGGCACTGCAGTGACTTGAAGGGTACTGTAGTCCTGTCTTGGTGCAGAGCAGGAAACACAGCCCATGGGGAGAGCAATCTCTGGCAGTATGGCTGCCTGTGAGGTATCTTACAGAAATAACAACTTGTGTCAACTCTTATTTTGTTGAGGATTCTGGTGCAGGGCGCAGTTCCTGTTGTTGCTGGCAAGCAGTGCTCAAAGGCTGCGCGTGAGGGTAATTTTGGGGCAGAAGCTGTGCTGGCTCTCGCCCTGTGTGTGTCATTCAAAAGTGCTGTGCTCTAATTAATAATTCTTCAATTAGGTACAGGGAAGAGAGATCCAAATTTTCAAGGTGGGGTGACTGAAGGGAAGAGCTGCAAATGAATGAGGTGTTTGTAGGCTTTGTCCTCAAAGCTGGGGGGGTGAGGGTGGGTAGATGGGTGGGAATTGATGCGCTTTGAACAAATGTGAAGATGCTGTTGATAAGATGAAGGCTAGCTTCTATTTCAAAGGCTTAGACCTTCTCTGGACACCCTGGCATAGCCTGACCTGGGTCTGTTCTTTCTTGGCAAGGATATTCTTGTAAATGGAAATGCTGGCCTGGGTGACCTTCTGTGTCTGACTGTTGGAGGAAATGTGCTGAGCTGAAACAAGCATTTCCAGAGCTGAGCTCTTGGTCTCAGGGTCTGTTGATCTCCCTGCTGAGATGCTGGGGTTGGCAGCCTGGCCGCGGTCCTTCTCAAGTGCCTGGGCTTGCTCCCAACCGAGGCCCATCAGACCACTTGTGATATGAGCTTGCTTCTGACTCTGAAGGTCAAATGGCTTGCAGCAGGGTGACAAAGGAGCCCTTGATCTGAAAGCGAGATTGTTCTTGTGCCTCGCCCCAGGAGGGGTCTTGTGGGCTGGGATGCATGCTGGCTGAAAGGAATGCTTAAAATGTTCTTTCTTTGCTCCTGTCAAAAGCCCTTGCGAATGTGAATTAAAATATCTGCCCCAGTGCTTTCCTGCTGCATGCTTCAGGCTGGCTTATTCCCTGAGAATGGCTTGATCAGTACAGCCAGATATCCTGGGGTCCTGTCCCTGACAGCGGACAGTAGTGGACATGCAAGGAAAGGCCTAAGAACCGGGTGAGTGTACACTGTGTAGCTCCAGCCTTTGACAGCCTATGGCTCAAATGTCAGCCAGAAGTAAAGAGATTTTATTTATTCCCCTCTCCCCCACCCCACCCCACCCCCCCCCCCCCCCTGCTGTGAATTTGTCCAAGTGCATAGATTCAGGAAAGAAAGCCTTTATCACCTGCAGCATCCTCCAGCCAGGAGTCCCAACGCTCTACTACACCTATTGTGAAAAGCGGGTCCTTTCTGAGTTAGGGACCTGTTACTTGCATGCTGGCTTTTTCTGCCTCCTGCTGTGGAGGCCTTGGGTGCTGTCAGGGGCTCAGTGACTCGTGTCTCCCACTCTACCAGTGCAAAGCCTGTGCTTGGGTACCTCCAGCCCTGCAGCTGCAAGGTATCCCGCAGCAAGGCTCTATGACATGAGTCCTGCATGATGCTGTGCATCCCAGCTTCGTGTTGCATCCCTTCTCTGCCCTGCCGTGGCTTGTCCAGCGTCTGCAGGCACATGTTCCATGCTGTGCTGCAGACGAATGGTTGCACAAGTCCAGTGCTGATGTGTGACAGCTGAAAGATCAGCTTGTTTCTGCAGGGAGGCAGTGGCTGCACCCGGGTGCAAGATGCTGCTGCGGTCCCATGTGCCTGTGCCGGGCTGTTGTGCTGCAGCCATGAGGCACATCCTTGCTGCATCTCACTTTTTTCCCTGGCTCCTTCTGTTCTTGAAGCTTTGTTCAATTACGTTTTGGCATAAAGCAATAGAGGGCTCTCATACTGGGCAAAAAATGTCAACATTTCAGCCTGAAAAATACCTCATAAATTTCTCTATATGACTTTAAATTAAAAACAAAGAGCTGCAAACTGGCAGCACCCATTCTGGTGAGCCTTTGAGAGTCCCCTTTTGATCAGGAGGGAAAGGCATTGGGGTGACTTTTGCATTGCAAGAAGTTGTGCTGGGGCTGGAGGGAGGCTGCGATCACTAGATTGATCATCCGGTCTTAATCCATTGGTGATGGTGTGTTAATTGCTGTCATCATGTGTTACCGTGACACTTACACCAGGGGGACCTGTCATACCCTTCCCTTCTGGCAAGCTGTCCTGATGGTGACTATCATTCCTGTCACATCAGCTCTAAATTGAAGGCAATGTGCAGGTCCCTGGGAGGCAATGAGTCTACTTACATGTCGAAGGGTTTGCCAGTTGAAGCAGCGTGGCCCGTATTGCATTTGCAGCCTGATCTGCAAGCTTCGTGCTCTGCTCCTGCTGCAAGTGTGGCTTTCTACCATCTGTTTGCCATGGAGCTGCAGAGCATGGGTCTTGGCCTGAGCAGTGATGTGCAGGGATGAGCTGCCTTGTGCACAGAGGGGAAATGCCATCACGAAAGATGGTGGGAGCTCCCAGCTGCACCATATCCCTATTGTGCTTTGCTGGGAGTGATGCTTAGGCAGATGGGAGTGTTTTGGTCTTGTTCCCCAGCTGCTCTAGGCATGTACTGCTGAGCTGCAGGCAGGAAGCTGTTTACAGTCCCTTGCTCCCTGTGTAAATCATGGCAGGCTTGCTATGTGCTTTTGGGTTAGGATAACCCTGGGCCTAGCCTGCAGATGTGGTGGGTTGCAGACCTGGTAGCAGTGCACCTACATGCTTGGTTAACCAAAAGCTGGGGTTGTAGCTCTTTCCTTAAGAAAAAACACCAAGTACCTGCTGGTATGTTCTCCCCTGGGTGAGACAGGGTCTGAGCCGCCAGACTGCAGCCAGTGGAAAGTGTGTTCCCTGCATGCCATTAAGTTTCTCACATTGCTATTACAGCTGGCTGTGAAGTGTTTGGGGGATTTCTCTTCTTTCTCCATCTCTGTGTAAGACAAAATCTAATCTGCTTAAGATGCAGGTCTGCATCCACTCCTTCCACCCTGCAACTCTAGGTTATGGATGGTTCCTTAAAAATAACAGCACTCTGTTTTCCTTGAACTGAAGGAGTCTATATGACCTGCGGCCTCTGACCGAGGGATGTTGCACTGGCAAGTGTGGGAGAGGAGAACATTTAATTTCTTTTATCCTATGGTTCTTTGTACCCTCCCTTTGAAATGCCCTGAGCTATTTAGGGAGCGGATGATCAGGAGGCTGGCAAGGATGGGAGGATGAGGGCTAACTGTCACTTGGTGCTGGTCCAGAGTACCCAAGGAGTTTGTGCAGGGCTGCCCAGGCATTCTGGCTGGTGTCTGGGCTACGGCAGCTGGTGGACAGCCCTGCTGTGCCTCCCTCCCTGAATCTGCTGGCCCAAACACTTTTCCCTGGGGGATAGAAGCCTGCCAAAGGGCACTTTGGCTTTCCTTTCTCTTTTTCCTCACAGAGCATGCAAATGCAAAGCTGCCAGGTTTCTCCAGCATCTTCCAGCTCCTGTGGCACAGGCATGGGTAAGCCTCCCCCCCCCCCCACCCCCCCCCCACCCCCCCCCACCCCCACCCCACCCCCCCGCCAAGTGCTACCTGGCTAACCCTGGTCCCTCCCTCAAGAGTTGGGAGATAGTGACTCCAAAGAAACGGCACAGACAGCAAAGGACCTGGCAGCTGCGCTTTGCTCTTCTCTTAAATATATCGTGCAGCTGATCACCAATCCCGGCATGTCTCCTGCACTCAGGAGGGAGGGTATGGTGGCAATGTAGGGAGCAGGGTACAGGGGGTCTGAAATGTGGCTGAGAGGTCAGGGCTCAAATCCAGCCAAATTTAGCGTCACCCCACGCTCTCGCAGGCGATTTGCAGGAGGATATTGCTGTTGTGTGGGCAGTGCAGCGGGTGTTACTGTGATCCCTTTAACAGGGCACTTTCAGAGACACTGAAGAATTAGGTCTCTGGCCCCAGATACCGTGACCTGCTGTGTCTAGGCTGGGCCGAGGACAACCTGGCAAAAGGTTGTCTCGTGGCAGAGCACAAAGCAGGTTTCACTGAAATGCTGCGGAAGGAAGGAAATCCTCCCACCTGGTTGTTTCCAAATCCTCTGCTAATCAGATGGGTTAGGCTGTCAGTATGGCAGAGTCATGACTGTCCAGATGATAACTTCGACTTTTTTGTCATAAGCAATTGAAGGTCCTGCAAAATTGCTGTTTGCAGGAAATTGCTTAGAAAAGCAATTGCCTGATTTTTATTTTTTTTTTCCCCCCCCGAAGCTGGTTGTTCCTCATCTGACCTTTGGCTGCACAAGAGCTTAGAACCTCAGCAGAACCTCAGATGGAACAGGCTCTTGTTTTGGTACTCAAATGCATAGAGACACCTTGACCTGCTAAGGCCAAAGTATGTGTACATCACCTGCATCCCTACTGCTTCTGGGAAGTGAGGGAGTTTTAAGGCCCCTTTGGTTATATGGCTTCTTTCTTTCTTTGTTCGTCTTGCCGTGGCCATGAAGATACGAGCCTTCAGGACCGCATTCCTTGTCTTTTAATGGCCACCTCGCCTCTTTTGACAAACATCCATGGTTTGCTGATGTGTGGGGCTGGGAAGGGAGAGCAGCATCTGGAAAACCTCTCCTAGCATGGGTTGCATTTCTGTCCTCTTGTGTCAGTCAGTAATGCCTGCTTGAGCTCATCTTGCTCTGGAGAAGTTTGCCCCTGCCTTGCTAGCTTTGAACCCTTCTAATATGCTTCCCCAGGCATCTGTTTCTGTGCTTTCTCCAGAGCTGTCACCAGCTGGGAGCACAAACCTCTTCGGGATTGAATGTTCTTGTGTTACCGTTTGGAAATACATGAAGGAAGATATTTCTGGGTGATGATAATGACCTTGTTGTGTTTGAGGTCAGTGAAACCTCAAGCTGCCTCTTTCAGGGTGCCTGTGACATGATCAGTGTGAGTGAAACTGAAATCTTTCTTTGAGGGAAGGATCTCTTGGTTGGTCCCATCTTTAAGCAGTTACCTGTAGCCACCATGCTCCTGTTCTAGTTACTCATCCTGGGAGATGAATCTTTCTTTGATTTAGGCTTCTTCATACAAGGGATATTTCCCCTACTAGGGGAAGCTGTGCAGAGAAGGGAAAGGGTTTTCCTTGTCCTCCCCCACCCCAAACTCAATCCCTCAGTGTTGAAGCATCCTGAAGTCTCTGTAACACCTTGGATGTGCTCATAAGGGTTGCGTGCAATGGCACAGAGGGTCCATGCTTGCCCTCAGCAGTGCCGGAGTCCCGCGTCAGACTGGTGTCCCACTTGCCCTCTGAGCTGTGCCACTGGCCAGCAGACTCCAGAGCTGGTGGCCCGTTGAGGTGCAGTGCAGGAGCCTTTCTTGGCACCTGTTCCCATGCACTTGGCTGCAAGCCCTGTGGTGTCTGCCATCTCTGCTGGGAGGGGACAGGCATGCTGAGGGTTTGATCTTGCCAGCTGCTGGCAATAGCTCATTTTAATTTCCGTAATGGACCCGGTTCCTGCGAAGATGGTCTGGAGAGAGATAAATCACGAGACTTGGAGAAGGTGGGTGGGGGCACCAGGTGAAGGAAGAGCCCATCTAGTTCCTATCCAGTTTCTTCCTCTGTCTCTTGTCTTTTCCAAGGCAGACCTGCCTCCTGCAGTCCTGGATCCTCTCCAGTATCTTAAAGTTTACCAGGCTGGAGATGGTATAAATCACACTTTGAAGATGCTGAAGCAGAGTTTCCTCACCCTGACGGGACCAGGGAGGGAAGAAGAGGAGCAAGAAGGGCTGAAGAGGGGAGGGAACTGAGGCTTGAGGGAGTGAGAGGTGATTTCTGAGTAAGGGTGAATATTAAGCAAGCAGGAGCCTGGCTCAGCACGCAGGAAGGCTGCTTGAAAGGAAAGTGGTGTATTGCCACAGCATGTCACTGCTGCTTCCAATTGCTTTTTCCCCAAATGCTCAGCGTTTTGCACAGGGGCTGCGGGAGCTGTCTTGGAGGAGGGCGATGGATCCAGATCTGTGCTTCCCGCCATCTGGCAGAGGAAAACAGCATTGCTGGGGGTGGTCCCACATGCAGCTGCCCTGTGTCCAAGTTGACCAGACTTTTGCTGCTTCCTTGATTGAGGCTAATGCTATAAAAAAAGTGCTGTCTGATTTTAGCACATGGGCTATGTGCAACATTTCTTCTGGATCTTCTCTTCAGGGCTCTTCTGGAAAAAGGGACCCATAATATACTACCAAAACAAATTGTCTTCCTGTAAGTCTTCCTGCTTAGCTACTTTGTTCTGCATGCTTCCTGCTCTACCCAACTTTGAACAGTGTTGAGCATAGAGCCTTTTTGCAGTCAGCTGGTGAAATGTCCCTGAACATCTTTTTGGAGATCCTCTAAGTGATGGGGGAGCTGCAAGATACCGGGGGTGGGACAGCGAGTAACTCAGGGACCACATGTCTATCTAGTCACCTCCTGTGAGACTCCAGCATGGCAACAGGGTAGAATTAGCCAAAGCTGAGCATCAGGGAAGAGCTCAATTATGCTCATCAGTGGGGAAAAAAAAAAATGCCCCAAAGCTTTAAAAAATTACTGAAGTGGAAGAAAACCTTTTTCCCTTTTCCAAGTCATCTTTTTCTCAGGCTGACCAGCAAGGTACTGTTGCCAAGGTGAGGAGTCAGCCTGGGAGATGGCAGGAAAAAATCCACACAAGTCAATGGGCAAAGGGGAAGTAAAGTCTGCCGCTGGTGCTCCAGCACTGCCCAGTTAAATCCACTCTCCTGCATAAGCTCTAGGAGGCAACTTGGGCTGTGCAGATGACCCTGGGGCTCTGATGTCATGACCTGAGTACATCTTCCTGTGTCTCTGGCTGCAGGTCCTTCAAGAGCTATTAAATGGCTTGGTTTGTAGCATTCTCGGCAGCAATTCTGCCCCTTGTCCCTGTGCCGCAGTCTTTCCTGTTTGCTTGGAGCTGGTGGAGACCAGAATGAGCCTCACAGCTTGTAATGAGCATGGATAATACGGATCAGAAGCGCTCTGGGAAATGATGTTTTCCTTCAATTATCTGTGCTTGTTACTTGTGGCAAGGGAAGGAAGTGCCCTTGAAGGTGAAGGGTGGGTAGAGTTCATACAAAACCAAAGCAGTCTTTTCTTGGCTGGTGCTTCAAGTCTGATTCCTTCCCTCCCTACTTACACAGATATTTCTTTGCATTGATGCCTGAAAGCCATTCTTGTGCAAAAATCTTTGTACTGGGTTGCTCCAACTTCTGCCAGTCCTGCAGAAAAGGCTGCAAATCAGCATATCAGGCAGTGGACAAAGCGGTGTGCATGCAGCGTGGTTTACTGCTCCATGGCCTGCAACTAGTTGCCTTTCTCCCTCTGGACCTGTTTGTTTTTTGTGGTTGGTTGTTTTGGCCTTTTTTTTCCCCCCACCTGCTGTGTCTGTGTAGGCTGTAAATCTTTCCAGGCAGGGCCTCTTGCAGCATGTGTGGTGCCGGAGCTGCTGTCTCAGTCAAAGCCTCGCAGACAAGAGTGTGAATGGATGGTAGGGACGGGATGGCTTGGCACTGCCCCGGCTGATGCAGTGAGCCCAGGAGGCTCCTGTGGAAGTGGTGGCGTTGCAAGTAGGCAGAGGTCTGGGGACCAAAGAACTTGCATTGTTCCTACCTGCCTTCAGAAGAAGGTGATGGGAAGGCTGTGGTGAAGCAGTGAAGGACTGGTATGGAGTAGGAAATCCCTGAGGCAGAATTCTTGCTGGGAAGTTGTGGGCTTCCAGAATACCATGCCCAGTTGCATTTTTAAGTCAATGAAGCCGTACCTGGGGAAACTGAAGCAGAAGGTGGATTTACGAATGACAGGCTCTGGAAGGTGTGAAATGGCCCTGGAGGATTGCATCAGGGAAAGAACTGGGAAAGGAAGACATTCAGGAGTCAAAATGCAGCAGTGAGGGTTGTAAAATGGAGAAAAGAAGTGTGCTCACATGTAGATTTCGGGGGGGACTGAGCAGAGTGGTCAAACTACCAAAAATTGTAACATCTGCAGGGATGCTGCTGGATGCCAGAGAGGAGTGTGGACACTCTTGAATGCAACAGGATGAATCTCTAAGTTATAAAGTGGAAGTGTCTGAGCTGTGTGATCTCAGCCCTTCCAGCTGGTGATGGAAGGAGGGAGAAAGGCTTTTTCACAGTACTGCCAGGGAGAAGTAAATACAAGGGAGACAATAGGTCTATTAAATAGAATTGGTTTCTCACCAATTTCTTTTCCCTTCTCAAGTGACTGAGATCCTCAACATCACTTTATACCTGTCTTTAGCAAGATTAAAAACAGCCCAAAGAGGTGTGGGGGAGATTGGGAACAAAAGACGACTGTACAGAAATAGCTATTAAGGCAAGCTTGAGGGTACTTTGAAAGCATCTCAAATGCTTGGCTAACCTCAGTAAATACTCTTCAGGGCATTAGGGGAATTAGTGATAGAACGTAAATAACTGATGTGCCTCTGCTTTGAAAAACAGAAGGGGAGCCCGGTGCCAGGGGTGTTGCCAGTGCAGGGTGGGTTTGAGTCTGAAGCACAAGGTAGGCTCCCAGCTGGTGGTTGCTGTCCATGCAGAGAGCTGTCCCTGCTCTCTCTGCTTGCATCTTGACTGTCTAGGATGCAGCTTTGCAATGGGATTACAGCCCCAGTCCGGCAGCAGCTGATCTGTGCCATTTATTACTCGGCTCAAGTAGGCATCCTGGGCAGCCTTGCTTTAAAGGTGAAGCGAGCACTGTGATTGGAGGGAGGAGTGAAGAGCAGGTTTCACTGTTGCAGCTGGGTTTTAGAGCAGTGTTTGGTGCGAAGCTTCCCTGGTGAAAATGGTTTCAATATGGAAGCAGGAATGAAAGGACAGCGAGACTTCAAAGTGCTGGAGAAGCACGTGGGATGCCTGTTCTGACCTCTTAAGGTTGCTCGTCTGCCTTAATTCATCCTCTTCCTCATCCAGTGAGGATAGCTGACTTGCATTTTAAAAACAGCATAATCTGCCTTCCCTTTGTCCAAATGACCATTGACCTGACTGTCTTTAGTGAGAACATGGACTGCCTCCTTTGGTAAGTCTTGCATGTGAAATGAAGAGCTAAAGGAAGGTGCAGAGGGACATTTTGCGGTGGGCTGTCAGTTGATGCCTTTGGTGCTGGTACATGGCGTGCCTTGCAGTGCATCTTTGTGGCTGACCTGGAGGGAGGGGACCAGGGCATCTTCACCACTCATCTGCCCTCCTGTGTTACAGCCTGGGGCTTAAGGGTGGGGTGACTTGAAATTGGAGCTGGTACTTGGGCGTGATACTTCCAGGTTAGTTTGTTTGTCCTCTTACAGTGACCTGGAAGCTGGATTGTCTCTGTACCTTTGCTGTGTGGCATCAGGGCAGCTCAGGAGGGGGTCCTGCTGCCAGCAGAAATCTTTTCCCTGCACTGGTACTTTTGCAGGGGGGGATTAAGTCCTCTCCTGATCATCTCTTGGCTTAGTTGAACCAATTGAGTGCTGGAGCTTGTGGCTGCACAGCAGGCTTTCCAGTTCCCAACTCATTCTCCTAATTCTTCTTGGAAGCTGTTCCACTTCCACAACCTCTTTTTTTTCATGAGCGCAGACACCAGCACTGAAGGCAGAAGCCAGGAATAGTCTCACTGTGATCTAGTAAGAGCTAATACTAGGCTCATGCAGTTCAGGATGCTCCCTGGTGTATGCAGGGTATTTTTTCCCCTTAATTATACCACTGCCCTTGAACAACCTGACTTGGGTGACATGGAGGAGGTATGGAACTGCATTTTAGGATATATGAGGCTCATTTAGGCCAACAAGTGGGCTGCAGCGTTTGGTTATGCTGGCACACTCAGTGGTCAGACTGGGAGAGGAGCTTCAGCGAAGAGGACACAGCAAGGGGAGCCAGTTGCCCTTGTGACACTGGGTTCGCAGCTGATGCAGCAGAGCAGGGGTTTGCTTATGCCCTGGCCTTGCATCTGAGGGTAGGGATGAAATAGTGATGATTACTTGGGAGGATCAGTTTTCCGCTGAGCAAGTAGGTGGAAAGTCAGGCAACAAAATTAGCTGAATACACAAACAGTCTGGGCTGGAAGAGGTTCTCTCCCCGGGGAGAGATTATGGCATGTGGTGTCTTGTGTAGCGGTGATGACCTGTGTGCTCTTGCTGTGCCTTGGTGCTCTGAGCTGACAGTTGTTGAGCTGTTGGCTTTGTGCTCTGTCCTCATCACTCCCAGATCCTTTCCGGTGACCAGCTGGGGTTGAATATCTTGTGACACATGGTCAGTCCTCCTTGCTGCAATTTTCCCACAGGTGGTTGGGTGCTCTGCCCCAAGCCTTTACTCCCTGGGACACCTGAGCACAGTTTTGCTTCTTGCCTGGATCCATATGAAGCTCTCAGGGTTGAATGGGAGACAGGCAGGGCTCTGCAAGTCCTGTGCCATTGGTTTGTGCCAACTGAGCTTTTAACAGCAGGGGCTGTATCTGTGCGCATCATTTGAGACTTCAGAAATAGCGTTGATTGCAATCAGACCACCTCGCTGAGCTTCTGGGTGCTAATGTCAGCACATTGGGTCCTTTGCATGGAGCAACAGGCATCTCTCTCAGCCTCTTTCCTGAGACAGGATTGCAGAGGGGATGAGTGCAGCAGAGTATAGCAACAAAAATCTGCAGGTCCCCAGTTGTTTGGCTCCTGGAAATGTAGAAAACAACAGGATGCTGTTGGTCCTGGCAGCAGGCTAGTGTGCAGTGATTTTCCTTGGCTCGCTGTAGCCGCGGTCTCCGTGGGAGGCTGTAGCTGACCAGGACCCTGCAGGCAGTAGCTCAGTTTCCTGTGCAGGTCTGGTAACATCCTACCCAAATTCCACGAAAGAAAAAAAAATAAAAATCATTTGTTGCATGCTTTTTCCAGAAGTGGGTCATATCTGTTGTGCGTAGTGAGATGTACAGTGTCAAAAGACCTGAGCAGGTGGAAACTGTTTGGCAACAAACTTGATGTGGGAACTGAAAGTTTTTGGTAAAGCCTCAAGATAATCTTGTTTCTGAGAAGGATGACAGCTCTTCCCCAAACCTATCTAACAGGATGTAGATAAACACTTGGCAAGGTCTGAATGTAAAGTCCCTTGGCGGGTCAGAACTCACAGTATGTGTCAAGGCAATAAGAGGCTTGAAGGTGTCTCAAGTGGTATTGCAAATAATCTCTTTAATTCTGCTTTTAATTTATGTCTGCTAATGAGCAAGGAGGAGTAGCAGAAGTCTTAAATTCAGCTCGTGTAAGTTGGAAAAGAGAATGAAACTTGAGGAGCCGCCAAAAAAATAGCAAGGATGTGAAAAGAGTGTAAGGAAACTATAACCTGAGACGATGAGAAATGAAAACTGCATGCTACTGCAGGGGCTGAATTCAGCCCTAAAGTGTAAGGACTTTGGATGTTTCCTGTGCTGAAAGCATCAGGCTTCATGTGTTTTGCAAATGGAGTACAGGGGCCAGGTTTCCTTGTGCAGAGCTTGATGTGCCCCATGCTGGGTTCCCATCAGCTGCCCTGCTCCAGATGTGCAGTTGTCCTGCTCAGGCAGGAGTGGGGATGGGAGAAGAGCTCTCTGGTGGTTTCCTTCCTCAGTGTGCATCCCTGGGGACTAACCCCCTGCTCTGAGGCTGCTGGTGGTTATTTCTGGGCAGAAGTTAGTGTGGGTCTTCCAGGTGCTTGCAGACAGCAGCTTGGCCTGGTTCTCCAGCTATTTTTGAATAAGAGGGTCACTCTGACTCTCATGCTGCTTATTTGGTAGCATTTAGTACAGGGCCAATAATGCTGGTGTCTTTTGGCACCTTTGCCATAGATGAATGTCACCAGAAAAACAATAAGGAAAGGAGTAAGGGGTATGGGAGGAACAGGTCTCGGTTGTCTGTTTTCTCTTCCCTCTGTCCTGCCCCAAACTCAGTCTGGGAAAGTGTTAGGTGATTTCTTGAGGTGGCAATCACGTGCTGCAGAGGACTGGAACCATGTTCTTCAAGGCTCCAAGGCGACACATGGCTTTGGCATTGAAGGCTAAGTAACCCTGGGCTGTGCAAGTAAGGGGGCTTTCACCCTGCCTCCCCCAGACCCACCAAGCCGGACAGGGCTTCACAACCAGGGATCATAAACTAACAATTCCGCCTCTGATTCTTCATGGACAATGTTGGACAAGTCACATGTTGAGTTGCATCTCTTCCATCACATGTTCACCCAGAGACCCTCACAGCCTTGGCTAGTAAATTACCAGCCTAAACTTCTCCTCAGCAAACTGCAAGGTAAATAAATATTCTCTTTTAGAAACCTCTTTCCCAGTTAAATTGACCCCCTTGGTACTTTCATGCATTTCAAGAAGTCGGAACAGTTCACAATTGAAAACAAGCAGTGTTTAGCTCCTGCTGTGAAGGGAAATAGTCAGGCACCAGAAAGACTGTCATTTTAGCCATGCTCTTACAAAAGAGGGTGTTACAGTAAACTTGCTTATTTCACTGAAGGAGAATTCAGCAGGCTTGATGGAAAGCGGATGAGACAGGCATGGTAAATGGATTTTGCTGGCCGAATTGAAAGCAAAGAAACATGCATGTGTGGTGGCTGGTCAAGAATTGACTGTATCTTGCAGAAACCGGGAATGAATTAGGGACAGAGAATTAGCGAGCCCTGAAACAACATCTGACTAGCTGTATTCAAAGTCCTGTTCACCTGTGGTATGCCTCCGAAGGCAATTGAATGCAGCAAGCGGAGTGGCTCTGTTTAACTATTCTTGCTACCTTTTGGCTCTGTGTGTGCTAGAATGGTTAGGGTAGCCTGCGTGGCGTCTGCTCGAACGGTACTGTGGGGATCCAGCAAGCTGCAGTGCTGGCATAAGGCAAGCCAAGAGGGCTTCCTCGGGATGCAGCATCCCATGTGGTTGGCACCAGCTGCCAGAGTTGGGCGTAGAGCAAGAGAGAGAAAGGATGTCTCCTGGTCCCTGATCCTCAGGGTGGCAGTGGTATCTGGCCCTGTTTTGGGGAGTTTCTGTAGTGTTTCACTGCCTCTGGGGGTGGATTTAACTCCTGAGTGAGCACTGTGTGGGGATCACAGCGTTTCATCTCTTAGTGGTACAAAGCGTTTGCTCCCTGTTTTTGATGTGGCATTGACAGGGACCCTTCTGATGAAGTGGGACCTATCCTGCCTTGCTGACAGCTGTGTGGAAGGCTGGTGAGATGGAGTGCTGGAGAGAAGTACAGCATCTTACCCATGAACTGTCCTGCAGCAGTCACTGCCAGCAACACGAGAGCAAGGCTCTAGATCTAGTGTACTGCAGGCTTTCATCCCTCTGAGCAAAGCTACTTGTTGCACCATTATAGCCACCTCAGAGGACTGATCTGCCTTCCCTCCTGGGCTGGGGGAAGTTTGTTCCTCCTGGGGACACAGAAGGCTTTCTGAGCTTTGGCCCATGGGGAGTGACCACGTGGGAGCCCAGCAAGGCAGTAGGCAGAACAGCGGGGTATGATGTGCTCCCCGCAGCCTGTTGAAGGAGCCTCAAAGCTTCTGTGGTTCTGGTTAGTGTGTGAGGACAGCTACAGCCTTTCTAGCATTAGCCTAAGGTAAACCAGCTTGGCAGGGAAAAATGCGAATGCCAGAATGAAATGTCCTCGTTAATCACATCGTAACATACTACTCCAACAGAGACTCTTGTTTCCTAACCAGGAGTGATGTTGGCTGGATCTAATGCATGACAGAGGGCTTTTGCATAGTACATATGACCCAAATTGTTAGGAAGGTGGGCTTAGTCCTTCCACATTGACTGTCTTGCCTCTCTTGTAAGCACTGAGGCAGAAACATGATCGTTAATAGAAAAATACTGTGCACTGCCTCTTAGTAGTGACTCTATTTACTTTTGTAAAGGGAAGTTATATTCTCCATTCCTATAAATTGGGAACGGTTGCCAGTGCTGTGTCCCTTGGCACGCTCCTGAAATCCACCTAGAGATGAAGAGCAGAGGAACTTGAACAGGGGGCTGCAGTAACCAGCTAAAAACTAAAGAAAGATGCAGGAGCTCTCAAGATCTCGGAGGCAGCTTGGGTACAGGTGCCCTGGGAAGTGCTTAAAAAGTGCCTGCTTAGCATCAGAGCAGTACATCTTACAGTGTAACCCATGGCACATTTTGATCATATTTGTGGGTTGATAATCCTGATACGGCTCTTGGACAGTTGGTTTGCATTTTCTGTGGATTTGAACTTGGTACACCTGGAGTCCCTCTGGATCACTGATCTTCTGTATGAGGTGCAAACTAGAGATGTGCTTGGGCTCAAAGCCTTGATTACCTGGATCTTGCTTGCTGTGTTGGAAATGGCTGGTCCTAGAAGCATCTTATTGTATTATTTTCTGTAGACAGATGTTGGTTGTCTCTGTATGTTGGTTAGTGACACAGACTGGCTCAGCATCATGGTTGGTGTTAAGGTTAAATGGAAGTCTTATATGCCAGGATGACAATGAATCAATCTTACACTGGTCTCAGTGGCAAGGGTAAGCTAAACGCGTTGCTTTTTCACCAAAAATTGAATCCTTCGGCTTGTGAGGTATATCAGCAGCACCTCAGTTTTGCAGGGACATCCGTGTCCCTCCTGTTTCCAGCATAACTTGGTGCTACATGGTTCTGTGTGGTCCTCAGGTCTTGTCCCATGACAGCCTCCCCCTTGCACCCCAGGTGTGATGACCAGTGCCTGGCTTCCCCCTTCCCTTCCAGGGGAGCTGCCCGCATGCCCCTGCCTGGCAGCAGGCACCTGCCTGCCCCTGAAGGGAAATGGAGCTTGCTTGCCTGTGGCTCCCAGGGGGAATTGGAGGCAGATGCTGCCTTGGGGAGCAGCAAAGTTATCACTTTCCAGCTGCTGTCATGTCAGCGCAGGCTTGCTATGGAGCCACAGCTGCTGTGGGACTGGGAAGAGGATGTCTGTCTTGCTGGAGGGTTTGTTTTCTCTTGGCAGCCTCCTTTGCTGGCCTTTGACCTGATGAGGTCTGGAGATGCTGGAGTCCTTGTGAAGCATGCTCTGGGAAGGGCATTTCTTAGCATTGCGTTGTAGCTGCTCATTGCAGGGTAGCAGCAGGATTTCTTTACCTGGTGGCAGCATGCCTGGGCTCAGCAGCCTGTCAGGAGGATGCCTGGACCCAGAGCTCCATTTATGCAGCTGCTCCGGTGGCTTTTGCAGCATCTGCTGAGCGCTGTGCCAACAGTGGAGGGTGTTCTGTGGGCTGGCAGTGCTATGGGTGTGGTGGTGTCTGGCTGTCAGGTCGTGTCCCTTCCAAGCTTCTGGTTTCCTGCACCAGAAGGACAGGCAGGAATCTGCCTCCCGCAGACACTGCAAGAGCAGAGCATTTTCAGTGTGAACTCCCTCTGTGCCCTTCGCTGGCTGAAGAAATGTCCTAATTTTTATGTTAATGCCCGTCACACGCTTCCCCATTCTCCTCTAGCAGGGCTGAGCCCCACTGCTCCACACCTCCTGATTTATTAGCTCTTCCTCCCCTCTCCATCCCTTTGCTTAGGTCCTCTGCGCTGGCAGTGGCACAGGGAGACGCAACCATGTGGGAGCGGGAACCAGGCAGCAGCAGGATTCACAGAGACATCATCGTGGTACATCCCAGTCTGTATCAGTGCCACCTGTGGATGCTGTATCTCCGGCCACCCAGCTGCTGCCCAGGGGTCCCACCTCCCATGGGCGAGAGGAGACAGTGGTAGGCATGGAGAGGCCATCGAGTGCCTTTTAGCAGGAGGCCAAGGCTGCTACTCGAAGCTGGGAGGACAATGAAGGCGCTGAAGCAGCCAGAGCGCGGCTGGGGGCAGAGGGGGACAGGCAGGCAAGGGGAAGCCATGCAAATGGTGACTTTGATGTGGCTTCGAGGAGCCCTGGCTGGAGCATTGTTCCTATCACATCACATCAGTTTCACATTCCTCATGCAGGAGTGAACAACGCTTTCAGGGCCAGACAAAAGAGCGGGGAGATGAACAAAAGCGAGAGGGGGGGCTTTACCTACTGCAGAATAGAGGCAGAGGATGAATTGCTCTCTTGGCAAGCCATGGAGATGGTCTGGCGGTTGCTGTGCTTTAAAGCACCAGCTTAAAATTTTTCTCTTTTATTTAAAGGGAAAAAAAAAAAGGTAGGAGAAAGGATTTCCTATGTGCAGAAGGGGGGGTAAATAAGGTAGTGTGACAAGTATCTGTGGTCTTCTTGCATTCCCTTGCTTGGTCTCCCCAAGTGATGACTCTCGGTTTATTGCAGAGGTGCATCGTGACCTCTTGAGCCAGGGGCTGGCAACGTAGGTTTGACACAGACTGCACGGTGAGAGTACTTTTAAGGGAACCTTTTCCCAAAATTAGCAATGTAAATGGATTTGGAAGTGGGCTGGCCACATACAGCTGAAGACTGGGCTCTGCAGGCCCATGGAGGGTGTTTGTATCAGTCCTGGTACAGGGGGCAAAGCTGTGTTGGAGGGAGTGATGGGTTGCGTGCAGCTCCCCTAAGTTGGGGCGTGAAGTGTGAGGGGGAGGGGGTGGGAGGAGAGGAGGAAGCAATCTTTTCCAATGGCTGTTCCAGGGATCCTGCCTGTTGCTGCAGAGGAGACATGGTGGTGTCCCTTCTGTGGGCTGATTTTTGCTGGGGCTGGAGAGCAGGGATGGGGCACAAGGCAGAATATGGCACACATCGCATGTGTGTGCTTCCATGCTGCCATCACAGCCTTTGCTGCAGCCTCAGTGGGTGCAGGGTCATTGAGTTCTGGCCTTGCTCACTTGCTCTCCCATCCCTGATCTCTCCTGGCTCTTGCCAGTCACTGACCCTTGTCTTCTCTCTGAGCCTTCTGCCTTGTCAGCTCCCTGCTTTCTCTGGTGTACACTGCTATCCACTTACCTCAGGAGAGCATACATTAAACCAACCTGCCTTTTTTCCCTTGTATGTGCTATCTGCAATTTGGCTTTTTATTAAGTAGAACCGTATCCCTCAAGGATGCTCTAGTCTAGCTCATCCTTCCCCAGAAATGCTTTTCCTGTGGAAGTACAAACCTTGAGCATCGTCCCCACCTCGCAGTCATCTCCTGCTCTCCCAGCCCCATGCACGGCTCCGGCTGCCACCCCCCCACCCCCGCCTTAGCCCTGACCCACGGCCTCCTCCCCTCCCTCCAGCCCCGGGCCTCTCTGCCTGAAAGGCTGTCAATCAGGCTGAATTGTCTGGTGGTTTTGTGATGTGGAAAGACTCCCACCAAGGAGTCAAGGGCCAGGCTGAGACCTTTAAACTCGATCCCATTTGCGTCTTAAATCAAACAGGAATCCAGGTCCTGGGATGAAGGGGGAGGTTTAAGGGGACGCAGAGGCTCAAAAGCCTCTGCCGTTCCCCCTGAGTTTTCCTGGAGCCCCTACCCCACCTGCACTGTGTGGGGTGGGGGGGATGTGCCCATGGCCCAGGAGTTTAGGGCTTGTTTCCCTCTGCAGCCCTTTGCTCTGGGGCTGTCCTGAGAGGCTGGGGGTTGGCAGCAGCATTTCTTTTACTGCTGGCCCTTTGCATGAGCCCTGCTGCCTGGTGTACATGGCAGGGAGGATGCTCTGTACTGAGCCAGAGGGAGGGCTGGGGCATGTGCTGGGAAGGGGAGGTTTCTGGGATCTGCTGTTGGGAGCATGTGAGGCTGGCAAGGTGGGCAGAGCTGTGCTCCAAAGGTCTCTGGTCTCACCAGTTTGTGGTGGTTGCTGGTAGATGGGAGGGTGTGGGTGCAGAGGACCCATCTGTGGCTGACTGATGTCTTGCAGACAGTTGCAGTGTTAAAAACAATGCTTTAGCATCCTCCCAAGACAGCACAAGCAAGCTTGACCTTTTTGGACTGTTGTCACTGTAAAGGGGAGAGTGACCTGCTCCGTGTCCCCAGCGTGCCTGTGTCTCAGTGGCTTGAATAGCACAGTGCCTGGTGCTGCAAGTCATCCATTGGTGCTCTCAGATGCAGGGAGAAACCACAAGGCAGCATGTGAGGCATCCTGATTTCCCCATCTGCTGCCAGAATAGGGGATCAGGGCAGGTGAGGAAGCTTAAATACCCTCTGTCTTGTCCCCACTGTGCACAGTGATGTGTTCAGTCTCCTGTCTGCTGAGGGAAGATCATCTTAAATAGCAGGCTGATATTTCTATTTTTATTTCTAGAAGAGAGTTTGACAGCAGCAGAGCTAGCGCTGCCTGGTTTCCCCTGGGGCTGAGCCTCGTCCCATCTTATGGAGGCTGCAGGGCGCCCTTGACCTGGTGGTTGCTGGGGAGAGGAGGGAGGATAGGGCTTGGTGGGGCACCGTCCTTTGCAGCTCAGCCTGTGGCTTTCTCTTCCTGCCTGTGAGCATAGAGTTTACTTTTCTTTTTTCTTCCAACTTCTTTCCAAAGTCCACGTAGGTGAGAGATTTCATTTTGTCTTCCCCAGGGAAAGTTGCAAATCTCTCCTCCCCTGACCGAGCTGTGTTTTCAGGAGAAGCCTGGAGCTGCCTTAAGACATGTACAAGCTCAGAAATGCAGTGGCTGTGTTTGTTTTTGTGTTCTGGGCAAAGCCAGGGCTGCTGCCAGTGCTAAGTAAATACAGAGCTGCCCTGATGAGTGACTGCAGTAGCCAGGGCCATGCTCGCTGCCTGCATGAAGCCAGATGGATCTATCTGGGGACTTGAACAGCAGCCTTCTTGCGACTAGCACAGGCAGAGCCACTGGCATTTGGATTACCAGCTCTCCTGTGCTTTTAACAGAGTGCCAATGTTTGACAAAACCATTAAGTTAAATTAAGCCCTATGCGTTTCAAATGGATTCAGGGACTTCTGGCTGACTCGCTATTAGCAGAGCTGTCTCTTCTCCCTTTTGTCTTTCTCGCTCTTTTTTTTTTTTTTTTTTTTTAATTCCCCCTCCTCCTCCATTTAATTCCCTCTTTGTAGCTGGTTTTACTGCTGACATTTTAAAAGCAACATGCCTGGGACTGAAGGCCTGGCACTGGGTTTGGCACTGCTGTGAGCCCAGGCATGCCTGATCCTGCTTTGGTGGGCAGGGAGGATGCTTGGAAGGTGTGTGCTCAGGGCAAGCCCTGTGTCCCACAGAGCCTGGGCATGGGTTGTCCCAGGATGCTCCGATCCCTGCAGAGCACATGGCTGCTCTGCTGCTGCCCATTGCCAGTGTTATTTATGGCACAGGCTGCTTCTTTGCTGAGCTGTTCCCAGAGGGAGGAGGATGCTTTCTGCTCTGAGGGTCTTGCAGTGCAAGGGCAGGAGGTAGCAGAGAGCATTGGTGGGTGGGAGCAGGAGCAACAGGGTTTGTCCGAGTCACCTTGACTTGCCTCCAGCAAAAGTGAAGGGCTTTAAAGAGGCACAGGGTGATGACCTTGTAAATGGATGCATGACCCAACTGCTCCCCTGTGGTGTCGGCTGCTTTGTGTCCCTGATACAGCTCTTCATGCCTGTGGGGAATCACTGGGGCTGGGGGGTGGTTGCTGGGGTCTCATTTGCACAGCTGTATCTCAACTGTGCAAACTCTGCTAGTCACTGGTGTAAGAAATGCTGTCAGCTTGCCCCTGCCCACCTAATGCAGCATTTCTTGGGGCTGGAGAACCCCTGTGGGACATCACCGTGGCTACTGGTGGAGCTGTTGCTGCCCTGGAGCATAGTTTGGGGGTGGGATGTGGAGTTGAAGGTGAACAGGAAGCATGAGAGGGAGGGTGTGGGGTACCAGCCCCCTTATCCCTCCACATTCCAGTGGCATGGAAAGCCTCTGATTGTGGTCCAAAGGCAGCTGCATCACTGTAGCTGTGCTAGAGTGTGAGTGGGGTCAGGAAAGAGGGAGTGTGGTGGCATGAGGTGGACTTAAAGGCCAGGAATATAAAAGTACTGGATATTGCAGTATAATAGTAAAGTGCTGAAGTGAGATCTGATGGAGCTTATAAACTAGGGAGAAGATACAGCAGTTGGATGGTGGACCGGAGACGGAAATGGCTTGCTGATGTCTGGGGCTTGCAGCGCCCTTATCTGCTGCCCGGTGGTCCTGGTCCGTGGAACCATGTCGTGCCAAGCATGTCTGCCCTGGCAGACAACATCCCATGTAACAGCTCCTGTTGCTCTGCCTGCAAGCTTCAACGTATTAATTGCAGGTGATGTGGGGATGTGGAGCTTTGTCGAGAGCTGAGCTGTGCTGCTGGAGCAGCCTTCCTGCTGAGCAGGTCGCTGCTCCTTGCACTGCAGTGCCCTCCAGCACCTCTGCTCCTCATGTACCTTTTGCCCCTTGGTCTTTGCCACCTTGGCCCCATGTTTATCAGGTCACTCTAAGATGTGGCCTCTTGATGCACGCTGCTCCCCTCTTGCCTGCCTGGAGAGAAACCAGAGGCTGCTGGAGGAGAGTTTTTAACAGAGGGACAACATGGTCGATCTTGGGGGAGTAAAATGGGAGTGTTAAACCATGGGAAGTACCCCTGGGAGAAGACCTGAGGAAGTGCTGCTGTTGACACCCAGCACGCAGAGCCCATAGTCGTCTCTTCTGGCTGGGTGCAGCCCTCCCCACCATCAGTGTCGTGTTTCTCTGGGTGCTCTCGTTATTTCCATGTTCATTAATGCCGATACACTCAATTGCATCAGCTTGTTTCCAGGGACCAAGTGCAATCCTGTGCCTTCATTTGCATCCCTGCTGCCTAGCTGTTGCCCAGGCAATGCCAGGTGCTTTGACATCATTACCCAGACGACTGGCATCCTCTCTGCCCCATTAACCTTGCTATAATTGACTTCAGATTGAAGGAATGGAGAACTATGTTGAAATGGCAACTGTTTGTATTGCCATGGAGCAGGGCTCTGTTTTTTGAAAACTGGGACAGTCGGCTGTGGCTACAGCCAGATTTGGGAAGGGTTTCTTGTCCTCAAGGAACCTATGCAGTCTGTCTTGGCTTACAGTATTTCCCCACCACTATCTCCTGTGGGAGTGTGATGTCAAAACTCACTGGTGGTTGTCAGCAGGGAAACTCAGAGGATTTGTGGCGGGAAGGAAGGGTGCCAGAGATGCTGAGAGCAGTGGATCTGTGTGGCCTGGGGAAAGGAAGGTGAAGAAAAGTGTTGGGGGTGGGGTGGGGTGTGTCTTATTGGTGTTTTCGGCCCCTCGATGCATGAGGAGAGGCAGGAGATAGACTCATTTGTGGAAGCACACAGGGACAGAGCAGCAAACAGCACAGTTGTTTGGAATACCTGATTGCCCATCAGGCACTGAGAAGTATCTTGTCCCCGTGAGTGTGATCAAACATGGCAACAGCAGTGAGATATTGGAAAGGTCCAGCCTTTGAGATGCTCTGCTCTGACCTGCAGCAACCTCTGTGTGACCTGAGCTGGCTGGCTGGCCCTGCTCCTCCTGCACGGTATTTGGTTGAGGGCTGGGCCAACCTGTGTTATTCCACAGATCTCATCCTAAATCCGTTCTGGTGATGAGCAGTATTTTCTTTCTTCTTGGTTAAATTATTTGTTTGTCTGTTTGTTGTAATGTAAATGTCAAACCAGCATAAAACTTCTAAAGAATTTCTTATTTAAAAGTGGACTTGGCTTTTGTCACATTTTCTTTTTGCCCCCTTTTGAGCCAAAGTCACCCAAACAGATGCTTCACTACAGAATCTCTGTTGCTGAATTGGCATCTTCCGACAAGCTTCACTGCAGTCTTCTGTCAACTAGACTCAATTTTATTTATTTGCCTTCTGCTTCCACAGCACCGTGGTCGCCAAGTCTTCCTGCATTTGCTTGTGACTTGTGCTGGATGTAATTCATTAGGCTTAATTGAGCTACTTGAGGAGAAGGGTGGTGCGAGAGGGGATGGATGGAGACCTTGGCATCGGCTACATGATGGCCAAACCCAGCAGAACTGGTTCTGCTCCAGCAAAGCCCCGGCAGGAAGCAGGTCTCTCCAGCCTGAACAAGTGCTGCACTTCCCTGTGCAAGAGAGGAACTTCCCACATGCTTCAAAGTTGGGGCAGAGGGGTGCAATACTTCAAGCTTTAATGTCTCTTATTAAGGAATTATTACTCATGGCAGAAGGGGTTTCTTCAGCTCTAGGATCTCACCTGACCTGATCTTACCTATCTGGCATGGGCTGATTCTTGCATTGCTTCATCTCCTCATCCGGTGCAAGATGCAGGAGTCTGCACAGGGGCCAAGAAAAATGGGGACTTGTTGATGTACAAACCTTTAAGTGCTACTGGGATGTGGTGATAGGGAAACTGTTCATCCCCTCCAAGCAAGGAGCTCTGCATTTGGATAGAGCCCTGGGGCTGTCACCTCTAATTGCTGTATTATAGAAGTCTGGTGGAAGCAATTGCTGGCACTTGTAGTGCTGACTTTGGATTTGCACTTAGGTCTCACCATCAGCTGGGAGAGTGTGTTTGAACTTTTAGTTATCAGAGTGGATGGAGGCAGCTCCAGGCTGGAAGAAGTGAAGTATTAAGAGAACCCTGGGCTGGCATGTGCAGCTCAGCCAGAAACGCTGCGACTGTGTCCCCAGCAGCTTTCCCGCGGAGCTCAGGACTTTCCTATTGCAGTTGCAATCAGTGAGCTGTGGTGTGAGGGGCACAGCTCTGCCTCTGTTTCCCCTAGAGCTAACAGAGCTTAGTATCAATTAGCAGCTTAATTTGTAATTAATAGCTTGCTCTCTTTTCTTGAAATATCTTGTGGACAGGGCTGGCACATGAGGCTCATGCAGCCTGCAGTGAGCTGCCATCAACTGCCTAGGAGCACCCTGAGGTTTGGGCGGCTGGTTTGGACATGGTGGCTGCTGGAAAGGAGAGCAACAGCCCTGACAGGGGGATATGACTGATGCAGGCTGTCCTGGAGCTTGGAAGTCTAATGGTTTTCTGCCTTTGCACCTGGGAAAGCTGGCTGATCATCCTGGGGCAAATCTTGCTTTACTCTGTAGTACTGTGATGCAGGGATCCATGCTGGGAGGGTTTGGGCTTGGATTAAGTGTGCCCTGTTGAGAAGGAGTGTGCAGAGCAGTCTCGGTGTCCTCCCACGCCTCCAATCCTTCTGTGACGGCCCACCCAGCAGTGCTGGAGGCTGGCTGTGTGTCTGTTGGGTGATGCGAGGGGCTGGCGGGACCATCGCATCCCACCACGTGTGGGAGCTCCTCCAGCAGCACAGGTTGCTTGGCTGGGTGGTTGTGTGTGTCCCCAAGCTGCAGTCCAGCTCGGGATCTTCCTTTCCGGGGTTGACATATGTCATCTTGCTTGCAGCTCTTGGTGGGTTTCCCTTTCCATATGGCTTACTATTTTCCTGTCTGCACCAGCTCACGGCAGCATGTGGGGACTCCAGCCTTTTGCACAGGGAGCAAAGGTCCCCGCAGGGAAGAAATAGGGTCTGCTGAGGGATGCAATCCATGGAGATGTGACCAGCAGGGATGAGCTCGGGCTTCCTCATACCGCATGTGTGTCTAGCAATGTTACACAAAGTAGCCTTTTGGAAAAGCACAATGTGATGGTGAGGATACCTCTTTTTTTCCTACTCCCTATTCTGTTTCGTCCTTCTCTGGTATCCCCATTCCATGTGAGTGGTCCAGAAGACTCCTGTCCTGTGCATTCCCTTCATCATCACCTTGAGGTGCGCACCTCTACTCTGCTTGGTGTAAGACAGAGAAGAGCCGTGGTTCTTTTTCTTCAGCATTTTTTCCTGAACAACTGGTTGCTGCTTCATTTTCTGAGAATTGCAAAAAAACTAACTACGACATGTACAGGGAGAAAAATGCTTCTATGCTTGCAGAGGAGACGGCACAGAAAATGCAAAGTGGGTATGTGCAGCCATGGGAACAATCATGGGGCAGTGGCAGGATGCCAGTGCTGGGGGATGTTGTGCATGTCCCAGGTTGGGTGGGACACTGGTGTGTGTGGGATAGCCAGTCTTCTGTCATTCCAGCCTTGTCTTCCCTGGGTGAGTGGTGTAGCTGGGTTTGAGTTGTGTTTTTTTCCCCATTTCAAGGCTTTTCAATGCTCAGCTCTTTGAGCCAAGTGTTCCCTTAGCATTTGAGGCTCTCTCTGTACAGGGAGAGATTTGCATCTGAGTTGCTTGGCATTCATTTGCCGTCCAGTGGGTCTCATGTCTGGAAAGGTCTGCAGTCAGGGCAGAAGCTGAGTTAATTTGCACTGGAAGGCAGACACGCTTTGTTTTGCATGTTGGTTTCTTCTTGCAGAAATCCCATTTGAGGTATTTGTTCTCTTCTATTATTGAAGCTGTGTTAGGGGGCATGGCAGCCTCCCCGCAAGACTGGGAAAAGAGAGAGCTAGTCTGAAAGGTGCAAATTAAACCTGTGCTCTGCTATAAACAGCTATTGCACTGTTAATGTGGACCCTTCTCCAGAGTTTTGATGCTTTTTGCCTGCAACTGAGGAAGAAATGCTCGCAGAGACATTCTATGGGAAGCAAAGAGGCTCCAGAGTTCAGTTTGTATCTAGGTTGGATGAAACGCTTCTAAAATTCAGGTAAAATGTGCCAGAGGGCCTTTAACTCTCAGCTGAATTAGCTGATGAGATGATCAGACAGGACACAGCATTTTGGTCCAGCTTGTCTAGGAAGAAGGACACTTTCGAAGAACAGCTCTGTCTGCTGCGGATAACGAGGGGTCGGGGGAGCATGGGGAGGCGGCTGCAGTGCTTTGCAAGCTGGAAGTGCTTTGGTCTGAAACTTGATTACTCAAAAACTTTCTTCTTCCTTATCCGTGTGCCAGACTTGTGACCTGTGGGTCATCTCCTATGTCTTCCCACGACTTCTTCCTTCTGGGGTTGCCCCAGAGCCCACTGCCAGCTCCCAGCCGAGTGTGATGTTATGGCTTCTGGCCCCAGGCATCGTGCGGAGCCATCACCATCGACAGCCCTGTGACCATGGGTGCAGCGGGACGGCTCCTGCTGGGCTGGAGCAGAGACACCCCAAAAGCATCCCTGTAGGGAAGGCAGCTCCAGCTGCGCATCTGGAAGAGATGAAAACCAGGAGAGATCATCAACCCCGTTGGCTGTTAGGAAGCTGTCGGTGACTTGGTGCTCCTCTGTGCTTTGGAGGTGGCGTTTGCACAGCCCACAGCTGATTCCAGCCTGGGGCAACCTCCAAGGCCCCAGATATTCCTTTTTCATGCCCTGCAGCAACATCATCACAACTTTGACAGGCAGAAGGTGATTGCTGCGGACTGGCAGCAGGACTTGAGCTTTCCTTGACCTCCCCTTGCACCATGTCCAGCCTGGGAGCTAGCTGGAAGAGGCACCCATCAGTGATGCCTGGGCTGTGCTGCCCACGGAGCGGCTGGTGCCAGTGGAGAGACGGCTGTGGACTGCACAGGGTTAAGCAGACATTGACAGAAAACAGGAAGAGAGGACAAAAGCAAGTCTGCTGTAATTATGTAGCATTTATTATTAATACGCTGGAATTGCTGGAAGCAGCCTCTGTAATGTGAATACTGATACAGAGGTTCAGAAGACAATTTAGCTCTCATCTGTCTGTTTATTAGCTCCCTCAGCTCTGGCAGGCAACGAACTAAAGCCTCATTTGCTACTGCCTTGTTGCACCCCCTCCTTCTCCCCCCAAATGCCTTGCTGTTTCCATAAAGAAACCTGTTCTTTGTTCATCCTCCTGCCGGGCGCTGCAGTGATGCATGGTGTGATCCCGGATAGCAAAGTGGACTCTAATCCTTGACCTGAGCCTGCCTGTTTGCAAGGCAGGGCCCAAAGTGTGACGCTGAGCTCTGCGGAGCCATTCCCTTTCCGAGAGCAGCATGGACACTGCTGATGCTGGCTTGGGATGTCCCAGCTCCCGGGGCACAGAGGTGCTCAGCCTTAGGGTAACAGCTTTAACAAGCCCACGTCGTGTGGGCTGGCACAGCTGGGTGTCCCCAGTTCATAATGGGGTTGTGATGAGGAGGGAGAGCAGGGGAGTTGCATGTTGCTTTAGGAAGCTGGCTAGGACATAATTAAAGGCTGCTGGGGTGGAGAGAGCAAGAAGTTAAACCAGCTGTCAGGGGGTTCAACAGGTTTCTGTCTTCCATGGCTTTGTCATTCAAGCTTTTGTCCAAATTTCTGAGCTTTTGCCTGTATTTTTTCTGCATATCCCAAGCATATAGGACATCCATTCCCTTATGTATTATACAGTAGTTTAAAGAGGATTAAGACAATAGCTAATCTAAGTGGTGAATGATGTAGATTGCTCAGCCTCTGAACCACCGGGGTTTTTCTTGCACAGAGATTAGTCAGCTCAGTAGCTAAATATTGGGGCAAACAGTATAAATCCATGCAGATAAGCCTCTCTGGCCTGAAAAGGATAGAAGGATTTTGAAATGGGCTTCGACACCGCTCTGCGTCTTGTCATGGAGTCTGTGGCCGCGTCGCTGACACGACGGATGGGGAGGGAGGCCTGATGGCTGCTGATGCGCAGCCCGGGTGGCCAAGGAAATAAAGCATCCAGTGCTTCCTGGTCGATGCTGTTATCGGATATGGATGGTGGCAGAAGAGGGAGGGGAATCAATGCCGCTTGCCTCCCTGCCACTGGAGCCGACTGTTTGCTTGCTGAACCTGGGGAGCCTGATTCAGCCTTACAGATGGCAGTCTGCAGCAGGATAACGTGGGCTGGTGGGTTGTTACTTGCATGAGTGGGCTGGTGTGTCTGGTACCTGTTCCCTGTCCCAGCACTGGTGCTGGGATGGTGCTAGCAGCCCCCAGGGAGTGTGACCCATAGAAGAGAGCTTGTACTGGTGTGGGACTGACAGCCAGTTTTTCTTAAGCTTTGAAGCAGAAGCATTAAAATCTTTTATTTATATGTCTGGTCGAGTCTGTCAGAGTTGTGTCAAATATTTTTGGCAAGCAAAAATGCCATTTGCTTCAGCTTAATGAAAAATGATATTTTTTTTCCCCAGGAACTAAAAGAATTGTAGTTTCAATTGCAAACCCAAAAAGCTCCTCAGAAAAAAAAAATAATCCACAAAACAAAACTAAAAACCCTTCCAATAGTACTGAGAGTTAGAGACTCTTGGTTGGTGTTTTGGGTCTGTGTAAAATGAGGGTCTGGAGAGCATTCAATCATACGGTATCTCCTTTTATGAAGCTTTCTGGGCATATTATTCTAATGATGTTTAATGGGCACTGATTTCTTCATCTTAACTGAGTGTGTCTTTTCCCAGTCCCACATCATTTTAATTCGTTCCTCTTATGAGAAGTGTGGCTGAGTGCAGAGGAAGAGCTGTCCTGCCGGATGCCTCGTCCCTCCCTCCTGGTGGGGATGCAATCCTCCCAGCATCTGGCTGTCTAAGGCTGAGGGTTGTGCTGAGGCAAAGCTTGCATCAGACTGAGGATTTGTCAGAGGACCTGTTCTCCTTAAATTTTCTCTGCTCCTCATGAAATCATTTGTTTCCTGCAAAGAGCTGTGCGAACATCATGGTTCGGCCAACACAGTGTGTCTAGCCTGAGGTCAAGTGGCCAAGTCCTGTCTCATCCTTCTTCTCAGGCTGAAAAATCTTGGTGTGCCGTGATGCAGAAGCTGTTTTGTTCCCCTTCCCAAGTACCCAGTGCATTCTCACTACTCCCTTTCTGAGGTGTGAGGACCAGAGCTGTGTGTGGTGTCCAACCGACAGTTGCACAGCAGACTCGCACGATGCCACAGATTTCCCTTCTCCACAACCAAATCCAGTGCTCAGCAAGGGAGACCGTTGCTTGGGTACCGGCTGGGAGAAGGGTAGGGCAGTGGCACAAGCCTACATCACTCACCACTCGTCTTGCAGCTGCGGAAGGTTTGTCTTTTGTGCATCCTGACTCAGGATCAGCCTGTGTCACAGCCTGGTCCCCTGCCTTGCGTTGCATCCCTTGGAAGCTGTCAGGAGGCTGCCTGAGCCGTGCGGTAACACGGGTCTCAGGGATGCAAGCGAGGTCACATGTCTGCTCAGAAATGAGATTGGTGATGATGCCACCGGTGCTGACAAATGGGCTGTCATTAATCTCTGACTCACGGCAGTGGAGAGGGCAGTGGTGGAAGGAACCCATGAGGTCACCGGCTGCCTCCCTCCCCAGGGATCTGCACACAACTTGAACCCTGAACCTTCCATATGAGGTGGGCGCCCATCCCCAGGGATCGTGAGGCTCTTCCTGCACACCTGCCCTGGGTGTGTTTGTGTGCAGATGCATGGTGTAGCTCCAGTCCAGCTCCTAAGCGTGACGCACATGTGACAAACCCCACAGCCCTGCTGGGGACTGGATTCCTGTGCGTGGCATAGCTGCAGCTCAGCAGTGGTACAAGTCCAATTCAGGTTGAAACAAAGCTTGATTTCCATGTGCTGCAATACCTTTGCGGCACACGAGGTGCTGTACTGCTGGGAGACACTGCAGGGAGCTGGGGAAGACCAGACCTGGGATGTTCCAGCCCTATCTATGCTCCCCTGTGCTGGGGCTTTGCCTGGGGACAGCTCTGCTGCATGCTCAGCCCCCTCACAGAGCAGCCTTCACCTCCCCTTTTAGCTTTTTTAGTTTCTTTCCATGCTCTTTATAGAATGAGGTCTTTTCTCAGCCACAAAAGTGTCCTTGGAGGTTATAGCCAGAACAGCCAGGACCTCCGGTGGTAGTGGATGCTGGTGGAGATGCTGCAGTCACAGCTCAGCTATGCTGGCCAGCTGTGGAGGGCTGAGCTGCATTTTGGGGCTGATGTTGATGCTAAGAGTACAAGCTTTGTATGTGTGGGAACAGGTGACTTTGTCCCCTGAATTATTTGGGGTTTTAAAAATACCTTTCAGGAGGAAAGGAGACGCAGTTATTCCATCTCTGACTCCATCCAGACGCTTGGGCTCCTCAGCTAGCGCTGGGGAGCTGTTGGGCAGGTGGGGAACGTGGACGGGGTTTCTGTGCCTGGAAGGTCAGAGGGAAAGGGTGTGCTGATGAGGATGAGGAAGTGCTGGTTTCGGGAATGTGAGGGCTGCCACCAGTCCAGGCTGCTGCAGCTGTGGCACAGCCTGAGCTGTGCCTCCAGGATCCTCCCTCTTTGCCTTCGCTGAGCTACGATTTCATTTTTCACTTTTCTTCCATCCACTCTTAACTGGAAGAAGTCCTAAATAAAGTTGCTGTCACTTTTATTTATGGGCGCAGGGGAAGAGACGGACAAAAAGCCTGTGTGCTCCTGACAGCTACAAAGCAGCCGGCTGTTTTTCTTCACTTGCGCTGGCGAAGCGATCGATCTGGGCACAGGCAAGCACCCTCCTCGTCTGTGCAGGGCTCCTGTGTCTCTCCCTGGCCTGGGGGCTTCAGGAGGACGGATGGAGGGGGCTCTGTGTCGTGGCTGCTGACCACAGGGCTGCTGCAGGTCCAGGCTTGTACAGGAACACCTGTCTTAAAACCCCGCACCCCTAAAAATACAGATGCATGAACTTGCCTGCCTTAAAAATCCATCACAGGCTTCTTGTCTCCATCTTGATTGGTTCCAGTGAGGTCAACTTTTTTTAATAACTTCTGGACTTCGGCAGGGAAAACTATTTCCTTCAGGAAATAATATAATTAAGGTTGCCTGACACTTCTGATTATAAGCCCCTGTCTTCAGTTGCTTGAACCTAAGCCAGCCTTTCACCATTTGGACTGAAACTTCACATGTCTCTGCCTCCGGCTGAATTTTTTTGGAAAATTTTAGCAAAGAGGGTTTTAAGCTGCTCTCAGAAGAGAGTTTGAGGGAGAGAGAGGCATTAGTTTATCCTCAGCTTAAAAAATAAATAAATAAATAAACAAGATAAATTCTTGCAGTTGTTGTGCTGAAGAAACCCTTGTACCTTTGGGCTGTGAGACCGAGTCTGATTGTCCTGGTGAAGGTTTTTCAGCCAGGTGTCAGGGATCTGCTTGTTGCTGACGCCACAAAAATCCACCTTCCCTGTGCCAAGTTGCAAGCCTCTGAAAGACGCTGCTGTGTGGGTGTATTATATATAGCTTGTGTGGGGAGGTAGCGGATGCTCAGCTCCCACAGCAGGAACTGCGCTGCTCTGAACACATGGGAGTGCAAAACGTATGCCCTAGCCCTTGCATGGGATGCCTTGCTGCTGGGAAACTGGGCCCCTTCAGTTGGTGCAAGTGAAACTCCTCAATCCATGATCAAGGTAGCCTGGGCTTGTGCTGGGAAGGAAGATATATATATAGAATCATATATATATATATATATATATATATATATATATATATATATATATATATATATATATATAATTATTTTGGGGGTTTGGTGGGTTTTGCTTGGGGTTTTTTTGGGAGAAGAATTGTTTTTCAAAAAAAAAAAAGCATTCAGTTATCCACGAGCCCTTGCTGTAGGGTGCAGATGCACCGTGGGAGATGGGAGATGCGGAGTGCAATAGGTGCTGGGCTTCCTTCAGGGCTTTACCAGGGGCCTATTTAAACAGTCAGTGCTTTTGCATTGCAACAACTGCAGATTCTTCATAACTCAGCTTGTTGCTGCAGAAATGGCCAAAACAAGGGTATCTGTCCAGGGAACAGCCCAGCCAGGCCCTATAAAGCAGGTGTCACGTTGATGAAGTGTCCTGACCATGACATTGCTGGGACCTTAAGTTCTGGGTGATGTGGGGTGAGTTCAGGACTGGTGCATGCCCTTCTGCAGAGATGCCCCAGGACTCATCCCTGCTTTGTGGCTGGTGATATTTGCTCTTTGCCTGACCCTGCTTGAGCTGTGGTCAAGGTTTCCCCCTGTTTTTGTGGCTGTCTAGCTCACAGGTCTTCCCGCTGGCTCAGCAGTAGGACATGCCCTGAGCCAGGTACTTCAGCTGGAAACCTGCTCTGGGCATGCTGAGCTCCTCCAAAACCCTATTTGACCTCAATTTGGGGTTCTTAAAAAGCAAATAAACTCTTTGACTCCCATGGGGAGAGCTGGGCTGCTGGCCCTGTGGCAGGTGTGGCTCATGCCATCAGGACAGGCCACAGAGGTGGCAGGGGCTGTCATTCCTTCCCATTTGGGCAGGTTCCAGGGACATCTCTCAGCCAAGGCATCAGGATTTCACACTTTGTGCCCAGCATAGTGCACTGTCCATGTGAGAGCTGCATCCTCATGACTCGAGCAGAGGATGCAGCAAGAACTTCCCTGAGGGCTCTCGGTGTTAAACCCACCTCTCTTGTCATCTCCCTGCCAAGCCAGAGCAACAGCCCAGGCAGGTCACTGCCAGGTGATGAATGAGCCTCCCCTCTTGCTGTAGCCTGGTCTCCTCTGTTCTGCTTCATCTGTGAGTGAAAAATAAATAAATAATGATAAGAAGTTGCATTGGCATTGCAAAGCAAGGGGAGGCTTGGTGGGGAGGAGCCCTCTCCCCTCCTTGCCAGTCACTTGTCAGCTCTGGGGTGCCCGGCAGAGTTGGTTTTGAGTGATGGGGCGTTGCGGGTGTTGGACTTGGGGCAGCTGGAGTTAAATTTCTTGGTGGCTGACACCTGACAAGCATGATAAATTGCAGCATGCCACGCGCTGCTGGCATGACAAACGGTTTGCTTCCCTCCTTTTAAGCTCTGGGAAAACTTTTTAATTATTTCCCAGTGCTTTGCAAATGAGGGTTTCTCCATCAAGTGCCCAGCAGAGTCTAGGGGGGTGGGGAGGGAGGGTTCTTTATTTATTTAGGTTTTGTAGGTGACTAGGGGATGAAGAGGGGGTTGCAGTTTGGGTTTCTGTAGCATCCTCTCCCTGACTCTCCCAGGTTTTGGCTAGGGGTCCTGGGGAGGGCTCTGGCAATGCTTGTCAGCTCAGGGTTGGGTGCTAATTAAAGCACGTGGTGTTCCAGGCTTAGAGTCACTGTTGCCCTTGGGAAAGCATCTCTGCAGGAGTGACTTCCAGACTTTCCTCTTGCTAGTGGAGTTTGGCTCCTATTCTTCATTTTTAATAATGCAGAACTGTAAGACTTTTTTTTTCCCCTCCTCAAAGCATTTAAAAAGGAGGGGGGTACAACACAAGCTCAGCCACAAGAGCTAGATAATGAGTGTGGATCTCAGCTGATAATTTGTTTGTCTAACACAAGAAGCATATTTGCCGCTCTAACTGAAGGCACTACTGGTTACAGTAATGCCTCAGACTCCATCTCACTAGGCTGCGTGTCAGATGTAGCACAGAAAGTCTCTTCCCCCCTTTCCAGTCCTCGGTGTCCATGCTGCAAAGCCATATGTGCGTGCTTTCCTCTTCACACTCGCGGGTCCGGTTGGATTGGCCTCTCCCTGCACGGTTTTAACACGTGCGTGAGGCTTTGCAGGATTAGAGCTTAGGCAGTGCAAGACCTTGTGGGCAAATGCCTTGGTGCTCGGCTGATGTTTTAGTGCTGCTATGCTGTTTTGGCTGGGGAGTGTTCCTGTCTCTCTTTAAAGACGATCAGAGATGCCTCAAGCTGCTGTATTTTTTTTCCCCTCTTCCCTTTCATGTCTCTAAATCGAAATAATTAAGCAAATGCGTGCTTTGGGGCTGGACTGTGATGCTCATGTGGGAGGGCTCTTCATCTAAACTAGCTCCATGTTGACACCAGTTACCCCCTGCTGTCAGGGCTGGAACACAGCTGCCCCCCTCCCTCGGTTGTTTTCTAAATCCAAAGTGATGGTAAACCTCCACCTGGTAACCTGACAGGTTGTTTCTTCTGTTTTGTTGAAGAAAATCCCAGATCTGAGCAGTGAGGGTTGGTCCAGCAGCCAGAAGAATCCTCCTGGACGTTGATGAGAAATTGGGGACGTCCCAAGGACTCTGGACTGGTGGAGAGGTAAGAGGGTGGGTTAAAACATTTGCTCACCCCGTCTGTCGTTGGTTGGTGTGCTCTGAGCCACCTGGATGTGGTGGGCAGCAAGGCACGCACCTTTTGGCCAGGGTGGGGTTTATAAGGCATGGCAAAAGGCTGTTCCTGGCTTTGGTGTGTCACCAGTCCCACAGCTGCTGTGAAAAGAGGGCAAATGCTGACAGTGGTTATTTAGGTTGTAGAGGGCAAGGTTTGGATGAACAGCTTGGGAAATGCACATATTGTGGACTGCACGTGGGAAGTTTTCCCATAGAGAGCCCTCCTCCTGCTTGCAAGCCCTTCTGCTTGAAAGCCCTTCAGGCAGCTTGGGGATGCGTGGTCTGACCGGGGTAGCAGAAGTCACATGGCAGCCAAACTACTCTGGAGCAAGGTAAGTGTTACCCAGTCCTGCTTTGTGGTGGGAAATGAGGTGCCACCTCTCACAAACAAGCACAACTTCAAGCTCTTAGGCTTTCTGGATGCTATTTTAGCTTTCCTGCACTGGTGGCTGCAGCACCACAGATGTGATGAGCTTCCCTGGGCTCTGTTGAAAAGGGCTGCACCTCCTTAGGAGACCACAACCACCATCACCAGCCACGGTCAAGGAGCTGCCCTGCCTCTGAGACCTGTTGCACATGTACTTTGTATGGGGCTCTGATAACAGTATTGCTTAAGAATAGTTTTGGGGGCATCTTCTCCAAGCCACGGGGATGCTGGTGGAGCAGGGAATGTGCATGTAGAGAGGGCTGCTCCATCTGGGGATGCAGACCCTGCAGAGCCATGCTGGGGAAGCCATTGCTTGCTGGTGCTATGCTTGAGAAATGAAAATGATGAATTAAAATTTAACAAGTCTAAATGCCAGGCAAGGACATCTTAAGTGGGAATTGTCACTGTTTGACTAGCACAGCCTCCCACTTAGCTAAAACTGCATGTCTTTAATTACGTTGATCTTGGAAAAGCAATAGCTCACACTGAAGAGGGGAAACTGCTGGCCAAAATGACATAAAGTGTTATGAATTTTTCCTGTGCGGGTCCCCTGCCCTCTCCCCCCTGGCATCTTGCTTCCCAGGGGTGTTTTGCAGCCCTTTCACCCTGGATCGGCAGAGTCCTGTATCCTCCAAGCCACAGGCAAGGACAGAAATGTTCCCTGTGTGCAAGGCTGAACACAGGCTCTGGAGTTAAAAGCTCAAGTTTAGGGACCGCAGGCGCGGGCAGCACCTGATGGAGCCACAGTGGGGAGCGGGCTGTGGTCTGGAGGTGCAGGGATGCCCTGCAACTGCAAAACCCTGCCCTCAGCATTGCCCAGTAGTGGCATCCATGGGTTAAGGACCCCTTCCCTTCTGTATCTTTGGCATGGACCCACCCGCCCACAGGACTCCTCACAGCTCTGCAAATAGAGCAGCTCAAGGAGGATACATCGCTAATAACACCAATTACTGTTACATGCTGGCTACAAGGTACACTGGCAGTAATGGGATTCGGGGGATGAAATGAAAGCAATATAATATGGTGAGATAAATTAGCATTGTAAAATTAGCCATGGGTCTAGTCAGGGATCTGACAAATGTGTCGCAGCTTCGGTACAAGCTCTGAGCGTCGCTGAATTGGATTTAGTGGCCCAGAGCAAAGCAGATGGGAGCAAGGGAAAAAAGAGTTTATGAGGGGTCTCCGTACACACATGCTAGCGGTTAACGCTGCTTGTTTCTTCCTTGGCTTTGCTGAATGATACGTCCCCTGGCGCCCGCTCGTACGCGGCAGCGGAGGAAGGAAAGTCCAGCCCCGCTGATGTGCTGTTGGTGTAGCTCGAGCCTGGCAGAGAGATGGGAAGGGGCTGGGAGGAGCAGCAGCAGGCTGGTACTCTTGCCTTCCTGGTGCCTCAGCTGCCAGTCCCTGTCCTGCATCGTGGCCGTAGTCTGCCTTGCCCAGGTTTGCTCCCAAAGGGAGCATCCATGGGGTTCGGGTGGGATGTATGGCAGGCATCTGCATATGATTTAGCCATGTAGGAGGTTAGAAAGCCCGTTTCTGCTTCCTATGTTGCAGCCTGACCTGTTTCTCCAGGCCTGGCTGGGCTCTGGGGCAGAAGGATGTCTGGAGCCAGGCATCCCGCAGCATGTGGGCTTTCCCTGGTCACCAAGGGTGTGCTGCCAACTCTTTCCATTCCAGACACACATGTTATCCTTCCCTCTTTGAGGCAGAGGGTGGAAGCCAGGAGATGTTTTTTGTGACTTGTGGAGGCTGGGAAATGGATGTGGCCGGTTCCAGTGGGATCCGCTTCCTGGTGGCTCATTAGAACAGGCTCCGCTGGAGGGAGTCAAGCAGTCCTGCCCGTGAGCGATGGATGGCCGGCGAGAGCCTTTTACAGATTTGTAAATGCAGGCTAATTGCATGTTTAACGGCTGACGCATTGGACAGGATCTAGGGAGGGGCAGACATGATTTAGGTCTGGTTTGATAAGGCATGTCATGTGGCTCACTTAATAGTAATAAAAAAGAGGGAGAAAAATTCTGAACATGCTTTGTAGTGCTCTGCAGTGGAGCTGGGGGGTGGGGCCGGGGTGGGGGAGAGGGCTTGCAAGGGGGTCCATGCAAGGCCTTTCCAAGTTGTGCCACAATGGTGGTACATGGCAGTTGTGTCTGCAGGAGGGGACTGGCTTGTCACATCCCTGGAGATGAGGTTGCAGAGGGCAGGCTGTTGCCATGTGCAGTTGTGCAACAGCACCAAGTTGAGCAACAAATCCCAAGGGATCATCTTGACACTGCCTGGAGCATCCCAAGAGATTTGATTAAATCTGTGGGCTGAGCACACCTGAGGACACAAGCTCCGGTTTGTGGGAGGTCAGCCTGGCCACTGCCAGCACTCCCCATGTCCTCTTGCTGCAACGAAGGTGCAGTTGGTGACACTTCTAGGGTACCTCAGACCCTAACCAGCCCCAGGGATAAGTTGTCCTTGCAAAACCAATGGTGTGGTGAATAGCAGTGGAGGAAATCCTTTCCCTCACCTTTGCTGCTGGAGAAGTAGAGATGTGGGACTGTGGCAGGGAGCAGCAGGACAACAAGCCCACAGTTAGAGTGCTAGTAGCAGCATAAATAGAAATACAACTTCTCAGCTTCTTGTGCAGCAATGATATATCTTGTTTCTATTGACTTTCTTAAACCTCTAAAATACATCGTAGATTGATCTACAAATCTGCAAAAAGCACCTGCGTGGTGGTTTGTTGTTTTTTTTTTTGGGTTTTTTTTTTTTAAGTCTAAGGCAATTTTCTGACTGCTCCTTGTGGTTGGCTCTGAGCAGACACATGTTCTCTTGTCCTATTTGAGGCTGGCATGCTGCCATGGTGGTAGGAAGTTTAGTAATGCTTGAGCTGGATCGATTCAAGCCCATTATCTGTGCTGCCTGGGACTCAGCGGCAAAGGGGAAAAAAGACTCTCCCCACACGCATCAAAGCCCTACGATAAGGACACACGGTTGAGCTCTATTTATAGATAGACAGATGTCTTGCCAAAGCTCTGTTGCTGTCACTTGGTTATGCAGTTTTTGAGTGTTTAGCGGTGTTTGGGTCTAAAGGAATCTCTTCTATTTTCTGGCTGAGGTGCATCCCCTCCAGGCACAGCTCACAGTGGTACTTGCTTCTAGGTGGACTTTGTCCTTCTTCCAAGGAGTGACCTGCTTTTTAGATGGAAAGAAGGAGATATATGAGAGGTCTTGTGGAGTCGGTGACCGAAATAAAGTCTGAGCAGTGATCTCTCATCTTCTTGTTGCACCTTCGTAGACCCAGAGAGACCTTGGAGGTCTCCAGAGCAGGACAGTGAGCAATGCTATGTCAGATCAGCGTGGCTGTTTAGGTGAGGGTTGACCACTTAAGTACGGGCATCTCACATCTCCTGGGCTATCTGGCCCTCAGCTGTGCCTCAGCAAAGGGGTTGTTCCTGCTGTTCACCCTAAACTTCCCAAGCAGCAACTTGGCCACTGCCATGTTGTGTCTCATGAGCTTTCGTTCTTCACTGAATGCTATCAAGGACACTTGAATCAATACCAGCCATGCAAACCGCATATTTGGAGGGGTTCCTCAGGCCGAGTTAGCACAGGTATTGCAGTGTATGTGCACATACATCTTCAGTGAGTGTATGGTTTTTGAGGGCATGGTGGAAAAGGGTGGGGTGTGCCTATATGGTAGAGTTGTTTGTCATTTCCTTCCATACGTTGCTTGGTCGCAATAAGTCTTGGAACTGGGAATAGGAGAAGGGCAACGGCTTCATTCTGCCTAGCTGGTGCTGTGCTGGTTTTCCCTTGATTATGTTCCTGGGAAGTGGTGATGATGTGACATTGCAGCCACAATTTTTCACAATAGACTTGCAAAAATGTCCTGTTTGGAAGGGATCTTGGAGGTCTCAGGTCCAGCGGAGACTTGGCATTGAGTAGGAGATTGAGACTGGATATGGCTGCTCAGGGCTTTATCCAGCCTGCTCGTGAAAGCCCCTGCATATGGAAAGAGCATAGGCTGTTTGGGTGACTGTTCCAGTGCTGTTGGGCTCTCAAAAAAATTTCTCCTTGCATTGCAGTGGGAACCTTTCCTTTAACTACGTCCCATGGTCATTCACGCGCTTGCTATGCCTTGCTGCAAAGACCCTAGCTCAGTTTTCTCAACAACTCCCCTGGCCATCTCAGTGGTCCCTGCTGAACTTGCTCCAGTTAATCAATACGTGTTCGGGCTCCCAAAACTCAGAGCAGTGTCTCGATGTGCTCTGACTGCTGCGTGAGCTGCTGTCTGTGCTGCTGCTCCTGCAGCGCAGCGTGCTGTTGGCCCCCTTCGCTGCCACTGTAGGCAGCTGGCTTGTGCAGGGCTCGCTGCCTGCCAGGACCCATACTGGCACAGAGTGGGGGTCCCTGTGCCCAGGCTCTGCACCAAACCGTGGCAATGGGCTGGAGACTTCACAGTAAGTGCTTTTCTTTTTCAGGCTTTGGTGGATTGTGGCTGCAGGAAGGAAGGACTTGTCCATGGGCAGGTTTGGGGACCAATACCTGACTTTTTGGTTGGTTTTTTTTTGACACATCCTTTTGATCAGGTGCAGGATAGTTGCATGATGGCTTCTGGCTGTGTGCCATTCCCAAGCCTGGGAGAAAGGAGATTTCTCCTCCCCAGGGTGTTCATAATGTGTTCGTCTGCACAGCTCCAAGCAGCCCTTGCTCTGCGCTTGGTTTTAGTCTGTCTCCAGGGTGCTGCTTAGCTTCGCTCATATATTCCTCTGACGAGTGGGCAAGACAGGAAGCAAATACCTTTGTTACAAAACCACATATGGGCTTTCAACGGGTGATGACACTTCCCCAAGCTATCTGTCTAGTGAATGTACTTTTCCTTGCTTGTTTATATTCACAGGAGTGTTGCTTAGCTGCTCAGGTGGGCCATAGATGTCAAGAAAGATGTCAGTGTCAGGAGAAAGCTTTAATGCAAGGCTTCCTGCTGTTCTGTGATGGGTGGTGGGCCAAGCACTGTGGGTGTGAGAGAGGGGCTGGATCTGGCAAGAGAGCTGTGGCTCAGGAGAGAGTCAGCAGTAGTGCTGGAGATGACTTTTTACAGCTGGGCTGGGATGCTGAGCTGCACCGTGACAGAGATCATTCAGTGAATGAGGGCTCTGATGGAGATGAGCAGTGTTTTCCAATTAAAAGAAATAACCATCAGCAAGAGGGACTATACTCCCTCTGAAACCGTTTCAGATGGTGTCATGGCTGCTTGCAGCGCTTGCGGCTCCTGGAAGACGTTGGTGGTGGATGCCAGTGGCTCTGCGCAGTAGAGCCGAGGGTCACGTGGCCACAAATATGGGATGCATTTGCCTGGGATGGGAGCTGCAGCACTGAGTCCTGGCTCTGAGCCACAGGGAACTATTGTCCGTCCAGAGGTGGGCATACGGCTGTGTAAAGCAGGGACCTGCCGCATCAGATGGAGGAGAGGAAAGCACCTTGTGGTCCCCCGTAATGCCCAAGGGGAGTGGGTGCTGGTGGGGATGCACTGCAGGAGCAGTTCGGCTGCGGTGGAGATGGGCAGGATCCCACATCTGTATGGGAAAAAGAGTGAGGGACTCAGCTGCACACACCTGGATCCCTTCGCAGATTCACAGTTGAGTGGTAGGGTTGGAAGGGACCTTCCATGGTCATGGTGCTCCCAGGCCAGCATCAGAGAGGATGTTCATTGGGGAAGGGGCCTGCAGCGCTGCTTCATAATGCCTATTGTATTATTTTTCCCTTTAAGATGACTCTTTTCAAGCTCTGGATAGCTCTAGGAAGCCTCCACCGAGGCCCCATGTCTCCAGGGCAATTTACAGCACACATCAGCCCCTCGGCATTCGTTACAGCTCCTAACGAGGACGGCTCAGTGCTGCCCTTCAGTAAGATCACATATTACCAGCTCTTTTTTCTTTTTCTTGCCCTAAATTGTTGCACTTTACATCGAAAAGGAGGGGCACGCACGTGGGGGCCAGCACAATTTATGGTTCAGAGATTTATATGCCGCTGCGACGCTGTATTTTTTCCCCACAGTGACACTTTATTGCCACAAATTACCAAACAGGCAAGGTTACGCGAGTGACAGCAGGCAGAGCTGTAAAGGACAGGAACAAACGGCAGCAGGAAAAGTACCCAGAGGAGAGGGGTAGGTCGGGCACCAAGCAGAAATAAAACAAGGCAGGAGGAGGGACGAGCGTCAGAAATCAGCTTGCCTTGCAGCAGGATGCGTGGGTGAAGCCTGGGAATCGTTGTGCCATCTCCGGTGCATGGGCATGCTGTGGGGTCGGGAGACCAGACGGTGGACTGAGTTTGGATGCTGTAAATCCTTGGTTTCTTTATTCATCTTCCCCCCCTACTCCCCTTCCCCCAAAGTTGCTAGGTGTTTCTGCAGGCTGCTTTTTGCTAGGGGAGCTGCAGGTTTGTAGTTGCTGGGGTTTTTCCCTGTATGCTGAGTGGTGTCAGCAGGGAGAAGCATCCTTACAAAGGGAGGCTTTACCTTCCGAGTGCCCTTCATCCCTGGTGTCCCTGGGCTTGACTCTGCACCAGCCATCGGTAAAATCCTGAAGCGACCTGTGCCATACAGAGCAGGCAGATCCAACTGCTTTCTTGGTGGGAAGCAGCAGATGCTTATCCTGCATGTCAAAGGTGTTCTCATCCCAAGCACGGCACCAGCGGTGCTGGAGTTGGGCTGGTCTGGGCAAATCCCAGGAGCACCCGGACTCCTGTGAGAGTGTTATTTGCAGTCTTGTTTTCTCAGCTTGTTTTTCAGTTGTCTGCCTGTGTGCTGCGGGGATAGTTGGGTCATCTCCTGGCTTCATTTGGACATCAGGCTTGGATCTGGAGGGTGAAGGCTATTGGCATCAATTTTTCTGCCTCTTTGGTAGAGGGAGGGAGGTGCCGGGGGCGGGGGGTGGGGGGCTGCATTCAGAGGGTTGGTAAGAGTTGTTCTGCCTTGCAAATGGTTGCTGTATTTCCTTGCTGTGTGGTTTCGAGGGGGGAGGAAATGTCCCAGGCTTGCACTTTGGTGGGGACAGGATGGTCACTTATGTCCATCTGTATTAATACATCCAACGTACCTGATGGTGCATGGGGGGTGAGCGCCGGTCCTTGGGCAGAGAGGTGACCACCTTGCTGCCGAGCGTCTGTGGCAGCCCTGCTGCGACATGCTTTGGCTCTGGTTGAGTGACTCCGTCTGCGCCCACTCACCCAAGTTAGAGCAGCTTAACTTCAAACGAATGTAAAAACTGAAAGACTCGAGATTGGCAGAGGTATTAAGGCTGCCTTTGAGCTGGGGATGCTACTCAAAGCTGCCAGGGAGCTGTCACTCTATTGTTCTTGCAACAAAACGCTACCGGAGGAGCTGAGAGCCGCAGAGGCTCTGGAGCTGCAGCCAAAATTGCATTTAACTAGCAGAAATGTGCTACAGCCATGGGGCTTGCTACACCAGTCCAGGGGAGAGCCAGCACCGCCTCGTGCCACCCTCCCTGGCAGCAAGACGGAGGAGGGTCAGGTCGCCTTTGCACCACGATGGACACAAGGCAATTTCACTTGTCTGTTCCCGTGTTTGTGAAAGATAATTTCCCTTGAATCCCAATGCCATAAGCCAGGTATTTAATCTTGCTTGAAGGGAGCATGTCTAACGCACGCAGGGCATCACAAACAATAGTAAGCAATCAATAGGCTAAATCCTGAGGTCTCTTACCCAGACTTTGCTGGAGTAAAGGTTGACAAAGTGCTGAGTAGTTACTCGAGACTTCAGCCCTGTGCTGAGGGCAAGAGAAGTGATTGACTGATTTATTGATGATGCATTTCACTATGAATCTAGTCTGTCTGTTAGTCACAAATGCTCATTTGAGCATAAATCCTGGGCTGCCATGAGCACATAGCTTCTCTTACAGCAGAGCTGGGCAAGAAGATTTCAGATGAATGGCTTACTTGCTGAAAAATAGTTTTGGATCAACGGGAATAGCTTGTGTTTCTGTGTTGTGCTTGGCAAATAGCCTCAGCAGAAGAAAGTGAAAGCCCACTTGTGAAAAAGATCAAGCGCTGGGTTTTGACACAATGTTTAGATCTCGTTTCAAACCAGTTTTAGGTTTTCTTCCCAAATCAAAAAGCCAGTCGAGTTTCAGAAGATCCCTCTGAAACCCTTTTTCCTCTCCCTCTGTGCCTGGCTGCTGCAGTGAAGCAGCGAAACGTGGCACTTCTTAAACCTGGCGCTGACTTGCTGCGAACCTGTACTTCATTTATTTTTACTTCACCGGGCGGTGTGAAAGCTCAGGTGCTGGCGGGTGTTCGTTTGGTGCTGCTAAGCTGAGGGCTGGGACACGTAGGGCTGTGGAGGGACAGCTCCTGTACTGCTAGGTTTGTTCTCATGCCTTTGGGTTTGCTCCAGCACCAAGGGACTGGGCTTATCCTCCCTCACTAGACCCTTGGAAGGCTTAGCAAGGGGGCAGCAGCCAACAATGCCTCATTCTCCATGTAAGGTTAGGCAAAGCATTAGCTGTTTCTGCAGCAAAAGGGTGTGCAAGCACTTTGGAGGTGTCCTATGGAGTAACTCTCACCCCAAAGCATCAGCAGCTGGGACACAGCTTGCTTGGCCCCCTGTTCTTGAATTATCATCCTTTTATTGATCCCTTAAACTGAGCAGTTTCTTATTAATTCAGGAATAAACCCATGCTACTCCATCACCTCTGTGGCTTTTTTCCCTGTAGCATTGATTCTTCTTTGTTTCAAGCCTGGCTGCTGCTGGTTTCTTCTGCTGCAGCTCCCAGAGCCGGTGCTCGCTGTTGCAGCACATGAATATGCCCGCGGTAGGTGCTGTAGGAAACTGCTCAGACAGATCTGTTCCTGTGTATATGCCTCTCTAAGTATTTCCCATTAATTAATGGACACTGGAGTCTGTCGTCTGTAACGAGCGCTCACTGGCGGGTGATAAATTGCTAGTATGACAAGATGGCAGTGAAAGCTGGGCGAGCCGCGGCTGTCGGCGCTGGGTTTGGGAGCGAGGGATGAACATCAGTCAGTATCTGGGTGGGAAGAGGGATGGTGGAAAGCCCAGCTGCCAATCATGAGATCCTGGAGGTATCCTACCTGCTTGTTCTGGAGGAGCCCTTGCTATGGGCTCCAGCAAAAGGGGCAGCAGTGCTGTGCCAGATCCCACAGTTACCTGGCAAACCCCAGCCCCATTGCTGCTTTTTGTGGAAGGAGGAGGAGGAAGGGGCTTGCATTGTGGTGGCCACCCCTGCTTCACAGGGATGCTGGCTGAAGCTTGGATGGGAACACTTGGAGCAACCCCTCCTGGCCTACACTGGGCTTTGCTGCTTTCCACACCTCAGAGAAGGCACTGCATGCCAGGGCCTGGGATCTGTGCTGAGCAGTGCCATGGCCTCCAGCAACTGGGTTTATACCACCAGCAACTGAGTCTATACCACCAGCCAGTGGTGGTTGAGGTGCCGTGTTGCAGAGCGATATAAGGCTCGTCTTTATAAATTTGCTGGAGTGCAGGGCTGGGTGTGATGGATCCAAGTTGCTGGTTTTCATAGCCTGTTCAGTCACAGTCCTACACTGAGCCCAAAGTCTGATCCCCATCCTGGGGAAGCAGCACTGGCACCAAAATCTACAGTTTCCAGTGGAGAAGATGAGGTCGGAAACTAATTCTTACTTCATCCCCAGTGGGACTAATCCCTGCTGCAGCCCTCTGGAGCACACTGTGCAAGCTGTGTGCTGTAGATCCATCTCCAGTTTGGCTGGCAGGCTGAAGCTCAGGTTCAATTACCCATTGTGCTCATTAGGACTCCAGCAGTCAGAGCAGGGATCCTGCTTGGAAGGACAGTGTGGGTGCTGAGCACCCTGTGGGAACCCCGTGCCCAGGGACCGGTCACTCACGCTATGATGCAGGGGTACCAGTCTGCATTTACTGGGGAACTGAATTATCTGCTTCCCTGAGTGGGAAAAATAATAATAATAAAAAAAGTGCCTTCCACTAGGTCATGAGCCATTACCTCGAGGGGCCCTTCATCAGCTGATGAATTCTACTTAATAAAATAAATACTGAGAGAAAATGTAATTGGATTTCATTTATTACCCAGTTCCGCCTAGCAGCCCCAGATTATACAAAAGCAATTAGAGAAAGCTCTCCATTAATAGCTATCTTCAAGCCGCCCAATGGGCTCATTCCATCAAACCTTCTGGCTCGTGTAATTTCCTTTCTTGGAGCTCGCTTCTGGCTGGGGGAGGATGTGGGGTGCGCAGCACCATTGCCAGTGGCCTGTAAACAAAGGCAGCCCTGTCTCTAATGCTTGCACAGGCATCGTCTTCCCGAGCGCATGGCTCTGCCAAAGGGTCTCCTGGTTTGGGGCGAGAAGCCAGAGCACCTGGGCAGTTTGGCTGCAGCCTAGGGCTTGGTTGTGCCTTCCCTGGGCTGGGAGCATCCTTCCTCCGTTTGGCTTTGCCACGCGGTGAATCCATCTGTGCTGCTTGGCAGTGAGTATGCCAAGTTCCACGGGGACATGGGATGTAATGTTGTCCCCCTTGCGATGAGGCAGGTTCTCTGGTGCTGGGCTTTCCCCTAATGCCAACATGTTGCATAGCAGCTTCTGTCTCTGCTAGCTTGTAGGCACACAGCAGAATACTTCAGCTTCCTTGCTTTTTTGCTGGGGGCTTAGGGATGGCCTGGGACAGCTTGCTAAGGTTGGGCAGAGGAACAGGTCTCACAGCATCTCTCTGATTATGGCAACACAGGGCAGCACGCTGAGACCTGTCACAGGGGAAGGACAGATGTGTGGTACTTGTGCTGTGACTGAGGAAAATGTGCAGGTTAATCTGCACCAAAGTCCTAGCTTTACTCCTAATTCCTGTTTACAGTGGTGGATGGGGAAAGACAGTTACCATGGAGATGACTTGTGGGGGAAGAGATGCTGATTGATCCTGTCGCATGGTCAGTGCAGAGTGGTCCTGCCTGACAGATGGGAGTAGGAAAGGATGTGTGTACAGCAGTGAAAGAGTGCAGCCCTCTGCCCTCGCTCCTCCAACCGGTGCACTTGCAGCCCTGGAAGGAGGTTGTCCAGCAATGCTGCCTGCTTTTGGGTCAGTCTCATTTTTTGGGAAGCCTCTAAGGACCATCTCAGCGCACTGAGGATGGAGAGAAGGTATTTTGAAGGTTGGTCCCCTTGCAATTTGGAGGGGGGAGAAAATGTTTTGGGAGTCAGGGAGGCACTGGGCTCATGCCTGGGGATAGCATTGCCTTCTCATCACAATTATCATGCCAGGGAGAAGCCAATGTCCTTTCTCAGCTCAGACAACCGACTCGGTTACAGCTGATGGTTTGATGGAGTCGGAGTGGCTCAGCAGGGATGTGCCAGCCCTGCTCATATGTGGGAACCTATGCTTGGCTTTTTGCTCTCCCCTGCTGTGATCACACTGTCTCCCTTGCTGCCTCCTGCTGTCACCTTTCCTGGCTGCCTTCTCATCCCCTCTCTTCTCTACCTCTCTTGGCCTCATCATCCCTGGTACAGGTGCAGGCAAAGGGAACAGCACGGCCGGGAAGGAGATGATGTTTAGATGCAGACAAGAAACAACACAGGGTGTAATGCAACCTGAAAGGCATAAGCAGATGGAGAGAGGTGGCAAGAATATGTGACTCTTCATCTTTGTTACAGGGCTTCTGCCTGTGGGCATGGAGGGATGGCCAGCAAGCAGAGATGTGCAGGGAGAGCTTTGTTTGCAGGTGGCAGTGCTGGATGGTGAAGCAGAGATAAGCAAAAGAGGATTTATTAGGGGAAGTGAGTGTGGGAGAAGGGGGACACAGGAGGGTGATGCAATGGAAGACCCAAAAGGGACAAAGAGGGATGCTCTCCTGCATCCCTGGGAAATGCCTTGCAAATGCAAGCTGTCTGTTCACCCTGGTACTCTGGAGAAAGGAGAAGTGAAGGGGAGTGTCTGAGAGCATGAGAGGAGGTGTGGTTGATGCTGATAGAACCGCAGAGGCAGGTGATTTGTCTTGGCTGGTGAGATGGAAGATGATATGGGGCCACCTTGCTTGGAGAGGGAAGAGGTAGAGCATGAGAAGGTGAAACTGCAGCCTGTTGGCTTGGCACCAGTGCTCCCTCCTTCCCAGAGCAGCAGCTTGTCTTTGGGCTGGTACAGAGTAGGGTACCTTGGACTCAGCTCTGAGGTGACAGGACAAGCTCTGAAAGAGGTAAACCCATCCTCCAAAAAAGAGAGAAGACCTCAAAACTGTCTTTTTCTGAGCCAGGCAAATGCAGTGACCACATGAAACCTTCCTTTTTCATCTCATTGTTTATTTTTCACAGGGGGCTTTTATTTATACCCCCTTAACATCCATGCCGTTAAAGCAGCCTTATTAGGATGCTGCCCTTCACCAAGGAACTCTGCTCTCGAAAAAGAGCATTAAAGATTCAACAAATAGCTGAGAATTGGGATTGATCCTAACCTCCCATAAATGGGAGTACCTTCCCCCATTAATCAGCCTTGGTTTTCACTTACAGGATGATGGCCTTAGTGCTACACTTCTTCAGGACTAAAAGCACGTTAAATATTTATCACAGCTGAGTATTCACTTCCCCCTCTATTGCCAACTAAGATCCACTGCTTAAGCCTGTGTTGGCTTGACAGGTTGCGTAGTGAGGTGGCATGCCATTAGGAAACCTCTTGCGCCAACGTGCTCCACTCATTTGCTGCGCTAAGCACGGAGAGATGGTGGCATCTCTCATCTTGAAGCATGGTCAGCATGGGACTTTATAATAAAGTCTCTCTGCTGGCATTTGCGCTAGTAAATTAAGCATGCTCGGGTCTGCTGTCTAGCAGAGACTGGAGTATCCACACTCCTCTGTGTCTCCTTTAACCTCCAAAATAGGATTATTGTATCCAAACCACTGTGTGGGAGCAGCCCTCAGCCTGTGATGAGGCTTTGCCCCATGCCAGGGGCTGTGTTAGCAGTTCAGCGTGTGGCTGCCCCTGTTGCAGTGCCTGGAAATGTTTCCAATTTTACAGCTGTGTGCATGGCTCCCACATCCTCCTGTGCTGAAAGGATGCCGGCCATACTCTGTGTTTCCCTGCCTTGCGAGGCTTGAAATGACGGTAGGGTGTTTAATGGTCCCATTGGTCTAAATATATGCAAGTTCGTCTTTGGTAATTGTGCCAGGTGTGCTGTAGCATTTCGGAGAGCAGCTATTTCAGGAGCATCTCTGAAAGCTGCCTTTCCTTTTTGCTCTCTGGTCCTGTACCAGCATTTCTCAAAAGATAGCTCTGACTTTGAGAGCTGCTGCTGAACCTCAGATGTTGGAAATGGCATGAGCTACTCCACACCAGTGCCCCCTCCCGAGCCATGTTGTTCCTGCCCCGTTGAGCTGCTAAGGAAAAGCTCCCCACGATGCTGGAAGGAGTTTGGCTTCCTCACTGGACTCAGGGTAGACTCCACTTGGTCAACTCCAGCAGCTGAGACTGAGCTGTTGTTGCTGGGTTAGTGCTTATTTTTTTATATATTTAACTTGTTGGCATCATCATGATCACTGTCTTCACACATCCCCCTCACCCCCAGTTTGAGTTACTGATGTGCACAGCCTTGTTATAGCCGTTTACATGTACAGGCGCACAATGTGTTTCATTATCCTTGTATCAAACTTGTTTTGCTGCTGTCACCAACCAGAAAAGTTAAACACGTCTGATCAAAGGCATGTAAACATAGCTTCAAAACAAATGCCCTCGAGTACTGCCAAAAGCAGAGAGCTGTCTCCGAGCAAACCCCGTCTCGTATTCCCCCGCCTGCGCCTCCCGCTCCTTCTTGGAGCGCGTATGCGATGCCTCCTGATCTGGGAGAGCCTTGTGGGCTGCTGTTTGTGGAGGGGAAGGGTTGCTCACTGGTCAAGAAAACCTCAGAAGGGTTTTGCACCGAGCAAAAGGCAGCTGGAGAAGGGAAGAGCAGAGCCTTGGTCACAGGGCGGGAGGGAAAATCTTGCTGCATCTTTTCCGGTGTGAGACAGCAAACTCCCCTGGTCTGTGCTTTGCAGTGTGCCGCGGCTCCAGTGGGTTGAGGGAGATGAAAGCATGACATGAGTTGGCTGGAAATAAAGGTGCTGAGCATGCTTTTTCCATGTCTCCTGTGGGGCTTCAACTTGTGTATTATCCTGATGTGTGAGCTGCAGGACCAGGAGCATGCTACCAGGGCTGCTCCTGCTGTCACCTCTCACGGATCATCTCTCTGGGCTTGGGGCTTGGCTGGAAGTAGCCAGTGGTATCCGTTATCCCACTCTCACCCTGATGGTTAGAGAAGGCTGGGCAGAGGGACTGGGGAGGGTTCTGGACCAGGAGCTGCTTCTGCTTTTGCCTGTTTCCAGACCTGGGTGGGCAGCGAAAGGTGAGGTGAGACTCGGACCCCTGGTTCAGGGACCTTGATGTCACTTGATCTCCTATGAGACTGGTAAAAAGTGGGATGCTCTATAGCTGTAGTCAAGTTTTTCCCACCTCTGTAAGGCCTAGATGGGCATCTTAAGAAGGAGTGGGAATCTGTGGACTTTTGGAGCCTCTGAAGGCAGGTGTTTTCAGAAAACACTAGCTCCTTTCAAATCTGCCAAAAACCTATTCACAGCTTGGCTACGGTCATGACCAGCGAATAGTTTGGGAATTCATGAGCTTGTGAACTGACCCGGACTCTGCAAATGAGTTGCCCAAGGTCTTTGCCAAATGCCTTTGAATAATGGACATGTCAGAACCAGATGGGGTTGTAAATGGCCAGTTATTAGTGCCCGCAACCTGTGCCAAGCAGCGCTGCACGTGTGTGCAAGCACGCGGTGCGAGCAGCACTGCTGCGTGCAGGGCTCATCCCCGAAACGAGGGTGGGTGAAGCAGCCGGGTTGCTGCAGGTAAGATGATCCAATGAGTCTTCTTCAAAGCACCTCACTGTGCTAACAGGCAAGATAAAAATGTAATCATCCCCCCCACGTTGCTGCTGGACAGTCCGAGCAGGCTGTGAAATGCCCTGAAGGCAGTGGGGACATGGTCAGAGGTTGATGACGGTGTCAGCCTTCATAAATCATCCCTAATGAGACTTGGGAAAATGTTGGGTTGGAGCCTCTGATGCATGGCAGTGCTGAGTTGTTGCTTTCCTTTACACTGGGCTTTTTTCCTACTTGTTTTTTACGGTTATCTGGGTGAAACCTTTGTGAGGCTGAAGGTGCTGGAAGCTTCCCATTGCTCTGAGTGGCGAGGGGTCCTGATCTCTGCTCATACCCTGGCAAGGGCTGTCTGATGTGCTGCAGACTAAATAAATCCCCACACACCCCACCTTTTTTCATCCCTAAGGAAGTAGTTTCTGCATCCCTAGGGTGCCAGAAATCGTAGGCTGGTGTGTATTACCTGGGTCCTGGTGCGGAGCAGCAGCACGCCACTGCTTGCTGATGCTGATGTTGGGATGGCTCTGGGAAGAGCCTAAGTCACAAAGTCTGGGTGAGCCAGTGATGCCTGTGGCAGCATCCTGTCCAGTCACCGGCCAGCCAAAGGGTCACAGGGACCTTTTCCCGAGGTGTCTTCCCCCCAAGGTGTCCTCTCAGCCCTTCTCGCCAGCATGGGTCCACATTATTGGGGGGGCGTCAAGTCCAAACGCTTTGCTGGGAGAAGCCTGTCTGGAAGGCGGGATCCCAAACAAGAGGCTTGCAAGGTGGGAAGAAGAAGCAGAAAGGAGGTTATTGAGGTCCCCACCAAGGCCACCTCTGGGGGTGATGGTGGTGGTGGGCTGCTCTAGACCATGTGTGGTCCCTGCAAAAGCTGCCAGCAACCAGCTGGGACACTGGGAGGAGTGAAGCGGGGTACAGTGAGTATTCCCTCCGACTTATTATTTATAAAGTACTGTCACAGCCCTGGAAGTGTTGGGACTCTCAGAAAAGCTGTAGGAATGTACTAATTAAAGAACACAATGGGAATGTAAATTGGGAAAGCTCCCCAGGGGGAAGCAGCCCTGGGGGAGCTAATTTGCCAGTCCCCGCTCCTCCCCTGCAAGCTGGCTGAGACACTGGAGCAATTAAGAAGGAATTTGAGTGTTAAATATAATCTGGAATTGTGTTTTTGGCTTTTTTTGTAATTGGTTTATTTTTCTCTTGGGTAACTGTGTTTCCAGTTCTGTAATTGGGACTTTAACCCTCTGCTCTGCTACAATACGGGCTGGTTTTTGGGGGGAATTTTGGTGAAAACAGACTCAGATGACTCTGCTAGCTCCAAGGTGGCAGGCCACCTCCTTGGAAGTGGTAAAGCTGCATGGAGTGGTCCCATAGACAGCAAGCTGGGACCTTTGCAGTCCAGGTGAATTTGGGAGGCTCACAGAGGGTTGCCTTGGGGGCTGTTCTAGCTCCAAACTGGTAAAATGAAGGAGTTATAGCACCAGGGCAGGGCTAACCAAAGCCAATCTAGTAAGAGGCAATCCCTGGCTTTGGAATAAAGGCTCTGTTACCAGAGTCAACTCGTGAAACCTGAGTGTGGCTTTTTTGGTTGGTGTTTTTGCCTGCCCATTTCTCTTCTGCGTGGTCTGGCTTACTCTTTTATGCTGTTTTGACTTTTCTTGTCCTGCTCAGGAAGATGTGTATTTGGTATAATTTGAACTGTGGCCAGTAGGTTGGACTCAGGGTAGTGGCTGTGGTGTATTTTCTTTTTCTGTAAACTTCTGTACAGACCAGGGTGATAAGACAAATGAGGAGGCTCCATCACAGATGCAAGGTAAAGATGTGCTGAGACTATGGTGGTCAGTGGGGGATGACCATCGGCTCATGTGCTGCTTGGTGGTGGGTTTGTGGGTCAGCTGTGTCCCTGTGGCTGGGTTTGCAGTTCAGCAAAGGGGTTCTCTTCTTGACTTTTGAGTTTTTTTGGTTTCCGTTACCATGAGTGTACCCTTTAATGCACTTCTATCGGAAGGTGTCCTCAAAGGTTGTAGAAGGGCTTTTGGACAAGAAGCCGGTGTGATTCCAGCTGGGGTTTTGTGTGATGGCTTAGTTGTTGAATCGTTTTAAGGTAGTGCTCCCAGTGGCAGGCAGGAACTGGTGTGTTGCAGGGTCCTCCTCCCTCTCTCATTTTTGGTTTTCTGATAAAGTTGAATATTTATTCTTTTTTTCAATTGGCATTAGTTGACTGAGATTCTCAGCCATTGTAGTTCCTGTTGTCAGGGGTTAGAGGGCTCACTAAACTGAGGCATAGGAAAATATGATAGATGTTCTCAGTGTGGTCTGAGTACCCTTACAGCAGTAGGATTTAGTGTGGCTATGGATGCTGACTTGCTCTGGATTAAGCAGTGTTGTGTCATACAACAACATCCCCAATCCTAACCCTTAAAAGCCTGAATTCAGCCCAGACTGTTGCACAGTACAGCGTCCCTCCTAGGGATGTTGGGAGGGGAAGCCCCCATCTGCCCAGCCCACTGCAGCCAGTGGTTTCTGTTGCCACTAGACCAGGCTCCATCCCCAGGGTCAAACCACTGATACCCCATCACCTCGTTGCTGCGGCTGCTCTGTGTCGGCGCAGAAGCTCTTCATCTCCTCTCCCCATCTGGATCCAATAGCTGCATGCGGTGAAAAGTCACACCGAGCCCAGGAGCTTGCAGAGAGCTTCTTCCCAGCTGGGGCTGGGCGAGCTCCTTCCTGGCCAGATTAGGAGGGTCACCCGGTGGGGCTACCCCCACGGTCCGCATCTCCCACCACGGTCCGCATGTCCCACTGGGGTGAAATGGACCACAGGGTTTCAGTGGTGTCAGATGATTCTTGACAGGATCTGGAGCTCTCCCAGCAGTTTCCCTCTAAGCCAGACTGTATTTATTGCTATTTGTTCTGGTTTATTTTTCCAAAATTCGAGTTCGTTCAAGTAGTACAAAAGACTGGGAGGAAACAGGCTGAAGGAGCCTGGGGAAACAAAGATTTCGTGATCGTGCTCCCCCCTCCTCCTCCTCACCTCCATCTCCAAAAAACAGGTGGAATTGTGGAATTAAAATCCCTTCCAACTTTATTTACTGTAGCACCTCCAGACTCCATCTGTTGCCTGTTGTGGTCAGTCTGGGGAAGCAAAATGGGAGAAAACTAATATTTTCCCCATGTTTGGACATGGGGAGGGCAGAGTTGGGAGCACCTTCACCCTTCCTGGGCTCCGTACATCTGGAGCCAGGCTGGAAAATTGCCATGGAGCCAGGAGCATGGCCTGGGCATCCCAAATTGATGACTGGTACTTTCTCTCCTGCCTCCTGCACCAGGGATGGTCTTTTGGGGATCAAGTTGGGACCTGTCAACACTTGGAGTCATGTCCAGGCTCTGACATGGTGTTTTCCTATGCAACCTCCAGCCAGCTCACTCCTGGGCATCCGATTCCGCCTGGGTCTGACGCAGCTCATTCTCCCTTCTTTGCCATCTGAAGTTAGTTTCCTCTAGGTGACAGGGGTCAGGAGCACCCGGGTGCTGACGGATCAGCATGTACTTTCCTGGATTGGGGCCTTGCATTCCTTCTGCCCGTCCAACTGGATGTGGGATCCCTCCTGGGCTGCAGCGTTCAGGGAGATGCTGCAGTGGTGGATGAGACTCAAGCAGCACAGCGAGCCCTCCCGCCTGCAGTCACTGCCGCAGCTTTTCTGCTGGCAGAGAAACTTGCCTTGACTGGAAGGATATATTAAAACTGAGAAGCAACTGCTATGTGCTGGGTTGGGTCAGGCTGACAGTGGCTATCGGTGCTCAGTCCTAACACAAGCCAGCTCATTTAACGGGCTGGCCTGTGAGACGGAGCTTCCCACTGGGAAACAGCCTTCGGCTTTCCTCGTCCTGTCTTTGGGCAAGGGAAAAGGCTTCCTGGAGGCAGGGGGTCTGCAATCTCGGCCGGGGGCCAAGGTAAGTCACCTTCTCGGCGGGCTTGTTTGCACAGCTGCGGGTGGCCGTGCCCGCTCCAAGAACTCTACATTCTTCCTTGTGCCAAATATCCGGGAAAGGCATCCCTCCGTGCTCGGCGCGCTTTCATTTCCGTCAGCGAGCTTGGGAAGCTTCGTTGAGCATCCAAGTGCCGGGGCTGACCCTCCATCCCACCGGTGCATGTTTGCCTGGCTGATGGCAGCATGATGCAATTGGCTCCAGGGCTGTGCAAGACCCTGGGCACTCTGTGCCTGAGGAAAAACAGCCCTGCACGCTTCCATGTCCACGCACAATTGCTCCCTTCCTGCTTGCACGCTCTGGCAAGGTTCACTGGAGGCTGGGCTGGTGGGGCAGGAGGCCCTCCACCACCTCCAGGCGCTGACAGCCTCCCTGTGCAGAGCCTCCACTGTCACCCGGCATGTTGTCTTCTTTCTCGCCAGCCCTCCTGCCGATCAGCGAGCCCTTTGCTGTGAGCAGATTTCATGGCAGTGCCTCCGAGACACTGACAACCTGCTGACATCTAAGGGTTGCAGGATTTTTTTAATTTGCTCGGCTGCCTCCATCACCCCCAAAACCCTAGCACTGAGCCCAGCTCCCTGCTAGCAGTTGCTGTGGGATTTTCACGACTTCTCCCACTTTTTCTGTGATTTGTAGAGAGGTTTAACACTACCCTGTTTGTCCTGAGACTCTGCAAAGTGGCGAGCCTCACACAGACAGCGCATCGGGGCAGCTGCCCATGCTAGCCCTGGGATTTACTACAGGCAGTTTATTTTCCCAAGGAAGTTAGTTTCCAAGATAGCATCTGGTTTTTATGAGGTCTGATCAAATAAGGTGGTATGTGTATGAATGGGGGGTGGGTGGGGGTGAGTGGGAGGTGGTGGTGTTTTCATGTTTGTACATGTATTTTTAAAGTTTTATAAGTAGCGGAGTAATGAGTTGCTTGCTTGCACCTTCCAAAACTGCATCTCCTGTGACCGTGGTTTTGCTGAAATTATTACTGAATTCAGAAAGCAAGTTGTTTCTGAGAAACAAGGAAAGGGCAGTATAGATACTCGTACCTTGCAACATATGCGCATTAGCAGTAGGTGCTGTTATTTTCAACACCAGTGCAGAGTTACTCTTTAGCTGCCCCATCCACAGCAGGAGAAGCAGTCAGCTGCAAGGGTTATGGGTGAAAATCACATACTTTTGTAAGCAACTTGCTGGCCCATTGAAGCTCTTCAGCAAATAGTAAGAGAGACATAATACATTCTAGGGGGGCTTGGACTCGTTTTGCAAATGATTTGCCTGGAATAAAAAAGGCACAGAGGTTTGAATTTGCCTTTGTGGGCAGAGGTGGAGAGAGAAGCTGTATGCGAGTTTTCAGAGGGACTCGGGGATTTCATCAGTGGGCAGCGAGTCCTGTGTGGAAAAAGGACTGGATGGAAACTTGCTCTGGAGCTGCTGCTTGCTTGTGTTTGTTTCTTTCAAAGCTTTGGTTGAAAGAAAGGGAAGGGGAAATCAAAGTGCAGCTGTCGGGTGTTAGTTTGTGGAGAAGTTTCTTGGAATAAAATTGGAGCGGGGAGGAGGAATGGCTGAAAAATAATTGTAGTGGTAGAAGCTGGGACTCTACTATCTGCAGCCCTTTCATTAATGGGTGATTAATAAGTGATGTGCTAATGGTGTGTGGGGACCTGGTTACTTGTGGCTTCCCTTCTGGGTAGGTTTAAAAGTATCTACATAGCCATCTCATCTCGTTTATATTTTAATGATATCATCTCACCTCTTCCTTTTCCCTTTCTTCCTCCATGTGCATCTCCTTCACTCTTCCGAGGTTGGCTGCACCAGAGCAGGTGGGCATTTTCCCATGGTATGGGGTTGTGTCCTCCATGGGAAACCTGGCTGGCACCAACGTGGTCATCTTCTCCTGGTCCAGGCAGTGCTCTGGTCAACCGCACAACCCGCAGGGATAAAACCATCCCACTGAGACCTGCCCTCCTGTTGGCTTTTGGATCAGCTTCCCCTTCCCCCCTGCCTTTACACAGGCATGTCCACTGCGGATGCGAGCACTTAATCCTCTCCCCTGCGGTGACCCCACGGAACTCACCCTGCTGACAGATAACACCACACCACAGCCACCCCCTGGCACATCCCCGGCTCTGGGATTTGTTTTTCATTTCCTCTTGCTCTTCCCTCTCTCCCCCTTTGAGATGTAAGGGTTTGGCAGCAGATCCTGTCGCCCCATTTGCTTTCCTGCAGAGAATAATTTCTTCGGGGTGTTGTGTTAGCAGCAGCAGGGGTCTGAGCCAAAGCCACTGGATGTCTTCTCGGAGAAGACGTGGAAAGCAAATCTGTCCTGTGTGAAATAACCTCCTACCTCCTCACCACTCCCCTGGGGACCTCCACCAGCTTCCCTGGCTCCTTCCTCTTTTGCTGTTCCATGCACTTTAGTTTTTCTTGAAAATTTTTAACCTATTCCTAGAAACTTGTACAGAAAGGGGAAAAATAGCACCAGTCTGAGACTGATTGACAACATAGCTGGCATTTCCACTACTTTAGAGCAAGCCAGCATCAGGTGGAAACAGAATTTTCTTTTCAATATCAGAAAAGCGTTAGCCTAGATGCAAAAAAACGACCCCAAACCCCAAACAAAGCCCACAGTCTTGCCGCAGTATAGGGTTACCAGCTGATTCAGCACCCGCACCCAGGCTTTGTGGCAGAGCTAAACCTCCGTCCCGGTGTCTTTGCAGTCGTTTCCACTTTGGTACCAGCTGTCCTGCAGGCATCTCTGAAACATTGCCCACGTTATGAGAACATGATGCTGTGTTCAGGCACTGGCTTTTATGAAGATCGGAGCGGCTGTTTAGGGGCAGCTGATGTTTCACACAATGAGTTTCTCCCCTCTCTGCTCCAGGAATTGCCAGAAAGCAGTTCATGTCAAGGGGGAGGATTTTGGGGAAGAGATGCTTGTTGTGTGTGTGCGTGTTTGTAAGGGAGAGGGAGAGGTAAAGCCTTTTGCTAGCTCAGTGAAGGGCCTAAAAAAATACAGCCCTGAGCTTTGACTGAAAGCCTGGGTGCTGCTTTACCAAGAAAATGCTACTTGCTGTTGTTTGCACTGCTGCAAGTTATTCACCCAGTGCCTGCTGCCAGCAAGTGTTTACATCGCTCAGGAGCAGCTCGCCCAGCGTTTTCAGCAGCAGGAACCTGCCTTGCATTGTTGTTTCTAGCTGCTGGCAAGGCAGCCAGCCCTGCTTCCCAAGGACGAGAACGCCGGGATGAAGGCGCCAGGCTCCCTGTGGGCTGATGTGACGGTGGGTCCTGATTTAGTTTTTTCTGGGAGCACAGCATTCTCCCCAAAACCTTTGAAAAAGTCTCTCTGGGGCTTGGTACAAGAATTAGGAAAGCATCTCCTCCTTTGCTCTGCCTCCACTGTGGCTTGCTCAGCTGCGCTTTCGGCAGAGAACAACACCAGTGCCACGAATAAATGGCACCAGGGTAAAGACTGTCTTTCTGCACCCAGTCTGCCAAGTGCATGTTCATGTCCGAGTTTAAAGCCGCCTTTCCATGAGCATTTTGTAAGCTGTGCTGCTCCCATGCATGTCTTACCTTTAGCTAAAGTATTTCTGGAAAACAGATGCAAACTTTTCATGGGAAATTATTACAAGGTATTTGCTCAGTTCTGGCCGTGCACTGCGGAGAAGCAAGCGGTGCCTCGCCATGACCCAAAAGTCTCTGCTCAATCATCTGCGCATACAGAGCCACGGAACAGATAAGAGATAGCTGCCTTATGTTGCACACTTGTTCTTTCCCAGCCTCTCATTTGGGATGAGGTGAGCATAAGCAGGGATTAGTTTGTTAAGCTGTGACAGTTCATTAAACTTCTTGGACTTTTTCTCTGCGTTTCCTCTCCAGACACCGCTGATGGCTGCGCTGTGCGTGTATGTACGTGTGCAGATACTGTGGGACAAGACAGGCAGTGGAAATTTTCATTATTTTAGTTTCCAAACACCCTTATCTGTTTGCAAAGCCCACCAAGTGCTTGCAAGAACTGTTGCATTTCAGATACTTCTATTTTGAAAAGCTTGTGGAAGCAAAGTTCATTTTTCTTGGTTTTTTTTTTTTTGCCTTGAAGTGAGCCTCTTCTTTGTCAGAAACTGATGGCTGAGGCTTAGATGTGTAAAACTTGGTGAAATTAATGGGAGCTGTGCCCTGAATATCCTGCATGGCTTTTAAGTCCTCTGACTTGTAAGCAAGAAATGTAGTTTGCAGCTGGCTTTCAAGTCCACCAGAGGAAAAACCCTGAAGCTTGAAGGTAAAGCAAGAGGAATTCTCACTGGGAAGGGGAAGAGAGTGACGCCCCGTTCCTCAGTTAATGACTTCATTAATTGTTGCTCAAAGGGTGGGGTCTGAACTTGTGAGCACCCTTGGGTGAAGAGTGTCAGGACATGTCAGGGATGTGCCAGTTGGTATCACCGTCACACTGGTCCCTTTTGGCCTTGAAGCCTGTGTAACCCCATTGTTCGAGTTTTTGCAAAGAGACTCCGGCTTGCGGGACTCGCTCGGGTTCTTGGAAAGGGTTTGGGTGCCCGTTGGGTAACTGTGTGTGGGAATGTGCTCCCGGCTGTATTTTTCCCAGTGTGAAAAAGTCATTGTTGAGTGGAAATTATTTGCATGCAAAGCTGTGCCACCCCATGGCGGGTTTCACCCTGTGGGGAGCACAGAAGGGGCAGCTGAAGGGAAGACATGTGAGCATCTCTGTGTAGCCACAGAGATCTCATTTGATCCTCGGTGGTGGGAAAGGAAACGAAGCAATAACCCAGGACAGTTTAATAGAGTTTGGGTGAAATACGGTTGTTTTTGTAAGCTGGTCTCTGTGCAGTGAGGGCTCTTTAGCCCGTTTGTTGTGCTTGGCTCTGCTCTGGATGTTGGCACCAGCTGCTCTGCAGGTGCACGTGTCTTTGGCAGGAAGGAGCTGGGATTTAGGGATTCATTCGCCTTGGTTGGGGGTGGGGGGAAGATTAAAAAAGCAATGAGAGATGATGTTTGTGTCCTGTAAGTGAGGAAGACATGTTGGGGAGTGGGAAAGAACACAGCCCAGGGTTCAGTCCAGTCTCAAGGAGCCAGCTGGAGGGCACTGTCTTTTCCCTGTGGGACCTTCTTCCTTCCCTGGGACAAAGCAGGAGTGGCTCCTAAAGGTTCTGGGACTGCAGAGCCTGGATGAAGCCAGCCCCTGTGAGCAGAAGTTTTCCCCAGAGCTGAGAGCAGCTGAGACAGGGAGCAATAGCAAATATTGTTTGTAATGCCCCCACAATCATGAAAATTGGGGAGGATGGGGGCCGTTTCCAGAAATGAACCCATAGAGATGCAGAGAAAAGAAATTTTTGGGGGTGCTTGCCCTGCACCTCACTATCATTTTCACTTCAACCTCCGCTCATTCCTTCCCCTCTTGTGCTGTGGCAGTGGGTGCTGGGGACCAGGATCCGGAACAGGGAGAGCCCAGAGCCCAGGTGCCACCAGGGAGGCAGTGCTGCTGAGCGGTTTCACCCTCCCAGCAGGCAATGGAGCAGCATTCCCAGGGCAGCTGGTCCCCACGGTTCTCTGATGTGGTTTTAGTGGGGAACACGTTTTGCCCAGTTAGGGAGCACGGGGACTGGTGGGAGCAGATGGGGAGCCCTGCAGCCCCTGGCTATTTGGTCCAGCAGGCAGAGGAGGGGAAGAGGCTGATGTTTCCCCAAGTGAAACTGCGGTTGAGCCAGAAGCGGCAGACCTCTGCACGCTGGCACGGGCCCAAGGCGACTTTGCTTCCTGCCACCCTTTCAAATTAAGCAAACGATTCATTTTATTTCTTTAATTTTCCAAATGGAAGTGAATTGGCCGTGCTGGCAGGTGCCTGATTGACGTTCCAGGGAGGATGGGAGCTGAGGGCTGGGTGGGGGTGACTTGCCACTCCACGCCTGCCACTGCACTCCAGCAGTGCCAGTGGGAGCCAGCCCTGCCACCTGGGACACGGGGACCACTTTGTACCTCTCGCGACAAGGAAGAGATGCCTGCGTTTCACAGCGCAGGTAAAACGATTGCGACGCTGAGCTCCTGCAAGGTCCTTTCGGGGCAGAGAAACGAGCCGTGGCAGCCCTGGTGCCCCCTATTAACTCCCGGCATTCAGTGTTTTATGAGCGCGGCTTTTCCTCTTGCTTTTATTATGTTTTGCAGAGCATTTCTCCTGCATCTGCTTACTCCTCTGCTTGCCTCAAGGGGACACTCTCAATAAATGACACCGGCTTCACCACTGAAGAGGACCAAGTCCTCCCTTGCAAGGAGGTTTTGGGGTGCAGTGCTCCCGCAGGGGACCCACAGGGATGTCCAGCGTACCCTGCCCAGCACCAATACTGTACACCCTTGCTGCAGGGCCAGGCACCCATCTGGGTGCATGCATCTGCACCCCTAAATCCTCCCAGCTCCACTTACAGGTGTGAGGCTCTCTGTAGAGCTGGCTGCAACTCTCCCTGTAGTAAAATAAGTGCTGGGAGATGGTGAGGGGAAGATTATCCCCACTACATGGCAGCGATTATCACATCTGTATGCTGCATCAGTGAAAGGAACGGCAGCCGGTGGCTTGCTGCTGGAGAGTGTGGCGTGCAATTAAGTCTAGCTCCCCAATCTCTGTTAAATCTTAAAGATCCCTTCTTAATCTCTGGCACTGCAGTCTCTCTTGTGGCTTTTTCCCCCTCCTGCTGTTATTTCTCAGTGCTGTTTTTCCCCTTGGCTGCCTTCCCCTGTCTCCTTGTGAGTGGCAGTGGGATAGAAGTCCTCCCCCTGCGCTGGGCTGGGATGCTAGAAATGCAAAACCTTTGGGTTTTCAGGCACCATCGGCTATCCTGGAGCTGAATCCCACTCCACGGTGCTACTGTGCATGCCCAAGGCTTTGTGGCCTTCGCTTATCTCCCCTTGGATTGTCTGGGGGTCCCAGGGGAGCCCCAGACTGAGCCTGCAAACCTCTAAGCCCCAGTAGTGGGGCCACTGCTGGCCCCCTTGCAGGGAACATGAGAGTGTGGTTGTGTCATGGTGACAATCCCAGCCTGGCGATTATAAATAGCAGTATAATTGGTCTTTTGAGGGGAAAAAAAGCAGTTCTCATACTCATCTCACCTGCGCTCAGGAAAGCAAGCCCCACCCCCACCCCACCCCCAGCTTGCAAACAGATTATGTTCCTTGGGCCCATCCTGCTGTTCCTCTGCTTTGCATAGCTGTCACAAGCACCCAGCTTGCTTTTGGCAATGGGGAAACTGAGGCACAGCGTCCTGATGTGATGCATTTTGCACTGCTCAGCATGTGTCCCATGCTAGCGGGACTCACAGCAAGGCAGAGATGGGCCGTGGGACGGGTGAGCCCCTCGCATCCCTGTACCAATGCATCAGGTGATGGGATGCTACCAGATACATTGCCTCTCGGCAACATGCCCCTCTGTCTCAGCAGCCAGGGATCAGCTCTTCAAGGGCTACAAGCCTCCAGAACTAAGTTTGTGATCCTCCCCAATGCCCTGCCCATGGAGGGCAGCAGCATCCTGGCTTTTGTGCAAAACAATCAGCGGTTTGGAAGAGGACAGGCCAAACGAGCTGTCTGTGAGCTTCGTGACAGGCAGAGGGATGCAGATAGAAGCTCTGCTGTCTACCACTAAGATAAACTTCGTCTCTGGCTCATTCAGGGGTAAAAAGGAACGTCAGCAGCTGGGTTTTGTAATCTTGTGCAGGCGAGTTTTTCTGGGAGACGCTGGAGCTGGCTCATTCCTACGTGGGCATTAGGGATGTGACAACTTAATTGCGGAGAGTTCTCCGGAGGGGGAGCAGAAATCAATAGGTGTTGGGTAAGGCACTCGTTTTAAGATAAAGTCTATTTGTTAAATTATAGTAATTTGTCTCCTTGCAGTCTCAAAAGCAGTTAATTGTGAGCAGTCCAGGGGCGCGGTGTGCTCTGCCCCAGCGTGAAGTCCAAACGCTGGCCGTGCCCTTCGGATGCCTGGGATGGAGGTGCCAGCTGTACTGCTGGTTAGCAGTGCCCTGCCAGCAATTCACACGGGAGGGACCTGACCTCCATGGGAGGCTGAAGGTTATGAATTCACGCCCTAAGTGTGTCCTGTAACCCTTTTTCTGGCCTGGAGGAGCAGCAGCCTCTTCAATGCCTCCAGGGCATGGAGGGCTGCAGGGTGTGCGTTTCCCAAAGACCAGCCCAAGGCTACGGGAGAACGGCCAAAAATACTCAGCTTATTTGGGCACTGTGAGGACTTGCCTTACAAGGCTGGAGAGAGTTTGTTAATAAAAAAAAAATAAAACCAACAAAGAACAACAACCCAGCTTGGGACCAGAAGGCTGAGTTTTGCATACTGGGGTGGTGGGAAGGCCTCCGTGGGCTCTCTGGAGCCGGCTCTGCCCCAGATGTTCATGTACAAACCTCCCTGCTCTTGTCCTGGCCCCACTGGGACACAGCTCTCCTGGAGCTGATGCTGAGAAGCCTTTGCTCTCTGAGGCTTTGGGCTGACGTCGTCTGAGCTTAAAGGTGTATTGCAAATCAGAGAAGCTTCAAGGGGATGCTGCTGCTCCTGGATGGGTTTGGGGAAGGGGATTTGGTGCTGCATAGTTGGATGGACAATTTCCCTCAGCTAGTGAATGTTGCAGACATGCTGTGTGTGAGCACACAGCAGCACCTGCCTCCATGGCAATTTGGGTCGATTTGGTGGGGAGTGGATCCAGCAGGTCACCCTGCACATCCGTGCCTGAAGCTGCCATAGGAGGATGGGACAGCTGGGGACCACCTGCAGGAACCGTGTCCACCAGCCCTGTACAAGCCTCCCGCTGAGAAATACCGGCTTGCGTGTGTATTGTTGCAGGAGGTAGGAAGGTCTGGGCCAGTGCTGCATGTTTTCTACTCAACACTTTCTTACGGCATCCTTTATTTTTCCATTTGTTCTCTCTGCTTTCTCTGGCCCTTCCTTTGCTCCCCAGCTGGATGAGCACAACCTGCTGCTGACTGGTAAGACTGGCCTGATGCTGTGCATCCCCCTGGCAGGGACACTTCTCTGGGCTGCCTCCCTCCCTGCCTGGCTTTGCCCTACCTGGCTCCTCGTTGATGCGTTATGTCCGTCCTTGGCACTGGTAGCCGAAAGCATCAAGGGGCTGGGCAGAACAGTGTCAAGATAAGGAAATTAAGCAGAAGCGTCTCTTTATGGAGCAAGGGGTGTGATATTCTCCCTGTCTATCACTTAGGATATGTGCTGAGTTGCGGTGGGACAGACGGTGTTTGGAGCACCCTCCAGAGCTCTCAAGAAGGAGCATGCAGAGCTGGTTTAGTGCTTTGCTGTGGGTCTGCACTAATTGGCTCAGTTTGGGGGCAGAAGTGGGTGGTCCCTGGATTCCCCTCCATCTCCGAAACTCCATGGAAAAAAGCCAACGGCCTGTCAGTCCTGTTGCTCAGCCCTTCAGTGGTGCACAGGGCAAGGGTCTTATGACCACAGAGCACAGGCCAGCTGCAGCCACACAGGGAGACCTTGCAGAAGGGACAGGCTGCATTTCTCCTGGGAGGTGGTGAGGGCAAAGGAGGAGGCAGGGAGCCCTAACCCATGCAGACACCCCAGCATCCCTTCCTCAGCACCTTGGAGATGGCTGGGAAGTTCTCCATAGAGGGCAGTACTCAGGGAGGATGGGAGAAGAGTTACTCAAACCTACTCTTGGTCGATAAGGAGCGAGGGTCTCCTCTGTGTGGGGAGCTCAAGATGGTTTCCTCTGCAGGCCAGCTAGCCAGCAGGCTAGCAACCCAGGGCTTTCAGCCTCCTGCATGGATTACACTGTGCCCCTCTGTCTGCCTTCATCTTCCGCTTTCCCACCCAAGCATTGGCCCCTGGATGTGGTGCTGGGAGGTTAATCACTAAGTGTGCCTCCGGCAGCAGCTGGGTTTTGGGTGCTGGTGCTGGAGGAAGCAGGGTCATGGCTTCCCACTCCCATGGTCTCACCCTGGCTCTGTAACCAGTAGTGATCCTGGTGAGAAGGGTTCAGCCACCAGTCCCCAATCTGAGAGCAGCATCCAGCCATGCTTTGGTGCAGGCACCTCCAGCAGAGCCAAGTGGGGAGCAAGGTGGGCGGAGGGGGACGACTGTGCTGGGGTCCAGGCCGTTTTCAGGCAGGTCCTTCCAGGGAAGCCAGGAAAGTCCTTTGCATGTGGGCTGGATGCAGTGGTGTGCACTGGGCTTTGTGTTTACGTGTGCAAATGGACACGTGTGTTCATATGTGCACATGCTCAGAGGCATGGGGAGGATGCTCACATCTTGCACACCCCAGGGCGAGGAGGCAGTTGTCTCTGTTTGCAGCCTCCTCGGTGGGATGGAGGCACACACACAATGGTCTCCGTGCCTTGCACGCCGTCCGCGTTGATCTCATGCGCTGAGCTTCTCACAGGCACCCAAAGGAGTCATCGAGCTGCGCGATGATCACTGCGCGCTGCCAAAATCCTCTGGAATCTGCTCCCTTGCGTCGCCCCTTCCCACGTCAGCATCGGGCTTCGCAGCAGCAGGTGCTGAAACCCGTCCCTCTCTGCGACCTGCCTCCCTTGCTTTTCCAGCACATTTTCTGGAGGTCAGTCGTCCCCTTCCTGCCGCTGGATTGCTTTCCTGTCCCTTCCCACCTGCTCTGTCCACCCTGCAGCTTTTTTGGAGCTGGAGGGCAACTACTCAGGGGGTCTTGGAGTCAGGGAGTGGAACATGAATCCAAAGGAGAAATCAATCCTATCCTGGCTGGGGTTGAAATCTTGGAAACATGGTGCTCCAATACAACGGCTCTCGAAGAACCAGGGCCGAACATGGCACTAGCTATTTCTGGCCACTGGCGGCTATTCCTGGCCCCGACCCCAAGGTCGGTCCTTTTTGCCTGCGCGCTTGAGTGAGCTCGGTACGGTGTGCACGCTCAGCGAGCTATAAATAACGGCAGCTGTGGGCGGTCTCCTGGAAGGGCACCGAGGGGAAAACATCCCCAGCTCTCCTTGCAGCCGGGATCCCCAGCCCAGCCGAAAGTGATGGGGGGGGGGGGGCACCTTCCTGCTGTGGGCAGTGGGATGCTGCAGAGCCATTGTTGTGATTCTTCCATGGGGTTTTGAGTCCCAGAGCCCAGCTTTTCCCTGCAAGCAGCTGGCGGGGCTTTCAGGCTGAGCGATTGCTTGGTGATGGGTTTATTTTTCTAATATCCCTTGCGAGCAGTTCAAGCTGGACTTGCTGCCCTGCGAGGCGCCTGGGCTGGGATGTATTTTTCACTCCAGATCTCTCTTTGCCTCTGCGGAGGGTTGAGCAACCCAATGGATGTGGCAGAGGGAGCATCCAGGCAGAGGCAGCTCCGCTGGAGCTGAAGTTTCCTGAGCACTTTTCTCCTCCTTGTTTGTCCCCCTTTCCTTCCCCACGACCTCGCTTTCTCCCCACTATCTTCCCCCTTTCCCATGCTGTCACTTCCCCTCTCCCTCAGTCCCTCGGCTGTGCTCTTCATCCCTCTGCCTTTCGCTCCATCGCTCCCCCATGCTCCCACGCCCTGCCCTCCCCATTCCCACTATTTCTGCCCTCCTCCTACCCCATCCCCTTTCTCTCCTCCGTGCTCCCCCTCGCCCCTCTCTGCAGCAGGATACCGTTTTGCTCTGCAAACACCAGCTGCCTTGTTTTTCTTGCAGTGCAGCAAATCTTTCTGCGGCACTGTGGAGATCGACGAGCCGCCAAACAAAAGGACCTTGTCTATTTTACCAGCGGAATGGAGAGCTACTGCTCTGCTGGCCCAAGAGGTCGGCGCTCAGGTGGCTCCCATGCCTACATCCAGCCATCTCGCCGGCATGACCACCAGCTCCCCATCCCCAGCCGGAGGGTGGAGGGGGAAGCTCAGTACTCTCGGAGTCATTCTGGATATATTTGGAAACACCCAGCTTGTTTTCGTTTGTTCCCCACCTCCTGCCTCTCCTGCTGCAAAACCAGTGTAATTGGAGCAGGAAATTAAACATTTGAAGCGTTAACGTGATAATCTGCTGGGTTTAGGTTTGGGGAGGGGGCAGGGAGCTGGGAGCTCAGCGTGCTGCTGCTGCCCGGAGAGCCAGGAGGAAGAGGGAACATGATGATAGCAGGGTCTCCCTGGAACATCCCACCCTCTCGCCTTATCTGGGGAAACCACAGGGAGTGCTCTCCTTCGGCTTGCTCTGGCCTCAGGTGGTCTTCAGGCTCTTGGGGTTAGCATGGTTGTTTTCCCCTTGGTCCCAATAGCCGTGCCTTGTTGCCTGTGCTGATGGGACCAGGACCAATGCTGGTGTATGGCTGCACCCATGACCTGAGATGTCTGTCAGTGCTTTGCTGGTGGCTGATGAACCAGCCAGGGACCTGAGCATGTCCCACATCTCCATGGCCACGGTTTGGGAGCATGGAGGCTGGAGAAGAAAACACCTTCAAAAACGATGTTTTCAGAGACACAGAAAGCTCACTGGGAAATCAGCCCTTGTGTCCTTGGGGTAAGAAACCCTGAGTGTAAAACAGCGAGAGCAGCTCAGGCTGGGTGCCAGGAGAGCTAATTCTCATGGTGGATGTCCAAACTGACTGCTAGACAAATAGATTGGGGTCTTCATCTGTAGAGGCATTGAAGAGCCAAGCAAACCCTCATCAAGATGCCTGCAAGAGGAATCATCCTGGGTGCGGTGAAGGGTGGATTGCTCTGGGTGGGTTTGGGCAGGTGATGGAGAATGGGTGTCCTGATGCCTTCCCTGAGCTCCTCAGTGGTCTATAAAGATGGCTGGCACGAACATATTATGTTTTTTTAATTCCTTTTTTATGTCAGGCTTGGATTGTCTAATAGACGCTTGCATTGTAATTTTTTACTTTAATAGGAATCATTTGTAGAGAGATCTGCTGAGCTCAGCATCCCGGCTGGAGCTTTTGCATTATCGAGAGTTGCTGTCTTTGCAGATGGATGAGTTTCAAGGATTTCTAAATACACAGGCCTATCTGTCTAAACAAAAGTTCAAATGCTGTGCAGTTCACTGGTTTGGAGCAAATGTCAAAGAGGCAGGACTGGGCTGTCGCCACTAAACAAACCTCTGTCCCATTTCCTTTTGTGCTTTCCACAAAATCCTGCACAGATTTGGTACGATCAGCCTGTTTCTGTTTACGGGGTGAAAAAATGGCATGGAGGGCAGTTGTGGGGTTTTTCTGCTCTGCTTGGGGTTACAAGGGTATTGGAGGGAGGAACAGTGCCATTATTGCTACAAACCCTTTCCCTTCCAAAAAAGCCTTTCAGGGAGGAGATTTGACCTTTCCTGAGGAGCATTAGTCTCTGTGGGCTTGAGGTGCTGGCAGAGTTGATGCCTTTTCCCAGGGATCTTGGATGAAGGTGAAGTTTGTCCGACGCCTATCCTTCTCCTGGAGCAGGACATTCTCTTCATCGGCCCCATGGATGTGTGTCTTGCTTTTTCCTAAATAATACTCCAAAAAGGGGCTGTGGAGCCACTGGCTAGAGAAGTAGGGTGAGCTACCAGTGTGTGCCATGGGCTTTAACTGCTTTGCCCTCTTTGGAAAAAAAAAAAAAGTAGTTGTTTGCAGACAGGAATGTCAGCGGGAGATGTCTTAGGGTGGTATTTAACTCCTGGCCTGACCTGATGCCTTTTTCCCTTTGCTGCAGCTCTGATGGCAGGGAAAGGGGACTGTGCTTTCCCCAGTGATGTCTGGGGTAAAAATGCCCCCAGTGATATCTGTAGCTGAATGAGGAGACAATATCTTGGCAGGGGCTCATGTGCACAGCTCTCCATGTCAGCATGAACATATCTGAAGCCTCCAAGGCTGGATACTATCTCCAGGTAGTTTTTGGTACCAATGGGCATGGCTGGGTGCATCCTCTGCCACTTCCCTGCTTGGTCCAGGTCACTGATGAGCTGGAGGAAGAGGGTCTTCTTCGGGTATCAACCCCTCACACAAAGGCTTTGTGGGATGGAGATAGCAGCCTGGCGTGGGAGACGGGAGACCTTTTTCCCTGACACCTGCATATGGTGCGACTTCGGCACGGCCTCTCGCGTCCGGTGTTTTTTGTGTGTTTTCCGAGGCGTTTTGTATTCGTTCCTTGGCCGGTGCTGGGAGGACTGGATTGGAAAGGAAAGGGATTTTCATACTTCATCTTTTTCTCACCAGGGCCTGAAACGTGAGCGCCTCCGAGGCGTTGCCGAATGAGGTGGTAATGTGTTCATCAGCTGGGAAATCACCGGACCTCAGAAAAATGGGGAGGGGAGAGATGGAGAGACCTGCAATGATTTGTGTCCGCCCGTCTGTCCCTGGGCAACCGTGGTTTTGGGATGCAATTGGTGGATGCAGGGAGTGTGTTGTTGAGGAGCATCCCAATGGTATCAGGGAAGGTGGGGACTCTGCCTCAGTTTCCCCACCCTGTGTATCAGCTGCTCTAGAGAGCCATATGGACACTGCATTCATGTGCTGGAAGTGGTGCTCCTCTTCAAGGATTGAGGAAGATGTGTGAGGAGAACCCAAGTCAATAAATACCTAAAACACTGCTAAGAGGTGCAGGGGAGAGCCTGCCTGCTGCAGGGCACGGGTTGGCCCTTGGCGCTGCTCAACCGGGAGCAGCCTCCTGCGGGTACAGGTTGCGGTTTCATGGCTGGATGCAGGTTTTGTCTGTCAGGCCTTATGCTGGCCATGGTGGCGTTTGTCTCGACCTTGATGTTCTTCCCTGGCACAACCCTTCCTTCACCCACCACACACCGTGCCACCACACACCTATGGATCATCTCAGAAGTCAAAGAATTTAATGTGTGCTCTTCACTCTCCCCGGTCGTGGATCTGTGGGATGCTGGGAGGTGGCACAGCCCAGAAGCTGGCTATGCACTGGATGCTGTGTGTGCATAAATAAAGCAGCTTCAAGGCTCCTTTTTGGTTTTGTGGACTCTTCTTCTGCCCTTGCTGTATGCGAGGAGCATTTGTTGGCTGTCTTCTGTTGCTCCCTACAGCTCCTTCCTCTTCCTGTTTATCCGCCTCCTTTGTAAATTAAAGTCTCAGACTTTTAAATCTTGCACTCTGCTCTTTCTCTACATCTCATTGCTTTTATTACCTGTCTCTGAACCAGAAACCTTTTTCCTCTGTCTTTTTTTTTTTTTTTTTTTTATGCAGGATATGCAGGATTGATCAGAGTATTCCAGGTCAGGGCATACCATTGATTTACGCCGTCACGTATATTATAAACCCGGGTCTTTATATATCACCTAACATTTAGTTTGCCATTTTAGCCGTGGCCGCAGAGCGAAGGCTGACATCACTTTGCTGGCTGTTTTCAGCTAATTTAGACTGCAGCAATGTGTGTGATTAGTTCAAAATCTCCGTTGCAATGTGCGGTGCCTTGTATTTATCACCACGCCGAGCTGCCTGGCGCTGCTGTTCACTTTGAAGGTCTCCCCTATCCATCATATTCTTGATTAGCCTAAATAATATTGTCATCTGCCAGTTTTTCCTCCTCGTTGCTCAGCCCTCTTCAAAGCATTAATAAACAGATTATAGTGCACAAAGCCTTGGCCAAAACACTGAGGCACAGGGAGTTGGCAGCGTCGTGCTCGGTCCGAGCTGCCGTGGCGGCTTAATAAATTCAGGGTCTGAGACGTGAAGAAGGTAATAGTGAAAGGAGGCAGAGAAAATGCCGTTCGCTTTATTACAAATAAAAGTGTTTCTATTTTCTGACATGCCTACGACTCTGCTCCATTCACTTTATGAATGGTTAATACCAGTCTGCGTAACCAAGTATGCTTTTAGTGTTAATACTTTGCAATGCAACCGTTGTGCGTTTAAATGGCAAGGGCCTTTTTAGGGAAATACTTAGGACTTTGGTTTCATGGGAATAGCACAGTTTAATATGAATCAAGTGTAGAGCATTATTGATGTGCGATATGGTGAAATTATGTATGTGGACATGTGCTTGCAGTTAGATCAATAGATGTTATTAATGTGTAAAGATATCATTTTTATGTTTCTTTTTTCCAAAGGGTTTTGTGGTTAGCTTATATTTTGAGCTTATTGATGAAAGAATAGTATTTATTTTGAAAAGTCAATGATTCAAATCAGGGCAATTTTTTAAATGTGCTGTAACTTTTAAGCAGCATAATAAATTTTCTTCGTCATTTACAGAAGTATTTTCCTTTGCGTTCGAGATGAATGTGGCAGTCTTCAGGTCAATGGCTCTGGTTTTCCCTAAGGTAAATTCTGGAGGTGCTGAGCTGGCCTCTTCATAGTGGAAGCAGCTTGCAGCTAAAATGCCTTTAAAATTTGCATTATTTGGGAAAGGAAGCAAGGGAAGAGTGATCATAGCCACATTCACATTTTTCCTGTGTGTTGCCCAAATTGAAAGAAATATAATTCTTAAAGACCATAGCGAACACGGCAGAAATAGCACGTCTGTGCTCTGGTTTGTAGCCTCACGCTTCTTGCAGGCAGCTGCTGCCGTGACAGCTGCCTTGGTGTCAGCAGACCTGCGCTTCTCGAAAGTCGCTTCCCTTCAGCCATCGTGGTGATGTTTTGCTTGTATAAAATCCTGCCCCAGCAGTGACTTCTGCTGGGTTTTGCTGTGTGGAAGCACCGCAAGAGTTGTGTCTTGTGTTTGCTTTAACCAACTGGTTGATGGTTGCCTTGGTTGCCTGCGGTTGCTCTGCGGGGTGGAGGAGCATCCAGTTGCTCCCTCTTCACGTCCTTGCGGTTTTTTGTTTGGCTTTTAACTTTATTGTAGAGAGGTTGGGAAGTGCACTGCAGCTTGCCAGCTCCCAAAAAACTCCACACAACCTGCTTTGGGATGCTGGCTGGGAAACATGCGCCAAACCTCCTCCACCAGCTCCAGCTTTCTGTGCTCTTCATAACCCTATGCAAGAGCTGCTTGGAGACGGAAGAGGTACTTGCTCATTTTCATTTATGACTTTGCAGTGGTGGGACCATATTTCTGCTCTGACTCTGAATTCAGCTTGTGTCCCTGCTCTTCAGACTCCCACCTTAACCCAGAACTGTCAGGAATATTTGTTCCTCTGAGACCTTCGTTTACCCTTTTAGAGGATGGTGGTAGCTCTCTTCTGCTCTTATTTTGCTCAGTAAATAGGATGAAAACAGATGAGGTCATTGGTGTCTATACAGGCAGATTTGGCCTCCATTTTCTGTTTACTAGGACTGCATTAGTTATGAATAATGGCGCGTCAAACTACTCGCTCCAAGCAATTTATTCATGGGATTTGGCCCCGCTCGCTGTCTGAGAGTTGCCTGCCAACAGGATCTGATTTTAAAAATACACTTACAAACATGCAGCCATTTGCCCGATCTGTTTGCAAACATATCTGGGCCTCTGGGTGCTGAGCAGATGCTCAGCCCCGGTGTTGGGGCTCCAAAAAGCACATCCTGGGGTTTCAGTCCATGGACAGGCAGCAGTGATGTCCTCTTTGAAGCAATTAAAAAAAATGGAAGACAAGAAGTCATGGGAGGTTTTAAATAGTCTTCCTTCTCTTTTTGCCCCAGGGGACATCATTATGTGAAGCTGGAGGCACACACGCAATCCCTAACCTTTGAGACAGGATTCCCTCCCTGACCCAGGAGAGACAGCAAGAATTCCTAGCTCGTTTCTCGACGTCTGGCAAATTTTACATCTAATTTTTTGCTCTGTCACGTCCCCGCAGAATAACCATTGATTTATATAGTGGCCGAGTCCAAAACAAATGCTTTCGCTGGATACCTGTATTCACTCCAAGAAAGGATCCTGCTCCCCAAACTTGGATGTAAAGGCCAAAACCAAAAAGAAACCCCTAGTTGCTGTGATATTGGTGGAGAAGGGAACATAAGAGCCCATGTGTGATGGGAGGCAACCACAGGTCAGCTCTGCTCACCCACTGCCAGTATGATGGGCACCCTGCACTGCTGTTTTCCAGGGTATTGCTCGCTTGATTGATTGCTTAATTTGCACGCTTGTGCAATAGTGACTGTCATGCAATGGCTCTTTTGTCGTGCTGGACTGGAGGATTTTATTCTTGGGAGACAGTTCAGGCTCCGAGATGCTTCCCGAGAATGCCTGGGCTGATGTTCCCATGGGCCATATTTGGAAATCCCAACCGTTTCTGCTTGGCCAAAAGCACCAGTTGATTTTAAGGGACGTTTTGTTTGTGTTACTGTGCGAGTTTCTGGCCCCTGTTGGTCTTGAAGGAAAAAAAAAAAAAGATTCCCAGCTCACAAGACATTTGTACTAATTAAACAGCGGGGGATTTGCTTCTCTTCACCGCGGGTTTGTTTTTTAAGCTTCTGTCAGGCTTTGTGCACACAGATTTCCACAAACCTCGTTAACATCCATCGCAGTGGATGTCACACAAAGTTAGGCAGATTTTTTCCCCTTGAGGTTGGTTGGATGCAGACTGAAGGTGAGGGGTATATTCCCTTCACCTGGTTCCATTGTCTGAAGTTCCAGATCCCCTCCATTCCCTGTCCAGAAAGGAGGCTTCTCAACTTATTAGGGGATTATTTATGCTGGAAGCCTGTCCTTGGTCCCTTGCGTTGCTGCATCTCTCCCTGGATATGGAAGGGGTTTGGGAGAACCACATCCTAGCCAAGACACTGGGAAGGATGCACACCCTCCACTAGCTACCACACCACAACTGGAAGTCATATTATTTTTGGCCTTTTCTAGGCTTTTGGGCAAGGAGAATCAGACCAGACAAGGTTGAACGTTCTTCCCCATTCATGGCCACAGTGCCGTCTTAGAGCCCTCCCAGCCTGGGAAGTCTGTAAATCTAAAATTCAATTTCACTTCCCTCCTCCTTGAAGTTTATTTTCACAGAATCATAGAATGGTTTGGTTTGGGACGCACCTTTAAAGGCCATCTGGTACAACCCCCCTGCAATAAGCAGGGACATCTTCCACTAGATCAGGTTGCTCAGAGACCCCCTCAAGCCTGGCCTTGAACGGTTCCAGGCATGGGGCATCTACCGCCTCTCAGGGCAACCATGATTTCACCCTCATGGTAAAAAATGTCTTCCTTGTATATAGTGGGAAGCTCCTCCCTTTTAGTTTATAACCATCAGCCCTTGTGCTACCACTGTGGGCCCTGTTAAAATGTTTGTCCCCATCTTTCTTACAAGCTCCCTTTAAGTATCGCTCCAGCAAGGTCTCAGGTTTCAACCACAAATTCCCCTCCTTCATCCAACAGATTCTCCCTGAAACACCTCCCTTTCAGGGAAGCTGCAGGGTTTTTTTCTACCCCTCCTGTGCAAAATCACGCAGTCAACAAAATCTTTTCCAGCGCTAATCCTCGGCTATGCAGGAGGACTCCTCCGGCCCCGCGGTAGTAGGGGAGAGACAGATGTTCAGCAGATAATTAGTGCAGTTGTGCAGCGCCTTCCTGCTCAAAGCCTGGATGCCAGAGCCCCCGAGTAAGTTGCTGAGTGTCTGCCTGCGTCACTTTGTGCTGCGAGACCTCGGAAAATCGGAGCTGATGGACTTGCTCCTTTAGGAGAAACCATGCTTCCCAGAATAGTCAGCTCTCACACTGGTTCCTGGAGCCATTTCTGCTCTGTTATCCATTTAAGCACTGCTGAGTCTCTTTGAAGCCTTTTTCCTACAGGTTATCCCCCATAAAGGGCTTTTTTTTTTCTTTCCAGAAGTTTTCTGAAGTTAAGGGTTAAGTTTTGGGACAGAACTCTTTCTTTCTCGGTGAGGATAGCAGCACTTAATGTAAAGGGAAGTGACAATTTTGGCACAGGGCAGGGAAGGTTTTGTTTCCTAAGGACATTTTTGAACATTTTTCAGAAGAAGCCAGAAATGGCATAGGGTGATTTTGTTTGATAACCAGGGGAAAAATATTCCTGCCTCCTGTTTAACAAAACACACGATGTTGGGTTGCAAATCCTTTGCAGGACCTGGGCCTTGCGCTGAGCAGGTGGCTCCCCCTTACATTTTTTCCATGGTGGTCCTGAGGTCCTTCATCAATTTAATTCTTTCCTAGTAATTGGATAGTGTGGGTGTTATGGCATCTTTAAAAAGCGGCACTCTGTGGTGCTGCTGGGTGGTGCGATGCCAGCCCTGTGCTCCCAGCAGGACCCCTTGGCTTGTCCCTACGTCAACACATAAGGATTGATGTAAGGAGAAGCCAACAGTTGCAGTGAGCTGAGGCACCCACCCCGTTAGAAGCATTAGACCTTCCTACAAAGATCCTGAGAGGGTTTTGTAGATCATTTTCCCTGGCTGGGAGAGGAGATGGTGAATGGTATTCGGGTTTCCCAAGGCAGCAGCATCAGCCCCTGAAGATGGGCACCCGCATCCCATCTGGGGTCAAGAGGACCTGCCCAAAGTGTGACATTCTCCAGCCACCTCTCCCTCCAACACACACACACTCCTTTAACACACTTACCAGCGAATTTAGTGTTGTCTTTTAAAGCTTGGTTATTTATTCAGGCACAGAAGTGCTGCTTTCTTTCCGTGTGCATGTGGGATGGAGATGACCTGAGAGATGGCTGGCCGCACTCAGCCCCAGCAGTTGGAGGAGTTTGCAGGTTGACAAGTGGGATAGCAATTGGAGAGCCCAAAAATGAAGCCAAATCGCTTATCCTTCCTCTCTCCTCCTTTGGGCAGCCTTGTAGCTTGCTCAATATTCGCTCTGCATCCCGAACCGACTTTGTACACAGCACCTAGTGCAGTAAGATTGGTCTTTTGGGGTTTTTCTTTGTTTAAAAGTAAACCTTTCAACAAAAAAGGTTAGCTTTTGATGTATATCATTCTTCTCCTCTTGCATATGTTCATTTTTGATTCAAACACACTGTCGAAACCTTGCTTCCCTCACAGAGCAAAATGCCCTGGAAAAGAGCAGAGCCTGCTTGTGTGCATTTATTTTTACCGAATCTTGAAGTAATTTGTGACTTAAAAGGAGAGGGTAGGGGGAAAAAGCCTGTTCCTGATTGAGGCCGCTGAGCATTACTGTGATAGAACCAAAAATAATAAGGTAACGAGCAGCTCTAACCTTAGCTTAATTAACACATCGTTAAGATCAAGTGCACAGAGAGGTAGCAGCTCTGTGCCGCTGTGCCTGGCACGCTGCTCTTACGGCTGAACTGGGAGGCTTGGCGACCCAAGAAATGCATTGCAATTTATTTCTTATTTAAGTGTTTGTTCTCTAGCCCCGGTGAATAACCTAGGTAATTTCTCCAGGGGAGACCTGTGACACGCTCCTCGCAATTTCCAGGTACGAGTGGGAAGAAACGAGCGATGTGAGAAAGGGCAGTGTGTGTTGCGGGAAGGTTTGCTCAGAAGGATGCCTGGTGCGAGCAGGTCCAGATCTGGATCCTCGGCTGCTGAGAGCAGTCAGGAAAATGGGAGATGACTGAAAGCTTTTAGTGCCAGAGCTATTTGTTGATGTCCGAGGCAGATCGCTTTCTGATCTCATCTCCCCTTGCGCTGAGCTTGGAACCAGAAGGAGAGGTAAATGGGTCAAGATTCCCAGGGGGGCAGTGAGAAGGGCCAAAAAGCAGGCGTCCACAGGGGGAAAACAGTCGATTTGGCAGGTCTGGAGTTCATTGAGAAGTTATTGCTTTGGAAGGCACAGGAATATCTGTTGGGAGTCATAGAAGAGTTATTGGTGTTGGAAGTTATGATGTAGAATAATGGTGGAGGATATAGAGACCCTTATAGAAGCTCAGCAAACCTGTGAATCCATCTATCTAAGCACCCTCAATTCCCACTGAAATCCTCTTGGAACAATAATAATCATTTAACAAAGGAAATGGTTTTTGACCCAGACAACTAAATGCATTTCCGCTTAGTGCTTCCCAGCCCTCGCCTGATGCTCAGCCGTGTGTTGAGGTTGCCTGTTATTTTCCCAGACATCAAAGGCTTTGGAGGAAAAAAAAATGCAACTTGGGAAAAATTGATTGTTTGCCATGAAAATCTCCCTGAAAAGAGAAATCTGAAGAACAATTAGCCAGAGGAATGCGAGCAGATTGCAAAGCAGAAATACAACATCGGGTCATGGGCGAGGATTCCCCCAGGAGAGGCAGTGCAATGCCTTGCTGGTACAGGAGCAGTTAAGGAGGACGAGGGCATTGCAGAAATCTTAATTGTTTCCTTTCCTCAGGTTTTATTGCAGCGTGTATCGGAGGAAAATCTGCTCCTGAGTGAGTGCTGGCAGGAGGGAATGGATGAAGCCTGGACCTTTGCTCTGCCTCTGGCACACCAGGTCCTGTCTAAGATAACAAAAGCCCAAAGAGCATCCTGCCCTGGATGAAGGGACTGACCCCGTGTTGCCCTTTCTCCTTCAGCTGGGGAGTTGGAGCTCTGAAACACTGCCCTTCCTGTAACTAAAGGTGATGGTACCCATCCACCACTGCTGCTGGAGATCCCTAACCAGGCCAGGACACCTGTGTGGATGATCTGTCCTGCTACAAAGCTGTGGCTGAGTGATGGACATTTAAAGATAAATGGTAATCTGGGGTCGTGAAAGCTAACTTTCTGTCTGCAAGCCAGAACACCGCTTCCTTGATGATGGAGAAGGATGGAGAAATAAATCCAACCTCTTACGGTTGCATTCGTAGAAGACATCCTTGAGCAGCTGGGAAGGACCTGAGTCCCCTTGCAATGCCAATGCCGTGGGGCCATACACAGGCGCCAAGTTAATTTTGCCATCACTAGCTCGTTGTTTTATTTTTTGTGTATTTTGGACCCAAAAGAATGATTGTGCTGAGAAGGGATCAATAGCTCAGCCGTGCGTCCAAGTTATTAACTCACAAACAAACAGCGTTGGAGCTGATGGGAGGAGGAAGAATGTCAATTTTCTGTGCAAATGTTATTTCAGGGAGCCTTCAAGGAGTGTTTTATTTAGCAAATCAGGGCTATCAGAGACAGCTATTCTCTTGCTGCATGAAGGGGGAGAGTTGAGGAATCAAATTATCTATCTGGTAAAGTCTCTCTGGAGGAAGACCTTCAGGCTGAGGGTCGATACAAAGGGACCAGATGGGGTGGGATGTCATATGGGACCAGGATTCCTTTTTTTTCCCTATCTATCTGCCCATCTAGCTTAGCTCTCACCAGTTAAAAAGACTTTCTGCCTAGTTGTGTTCTCTCTCTGCCCCTTGCTTTTGGGATGTTTGCCTTCACAGGCAAAGGACATGAACCTGCCCTGATGTTTTTCCATAGGGGAAAAAAAGGGAGTTGGCCTGTTCCAGACATCCCCCCTTGCAGGTGGGTCATAAAAAATTGGGAGTCACCTGCCCAGCAGTGCTTACCACCCTTAGGGCTACCAGCAGAGGGCTGTGGCTGCTGCATCCCAGCAGGTTTTTGGACTCATCATCCTCCTCTTGCCCAGTCTGGCATGCTAGGACTTTACATCTCCTCAGATTGTTTCAATCTTGCTGCCTTGTGCCTGTAATGAAGAGTGGCAGAGGGCTGGAGGGCAGGGCAGGCAGCTGGGGCTGTCCCAGTTCTTAGCAGATCCAGCCATGCGTTAAAATCTTTGAAATCCTAGCCCTTTTCCCCTGTTATTTCCAGTGTCGGCAGTGACTCAATATGTAAAAAATATTACCAAGGTTGGAGCTTACGCTTTGAAATCTCAGCTGCCACAGAGGAGATGGTTTTGCAACACATAAAATGCAGTTGGTATCTTGCCACATCCCAAACTTGCAATGTACCGTGCAACTCACTCCCTCGCCCGACGCTTAGGAAGTAGATGAGAAAATCTCTGTTTCATTCCCCTCCACCCAGGTTTGTCCTGCTGCTCGTCGGGTTGGGTTTCTATAATGTCGTGGATCTCTCTTATTGAAGTTTTTGCAGCCTGTGTGCTTAAGCTTTATCCCATGAGTGTATTGCTATGACACCAAAGGGCATTGTGAGGGCAACTGCAGGGAAATCCCAGGGCTGTGTGATGGGGATTGATTGCAGGATGCTCTGCACAGCAGCGTTGCCTGACGAGCTTGCAAAACCCAGTGTTGGTGTCAGGGAGTGCCTGTCTGCAGCCCATGGTTTCGTCACCCCTGCCCCGTTCTGCACGGGAAGCTGGGTGCTGCTTTTGGGGGGTGTGATGCATCTCTGACCCGGCATGGGTGCAGGGGGAGGGAGGGCTTATTGCAAGCGATATCTGTGTGTGTGGAGTACACCCTCCTCTTCCTTCCGCTGGTAAAACCTGGCTGTTCCTCAGGAAAACGGAACCTGACATTTCCAGGGAGTGTGCAGCCACTTTGCCTTTACAAGCCCGTAAAAGCAATGTGGAAAAACTCCCTTTCTTCTGCCATGCAGCCATCTGACATTCAAGAAAATGGGCTGTGATTAAGGCAAACTTCTTAATCAAACAACTTTTGCTATGCCTGTGTTTCCATGACCCCCTGGGGGCCTGGTGGGCAAACCCCTGCCCCTTCAGAGGGGTCTGGCTGCAGTGGTGCAGCATATTCTGGAAACTTCACTACCCCATGGAGCAGCCCAGAAGCAGCCCACCTGTTTTGGGGATTCAGGGTTATACAATGCTGATGCAGCTCGGGTGAGTAAGGCAGAAGGTCCTGGTGGTCCTGGACCCAACCACTGTTCCTCTGCTTCCTGAAGCACATATCACAAGATGGAGTTTTAGGGCCTGATGTCCCAGTTGCTTGGAGAAATAGATGTCATGCTCTCCCCACGGCCAAGACTGCTTGGCTGCACCATCATTCCTTTATATACCCCTTGCTCACACATCTGTACATCCTGGGTATGCTCCTGTGAGCATTGCAGTGTCTTATCTGCTGATGAAAAGCCTTTTCCTCAGCTAAATGGGGGGAAAAATAGGAACGGATGGCACTGGCTTTACATCCAGTGGAAGTTTGCAGTACGGCATGGTGCTGGACTCCTGTGAGGAGGTGTCTGAGGTGGGTGATGCCTTGCTGAGCAGCACCTGTGTCCCAGAAAGTGGTTGTCTGCAGTCTTGTCTCACATTTCTCTCCCCAAAAAAACTTAACTTTTCAAACACAAGCTGGTAGCAAACTCACGTGTCAAGTGAGTTTTTCAGGGCAGAAGAAGCTAGCAGGCAGACCAGCAAGAATTTTGCCCTTGGATGAAACTAGAAAACCTAGCCATAAAGTCCAGTATTTTATTCCACATGCAACAATTCCTTAAAAAAAAAAAAAAAAAGAACAAGCCCTTCATATTTTTGCAGAGCTCTGGTCCCAATCAAATAGGTGGACTGGGAGAAGCATTAGAAAATGGGGGAACAATCTCATGCTAATCCATTGGGAAAGTTAATAGACCTTTTCCATCCCAAGTTTGTTGGATTCTGGGCTTTTCGCAATAGCTGCTCCACTTAAACCGCAGCTCTGTGCATTGCCTCACTCAAACTGACGGCTCCTTCCCCTGCAGCGGCCCCGCTTGTCTCATTAAAGCTCCCACCTTTCCGCTGCTCAACTGAAAATCAACAAAGGGAAATTTAGGCTGGATATCAGGAACAATTTCCTCAAGTTGACTGTGAAAGTGCCTCCAGGGAGGAGCAGTGGAGGCTTCGTTGCTTGCAGCGTTTAATGGGTTTCCCATCTTGGTGTGGGAGGGAGGGCAGCCTGGGCTCAGTGCCATCCAGACGGTGCTGGGCATCCCTGGCTGCGGGCGATGGTCTCGCCCTTTTTTTGATCATTTCCCTAGGAAGATGCAGAGCTTCTCCTTTCCTGTGCTCTTGCTACAATGCTGCTGAGCTGGAGCCTGCAAGCATGTTGATGTGGTGGCTTTCCCCATTAATAAACCTTGAGATAACTCCCTGCCTGGGAGAGAGACCCGGGCATATTTGGCTTGAAACGGCGTGCGCTCTTTAGCTGTCCAAAAACTGATTTCAGGTGAGAATAACTCCACACGTGTGCTGGAAAAAGCAGATGCCTTCGTTCAATGACTCATGTCCTTTCTGCATCTCATCGTTGGCCCTGCATTTGCTGGAGAGGTGTTTTGCTCCCAGTTTTGCTGACCCAGGTCGGCTTGGTCTGGCTCTTGCCCACATTGGGGCAAGCCTGCAGCCATACTGCTGGGTATTGCTGCTCCAGTATTTATTACTTGTCTTGGAAAGTGTTTTTCCAAGTAGGGTGTGGGGTCCCACTCTATGCCCCAGCATGGCAAGTGCATTAGGCACAGTGTCTGCTGGATCCTGGCAGCACAGTGCACCTTCGCTGCACTCCCTAAAGGACAAACACTGGAGGGGCTCCTAAAATATTCCCTCTCTTGGAAGGGTGGTTGTGACACATCACTGGGTTGGACCTTCAGTTTCCAACTGGGCTTTTAAGCTAATCGTTTCCATTGGAATTGTAATGTCTCATGTCACTTTCCCTGGTCCAAATGATGCGGGCAGGAAGGATGGAGAAGCTGCAACTTTGCCAAGGTCAATTGGAATGGAGGGAACTGTGTTATCCTGGAGGAAACACTTGCTGCAAGATTACTGTGGTTGATGCTTCAGGGTGGAGGAGCCCAGGAAAAGGGCAGGCATAGTCAGGGCTCACCAGTCATTCCTGGCTGGCCATGCAGGCAGGAAGGGCTTGCAGACAGGCTGCTGTGAATTAGGGAGAAGCAAACACCCCATGGAGCAAGGCTGAGAGGGAAGCCTGCAACCCAAGGATCATGAGAGGTGAGGAGAGGCAGCAGGGAAGAAATGAAGCCCTAGGAGACATAAAACATCACCCAGGCTCCTGCAGCATGTTGGGGGGCTCCTTGGACCAGCAGTGTTGAGGAACAGGGTAAGTAAGTGTCTTGTAACGATATCTGATTTCACTTTCTAGCTCAGAAGCCTGGTGTGCGGAAAGGGCCAAAGAAAGATCCCATAGTGTGGTATCCCATGAAAGTGTTGTTGCTGTTAGAAGATCTTTGAAAGGAGAAGAAAACACGTTTGCAGTATGAGAGGGAGAAGAGTGCTTTTGTGGTCCCTGTTCTTCATGGGACCACAGTCTTATGCCTGCTCGTGGGTTTTCCCCTTGCGGTGACCTTGTGAGGCTGTAAATACGATGGAGAGAGAAACCCCAAGGTTTCTGAGGACCATCATTTTGGGGTATTGGCACGGAGTATCCCGCAGTGATTTTTCTGGGTTGCATGTCCTTCCCTTCCCACCCTCCCTCCACAGCTGGTGCTGAACGAACGCAGAGGAGGACGTTTAATCCTTTTCTTGAATAATTTCATAACCTAAGGCTAAAGCCTACAGATGAGCATGGCCTACAGGGGACAGGGAACAATCGAAGGTCCTGGTCAGCATGACAGGCTGTAGTGTCAGTGCAACAGCCGCCAGGCTGTTTTAAAGCAGAACCCTCTCTAGATAGCTTTTAAAAACGTACGTGGTATCTCACAAAAACATGGTCAGGGTGTGGATTCCAGCTGTGCACTTCAGAGATTTCCGATCTTTTGTTTCCCGTGCATGAACCCAACGCACTAATCTGCAATTTGGGGTCTGACTCTGCTCTTTGCTCCAGCCGGCAGAGCTGTGCCGGGAAGTGGGACGCCACGTGTGACCCGCGAGGACTCGGCAGAGAGCAAGCCAGGAGCGGCGAGGGGGAAGGGGAGCAGGTTGGGCTTGATTTGTATGGCTCAGCTTGCAAAACACTGTCCTGCTGTGCAGGATGCTGCTGGGAGACCCCATTGGATGCTCTTCTAGGACTGAGGATCCTTACAGCAAGCCGCTACCACTGATGGTGGGGTAGAAATGCATCATCTGGGCTCTCCTGGGCTGCACCCATGTCCCAGCTCTGTAAGGAGGCATTGCTTGGAGCCTCACCCTTTGTGCAAAGACATGCCACCATGCCTTGGGCTGTGGGCAGCCTCCCACGAGGGGAAAGCTGCCACCAGCATGGGTGCAAGCTGGCTCTGAGTAGGGACAGAGGTGGTGTAGAGCCCAGAGGCCACATCTGTGCCATGCCTCGGGGTGGGCCAGCACTGTGGGGGAACCTTTTTCCGGGCTTTTCTTCCACTAGCATTATACTTAGCACCACTGAGATGGGCCCTGGGTGTCTATACCCTTCTTGGTGTGGATGCTGCTGATGAACTTCCCAAAGCATTGCTGGGGAGCCAACACTGGCAGTGTCTGGGTCAGGCAGTTCAAGGCTGTCTGGAGCCAGGGTGTACGAGCTGTGTGGGCAGCAGGGTGCACAGGCTTGAAGGGTTTCTTTTAAAGAGGAAGCCAAGGCCATGTAATGCAAGCAGGGCTGATCCTATAGCATGCTGTGGGCAGGGAGACATTCCCTTTGGGAAGCCCAGACCCAACCTTACAGCCTTTCCCCAGTCTTTCTGGATTTCATTGGTGTCTTCAGCCAGGTCAGGGTATCCCGTTTGCTAGCTGTTGCGAAAGCATCTCTTGTGACGGAAGTGACATTTATTTTCTGCAACAGTGATGGTTTGCCCTCCAAGAGCCGGCTGAATTCCTGCTAATCCTCCACTCCCTCCTTTCACACATTTTTTCTTCGTTCTGCTCCTAGACCGTGGCTCTTTGCTAAGCGTCGCAGTCAGCAGCAGGTAATTTAAGCACACATCTGCTTGCAATCTGGGAGGAAGGAGAGAGGCAGTTTGTCTTTGTTAGAAGCCCGGCAGTCATGGGTCTTTGCTTACCTGGTGGCATTAAGGCTTTTTTGTGGCTCTACAGGGGCCAGGTGGGAACCAGGGATCAGATAGGATGGGGACAAGGTGCCCTGCTCCGGTCCCTCACCCAGAGGTATTGAGGATGTTGGACTACGGCTCATGGGCTGTGTGACCCAACATGAGCGGTGATACCTGCCAGGTTTGGCTGTCCCCGTCTCCTCTCTCTTTTGCCACCTTCTTGCGGTCTGCTGGGCTCTCAGCCTTCCCTGGAGAAGGCTCGCCGTCCTTGCTGGCCGATTGCAGCTGGGTGTGATAGAGAAAGCCACTGGAGTTGGCGGCCAGGTCCATGCCCTTGTTTCAGGAAAGCTCTGGGGTTTGGATCCCCTCCCAGTGGATGAGGCAAGGGACATAGGATGAGAAGGAGGTTGGAGCTATTGCTGAGATCACAGGGGGATTAAATGGTACAAGCCCATAGGAGACCAGGTTTTTTGTCCTTCCAGTCCTTCAAGGCAAACTTATTTTAGCAAATCCTCCATCCCCTGTTGCTATTCCCTCTGTTGGGTTTCCTCTTAATGCATTGAGCTGCTTTACTTTTGCAGCTGCCCACTCCCCACAGCAGCACAGAGATGTCAGGGCATCTGTGTGTTGGAAAGGCTGAAGGTGGGTAAATTGTGAGATACTGCTGATTTTCCTGGGGAAATGAGGACACATCCCTGTGTTTTTCCAAGGAGCTGGAGAAGTCGAGCAGTGATGTGATGGCTGTTCTGGTACCGAGAGAGTTTGAGTCTGTGGAAGGATGCCAGCACCCCAAAATCCTCCTCTTCACATGCACCCTTTGCAGACATCTCCCTTCTCTTTCCAGTCCTTGCAACTAGTTTTTAAAAGCATCGAAGCCTTTTGTCGTGTTTTGCTAAGTTTAGACTGACTGCCTTCTCCCTCGGTGTCCCAAAACAGCTGCTGAATGAAAGGCAATAGTTTTCTGATACTCAATACCATAAGCAGGAGTGATTTGAAAATGTGTTGATTCCTTAGACTGTGGGAAAAAGACCTGTACTGCTGGCAAAACTGGACTGAAAAGTAGTGTGGATTTTTTCAGGGTTTTTTTCTTTTTTTTTCGATGGGTTCATGGAAAAACAACTCATATTTCTTCATTGCTTTGAATTTTCCCTGGAGGTTTCCAGGGGACTGAAGTCTTGTATTTCTATACACTTGTTTGCAGAGACGGCAAAACGCAGTGGATTCACGCAAAAGCCTCGGATTTGGCAGTATTGGGAAAATGGGATCTGTGTAATGCCCCGAAGCGTCATTCTTATAGCCCACAAAAGCCAGACATCCCAGGGGGAGCCCAAATGCCAAAATTAGATGAACTCACAGCCACATCAGTGGGGTGAAGTGGCTGTCCTGTGGCCGATGCCGGAGGATTCATGCTTCCCAGCCCTTGCTTTGACACAGATGTTTTGTGTCACACTCAGGTCTGCTGGCAGCAGTGCTGGGGCTTTCCGCTCCCCGCAGCTCCAGGGCATCCATGAGGGAATTGATCCCACAGTCAGGCTCGACCCTCCTGGCCAAGCGCAGGGTGAGATGCTGATACCCGGCCTCGGTCCGGATGCTGCGCTGACGGCTCTGCGTGGGCTTTCCTCCGTCCATCCGGCAGCCTCAGGTCCTCTAAAGATTGCGTGTTTGAGATATGTGTAATATTAGTCCGCGTAAATCACATCAAGCCTATGGCTTCCAGCGCTGCTGGCTTGGATCCTTGCAGACTAGCTCGCTGTCACTCAGCCGCGGGCCGTCTAGGTTAGCTTAATGAGGAAGCCAGACTAAGATGAAATAATTAATGCAGCTGTAGAGTGGAGATGTAGGAGTCTTTGGGGGATAGGGAAGCTGGCCCAAGTCTTCCTCCCCAACCGGAGTGCTCCAGGCCTTCGTGAAGGTTTGGAAATACTCCATTTCCACTGGGTGCCGAAGGTGGGTTTGTGGTCCTTCCAGCCCAGGATGCTCCCGGGAGCAGTCTGAATCAGCTGCGTAGGCATGGGGGTCTGGACTGGGTTCAGGGCAGCAGCTGGGCTGGGGCTGTGAGCAGGGAGCATCGTGGGGGGCCATGGATGATTTAGAAGGGTAAAGCCCCCGTGCTGGGGGAGAGGAGAGTGGTGCCAGGCTCTGGAGGATGCTCTCTTGTTGGGATGCTCTTGGCCCTGAGAGCAGGGAGATGGGCCAGAATCCTTCTCACTTGGGGCTGGCCCTGCTCTGTCAGTGTGAACGGACAGCATCAAGGGGAAGACCTCCTCCTGCTGCGAGCTCCTGCCACTCAGCATGAGCCTGAATTAAAGCTGGTTTATTTAGTAAACCCGTTCCAGGATGAAGCTTTTGATTTATAAGCACCCCGATAGAGCTCCAAGGAGGACTTGTACAACTTTAACTGCATTTTCTCAGCATCACACCAGCCCAATAAAAGAGAGTTCATATGCGCTGCACAAATTCTCACTTCCAATATAAAAAAGGTTTTATGAGACTGGAAGTCTCGCTGGCTCTGCGGGGCCGGGTGTATTGGCAGATACTCCGCATGACAGACCCTTGATTCCTCTTCGAGTTGTCAGACTTCAGTAGCATTTACAGCTATTTAGCTATCAAATTTTATGTGCGGCTCTGAGAGAAATGTGTCTTTTAAATACTGCTCTGTCTCATAAACAGCAGTCTGTTAAACCATGTCAATGGTACAAGTGGTTCGTGAAGCCCTCCAATGCAATCGCCTACAGCTCCGCTCATTACCTGAGCAGCAAAGTGCTGAACGACGCACCAAGTTAATTTTCCGAGCTGGTCCTCTTGGCTAGGGATCAGCTTGTGAGCGAAAGCTGATAATAACTGTGCTCCAGTAGCCCAAATTCGGGTCCTGTTTTACCCCGGTGTAAAACCCATTCCTGATAGCCTCCATAAAGCCCTGTTCACTTGGTGCTCACTCAACGCATGCTTGGGCAAGGAGCTTTGTCATCTGTGCTGTGGTTTCATGCAGAGGCCACTGGCGAGATCACATCCCTAATTTTCCAACCCAAGGCTTTGAAGCTCAAGATCCTCCCTCTCTGCAGGAAGACTGTTTGGTCTTCCCTTTGGTCCCCCTCCTCCTCAGAGGAGCTGAAGGGAGGAGATTCCTGGGGTGCTACCCTTGACCTTGTCCGTAATAAAATCCCTTTGTTGCTCCTTCAAACCTCCCCCTAGGATATCCCCATCCAGTCGCCTTCCATGCTTTTCTCGGCAGTGGTGCAGGGGAACAAGCACATGCCACTTTGCATCTCCATGATATTTATTTGGTGACCCAAACTGAGCCCATTTGTGCCAGATGAGGAAGAGAAGCTGCTCACTCTCTTTGCTGATGGTGTAATCGCGCCAAATACGATGCTTGGGATATAATTTACAGACTCTGAGCAAGGTTTCAGAGCTGAGCCAGGCTTGAGCTTTCAGCTTTTTTTATTTTTTTCTTATTATTATTTTAGTGCAAAACGGTAACTTTATGTGCTCTTTCAATCTTGAACCGCTTGGAAGACGCAGGTGGTGCAGGTGGTGCGAAGGGCCCAGGCTGCGGGCGCCTTCACCCAGGCGTGGGGTAACGAGCGCTTGGATGTGTAACTGCTGCCGTGCGCTGCAGACTGGGAAGTTTGCACTCCCATTGCTGCTGTTTCTGCATGCAATGAGCCGGGGGCCTGGGAGGAAAAAAAAATATATGTGCGTGTGCGGCATGGTTATTTTCAAATATGAAATTGCACCTGCAAAAATAGAAGCCAGGAAGGGACTGGCGAGCAGCTCGGAGCTGGGAGGCGCGATGCGTGCAGGGCCGGGATGGGGACAGCATCTCCGAGTTTCTTTCCCATGCTCACGACGCCTGATAGTTTTAGCGGACGTTACTTTCTTCCCCTTGCATTTCAATTAATCATCTGCTTGTCAGCGCTCTTCCCCTCAGTTCCCCTCCCTGCCGAGTCTCGGGGAGCGGCGCGCACGCACGCAAGCGCCCATGCACGCAGCCTGCGTGCTGACGGGCTTAGCCGCTCGTTAATCACTTACTGGTGCCGTGTGAGTCAGTCCCCGCAGAAAGAGGTTTGGAAGAGGAGAAGACGGATGTCTCCTTGGCCTTCACTGTCGATGGGGTTGGGCTGAGTGCAGGATGTGACCCTGGTGTGTTGCAGCCTGTTGCCTCCATCCTGCTCCAAGCAAAGAGCTGGTGGGATTTGTTCAAACAGATTTTGCTTTGCAGTGTGTTTGAAAGGAGCTCTGGGAAGAGCTGTGCCTCTCCCAGGGTTGGAGGGGACATTTTTCTGTCTAAATTTTCTTGTCAGTGGCATGCATATACATTCATCCAGGTGAGAAGCAACCTTAGGAGGTCTCTAGTCCAGCCTCCTGCCCCAAGCAGGGTGAATACTGAGTGCAGACCAGTTTAGTTTGCCCATATGGGTCTTGAAAACATCCAGCACTGGAGGTCCCATGACCTGTCCATGTCCCTCTTCCAGCAGCTGACTGTCCCCATGTGAAAACATCTTCCTTACAGCAAGCCTGACCCTCTCCTGTTGGAGCTCATGCCTATTGTCTGTCACCTTCCCAGCACGGAGAGAAAGGATCTGTCTCCATCATCTCAGGAACCTCCCTCTAGGCTCTGGCAAGTTGCAGTTAGGTCCCCCCCAAACCATCCCTTCTCCAGGCTGGACAAGCCCTGTTTTTTCAACTTGTCCTCATCTCCGGGTGCTTCAGCCTCGTTGTCACCCTGATGGCCCTTCCCTGGACTTGCTGGAGGTCAGCAATGCCCATCTTGTGCTGGAACCCAAAACACTGCTTAATTTCACTGAAATTTTTAATCCATAGTGGGTCTTTCAGACCCTGTCTAGGCATGTACCTTGCATCAAATTTCCCCTCTGGTTGGGAAAGGTTGCCAAAAATTAACAACATTAATAGTGTGCATGTTTGTGTGCCCAGTTATTTAGGAATGATTTTTGGTTTGAAGATTCAATAGATTTTTTTATTAATGCTTTTCACGGGTGTGTTTAAGAACTTTGGTTTGATCGCTGCACAATGCACTGCTCTGGTCAGAGGGTCCTGTGCAACCCCGCTGGGAGCTGTGCCCTCTCGCCAAACTGCTGCCGGCCGCAGAGGTAGTGAGCTCAGATGGTTTCTTTTCTTACCCCCTCTCCTTGGCCAGAGTTTCTGTTAATTAGTGCTTGGTGTTTTCGTCTGCCAGGAGGGAACTATTTCGAGGTCTGGTCTGTTGCACACTGTGCTGGGAGGTGCTGTATCTGCAGAGAGCAGCTCAGAAGGGTGATGGGGATGAGGGGTGCAGCCAGAGCTGGGGACAGGGAACACTAAAGCTTTAGGAAAGGTTACAGAAGGTCAGGCAGCCTCATCAGGCTGCAAAGCAGAAGGCAGAGCACCTCAGAGGTGTGGGCTTATGGGGAGGAAGGGAGCATTTGCTCGAGGTGAGCATCCCTGGGAGGGGGCAAGGTGTCTGGTGTGAGTTTGATTCCTTCCGAAACAGGTCACTGGCTTGTTGCAGGAAAGCCCTCAGCAAAAATGCAGTTGAGGGCAAGAAAGTCAGGGAGCCGGCAGTGCCGGTGGGAGATAAGGGACCAGGTGAGCCATGGCAGTCGTCCCCATGCTAGGACTGGCTCAGCCCTGCGGCCATAGTGAAGTACTTCCACCCCCCCTGAGTTTTGCAGAAGGGTATTATCTGAAGAATATGCCCAGCAGCAGGTCTAGGATGAGCCACCTCCACGTCCACAGGGTGGAGAGCTGGGGTTTCATCTGAAAGCTCCTGCCATGCCAGCGAGGTGTAAGGTGGGCTCCCATTCTCCATCAGGCAGCATTCCAATAGGCTCAGGCAACCAGAAAGGAGCAAAACCAGGGGCAGGTATGTGTTTCCCCACGTTTGCTGTTCATATGTGGCTTTACCCTGAGGTGAGCACAGCAAGCTGATGAGTATGAGTAGACTTGACTGTGGCTCAGCTTTCCCTTTGTTCTACCATTGAGGAATATTTGAGGATTGGAAGTGAAATACAGCGCTTTCCTTTTCCAAAGGCAAAAAAAAAAAGAGAAGGGAAGGGAAGGAGCCCCTCTCACATGCTGCACCGGCGAACCCTCGTCATCCTGTAGCAGGAGGCCAGCACACATGAATATTCCTGTGCAATATGCGCGAGTGATGAGCCCCATATGCAGGCCTTGGGAGAAATTAAATATTTTCTACGGCGTTTTCCAAAGAGCCTTTCTATCAAAGTGCTCGGTCAGGAGCCAAAACACCCCAGCTTTTGCAGCCCCAGCTGGTTGACACTTTTTTTTTATCATTTTATTTTTAAACACTGATGAATATTTTCTAATTAAAAAACAAGCCCTCCCCTAAACTGAGTCTTGCCCCAGTGGATGGAGTTGAGCCAGAATTTGGGAGGGGACTGGAGGCCGTTGGGAACTCCACGGCTGCTCTTGGCTGCTGGTTTTTTTTCCTCCTTCAGCGCTGGATCTTGTGGGAAGGGTCCTGAGATAAAGCATACACGTGGTCCGCATCCACCCGGACACGTGCGCTTGAAGGCAGCCGGCTGGGCAGGGGGTGGCAGGCTGGCCCCTGCCTGCTGTCTGGCCCCTGAGAGAGGGGAGGGATGAGCACCGACTTCGGCCAGGTGGTTTGAGAAGCACCATCCTCTCGGGATGTAGGTCACTGGGGTGCAGGTGGGAGTTGCAAGCCATGTGTGGCACTGCAAGGGTTGCTTGTCATGCACCGCCTGTTTTGCCTGCAAAAGTGAGAAAGAGCAAGGACATGGCATGATTTTGGGGATGGAAGAGGCAGGGTGATCACTGCAGGGAGAGGAGTTCAAGGTGGGGCAGGGTGATGGGCAGGAGTAATGGGCAGCAGGGTGACATGCACCAGCAGTGGCAGAGAGCGTGGGGCCAGGCAGGAGTGTGGGGTACTCCCCTGCTCACCCTGGGGTCTGGCAGCATGCCCGCCTCTGGGGCTGTAGCCCCCTAAAACTGCTCCAGGATGTATTCAGGCCTGGATCCATACTCCCTAAGTGTACGTCTTCGTGACAACTCAGAGAGCCCATTTACCTTCATGTTTATCACTTGGCTTTGATTTTCTCCTGGTGGAAAAAATGCCTTGGAGGAACAATGCTGGCAGCAACCGCCCTTGCCTCCAGCCTCCTTTATGGTGGCTGCAGGGCTTGAGGGAGGAGCAGCACTTGCAGAGCAAAACTCAGGTACCAGAGAAAAAGGCTGCTGGGACCCTGCAAAGTTGAACCTCTCCCAGCTAAGTGGGTTTTCTCCTAAACAGCCCGATTGGCTTCCAACCAATTTCTGCTCACTACAGCCAGTGCTGGTAGGTGGGAAAGCGATGTCAGGCCCACCTTGAGTACTGTACCCCACAAACCATGGGACAGAAAGAAAGAAAGAAAGGATCTGCAGAGTCTGAGATCACTTGGGGACCACACTGGTTCCCGGGCATGGTACCAGTATGTGCATCTCCCTCCCTTGCAGGGCTGGAAACAAATTGGATTTTAACCCAATTTCTCCTATAGTGAGTATTCATTTAATTCTGCTGGCTTAACACAGTAAACTCTTCCTCCAAGCATACATCTTCTTGGCTCTTTCATTTTTGGAAAGAGGCTGAGACCCAAATTCAGTCTCACACTATGGCTCACCTGGCAGTGGCAGCATGCAGCTATGCTGGGCTTGCCAGCATTGCTGCTAGCACGAGCCATGCTCCAGGGGGATCCTCATTTTCCAAGGGGTGTTTTCTTTCCCCCACTGCTGCTGAACCCACCACATTGCCCCGGCACGCGTTTGGGTGTACAGCCACTCCGTCCTCCTCCTCACCCTGCCAGAACTGCTTCCCTGATGTCAGACAGTTAATACCCCCTAACAAGCATGCTAATTTAAGAGCTGTTAAAGCCAGGGGCCAGCAGGAGGTCACAGTCCGAACAAACAGATGGTGTTTTGTCCTTGATAATTAAATTTTCCTGTAGTTTTGGGTGAGAGACTTTCTTGCCTTTTATTTCAGCACAGCTGCCTCGGGCCAACTCCGTTCCTCCTTCTCATCCTCCACTCGCCCTCAGCAAACGCTGTCTGTGGGGCTGAGGCAAGACCCTGGGGAGAGCGAGGGTCCCCAGGGAGTTTTGGAGGTGCCTTTGGTGGCCCGTTGGGCTCGCCCTGCATGCTCCAGCATGGGCAGCAGCATTCAAGCCCACTGAAGAGGCAGCAGTTGGAAGTCAGGTGAGCAGTGCCAGCCTGGGGTTTGTGGGTGTCCCCAGCCTGTGTCAGCAATGCTGGAGGGGGAGGAGAACCTGTGCTTCAGTCTCTTGCAGCTGCTTTTCCTCCAGATCCACCCAGATGATGCCAGGCGGCAGGGAGGCTGGGGTCAGTGAGGTCCTGCTGCAAATGGAGGCAGCGGTGACAGCTAGACAGCCTCAGTTTCCCGCAGGTCACTGCTTTGCAACGCTTTTGTTTGCACATTATAAAAAACAGGTGCTGCTGTGACATTTGGAGACGTCCGCACGGTGTGCTGGGACCCTGCAGGACAGCACAAGGCCAGCGGGGTGGAGAAATTGGGCGGAACTGGGTGAAGCAATGAGCACCAAATGTCATCTGGCTGCAGGGTGGGCAGCGTTCCTCTCCAACCTGTGCTGTTCCCTGCACGGGTCATGGGCAGCATCCTTGCAGTGAGAAGGGAGGCAGTGGGCAGCCCATATGCAGGACTGATGTCCCCACCACCACATCTGTCCTGCCTGCCTGGGGTGGCCTGTGTACCCACAGTGGCTTGTGGCCCGTGACCACAGGCTGTTGGTGGCGTGAAGGCCTTGCATGGACCGCTGCCCCATCGTGTTGTTTGCAAATTCGTGCCTCGGGTGTTCGGAGCTGGAGGCATGTGTGGTGCTCGTGCAAATCCAGGAGCACGAGGCCGTTGTGCCTGACCCACTGTGTCAGTCCCCCTGAAAAACCTGGGGATAATCTGGGGGGAGCTGGGGGCCATGGAGGGGGGTGGGTATGGGTGCAGAGGGAATGGGAGGCTCACGTAGAGCACAGCAGGGCAAGACCAGGGGTGGCTGTGGTGCAGATGTATGCATCTTGTGAGCAGAGCAGCTTGGCAAGCATGCAGGCCAGCGGTAGAGTGCCTTTCATCCCACCACCCACCACTCTTCCTTTGGGGCATCCCAGCTGGTGAGGGCCCAGAGGACCCCCTGCAGCCCATGGGGCAGCAGGCGAGAGGGTTAAGCTCACAGCCTGGCCAGAGCCGGGCTCCTTGGACTGTTCCAATGCTCTCCCCATGCTGTTTGCTGTCCCCCATGGACACTTGTGCTGCAGGGCACCCACATTCCAAGGGAAGGAGGGGCAGGTGGACAGGTTGCAACCCAGCATCTCCCGTGGGACCTGGACAGGGAAGGACAGCAACCAGAGACCAGTGCGGAGCACGCGGTCGCCAGCGTCCTGAGCCCCACACTGGAACCCAGAGGTTGCCTGGCCCCTGCCTGCCCCATCCTCTTGCCAGCACATGCTGCAGGCATGGGTGAGAGATGAAGCAAAGAAACCAAATCATCCTGAGACATCTCTGGGGAGGCGGTGTCAGAGTCACTGGACTGGGCCTCTCTGTGCCAAGCACTTAAAGAAAAAAAACCCTAAACAAATAAAGTCTAAATTAAAATGCCCAGCAATCTCTGTACAACTGGATGCTCCCACCCTTATACTCCCAGCTGCTAAGCCAGCATCTTATTCCATTCCTGGACAAGATGAGGTGCTAAGGTCTCTTCCAGCGCTCCTCACTCCAATCCTGCTCATGTCCCTGAGCCCTTGCAGACAGGCTTCAGGCATTCATGCTCCTCCAGCTCTGCCTAGGTGTGCTGTCAAAAACCAAACCTACCCTGCTTTCTGAGCAGCGATGCTGTGGCCTGAGTCCTCGGCTGTGTTTGTTGATGTGGGAGGGAGCTGTAGCTCTCCCTGGCTTGCAGACATCACCACCAGGAGTTTTTCTGAGGCCAATTCAGCATGGTCCTGTCTGCACTGCAGGGAAAGGGTCCTGTGAGCTGCAGGGTGTCAGCGGTTGGGTTGGGACAGCAGCCAGCAGCTGCACCCTGCTTGCCCCTGTGCTTCTGCAGCAGTGTGATGTCCTTCACCTCTCTGGCGGGGTAGCACTGGGGCGCCAGTGCCAGCGAGCTCAGATCCAGTGCCCACACTGGTGTCCAGTCCCTTGTATGTGTGCTGCAGAAAACAGACCACCAGATGATCATGTTTTGGCTACTAAGAGGTGCAGTCTTCAGATTTCAAGCTGAACACCTTTGTCGCTCTGTCCCCAGGTGTCATTCAGGGGGATGTTAAGGCTCTTGCAGCCAGACTCCCCCCCAGAATCCCCACTAGCAGTGACCAAGTTCCTGAGGCTAGGAAAGGCTTGGGAAGGCTTGGAAACGCCATGCTGCCCTATGCCATGCCCACTGTGCTACAGGTATCCAGTCGATGGAGGAAGTCTGGACAACAAGCTCTGTTTGTCCTCCCTTTCCTCTTTGTTTTGCTCAGGATGGCACATGACTGTGGCACCCTCCAGTGCTAGGATGCTTTTCTCTGCCGTGGAGGTTCACATCTGCCCCGTGGAGGGGCACTGGGGAGTTCATAAACCAGCTTGGCCACAGACTCTCCTAAAGGCAAAAAGCAGAGTTGTGAGCAAAATCCTGGTAGTTTTGAAGGGCAGTCCAGCCCCGCAGACAAAAATAAGAGAAGTTGCAGGTGTTCACCTGGAATTCACAAACCGAACCTGGTGTTAGGCAACAGGACCTTCCTAAAACATCTGGGGCTGTTTGCTCATGTGTGGGAGTTCAGTTTTGCATTTGTATTTTGTTTCATGTTTTGTTCCCCGTTGTTAATGTTCTGTTTTCATGAGCGGAGACTGGGAATCGAAGCGCCAAAATTCAGTGTGAGCCATCGAGAGCTCCTTCCTGCAGTAATCACAGCCTGGGAAGGCAGGGTGGGCAGGATCTGTCCCCAAATATATCCATCTTGGGTGATTTCTCTGGCTTCCAGGGAGGAGCACTGGGACCATAAGCATCTCCCATTTCCCTCCCTTCTCTGTCTGATCTCTTCTGTCCCCAGCACCATCAGGTCTATGTCACTGGGGAAGCATCTGTGGAAAAAACCCAACCCAAGACCTCAGCTGAATGGTGGCTCCAGAAAAAAACCACCATCTTTGGCTATTCTTTAATAGAAGCAAACATGAAATTGATTCCTGCAACCTCTCTCTGCAGGGAGCCAGAAAGTGCTCAGCACAGATGCAAGTTGAGTAAAAAGCAGGGGAAAAAATGGCATTTCCCATTGTTGGTCCAAGCTTTGCTCCATCTCAGAGGCTGTCCAGTTGTGGATGTGAGGTGCAGTCTTCATCTGAGGTGGAGGAGTGGGGCTATGGGGGCTCCACTGAATTCCTGCCCGGGTGGCACCGGTGTCCTTGGGACATTGTTTCTCCACAATCTCTGCTGTCGGGATTCAGGCCCCCTCCTGCCCTGCCATGCTTTCTCCCAGCACCAGTTTCGAGGACGTGCGATGCTTATTAGTATGCTGTGCTTTGCATTGGTTTTTATCACCACTGGAGCAGATGGCTAGGCTTGGACCACTGCCCACCGCTTACAGAAAGGCCAGTTAACGTGATGGTAGTCGCGCGGACAGGTACAGGTTGTGGCAAACGTCCCCTTTCAAGGCTCCAAGCGGGAAGAGGGGATGGGCAGCAGTAGGCAGCTGCCTGCGCAGTGGCATTGCCCTGTGATGGTCATGGCACTGAGTGCTGTTGGTAGGCAGGATCGCTGGAGGAGTTCCCAGTGGTGTGCCTGTCTGATGCTCTCCTGACATTTCTCATGGAGGTAGGATATGGCTGGCAGGGAGCTACACCATGAGGATGGTTCCCCTGCTTGTCCTTGGGGCACAGAGGAGGCAGGTCATAGCATCCCTGCACACACCCCTTGTCCTGCGAGGGTTGGGGTGTGGGCTGCAGTGTGCTGATGCACCAGGGATTGCTTGCTCACTTTGGAGGAGCTGCAAGGTGTGTTTTGGCTGATGCTTCTTCCAGGAGAGCCTCTTTCTTCCTTCCCGTGGTCACAGGATGCAGCTTTGGTCTCTGCCTTTCTCACTGAGACATCCTAGCAGTGATACCCAGGGATGATGGAGCAGCTCCAGGCTTCAGCATGTATGCAGTGAGCCAAGAGCACTGGAAGCCTATGGCTGCATTCAGGGGCACGTCTTCAACCAAAGCAGCTGGGAATTTATTTGAGGGCCATGCCTCCATCTTCTGTCCATCTTTCCTAGACCACGAGGGCAGGAGAGTCTGTGCAGCTACCCAGGGGTCTGGCATCATTCCCATGGCCAGCAAAGGCACAGTGATGGAGAGACTCTGCCGTGGGGATCTCCTCCCTCCAGGGCATCCTCTCACTCAGCATGTCCTCTTTGTTACTGGAAAGGGAGGAAAGTACTGGAGGGAGGAAAGTTGCAGTCTGCAAGAGCCGTGAGCGAATTAATTTCAGCTGGCCCCGGTCATCCCTGTGGCGTTTGTGGTCCAGGGTGGCAGTGCTAATCGTCCTGTTGACAGTGGGGGTTTAAATTATATTTAAGAAGGCTTTTCAAGCAGCAGGGGATCTGGCCCTGCAGGTAAGACTTTCTGATAGCACGTATTAAGGAGATGATAAAGCCCCTCTTTTCTCTCCTCTTCTTAAGCAGCTAAGTGGAGTTCAGCACAAGCAGCGCATTGCAGGACTAGGAGGTTTTAGGGCTGTTAGCAGGTGTACAGCATTAAGCAACAGCTAGTTTTTCCTTTCCCTCATCTTGCTGACAGGAGAGGTCTGGAGGGAGGAGACAGCAGTTGGTGTGTTTTGGCACCCAAGGGCTGCTCCCAGGACTGTCCTCCTGCCCACAAGTGCTGCAATCCCTGTAGGAACCGGGACTGGGGGATGTCCTGCCCAGGATAGTGGTTCCCTGCTTCTCCCAGTGGTGCATGCTACTCTTCAGGAGGGATGGCATCTCACTGGAGGCCCTCCAGATCTCTGGGGCTGAGCAGAGCGGTGGCTTTGGTAGAGGTGTTTTTGTGGGGCTGGGGCCCAGGAGGTGTCTGCTGCGTGTCCAGCACAGGTGCACTGTAATGACAACATTCCACATCTGCATTACAGGTGTGTAACATCACCCCTCTGGGATGGGACAGGCAGAGCATAACCTCTCCTGCAGGATAGGTGTGCTGCAGTGTCTAAAGTCAGCATCTGTGGTGCAGGTGTATGGTACCATCTACGGTCAGCATCTGCAGTACAGGTGTAGTGTAAGGTCAACAACCAGTATCTGCACTACAGGTGTACTTTAGTCTCTCCAATCAGTGTGAGCAGGACGGGTGTACAACAGTGGCTACAGTTGATGTCTGCAGTACAGGTGTGCCGTGGTGTGTGCACTAGAGGTTGTATTGTAGCATTTACAGTCAATGCCTGCAGTACAGGTGCTGCAGAACTCCTTTGGAAGGCTCTTGACAATGCTGCAGTGGGGTGCATGGGGAGGAAATGACAATGTAGCATTTTTCTCCCCCAAATAGCCAGCAGCTGGTGGGGAAGCACCCAACAGAAGACTTTGTTGTGGAAACACTAGGTTTTGAAAGTACCTTTTTTTTTGTGGGAAACACACACACACACACACACACACACACACACACACACCCCCTGCAGAATGAGGTCGGTCTTACTTGTCACGGCTGTGAGGGGACTGTGGCAGGTCAGAGTTGTGGGGGGAGGCTGGAGTGCAGCCCACATCCCTCACCAGCCAGGGACAGCCCTGCCCTGGAGCTGTCATTTCCAGCTGGCTGTCACCAGTTAATACCCCAAAGCCAGCAAGCATCCCTATGGCTTTGCAGGTCCTTCTAAGGGAGAGCTGGAAAGGATCCATCTCTGCCTAGAAGAGGACACTGGAACTGTTCAGCAGACGGTGGCATCCTGCTTTTTGCTTGGATACACCATCCTCTTTGCTCTTGCTACCCACCTCAGGACCGTCCTCACCCCCTCACACCACAGCAGTTAATGTCACATTGCTGCGCCCCTTCAATCCTGCTCCAGAGGCACCTTCTGGGCTTTTCTTCATGGAGATCTATCCACAACCCATTCCACGTAGTGTGATCCAGCTTGGGGAAGGCACAACAGGAAATGCATTTGCTTTAGACTGAGAGCTGCCGGAGGGGACCATATTCATGTCTACGTTGAACTGTCATCTGCTAAGAGTGACCATGACTGATGTCCCCATTACCCTTGTGGCAGAGGACAAGTAGGGAAGGCTTGACTAGTTGGTCTCCCCAAAATAACAAGCTGGGGACAGCAAGGAAGGCTGCCAGAGGTGGCTCCAGCTCCAGAGCTGCTGGGCCATCCCATCTCATGTGCCCTCTCGCCTCCCTCCCCTCCTGCCCAAGCTCCTCTTTCCTTTCTGCTGCCAAGAAATGATTCACTGCAGGGGCAAAAGCAAATATTCTACAACCTTTTTTTCCACAGAAGATTGAGTTTCCCACTGCTGGGTTTGCTGTGTAATAAATGCAGTTCCCCACCATCACCTTTCAACTGGTCCTTGCCAGAGCAGGGACACAGCCTGGGGAGCTGCATGCCTGGTGAGCTGCTGCTCGCTGGCCTGTGAGCCCACGTACTGGGGTGCTGGCTTTTGCTAGAGAAACTGTTAAATGAGCAAATACAGCAAATGGAAATTTGCATTAGAAGCATCTGCAAAAATTGCAAAGGTTTTGTTATGTGCTTGGAAAAATAAATAAATATGGCTTTGGGCAAAACAGACACACAAAGCAAATACTGCCTGGGAAATCGTGATTCAAGTGAGAAAAAGTTGGTTTTCTGGCTAGATTTTTCACACTAAAATAGCTCTGGCTCCTGCCTGGCAGCAGGGCTCATCTCTAAGAAGAAATGAGGTTGTGCAGCGTGAGAGCAGCTGAGCAGTGAGGTCTCTGTGCCAGCACTGGGAGTCTTTGTCTGTGTCCTGGTTGTGCCACAGAGTTCTCAGGAACCTTGGCCAGGTCCCTCCTCTCTTTTTTTCTACCTGTAGCCAAACAGCAGCACCCTCGAGGCTGTTGGTGCTTTGAGGCAGGAATCACCCCTTGCCACATAACTCTGGTGCCTGTCTGTACACATGGGCAGCAGCAGCAGCAGCGATTATTTTAGTGACTGATGAGGAGCAGCAAGGGAGAGTGAGTGGCTTTGATCCCTGGCAGGACCAAAATGTTGATTGTGGTGGTTGGCGATGATATTTGCACCAGCATGAGCCAAACCAAAGGCTATGGCGAGCAGATCTCATGATCTTCAAAGAGCAGGCTGATGGCCAGGTGGCTGGAGCAGCTCACATCCCATGTCCTATCATTGCCACTGTCCCCAGAGATGAGATGGACGTCCTACTTGGGGGTACCTGGACTGTGTTAAAGAGGGCGTTCCAGCTCTGGTGCAATTCCTACCTGCTTCAATTCCTGGTGCCATCCACCAATTTCCAGGTCCGCAGGGAGGGAATATTCAGTGGGAAGTGAATTTGGGATTGGTAGGGAGAGTCAGCTCCTGGTTTGCAGGCAGCTTCCAAGCTGCTGGGGGTCTGCAGGCCAGCACTGCCCCAGGATGTGGCATTGCCACCTACCTCAGGTCCCAGCCATCACCTACTCCCCAAACTGCTGCTTGCGATGGCAGGAGGGGTAACAGGAGGGGAGCCACACTGTGAGCACCATAGGGACACTTGGGGGAGGCAGAGTGGAGAGCAGACACAGGAAAAAGAGGAGCAGGAGAGAAGCAACAGAGTGAATGATAACGATGTTGTAATTAGCACTTAGCACTCCTCACCCAGAGCTTTCAAAGGAAGGTCACCGTTATTATCTCTGTTTTACAGGCAGGGAAACTGAGGCACGGGGGAGGCAGTGAGAGCAATTTGCTCAAGGTAACCCAGGAGGGCTGGGAACGGCCTCTGGGGCTGTCGTACCCGTGCTCTGCTGTCACAGCCACACCGGGGCCGGCTCTCACTGCCAGCCTTCTCTGCCCAAACCCAGTGCTGCAAATTCAGCAGAGAGGCCATAGGTATCTTCTCTGCCTTCTCTTCATGGCCCCTGTCCCTCCAGCATCCCTACCAGGCATCTGAGATCAGGCTGCACCCCAAAATCTGCTTGTGACATCCCTCCCAGCCATACTTGCTCTCCCTTCCATCCCTGCAAAGAGCTGGTGTCCTGCTGCAAACCTGAGGCCATCTGGGCTTCTGCCATGGCCATGTTGGGTAATGGAATACATTTTGCTGGGATTTTTTTTTTATCTGGCCGGTACAGCTTCCCCTTTATTTAGGTTTAAATGGATGCCATCTGGCTAACGAGCCCATACTCATGTTCTAGATTAAAAGGCAATCCTCCGCGCGTTACCGATACGGCGCTGGAGATTAGAGAGGTTTAAACGATTTTGAAGGTGTAATTTGCTTTTCACGCATGGTGCTATTTACCTCCTGGCGGGTGGGCTGGCATCCCCATCGTCTCCAGCAGCTCCCTCCTGGCTCTGGGCTCCTCCACCTGCCCCGGCTACAAGAGGAGGAGAGCTCAGCTGTCTGAGCCTGGCAGGGCTGCGCAGGGCATCCACGCGGTTGCTGCTGCCATTTGTCCACTCCTGGGGAGGCTCGTTGGTGCAAGGAGGATGTTCCTTGATTGTTCCTAAAGCCCAGCATGTTTCCACCCACCTGTCTTTATCCCCTTCCTGCACGCCAGCATTCTCTGAGACATGGCATGGCTCACTGGGATGCAGCAGCCTCTGCCCCTCTCCCAGCCCAGAGAGACAGGGGCTGACTTCAGGGTGTCAAAGGCAGGTGTCCAGGGCAGCATGCCGTACCTGTTGGTCACTGTGAAGACACCAGTGAGGGTTACAGTGTCCCTGCCATGCCGAGAAATGCTGCTGCTGGTGCATCAGGCTGTCAGACAGCACAATGGTAGTGCTAGGAGCCACACTGGAGCAGCAGCATTTTGCACACCCTCATCACCAGCTGCTTCTGTGGAGTGCCTGGGTGTGCTCCTATCTCTTCAAAAAAACCTCTGGAATGCACTTGCAGGCAGCGCCTGCTCCTAGGCTGATGCTGCTGCAGCCAAGGCGTGCCCAGCACCAGGTTTTGACTTTTCTTAAGGGAAAGGTTGAGAATTAGATGAGGAAAACACAGCCTTTTTGCAAGGTGTATTGTTGCCTCCGGGCACCTGGTTCTGCTGGCAGCTCCCATGGAAAGTGCCACAGGCCATTGAACGATGGAGTGTGCTCTGGCAAAAAGCCTCATTTTGCAGCAGGTTCCCCCGTGGCTGAGCTGGTCTCGCTTCATGTCCACCTCCTTGCAGTTCCATCGCACAGTTCAGCCTCCCAGGAGGGACCAGGTCTTGGTATGCTGCCTGTGAGATCTCCTGGGGGCAAACCCTGATCGCTCCTGCCTGTGTTTTCTTCCACAGATGGCTAACCCCGTCCCGTCAGCCTGCTGCGTGGTGCTCGCCGCGGTGGTGGTGGTCTACGCCCAGAGACACAGCCAGCTGGGTGAGTCTCTTTCTCACTTGGAGGTCCTGAAAAATGTGAATGCCACTCCTTCAGCCTCTCTTCTGGGGCAAGCTGGGGGCACTCTCCAGGCTGTCCTGATACTACATTTCTGGATGTTATCACTTTTCTCCTCTCCATGACACAGCCCATTACTGCAGGATTTGGGTATCCTGCATCCCCACAATGCCTGTCAGTGTCCTTCGCCCTACCTATACCCCCATATGTCCCAGGGTGTCCCTGCTTCCCAGCCCTTCAGTCCCCCTTTTCTGCACGCTGCCCTGTGCAACCCACCCATGAAGGGATGGGTGAGTGGGAGAAGCAGCAGCCTGACTGCCCCAAGCCCCAACACCCTACCCCGTGACCGTGATGGGTGCCTCAGCCCGCTCTCACCTCCTTGGTGTGACTTTGCCCCCATTGCCCCTACCCATCTCTGCCCTTCTCTGCCTCTTCGGGTTAGCAGCGGATTTGGGGCTTACCTCAATGATGACTTTAGAGGAACAAAATTTTAGAGACACCAGTGATCCTGGGTTCTGCAGGAGCAGGAAGGTTATGGGCAGCAGTCCTGCTTCAGGGTCACCTATGGGAGCCTTGCAAAAATGGAACAGAGTGGGGGACCTCCAAAACTCACTGTATCCCCAGCAGGAAGCGGCACTTGTTTTTGATAGGTTATAGAGGAGAATCTTGCCAATTATCTCTGGTAAAGACATCTGTGCATCCGTGGACTCTCTGGGATTGGGGAAAGCCACCCAGATCCCCCCACTGAGCTCCCCTAAATCCAGATGGATAGGTTTACACTGCTGGAAGCTGGCAGCCTTGCTTGCTTGAACACGAAGCAGATGGGGTTCAGTGACTTGTGCCCATCATGTGGGGACAGCCACTCTCTGGACACAGAGGGAGCTTGCTGGGTGGTGTTGCAGGAACATTCCCACCACCTTCCCAGGGCACTTGCTTGAAGCATTTGGCTGCTGACCTGTGTGCTGGTTGTGGTGGTGTGATGTTTTCTGCAGAGCAGCAATGCTGCTTAGTCTTGCTGTGCTTGCAGGACCGCTGTCTTGGAACTCTTGAAGGATCCAGTGTCAAGGCTCCTAGACCATCCCTTGGATGGTCCGTGCTGCTTCCCTCCCTGCTGAGGGGATGGCAGCCCAGACCACTCACACAGGGAGATGCACAAAACACAGAAGTGCCAGGTATTTCAGGATTATGCACTCTTGAAATACATTGTCTAGACAGAGAAACAAATGCTGCCCCCCACCAGTGCTGGCCGGTGCCGTGCATTTCACCACTGGCAGCAGTGTGCTGGCATAGAGACCACATCCCCAGGTAAGGCGCCTGGCCAGGCAAGCTACAACTGTCACTCTTCTGCTCCGTGATCCAGCAGGATTCAGGGAGTTGGCGGCATAGACTCCTTGTCCCTGTGTCCCTCCTCCTTTCTTTGTCCAGCTGCATCTGGGAGGGAGATGTCTGGGGCACCAGCTCAAAAACAGGACTGCTGAGACCTGAGTGCACCAACAGGCAGCTGGAGGGGTGCATGGGGTGGTGCAGGGCTCCCCCTGAATGCAGGAGCCAAAGAGTATGCTCTGCCCTGGGAAACATAAAAAGGAGAGAGGGGGCAAGAGTGGGTGTAAGAGCTGGAGAAATGCTAGGAGGACACTTCCAGGACTTTCCTCAGTCTGTTCCCCAGAGGTTTCTTGTGTCCCTTCTGGGCACCTCTCCGAAAGACCAAGGCGATCACTGGGGCTTTGGAGCAGCAGGTCTCCTGCTCACTCTGCTGTGCCTGGCTTGAAGAGGCTGTACACATGCAGGTGAGGTCAGGGAGCATCTGCCCTGCATGGGAGACCCGAGGGGTATACTTCACACACCGCCCACAGAGCTCACCCCCTGCCCCACTGCAGCCTCCCTTCACCAGCTAACCCTGGGGATCATGCCCTGTCAGCCAAGCACTAGCGCTGGGAAAGAACAGCAGGAATGGGATGGGAGGATGGATTAATCCCACTGGTGGCAGGCACTGGGTAGAGTGGGAGGAAGACACTGGCATAGAGTCCATTTATCATGCACTTGAGGTACGCTCGACTTTAATAGCTCATGAAGCACTTTAAGAGATGCATTAGCACTGAATACTTGAGTGAGGAGGATGTGACAAGCTGTTAAGTGAGCATGAGCACGGCACAGCGAGCCTGGCCACACGCTCCTGGCTCTCACGTGCACCCTGGTGATTACTGGAGCGTCCTGCAAAGTGCCACATGAATTAATAAAAGCAGCATTGGACTCAGAGGAGGTGAGGCTGCTCATGCGTTAACCCCTCTGATGCTCATCTTTGGTCCTTCTCCTTGCAACTAGCAGATCAAAGGGTGTATGTGTCTGGGATGTGGGAGCTCAGGATGCTCCCCAAGGCAGGAGGGGGTGTGTGGAGAGGCTCAAAGGTCAGCAGATTTGGGTACCCTTCCTCCTTCTGGTCACACATCTTGCTTCACACCCGTGACAGGTTGCTAAAATTACACCTGCACCCAGAATAGCTCAAGCTGTCAAACGGGGATTGCTACTAGCCCACCTCCACCACCAGGGCCTTTGGCTCTGGTGTTGATGCCATTTTGGGGCGTCTGGGTTGGACCGTGCGTGCTGCTGGAGCCACCAGCACTGCTGCCAGCCAGGAGCTGCACAGGGTGTTGCTGCTTAACCCACCACTGAGTGCTGCTTAGCCCCTAACGATGGGTGCATCATTCTCAGCATGGGTGGGATCGCTGCTGGTTGCTCCTGCTGCCCTTCCCCAGCCCAGCTAAGGCAGCCAGCACAGGATTTAGCTGAATTTAGCAAAAGAAAAGGTGAGGCACTGGGTGAAGCAAGGAACAAAAGAGATGAGGCTTGTGGGGATTAGCTGCCAGAATGAGTTGGTGTAGGGTGGTGTTTGGCCCTCCTGTCAGACTTGCTGAGCAGAAATGGTCCAGGGATGTGCCCCGGTGCATGGGTGAGCACTAAAAGTAAACCAGCTTCAGACAGACCTGATGTATGGGTGGCAGCCTGCCTCCAGAGACAGGCCATTGCTCCAGGCAGCCATGGGGCTTTCCCTGTCTGCAGACTTCCTAGCCAGCACAGGGCGATGGACAGGAGCTGCAAGAAGAAATAGGAGGAGGCAGAGGAGGCAGAACTGGCTGAAGACCATACAGGAGAGCCTAGTCCCGTGCCTGTGATCGTGGGTAGCTCAGTTTTCCTTCCTGTGTTTCCTTCTCCAGGCAGTGGTTGTCGCCAATTTATTTCAGAGTAGAGGAAAGTGATGGGAAAAGCTCAGCAGAGCACAGAAGTGATGCTACCCACTATGACACACTTTTTGTTGGTCAGGGGCTCCATCGTGTGAGAGCAGCGCTGGCAGCGGTCCCTGTCATGCAGACACCCTCTCACTAGCAGGGTTCAGGCACCCTCAAAGGAAAGGGGGAAGCATGTACATGGTGGAGATATCGAGCCTCATGTCAGGCCATAAAGTGTACATGCATGGGTGACTTCAGTTCTTTTTATTCATTGTCATGACTGCCTGTGGCTGGACTTAGCTCTTCCTAGTAGACCCAAGGGCTACGACAGTCCTGGGAAGAGGGAGCTCTGCTTCTCCAGGCTCCTGCCATGACCAGAGCATCTTCTCCATCTGTCAGCTCTGCCAGAGTTATGTCCACATCTGTCCTGGATTGAGATTTCTCTGCTTTTAAAAGAGGAATACTTCTGCTTTATTGATCCTCACCTTGCTGAATTAACTCATGTTTAAACAATAATTATGTTTTCACTCCAAAGAGGAGACAAAGAGATGAACGTCTCTGGAAATGGATGCGTTTCAGATGCCATATGCCAGGGTTAATTTATTGATGGGTGCAGAAGCTGGTATCTCCTCTCTTTCTCACCAGCAACAAGGAATTAGCCCCCATCATTCCTCAACCAAGGAAAAGAAAGAGATTTTGTTTCATTACTTTCCCTTCTTTCTTGGTCTCTTAAGCCCTAGCGCTAATCTTTTGCAATCGGTTCTGCTGCAAAGCCTCTCGGGAGCTCCACTTTGCAACCGCCTTGTTAGAAATGCTGGCCACATTTCAGCTAGGACAAAGACCGGGCTGGTAAACAGCCTTCAAAATGCACAGCAGAGCCATGCAAATTGGCTTTTTGAAGATAAACCATCTGTAGGTATATCCCTCTGTCCCCTCCCCACATTGCCCGGACTTCTCTGTGTGGCATTTATTGACTGACAGGGATGTGACCAGCTCCTTCCAGACCTGCTTCTTCCCACATCAGTTAGCCCATCCAACACCCCAGGGCATCCCTGGAACGGTTAAACTGGTTGCTTTGCTTTTGGGGATGTTCTCTGGGTTTTCTATGTAGGAGGTTGTTTGTGGGTTCACACAGGAACATGTGGTTTGTTTGTAGACATCTGAATAGGTTTTGGTTGTTGTGCAAATGCTGTTCAGTTTAAATGCCTGGATTCAAGTGGTGTGATGGGCTACCTAGATCTCAAGGCTTGGTCTTCTGCCCATGGGTGTGCAGAGAAGATGTGCATCCAACCGAGATAGCACTGTAGGAGTAGTCTCTCCAGATACATATACAAAAAGGTCCTTGTCCCTCTCCTCTCCCTCTCCCCTCCTCTTAAGTGACTTTCAGTCATGCATTAAGTGACATGACTAACATCTGTCATGTGTTGTTTTTTCACCCACTCCCCAGGGCGAGATGCGTGTTCAACAGAGTGTTTTGGAATTTTTGTAATTGGCACTCGCTGTTTATGCTGGGGAAGGCAAGGTCAAAGACACCGTGTATGTGTGTTTTGTGGATGGCTGGGAAGCTGGAGATGGTGCATGCTTCCCGTAGAGGCTCGTTCCCTGTTCAGGCTGAGACCAGTGCAGGAGAATGCTCTGTCTCCTCATTACATAGCACCTTCCTGACACCTCCTTGGCTCTCAGGCCAAGTTCTGCTCTCATTGCAGCAGACTGGCACTTCATCTCCGGGTGGCTCCTGTCAAGGTGTTATATCAGCGTTGTCCTCCTCAAGATGCAGCCCTGCTTTCCATGAGTCTGACCTACATTCCTCCACCGGAGATGAATGTGCTTGTGTTTGGCTGCGTAAAACACATGCTTTTGCTGAGCAAAGGCTACTATATTAACTGCCTCAGAGCTCTGCATGCAATGGACTTGTCCTTTCCATTATATACATCAGCCTTTGTGTCACTGGCAAACTTTGCCAGCAACAGCTTTATGTTGCCTTTGACATAATTGATAAGACGAGTGATTAGCAATGGGCCAAAAACAGATCCCTGCGGGGCCACACTGGGAACACCCTCCTGCACTGATGATTCCACATTAATTCCCCATTAGCAATTGCATTTTTTAATCCTTCCTGTTATAACTCTGGATGCTCTCATTATGCAGCTGGCTGAAGTACCAGCCTTGCTCCAAACTGCAGCCCCATTCAGCATGTGAACTGGTTTCAGAACCTTTCCAGAACCCCTCTTGCGTTAGGTTTGGCACACCCTGTACTTGCCCCTGCATCTCTCACTCTTTGCAAACCATCTCAAAGCCAAAATTCTCTTCAGGTTTGCTTCACAGAGGGCTTGGAGAGCCAGAACCAAGGCACAGTGATGGATCACTAAAAGGACATGTCTTGGCTTTGGAAGGATATCAGGATTTGCTCAGTGCAATGTCAGGGGGCTTAGCTCAGCCTGTCCTCAGGCTAAATGAGCTCAGTTCATGGGTGGTGCTCACATAACCTGCAGAAGAAGCCAGCTGTATCTGTAAAACCTCCATCCCAAAACATGTCATAAGCGGATAGATGCTCTTGCCTTGGATCTGCAAGAGGGGAAAGACACAAGTGCTGCAGCAATGGGGGAAGGTACTGACGAAGGTGTGGGCACCCCTGGCTGGCAGCACCCCTGGCAGAGCAGCACTGCCTGCACTCCTGGGCACCCCAGCCCTTGCCTCACTTCTGTAGGCAGCCTGTGTGCCTGGCAGGTGAGTCAGCCTGACTCACCGAGGACACGTTACCCCTCACATCAAGGCTCGCACAGTGATTAGGATTCAAGCTTTCTCCGTGAGACGGAGACTGTTAAATCATTCTGAAGGCTGCAGTTTAAGGGCAGGCATCTGCTCTTTGCCTCCTTTGCCTTGTTAATTGCTTCCTGGGGCTGAGCTAGCCCAAGCTCACGGGACCAGCATCTTTCCCGTGTGGTTGCTGCATCTGCTGGGACCCAATCTGCTAGCCCATCCCATGCTGGCCAGAGGTACAGCCTGGATGTAGAGCAAGTTACCTGCAGCCTTGGGCTATCATCACCATGATGGTTTCCCCGTTGCCTCCCCATCTTCCCTGCCAGCCCGCAGCTGCAGGGAAGCACCAGAGACAGCAACTCACCCCACCTGCAATGACACCCCAACTTCTATCCATTAAACTCTGCTGCATGCTGTTAGGACATTTTAAAGCCCATCAAGGCCTGGGGTCCCCCCTGTTGCTCTGATCTTTCCCTGCTGCTTCCCTGCCTTATGTGGTGAAGGTGAGTCTTGTCTGAGGAGAACCCCAGACCCAAACAGGCACAAGCTTCCTCACCCCTTTTTTTTCCTTACTACCCTTCTGTCTGCCCCAGAGCACCTGGCTTTTTTTTTTTTTTCTTCTTTCCCCAGCATAAGATGCATCTCCTGAAAGGTTCCTTGTCTGCAAAGTAAAAGAAAATAGCAAAAATAGCCCCAGGTTCTGGAACATCTTTTTCTATTACTGGACATCCCTCTGAGCTCAAGTAGATTTCCTGCCCAGACACCGAGTGAATTATGACCAAGCTCTTGGAGGCTGACCTTGTGGTCAGCTGGAGCACAGGCTTGCTAATAAATGTGGTCAGACCCTACCGCAGACAACCTATTTTTAGTGCCTGTGTTTCCTTGCCCGCTGCCTCATCACCCTGCAAGTCCCAGAGCTGAGCATCACCCAGGTGTCTGGCCAGCTATACAGGATAGCCCCATGGGGAGCATGTCCCAGGCTCACTCCTCCCCCTGGGCACTGGGAAATCAAGAGGTTTGATTTCAATGCAGTGTCTATTAATTCTGCACTGCAGACAGTCGTGAGTGCATGGGGTGCTGTGGCCTGCCTCTCTGGGGCGTGCTGGGGGAGCACAGCTCAGTTCCTGCCCACTGGGGAGCGGAGAGCTTGCCACACTCACCTGGGGTCTGTGCTTGGAAAATAGCCGCAGGTCAGCACAAGATGGATGTCCCGTTGTGCAAAGTGCTGTCTGCTGTCAGATGCATGAGGAGAGATGCTCTTAAAGTGCAGGTGGAGGAGACAGTGGAGGAAGAAAAATAGAGGGACTAGCACTTAGGTGAGAGGGAGCATGGCTCCAGGGCTTGGAAGATTTGCTCTTTGCAGGTTCCTGAAGTTTGGAGACATGCAAAGGACATTGCAAATAAGCTGCCTGCTCTTGCTATACAAGTCTGTCTGGAGGCACTTGCACTGAATTTACCCCTTGCTGGGAATAGAAGAAGTTATTTGAAACGAAACCAATAGAGTTGAGGTTCAGGAGCAAAGTGGGGATCCAGGATCACGTGGACCTGGGTTCACATGAGCCATATGAGAGCTTGGAAGGAAATCTATTAGGAAATATTGGGGATACTAACAAAAATATGAACCCTTTCCATAAGTCTGGTGTATTGAAGCGTATCACAAAACTATAAAAAATTTGGGGTGTGGGGGGAAAAATGGTAACTAAAGGTAAAAGTGTGGATCTGGCAGGTTTTGGACAAGTCTGTGATCCCACAAAACTGGTGAAAATAGTTCACATGTGGGTAAGAAGAAGAAACTGCCGTGAGGATCACAGTGTGCCAGGATTCATTAGTTCGCCAGTGGCGAAGAAAACCATGTCTCAGTAGTCTCTTAGACTTCATTAAACATATCGACAAGCAAGGAAGGAGAAGGAATAGTGTTTTTAGTATACTCAGACACCCAGAGGAGCTGTGGATGGAGGGCGTTTAGCCCCAGGGAAGCTGGCAGGGGCAAAGCTGCCGTGACCCATAGGAGTAGGCAGAATCTGCTGCTGGGGTTGTGTGTAGAGGACAGTGTGGGACAGGGAGCAGCATTCGGCTCATGGGGCATCTGTGTAAGCCAGCTGCATCCTTGCTGGCAAATCCTTGCTGAAGTCCACTGCTGGACAAGCCCCGATCTTGGGGAGAGGCTGGGAGGAAGGGTTTGGATAAAGGTCATCTTCTTGGAGTAACATCATCCCATTGTGTGGAGCAGGAGCATCACTTCCTCTGCCCACACTCGGTTCTAAATCGAGGCATTGCCATAGTCCCCAAATGTTGGTGGAAGCCAAAATCTCATGTGCACAGATCTCCAGACACAGGGAGCTGAGGCACAGCCCAGCACATGGGAAATAGCCATGGGCTTTGCTCTTTGCATGAACTCTGGCTGGAAGAAGGGACGTGTCCTGTCCTAGCACTGAGCTCCTTTTGGTAAGGGAGAAAGCAGTCATCCATGGGTTATGCCTGTTGGTTTCTTATGTCTGTTGGTACATTCTCAAAGGCTTCCAGAAGTGGAATATCTCATAGAACAGTGACAGTTGGAGTGGAAACCTTTAGTCCTTCAAGGGCTTGGCTTATTAACCTCAAAAAACTTGGGAAAGCCTCACCTTGGAAGTCACATGCAGCCATCTCAGGGACCTGGCCATCTCATATTTCTAAAGCAGCCTGGTCAGCGACATGTGTCCAGCTGAACTTGAACTGAGGGTGACATTCATTATTTATCCCCTTCGAAGGGTTCCCAGTGTCTGAAGCGATGGATCATGCTGCCCTGGGATTGCAAAGCCAGTCCTTGGTCAGTCTGAAAGAGCAGGGTGCTGCAGCTCCAGGCACTGCTTGCAGGAGCCCACGACCTTAGCAGAGGGTGCTGTAAATCATCATGGAGCATGGCAGCAGTGCTGTGTTCATCGGACCCCAGGACCAAAAGGGCAGGCAAGGCTGGGGCTGAGATATTCAGTTCCTGCACATCCATCAGTAGTGTTGGACATAGAGTGGGTCACTTGCTGCTGTCTTCAGGCCACCTGGGACACGTCTGTGACCAAGCAAAGCCCTGGAAAATGGGAGCACAGCCTCAGCTAGACACTGAGACAAAACATCATCATCTCTGCTTTCTCAGGAGAAGATTTTGCTAGGGTGAGAAGAGAGCAAAGGAACCACAGAGCATGCTTGTGACCACAGATGCTGGGACACGACATGCACAAACCTTAATAATCAGAGTCTTTCGCATGGGTTAATTTCCCTGGGCAGACACTGTGCTTCTGTGCAAAGGGAAATATCTAATACCCAGATTCTTAATCTGGGGGGAGATGCTGGAGCGTAAAAAATAAACACAACAGCTTGCAAGATGTGTAGTCTGTCCTGTGGATGAAAAGACCATCTTTCAGGATAAGCAGTCTTGAGCAGCACTAAATGGAGTGGATCCATGCGGAGAAGCCAATATAATTGTGGCATATTAAAAGGAAAAGGAGAAGAAGAAGAAGAAGGATTGAGCAGGGGCTGTGGCAGGCTCGTTACAGAGAGGAAAAGCGATGCATGTCACCTTGTAATGAGTGCTTCAGGAAGGCCAATCAGGTGGAGAAGTGAAGTGAAACCACACAGCAATCAAGGGTGATAGAGGCAGGAGGGCTTAAGGCAGTATTACTCTAGCCTAGGGACCATTGATCTCTTGTAGGATTTTTCTGGGAAAGATTGTTATTTGGATTTATTTGCACCAAGTACTAATTGAAGCTGAGGAGTCTGGAACCTTCCTTTGCATACAGCCATACTGGTGTTGGGAAGGAGGCTTTGTGTATGTGACTCACAACGTGGGGATGAAACAGCCTTTGTCTCTGCTCAGGAGACAAGGGAAAGGGGCTAAAAACTTTTCCTTGCACAGCTGCACACATCTGTGTGTAGGGTGAGTCCCTGTCCCACAGACCTGGGCAAGGCACATCCACCCCCTGCTGAGAAATCCCCCTGAAGGGGCAGAGTGTTGCCACAGGGTGCACAGAACTGGCGGAGCCATGAACCGCCCCTTGCCCCAGGTTCAGCACACTTGGCCTTCCTAGCTTTTTCAGTTTGCAAATCCTGAAGTGTTTCCTCCAGTGCAGATGCCTGTTAGCAGATTTAAGCCATCCAGCAGTATCCAAGCTCGTCTTAGTTATCTGTTCTGGAGTGTTGCAAAGCAGCCAGAGGTCTGCAGAGCCAATGCTGAAAAACATTGACCTGCGACGCTGGAAGCCTGGAGGACTTCTGCCAGCCAAGGGCATGCTTTGTAGGTAGAAGAGAGCCAGCACCATCACACCAAGGAGCTGACTGGGATGCACAGAGCTGCAGCGTGTAGCGTGTCTTGATTCTTGCTGATTTTGCTAAGGTGTAACGAGGTGTGCATGTATGTGTGTGTATTTCTGATGTCCAGGCATTGGGTGTGCTGCTGGGTAACCCAGATCTGCTGGCAGACATCTGATAGAATGGATGTTTTGCTATGCCAAAATGTGCTTCTGCTCTCTGGAGAGAGGTCCCCTCTGTCTGTGCTGCTCGCAGGGGGCCATACTTGCTGCTTTCCAGGATCCGAAGTGAAATAAAGCTGTGGAAATTGCTGAGCACACTGAGGTAACATCTACAGAGTGGGATCAGAGTCCCATCCCATTGTGAGTGGCAGGAAGGCAGGCTTATGACAGCAGCGGTTGGTGCAGACCTGCATCGTGCAGTGCATGTGCACAGGAGTCCAGTGCTGGGGGCCAGTCCTGGTAGCCCCATGTCCATGCATCGATCCAAACAGAGACCTCCAGACAGGCAGGAGAGCTCTGCTCACCATCCACATCATTTATGTGCAAATCCACATCCCAGGGGGATGATAAACCAAGCCTGGAGTGCTCCCGAGAGGAGTCTCCAGCCGTAGCCGAGAACTTGAGACTTTGTAGGATGAGTCACAGAGAGCCTGTGACTTCAGCCAAGCCGCAAGCCCTGGCGGGTTGGACTCTGCCGCGTCTGCGGCTTGCCTGCACTGTGGTGTGGTCCTCCAGCTGAGAGCATGCTGTGCCAGTGGGAAACTGAGGCACACGGAGTGAGAATGTATTCAATCCCAAAGCTAATGTGTGTCTGCCTATGCCTCCTATTTCCCATGGGAAGCCTCCATGTCTAGCCATAACTGGGGTATTGGAGATCTGCCACAACCTGTGCCAGCTGCTGAGACAACTCGAGAAGCTTGGAGCAAAGTGTGAGAATCCAATGACACTGCTCAGGGGTGAGAAGGGGGTGCTGAGCCCTGTAGGACTCCTGCTGTTCAGAGGGGATGTAGCATTACCTGGGATGCAGCGGGGCACCTGACTGGTGATCACATCCAGGTTCCTGTGCTCAGCGGACTTGAAAATCAGTTTTACCTTGTGATGGGGTGCTGGGTTCCGTCAGGAAAGAGTTAACTCTCTTTACCGTGGCTGCTAGGGAGCTGTGTTCTGGATGCTGAGAGGAGTACTGATAAGGTCTTAGCTGGTGCTGGGCAATGCCTGCACCAAATTCGAGGTCTTTCTCCACTTCTGACACTGCAGCTGCGTTACCAGCTCTTGCTGTCTCACTGCAGGCAGTGCAGGGGACACACAGCTCAGACAGCTGACCCCAACTGACCACGGGAGTATTTCATTCCATAGTACATCATGCTCGGGGCATAGGTGGGGAGGGGGTCTGGGAGCCATTACTCACTCTTACTCTTGTTTGTTTACTTCCTGGCACTTGCTAACACTCCCCCTGACTCCTGCGTTAGCTGCTTTGCTGACTCCTGTGCTGGCTCGTTCATGAAGGAGTTGGTGGATTTGCTTAGTGTTCCCGGTTGTGCTGTCACTGATAGGGTTTGCTTGGAACCTGCTACGACAGCTCTCAGGTTCCGGCCTTTGGGCTGCGGCTCTTGGACTGCGATCCCTCTCGGGCTGCAGCTCTCGGGCTCTCTGGGTCTGACTCTCACTACTCAGCACCTGGTTGTGCATTGGTCAGTGGGTAGTGAGCAACTGTATCATATTGTATCATATATGTTTCATTTTCTATTATTTTAATTATTTATTAGTAGTGTTTGTCTATATTACTTTAGATTTAATTAGTAAATAGTTCTCTGAATTTTACGAGCTTCCTTATTTCTTTTTCCTCTGATTCTTCCCCTCCAGTGGAGGAGCAGAGGGGGGATTTGTGAGAGTGGCTTCATGATATTTTGCTAGCCATAGTCAAACCACAACAGATGGGAATCACGGAGCAATTGGCCTGTGTGCTTGTCTCTTTTTTTGCCTTTGGGTGAGGGTCCATGCTGTGTGACAGAGAGGAAGGGCAGCTTAGGACCTTGGGTCTCCACTGGTGCCTTCCAGCTCTTAAAGCATCACACAAGCCCCTTGGCAGGGGAAGGAACCATGGCCATTGCCAATGGCCACAGGCTCACTTGCTGTTGAGCTGTAGCATCATTCCCACTGGTCCTCCTGCTGGAAGTCCATTCACTTTATTGGCACTGTGCCTCAGCTATCTCCAGGGTTTTGCCCTTGAGGAGCCTTCCCAGCTTTTCCCACTAACACCTATCCCTTGCTTTGCCCTCTCCCAGCATTGCAGGGCACAGCCCTTTGAGTGCTAAGAGAAGGGGTGTTGTTCCTCCTTGCTTTGGAGGATGCTTGTGCTCTCTTGCTGGACACATCACAAGCATCCTCCTCTCAGCCTAGGTCAGGGGTAATAGCTCTGCAAGCTCCATGGTTCCTGTTGGTGGAGAGCCTTTATAAATGCCTTCAAGCTGTGTTATGCCCCTTCCCATCGTGTCGATGGCGCTTTGCTGATTTGTAGCCACAGCACGCTGGGTCTGCCCCCGCACCGGTGACTCGAGCTCTCGACCCTGAGACTGACACATTCGTCTGTCCCTCATGGCTTGCAAAGAGAGTTTCTGTTGTTTTCAGCCCAAATTGCTGGAGACTGATCCTTCCTTTTATGGAGGACAAGCCCTGAATATTCAAGAAACAGCGCTGAACTCACTGTGGCCATGGTTGGCAAGTTCTGGCCCATAATTAATTAGCATTGATTGTACTTCACTTCCGACAGTGGAAGAAGGAGCTGCAGCTCAGGGAAGCAGCGAAGTGTTGCAATATAATCACTGAAGCCTTTTTCACACTGCTGGTCAGTGCTCTTCAAAAGTTACATAGCTGCTGTGATGGCAGCATGGGTGGCAAAAAGGGAACTCCTGGGGGAGTAGTAATGACATGGGACTTGGGAATTTTAAAAGGAACATTTGGTTATGGATTTATGTAGGGTTGGGGTTTTTTCTTATTTTTTTTCTGGTCCTTGGCATTGGCTTAGTTTGACTTAGCCTTAGTGAAGGTGCTACTTGTGTCTTCTGCATGGCAGCAGGGTCATCGTGGGGTCCATCAGCCCACCAGGAGATTCAGCCTTCAAAGCGTGAGACCTCCATGTGCTCCCTTTGCTCTCAGCTCCCCTGTCGAAGCGCAGCAGTAACCTTGCAATCCCTGGGCCACCAAGAAGCGCTATTTAGGAGGTGGAAATGTGCCTTATCCCACAAGAAATTTTGGGGGGAGGCTTGATCAGTCACTTAAGAATGGAGGTGTCTGCCCTATCTGAGCAAGATATCCAGTGGTCAGCCTTTCTCTGTGATGCTGAACCTTACTTCCATGTGAAGTTGTCCATCTCGCTCCATAATCTGGGCAAGTCTTCCGGAGAGCTCGTTGAGTCCATGGTCTTTTGCATTCATGATGCATTTCTTTCTCTGTATTTCTGAAATTACATTCTTGACAGCTCCAGAGAGATGGGAGATGGCTGTGGTTATCCTTCTACTGATCCATGAGTAGGACTTTAGGATGTAAACCCAGAAGGAAAATGTCAGGATTGAGGTAGGCAGATTTAATCCCATTACGTTCTTCATCCTGTCCTAAATCACAGCTCCAGAATGAAGACCGCATAGTGAGAGCCACCAAGAGTGTACCACACCTTTTTTAACATAGTGCGTGATGTTGTGAACCTGTGTCCCAGGTGAATATTCAACCCTCCTGCAAATGCTGTCCTTAATTTTTGCTGTGGTCTGAACCACCAGCTCTCAAGCTTGTCCTTGCACAACCCATTGCCAGCAGGCCCCACTCGGGCTGTGACCCCATGTCGGGAGCCCTGGGTCCTCTCCCACACAGCAGATGTGCACAGCTGGTTTGCTGGGAAAAGGAGTGCCAGGGCTGGAAGAGGGGTGGGAGGTGGGCGTCAGCAGGCCGAGATGGTAGAGTCAAACCTGGTGGGCCGTAACACAACGTATTAGTGGATACAGGCTGTTAGCTGATTTAATTGTGTTTTTCTTCCTCCAGTGAGTTTGAGCCATTTTTCTTAACTTGCTTAGCCTAGAGGAGTTTTTTAGCATAACCAGTATTTATGGAAGGCTTTTCACTTTGCTACTTCAGGGGGAAATGCCGGTGTACACTGCAGCAGCCATCTCATAACCCCCAAAAGCCACTGCTGCAACATCCTCGTGCTTGAATCCTGAGGGGCATACGGGGGTCCAAGATGGATAAATAGACACCAGCTCAGTTGAAATCTGTGCTTTGAGTGTTTCTATTTCATCAGGGCCAGGAGAGCCCAGCCAAACCCTGGCATCAGTCTAGCATGTGCCATAGGATCACAGGGGAGATGCAAAAGCAGAGCCTAGCTCTGATGCAAACAACTTGCATACCCTTGGGCCAGTCATTTAATCTGCTTCAGGGCCTTCAGCTCCGCCTGTAAGATAGGGAGAGCGATGCTCCCCTCGTTTGCCTCAACTGTTTGAGTTGTCAGCTCGTTAAGGCTGACACAGAGCAGTGGGTGCCAGTCCTCCAGGGGCTGCAAGCAGTGCGGCTGTGTGTGTGCTCCATCTTCTGTGCTGGGACCCTGTGCTTCCCATGAGGGACATCTCCGCTGGGGAAGCAAAGCACTTGCTGCCAATCCATCCCGAGCAGAGCTGATGGGGAAAATCCTCAAGGGGGCCATTTTCAGTTGGAAAATGAAGTGCCATCAACATCCAAATGTTTTATAAACTTGTATTTCTCTGTTGGGTGAAGGGGGGGAGTTGTGGGATGAAGGGAAGGGCTGCAGCATGTCTTTTTGGTATTTTTCAGAAAGGGTTAGGCTCTTCACTTTAAACGGACGTCCCCTCCTCCCCCCAAAAAACGGTTGCAAAGCCTTTTGTGCAACACAGTGGGGAGGTTTTGAAAAAAACCCAAAAGACATGAAACCCTTTGGTTTCCTTCTGAAAGAAAACCCCTCCTCTTCTTTTTTTTTTTTTTTTTTTTTTTCTCTCTTTAAAGGAGAATTTTTTGGAAGTTTGGGCTTTTGCCCTGGTGGGGCCAGAGCAGCGTTTCCAGCTTCATGGCATCCTGAACTTGCCCTACAGGGCTGTGAGCACCAGAGCCTGGAGGAGCCAGAGCATCCTCTCCCACCCGGGCGGCCGCTCTCCCTGTCGCCGGTCTCCCGCAGGCCGGCGGCCACTCTCCCTGGGTGGGCTGTAGAGCATCCTCTTTTTGATTTTTTGCTCTGCTGCAGTTTATTTTCTAGTCATGGCCTCAAGCCGGAGGTAGGGGACAAGCTGCTTCCATGAGCGTGTGCATAGATCGGCGCTGATTTTCCCCTTTCGGACTTTCTCGTATTCTCCCTCCCGCAGGCAGTGTGTGCGGTTGTTTGCAGCCTCCTGCCTGTGGGCAATTTCCTGCTCCTCCTTACTACCATTCACTCCCTCATCCCTTCTCCTCTCCCTCCCCCCTGATAGGGACAGCCGACTCATTTCAGAGATGTTTTTTTACTGCCGAAGCCAAGATTTTTCTCTCTCCCATCACATTTAGTCTGGAAGTGGGAGGGGGAAGCAGGTTTTGGAGTTGTTTTTTTTTTCCTCAGCAATAACTAATCTCAGCAGGCTGAAGAGGCAGGAGAGCGAAGCCGGCGTTAGGCTACGCTGAAATACTCCATTTGTTCAGCCAGTCATTCTCTCCCTCCATAAAGCTTCCTTTAGTATTTAATTACAAAGCAAGTCACTATTATTTTATGTTTTCTTGCTTTCCAGAAGAGATTCCTGTATTATTTTGGCTTGCCTGGAGATTTCCACACACACCAGAACTTTGTCCTTTGGCTTTTCTTTCCTCTTTGCTTTCTTTTTGCCAGGGTTAAAACCCCAAGTCAGCAAGGTACTTAAACACATGCTGAAAGTTAAGGGCTTGCCTAAGTGCTTTGCTGACTTGGAGCCAAAGATATTTTCTCAAGTCCTTTAAATGCTTCAGAACCTGAATTCAAAACATTTTACAGAAATCCCAGAAATCAAGTAACTCTTGTGCTAATAATAGTTGTAATTCAGTAGTGCCTTCAGATAACTGGAGCTATAGACATGCTGAGCTTCTGTATAATCTTACTTTCAGAAAATGTGCTTCCCTAAAATCTTCTACTTCAGACCCAAGAGCTCTCCAGAGAGCCAGGCACGTTTATTTGTATTTCAGTCAATGAACATAACTGGCCTTTTAGCTGTTGTTTTGCAATAAGACACTCAAAGCTTTTAAGTGTTGAAATTTAGAAAATAATGGGCAATTAGTTCAAATCACGCTGAATGAATGTCTGCTCCTGAACTAACATTTGCTCATCATCCCCAACACAGGGAAGAAGAAAAAAAAAGCCTCACCAACTTGAGGGCTCTCAGAAACAGCAGCGTCGGTAATTGGAGGTTAGGAGATGCTCTCAAAGGCAGGCTGAGCGCCCGTTTCAGAGCCTGAAAGCAGAGCTGCTCTCTGCTTTCGAGAGTTTAGTCACAGGGATGGCAATATAAACAGTACGGAGAGGGAATAGCGGCGGGTAGACAAGCAGGAAAGGCTCTGCGGAGGAGGATATTTTCAGAAATAGAGGCAAAGGCAGCATCGGATAGATAATTACAGCGTGGTTGTTACTGGCTCTGCATGACGAACATGGGGGCCTCTGCCACCAGCCAGCTGGTGGGGGCTGCTTGGAAATGCTCAGCTGATTAATGAAGGGCATCTTCCTCAGAGGTTTTGGAAAGGGTGCTGGGCACCGATGCTTCAAGGCACCAACAGAGGAGCAGGACCAGGCAGGAGATGGCTTAGTTCATGACTGTTTGAGGAGCTGCATGCACCCTCCACTGAAAGCACTCTGTGCTGCTACTGGGAATGGGAAACCCACCTGAAAGCTTCCAGCTTACCATCCTCATCTTCAGGCTTGCTTTCCAGGGGTCATGTGAGCACTGCATGAGCTTTGGCATTGTTCTTTCTAGGTACACATGGGTGCGCCTGCACAAGGCATGCAGAGCCTCTGTCCCTGTGCCCCAAAGCTTGCAGTCTCTTGCTATCTTGTAGACGTGCTCTGTGAGTTGCTCAGAAACCATTTGGGGACCACAATCCTGCAGTCGTGACACCCATGACCCAGATACACCTTCCAGCCCTTAACCAGAAACCCAGCCTCATTCGTCCACTGGCTGGAGCCTGCTTCCGAGCTCTGCTTGAGATCCAGGAGCCCTGTTCTGGGGTCCCGTCATGGTTTGCAATGCTTCTTTAGAATCATAGAATGGTTTGGGTTGGAAGGGACCATTCTAAAGACCACCCAATTCCAACCCCCCTGCCATGGGCAGGGACACCCTCCACTAGATCAGGTTGCTGAAAGCCTCATCCAGCCTGGCCTTGAACACTTCCAGGGGTGGGGCATCCACAACTTTAGCTACACTCAGGAATTTATCTTGATGCCTCTGGTGAAAGTAATGCTCTAACCAGTGTGCCATGAGCCTGATATGTTGCCATCTTTCACGCCAGAGATGTTTGTACCCAGCAGATGCTCTGTGTGACTGGCAGACTGCAGCTCCACAGCTGTGCAAATGATCAGCACAGGCAGGTGATGGTTTCCAGGCTTGGCTTTGCTTTTGGAGTGAAAGGCATGAAATGCAAATGCAATATCTTGTTATTACCAAGGCAAATCCCGTGGCCTTGGCTTAATTGTTAATACAGTCCCTGATGGGCAGAGTAGATGGTTGCCTTATTATTAACCTTGTCTTGAAATCATCACCATGCTCCAGAAGTGCAAGTGTTACTTGGAGAAGTGAGTGATGGTGACTGAGTCAAAAAAAAATTTTACTTGGGAAAAGGCTTTCCATTTTGTCAGCATCTATTCTTCCCACCCTCTCTTTGCCATGCTGCACTGTCAGCAGCTCAGTTCCTCTGTTATCTGTAGCCATGTGCATAAAGAAAAGTTTGGGTGTTGGTGCAGGGGGAAGAAATCCCTCCCTTGGGAAGAAACAAATCCTGGGCTCTAACTTTCGGTGGATTTAGGAATGGAAGTAAAAACATTGGTGTTTCTGTGGGGAGTTCCTGGGCACAGAACATCACTGGGAATACTTTGATGCTTCCCTGTCCCCCCATGTCTCCGTGCTGCAAGTTGTGCCCCTGCTTTGGTTTCTAAATCTATCCTATCATAGAATCATGGAACGGTTTGGGTGGGAAGGGACCTTAAAGACCATCTAGTTCCACCCCCCCGCCATGGGCAGGGACACCCTCCACTAGACCAGGTTGCTCCAAGCCTCATCCAGCCTGACCTTGGACACTCCCAGGGATGGGGCACCCACAGCTTCTCTGGGCAACCTGTCCCAGTGCTGGGAACCCATCCAGGGTGATGCCTTTGAATCCTGGCCCGGCATGCAGTGTGCTCTGTACCAGGGCTGAGGCAGAAGGAGGAGGACAACCCTCCTGTACCTGTGGTTAAGTAAGTGGAGGAGGTTTTCCATCCTCGGGACGCCTAAGTTGGTGTGTTTAGTTGCAGCGGTCCCAGCTTCAAGCCCAGCTGCTGCCGATCCACCCAGGGGTGTGAGAGTTACATGTGTAAGCGACAAGCCACTGGCCTACAGCAGGCAAAACCCAAGCCAACAGACAGACAGAAAGAGCCTGAGGGGCTGAATTTTAGAGCTATTAAATGATTAAATGCAAGAGAAAAAAAAGTTAATTTAACATCGCGGTTGTGATTTTACACACCCAAGAGCCTGGAAATTGAGAGCTCTGCTTCTCACAGAGGGATCGTAACTTGGCACTGCACAGATTGTACAGTATGTAAAATTAGACCGGAGAAATAGTAAATATGCTGCAGGGACCAATACTGTCTTGGCAGAAGGAGGATGGACTGAGTGGGACCCAACAGGTCTTTTACGCCTCTGACTTCCATAATTCTGTGCTAATAAAAAAAATACTGCACAATGCCTGATGCTAATCCACAGCCTTGAGTGGGGTGAAGTGGGAGTCGGGTTGTTATGTGAACAAATAGAGGTCGCCCCCCGTGTATTCGCGCGGAGGAAGACTGTAATTTGAGGACAGGCACGCGGGCATTGGCACTCAGCGATGGGGAAGTGTACGCTGTGCACCAGGGCTAAAAAGGCAGGTTGTGGTCAGTGGGGTGCAAGGCGCCCCGATGTCTCTATCCAGCACTCCCCCCTCCTCCCCTCCCAAAGCTCGGTAAATACAGGCGTCTTTGCACTGTTGCTGGACCACAATGAGCTTTTCTTGTGTTTACGGCTGTGATTTGGGCACCTAATTCTGAATCGTATTGATTTCTCCTTAAACGGTGTTGAAAAGCCTGATCTAAGCACTCTTGTGTGGCTTAGAGTTATTTGTCCTGTCTGCATGAAAAAGCAGGACCAGAAAACAAGCTTTTAATTCATCCGCTGTGCTAACACCAGTCACCTGGCAGCCAAGGGCGAAGGCTCAGGGGAGCTCATCTTGTAGAATAGTGGTGGGATTTTTCTGCTCTATGCTGGTTCCTGTTAGTGCCATTCATCTCCCTCTGGGAACACCGTCCCTTCCATATCATACCACCCCATGTGCTGGGGCAGCTGTGATGTAGATGCAGGGTGCTGAAGGAGTTGATGCTTCACTGGGCAACTGCTGTTCCTCAGGACAAGTCATCTCAAGCTGACTTTGCAAGGAAGCCCAGTGGGCAAGGTCCCATCCAGCCTTCCCTTTGCCTTAGGATGAAGGTGTCATAGCTCAGTCTGTCCTGGCAAGGAGAGCACTTGGAGTTGCAGGTCGTAGGCATTTCTGGACCAGAATCATTGAATCATAGAATGGTTTAGGTTGGAAGGGACCTTGAAGAGCATCCAGTTCCAACTCCCCTGCCATGGGCAGGGACACCCTCCACTAGACCAGGTTGCTCAAAGCCTCATCCAGCCTGGCCTTGGACACTTCCAGGGATGGGGCATCCACAGCTTCTCTGGGCAACCTGTCCCAGTGCCTCACCACCCTCTCTGGGTAGAATTTCTTCCTGTTATCCAATCTAAATCTCCTCACTTTCAATTTAAACCCATTACCCCTTCTTCTGTCACTACAGGCCCTTGTACAAAGTCCCCCCCAGCTTCCTTGTAGCCCCCTCAGGCACTGGATGGTGCTGTAAGGTCTCCCCAGCGCCTTCTCTTCTCCAGGCTTAACAATCCCAACTCTCCCAGCCTGTCCCCATGGCAGAGGTGCTCCGGCCCTCAGAGCATCTCTGTGGCCTCCTCTGGACTTGCTCCAACCAGTCCATGTCCTTCTGATGTTGGGGGCCCCAGAGCTGGACACAAAACTGCAGGTGGGGTCTCATGCGAGCAGAGTAGAGGGGGACAATCCCCTTCCTTGACCTGCTGGCTACACTTCTCTGGATACAACCCAGGATGGCTTTCTGGGCTGCCAGCGCACACTGCCAGCTCATGTCCAGCTTTTCACCCACCAGTACCCCCAAGTCCTTCTCCTCAGGGCCGCTCTCGATCCATTCTCTGCCTAGTCTGTCCTTGTGCTTGGGATTGCCCCGACCCAGGTGCAGGATGTTGCACTTGGCCTTGTTGAACTCCATGGGGTTGGCAATGGCCCACCTCTCCAGCCTCAGAAGAGCTCAGACATGCAAGAAAGGTCTTACCAAGACCTCCTGCTGGAAAACAGATGAACACATGAGCTCAGGTCCCCTCCTGGAATGTAAGAGCAAAGTCTTCTGGAAAAAAAAAAAAAAAGAAAGCCAAGATTACCAGCCCAACAGCATCCAGGCCTCTCTGCTGCAGAGCAGCTGAGACAGAAAAGCGGAAGTAGCAGTAGAGGCACATCTTCTCCTCATCCTGCATATGGCCACACAAGATGAGGTATGTGACCGTTGCAGATGGGTACATACCAGCATCAGCACCCTTTGCCAGAGCTCAGTCCAACCCAAAAGCCATGGGAAAGGGCAGCTTCTTTGGGGTCTCCTACTCGTGCATGGCTGGTGAGACCCTGTTACTGAGGCAGGATGGACTTGGTTTGCTTGTTCCCTGTGGCCAGGGACAAGATAGTGTTGGAGCAGCAGGGTGCTGTACACCCCCTGCTACTCCCAACAAGAGCTGAGTGTGATGGCACATGGAGAAACAAGGCTGTCTCCGACGCAGTGTCCTGGCTTGTGGTGAGGAGCACTGCCAGCAGGATGGTCCAGGCTGATCTAAAGAGCTGTGAGAGGGCCTCTGTCCCAGTATGGGACTGCCAAAAATGCACCAAGACTGGTATGAGACATGGACATAGCAGTCCTGTCCTGGCACAGGGCGAGCATGCTCTGCCCTGGTGAGATGCTACTCAAACAGGGTCAAAGCTGTTGTTTCAGCCAGTCTGGTGGTGTGATACAAGCAGAAAAGTGATACTGAAGTTACTCTTCTAAGGCAGCTTCCCCCATCCTGCTACCATGTCTCCTGGGGGCCAGGGCTCAGTGTGGGACCAGAACCCACAAGGCACAAGGAACTGCTGCATCCCTTGGGGCTGAGCCAGTGCTGCAGCAAGGACTTGGCCCTCGCTGCTGATGTTTGTGTTGCTTCTGTTTCCAGCAGTGGGTCTCTGTTCCATGGCTTCCCACTGGGTTTGGCACTGCATTTTCTCCCCAGGAGGGTGCTTATGCTCTGCCACTGTGTAGCCTTCTTGGCCCCCTGCACAAGCCACGCAAGTGCCACCATCCTGACTGTGCCACCATCCACGGCATGCCAACCTGGTAGCAGAGCAGGAATCACACCTCTCCACTGCTGAACCATCGGGTCCAGGAGGGAGCCTGTGATGTGGATTATTATTTGTGACAATGTCATATTTGGTTGAAAAGGTGTCCCTTCATCCTCAGAAAGTCCCAGTATATATTGCATTAAGTTTCATGGAAGAAGCATCAGCCTCTTGCAGCTGTGTGGCTAGAAGGGCCATGGAGGCCCTCTTCACCCCATGATGGACACCCCTAGCTGGGTCTGGGGTGTAGCTGCAGAGGGAGATGTACTCAGCTGCAGGGCAATGGTGGGAGGTAAGGCTGCTGCAAAGCCAGAGAAGAGCTTCTCTGAGGGCAGAAGGGCTTTGCTGCCTCTCACAGGAGGTCATTTTCTTGTCACATCCAGGCCAAGAGAAGAGGTTCTTCTGGCCCGGAGCTTGCCCTGAGATGAGCATATCAGAGTGGGAAAGTGCCTCCTTTACAACACTCCTGAAGTAAACTGAGGTCTGCTTCCAGGTTATCGTGGAGTGATTGAGTACAAGTCCTTTAGCACCCATCTGTTATCTCTTAATTAAAGTTTCTTGCTAATTATTTTTTCTTGTCAAGAGAGCAAAGCTGCTGACTCTGGGGATTTACCAAAGTAGAGCAAACAAACACGGGCTCTGCTTGCTGCAATTCTTCATTAATGGACAAAATTAACTTGGAATGGTCCATATCTTTGGCTGCATCGATGACACTTAATTATGCCTGTTTCCTTACAAAGATGTATCTAGTTTTAAATCACTCGTGGAAGAACTGCCTCCTTAAGCATGAAATTCCTTCTCCTTGAAGGGAAGATTTCTGCTGGCAATGAAAGCTGTGCAAAGACCAAGCGGCACAGGAGGGAGTAGACGTGAGGAGATCAAGGATGGGTGTCAGGAAGCTGGTGTCGGGAAACCCTCCGCAGTGACAGAGGCTGTTTCATCTCAGGAAGGGCAGACCTCAGGGCTGTGAAGCTGCAGAGGGGAGCAGAGACACCAGCATCCCTTGGGCATGGTCCGTGATGCTCATACCAGCCAGCATGGATGCAGGAGAAAAGAGACAGGGTTGTGTCACAGCTCTGTGACACCCAGACGCAATGGCCAGGAACATCCTCCTCCATGCAGGAAGGGTGCCAGGAGATGGCCAAGCCACCTCGTCGCCAGGCACCGGCACATGAGACATCACTGCAGGGAGGCAGGACAACCTGGGATGGCCCTGAGCAGAGATGCTTACAGCTCTTGCAGCAGTGGCCAGCCAGGGTGGGGCTGCGTGCTCTCCTTCCCTTCCCATGCTGTCTGGGCTCTTTCCCCTCATCCTCCCCACCCTCTGGGTCTCCCCACCCATCTCCTCTGGGCTTACTAATTTCATTTACCATAGGAAGTTGAAGGGTGCAAGACCTTGCCAGTTTATCATCTTGGAAAGCTCTTGGCATAGCCCTGGCACTGTGTAAATATTAAATGTATAATTTATGAATACATACACAGACAGCTAATTAGCTACTGATGATTATTCGTGGCTAGTTGCTCAGCTGTGGGAGGCAGGTACGAAGGCTAATGGGGTGATGTGAAGGCCCCTGTTTTTGAAGGCATGTATGTAATTCTCCATCCCTCTGCAGAAGTGTTCTGTGTCTTGTCAATGGAAGCAGGGACATGTCCTTTCTCACTGCCTCAGTTTCCCCATCTGCAAAAGAGAGGCAGAGTCAGAGACTGTGCATCCTGCAGAGAAGAGTGCTTGTGTCTTCCCCCAAATATACTTCAGTACCTTCCTTTTGCTCTTGCTCTGCTTGCGCCAGCAGCAACCCCATGGTGTATTTGGGCAGAGGGCTCCTGGGAGAACAGTCAGCCCCGTCTGCCTGCAAATCACTGTGACAGTGAGGACAGGTTTGGTGCCTGTGGGTGCGTGCTGGAGGTTGAGCCCTGGCACAAGGAGCCACATTGAGGGGCTGCGGTGAGCACCGGTGCCAGGAAGGCAAACCACGTTCTCTGCTTCCTTTGCTCGCAGTTCAAGAGACGCCTTGGGTGTCTGGGCACAGAACCCTGGGGCCTCATCCATGGTGCAGTTCTGTGCATGTTGCACAGGACAGTGCCGAGCAGTACGCTTGCCCTGGCAGCTGCCCACATTGGAGGGTGGGAGCCTTGGTGGGAACAGAGGGAGAGCAGCCAGAGGAGATGGAGGGTTCCAGGAGGAGTTTTGCTCCTTCTCAGTATGGCACATGCCAGGGCAGCCCTCGGGTTTGCAGGATTTCCCTGTCTTGTTGTCCTTGTAGTCTCAAAGCAGGTCAAGATCAATCAAGAAATAAAATGAGGATGATGTTTCTGTTAAGGAGCTCCAGGTGAGTAGGGTGAGTTTGGGAAACATCAAACATGTTCCCCTGGGCCCTGTGTTTCAACTACTTCATCTCATCTTCCCTCTATGTCTCTCTGCTTGACTGCTGTCCTGTTGGTCCCTGTAACATTGCAGTTGCACAAATTGTGACATCAAGTTGTTACTCGTCATCATTAGGAGGGCAGCAAAGTAGCTTACAGCTTGTTTAACCACACTGCTGGGAACTGTGTGTGTCTGTCCCACAGGTGGCTCCCATCTCCCCTCCACTACAGCTTTGCAGAGCTGTGGGTAAAGCTATAATGTCTACCCTCATTGTGCATCATCACGGCACCAATCCAGCTCCGGGACTATATGTCTTAAGCCATGCAGTGCCTGGCTGGTGTACGGTGCTATGGCAGAGGATGTGGCCCTTGGTGGGGTTGGATGCTCAGAGGCATGTTGCTGGTTGGAGTGCAGCATCACACCGTCTCCATCATGTGTGCTTCACCCTTGTGCTGTCACCCAACCCAAAAAGCATCATTCTTTAGAGAAGCAGGATGGTGTAGGGGCAGGGCAGCATCTCTTCTAGCCAATGATCGCAGCAGCATTGGTGGGAAGGGATCTTTGGAGGTGTCTAGTCCAATGTCCCTCTCAGGAAAGGACTATCCTCAACAGTAGACCAGATCAGCCATGTCTTTGTCAGAAGAACCCTGACAACCACCGAGGATGGAGATCCCCTTCTCTGTGGGTACCTGTCCCAGCACTGCACCACCCTCCTGTATAATATATTTTCCTCCATGATCAGCTCGAACCTCCCGAGCTGCAGCCCCTGGCTTCTGGCCCTCGTTCTGCCCATGCCACCCATCAGTGTCCATCCAGCAAAGCTGGCCCTGCAGCACAGGCACCACCTTGGTCATCCATCCCATGTGATACCAGTGACGTGATGACCAGGTGGGTGGACAAACCTCCCTCCTCCCTCCTTGCTCGAAGGAGCTGTGAGGCTCTGGGTGGGGGAGGGGGAGGAGGAGTAGGTCCTGCCCATTTCCAGCCTGCAGGAAGTGGAGGCTCCCAGTAAAAGCTCTGGTCACCCTTGCCAATCCCCATCCTAAAGCAGATCTGGTGTCTGCAGTGCAAGACATGGCTGCTGCAGCACTGAGGGGAGACTGTCACCATGGTGCCCCTTCCCAAAGGGGCTGCCCTATATTTGCACAGCAGTGTGGTTGGGTGAGACTCCTACACCTGGCATGGGGCAGGAGGGACATTGGGGATCTGGCTGGGCTCCAGTAAGTGCCTCAGCAAACCCGGCTGGGAGAAATGCCTCCTCTGAAGCTGTGTTTTGAGTTTCTCCTCTGTCAGGGACCTTAAATCATTGCCTTGGAAAGGAGCATTGCTTTCAAAGACCTGTCTTCCAGGAATGGCTCCCTCAGCCCTTCTGGATGAGTGCCAATGTGTTTGCACTGTGTTTAAGGACAAATAGGAAATAATTCAAGGTGCCTTTCTCCTCTCCCCTGCTTAGTCCTGCTGCCACCAGCTACAGACAAGCTCTCAGCCACAGTCCTGAGAAGCAGAGCTGGGCATCCTAGAGCCTTCCCCATCTCTCAAACCTTCCCAGGCAAGGTAGGAGCCAGGCAGGGCAGGCAGGTCTGTGAGTGTATAGCTGCACTGATCCTTTCTCCACTCATGGCTGGTGGGTGTTGCAGCTTCTCCAGTGTGTATCTGCTGAGCAGATCCCCAAATGTAAGCCCAGGAAAATCAATGGCCTTTTGTCAGCTAGCAGGAAAGGGGAAGAGAAAATGTCTTTATGCAATAGAATAAATAAGGGGAGAATTTGAATAAGGTGCTGAGACTGTTACTTTAGCTGTTATCTGTCTCTGTCCATCTACCCACCTGCCTAGTATCCATCCATCCATCCCATCTATTCCATGCATCCATCCATCCATGCATCCATGCATCCATCCATCCATGCATCCATCCATCCATCCATCCATCCATCCATCCATCCATCCATCCATCCATCCATCCATCCATCCATCCATCCACCTCCACAGCCTTTGGAACAGCCAACCATTCACCCAACACTATTACCATTCATTGGTACTTCCATCTCTCCCTCCACCCATGCACCCCTCTGTCCACCCATCCCTCCATCCACATACACAGCCAGTCAGCCATGTTTATACATTTATCCCTCCACCCTCTTACACATCTTTGCATCCCCATATATTCCTGCCCATCCATCCACTTGCGTAGCCATCCGTCCTTTCATCTTCATACACTTCCCTCCATCCCATCAGTGCCCATCCAGCCATCTGTCCATCTGCCTGTGATCACACGCATCCATTCATCCGTCCACCCATCCATCTTCTTCCACACTTCTGCCTATCTGTCTCTTTATCTGGGCGCATTCCAGCTACCCCTCCTCACACAGACGCCTTAGTTTAGATTTCCTCCCCTCTATCTGCCTGTCAGTATATGCTCTAAGCTTTTTAAAGACACTTGAAACCCTTGTCTGATCAGCACAGTTTCCCAGAGGTCCCCACCCTTGGCTAGTGTCTGAGATGATCCTGAGGCATCTTACCAGCATCTTTCTACAACCCAATTTTTCCCTGTCTGTCCTTAGCATTCCCTTTCCCAGCAGGGATACCATCCCAAAAGGTGCTGTTTCCCTAGGTGTCCTGACAGGATGTCTGCAGGAGGACTCAGACCTGTCAAGGACTCCCCCAGGCCTAGCTTTGCCCTGGGGCGCTCTCCTTTGGGCTCAGGCTGTGGGCTTTCACACAAGGAATGGCTGGATCATGCCCCTGTGCTCCCACCTATGAACAGGACCAAAGAGCTGATATCTAGATGGGGAGAAAAGAGCAGGACAAGCATGGAGGGCGCTTCTCCTATCCCTGCCCACCATCAGCTGCCTGCAGCCCCCCTGGGCTCACTGAACAGCTCAGTGTTTTACCACCCTGAGTGTTGACTTCTGTGGGTTCATTTAATCCTGTCTTCCCCAAAATGTTGTCTTCCATAGCATCTGATGGACATGGCTTTCTGTAATTTAATCACCCTGTGCAAAAAAACACTTTCTTCTGCTTGTTTTCATTTGCTTCCCCTTATTTTATTAGGAGAAAACGCAAGCAATCCTTCTGTATTCGTCCTCTCTGTGTCACTCATCATTGCTTAGGTGTCTATCATGTCTCCGCTCAGTTGCCTCATTTTACGGATTAAGGGATCGAGTCTGCTAAGCCATCCTTACATGGGGGCTGTTTCCAGCCCTTGCTATTCCTGTTTCCTTTCTCTGATATGTTTTTCAGCTGAACTGCACTCCTAATGGCACGAGGACAGATTTGTGTGTGGCTTTTAGGGTACAGTGCTTTCCATTTTGTTCTCAATCCCTTTCTGAGTAATTCCTAGCATTGGGTTTGTGTTTTCAGTCACCACTGAGCTGATGTTTTCAGGGAAGCGAGTGTGATAACTCTAAGATATGTTTCCATGGAGGCTGCAGCTCATTTGGAGCCGTGAGGGTGTAGGGGAAGCAAGGCTTCCTTTTCCCTGTATGCATCCCCGTGCATTTATCAACACAGCGTTACTGCCTCGTGGCTCTGTACCCTCCCGTCCTGCAACACTTTTGCGCCCAGCTGTAATTTGGCTGCCCTGACAGCCTCAGCAGCACACTGTCTCCTCTTACTGCCTCAACCCCCTTCTCCCTGTGAGTTATGAGGGTGTTGGGCAGCCCCGATCCAGCTCTGATCCCTGTCAAATTTAACGGTGGCGTCTTCTACTGCCATGTCTGACGGCGTGTTCTCACCTTTGGTCTCCTGACCTTTAGCTGCTATAAATCCTTGCAAGGACTTTTCTCGTGTGTCAGGGCTGCTTGGTTTCCTTGGGAGGCACCTTGTCAAATGTGTTTTTGAAGCCCGGGAGTATTTTGACAACTGAACCACCCTTGTCTGTGCACAGAGGCTTGATGAAGCCTTGAAGGAACTTTATCCCCTGTTCGTCCGCCTGTCCTGCTTCACCCTGTGTCATGAACGCATATACACGGCTTTATGCTTGCCACACGCATCTCAGCACAGCCAGTGTAGCAACACGAGAAAGATTCAGTTGCTAAGGATCGTTAATGAATGTCAGCTCAAGCTCCTGTCCAGAAACCTGAGAAAATTCAATTAGGCAGCTGGTGCCCAATGAGCTGTATTGCCCCACTCGCAAGATGCTAAATCAAACAGCTCAGCAAGGCATCGTGTTATTGTAGAGAGAGAAGAAAAGCCAGGAAAGTAGACAAACAGCATAGCATGCACGGAGCAGCTGTCCCTTTCCAAAGCACAACATGGTTAGGTTGCAGTCCTCCCACCTGATTTCCTGGGCAGCAAATTGCAAGGACAGCTGCCTGTTTCCCACCCCTGCTAGTAAATGACTGGAGTTTTTGCTGGTGACAAGTCCTGGGGCTCTGTCACCTCTCTGCTGGCAATTTCTGGTATATGCATTTGGTTTGCATACTGGAACAAGGCACGTAGATACAAGAGTGGCGATGACTTGCTGGTGTGAGTGCCTGTCTGTGCTGTGCATTTGGCTGGTGCAGCCCTGCCATCTATCCTCTAAGGTAAAGTTTGGATGAAAGCATCTTGTGAGATGGAGGTGGTCCATGAGTCCTGATCCTCCTGGTTCAGCTGATCCATTCTAGTCTAAGGTAAAATAAATCATTATCAGAGCCAGGAGGAGAACTTGGCCTTCCCTGGCCACCAGTGCCGTGTCTGCCCATGCCCCAGTCCTCCCCTCCCTTCCCATACAAGTGATGGTAAGATGCTATTTCCAAGGCAGCCCTGCCCACGAGGCTCCGAGCTCACCTGGTTTCTCCTCTTCCTCCCCACAGACAGCCACATCCAGTATGAGCGGGTAGGTGCGGATGTGACCATGAAGTGTGGCTCCATGGACTGGGATGCAGCTGTGACCTGGACGGCCAACGGCACCGACATTGATGAGTCCCACCTGAATGGGTCCTACCTGATCCTGAAGAATGTCGACCTGACGCAGAGCGGCCAGTACTCCTGCTACGAGGGCTCCTCCTGGCACCTCAAGTACCAGACCTACCTGAGGGTGGGAAGTGAGTACCCTGAAATGTGACACTGCAGGGGGACAAAGCCATGCTCTCTGCTCCCATATTGACCCTTCACAACCCCTTCCTGCCATGCCAACCTGTACAGTCCATACCTGCGACTGCCTGCTGCACCCCACCATACGAGCTCCCTACAGTGTACTGATCCCAGCAGCAGGTTGCTGGAGTTAGCCCCTCCTGCCCAAAACTTTCCATCAAAGCTGGTAGATTAAACGATGCCTCAGGAATAATTTGGGAAGGGATGTTGTTCCTCCATCCAGCCCAGTGCCACAGCCACCATCCCTGTGGGTGAGAAAAGTTGGGACTGAGGGGTCAGAGGGGTTTAAATCTGGGAGGGAGAAGTCCTGGCCAGGGTTACTGCAACATGGTTGTTTCAGAGGAGCAGCCAAAAGGTGGTGGCAGTTACTGTGTGTTTGCAGAGCCCCAGTGTGCAGGCGTGTTGGAGCACACCTGCACGTTTCCTGGGATTTCACATACCTTAAGCACGAGGTGTGCTGATTCACAGGTCTCGGCGCGGGAGGTAAGAATTGTGCTGTGTTTCACACGATGCTGAGAGCTGATAGCAGCTGTGTGTTCGGTGGACTGCTGTGTTTGTATGTCTGATAGTGACTGTGTGTTTCGTAGTATGGCATCTGCAACAGGTGGCAATGGGCATCTGGGAGCACCCGCAGGTGCAGCTAGCTGTGGGACCATGAGTGCTACGGAGGATGCTGCGAGGCACCACCTAGGAGCCCTGCCAGCTGGGAATGCGTTGTGTAGGCGGCTGTACATTCCCAGTTTTGGAGGACACGGCAGAGACTTCCTCTGCTCCTTGTCTCACCTTCCACAACTTGCATCAGAGCTGAGGGGGGTGTTTCCATCCTAGGCCATGGTCCAGGGGCAGGGGGTTGGCAGGAGGACCAGCTTTGGCCTGCATAAGCCCTGCAAATCAGAGAGGAGGGGCTCACTGCACCCCTAGGTCAGGCTGAAGAAATCCAAGTTTCAGGCACCCTGCACAGTGTCGAACTCATGGTTTAGGGTCTGCTGGGGAGGGATCCTGGCCAAGGGGAAGGGGTGCTGGAAGAAGCTGGAAGGCAGTGTGAGAAGCAGGTGAGGGGGGAGCAGTCAGTGACAGGCAGGGGGTATGGTGGCGGGTAGGTGTTGGGGCTGGGAGCACCACAGACAAAAAGTCAGTGGCAGGTGATTCAGGGGCCTCTCAGCCACACTGCTGTGGTGAAGAGGTGCTCATAGTTATTTTGGAGGCAGGGAAGGCAGGAGCTGGGTGCAGCACAGGCAGCAGCAGAAGGAGGCTGTATGGCTCCTCTGCTTGGGCATGTGCTCCCCAGATCCCACCTGGGGAGAGGTCCCAGGCCATGCCAGTGCAGGGTTGAGAGGCTGCAGCCCAGGTTTGGAGGAAACAGGGGGACTGCAGCCTCCAACCGCCTCCTCTACAGCTGTGGCATCTCTGTGACTTCGCAATGGCTCTTCCATCTGCTAAGCACCTCGCTAATAGTAATCCCTGTCAATCCGCTCAGGCACCCGTGGGAATTGCTCATCGTTAGAGCCCAAATCCTGCTGTTTCCTATTACTGTGTGTTCCCATTTGCTGGCGGCTCACAGCCCCCATGAGCACCAGACAGATGAGGAGCTTGGTCAGACACCACAGGGGCCACCATCCCTGGGAGAGAGGGTGACAAATAAACAAGCAAATGCCCGGTGTTGTTAATGCAATTAAGTATGCAAGGAACTAATCAGGTGAGACGCTTTTAGTGGTAATTAATTTAATTGCCTCGATTTTAATTCCATGTTCTCCACAAGGTTTCTTTTCCCACTGCTGCCACCCTCAGCCTCTGCCTGCACCCTCCCCCCCCCACCAGCTTTCTTGCCTCTGTGGGGCACGATTGATTCCCTGGAGGTGTGTGGGCTGCCATGGGTTTGGGAGCATCCCAAGAGGGGATGAAGATGGGCAGCTCATAGGAGGTTTACAGCATGGCCTTGTGGCAGCATCCCTGCTGCAGCTGAGTGCAATTGGAGCCCTCGCCTGGGATGGGAGAGATCCCAAACATGGGATTTGGGGCACCCAAACCTGAGATTTGAGGGATCTTGGACTTGTTTCATTTCAATTGGATGGGAAGTTAAATGAAAACAGGCCTATGGCTGCATTTCTCCCCCTTACTGGGGCAACAAAAGAGATCTGGGGATCTTGTTAAATAAATTACAGGACCTGGAGCATGCCCCCCAGCAATGCAGGGGCACTCTTGGGCAGACAATGCCTCAGGAAGGATGTGGGGAAGGAGCAGAGTGTCAGCAAGGAGCAAGAAAGGGTGTCAATTAGCAAAGCAAGCTCTGTCGTGTGGGTCAGCAAGCACAGGGATAAAGGGAGACCTGCCAGGAGTCAAGCTGAGCGAGCTCTTGCAAAGGAAATGAAAAGAGGGGTTAGCTGTATAAATACAGAGCAAACAAGGAGAGAAGAGTGGAGCTGGCAATGCAGCCAGGTGTCAGGGGAGATTAAAGGTAGACTTGGCAGAGCCTGGTACCAAATGGACCCTGCCAGCTCTGAGCGGCAATGCTGAGAGCAAGGGCAGCGCAGGCTGGGAGAGAGGAGGGAGTATACATCCTGGAGATGATCCTCGGCCATGCAGACACCTTCAAAGAAAGCAATGCATTGAAGGCGTGGGGAGCACCTCATTTCCAGGAAAGGACATCTCCCATTTATTAGGAAGGCTCATTAGCAGCTGAGGGGTTATTGCTGGCACCCCGTGCCGTGGGGAGAGGTGACGTGTCTCCTGTGCCTGAGAGAAGGAAAAATCCGGATCAGACAGCCTGATCCCACAGCACAGCAGTGCCGCAGGCTGCGCTTGGAGGAGGGAGCAATTAAAGACGTAGAGACAAATGGAAAATGGGAGAAAAGTATAAGGGGGGCTTGCCAAGGATATATCACACCAGATTACTCTGATAGCTCTCTTTGATAAGGGAACTGATTTCCTAAGCCCAGAAATGTGGTCGATGTAATCTGTCTTGACTTCAGTGAAGTATTTGCTCTGATGCCACATGGGAAATTATGAGTTAAACCAGACAAAATGTGGATTAGTACGAGAGTTGGAACACGGCTTAGGAAATGGCTAAAGGGGATCAGATTGTGCTGAAAGGGGAGCTGCTGGGAGGGATGGAGGAGCTTCAGGAGTGGCCTTCGGACTGCGCTCGGTGGTGTTCCCCATAATGGCTCTGGCCCAGAAGGAGCAGGGAGCTCCAGTAGGACATGCCAGTGGCTGCAGAGGGACCCCAGGATTTCTAGGGTTGGTATATCACACTGGAGAGGCCAGGATTCTGCATAAAGAAGCATAAAGAAGTTGTCTTATCAACGTGCTTCAGCAGACGGGTGGAAAGACGTGGCTAGCTCAGCTGGACCTTGGGGTGAGGTTTGACACCCAGGTCCACATCATCGGGAACACATCCAGGAGCCCAGTAGCACCTGGGGAAGCACAGATGGATGGGGGTAACTGGGCTGTCTTGTCCCCTGAAGAGATGGGGACACTGGTGCACGTGCAATGAGGGCAGGGTGAATCCAGGGATGGGGTGACCAGTCGATGGAGAGCCCACCTTGGAGAGGAGGAAGGGCCTACAGGCTTGCTTATCCCTACAGTCCCAGATCACCCATCTCCAGGGTATGAATCATCCTGAGCACAAACCAGCCCAGGGGAAGGTGCCATGTCTCTAGTGCAGCCTCTTCCAGGGACTTTGAGCAGCAACATGTTGCTCTGCCTCCTTTTTTTGGGCAGTTGAGCACAGGTGAAGCACAAGAGAGCAACCAGGATGCTCTGTGTTTATCTCCAGTGGATCATCTGCCCTGAAGCCTGGAGCGCAGTGGATGCCCAAGCATGGCCAGAAGCAGCAGATGATGGGGCCAGGGCTTTCTGCATGCTGGGCATCCCAGGGCTGAGTCTGGAGCTGAGTACCAGGAGCAGCAGGAGGGAGGATGAGGCTCCGGGTACCGGGAGCACGGCACCGGGCTCCCGGCTGCCCCCGCGAGCCACAGCTCTGCGTTTGGAAATGCGCGGCTGGAGGGCCCAGGGATGGATATAACAAAGACGTTGGGAAATAATGCGCTCTTGAGGTTTGGCACACGGCTCCGTGCATTACAGAATGTTATAAAAATACTGCTAATGGGCCAGAGAGGAGTGGAAACGCGCGTCGGAAAGGCTGCCAGAAGCTGGAGAGCGCACATGGGAGCCGGGAGGCCTTGTGTGCAAAGAGGGGAGGGAGGCAGCCAGGGCGGGCGTCCATCCTTCCGCTCCCATCCCTCCGTCCCTTTCTAACCTGCTTATCTCTATCCTAACTCGGTGGCTCTGCCCATTTGCATGTTTTCTTTTGCCCCTCTGCCCGGCTGTGGGGATGCCCAAGTGATGCTGGCTGTGCTGCTGCCCGCTGCCTAACGGGGCTGTTGCCAGGTGTGCTGGGATGCCTGCAGGGATGTGGTCTGTGTGAGGGAGATAATACAGCAAATTCTCCTCCAGCAGCAGGGACAGGTCAGGATGCGTGCAGTGGAGTTACCCACCGTTTCGCAGTGGTGACATGGGGGCTTGTAGCCCAGTGCCAGCCCTAGCCCTGCCCCGTGCGGCATCGCTGCCTCCCAGGCGATGGTGAGAAAGGGACTGGCAGAGGGCAAGTGGCTCCGGGTTGGTCTCCATCCTCCGTGTCTGTCACTGCAGTGGCTGGCAAGAGAAAGGGGAAAAAACATGCGGTTTGACAGAAAACGACATGGAAAAACAACCAAATTAACAGAAAAACAAACAAAGCAAAACCAGAGAGAGGGAGGGGGAAAAGGGGCAAAGCAACAGGAACCACATGTGAGCGGGGAGGCCTGGAGAGCCTGAGTGTGTTCCCTGGCCTGATTAGCAAATGATCAAACATCAGCCACTAATAAATAATCAGAGCCTCCCTTTTCTCTGCCTTAGATGTCCCTTTCCTCCCAGCTGGGCTCCAGCTGCAACCGGAGGATTGGGCTGCAATTTTGCATCTTTTGTTGTTGTTGTTGTTTTTATAACTTTTTGCCTTTTTCACCCATCTAAAATAAAGAAGAAGTAAAGAAGGTAACAACCTCTCCATGTAGGATGTGCACCTCTGGCTCCTCAGGAGAGGGATGGAGCACCAGAGCAGGCCTGAACCTTTCATGATGGACACGGGCTAAAAAGAGGAGAGAGGCAGTGCCAGAGATCAGTGTCTGCCTGGCTGCCTCCATATGCTGGTTTGGTGGGAAAAACTGCAGGAGGGCACTGCCAACATGCTGGCTTGGGGAAACAGAGGTTTGGCTGGCTCCGGCAGCCAGCAGCAAAGGATGCCTTTGCCTCGGAGCAGCGTGCTGCCGGTCGGGCCACTGCTCCTGCACTGGCATGGATGCAGATGAAGAAGCACGGGTTCGGGGTCAGCGTGTGCAGATATTTCCCTGCTTGTGTGCAGAGATCTGTGACGCAGAGCTTGATTTTTTTATTGAAAAAGCCCTTTTGATGGAATTTTCCCCTATGAACTTATCCAATCCCTTTCCTGCGGCCATGTAAACTGAGGCTATTTCGAGAGCAGCAAGTTAAACATGACTGTGACCGTTCCCTGGCACTGGGGCCAGCTGGCAGGGAGCAGTACCCACCCCTTCGATTCATCCCTCTCACCTTCCAAATGTCCTTCTGTCCCTCGGGAACAGCCCCGTGCAAGGTCAGTCCCACGGCTGTGCCCCAGCAGTGCTTGGGACAGGACTACGTTAACCTGGACCAAACCTATGGCAGGGATGGGGCTGATAAATTCAAGCATGTGGCTGCTGGTGTTCCAGGACTGGGAGATGCGCTCCAGAGCTGCTGGGTTTATTGCTGTGGATGTGGTTGATTTTTCCCCACGTGCCTGAGGCACTGGGGGCTTGGTAGGTGCAATGGTCCTGGGGTGCTTCATGGCCAAGCATCACCTCCATAGTTGCTGAAAGCTGTGGGAAGGGACTGTAGCAGACAGGGTCAACTGAATTGTAAGAGTGCATCGTTCATCGAAATTTGACTGTGTTTCACGAGGCACATATGCTCTCCAATCACCGCCTTTCCATGCTGATATGTTCGTTCACGGCTGGGAAAGCTCAACGGACGAACTTTGCTGCCTGTGCCCAGATTTCGGGTCTTGGCCCGGCTGGGGCTGGAAAGGCATGCTGGGTAACAATATGCAAATTGCCATCCCTGCTTTTTAAGGAGAATGCCAAAGAAAAAGCAAAAAAAAAACCCACCCAAAACCCCTACCACGCTCCCAAATGCAATTAGTCCTAATCGAATCAGGGCCCAGACTAGAAAAACAAACACTTTTGCAGGCAGCGGGTGACCTTTCTGCCCTGTCTGTAGGGATTCATGCTGCCGTGCCACAGCAGGAAGGGCTGAATGAAGCGGTGCCCCGTGGCCCGCGTGTGCACGCACTCGCACGCTCACACCCGCGCATGCATGCACCCGCACCCCGCTGCGTTCCTCCCGTCCTTCCCCTTGCTGGGCTGGGCAGCTTGCCCAGCTGCAGCATAGCAGAGTGATACTTCTTTGGCTCGCTATGTAAAATATTATAATCTGGGGCAGCCCATGTCAGAAACAATAAAAATATCCCCTCTCCCATCCTTGCAGCCCCCCCTCTTCGCGCAGGGGAGCTGGGGGTGGTGAGGAGCGTGCGGTGGCAGGGCGAGCGCAGCGGCACGTGGCATTTATTAGGTGCTGCAGCGTGGGACCGCAGCACCGGCAGCTCTGCCCTGGCCTCACTGATGCTGAGGCCTGTGGAGCCCCTGCCTGAGGGAAGACCATCCCCGGGAGATGGCCAGCGTTTGTGGGGTGCCATGTTCTGTGGCAAGTCCTTGCTGGCACCTGAAGGGATGTTGCCTCATGCTTGACACCACCAACTGATGAGTTCATGCTGGGTTGGGTGCTAGGGAGAGCTCATAGCTTTGCCTGAGTCATGGCAGGAGCATCACATGGCAAGGAGGGCACTGCGAAGCAGAGAAGGTGGTCACCTCCTCACCTGCCCACTCGCCAGTGGGGTTGGTGACCCCTGTTGGTATGACCCCTGGTCATTGTTGGTGACCAGCCATAGACAGGGATGGAGCATCCATCAGAGAGAGGGTGCTCTTAGGTGCTACAATCCACTTGGCAAGCACCTGGTGGGCTCCCAAAGTTTGGACTTACATGTGAAAAGAGCCCAAAGACTCCCTGTGTATCCCCTCCTGTAGCAGGACTGGGGTCAAGCTTGTGGGATGGGGCAGTGGGTCAGCCTGGCTCTTCCCCCACTGCCCTGTCCCAACAGCTGCCAGGCTGGAGGAGAAGAGGAAAAAGGGCTTTGGGGTCTTGGCAGCTTTCTGGGAAGCCCTCCCCAAGCTCACTAAGCACGAAAGCTGAAGGCTGCGTGCCACGCCAGCTTCCCATGTCCCAGGCGGATGGCAACGCAGCCTCCTCCCGCTCTCCCGAGGCTTGTTTATGCTCCTGAACATGACAAAAACAGACCCATAATTAAAGAAGCCCAAGTCCAGTCTAAACAGCTTCCAGGGGCTGAGAGGGGAAAGCTGCATTGGTCACTGGCTGGAACCATGCATGCCGGGAGGAGCAGAGGGGACAGACACTGGCAGCCCAGCACTCTGTGCTAGCCTCTGCTCCACGAATAATTTCGTCTTGGCCGTTCCTCAGTGCCCCCTGTTAAAATATTTGGTGTGAGCTGCCTACTGCCCGCTGGCAGTGGGTCCCCAGCTCTGAAAGTGCTGGGAGGGGAGGGACCGTGTGGGATGCGGCCCACCTCCTGTCACCACAGCCACGGGGCATAGAGCAAAAGCGTTGATGCTCTATGTGTGGATGCTGCTTTTCCTTCTACGCCCATGGCTGTGGCACTTAAAGAAAATCACGGTCTGCTTCCCGGATGATGCTGGAAGAAGGAACTCTGCCACTGCCACCAGCACAGGGTACAGCTCTTGCCTGTCACCACATGCCCATGTCTGCAGGGACCCAGGCCAGGTAGTTTCGCTGCGGACAGTAAGACCCCATGGTGGGGACCCTACGCAGACCTATCCCTCCTGCCTGGCAGGAGAGGAGATGGCAGACAGCAACACATTCTCATCTTTTCTCAGCTCCCACTGCTTCTTCATCCCTCTCTGAAATTCCTGGGAACTGCCGCCAGGCCCAGGCAGGCAGTGAGGTCCCGTCTGAGGGCTCAACAGGGTCAGGTCAGAATCCAGTGTACTTGGGCGTGAAAGACATTGTCATTAGCTATGGTTTCCCAAGCTGGTGTGTCTGCTGTAAATAATTTAGCAGAGTAAATGTGTGCTAACAGCAGGTCAGGGCAGGGAGGAGAGGAGAGTAGAGGGAGGAGAGTCTTGGGTCTGCAAAGCAAGGAAGGGCACTGGGAATAAAGTGAGATTATTTTCCTCCTGTTAGCAGGATGGGGTGGTGTCTCCCCGCCGGAAAAGAAGTCAGAGGGTTCCCATGCCCGATGGATCCCTTCTCTCCCCAGTCCCCTCCCAAGCTGTCAGCATCGGTACCAGAGGCAACTGCAGGACAATTTCCAGTTGCTCTCGCTCCAAGCCCTTTAATGCTGTTTAAACAATTATGCTGTTGATAAATTTTGACAAGAAGAGATAGAAATAGCCTGGGAGAGCCACGCAGTAGAAATGCTCTAAACAGATGTCCCTTTTCTTCCCTTCCTCTTCTCCCTGGGGGTCTTTATCATTTGCTGCCAACTGAACAAGACAGTGTTTGCTTGAGCTGGGATGGTGGGGAGGGGGAGTAAAATGCCTTATTAAAATGGTTTATGATACCGTCCCTAGGGTGATGGCTGCTTGTTTTCTCTGCAGGATGGTCTTCCCTACATCAATGGGAGCCATGCATGGCCTGTTGAGCATGGATGTAGCTAATGGTGGGCTGTTTGTCCTTCTCCCCACCAGCTAGCTGGGTACCAGACTGGGCAGCCTGACTGCCGTTGATGCAGGGAAGGGAGAAGGGTGTGGGGCATTTGCCAAAAGCAAGCGAGATTTGGTCTTGCTCCAGGGATGTGAAGAGCTGGAGCCCAGCAGTACCCACGCAGCAGGGTTGGGACACAGTGGCAGCAGCCTGGAGGTGGCTCCCCAGCACTGTGGTTTGCCCCAGTTGACAGATGTCAAGGACAGAGTGACCACAAAACTGGGGCTGGACCAGAGTCAGGTCCACAGGAGAAGCTTGATGTCCTGTGTAGGTAAGCTCAGGCATGCAGGGAGAGGAGATGAATGCTGCTGTCCATGTCTGGAGGCAAGGACATTACTCAACGAGTCCATGCCAAAGAAACAGGGAGATTTGAAGCCAGAGGTGAGATTCTGGCACTTTGTCTTTACTTGGGTTGGGCTGCCTTGGGCTGAGTACACCTCAGCTCAGTTCATGTTCCATGAGGAGCAGCATTGCATGGTGTAAGGTGTCATGTGCTGGAGGGGTGCGTGCCCTGCCCTCTTGGTCAAGAGAGAAAGCTCTCTGCCTTTTGGCTGCTTTTGGGATGCTGTGCAACCTGCATTGGTCTGAGCCACTGCCTGGGGTATCCAGCAAGCTGGAGCCAGGGAGCTGTGAAATGTGCTGTGTGTATGGCACACGGGATGGGATTTGTTGTCTGTCGCTGGTTTTGGAGCTGACACAAGGCTGTTCACTGTTTTGGGGAATAGCTGCCTTGCTGAATCTGCTGCCTCTGATGGCAGGGGACTTGCAGACAGCCTGTCCCAACACTCACCTCTCCCACAGAACTGCTTCAGGCATTTTGTCCTCCCAGAGCCATCTCTGCAATGAGGTGAGACCCCAAAGCACCCATTGCAATGCTGCATGTGTCTGAGCACAGAGCAGAGGGTGCTGCACAGAAAAGTGCCCCTGCAGGTGGTCTGGCTGGGTGGGTGTTGGTGCTCTGGGGTGCAACGACCTGCCCGTGCATGCCTGTGCATTGCTGCCCATTTGCTGCAGTATCCCTGCCTGTACAGCGGCACGACTGCACGGCGGGCAGCTCTGTTGTTTGAAAGACAGTATGTGGTGGGTTTGAATGTGCCTTTGCAAAGAGGGAATTCCAGCATGGAGGTGTCTGGCTGTTGTGGGCACATTTCTGGCTCCTGATTGCTTTCCTAACACTCAGTCCTCCAGTGATGCTCTCTGCATCTGGACTCAAGCTGTTCCCCCTTTCCTCTGTGCCTGACTTCCCTGAATTGCCAGTCAAGTGCAGCAGTCCATTGCAAATGCCCTTTGGCCTCATCAGCTTCTTCCTCCTCTTCCTCCCTTGTCCCAAACCTAGGGACCCAAACTCTAGTGCTGTGCTGGGCACACAGGGCAGCCCCAGTCACCTCCTGTTCCCCTCCCCATCAGGGAGCAGAGACCCAGCTTGGTGGGAAAAGGGGGTCAGAACCTAAATGAAAAGGCAGAAGGAGTGACTGAGGCACAGACTGGGGAGCAATTTCCCAAAGCCATGTAACTGAGCTTAGAAACCAGACTGGTGGGCCAGACCTTACCTGGCTTCCCAACTGGGGTGTGCTGGGTTGGCCTCCCCCCACCGCAGGGCTCCCACCACCTGCAGCCCACCTCAGGGGAGCAGCACACCCCAGTTGCACAGGACTGGGTGCCTCTGCATCACACCATGGAGCAAGACAGCTCACGGGCAGCCAGCCTGTAAGCAACCTTCACACATTGTCCCCTTTCTGCCACAGCCTCCATCCAGCCCTTCCTCCCACCCCTCCCCCTCTTCCTGCTGCCCAGCCATGTGAGCCGGAGCAGGCTGAGTGTGACTGCCCAATATGCAGGTTTACTTCTGCTTCCCTTCTGCTCCCTGCAGCAGCTCCTGGTCTGCACAAGGGAGACAGAGCCGCAAAACTTGGGGAAGAGGGAATTCCCCTACCTCCAGCTGACCTGCTGCATTGGACAGAAGTGGTGAAATAAGGTCCCAAATCAGACCCCTGCACTCCTCTTGGAGAAGACAGCAGGGAGGGAGGTAGCTGGTCCTGTGGCCACCCTTGCTATTCACGTTACTGCAAAGCAAGTGGGGAGATGCTGCTGGCTTGGGGACTGTGCTGCTCCTTGCCGCAAGTGCTGGTGGTGACGTGGCTTTTGCAAACCGGGCTTGTCTTGCTGGAGCATTGTAAGCACACCAGCAACACTCCCATCACCTCGGGATGGGAAACGCCACTCACTTTTATATCTGCCAAGGCAGCGTTTATGGGTGTGATTGTTGGCACAGCGGCGCGGGGCTGCTGCGTTGGCCCACGGAGGATGATGAGGGTTTTGTTCAGAAGTGAAAAAGAGCATTGGGCTTTTTCACAGGAATTCAAAAGCTCACCAAGCTGTCATGACAGATAGTTGGTGCAGGCATCATTTTGCTGCATTCCCTTCCCTCATTTCCCTGTCTCCTGGTGACTGGTGGGTTGGAGCAAACCTTGGGGATGAATCTCACTTGGGGCAAGCAGAACAGCTGCCCGGGGCTGGCAGCAGTGCAAGGACTGGGCTGCCACATACCTCCAAGGCTTAATTACGATCTAAAAAGGAAAATTGCAGAGAACACAGAAAACACATCCTGCAACAGGGTGCCAGGATGGACATGGCCCAAACTGTGAGTTTGTATTGGGACAGGCTGGCTACAAAGGCCATTCTGGGGCTTTTGGAGCCAAGATTGAGCCAGCTCTGCCAAATGCTGCTTATGTCGGATGAGGAGGCAATTTTACCTCCTTGCAGATCAGTCCCAGGACGTTGTGGGAGGAGTAATTTGAGAAGGACCTTGGAAAAGCAGGGAAAGTGCAGAAGGATGCAAAGGGAGTGGGGGGAGACTGCTGTAAGGAGAAAGACTTAAAATAGTCTGTTCAGTGGCTTCAAAAGGAACTGGAAAGGTGCCCTGACTCCCATTGGTAATTACCTCCAAGTGGAGAAGATACTGGGTACTAAACCAGCAAGCAAAGCCATAACTAGAGCCAATGACTGGAAGCTGAGCACAGTCACATTCAAATTAGAAATGAGGCTCATATTTTTAATAGAAAAAATGATTAAGCATTGGAACAAACTGCCAAAAGCAATGGCGGCTCCTCTGTCGCTTGTTATCTGTAGAGCAAGGCTGGCTGCCTTGCTGAAAGATGATTCAGTCAAGCACGAGTTATAGAGCTCAATAGAGGGGTAACAGAGGGATGTAATGGCCTGTGCAACCCAGGAGGTCAGGTGAGATGAACTAATTTTCTGCCGTGGCCTTCAAGTCGGTGAGTTAAGGAAAGTGCATATCCCTGTCTTGCAGATTTAGCTCCGCAATGGCTGCTTCCTTCATCGGATAATGTGACTTGGGCGTTCGGTGGTGCAGAGCAGGGCTGTGGGGACAAACCTGCAGCACATCAGTCTGTGGGTCATTCAGATAGTGCTGCATGTCCCCACTTAGGATGGGTCTGAGACTGCGCCCCTCATCCCCTGTATCTTCTGAGGTACCTGGTGCTCATATCCAGCCTGAAAGTCAGCAGGAGAGTGGAGTTTATAAGGAGGAAAATGAGGGAGCTGCCGTTGCTGGGTCTATAGTCCAACCTTGTGCAAGGGTGCCATGGGACAGTGATGGGATGGGGATGATGGTGGCTTTCCAGATGTTTCAGACAGCCATGCTCCCTGCAACGTGGAGCTGCTCTGGCCAGTGCAGGGCGTTTAAATGAAGTGTGGGGGCCAACTGCAAACAAGCAGCCTGGAGCAAGGTGCCTGGGGAAGGGAAGGGTCGGCAGCAGTCCTGCAGAGATCAGGAGGAACATGGATCCTCGCCCTGCTCCATCCCGGCTTCCTGATGCCTCAGTTTGGTGTGCGCCCTACTCCCACCAGGAGGACCTAAGTGGCAGGTCAGCACTGGGGTATCTGCAAGGCACAAGGAAGGCCGAATGGACCAACACAGGATGAGGTGGCTCAGGGCTGAGAAAGGGAAGGGGGAAGGGAGACACGGAGGAGAGACTCATGTGAGACATGAGCCTGAACAAGAGGAAGCTCCTGCTGGCCTCCTCCAAAGGAGGGATTGACAGAGAGCTTTTGATGAGGAGCTGAATGCAGATAATGTGCCATCAAACGGTGTTGGGGAGGGAGCCAGGAGCAGCTCCCCACGAACCTCTGCCTCCAGCATGCAGACAGGATCTTGGCACAGCGTGCCCAGAAGCACTTACCTCCTTTAATGGCTGGGCAGAGCCTCCCAGACTGCCCCATTAGGAGCTGCCTCCCCAGTCAAGCTGGCACAAAGTGCTCAGCTAGCAAGCTCATGCCATGGAGCCGGTGATCCCGCCTCAAGCCCCAGCAATCCTGGCCCCTCCAACTGGATGTAAGCCAGGCACTGAGAGTGCAGCAGGGCAGTAGCCTGGTTTGGGGTGAGACCAGGTGAGTTTTGTTTCTTTTTGAAGCCGTCTCATCCCTCCAGGAGCAAGAAGAGCCATGCATTGCTCAGGGGATGCCATGCACCCTGCACATCATGCTGCCGTGTCCTTGTCCGAAGGTGCTGAAGGTGCACAGAGGGACACAGCCCAGGGCAGGAGGAATTGGTGGTCCAGGGTAGCAAATGGGCCATGTCGGGCTTACAACGGAGCTGGAGATGTGGGAGTTTGGGCTGGTGTTGCTCACAGGCAAAGCAGCACACACACACCCCCACCGGGGGCTCTCCACTTCAGAACCCTGCTTGGGTAAGCTTGCACGGGGTGGGGGGCAGAAACACAAGAGGAGGGGGATGCAGCCTGGTGCAGACCTCCAGCCAGGCAGCTTTTTCCCAAGAAGGAAACTAACAGACACGATCCAGAGCGCATATTGGCGGGAGGAGCTGGCTCTTCTCTTGCTAGGAGGGGGCCAAGTCTTGTTCACCTACCGCTCCGGCAGCACTCCCTGCTTTGCATGAAAGAGGCACTTTGATTGCTGACATCTGTAGACAATCAGATAAGAATTAGAGTTATTCCTCTCGGCATAAATGGTATTTCTAATCTCATAATCCCTTAATATTGTTCTCACCAGGATGTGGCCACTGCTAATCCCTGAGAGTTTGTTCTTGGGCAAATTTCAGGGAAGCCAGGGAGGTGCGGGAGGAGGAGTTGGCTGCCTTCCCTCCCCTCACCCCCAGGATCCCTCCCGGGTACAAAGCAGGCGTGGAAGAACCAGTCAGGCAGCAGTCCCTCCTGCTAGCTCGAGGATGCTCACACTGGGGTGGTGTTTGCAAAGCCCTTTCACTGCTGCTGCAAAAGCCCCGTGGGTCTCCCTGTCTTCATCCCTGCGCTGGGTTTGTCTCTTGGCTGGGCAACTGTGTGGCACCAGCAGCAGGCTCCAGCCTGGTTTTGCCACTTGGCTCCTTTCTGAAAGCAGAGGCTGATCCCTGAGGAGCAGCCTGGGGCCTCTATTTGTGTGCTAGAGAGGTGCAGCATATAGGTGTGGTATAGGGCTGCAGAGGCGAAGGTCCCCAGGCAGCTGAGAGTAGGAGGTGCTTTATAAGGACCTTGGTCTGCATTTGGCCCTAATTTTGCACCATTCTCAGGATAGAGAGGGGAGAACCACTTGTGTTGCTCCTTGTTCCCTGTCCTGCTGTGCTGCACTGGACACAGATGTGCCTGTCTCCAGCAATCCAACATGGCCTTCCCTCCTGACCACCTTGCAGGCACAGTCAAGGTGGGAAGGGGGCTGGAAACCTCCTGCCATCTACTGTGAATGGGCACGGATTGCCATTTTTCTGTCCTTGCTTCATTGTTTTTCCCCCAGCCTGCCCCAGCTGTGCTGCGCCATCTCCACAAGTGATCCCAAACCACAACAGGGACTTGCACACAGATTGCCAGCTGGGGTGAAATCCAGCCTGGGTGGTATCAGGCTCCCAGGAAGCCATGCAACCCTGTAGTGCAGGGATGGAAAACCTGCCCCAGATCCTGTCATGTCCTAGTGAGCAGGAGCCACGCTAGCAGCTGCGTGAGGGAGCAGCTTGCAATGCAGGGGTGAACAGAGGGCTCTGTGTGCCCATCTCTAGGTAAATTTCTGCCTTTCCTGTCTTCTGGGATTCTTCTCCTTCACAGCAGCTGTTGCTTCTCCTTCCACTTCGAGTTTTTCCCCCTTTGTATTCCTCAGACAGATTGGAGAGGCTGCACCAGTGCTTCAGCCGCGTCCTGGGCATCTCCTTCATCTTAGGAAGGTGAAGGTGTCGAAGATGGCTCCGTAGTGATAAATACTCAGCAAGTCTGCCTCTGTCCACGAGGTTTAGAGAGCCCCATGCTGACACAACGTGCCCACAGCATGGGCATGCAGCAGGGCACAGGAGGAAGCTGTTTCTCCTGTGAAGCATCCCATCACCTTCCTCTCCATGCTCCTTTCCCAGCATCACTCCCCTCTACCATGCTGAAATCTGTCCATCATTGATTGCCTTGCAGACCCGAGCAATTTGTTACTATAGCTACATTTTTTCGTGCAGGGAGAGCTCAGATCTCTGTGGGGTTGAGGTCTCCCTCTCATTTCTGCATGGCTGGAAGAAAGGAGAGGACTTAGCCTTGAGTCCAGGCAAGGATGCATGGTGACAAGATTCAGGACACAGTGGTGCAATGGTGCAACTTGTCTAGGAGTCCCTTAGTAGCAAGCACCAAAACTCAGCAAAATCCCTGGGAAGAGAGGTGTGGATGGTGTTGGTTTGTAATGAGCCAGCATAATGCCACGGTGCATTTCCCTCTGGCTCTTTGAAGGCTGGCAGTTGGACAAGAGCTGGTGGGTACCCTCATCACACTGGGAGATGTCAGTTATGGGGGAGGGATTCCTGAGGAGTTTGCCCAAAAGAAGGGGAATGAATGGGTTTTGCTGATCACTGGCAGATTTGAAAAAAATGTTCTGGAAGTCAGAGCCAGATGAAAATCTTTGGTGAATAAGGAAATCAGAAAATTAAGCGCTTAGGTTCAGGATTTTGCTCGCTTTATTTTTGTTTGATGAGGTTTTAATGAAATTGGAGGGACCTCCAAAAGGAAAAGTCCTGGAAACTCAACCCTTCATTTAAAATCACCAGAAGCAAAAAAAACTGCTGTTGTTGTCGTGTTTCCATTGGAAGAAAACAAGCTGCAAAGCAGCCACAAATGTATGTGTGCTGGTTTTGGCGCACAGCATTAAACCCCTTGGCATGGCCAGATGCCTGGTATTCACCAAGACGAGGTGCAGGGGAGGACAGTTTGCTCCATCTCCATTTGGGTGGCCCCTTGGCTGCAAATAGGCGCTGTCTGCAAGTGTGTCAGCACCAGCTGGGGAGGGGATAGGTCCATGGCTGTGGGTGGGTGAGCAAACACCCTTCTCAGCATCCCTGGGACTGACAGGGGTGCAGAGCTTCCAGGGCAGAGCAGGGGCTTACCAAGCCCTGAGACACAAGGGATGGGAAGGAGACAGATAAATGTGTTCAGTGGCACAGGGAACATGCACCTTTGCCACTTCCCGTGTTAGGATGGTGCTCTCCCTGTCCCTGGAATCTCCCTCCCTGCAGGACCACCAACCCTCTGACCAGAATCTGGCCTTGCCATGTGCTAAATCCGGGGCAGAGAGTCCCTGAGGGCAGGTAGACATCCCAACCTGGCCTGGGGGACAGCTTCATTTCCAAGCTGTGCCAGCATACTGAAAGATGCCATAGGGCGTCACATCTGTGTCGAGAGGGCAGTGACAGCATCCCCTGGACTCTGATGACCTCCAGAAGTGGATTGTCCCTGCAGACAGCCCAGTCCCTGTCTCTTAAAGCTTTTTCAACCCAGCCATTTTTCTCCTTGGGACTGGGATAACATCTCCACAGACAGACAAAGGCCCTCCTGGCTCCACTGTAATCACCCAGAGCTGCACCAGGAAAAGCAGGTAATTAAACTCAGATCCTCGTTTTTCCCCCAGTGTAGCAAGATGGCAGTCCTGCAGAGACTTCATTTGGGGCAGGGGGCAGAAATTTCATTTTTAGTCTTCCCCATAGCAGCTGCCAGTATATGGCCACTGAGCCAGGGACCTGTTCCCTCACATCCAGCCATGCCTCGCTGGCTTATCATTTCCAATCCTATCAGAAACAAAACTGCTGCTGCTTAATGCTTCATTACAGGCTGTTATGTGTCTCCTGCACTGCCCAAGAGAGCAGCAAGGAGGGCTCTGACTCTATTTAATAACTGTTTCATGGTTCCTAATTGACAGATAAAAACGCTACTAACTCAGTTTCATTGAACATAATCCATGGGCAGGAGCGGCAGTGCCCTTCTGGAGCCCGGGCGGCAGCACAGGTTTTGATCCATTATTTTGACATGGGAAATCCGTAACACACCAATCTGCCATCGCGGTGATGGGTTTACGCCTCACCTTTTTCCTCTGTTGGTTTTGGCTTTTACAGCCTTGGGGGAAGCTGATGGGGAAGGGTTTAGGAAAGGGTAGCTGTGGCAGATGGAGGAAGTGAGATGGTGGCTGGTGCTTCATTTTGGGAGGCTGTTCGTACAAAGGTCTGCAGCACCCATGGCACGACACTTCATGGTAAGGGTTGGCTTTGCAGCACATCTCACGGGCCTCCTTCTCTGATTGCCTTGGGGACATGCCTCATTCTGGCAGGTCCCCAACCCCAGGACTGTCACCCTGTGGCTGTCAGGCTGAGCCACACTTGTACCCAGGGAAAATCCACCAAGCCTTTTGGCTTTGATAGGCAAGCACCCATACTTGCTCAGATGAAACAGGGAAGGATTTATTTTTGTAAATTTGGAAACATCGGGAAAACAGGAGGGTTCTTTGTGTACTGCACAGTTAGAAGGATCTTATCAGTGCCTGGGGGTTTCCCCTTCCCCTTTCTGCTGGGACAGGTGACAAGGTGACGCAGATTTTTCCAGGCTCTGCAATGAGAAACACCAGCCAGACAAATGACTGCTCTCCTCAAGGATGCACACGCAATCGCACAGCCAAAAATGCAGGGCCAGGGTGTGCCAATACTAACAAGGAGTGTTGCAGAGGTGGGATGCAAAAGCCATGCACCGGACCTGAAACCTGCTATCCAGCCTTAACACTTGGGGATTTGCATTATCAGTTCCCACCTGAGGCTGACACTTAAAAAAAGTCTTTGGAAATTAGATTTTTCAGGGCTTTCCTTTCCAATCACAGTGGCTGTGAATTCACTTAAATACCAGCGGGGAGTCCCACAGATATTTGTGACTACTGGAGTGGTTGAATTGCACCCAACGTAGAAGCAGAGTCATTCCCATCCAGCGTGGGCAGAGGTGTAGGTGCAGAGGAGTGTTGAGGGTCCGTAGCTCTGTGCTGAGCAAAGTAAATCCAACCACATCTGAGAGCGTCCTGGGAGGATGGGAGGTTATTAGTAGCAAGCGCTTCAGGGATAACACGGAAGATATTGATTTAAATAAAAATCACCATAACAGCAGCCCTAACAGGACCCTGTGGGTCACTTGGAGGTGAATCAGAGGCAGGAGAGCTCCAGTGCTGGCACACTTGGAGCATTTCCTAGCTGCAAATACTATACTGGAGAGAGCTGGGACTGCTGCCCATGCTGCTGAGCAGCCCAGGAGGAGGGACAGGGATGGGGCGCAGGCACTGCGCCAGGGTGTGCGGCACGCATCGGGATGCCTAAGGAACATCACTGCAGTGAAGTTAGAGGCTCAACCCGCTGTGACCCTCAAAGGCAAGCTGGTCCATTTGCAGCACTGCTGGCAGAGACAGTGCCAGGAGATGGATATCCATGATCTCAGCCAGTCCCGGGGCCTCGATGGAGGTTGGATTCCCATGGTGTGAGTCAGCTGCATTCTTCCCAAGGGTCAGCGAACTGTGCTGGGCTTTGACAGCCTCGGCTGTCTCCGGCTTCAACTCTTGCGGTGATTAACTGCACTAAGGATGTTCGGGTTGGGTGGATAAAGCAAAGGCTAAGAGGCTCCAGCCATGTGGGGACAGCTTCACATCCATGGGAGAGGAGAAGAGCAGTCCCTTGGTCACCCTTCATACCAGGAGTGCTTTTATCAATGGGATGTGAAGGGGTGATAAAATGCTCCCAGCTCTTTCCATAGACAGTTAATCCATCACTGGATTTGTTGTTAGGGAATCCGGCACACCCATACAGTTCCTTGTAGCCAGCTACAACTCACAATCCATGGTACAGCCACCTGCAATGCCAACTGCCATCATCGTGACACAGAGCCATGTCATGCCATGCCATCGGCAAATGGGGACATGATGCAAGATAATAGCCAACCTGTTGAGATAAAATGAGTCTCAGCATGTAACAGAAGGGTTTCTCCACTCCAAAGATTTTTCTGCTGGAAGTATTTGGCTTGTGCTTTTCTCCAAATGAGTGTTTACTCACAATCACTGTGCTTCCACGGGCATCAGGCATTTTGCAGAGGAAACATCCCATGCCACATCCCATGCCCTTCAGCTTTCCCATCAAGTGTGATGGGCAGACCATCTGCAGGACCTCCAGCACAGTCCGTGGGGGACATACCAAGGTGGCTTTGTGTTACCAGACCCCTGTTACTGAGTCCTTTCCTGCTCAAGGGAATTTAAACCACCTGGAGCAACTCTCTCATCCAGGACACAGCTTCCCTAGGGCCAGCCAGCAGCCTGGTACTTGCATTGAGCAGCATGTGTCATATGCAGGGCTCAACCCAGCGCATTCATGTATTACCGTGGGTGAATGGAGATAGTGATTCAGCTTGGATCCTGCCCACTGGGCTGTCTCAAGGAGTATTACAGACCTGATCCTCATCAGCTACTCCCTGAGGACCAGAGAAGATGGACAAACCCACCTACTTGGGGTAGCTGCAAATTGTGCTGCTTCTGGGACTGGACAGATGCTGGGAGCTCTGGCAGGACCTCCCTAGTGCTTCGTGTGGGGTTTCTGCTTTGTGGTACCACAGTCTCTGCTTGTGCTTGGGCTCTGCTCAGTGATAGTCATTTGGGTTTAACATCCCCATTAATGATGGGCATGGGGTGTTTCCAGATCAGTGCAATCTTCCTTCAGGCTCATGGTGCAGTGCTGCTGAGGTTTTGCAGCCCTCCAGCAACACCTCAGTGCTCTGCACCTACCTTGAGGTGCTCACTTCAACACAGAAAACCCCAAATGGTGCAAAACCAACAGAGATGCTGCCCAAGCAGCCAAAATCCAACTGTCTGGGGCTGCACAAGCCCTACTGTCAGTGAACCCCAGACTGAGGTACCAGGAACCTGGGGTCAGGCAACATCCACAGCAGGAATAGGGATATTTCTGCCTCTCTTGGAGGCTGGGACACTCTCCAGACAAACCACTTAAGTTCAGATTTTCACTAACCCACCTCACTTCCTTGCAGCCATGGGCCCTTTTTCTCATGGGAGCCCTCAACTGACCAGGTCTGCTGGAAATACAATACAGCAAAGAGGAGACAGTCTCAGAGGTCCTGGAGTGTGTGGAAGAGAAACTTCCTGACACAGCTGGTGAGGGAGTCAACGAGGGAAGGTGCCTGGTGGACCTGTTGTGTGTGAACAGAGAAGGACTTGTGGGGGATGTGATGGTTGAGGACCTTCTTGGGCATAGCTATCACTAAGTGACAGAGGTTTGATTCATGGAGAAGTCAGGAGGGGGATCAGCAGAACGGTTACCTTGGACTTCCAGAGGGCAGACTCTGGCCTGTTTAGGAGCCTGTTGGACAGAATCCCTTGGGAGGCAGCCCTGAAGGGAAAAAGAGTCCAGGAAGGCTGGACATTCTTCAAGAAGGAAATCTTAAAGGCACAGTAAAAAGCTGCCCCCCTGTGCCAAAAGACAAGCTGGAGGGGAAGACAACCAGCCTGGCTGAACAGAGAACTTTGGCTGGAACTCAGGAGAAAAAGGAGAGTTTGTGACCTTTGGAAGAAGGGGCAGGCCACTCAGGAGGACTACATGGATATCATGAGGTTTTGCAGGGAGAAAATTAGAAGGGCCAAGGCCCAACTAGAACTTTACCTGGCTACTGCTGTAAAAGGCAATTGAAAATGCTTCTATTAGCAACAAAAGGAGAGCTAAGGAGAATATCCATCCTTGTTGAATATGGGGGGAAACACAGTGACAAAGGATGAGGAAAAGGCTGACGTACTTGATGCCTTCATTGCCTCAGCCTTTAATAGAGAAGGTGTGTCTCCCATGAGATGGAAGACAGTTATGGGGAGCAGAATGAAGCCCCCATAATCCAAGGGGAAATGTCAGTGCCCATCTACACCACTTGAACACCTACAAGTCCATGGGACCAGACGGGATCCACCCAAGGTTACTGAGGGAGCAGGGGAACTGTTCACCAAGCCACTTTCCATCATCCATCAGCAGTCCTGGCTCACTGGGGAGGTCCCAGTTGACTGAAGGTTGTCAAGGTGACACCCTTCTACAGGAAGGGCTGGAAGGAGGATCCTGGGAACTCCAGGCCTGTTAGTCTGACTTCAGTGCCAGGGAAGGATATGAAGCAGATAATCTTTGGTGTCATCACGTGGCACATACAGGACAACCAGGTGATCAGGCCCAGTCAGCAGGGGTTTATGAAAGGCAGGTCCTGCTTGACAGAACCTGATCATCTCCTTCTGTGACAGGGTGACCTGCTTGGTGGATGAGGAAAAGGCTGTGGATCCTGTCTACCTGGACTTTAGTAAAGCCTTTGACACCGTTTCCCACAGCATTCTCCTGGAGAAACTGGCAGCCGATGGCTTGGATGGGTATACGCTCCGCTCAGTTAAGAACTGTCGGGATGGCCGGGCCCAAAGTGTTGCGGTGAATGGAGTTAACCCAGCTGGCAGCCGGTCACAAGTGGTGTTCCCCAGGGCTCAGTGCTGGGGCCAGCTCTGTTCAATGTCTTCATCAATGAGCTGGACCAGGGGATCGAGTGCACGCTCAGTCAGTTTGCAGATGACACCAGGTTGGGTGGGAGTGTGGATCTGCCTGAGGGCAGGAAGAGTCTTCAGAGGGATCTGGACAGGCTGGATCCATGGGCCGAGGTCACTGTGTGAGATTCAACAAGGCCAAGTGCCGTGTCCTGCTCTTGGGTCACAACAACCCCTGCAGCCCCTCCCTGCGAGAAAGACACGGAGGGGCTGGAGCGTGTCCAGAGAAGGGAACGGAGCTGAGGAAGGGTCTGGAGCACAAGTCCTGTGAGGAGGGGCTGAGGGAGCTGGGGGTGTTCAGCCTGGAGAAGAGGAGGCTCAGGGGAGACCTTATTGCTCTCTACAGCTCCCTGAAAGGAGGGTGCAGAGAGGTGGGGGTTGGTCTCTTCTCCCAAGGGATAAGTGATAGGACAAGCGGAAACAGCCTCAAGTTATGCCAGGGGAGGTTTAGACTGGATATTAGGAATAATTTCTTCACAGAAAGGTTTTTCAGGCATTGGAATGGGAATTACCCACATGTCAAAAATATTCACCTTTTTTCTTTGTTGAATATCAGTGGCTTTGGCTGCATTTGCGTGGGTTCATGCTGGCAGATGAAGGGTTGGGATAGTTGGGTTGAGCACACCAGCAACACCACTGAGCCACAGCCACCCTAGCTTTGCACATCATGCCCATCCTGCCCGACAAAGGCATTTAATAGGTATCAGGTTTGCGAAGTTCATGGGTTTTCCAGCACAAGTGCATTGGCTATATTCCCTGTACAGCCTTGAAAACACTGCAGTCATGTATCCCATGTAGAAGACAGGCTCGAATGCCAGCTGGTGATTTGCCTTCCCTGCATGCCTGTCTGTTCCCATCAAGTACAGCAGGAGCAGAGACAGTCTGCTTGGCCCATCAACCTCCCTTCCAGGTGTTTAAAAATGGATAAGGGCAACCCTGAGAGCATTAGCCCAGCCCTTCAGAGAGGTGAATCCATCCAGCTCTCTGTGGCCTTTCGGCAAGGCCTCTTTCCCCAGACTTGTCCTGTCTTCTGATCCTGCTGGCTATCCTCCCCAACTCAGGGCTTGGGGAGGGCAGGATCTACCCCACACACCTCCATTGCTCGGGAAAAGGCAACTGGAGGGGATTGCAGGGTTGAACAAGCACAAGCTTGTGCATGTTGGAGCAGAAACAGGTTCTGGGCCAAGGTGGTCAACATGGGGACATTTCATTAAAGCCACATGAGGAAAGGGCTCTGCAGCTGCAGGCAGCTGCAGGCAGGCACGACCCCCATGGGAACACCATTAGCATCCCCTGTCCTTAACACCATCGGCACTAACACCTCTGGATTACAAGCAGCACAGGGTCTCTAACAGCCTTGTTATCCCAATAGCTCCCCAGCAGCTGCTCCAGCAACGGGCACAGCCTTGTCCCTGAGCATCAGTGCGCAAGAGTTGAACCTATGACTCAAATTTGCTGAATCCTTCTCCATTTCATGTTTCGAGAGGCATCCCACATCTTGGGAGGCTTTGGCCACGCTGAGGCCAACATCCCCATCTTCAGTATAAACCCCCAGCTCAGGCAGAACCTTCCTCCCGTCTCCATTTCTTTGGGATTTTGGGTGACTTTCCTTACTGAGATCTGTTGGTAGAGTTACTTTTAATAGCACATACGTGATGTGGAGTGGGATAGACCACTCTGGCTCTGGCTGGCACGTTATAAATCTTGGCAAAAAAAGAAAATGCAAAGGGCCAGGAGGGTGGGGGTGAAAATAAGCAGAAGGAAGAAACCGTTTTCCCAGAGCCCAAAGCAGGCAGGGGTGGGGAGCAGGAAAGGCAGGGTCGTATGGTTCGCTGGGGCAGAGTGTGCAGTTGTTTATACTGGAAATGAGTTTCTGTTTATTGCAAACTATGGTGGGGAGACCACAAAGTGAACGTAAAACAAAATGGGAAGGGTGTGGGGAAAGTCAGGGGAGGGGGAGCGGGTGCCTTTGACAAACTCCAGAAGTCACGTCCAGTAATAAATCAAGCCAGGATCCGTCCCGGGATACAGGACCCAGAACATCTGCTTGGGTTGCAGGGAAGCTGGGCAGACGAGGAGGGCTTTCCCAATGCTGCCTGGGGCCGGGCCACGGGATGGGGGCTTGTGCAGTTTAGCCACCCATGGATACTGAGCCTGGTGATGCTCATGTGCAAGCAGAGCTGGACTGAGCACCTGGGTTCACAAGGATGCACGAGGAGATGCGCACAGGGCCGAGGGATTCAGCAGACATCCTCAGTCAGCCTCTCCATCTCTTGGCTGCTCTGTACCTCGTTTCCTCAGCTGTAAGGTGGCACAGGGTGCTTTTCTCTCATTTATCACTTCTCCCAAGCTTTGCAGCAAATACCAGATGGGAAGGCAACTCCTGCAACGTCTCAGAGCTGCGGCATGCCATAGGTGCCATTGGGCAGGGAGGTCCCCTGCCCTCTCCCAGGGCAGCAGGACTTAGTGTGTTAATGAGGCTGCTGGTGAAATCAGAGACAAATCTCCCAATAACCCCAAGGGGGTCAGCATCACATACATTCTTTGTACAGGCTTTGAAGGTATTAACTGCTAAGGATTTTGTTTTGACATCTGAATCCAGCTGCATTGTTGTGAGAAGCCCTCGCAGATTATTGCTCTAGACCGACCTTTCATATATAATCTATTGCCGTGGGTTTAGTGCTTCAGAAGGAGTGATGGACATTTGTTTTGCAGGTTTAAGCATTCTCCTCTTCTTCTTCCTTTTCTTTTCCCCTTCCCTGGAAAATGGATCCTATTAACTGCTGCAGATGACACACCAATACATTTGCAACCCATTTGGCTGGGCTGCGTTCGGGCTACAGACTTCTCCGAACATCCAAGTAAAGCATCAGGATGGGGAGGAGAAACAAAGACTGTGCATCAGCCCTCCAGGCTCTTGCCCAGTTCTTGCACTTCCAACCCCATATTAGAGCAGAAAGCAGGAGGGATGGCCACAGGGATGCGTGTGTAAGCTATGACCTCAAAAGTCATTTGTATTTCATTATGTCAGGCGATGGCTGAGCAGTGCCCTAATGCCGTAGGTGCTGACACGGGAACTGCATTCCAAAAATGCCCATGAACAACTTTCTGGGCATGCGGCAGGTACCAAGATGTGCCTCCAGCATCTCCTAGTTGCAGACAAACTCTAAAGCTTCCCATACTGGATCCTGGGCAGATGCAATTCCATGTCACTGCTGGAAAGGTCAGAAACTTTGGCAACATCACAGCACTTCTCCACTTACTCCAGATGTGCTCCTTTGCTTCCCATGCTGCCTTGCTTCCCATGCTGCTGGTGACAGGTATGCCATGGGACAGGCCTAGCTGCATTGGCATTAACCCCACCAGAGCTGCTTTCTCTGCTCCAGAAGAGGACGACAAGGTATTTGAGTAAAACCAGACTACCCTGCCCTGTCTGGTTTACCCCTGTGCGTCCTTGCAGCTCTCATCTGCGGGTAAACCCCAGCTCTCAGACCTGTCCCCGCTGCACACCTCATCTCAGAAGGATTCTGAGCCGCCTGCATGTGTCAAGGGGAGAGTTGCCCCTGTTGCAGGGGGCCTTCGCAGTGCATGCAGCATCAGTGCGCTGCCAGTCCATGACATGGCAGTGGAGCTCATCTAAGCCCGGACACGGCAGCAACCTTCTGCTGCTGGCAAGGTCCAGACCATGGGGCTTGCTCTTCTGCAATTTTCCGTGCAACACTTCACAGAACGCAGCAAAATCCTTCAGTGACTCTAATAACGTTTCCCTCCAAAGCTCTAGGGTACTTCTCCTCCCGTCTCCGCGAAGTCACGCTTCAGGTTTGCTGAAATCCTATCAAATACCTCCTGAAATCCCCTGGAGCCCCTACAACAGTTTATTGAGAGTCCAGGACTGTTTGACCTTGGAGGGGGTGAGAAAGGCAGGGGAAGAAAGAGCAGCCCTGGGCTTCCCTGCCAAACTCCTTGATCCTGTGCTGAGCATCTAGCAAGCAGAGACCATGACCCAGCCAGGAATCAGTCCCAGCCCATCGGTGGGGTATCTGGGCACCAAGCCCTCTTCTCCCCTCTGCCAAAGGTCCCTTGAGGGTCTCCTGATGCTCAGAACAGTGCTGCTGTGTGCGCACTGTGGTGCCTTCGCAAAATATGCTCACATCACCTGTACCCGGTGCCTGTCTTGGCCCCCTTGCCCTTCCCAAAAGAGATTTGGGGACCTCTGGGTGACAGCTCCGTCCCCGGCTCTGCTGCTTGGCATTTGGAGAAGGGAAATAATTAAAATATTTATAACAATAATTTTAATAACAATAACCGCTTGGGTTTTGTTGTTTGCTGGAAGAAAATCAGAGGATGTGTGAGAAGCAGCTGTCCTCCGTGAGGAGGGACAGGCTGGCTGAGGGTCCAGGTTGTTGCTGCCAGAGCAGGGCCAGTACCAATGCTGCTCTTGCCACCAATCTGGTGCCGATGCACTCAGAAGTACGTTCGCTTCTGGGGGTTTTGTTATTAAAAGGCCATCGATAAATTACAGGGAGTCCAGACAAAAATTGATTAAAGGATTAGAAGATAGTGTATGACCTAAAGGGAGATTAAGGGAACTTGGTGAGGTGCTCGCCACAGAACGAAGGTGGGGGAAGTGGGGAGGAAAGAAAATTAAAACAACCTTGCAAAGATTTTACAGGTGATGATTAGAGCAGGTGAAAACAGTTGCTGTGAGTAATCAAGTTGGTTTGTGCTTCATGCTTTAGTTTGAAAATTGTGGGCTCTCAGGTCTGTGGGAAGGGGCTCCCTGAGCCCCTCGAGCTGTTCAAGCTGCCCCGGGCATACACACCAGGAGCCTCCTGCAGGGTTTGCTCACTGCCACTCCTGAGGATTTAAGCACTGAGCCAGGAATTGAGGAAGATGAGCATAATTTTCCTAAGTCAAAGAGCCTTTATTTAGCTCCATTTCTTTACAGATGAGCTGAATAATGGGACCTCCCTTGAAGTGGGCTGAGTTAAGGATGTGGCTATTACTTCCAAATGCAGTAACTTCTGGGGTTGTGTGTCTTACATCATCCCAAGGACCTCATTGCCATAAGATAAGAATGAGGTCAGGGCCCAATTCAGGCCTGAGGATAAAAAAAAAGCCATTTGTAATGAGGGCAGTGGTGTTAGCCGAGCTGGTATCTCAGCCCACCCCTTCCAGAAAAGCCACACTCCTCTGTGTTTCGACCCCTTGAAGGATATCCTTTGGGTGAGCTGCAGAGACTGCTGCTCAGAATTTGGGCTCCCTCCTCCTCCTTGCCCCCACCCCATGGTACCAGAAGCACAGGGGAGGATTTAGACCTGAGCTGGGGACCTCCTGCTGTCAGTGACATACCTGACTGGTATTTTGTCAAATCCAGAGTGGGCAGCTAAGGACTGGTGTGGAGACCTCATTTTCTGGGACAAATTAAGCATCTTCCCTGATGCATGTCATTAATGGGCTAGCAGCATCCCTGAGCAGGCTGAACAGCACCACCAACCAGAGCCACCCCCTGGGGTGTCCCTCTCAGCCCCATCCCCACCAGAGTCTGGTGCTGTCATTTTCCAGGGTATATTATATGAAAGGTTCTGTGGGATGGGCCATGTACCTTCACTAGACATGCCAAAGAGTCTGGCTGCTGCTGTGAGCACTCACACAGATTTGATGTGAGAACAGCGCAGAAAGAAGCCATATGAGGTTCCTTATGGTCCTGTGTCAGCTCCTATAGTCAACTCTGGCATCTCTTGCGGGACCTCTGGCTCGCAAGGTGCCTGCAATTGGTTTCCCAGCAGGACTGCATCAATGCCACAAAGCTGGGCAAAGCAACCAGCACTGAGGGGGGGCGGCGAGGGCTTTCACATGCAAAGGGATGCTTTGTCCCTGAGGCTGAGGGACAGGCACAGGCTGCAGATCAGCCCCACAGAGTAACACAGCACCTCATCAGGAGAACAGTGGAGTGGAGCAGAAGGGCAGTCCCAAGGATATGGGATGCCGGGGTATGCTGCATCCGTGTGAGCAAACCCAGGTGAAATTTGGACGGCCAAACACAGGGTCAGCAAATGGCTCCGGTGCCTGTGCAGGCACCCGGCGCCCAAAGGGTTCTTTCAGGTGCCCTGTCCCAACTGAATCCAAGGTGGAGCAGCCAGTGTATCCTGGAGGGCACTATGGGATCTGCCCTCTAAGGAGATGGAAACACAGCCTGCAGTGTTTCCTCTAGCAAAATGTGGGAGAAAAGAGGAGAGGGTGGCTTTCCATAAACGTTGAAGGAAAGGGTTTTTTCCTGCAAAAGCCAGTGCAAGAAGAAAGTGGATGGGGTGTCTGTCTGATTACTAACTGCTGCGATCAGCTCCTCCTCTTACTCAGGCAGGGAAGAAGTCCAGAAATATCCCTTTCATTCCTCCAGAGAATGGAAATCTTTTACTTCTTTCTCTGCATTGCCCATGGGCTGAGAGACACCTCTGCCAGCAGGTACCCACTCACTGGGGTAGTGCAGAGAGAAGCCTGGGGAAGAGCAGAGCAGAGAATGGGACATATCCAGGCTGCTTCTCGAGAGGGATGAAGAGAGGCATTTTTGGAGAGCTGCTGGCTGCTAGAGGCAGCCTGCACTCCCCGGTGGAGAGTGATAGCTGGTAATATTTGTGGCTAGCCTGTTGCTCAGTACATGACAAAGTGCTTGTAGCTTCCCTCTGGAGGCTCGTCCTGGACAAATATACAATTTCCAGGAGTTCTGGTGGGACGGCTTTGCTGAGGATACATGGCTGCTGATGGTCCCAGTTGTGTCTGATTGCACCTGGTATTTTCCCTGCCTTTTCCATCTGGAGAGGCCGGGAGGATGGATTGCTTTCTTGCAGCCTTTAAATAAGGTGATGGAGGGGGCAGAGGTGTTGCATGGTGTAGATCTCACAGGGTTTTTGTGCCTGGAGCTGGGAAAAAAGGGAGAAGGGGATGCTGAGTTCTCTTCTGCAAGCCCTGCAGGCATGGAGGCAGAGGGCTGCCATGGCACGGACCCTCAGGCTCCCCAGTACCTGTCAGGGAGCAGCTGCTGGGAGACCCATGCAGGTGCTAGGAAGCATTTTCCCCATGTGTTGCCTTGGCAGGGTGCATTCAGCACCATGTTGAGGAGACAGGTCCCCTGGAAGCAGAAACTATTTTGTCAGAGAGTGGAAAATCCCATACAATCCATGCCCCACATCCTTCCTGGCCACTTTATAAGGGATAGGCACAGCATTTGTGTGGGAGCTGCAGGGGTATCAACCTCTCCTCCCCAAACCCCAGCAGTGGAAAGCCCCACGGCTGCACTGGGAAAGCAAAAAGCACATCAGCCCCCTGTCTGCGCAGGGGCTGCAGACCCTTCCCCTCCAGCTGGGCATGGCAGCCTGGTATCTCGAGATGCTGCAGCCCTGACCTGCAGTCAGGACCTGCTGTCCATCTCCAGAGGCTCCCTTGGCTCCATTTGTCATCACCTTCCCCTGAGACCTACACAGTCCCTTACCCCACACCATTCTTTGGGTCTCCAGGATCTGGACCGAGGCCCGGCATGCTCAGTCCCAGAGCAGCCGGTAACAAGGTTTGGTCATTACTGCCCGGGGCTATGTGCGAACCAGTGACCTGACTCTGAAATGGTTTATGTTACATGCAAATCCCCTCGCAGAGGTGTTGGGGGAGGAAAGCCGGCCTCGCCGTGAACTCCCCAGGCTGGAGAGCAAACCCCAGCGCTGCAAAGGGCTTCCTGTGCCCGGCACACTCACCGTGCTGTCATGTCCTGCCTTGCTGGTGTACCCGTCCCGGGTGTGCCGCACCGAGCACCACGGCCCTGGCCTCACTTAAGGCCTGGCGCTGCTACCGTTATACACAAAACAATAATCAGCTGCCGTAACGAGGACACAGAGTAGCTGAGCTGGCTTCCCTGCTGTTGTGCCGGCTCCAAGTAGAAACAGCTGCATTTGGTTTGGTTAAATGTTTTATTTACTCCCAATTATCCCAGATAACAGACTTGCTTTCTTCTGTTCAATATTTAATACTGTTTCGGAGCAAAGCTTCTTTGCTTTGCAGTGGAGGGCGGGGAGGTTGGGAGGGACTCTCAGCCATGGTGGGATCTCAAGCGAAGGCTGGAGGCACCCAGCATCCATGCTGCATGGTGGTCCCTAAGGCATCCATCCCAGCATCCCAGCCCATGGGGATAAGATCACCTGCAGCAGCACAGTTGGGTTTGGGGTGCTGGTGTGCTGAGTGGGATCTCCAGGGACCTCTATGGGCATTGTCCTGGAGCAGCAATGCTGCCCAGCACCCACACTGGCAGAGGGAGTCTGCTGTGCGTCTGGGAGCAAGGGGATCTATCACGAGTGCCAGAGGCCTGATAACTTCACCTGCCCAAATCACCTTCCCACAGCATCCTGCACTTTGGGGAGCATGAAGAGGGCTGCCATGCCAGCTGCCCACCCCACCCCATGGTTGCCAGAGCCCCTCTCCTCTTGCTCTTTCATCTTGCTGCTTAACCAGGCTTGCTTGCTAATTTTTTGAAGACTTGAGAGCTGTCAGGTTTGAAGAGCACCTCTGCTGTGCTGCGAATAGCATGGCCTCGTGCAGTGCAGGATGAAGCAAACTCCAAAGAGCCTGTTATCACGCTGTCCTGCTGCGAGACAGCTTTTAGGGCTAGGAGCTTGCACCGTGATTTGGGCTTAAGGCGGGGATCTGAGCTCTCTCTCCTCTATGAGTAATGCCTCACCCAAAAATTTACAGCACTGCCTCTCGACACACGTGCTGAATTTTCTGCAAGGGAAATGAGAAAATCCATAGCTTGGTTTATGAGCCCTAATCAGTGTAAAACAGGGCCTTTAAGAAATTTATCTTTTGCTGAGTCCACCCTTTTCTCTGGCACCTTCTGGGGAATAAATTCTTGCTCTTTGAGGCTGGGGGACTCACTCTTAGATAGCAGCAAGGCCAGGAGACTTTGGATACAGCCGCAGGTGTCCCTGACATGTTTTGGGAGCTTCCAGGGAGATGCTGCAGCATGAGGGTGTTGGGTATGGGTTAGGCACCAGCTGAATGTGGGCATTTATGGTGTTTGGCTGGGATGGCTCGCACTCCAGAGGGATGTCTTCAGTGTCTGATTTCAAGGGGGAGGAATGTCCCCTGAAAATGTCCCTTGCTAAGCTTGGGGTGGCTTAGACTGACTGGGAGAGACCTATACCCAGTCCCCCATCACTTGTCCCAGGTCACCCAGGAGGTCAGTGGAGGATGAGCCCATCTCACCCCAAGCCTGTGCATCCCTGGAGTCTCTAATACTCTCTCACACAAATTTTGCTGCATTAATTAAGAAGAAAACAAAAATCAAAACCAAAACACAACCCCACCAACCAAACTTACTTAATACTTCTTGAGGAAGTGGTGCTTAAGAACATGATGTTCCCAGCGTGCAGAAGCACAACACAGAGAAGCATCGCCCGCCTCTGTACCCCCCCACTGCTGGTCCCCTGCAGCCCTCCTCATCCTCACCCTTGTCCAAGAACAGCCTAGGCAAGGGGTAACAGAGCAAAATCAGAGCCTCATCTCCCTCCCTTTCTCCAGCAACAAAACACAGCTGCATCCCAATGTTTGGGACCGTGGAAGAGACCACCCCCAGCCACAGCCATGCTACACTCTAGCACAGGTGGTGCACTGCAGGCGGATGCTCCCCTGGTCCACTGGGCAGCAGAAACATGATTTATTCGTCACTGTTTTCTTTGCTGTTTCCTACTAGCCTGCCATACACAGACAATTTTAGAAAAACAGTGTTAGATAGATAATACATCCTGCTTGCAGCCGGTGTGTGCATAACAAAAGTGCGTAAGTGCGTGGACGGAGGCGCAGTGTATGCTTATCTTGTGCACGTGTGCCCGCGTGCCCGGGGCTGGCATCCCACACCCAAGTGGGTCCTCATTGCACCCTCCAACCTCTGCAGCTTTGCCTTCGGTCACTTGGGTGTTGTCTTACTTATCGACACATACCCACCACCTGCAAGGCCAAGGCTGTGGTGTGAAAAAGTCAGCGGGTGAGGAGCTGAAGTGTTTGTTAAACACAGGCAAGAGATGGGGCAGCAATCCTACCATGGTCACTGGGGAGAGGCAGGGATGCTGTCAGGAGTCTGACAGCAGAACAGCACCAGTGAGGGGGTTGTTCTGCAGTGTGGGGCAGCATGGGTGTCCTGCCCACGTGTAGGCAGGCTGTGTCGTGGCTGTAGCTCTAGCACAAGCACATGCTGCTGTCATGGACTCCAGAGGCTTTGCTGGCCCAAGACCAGGATGATGAGTTATGCAGGTGACCCCACAAGCATGCTGTAGGAGCGGTATCCCCCAGCAGCTCTGAATGTGCCCCAAGTGCACCAGAAGAAATACTTTCTACAGAAGTGTTTGAGAGGCCTCTTAAAACTTTTATTGGTACTATTTTTTGTATCCCTCCACCTGTGGAGCAAGTCATCTTTAGTACCTTCAGCCCTCAGCAGGAGAGGAAAATTATAACTGATCCATTTCAGAAACCTCTAAAAATGACCTAAAATAACTTTTCTATATATAAAAACGCCATGATTTTAATGTCCATTATCTCATGACCTAGCAGGGCTAGGAAAAGCTGTTGTAGATCATTTTTAGTGGTTTCTAAAATTGATTGGTCACACTTCTCCCCTGCACAGTGGGACTCAGGGTACAAGGACGACTGGACTTCAGAGATGGAGAGCGAGACAAAAATCTATGTCTGCTGATGCATCCAGAGCTGCTTCATCCTTGAGAACCACTTGTTGTGCTCTCCCCAGCTGAGCAGAAATGCTGGAGCTGGTCAAGGACAGCTATTTCCAACAAGCTGGAAAGACAGCAATCAAATGGATGCAAAGCCTATGGTGGGAAAGCCAACCCCATCCCTGTGGGATCTTCAGAGACAATGACCCTGACACTGGCTTTTGCTGTCTGACACAGCTCTGAATTTTGCTGGAGCACCACACATCTTGCAGGCAACGTGCGCAGGTGGGATGTGCCCGGCTGTGTCGCAGCCTTTCATTCCCTTGCCCCAAGCTTTTGCAGCAAGGCTGGTTGCAGCCCAAGCCACTGGGAAGCCGCCACAGCCGGGCATTAAACATGCAGGGTTTGCCGAGAGGACATCAGCAGAGCGCGTGGGAGAAGTGGCTTCCTGCCATGCGAGAGGTTAATAGACAGATTAGAGAGGGCAGGCGCTGTTTGCAGTGAAACGAAAGGAGGTCTGCCTTTACAGAGTTCAGCAGCTCCATGAGGCGATGGGGAAGTAAATATTTGCCAGGATTAGGGAGGCTGCATGCATGAGCCCGGGGTGAAGTTGCCCATGCAGGAGCAGCGTGTTGCTTGGGTTGTTTTCAGCATCGGGCAGGGGCTGAGAGCTGGACATCAGCAGGGGGAGGATGGAGGAGGCTGGAGCGGGACACCCTGCATCCAGAGGCACTGCCCAAAGCCTCAGGGCAGAACAAGCCTTTAATGCTCCACTGATAGCTTTGTTTTCCTCTGCTGCTTTTCTTGCTTTCTCCATCGGCCCGACGGGCTGGCCCACCTCCAAAGACAGCATTACAGAGCGCCGGATCGATTGGAGCCTGCAATTTTATTTGCTCTCTTTAAGAGCCTTTGATGGGCAGGATGATCTGTGCTGGCGAGTGCCTTTCCTGGGAGAGGAGAGGAACAGGACTGCAAGCCACCATCCCCCTTGGGAAGATGGGGACCCTGCCACCAGCTTGGAGAAGACACCATGGCAGGGTGGGCAAAGACAGCCCCCCTGATGCACTGTGGCAGCTGAGAAGGGACTTGCAACCCTCTCCCTCATGGTGCCTGGTGGCCATGGTCAAGGGCACATACATGGTGTCATGATCACAACCCCGAGTGGCACAACGCACTGTCCCTGCACTTTCCCATGTGGGGTGCACTTTCTGCCTATCAAGGTGAGAAGTGGGGCAGTTGTCTGGCATTCACCTCCCAAAACGCCTGTGGCTCTGGGACTGATGGCTCTTTGGACAGATGAAAGTGGCAGGAGTATCCCCACAAAATATCTTGTCCCTGCCCAGAAAGAGAGAACGATGGCTGGGGTGAGAGAGGCTTCATACAACAGCATCCCTTCAGCTGCAGCAGGCTGAGGATGTGCCATGGACACCAGGATGGCAGAGATAGGAGGGTCATTTTTTCCTCCTTCTCCAGGGTCTCCTTCCACATGTGGCTTTCTAAAAGGTACCAGAGGATGAAAGGTGGAGGATGCTGTGGCCACAGAGGATAGGGGCCAGTCTTGGAGCAGAGGACAGGATCTTCAGTGCATTCAAGGCTGTGAAAATGGGCTGCTGCAGAGTGGGGATGGAAGCAGGAAGCAGGTTGGGCAGCCCCCCTTTTCCCAGCAAACCAAACCTGGAGGGTTTGCCTGTCCGGTCCGCCTTAGCAGAGGAATTAGCACAGATCACCAAGAGCCAGATCCAGAGTAATACTGGAGACAATAGAGATTAATTATCCTCAGATGGACTAATTACAGCTCAGCAGCATCTGGGCAGTGTGTGTAGGGCAGAACCCCCTCCTCAGGACCGTGCAGGACCTCAGGGATGCTCGCAGAAGCCTCGTCTGCCTCTGCTCGGCATCCTGGCTGGCTTCTGGTGCGGGACAGCTGAGCACAAGCAAGTGGGCAAGAGGCCCACGGTAGCATCCCCAGTATCCATCCCTCCCCTCCAACCCCGCAATATTTCCAGCCGTGTTTGCGGGTGGTGTTAGCCCACACTGCCACCACGCGGTCACTCGGACCCTAAAGGCTGACCCTAAATCCCCTGCACCCTCTCAGGCCCTCCGAAACACCTCCTGGGAGCCCCCAACCCCTCCATATTGCCTCCCTGCCAGGGGCGATGCTGCCCTGCCTTTGCTCCCTCCTCACCCCGGGGGCAGCTGTGGGGCGGGGAAGGGGTTAAGGATCCGGTGAGGAAGAGGATGGAGCTGTAGCAGGGATCATCAGGCCCTGGTCTCTGGCCTTGCGATTAACCACTCTGTTTTGCTGCAAGGGTCTGCTTGAATAATTTAGCTGGGAGACTCATTAACCAGGCTCTGGCCCTCATCTGCCGGCTGAAGGCTGAAATAGCCATTAGGAGGAACACGTGTCATGGGCCAGCACAGCCCCCCCTCCCTGCCAGCCCTTCCCTCTCCCTCTCCCTCTCCCTCTCCCTCTCCCTCTCCCTCTCCCTCTCCCTCTCCCTCTCCCTGACTCTGCTGCCCTTGGCTCCCTTGTCATCTGCCTGCTCCCTCTCCATCCCAGCCCCAGCAGTACTGGCATACGTGCAAGCCCCGCGCCTCAGTTTCCCCTCTGTCAACTGCTGCAGCTGGAGCTTGTGCATCCCCCAGAAAGCCTTTCTGGCAATACCCAAGTGCTCTGCCATGCAATTCTGAGCCAGGATCCTGGCAGCCCACCCTGGCAGTCCATGCTCACAGCAAACTGTCTGGGCTGGCCCTCTCCAGAGGGCACAGTCAGGCTGCTGTTTCTCATCAGGGCCCTGCTCTGGTCCTAGACACATCCCCGAACATGTTACACCAGTGAGACTTGGGTTGCACCTGAGTGGGGCTGAGAGGACCTCCAGGAAACTTGTAGCTCCACAGGGCTGCGTACTGAGTAGGGATTTGCACTGACTCGGCTGCAGGGATGTCCCATTTTGCACTGATGTCTTGAGGCTTTGGCATCGTCCTGGCACTGCCAGCTCACTGGCACCCTTAGTTGACTCACTGCAACGTTCACTCCTCTGACACAGCATGCAGAGGGGCGTTAAGGTTGGTACATGGCTTCCCTGCATCAACATCAGCATGGGCTCCACAGCAGGACATGGTGCATGCACAGTGCCACGGGACTTGTGATTTGCCCTTGGGGGGAGGAGTTCCCCAGCCTAGGGTTGTTCCCTGAACTCTTGCATCACTACATCCTGGTTTGCATCTCATTTTCAGAGGCCAGGACTGCAGTGGTGAGCAGCGATGTTCATGCTGAGGCTGCCAGGTCTGCTAGGCTTGTTTCAAAACCTCTGCTTGGAAAGAAGAACATGTCCCAGGACATCCTGGGTGGATGCATGGGTCTGAGGGCTAAGGAAGGAAGGAAAAGAGGGATCACCACAGGTTCTGACCGCCTTTCTAAGAGAACCCTGGTGAACATCCAGCCCAGGGAGTATATTTTAAGGCAAGGTACTGTGTCAAGGTGCTGCTGTTAGAGACAAACTCTGCTCGTAGTAATGCGTGTCCAGGTACCAAGAGGAGCTGACTTCAATGTCAGTTCAGACAAAATTTTTACCAGCCTACAAGGGCAAAATTTATCAGCCAAAAGGTATCACATCTCATCCTCCCACATGCACCAGCCCTCGGCAGTTTGCGGAGCCTTCATGCAGCTCTGGCTGTGCTCCTGCAAAGCAGGATGGATTTAAACTTGGAGGGGTTTAAAATCCTCTTCTGCCTCTAACTTCTAGGACCAGCTGATGAGGACAGTGGAAGGCTGCTCCTCACTGCATGCTCTCTTCCCACCTCCAGCTGCCTCCATGTCTCTTAGGAGGCAGGGTCCTGGGATGGGATGCTCTGCCCTGCAGCTGAAAGCATTAATTCTGCCAGTCCTTCTTCAGACCTGAATTTTTTCTGCTGCTTTAAAGTTGTTCCTCTTCATCTTACCACAACCAGTCCTTCTTTTTCCCTTTGAGGACCTCTGGTCTTATGGAGGATCATACCTCAACAAGTTTAGTGCCCCCCAGGGACATGGCAGAGAAAGCCATGACTGCTGTAGCTTAATGGGGTCAAGACAGCAGCACCTCCTCCTCATCAGCAACGTCTCAGTCACATCCTTGAAGACGATTTCTCCCGGTACTTGCCAACCTTCTCTGCCACTCCATCTCTCATTAGAGATGATGACCTGCCAGGGGAGAGAGTGAGCTGCTGCATGCAGCCCAGTCCAAAGCAAGATCTCATGGGGGACCTCAGCAGCAGACATGGGACAAAGGCCCCCAGATGCTTCGTTCAGCTGATAAACACAGACCAGACTCCCTTTGCAAACTGTGTCCCCTCCTGGGCTGGCAGCAGTTGATAGTGGAGAAACATCCCCTTGTTAAGGACACCTCAATGAATAATTGCTCTTTCTCTTTCCCTGGCAGTCCCCCCAAAGGAGCCAGTGCTGATGTGCCGATCCAACAACTACCCAAAGGGTTTCTACTGCAGCTGGCACCTGCCCACTCCCACCTACATCCCCAACTCCTTCAACATCTCTGTCATGTAAGTGCCGAGGGAGGAAGGATGCAGTGGGTGTGAGCTTTTATCCCTGCAGCCTGGAGCAGGTCCCAGGTAGTGCCATGAAGTCTTGGGATGGTGGGTCTGACCTGTTCTGGGTGTATGGGATTAGTGTCCCAAAAATGGGCCTGGGGAAGGATGCTCCAGGAACATCCAAGCTGGATGCTTGGCACTGGGGCTTTGTCCCAAGAAAGTTCAGATATCCCCAGAGGGGACCAGGAAAGTCCCCAGCTCCCAGGTCCCCTTTCCATGCCCCCCAAGTCCATTCTCTCTGCACCACTTGCCAACAGCAGAGGTTGTGCCCACTGTTTTCCAGCATATTTGGCACAGCCATGCTTCATTCTGCCATATCTCACTGCAGCAGCAGTGTCCCTCACCTAGAAGCGGCCACGGCATGGCATCATCCCCCACCCTGTGCCCAGGTCCTGAAACAGCCCTTATACAGTCTGGTGCTGTGCATTATCTTCTGGGGCTTGTCTCATCAGTGGAAAGCAGACCCCGTTCCTCTCACAGCATGGATAAACCCAACCCCAACCCCAGCAGGATCTCATCCTTTCCTTGGGGCCAGTGTGAGGACATTCACTGAAGTCTCTGTGCAGGCTTAGGATAAAGCATCACACACATGAGCCTGCAAAAATTCCCTGGCAGGAGCAAAACAGCCCTTTGGCTGTGCAGGGTCTGGTGCATGGGGACAGTGGGCAGAGCAAGGACACAGCGCTGCTCCTTCTGCCTCCTCCGTCCAGTAGCATGGGTGTCTCCCCAGCCCAAGAAGTGCTCCATAGATAACAGCTCTTCTTGCCTCTGCTTTCCAGACACGGCACGAGAGAAATGGTCTGCGAGAAGGATGTCTTTCCCAAAAACAGGTGTCACATCAGATACCTCCAGCTCTTCTCGACGGTGAAGTACAAGGTGACTCTGACAGTCACGAATGCTCTGGGCAAAAACTCCACCAGTCTCACCTTTGACGAGTTCGCCATAGGTAACTTCCGCGGCAGCAACTGGCCTCTCTGAGACGGTGTTGGGGTTGGCTTGCTCTGCACGCATTGTCGCCCACTGGAGTGACGTGCCAGGGAAGGGGCAGGCTCTTCAAGTGGAGCCTCTGCCAATCTATGCATGAGATGGAGCTGGGGTCTGAGCCATGCCGGCACCTTCCCCATGTCCCCCCAGTTCCCATGTCCATGCTGTAACTGATACCTGAGAATCCTGGGGGAGCCTGGAAGGATGCCCATAGGCAGCCCTCATGCTGGTGGCCTGGTGTCCTGCCTGGTCACATCCCCTGTGGTCAAGGTTTCCCATTGTTGTTGAGCACCTCCCTGCTTCGAGGCTGGGGAAGCAGCTGCCATGTACCAGGGCAGAGGGCTGTGAAACTGGTGCGGTCCAAATGACATTGCCCTTCTTGCCCCTGTGAGTGTTCCTAAAAGAGGTTTGATGTTTCTGCTTGAAGCAGAGTCATGGGAATTAGGATTGGAAAAGAAATTAAAATATCCCATCCTCTTCCACACATCCCTACATAGGATAAAACCCTCCCAAAGTCGTCCTCCACCATGCTTTACATAACACGCTCCTAAAAACCCCTATTCCCTGCTTTGCACCTTTTCACTGCCCAACCTGGGCAGCAGATGCTGTGCAATGTGGGACAGGGAGTAGCAAGCCATGGAGGCCGGTGTGTCCGTGCTGCTGGCTGTGCCGCAGGGATGCTGGCTGTGCCGCAGGGATGCTGCCCGGCCATGTGTGGACCTGTGGTGCGGATGCTCCTCTGACTGTGAAGGACTGGCGTGGACTGAGCGATTCAGCGCCAGGCACAGCAAAGCAGGGAGCTGGGCACACTGCTTTCACCACCAGCCAAAGCCGGATTATAGCTGATGCTGTGACAAGACTGTCCATCCTCAAAGAACAGGAAAAATGGGAGAGAATACAGTTCAGAAACACATCGAAAAACAATTTGCTGGTTACATGTGGCAATTACTGGACCAGAGAAACAAATAAATGAGTCCTTGAAGTAAAGCCGTCAGTCAGTCTTTGCCTTCAATGTGCTGCGTGTCCCTGTCCTGAGTGGCTGGAAGTGCCAGAGTGCAAGAAGGGGAGCTCCACCGCTATCCGAGATTTTTCCTTCCTACCCATATCCTGGAAAACATCCAGCAAGAAACGAGGTTCCAGCTCTGAACAGAGCAGGGAAATTATTTTGGAGCAGGGACCATCCTGCCATGTTCCTGCAGCCACAGCCCATATCTGAAGCCTGCATTCATCGGTGCCTTGCAAACATTTATAACAAGGGAAGGAGCTTGGCAGGGAATTGGTGGAGTTTCAGTCACTTGGGGACCTTTAAATGGAAATTGTTGTATTTGTGGAAGATACACTCCTTAAGAATGAAGGTAACCTCCAGCCTGAAAGGCCCAGAACAGCAATTAAGCTGCATTTTCCAAGTTCCTTGCATTCCCTCCTGCAGGAGTTCAGGGTATCATCCTGTAACATCTGCATCCCACCCATGCCCTGCCTGGCTTCCCAAACATCTGGTCCTCCATCCAGCACACAAGGGCAAGCCCCCTGGGAAGCACACCCAACTGCAAGACCCAGGCATCCCAGCACCAGTGCAAGCCAGATCCAGCCTAGCAGTTTGAGCTCAGCCCAGGTCGGAGGAGCTGTGAGCAGAGGCCAGCGCTGCCCTGGACCAGCCCTTAGAATGGGTGCAGTATCACTGCCTCTTGCAAGAGTTCCAGGAGGGGTGCAAAGTGCCTGGATACTTCCCAGCAATTGCAGTGGGTGGTGAGACCCCCCAGCAAAACCTGGCAGATGCTCTAACACCCTCTGGGATGGCATTTGAGGAAGGGGTGATGAGCCAGTGCTGATATGAAGGGCCGTGTCCTCCACGCTGGAGCCAGCCCACTCCCATAAACGCTGCAGTATCTAGTGACCTTAAAATCTCCATGTTCTGTACAGCTATGAAATTCTCCACCTCGGGGTTTGGTACAGCCGCCGTGCATAAGAAACACAGACGTGTTGGTGATTAAGTGTTCACGCAGGCAGTCGACAGGCTTAACCGGGTCATTACAGGATGAACTCAATTGTCACCAATCAACAGCCACCTACGCTGACCGGAGCTTCTCCTTCTGACCTCCTGGTGTTTGCAATTAAAAGAAGTACACTGCATTGGTGTATTCAGCCATGAAATTTTGCCCCTGATTGCCTGCTGTCCTTACAGAAGCTTCTGCATTTCAGTGTCTCCTCTCTGCGGCTGTGAACCCAGGACTGTGTCCCAGCATGGTAGGTGCAGGCAGTGTGGATCAGGGGTGGGAGATCCCTGGGGATCTCTACTAGCACCAGCTGGGCTGAGATCTCGTCTTGGAAGTTGTGTTGGGTTTCACTCTTCTAGATGGAGGGGTGGAAAACCTATGGCTCAGGACAAAGCCATTGCATCGGCTTGCTGGAAAAACGCTGCATGGGAGCATTGCGACGTGCACGCATCCTGCTAAAATGAAGAGACGGCATCAACCACCAGCCGCACGATGCTTCTCCTAAAATCCTGGGGCTGGGGATGGCAGAGCCTGCCTTGTGTTTTCCCCTTAGCCTGGAGGAAACCATCACAGTTTCTGCATGGAGGTTAAACCCCAGGGGTGGAGCCCTGATCTCTGTCCTGCAGGGGACAGAGCAGCCTGGAGCAAAGGCAAAAGCAGTGCAGGTCCATCAGCTCTCCCTCCCAGCACCATCTGAGCCAGGAGCAGACCCAGTGCTGGGTTGGACCACCCACCCAGTCTGGACAAACAGAAAAAGACTCCTGGGAAGGAGTGACCTCTTTGGTTTTCTCCATCACTCCCTGGAGATCCCCAGCAGAAAATCCCTTCCCCAGCCACGTAGAAGATGGGCTCTAATTGAGTGGAAAATGCCTGGTACTTTCTTTGACTGTCCCAAGCCCATGCCTTGCTGGCGGTCATGCCAGGCTGGCTATTAGCAGCCAGCTGCGAGGGGTCACTCTGCACTGTCATTTTCAATGATGACTGGAAAAGCTTTTCCAGCCCTCTGGCCCCCATCTCTCATCAGTGAGAGATCTGGGCTTCCTTTCTCCTCATCTTGCTCCTGGAAATTGTTTTCATAATTATATCTTCTGCAAAGGTATTGATATTAATAAAGGTGATTGGGGGGAGGGCAAGGTTCTGCAAAGCCTTGCAGATATCAAGGCTCCAACCCACAGCAGGATGAGGTGGGAAAGGAACTGGAGGAGCTGCAGTTTAGGGGGCCTGGAGACAGAGGAAAGTGCCAGGGAGGAATGAGGTGGTGTGTCAGGAGCTGCCACCTCCCTTGTGATGGCTGGGACAGCATAGGGACATTTGTGGCCTTCCAGGACACAACCTCACCTTCTTCACTTGTGTTTCAGCCCAAGAAGCAGGTAGATGGCACATTCATCCCCCAGAAAAGCAGGGGTATCACCACCACGCAACAACGCCTGCATCCCAGCTCAGCGCCTTTGTCTTCTTGTGAGCCTGGGGCAAATTAGCAGGAGAAGATGCACAGCGTTAAAAGGCAGAAGGCAGCCTTGGATGGGGTGCTTTGGATGGCAGCCCTCCCCAGATCTGCCACCCATCCCTTGTGTGACCTTGGGAAGGTCATTTGATACTCCCAGCTCTGTCTCTGGGGCTGTTAAGACACAGAGCATCTTAGAGCGGCTGCATGAGGACAAACATGCCCATGGCTGTATGAAATTCAGGGTTTCTGAACACAGGTATACAGTTGCCTAGGCAGAAGGTCAGTTCAATTCATACTACTTAGGGAGCCAGAATTAAATTACCTAGACTGACATTTGGCTAAGACATGGAGTTTAATATCCCTCTGCTCATGGAAAATGCCAGGGGATATTTAACGGCTGCAAGGGATCCATTTTAGCACTCATCAGAGAGACGGGATGGGCAAAGGGCTTCTCCATGGTGCAGGGTCTCATCTGCCTTTCTGAACTGTGGCTTCATTTTGAGATGTGTCTAACAACAGCCAGGAGCAATGGATAGCTAAAGAGTAGCTGTTAAGCTTGAGCGTGCAGAGCCTTTAGGAAAAGCCGCTGTCTATATCTCTTCTTGAATGCCGAGCCTTCTCTTGGACGCAGCAGCTGAAAACCAAGCGGGAAGAGCTGCTAGTCGCCTCCCAGCCAAGTCCCCTTCCCAGGAATGTCTGATGATGCTCCCTCAGCTCTGTGGGATAATATTACATCTGGTTTTGTAGATGCTTAACCAGTACTCAGACTAATGCCCATCGTCCATTATTATTATTACTATTATTGCTTTGATTACGTTACTGCCTGCAGGCCCTCGCTGAGGACAGGGCTCTATTATACTGGCTGATGTACAACCAGACAGCCCCTGCATCTCCATGTGCGGGCTAAATGGAGGCAGACAAAGGCTGAGGAAGGAGGAGTGCTCATCCCCGTGTGCAAAGCAGAGACCCAAGAGGCTGCGGAGGATAATGAACTCCTTCAAGGTCACTTAAATCAGGAAGCTGGACACAGTCCATCTCTCCTCGATCTTCAGCTGGCCCCTGCGGGACTAGCCCTGATGTTTCCCATGATGAGCACGGTGTAATGAGGTCTGTCCTGAGAGACGTAGGTCTGTCCTCACTGGATTGGCTGCCGGAGATGCAGTCCCATCTCCTGGCTCTTGCATCCCCGATGCCTTGGAGGGACATAGCAGGAACAGCTTTGGCTGTGTGCTTTGGGAGGGGCTGGCACTGCTGTGCTTTCTTGCCTGGGCAGGAGTCCCACGGATCGGGGGGACACATGGGGGGGTAGTAGGGACTGCTGGTTTTCACATTAGTCCACAGCCGTTGGAAGGCTCACCACAGCCAGCAGCACAGCCCGCTTCAATGGAGCCCTGGCTCTCTCAGAGCCAGGGCAGCTCTCCCCTGCACCCCAGGTACAGTTTCCAACCCACAGGAGCGGGGCTGAGGCTCACATCCCTGAAAAATGGGCAGATAACTCACACCTCAGCATCAGGACACATTTTGGTTTGCTTTCCTCCAGCCCACTACAGTGGCACCTCTCATTCCTGCGCAAGCATGTATGCCTGGCCTGACACAACAGCGTTTAAGCATCCCCCTGCCATGGCTCCAGGCTGGCATGACAGAAAGCAGGGCCATGTTCCCCACATTACCCTAAGAAGTACCCCATGAGGTTCATCCCCAGCCTGGCTCTTTCCTTCCCACTCCCTCGCTGCAGAGCCACAGTTTGCAATCATCATCTGCATTCGTTCAGCCGAACAGACTTCTGTTCTGCAAACTGAGCCCAGCGAGCCAGTGCTGGATTTATACTTTTCCGTATGTGTTTGGACTCCAAGTCCCTGTTGATGGAAGCTGATGTCCATCCGGAGCCCAGGGATTCGAAGCCAGTGGAGGAATTGCACAGCCATCTGGAGTAGTTCATCATGGTGCAGCCCCAGCAATTCATCCCTCTGGCTGAGGATAAAGCTGTAAATGGAAAATTGCGTTCTGTCCTGCCACAGAGAGGGGTCAGTGGGAGGTGGCACTAGGCACCCCTTGCTCAGACCCATGGGTGGTGACTCACTAGCCCAAGGATGCCTCTGGGAGCATCCTTGGAGCACGTGGTGCAGTGGGGATGGAGGAAGCTGTCCAGCCTTCCTTGCACAGATTACAGCAGAGGGAAGGTGATGGAAGGCAGGAGAGGCTGTTGGGACAGTGACAAAGATGACTGCGAAGTAGGACTGCAGCAGGGTGTGTGCCAGGGTACTGAGCAGGAGGGCTAGGTAGAGGGAGTTGGGCTACATCTTGGGGGAAACAGAGCCAATTCTGGGTCCCACCAAGGTGGTTGGGCTGTGGCTTCATTTCAGCGCCCCCCTCCCACCACCCACGGCCAAGAAAGCGGGTTTGAAAGCATTATAGGCTGGCTTCTCTTAAGAGGAACAAGCAGTGGTGGTACAGGGAGGCTGCCTTCCTGGGGACAGTTCCATCGTCCTGGAGCAGAGATGGCAGTGAATGGCACACACATGACTCCCTTGCAGCAGACTGGACCCTCAGCAGCACCTAGTCCCATACAGCTTCAAGCAGAGGGAGAGTTGCCCTCCATGCACAGGGCAGGGCAGCAGGCAGGCAGGCTGGTTGACAGAGTAGCTCACTCACCACCACCACCACCACCTATTTCGTCTCCCACGAGGGGCAAAGCCCCTGTGTGGACATCACCTCGCACCCACAACAGGTGAACCCCTGGGGTCAGCATGGAGGAGAAGACATCTGAGTGCAAAGCAGGAGGTCTGCCAGGCAGAGACGGGCTCTGGCAGCGGAGTTTGTTGCTGGAACCTTCACAAGCTGCTGCTTGAGGTGGTCAGAACCAGGGACCATTCCTCAGTCTAGAGATTTTCAGGCTAGGAGGGATCCATTGGCCTGCATGTGGATTTTGTAGGGGTTGAGAGCCCTCCCAGGACATGAGAACTTGCATTTTGCTATTCTTAGAGTGCACAGAGAGACCTCTTCCACCCCAGGCACAGAGAAACTGAGAAGAGTGGGTGTACTCAAATCTCAAGTCTTTTTGTAGCTTTGCTATTGCAAACTGGGAGTCGGAGTTGAGCAAACCCTTGGCAAGGAGCAAGACTCGCTCTGCAACGGGCAATGCCGTTCATCACAGCCAGCCTGTGATTTGCTGCCAGCACTCTAAAAGTAGCTGCAACTTCAAAGCACATTGCACAGCTCGCAGAAAATTAATATTCACTTGAAATACTTGTCAGGTAGCAAGAAAATTTCCTCATATCTCAGAAGCAGAGCAGGGTTGAGAGATACCTGGGGTGGAAGGTGTCCGTGGCAATCCTTCACCTTTGGCAAATATGATGTGCCAATGCTTTGAATCCCCAAAACCCCAGCCCTAAAACTAAGGGCTGAACTCTGCCATGTTACTGCAAGGTAAGAGGGTTTGAATGTGGGTCAGACTCTCCAAAATCAGGATGTGTGAAAAAAGCACAGGATTTGAGCTTGATGGGCCCCTCACCCTGACTCAAGTAGCCCTGGGGAGGAGGGATGCTCTCTGCTCTGTGCAGGTTGTTTCTGTGTGTCTTCAGCACTGGCACCTCCTTGACAGTGGTCATTTTGAGCCAGGGAAGTTGTACTACTGACCTGGACAAGAAAAGGTGATTTGCATCTAATTAGTTGGGAAAAGGATGTTCTGCATGTTGGCTGCTCCCCTTGGAAAGCACAGGGTGCAAAGGGCAGCCAGCTGTGTCAAGGGATGTAAGGAAGGATGCCACATGCAAAACTTTACCAGTCACACTCTTCTCTTCCAGTAAAGCCGGACCCTCCGGAGAGCGTGGTGGCCAAACCCGTGCCCAATAACCCTCGGAGGCTGGAGGTGTCATGGCAGAACCCCTCATCCTGGCCTGACCCTGAGTCTTTCCCGCTCAAGTTCTTCCTACGGTATCGGCCCCTCATCCTGGACCAGTGGCAACACGTAAGCAATGCTGAACTGGCTGGGACGGGAGAAAGCAGGGGGAGATGGTGGCTGGGAAAACATTGCACTGAGAAAAAGTGGTCAGGGACCAAAAAAATAATATTTACTGCCTAGGCAATCCAGACCCTTTTCCTTTCCTTCTCCGTCTCTCTTCCCTTCTCGCTTCCTCTCTGTCTTTCTTTTAACTCACGTTCTGCCTACAAATGCAGGCTCTCCCCACTCTGCGTTTTCATCCTCGGCCCCTATCTACTTTCCATACATATGTTCTATATAAAACCTGCCAGCGAGATGTAAAAGGCGTTTAAAGTATAAATGTCACCACATTTAAATGCGCCTCTGCCACATTTAGATTTTGAACTGAAGATAAAATACCGCTTGCCGTAACTCAGAGCACAGCCACGGAGAGATTGCCGCGATGTTATCGTATTTCATACTTTTATTTCTTGTTTCTTTAAAAAAAAAATAGTCAGTGAAATCCTTGGCAGCCCAGAGGATAGATTTCATTTGTTAGCTGCAGGAAGATAACAGGCTTTCTCCCCACCCCCCCACCCCCACCCTCTGCGTGCTGCTTGCATGCTCGGCTTGTGAAGGAAAGCAATCTGCTGCTCGAGGAGAGGTGCTGCTACACTGGCATGGCTCATCCAGCATCCCCTCTGCGCCGAGCTGGGACAGTCAAAAGCCAGTTAGGTAGTCTGTTTGATAAAGCATTCTGGAAAAAGACAAAAAAAGGCACATATGAGGCAGGACCCGCTCCCCAGGGAGCTCACCTGCATCGTGGAGCCAAGCGGGGTTTTCTGCTGGCCAGCAATTCCTGGGGAGAGAAACGTCTGAGAGAGGGGGTGGGAGGCTTTGCTTGAGCTTCTGAAAGGTGTCAGTGACTCGGGGACTTGTTCTTTTTGTGTTGGTTGGGTTTCCTGACGAGGCAGCGCCACAGGTCGTGTTTCAGATTGAAGCGTTTGCTGATGGCTTTGAAAATCAGAGGAAGGTTGGGAGAGGGTTTTCCTGCTCGTCTCTTTGACCTCCTGAGATCGGGAGAGCATCCAGAGAGCAGCCCAAGGGGTGAGAAAGCAGAGATGGAGTTTGGGTATTGGTTTGCTGTGCATATTTGTTTTCACTTGGAGGAGAAATGTTCAAATTGTAGAAACTGAACAAAGGGGAAGAATTAATGGGAAATACCAAACACGTCAGTTTTTTTAAGGTGTGGAACTGTTGTGGAAAAAGCTGATGTATTTACCCTGCCACAGCCTGATCCAGCCAAGCACTCTGCAAATGCAGGGGTTTGCGTCCAAAAATGGTGGGTGAGCTGCCTCCCGCCTCAACACACTCAGAGTAGTCCAGGATGGTCAGTTGCCCCATCGCTGTGTATTAGGTGTATTCACTGGGTCAGGCCATGCCAGTCCCCTTGCCACAGGGTCTCCAAAGGGACCATGAGGCCTCTCCATCAGTGCTCTGGGGCAGGCAGCGATGGCGGGAAATACATCCCCTGTTTCTCCTATTTAAAGATACCCTGAGCTGTGGAGAAAGCTTGAGGTACCAGCCCTCATGGTGATGCAAGGAGGGCTGGAAAGGCTCATCTCCCAGTGTGTCAGGAGGGAACAGCAGTCCCAGGTACCACTTTTAATCAATATTTTCTTGCGAGGGACATGTCCCCTGTCACTGGGTGATGGAGAAGTGTGTTTGGGGAATAATTTGCTCAGCAAGGCAGTGCAAGTATTCAGCGAGTGAGGTACCAGGCTTGTTTTCTGACTCTCTGCCCCACCAGCCGCATAATGAAAAATCTGATTTGTGGATGATTTGGGGAAAACTGCCACTATTCATCAGGTGAATTATTTGTGAAGCCTAATTCAATCAGCTCCCAAATATCAGAGGATTGGCAGCACTGCAGCAGCTGGAGCTGCTCTGACCCAAGACCCCATTGGCAAGTTCAGCCTGCTTAGCCCAGCTGGGCAACCTGCAATTGCAGTGGTTTGCACCCAGAAATGAAACCCCCTGATGCTGGCTCCCTGGGACCACGCCCAAGCCACACTGAGCTCTTTTTTGCTTGACCCTGGGAGGTGTCGCTGCTCCCAAAAACCCATCCAGGAGACAGAAGGACATGGTTTGGTGGGGCCAAGCCTGACTCAGCCACCCAGCCCACCCTACAGTGATGGTGTTGGGTGTCCCCTTGAACAGACAAGAACCCTGAGAGAGGATGCAGTGGGCAAGCAGCAGGACCCACAGTGGCACAGGGGTGTCTTAATTCTTGCTGCCACAAGCTTATCTCATGCACACAACCTGCTTGCTGGCAGCAGGGCAGCCTGTGAGCCCAGCGGGGAGAAGGGCTGCGTAACCACATGCTCCAGCAAACCCCTGTGCACCCCAGGCCCCCACACCGAGCCCTCCCTCCTTGTGGCAACACATCCATGCACCAACTGTAGGTTTTAAACACCTTCGCCAAGAGGTGCTTGTCTGCCAAAATCCCAGAGGAAGCCCAGCATCCCTGTGGGAGCGAGCCCACAAGGGAGCACCAGGGACTGCCCAGAGCCACGAATATCCACACAGGCCCTGCTCACACATGGTGTTTCTTGGCAGAAGATGCAGCTCCCCTGTCTCCCCTCCGCCTCCCATTATCCTTGCAGGGTCTGATTTATGCACAGCACCTCGGCAGGCAGGACCCAATGAGCACTAATAGGATCAGATGGATGTTGAGCTGTCGAATACCGTAGGGCCTGATTCAATCAGCGTCTCCTTTCGCCCAGGCTTTTCCTTTCAGGATTTTAATAATGCCAGGGATGTTGGCACCAGAAGATGAAGCCATCCGTGGCAGGAGTGGTGGATCTTATCGAGACTGCTGCTGTGCGAGCTAGCCATAAATGCAGCTTCCCCCCAAGAGGGACCCAGGCAATTCTTGGCCCAAGCATCTGCCCCTCTCTCATCACCAATATCTGGGGCTGACCCAGAGCTGGGGGGACACCCTCATCCCTTTTCTAGTGCTTTGCAAAGGTGAGTTTGATCCCCAATGTGCTGTTTGCACTCCCGTTCCCCTGCTCAGCAGCGACTTTCCACTCAGGTCATTTAGCAGCCCTTGTGTTGCAGTTTGCTCTGGGAATTATGATGAGGTGCTCTGGGAATTATTATCGTGGAGAGAGGATGATGATGATGAGTTTCCACATGAGCACACAGCAGGGCACGGGTGTTTGCTGGGTGCTCCTTGCACCATCATGCTGCCTTGCAGCAGTTCCCTCGAACCTGGGCATGGGCGTTTCCCAGCTGTCTGAGATGCAGACTTGTCACATCGATCAGGTGGCCACCAGCTCCCCTCTGCCCCACCAGCACCAAGATCACTCTGAACCCAACCAGCTATAAAGTCACTCTCCTCCCTTTCTGGAAGAGGGGTGGCTGGGATGTTGGATGGGATGTTTGTAGCCTAAACAGGTTTTTTTGTTCTTTCCTTTTGGCAGAATCTCCCCTTCTGTCTCCTAAATATAAAACATTAAATGTTTAGGGTATCCTTTATTTTTCTCTTGCTTTTAAGTTTGTAATTCAAGCCAGATTAGCGTGGTTTCCTCTTCTGTTTTATAGCCCCATCCTGGCCCCAAGTGAGCTCTCCTAATGCTCTCAGATGTTCCTCTAATGGCTTACCTAGGCTGGAACTGGATACCCTTTCCTAATGGCTTGCTAATAGCCTGTTTCTGGTTTTACAGGCTCCTTCAGTTAACTCGCAACAGCAGTGTTCGCCACGCTCACACATGTGATCTCCCCACGAGCACGCTTCCGCACTCAACCCTGATGCAGGCGGGTGGCCGGGCTCTGTCCCAAGCATCTTTGGGACCCCATGGCAGATCTTGCACCCAATTTGCTCCCACCCCGTAGCATTTGCTGGAGCAGGATCTCCCCTTTTCCCTGCTCCCTGGGGGAGGTCTCAGGCACTGAGCACTGACCAGCTTGGTGCATGTTCCAGGAACGTGGCAAAGCTCGGAAGGTATTTCTTAAGCAGCGTCAGAGCTGGCGGCCAGGCCAAAGGAGGATTTCCTCCGGTGGGTTGCCAGCAGTTTGCAGATGCCGTCACAAAGTCTAATTGAACCCATTGGCCACGCTGACAACATGAAATGTTAACGAACCGTGAGGCGGGCTGCGCCTCAGATCTTGAGATTTGCAGTAAAAGGTCATGAGATATTTAAAGCTAATAATGTGGTTGGGTTCTCTCTTTCCTCTTCTGTTTTGGAAGCATTAGAGACACATCCATGAGCATTTGCAAAGTCTGGAAACTGTCCTTCTTCGGAAAAGCAAGCAGAGGTGCTCCCACCATCCTGGGATTTTAGGAGCTGGGACCACAAAGCCCCCAGTGCAGGCACCTGTGCTGGCTCTGCCACTGAGCAGCTCTGATAGGGATCTGGGGACCAGTGTGGGTATTTTGTGGGTATTGGAGGGGGACTTCTTAGGGAGGGGGACTTTTTACAAGGGTCTGTAGTGACAGGACAAGGGGTAATGTTTTTAAACTGAAAGCGGGGAGATTTAGATTGGATTTCAGGAAGAAATTCCTCACAGAGCAGGTGGTGAGGTATTGGAACAGGTTGCCCAGAGAAGCTGTGGATGCCCCATCCCTGGAAGTGTCCAAGGCCAGGCTGGATGAGGCTGTGAGCAACCTGGTCTAGTGGAGACGGTGTCCCTGTCCATGGCAGGAAGGTTGGAACTGGAAGGTCTTTGAGGTCCCTTCCAACCCAAACCAGTCTGTGATACTATGGTTCTATTGCCAAATGTTTAGTGGCTGGCTTCGTAGGCATGAGGAGGGCATGGTACTCTGGGCTGGCCACTGTCACTTGTGTCTGGGGTGGCTGCCAGAGTGGGCTCAGGCTCATCTCCCAGAGCTCAGCAACATTTTTTGGTAAAAGAGGTGAGTCTCACAGGCTGTCTCTGGAAGTGCCTGCCTTGGGGCAGCCTTAAATAACCTGAAACTGTGTGCTAATGCGTATCCTGTCTGCGATGGGCAAGGAAGAGGGATGGATCTGGAGAAGGCAATTAGTGCCACCGCCTGCCACAGCTGCATCCCCGCCAGCACAGTGGTGGTGTCACTTTGCAGTGGGTGCTCTTCTTTGCACCCATTTGCATCCCCCCCGTGCCTCTGCCGCTCTGCCTGTGCTCCCTCTCTTTGCAAGGCAACCTTGGCAGGGAGGTCACCCTGAGAGAGCTGGGTTACAGCTTCACGCCTGGTAGCTTTTATTGCAGCACTTCTCTCCCTTCCCCTCCTGGCTGCAAAGTCAGTGATTAAAAAAGAAGGGGGTGGGGGGTGGGTGTGGAGAAAAGAATTAATAGGTGGGAGCAAAATGTTGAGTCTGTAATAGTGTCACTCACAGCTTGGCTGTGGGATAGGCAGAGATGGAGCAGAGGGTGTCTGGGAGGAGGATGGAGGTGGGAAATGCTCAGAAATCACCTTTTCCCTCTTACCCCAGCTCCAGGGATGGAGCTGGGCTCGGAACACTTGGCTGGCACTGTCTGGGTGCTCTCAGTCCCCTTGAGAACTGCTAGTGACCTAAAGTACTGAGCATACGGCAGGATCAGTCCTCCAAAGACAGTTGTAAAGGTGCCACTGAGCAGCAGAGCAGTCATGCACACACCGGTGTGCCCGTGCTCACTTGCACACTCGCACACCTACGTGCAGGTCGGATGGCATCAGCAAGCTGAGCTTTCCCTGCCCTCATGAAGATCCCATCAGGCAGGTGCCCGTGCCCTGCAATGACCACGTATGAGCTACTTTCATTCCCGTCCCACTGCATCAGCGTGGTAAACGCATCTGCAGGCAGCAGATGCCAGTGCCGGGCAGGGTTAGAGCTGGTGCTGAGGGCCCTGAGCATCCCCGGTCCCATCCTCCCCGCAGCTGCAAGTGAAAGCGAGCTCTGCCAGTTGTCACTTGGCAGAAGGGGACAGCACATCCGGGGAAAGAGTCACATTATTAACGAGCTTACATCTCCACTTTCAAAGATGCTCTTTATTTTAAGCCAGAAGGGAGCCGTTCAGCCACATCTGGTGTGACACAACCCAGGCTGCTGAGAATCCCTGCGATAACTTGTCCTCCCGGACCAGCAGCAGGGCTCAACTATGAGCAGCAGCGACACAGCAGTCTTTTCGGAGGGGGTGACAGCAGCGAGTGCAGCTCAGAACCTACTGGGCTCCACTACCCAGCTGGCAGAGAACAAGGGAGGGCTCATTCACTTTTCCTGACCTTTTCATTATTCCAGAGTGCAGGCAGAAAGTTTTGTCTGGGGTTAGCCCAACAGATTCCTGCAGTGCTGCGGAAGGAGGAGGTATTTGGGGGCTTGTTTATTAGTAATGAATGTCAGACCTATTTGCTTTCCAGATCTGGCTTTGAAAGGGAAAAAGCAAACCTTTTTTTAATGCTTGGCAACATCTTTCTGTGGGCTGCAGTGGCTGTTTGCAGAGACCCTTCTGAGCTTCCCCATGGTGGGGCAGCTTCCTTGGGGGTTGCTTCTGCTTTTGGTTTAGGATCCCCCTACAATTGCAGTGACTGAATGCACCTGAAAGAGCACCTATTTGTGTGGCATGAGTCCCTGCAAAACTCAGTGGAGCCAGGCAGCAGAATCTGGCCGCTTGCTGTTGGTAAAAGAGGCTGTGAAGTTGAGCCCACTGGGATGCCTCATCCCAGTTCCCATTTCCCTCATTATCCAGAATAACCTGGGGAACATCCAGAGGTGGAGAAGGCTGGGAGGACGTGAGGTGCATGGCAGACCCAGGCTGTGCCCTTATGAGGGGTTTCCTTCAGCATTGCCCTGCTCTCTGTGGGTAGCACAGGCTGTGTGAGCAGGTCAGCTTCATCCTACGATAGCTGGGGGGCTTCTTTTATTTCGGGGAGAGCAGGCTCACCCAGGCTGAATGCAACACCTGGGACAGGTACATGGTCACTAACCTGGCATGCACAGGGGTGGTGTATCCCTGCTATGGGATGGAGGGGTGCCAGCCCCCCATCCCCGCATTGCCAGCTTCCCAGCAGTGGAGTTTCCCATCCCATACTGGGAGCCATGCTGGGGAGCAGGAAGTGCCAAGGAATGGAAAGCAGAGCTACTGCCGCCATGGGGGAGCTGGCAAACACATTTTCATCTGGAATGCAGAGAAGGAGGCATCTGATTCCCCCCTTCTCCCCCATCTGCCTCCTTCTGACACACCAGCCCCCAACCAAGCTGCTGGGGCAGGGAGGGTTGGGGATTTTCTCCCCCTGTCCCCTTCCAAAGGCCATCTGAGCTTCAGACCTGCCTGTGCATCACCCAGTTCACAAGTAATTGCTACCTGGTCATACTGGACCAGGAGCAGAGCCCACTGGGAACAGAGCACAGTGACCTTTTTTACTGCCAGGGCACCCTGGCAGGGTGGGCTGGGGGCAGCAGGAGCAGGGGGAGTATAGGTAGGACTCCTGCTGCATCAAGCACTGCAAGGCAGTGCCACCAGGCTGTGAGCAGGGACGGGGATGAGGGACATGTGGATGTCCCCTGTTGGGGTGCATGGTGTGGATGGTTTGTGTGGAAATCCTCCCCTCCACCTGCCCTGGGTGCCTTTCCCCATCCCATCAGTGTGGCACTGGCCCCCGGGCTCATCGTGGTGCTGGGCACCGGCTGTCCCCCAGCAGCCCCGTTATCTTTCCAAGCAAACTGATGGGGCTATGTGGCCACAGCAGGGAATGGGATCCCAGCCCATGCTGTCCTCAGCAAGCTGTCGGCTGAATTACTGGGTTCAAGGGCTTTTTTTCATTTCTTTCTCTTTTTTTTTTTTTTTTTGCAATGCTAATAGCTCTGCATTGCACTGGCTACTGATCCCTCATTAATCTGAGCAGCACTTCACAGCCAGCCAGAGTGACTTTCGGCAGGTGCACAAAGGCAGGCAGCGACACGCAGACCCTCCCACCACAGCCAAAAAAATTACCATACGCAGCCTTCCTCCAATTTTTGTCCCTGTGTGGTGGGGATGCCACTTAAGGAATTTCTCCTTCTGTCTTTGATGGTGTGTGCCTATCTGTTCCCTCTATGACCTCCCCAATGTCCCGCGCCCCCCACAGACTCTCCCTGTCTGTGTCCAGTTGGACCTGGTCCCTGTGTGCTTTCTCATCTTCTGCTGCACTTCTGTGCTGAGCCACGGGCACCCGCCCAGGGAATTTCTCACACACCGTGGCAAATGTGGGATGTGTCCCATGGCTGCCCAGCTCATACACACATCGTATGTGTGGGGAGAGATGTATGCTGTCGCTGTCATCTATGCCTTCACTTTTTGTCTGCTGCCTAAAGAGGAATTTAGGGCAACATCCCCTCAGGTCCTACCAGGAAGGTTCTCCAGCCTGAGTCCTGGGGGAACATACCCCTCTGGTCAAGGCACAGCCTTGACCCCATTGTGTCTGCGATGGCCCATTTGCAAACACTCAGCTGCAGGCTGGCTATAGCTGGAGAGAGGCAGGAATTGCTCCCAAGGGGAAGTGCTCAGCTGGGAGGACTCTGGGCTAGAGAAAATGCTCTGGATGGAGCAGCATCCTGTCCAGGCCAGTGGAACATTAGCAGGGCTACTGTGCCCACAGCCTACTTGCTTAGAAAGCAGCCAGGGAGGCTCAGGGATGCTAACAGACCTAGAGAACCACACACCAGCTGCATAACCCCACCATTTTTCCAAGCCCTGTGCCCATTCCCTGCTTTCAAGGCACCCCTGGCCCAGCACAGACCAAGCTGGGAGAAACAGGCTTGCAGGGGGCTGGCAGCTCACTCAGCAAGGTTTCATGTAATTTATTTGTCATTAGGAATTAATTGAGCAAGATCACCTTGGCATTGCTGTCCAAATTGGTACAGGCTACTGAACACCTCTGGTCCCATCCAGCAGGTCCTGGCCGTGTGGCGTGCATAGTGCTGCATGTGCATCTGATCCCACTGTGCCTGCAAGAGGCACACCTGTGAGCAGTGTCCAGGGCCAGTGGCACGGGCATGAATCCCAGGGTCTGGGTGACAGGGACAACCTCATTGTGTTGCGAGGGGACATGCAGGGATATGTCCTGCCAAGCACAGCGCTTTGCACGGGCCAGGTGATTCACAACTTGGTGGGTCTTCTGTCATGCCTACCCCCACCCCCACCCCCGGGGTGCCTGAACCATGAAGGTGTGTCCCTATGAGAAGAGGGTGCAGAAGTTGTCTCCTCAGCTCTGCTGGGTGCTGTGGTGGTTGCCAAGAGCCCGTCACCTCTGAGGACCCTGATCGAGCTTGGATTTTGGTCCTAGGCTGAGGAGATTTGGAGCTTGGTGGGGTTGGTTGGATGGGTCTTGGACAAGACCCTCTCTGGGTTGGAGGATGCACAGCTGTGTCCTCCAGAATGGACCAGCATCCTCTTCTTCCTGGTGTCCCCAGTCTCTCTTCTTCCCAGACCTCACAGGATTTCAGTTTTCAGCTCTCCAGTAAGTGATTCTGTGAAATGGTCCAAAACTCTTTTCCCGCAGGATGGGCTGTGCCAGAATGGGAGCAGCCACCACCCTGGTGTAGACTGTATGGGGACCTGTGAGCTGCTAAAGACAACTGCTCTAAGCCTGATACTGTTATCTGGGCAAGAGGCAGGAGCTGTGACCCCAGAGCTGGTTTTCAGCCTCTCTGGCATGCTGGAAACTCAGGGAGACCCTGCACAGATCCCCACCAGGGTCACTGGGCTCATCTGCCCCCTGTGACAGGCTTCCTTCAGGCAGGCTCTGACCTCAGACCCCCTTGCTGGGCACCCTGAGCAGCTACCCCCATGCCAATGGGTCAGATCCAATGGTGAGACCCACGGCACAGTAGGAAAGTGTCCCTTGGATGGCAGGGATGGACTTGGCCACCAGTTGTCTCAGTGCTTTGGCTAATGGTGGTTTAGGGCTTAGGCACATCTCAGCTTGACACTTGAAACCACAGCATTCCCTGTTTGCATCCCACCAGCATAGTGGGTGTCATCACTGACACCAGGAGGGGCAGAACTCACCCCATCCAGTCCCAAAATCTGCAACGGTGAGATGGACACATGACTTTCTCTGCCCTGCTCCCCTGACAAGGTTTGGTAGCAGCTTCAAACCTCATGGGTGGCAAGAGGGTCTTTGCTCCCCAGTGGCAGTCCTGCCTCCAGATGTGCTCCAGATGTGGTGCTCCTGTGGTCTCAGGACAGGTGGTGTGAGTGACTGGGAGCACAGAGCCTGAGGGCCCCACAGTGCCAGGCAACAGGATGCATGCGGCCCTGAGAGAAGGAATAGAGAAGGAAAGGCTCTCACCTGGAGCAAGACAGCGAAAGTGCCCTCCTCCCTGGTAGGGATCCCCAGGGTGTCTGTAAAAGCCGGGGCGGGGGGCTGCAATCTGCGTGCCAAAGGTATTAAATTGGTGCGGAGGTGTTGCATGTGCTGTACTGGGAGGACTGGAAAAGGGCTGGGTCTTTTTTGGCATGGGTTCCTGCTTTTCAGGTACTCCTGCAAGCAGCAGTGTGATGATATAAATGATGCCGGCCTCTGGCTGGGACATCACACGTGCCCTTGGCATGCACATCATCCCAGTGTGCGTAAAACCGCAGTGCCAGGGCAGCCTCAACCCTCAGGTGCCTTGGTCCAGGTACCTCTGAGCACCCTGGTGGTGTGGCTTTTCTCTCTTTGGACTTCAGGATGTGATCAAGGACCAGACAGAAGTTTTCAGCTCTGTCTTGTTCCTGTGGTTGAACCGGGCTCTTAATAAAACTCAGCTGTTGGTGCTCCCTGATTCAGTGGGATCCTGTGCCTGACCTTCTCCTGGGTGGCTGGGGAGATGTGGAGGACTTCATGCGGGTTACTCCATGAATTTCCACCCACTTATTCTGCTCTAGTATGAGCCCCTGGCTGGGCACCGGCACTCGCAGGTGGGCTGTGACAGACCCACACCATCCCTCATCCCCCAGCATCTCTGCTGTCAACATGTCTGAAGGGAAGGTGATTTGTGTCAGCCACGGCAGAGGAAGGACAATGGGTGCCCTGTGTCACCCCCCAAGTGCCATGCACAGGCAGTGCAGGGGGGAATGAAGCTGGCAGCATGTTGGTCCTCAGTCTCAGAGGCTGGATGGGGAGCCATCTCCCACACAGCCTCTGTGGAATGCTCCTGCCCTGGTCCCCTCCGTGCCCTCAGTACCCGAAGGCCAAGCCTGGCTCCGTCCCTGGAAGGTCACTGGTGCTGAGCCCTCCCCCTGTGTCAGACAGGCATGTTGGCTCACTGGTGGCTGTGCGATGGGGATGCATTTCTGTCGAGCACCTGCATGCCCCTGTCCTTGAGCCAAGCTCCAAGTGGATCAGAGATCCCCGGAAGGTGTGGACAGTCTGGGGTCAAACCATGGCACCAGCAGTTACACCCCCCGGAGTGGGGCAGGACCTCCCGTGATTCAGGCAGCAGTCACAACAGGACAGAGGGAATTTGTTTCTAGGAAAGACAGCTGGACACAGCTTGATACTTGTCCAAGGACCCAGCCAGAGGGATGCAAGCCAAGCCGGTGGGATATGAGCAGGCACAGGATCAGGGTGGCCAGAGGTGTGATGGTGGGAGAAGCCTCAACCCTGCATGGCAGTGATGCCCAGAGAGGTGTGCGCCCAGCCAGGTGCTGTCTTGGGTGTCCGGCTCCCAGCTGCCCTGACATCTAGAGCCGAGCCTGCAGGCACATCTCTTAGTTTCTGGTGACCTCTAGAGGAAGCTGCTCCGCTCCGACACCGCAATTTTGGGATGGGATGGGGTGTCACCAGACCTTTGGCTTAGCTGCAGCTGGAGCATTCTCCTCCTGCAACCCTGTCCTGGGCTCGTGCCTCTGCCCAAAAGCCCGTAGCACTTCCCAAAGTGCAGCAAAAGTCTTGTTATCACTCTATAGCCGAGCTAAATGCCTCGATCAACCCACACCTCCCACTGCTGGGGGTTCCTCTGACCATCTTCCCCTCTCCACTGCTGCCCCCAGGTCGAGCTGTCAGATGGGACATCACACACCATCACGGATGCCTACGCTGGCAAGGAGTACATCATCCAAGTGGCGGCCAAAGACAACGACATTGGCACGTGGAGCGACTGGAGCGTGGCCGTCCATGCCACCCCCTGGACAGAGGAGCCCAAGCATCTCACCACGGAGGCCCAGGTCACAGGTGAGACCCCCTCCACCCCCAGTACAAATAGGCTGTGTAGGAACCCAGGAGTCCTGACTGAGGGTCCCCGCCATCCGGCTCCATGCACGTTTTGTCCCCAGCCAAGGAGATCCCCCTCAACACCCAGGGAAGCTGCAGCACTTCACCCTACACTGTGCTCCCCACCCATGGACGGTGGTGGGTGCAACTGTGGCCATAAGGGTGCTGACTCAGCTCATCTGGCTCTGGTATCCTCCTTGCCAGGATGCTTGGGGTGTGATAACAAAGCCGAGGGTTTATTGTTGTTGTCATTATTATTACTGTTATTAATTCCATGGCGTGCTGCCCCCCTCCAGCTCTCCCTCTTCAGTCCTACCCCCTCCACACCTCCGACCCCGCACAATGGCTCGGAGCGATGCCAATTCAAAATAAAAGCCACAAAGTTAACAAGCCTCTGTTTCTAGGAAAGAGCTGGGACTGTGTCCAAATGGGCGTTATCAGCCCTCTGTTTCCCAGAAGGGCTGGAGCAGACCCCGCGTCGGTTCCCTTGGCTGGCACTGGCGGCGGGGCTGGGGGAAACACTGGTGTGCAGGCAGTGCAGGCAGGCAGCAACCAGGCTTCTAGTCGGGGTCACGCATGCGGGGTCATGCATGTGAGCTGGCATGTGGGAAGTGGACGCACTCTCCAAACTCCGTCCCAGTCATGCGTGCAGACCCCGGCACATGTTTGCAAGCCATGCGCTGCCAGAGTGTGGCGATGCTGCACAGGGAAGCAGTGGGTACAAGCCCTCCTGCCAGACGGTGGTGGTACCTCCTACATGGAGACACCCCATTCTTGCAGAAAGAGCCCCCGGGGATTCAGGCCGCACCAGGGATTTGCAGTCCTTCGTTCCCAGGGGTGGTAAATCCCAGCAAGGAGTCCAGGCACACTATGCTGGTGTCAGCATTTGGGGATTGCTTCTGCACCCGCCTGTGTTGTGCTAAATGCAAATACCTCTTCAAAGGACACCTTCCTGCTCCCTGTGCAGGCACACACATGTCCTTGACACGTCCCTCACACACAGGCTGCAACTGGCTGCAGCCATGCAGGGCTGATGTGAGACACCCTGGCTCCAGGGCTGAGCTTCCCTCTTACATCTCCCTGGGGTATAAAGGATGCCAAGACAGACCCTCTGTGGCCCCTGGCATAGCCCCCCAGGTTGTCTGGCTGGGGGCACTCTGGGACAGATGTGACCAAAGCTGTCCCAGCCTGACTGCCCATCCGTGCCCTTCCTGCAATCCTGCAAGCCCTCCGTAGGGACAGACAGCCCATCTGGTCCTGTACAGGGGAGGACAAGCCCTGTAAGCCAGTCCAACTGCCACGACCATATTTAGGGCTTTCCCTGAGTGGGGGTTGCTCTCTGCTGAGCACTTGTGGCCATGTCATCAGGACCTCTAGCCAAAATTCCCACAGAGCTGATGTGCAGGACAGCCCAGCTGGGCAGGGTGGGCCCAGGAGGGATGCCCAGCTCTGCCTGCTGGTGCAAGCATCTCTGAGCAGTAGATCCACTGTCAGAGCAAGGAAAGCCTCATGGACCACACCATCCTCTGGCTCACCATCCCAGCTCCCCAGCTCAGCTGTAGCATGACATGGTGATGAGATGAGGGCAGTTTTGGGATGAGACAGTCCCGTGTACCCACCGGCAGGGAAGCGGGGCTACCCCTACAGGACGCATCCCGGGGCACCCTGGCTCCCCTCGTCATCCACTTTCCCTCCCCACAGAGACAACGAGCACTAGCACCTCCTCTTTCATGCCACCCCCCACCACCAAGATCTGCGACAAGGGGGCTGTGGTGGGCAGCGGGGCCGTGGCAGTGTGTTGGACAGCTGGACTGGTCTTGGCTGCCTATGGTGTCCTCTTTATTTAGTGAGTATCTCCAAATCGGGGATGTGAGAGACGGGATGTGGGAGAGGGCAGGGATATGGGGACCCCAGGGGCTCCTGCATGGTTGGGAAGGCTATGCTCCAACCAGGATGTGGCTAAAGGGCATTGAGAAGGAGCCATTTGGGTTATTCTTGCATTTTTTCTTTTTGTAAATGCACCAAATCCTGTTGCTTTTCTGGACTGGGTGTTCTGGTGGACATCTCAAAAATGGCTTTTCAAACAATTTCTGCAAGCCTGCAAAGGAGCTAGTCTTCGATGCCTCATTGTCAGCAGACCTTTCCTCAGCTGATTTTTTTAAGAGGCAAAGAAACCACATGGAAATCTGTGGCCTTTGCATAGTGACTGGAGCAGAATTCTCCGAGATCAGAAAATTCAAAGATGCATCTCAAAAATGTCCATGGGCAGGGCCTGACCCTGGGAGGAGGAAGTGGAGGTGATGGGTTTGGGCATCTGGGTTCTGGGAAGGCGCAAATTTCCCTGTGGAGGAGGGCCAAATTTTGACCAGCATGTCCCCTCGTTGTGCAGCCACAGCTGATCCAAAGCAGGACCACTGACCCCTCTCCTCCTCACTCGCAGATCCCCGTCTGTCCATCTGTCGCAGCCCAACGCTGACGCCCTCCCACCGCCCACCGCTGCCACCGCTCCCCGCCCTGCCACGCCCCTCCCGGGTTGAGTCTCTTATCTCTTCGATTTTGCACACGTTGAGGACGTATCGCTTCTCGCCGTTGCTTCGGAGGAGGACAGAGCTGCCGCCGTCCCCTGGGAAGCCACGAAAACCTTTCCCAGCCTGGAGCGAGGAGATGCACTTGTCCCCCCCCCATCCCTGTTTCCCTTTTCCCAGCAAAGCGAAGCGAGCCTGGGCACCATGCTGCAGCTGAGGACCCCATTCATACAGCTAACCCCCCCAAGCCAAAGACGTGCCCGCCGCCCCCCTGCCCACCAGGGTGACAGGGAGCGTGATGGCGCACCGAGAAAAGGGGATATGAAAATGGGGGGGTGGTGAGGGGAATGATGCTCCCAGCTGTGTACCCCTCTATGGCAGAAGGGGTTCCCCCAAGAACCAGACTCGCTCCCCTGAGCTCTCGACTGCATGGCGAAGCTGGAGGGGTGCACGGGTGGGGGGTCTTGGTCCCCTCTGAGGGGATGGTGGAGGGAAGAACTGGTGGCTTTCCCAAGTGTGGTGGGGAGCAGGGAGCTGACAGGGTTTTAATGGAAAAATAAAGGAAATGAAACACCGATAAAACCTACCAGCCCCTAGCCGAGCACCTGGGATATCTACCCTCTGACATCCCCCCCTCCGGCAGCAACCCACAGGAGCCTTCGCCACCCCCAACCCCATCTCCACATCACCCCCAAACTTTTAACCACATTGGATACAGGGAATCGCCCCCGTTGACATTTGTCTCACTCTCCAACAAAAGCAGAATAGCTCTGCCGTTGCCTTTAGAGCTGGAGCCCTGCAGACCTGTCCCCTGCTGTCCCCTGCTCTCCCCGGCTGTCCCCATGCCTGCTCTGCTCTCCTCCCCATCCTGCCCCAAGTCCTGTTTTGTAAAGACACCTCCTCTTGCCCCTGCCTGGACCCAAGCGCAGTATTTAATACCGTACGTCCTAGTATTCCCACTGTTGACATGCTGTATTTGAATTTTTTATAGATGTATATATATAAAAAAAAAAAAGAATCAAAAAAAAAAAATAGAGGGGATAAAAAAAAAAAGCTCACAAAGAGACAATGCACACATGCACACACACACGCACCAGGAGAGACGGTCTTCATTAAACGATCATTTCATGATGACTGGCAGCTCTGGGTGTTATTTCCCCTCTGGCTGGAGGGAGTGGGTTCGGCTGCCCACTCCCACACGATGTGTTGGCTCTGATGGGGAGGATGTAGGGATGCTGGTGAGGGGGACACAGACACCCTGGAGACCAGCCTGGGGTTTGAGCCCATAGCATCATCTCCCCGTGGGGTGGGGAGACCCAAAAAATGGCCTTTGGGACACTCTGAGAAGGTGCAAAGGGGATGCCTGCCCCTGGAACCCCTGGTGATGTAAAGAGGGTGGTTGTCACCACCCCATGTGGCACTCACACTGTGGTGGGGAGGTGCCACATGCCACGCTCCTAAGCCCTCAGGGATCCCGTGTGTCCCCAGGCTTCAGCAGCACCCTGACACCTCTCAGGCAGGTGGGAAGATGGGGACCTGCCTGCGGCTGCTGCAGCCAGTGAATGAGATGTAGTCCCAATTAATGCACTTTCCTTGTCTGATTAATAATTTCATGTTAGGAAAATACCACTGGCCCAGATGCTCTGAAATAAACTTCCATCAGGGCAAGATCACATGGATCTGACACGGGGGCAGCCAGGGCAGCAAAGCGCACTCTGTCGGGGTCTGGCCTCTCCCCACCTGCCTTGCTTGTTCGGGAGATGTCATTTTCCTCATCCCAGAGGAAAAAGGTTCATTTTTTTAAACAAATTGCCTGCCCAGTGCCCCATCAACAACTTTACAGTGGTGGGATGGATGGATGGATGGATGGATGGATGGATGGATGGATGGATGGATGGATGGATGGATGGATGGATGGATGGATGGATGGGTGGATGCATGGATGCATGGATGGATGGATGCATGGATGCATGGATGCATGGATGGGTGGAGTTCAAAGTGCCACAGCCCTGGCTCTCTCTGCAAAGACTGAAGGCAGCACCAAGCTGGTCACTAGCTCCCACCAGGCACTTGCTATGATTTTCACCATGACAGGTCTTTGTTAGAGGGGAGATTGGTCCCACACAGCACTGCCTCCAGCTCAGCCATGCTGTCAGCAGCGCTGCCCCACGTGCTGGCTTGGTTCACTGGTTAATGTTCCATTACCAGACAACATGCCTCCGTCATTTATTAATGTTTCATTAGTGTTAAAAACATCTGGTAATTAATTATGCACTAATTATGGATTCACAGTGCTAAAAGCAGGGGTAATCTACCATGGCAGATGGCTCTTTGGGGCAGGGGGAAGGGACAGCTCTTAGCAGGGAAGAAAATGTCAGGCCCAGCCCTTGCCTGGGGGAAGCATCCCAGACAGACAGATTGCCCTCATCTCTACTCAGGATCTCCCTGCCTGGTCCGGAGGCATGCTGTCTCAGGTCATTAGACAGAGGAAACCTGTCCCTCTCAAGCTGTTTCAGGGACCAAGGAAGCAGTGCTCCCTCTGCCCAGGGCAGCTGTATGAGAAGCCATCTGAGAGCGGTGGCTTTTGCACACAGCCCCAGGCACCCTCCGGCACCTGGAGCTGGCACGCAGCCTTCCGCCGGCTCCAGGATGCCGTTCGTCAACCTCACTGTGGTGCCTGGCCGGATTAAGTGGCAGTCCATAAAGCAAGGGGTGTCGTAAAAGTCCACTCGTGAAGTGCCCCAGTGATATTACGTACAGATGTGCAGAGATGTTTCAAACTGGGGAAGGTCCCAGGGGAGCATCCCTGCCAAGCAGAAAATCCATCCACTTAGCAGCATAAATCCATACAGGAAGAAAGAGGGAATTACAGTGCTCAGAGAGACCTGTGCATCGCATAACCTGAAATCCAATACATCAGCCGGGCGCAACCAGTCCGTGCATCTTCCCAGCGCATATGTGGCAGTAAATCCCACCTTAGGTGTTGTTTTCGGCTGTTGCTGATGCGAGAGCAGCCTTGCGCTGAGCCCCCCGGCTCTGCAAGAGGGATCAGAAGTGCGGCTGGAGAGCAGGAGCTATTTCCTGGCCACGAGGCCTCATAGGAAGCAGAAAGCCCTCTTGCTTGAGCGATGGGCTGAGCAGCAGAGCAGGTCCAAATCACTGCTCCTCCTGCATCCTTCCCTGAGGCGGGTGTCAGCAGAGACCTCATCCTCCGTGACCCAATGGTCAGAGAAGCTCCCTGCTCCCACACCAGCCCCCAGGCAATAACAAGCAGCTTATTTATCACAAATTAGGTTGCCAGCGCTGCGTCATTGGGCTTCAATGGTCACCACAGTTTGATGGAGCTGCAGCCATGGTGCTGTGTGTTTCGGCTTCAGCAGAATCACAGTATCACAAAACCCAGGTGAGAGCAGGGAGGCAGAGGGGTGTGAAGGCGGGTTTGGCTGCCAAGAGAACACAGATAGCTGCACAGCCAGACCCAACCACAGCAGTATCCTGCTGAGCTGGGTGGGAATGCCAAGTGGGATCCATCAAGCCAGCTGTCAGAGAAGAGCTGCCACTTATTTGCACAGGGGCAGACCTGGTCCTCAGCAGGCAAATCTCCTCCTCCGTCACAGCAACGGGGAGAGGTGGAGGCAAGAGCAGCAGGGCTGGTGGAAAGGTGGTCCCCAGGGTGAGAGAATGAAGAGCAGCATCTCCAGGGGGTGAGGATGGAAATAGTCAGCTTGACTTGGAGGACCCCAGCCTTTGCTAGTCCTCTACTTGTAATGGTGTCAAGTCCAGCAAAATACAAGAGCCCACCCCAAACCAGGGCGGGTATTACTTCAGAAAATGTCTACATCTCCTGTAAGAGATATAGCACTGGATGGCCTTGGCAGGTTATAGCCTCCCTCCAAGACTTTCTTTTCCAGTGGCAGTAGTGATGGCTCAGTCAGCAGGGTCCCCCCTTGGGGAAAGGCTCCTACCTAGTACCAGTGGTGCAGGAGCGAGCTCAGGCGCTTTAGTGATTCAGCCACCACCACACACAGAAGCAGATGGAGCTGCAGGTGGGGTCCAGTCGTGGTTTAACTCCAGCTAGCAAAATACCATGAAGCCACTCTCACAGATTCCCCCTCCTCTCCTCCAGTGAAAGGAGAGAATCAGAGGAAAAAAGAAATAAGGAAGTTTGTAAAACTGAGAGAAGAGCTATTTACTAATTAAATACAAATTAATATAGACAAATACTACTAATAATAAGTGACTAAAACTAATAGAAAATAAAACATATGATACAATTAGGATACAGCTTCTCACCACACACTGACCAATGCACAACCAGGTACTAAGAAGTGAGAGTCAGAGCCAGAGACCCTCAGAGCTGCAGCCTGAGAGCAATCACAGCCTGAGAGTCGCAGCCCGAGGACCGGAGCTCAAGAGTGATCGCAGCCCGAGAGCCGCAGCCCAAGGACTGGAGCTTGAGAGCTGTCGCAGCAGATTCTGAGTGAACCCTGTCACCGATACCACGACTGGAAAAACTAAACAAACCCACAACTCCCTCATGAACGAGCCAGCACAGGAGCTAGCAAAGCAACTAACGTGGGAGTCAGGCAGAGCGTTAGCAAGCGTACGGAAGTAAATGAGCAAAAGAGCGAGTAATGGCTCCTGGACCCCCTCCCTGCCTATGCCCCGAGCATGACGTACTATGGAATGAAATACTCCCTTGGTCAGCTGGGGTCAGCTATCTGAGCTGTGTGTCCCCTGCACTGCCTGCAGCGAGACAGCGAGAGCTGGGAACGCAGCTGCAGGGTCAGAAGTGGAGAAAGACCTCGAATTTGGTGCAGGCATTGCCCAGCACCAGCTAAGACCTTATCAGTACTTCTCTCAGCATCCAGAACACAGCTCCCTAGCAGCCATGGTAAAGAGAGTTAACTCTTTCCTGACGGAACCCAGCACAGGTCCCTGAGAGTAACAACAGCCCTAGGCTTCCACAGAATGCTGTAGGGCAGAGGCTTGTAGCAGGAAGAGCCGGTCACAGCAGATTGCAAATGCCAGGCTGGCACCATGTTATTCCCTGGTGGCTCCAGATCAGGATTTGATGCCTCTCCTGAAGAGGCCATCTGTTGTTTGAAGACCCTCAAAGCAGTGACTCTCCTTTTCCTCATGACCATCCTAAATGGCTTAGCCTCTGCCCTGGCACTGTGTCCCTGGTCCCCAGACACCTCTGCCTGCAGCCTCATGCCCTCCTTCCCCACCACACCAGTTTTGACACCTCCTCACCCCCGAGCTGCACTATGGTCAGATGGGCAGCACCCACCATTGCCTTCCCAGGTCCCCACTGCCATGGCCTCTCTGCCCATCTCCAGTCAGCCCCAGTCCCCTGCTTGCTCTGGCCAGGGTGATCCATGGATCGCCTTCTCATAACATCCCAAACCTCCCAGCATGCAGACACAGCAGTCGAGTGCAGCCTGCCCAGCTCAGCTGCAGCACACAGACCAGACCACACCAGGGTCCCCTAATAAGCAATTGACTTTTTTTCCTCCCTTTCAAGAAAAAGCCAAGCATTAATTTGGCTTCTGCCACTGTGTTTATCTAATAGCATCACTGATTGATTGTCTTATTTATAACCTAGATCCGGTGTCTGAGCTGCTTGTTGGAGATGGGGTGATTGATGGAAGGAAGACAGCCATGAGGGGACTTAATGGAGCCATGTGGCTGAGCAACAGAGTAGTGGCTTAGGCATGAAATGAAAGTGTCTCCCAGGAGTCTGGGCTCCTCTTCTTTCCTGCACAGTTCCCGTGGAAGCTGCTAAGTGCTGGGAGAGAGCAGTGTGCTTCCTACGCCGTGCCAGGAGTGATCAGGGTCTTCTCCAGTGGCCTGGAGGAGGACAAGCCAAGGGGACACAGCCAACAGGACTTGGACTGCTTCCCAAGAAGGCGTCATACAGTCTCTGGGAAGGTTTCCCTCTTCCAGGATGGAAGCGGTGGTTCGAAGAAATGAGGCAGCCCGTGCCTGTCCAGCAACCAGCCTGCTGTCAGGACGCCTGTTCTGCAGGCTGGAAATCAGGTCCTTGCACAACAAGGCGATGCAGAGAGGAGCCTTTCCCATGGGTGACAAAGTGCCACTGGGTTGGGGTCTTGCCCTTCTGCAGGCTAGCAGCACCTTCAGAGATCTAAGTTTTGTCCAAGGCCTGACTGGGACGTTCCCTTATCTCTAGGGGAAGTTTCCCTGTTCCTCACATGCAGAAGGCACAAATCCCAGCAGAGTCACTGACCCACATGTGAATCATCCCATGGAGACAGTCACTGTTGTAAAACACCAGCAGACATGGAAGGAGCCACAGTCCCAGGAGGTGACATGCCATTATCCAGGGCCATGCTGGGGATGTGTGACAGCCTGGACATGTCCCAGACCTCCAGTCCACAAACTCACCCCAGAGCAGCCTGTTCCCCAGCCACAGGGCCAGGTCGTGGTCAGGAGATGGCTGACAACTCCAAGTCCCCAAGAAGCCATTTGGCTTTGATCTGAGCCAGAAGCAAACCCTCATCTTGTCCATAAAGATCAGTTTGAGAAGAAAAAACAACATATTGGTTCAGTCAAAATATTTCATTGCTGTTTAACGGTCTTTATTCCATGTCTGAAACAGATAATCTAATACAAGTCTAGATCAAAGCCAAACACAGTTGTTTCATTATGAAGAACCCCACCAGCCAGTTTTGACATGGCCAGACCCCACTCCCTTCCTTGTTTTTGTTTTTCTTCCTTTTTTTTTTTTTTTTTTCCACATGGGAAATTTGAGCAAAACCGAAGTGGCTTCACGAACATTGCCATTCAGGCAGACTGACTGAAACCAGCTTGGGGACAGGTCTCCTGCACACCAGCCAGTGCCTGGTAAATCCTATCCAGTGTCTTATGACAGAGGTTTATTACTTCCAGGAAAAACCCACCTTGGAAAGTCCCCCTGGACCACTGGGGACGAGCAGGATGATGCATGGTCCCACTGGCCAGGCTGTCCCCAGCCACCATGGTCCCTTCATGGGTGTTGCCACTGGCATCTCATCATGCGGCTGGGGCTGTGGGAGATGGAGGGGACCAAGACAGGGGGCGATCCTTGCAGGATGTTAGAAGATGGAGGGGCCCCCGAGCAGCAAGAGCGGAAACGGGCTTTGATGTGGAAGCTCTCCTTTTGCAAACACAATGAGTTGCAGAGGAGTTTTATAAACATGGCTATTGTTGCTCCGTCCCTTTGGTGGGAACAGATGGTCCAAGCGGTCTGTTCAGCCCCCCTCCTCTTCCCTCACCCCCCACCCCCATTAATAAAGCCCGGCAAGTCCAGCACTGCTAAGGTTTTCCCAAGGGAGATCAATAAATAAATGTAATAACAACAAAGGGGCCCATGCAGACGAGATTGGGTTACAAAGAGGCCTCGGCCCCCCTCCTCCTTTCCGGGCGAGAGTCATTGCGCTCAAGCACTCCGGCTGGTTTGGGGAGAGGTTGCTCCATCCCCACTGTCCATGGGAAGTGGGGATGGAATCTTCCCACCAAAGGAGACAGGCACCACCCCACAGTCAAGGTTGGTAATGTGTGACCTTGGTGGCTACCTCACAGCCTTAGCCATGGGGTATTGATGGCACGTGGCTCCCAGCTCTCAGTGAGCATCTCCTACATCATCAGAAGTCACCTGGTGCTGATGTGGCTCTGGGAACAGGCTCAGCACCAGCCCTGGATATGTGGCAGGCAGGTGCCACCTTCTTCCAAGATTTCCTGGCCAAGCAGTTACTCCGTGTTCTTTCCCAGCAGGATGCTACCCAGCACAGGGCACTCAGAAGAGGTGACCAGGCTCCACCTTGGCTCAGTTTTGCTCTCTCCCGATACTGGACCAGGCAATTTTAGGGCCAGCTGAACATCATTGGTGAATCTGACCAGCTCTTCAGTGGCATGATGAGGTTTTATGCAAGGCAAGGAGCTAAGGTTTGCAGGGATTAAACCAGGGTAGAGCAATCTGCAGGTAGGGTACCCATGTGGAAACCACCAGCACAGATGGTCCCACCAAACACTGCCCATGAGGCTGCAGGGGAGGAGAGTGTTTTCTCCAGGAGCATCGATGGGGTTTGAAAGTGCCCACAGCATCTCACCAGGCTCTGGATGTTGGAGGAGTCATGCTCAGGAACTCCATCAAATGGGCTCTCCTTTGGAGAAGGAGGACCCCAGCTCAACAGGGCTTTCCAGGGATTCATCTGCTGAGGAAGAGGCTGATCCTGGAGCAAACCTGTGGACAGGGACCAGAGGGGACTTTGGTGATGTGCAGGAGGGGCTGAGCAAAGGGTTTGGTCTGGAGGGCCAGCTCCAAGCCCTGCTGCTGCATCCCTGCTCCAGATAGGCTGCTAGCAGCCATTGTCCAGCCTCCTCCCCAGCTGCTCCCTGCTGCTCTGAGGTGACGGGATGCCGTTTTTATCTGCACAGGACTCCTGCAGCTGGGGGTCAATGGGACAAAACGTGTCTCACACACGCACATGCACGCACCACTGCCTCCCATCCTAGCCGCGCTGGGAATCTTCTCCTCCCCCCAACCCCTCGCTCATAAAAAAATTAAAACTCTCGATATCATCTCACATAAACGTGGATTTGAGGCCCCGTCAGTCACCAGACACGTCCCACAATCTGCGCTGGCTCCAGACAGCTGGAAGGGTTTGCTAGAGGACCAGAATGACTTCACACTGCCTCCCACAAACTGGGGTTACCCGGAGTGCTTGGTGCGGGGAGGGGAGACGGGGACCAGGAGCACTCAGCCCCATGCCTGCCGCTCTGCCACCGCACCGTTCCCTGGACCCACCAGGATGGGTGCTGGGGCAGAGAACAGCCCCATGCACCAATAGCGCAACGCGCCCAGGGTGTGGAGGCCATCCCCGCGGGCGAGGCAGCTGGCCCCAGCTCTGGTGCCGGCAAGGTTTATGAGGGCTGACCCCTTGCACCGAGCGCCTGGGGCAGGATAAATCCCACTCCGCCTTGGAGTGCAGGTGCACGGGGCTGACGGTTAGGGGAAGGGACTACAGATGCATGGGGGATCCAGTAAGGGGGAGCTGGGGCTGGCCTCAAACTGTGTGCTGCTTCGGGTCCATCCCTGCAGTGGGAACAATCCCCTCCATCTGCTCCAGAGCCTTGGTCATGGGATATTTGCTCCAGAGCGTTGCCTTGCGGGTGCTCTTGGCAAGGCTGCCTGCACACAGCATACCGTGGCGATGCCCAGGGGTGCAGAATGACCTACACCATGCCAGAAGATGTTTTACAAGATGTGCAGAGGAGACGTGGCATTCTGAGTGACAGCAGGTAACTGCTGGAATCCTCTGGGTACCACAAGTATTTGGGTACCCAGCCGCCTGACTCGCAGGGAATTCACCCCTGGATGAGGCCTACAAAGGACCTCCTAGCCACTATAATGAAGGAAACAGCCTGGATCTGGAGAGACCATCACATCCCTCTTCCTCCTGCTGTCTCAGCCAGGTGTCGTGAAAGAAACTGTGCCAAGCAACTCAGGACAGGGTGCTGGTCACATCCTCAGACGTGGGGGCTCCTTCCCTTCCTCCAGCACTGGGAGATGGTTGAGAGCGGCACTGGGAAAGACACCCAGGATCAGACACAGCCCACAATCCTGTAAGCACCACCCCTGGCAGCGGGTCCTGCTGCAGCTGGTGTGTGGGGACCATTATGCGCAGGACTGGCAGGGAGCTTTGCAAGAGAAAAAGGGGTCTCAGCCCATAGCCTGCATCCCCCATTTCATGTAGCACTGATCTGAATCTTTGCCTCAGGAGCCAAGCAGGGGGTTGGGAGCCTTTTTTCAAGTGAATGATAATCATCCTTTTAAAAAAAATAACACAAAGCAGGTGGCTGAGCTTGAAGGTGGATAAATGCCCGGCACAGAGCACCTGGCCGAAGCCAAGTGTAAGCCTGGTTTTGGACTCTTTGAAGTCAGCGCATCTTCATGCTCTCAGCAGGTTTGGGGCTCAAACCCGCTGTGCGTGCCTTCTACCAACACTCGGGTAATTTATAGGCATGGGAGGCTATCTAGAAAGCTCCTCTGTGAACCTCCAGCATCAACCCAGTCCAGATGGCCGGGTCATGTTTGCCTCCCATGATCAGCTCGGCAGGAGTGCTGTACAGCACAAATCACCCCCACAAGCAAATGCTAACACTTGGTGTCCAAATCACGTTCACAGACCTGCCGCATCCCTCAAGGAACACAGTCCCTTTGCTCAACGCTACCTACTCCACCTGATGGGCAACCCATCAACTAAAAAATGTGTGCACCCTTTAATTACAGCGCGCTGAATCCACTTAGTGCTGTTTCGTTAGATAGCTCGCCTATTTGAGGAGCTGTAGTGGTACTTACTCAGCGCAGCAGTCCAAGTCTCTGGATTTTCAGGCCTTTAATATTCACTCTGATCTGTTCATAAGTTATTCATAGGGAATGGGAAATGCCTCACAAGAGAACTCGCTCCAAATTGCAAGTGCTTCTGAGGCATCTTGCAATCTGCTTACACATGAAGAGGAGGGGAAAGTAATAAATAAATGATTGTTTACAAATTATTTACTTGTCGCCACTAATTTCGACGCTGTTTACCTGGCAGCAGTCTGAAGTCAGGAACAATTAGAGAAGACTTTCCCCTGGCTTATCAATGGCTGGAAGTTGTGCAGCATGCAGGGGAAGGAAGCCAATGCAGCAGAAGCGTGAGAAGGAGCTAGTTGTGGCTGCCAGAATTGGCCATTGAGTGTAGTCTAGCTTGGTCTTCACACTCCACGAGGGATTGTTGTGGTTAAGATCTCAGTGTAGGATGAGCAGGTAGCTCCTTTGCTCAGCTAGCAGGTTCCATCCCATCCTAGCAGACAATGACCTGTCTCCAAAGTGTCCCCCTTTGTGTGATATCTGGTCAGGCAGCCAGCAGTCCCCAGACACACCAAACTGCAGTGCATGTCCCCAAAATCTGGCAGTGGGTAGCAGCAGCAGCAGTGCAGGGATATCTTTTCTGTCCCAGCTCACCAAGACACATGGAGACAAGTCCAGGGTCATCAAGGCTTGCTGAGGGTCATAAAGTCCTCACTGTGGCCTCAGAAGATGACCAGGCCTTGCCAGAAGTCCCCTCTCTGCTCCCGAGGAGCCAGGGCTTTGTGGGGAAGAAGAAACGTTTCTGTTGTGAACTATGCAGCAGAGTGAGATGGGATGGGAATGCTGACCTGTTTTGGTATCAACGGTGTTGGGTCTGCAGCTGGGAAAGATGATGCTCACAGCCCATGGCATATCGCCCCAAAAAGCAAACAGGAACTCTACCCTGGGGCAAAGTCACCCCAGCAGACAATGGCTCTGCAAGGCAGGCAGCAGAATGAGCCTGTCTTCTTTAGGGCCATTTGGGACATCTCAGTCCCATCTCGAGCTGATCTCCCACAATAAATCAGAGACCAAAAATCACAGTGAAGAGGGATGGGGAACATGAAAGTTAACATGTAGATGTACTCTGGGGAAGGAAAAGCCAATCTGACAAATCAGGAGAGTGGGATAGTCTGGGAACTGGTTGGTCCCAGCTGGGCTGATGCGTCTTGCAGACCCCCCCATTCCTCATTCCCCTCCTGTTGCTCAAGGATTTGAGATTTCCCTCCAGCTGAGCATTTAGATCCTCTATCCTTCCAGGCTGGTCCTGCAGCATCCTGGGCAAATGTGGCTTGGAAGGAGACACAGGATGCCTGCAGGGTGGAGAGGAATGTGCAGACAGGGCAATGCCTGCTGAAGCTTGAACTCGGACTTCCACCAACAGTCGGCAAAGTTCATGTGAGGGCTGAGGGCTTGGATAATGCAGTTAAACTGTGTGTGATGAACCCACCTTGCAGGATGGTGACCCACAGGTGGCAGAGTGACATGGTGTATACGGGACTGCTGACCAGAAGCACAGAGAGGGATGGTGGAAGTCAGATAATCTACCACAGCCTGCTGGACAGAGACACCATCAGTCATCATGAAAAAGGTGTAAAAAATGGATAGACTCATGACAGAAAGACCTACCATCAGACTGTCTGCAGTGCTCACAACTGTCTGTGCCATGACCATATCCTGGGGCCAGGCAACGGTGCTCAAGCTCTCAGGCTGCAGGAGTCTGAGCAGTGCTGCAAGCATCCCAGGGATGGAGGGGGAATTTGGGATGCTCAGTCCAGATCCATGTTCTTACCTGTAACATGGAGAGAGAAAGCTATCCGCAGGCTGTGGGACTCCTTTGGGTCCGTGTCTCCTCCATTCCCCGCCCTGATCCCAGCCACCCGTCACTAGTCCATGCCCCAAGCTGCTTGGCACTGACCCTGCTCCATGCAGCCTTCCACATCATTGCTCCTTGCAAGCGGCCCATAAATCATCCTTATTCATGCATCTTCCTTGGCCTTGTGGAGAGGGAATTTATCCCCCTGGCTCAGCTGTCAGAGAGACCTCCAGCTTCCAGGAGTGATCTGCGTGCTCTTAATTCCTGGCAAGGGATGTGGGGTCTCTAGAAAAGGCTCCTGTGCCTGCTTCCCTGCCAAACCTTGCAAGAACAGTCTTCGGTGCATGTGTGCACCCAGGCCATGGAGACAGCCTAGGGGAAATTCCCTGGCATGACTTAATTGCTACAGTCTTTAATGAGGGCCTGTGTAGTTGGGTACTCTGGTCAGGAAGCAGAGAGGCAGGAGGGGTCTGCAGGAAGGGGGTGCAGGTTGGGAGCCCCCATGTATGCTCCGGGTGGTGGATATCTACATGGTGGGGATTTTCCCAGGTCCTTAGAGAGTCCTGCAGCATCCAGACCTACAGACAGCAGGCAGATGATTCAGGATTGCTCCAGTCCTCACCAGTCACTGGTAGCACCATCACGGATGCTGGTAGAAACACAGGCAACATGTCCAGATGCAAATATCTGGGTCTGCAGCCCCTCTTGTCATTGCCCTGAGGAAATGGTGCGGCCGAGGAGGCAAGAAGGGAGAAAGACATGGAAGTGCCTGTAGGTCCCTTGACCACAGCACGTGGATTCAGCAGAGAGGGATTCACAGCTGGGTGAGCTGACTGGGACCTGGCAGCAGTTCACTCGCTTACACCAGTCTGCTGATCTCCCTCCACAGCCCCCCAGAGCCTGGTTCTCTGGTGTGAGATGAACACTGAGCAAATACCCCTTTTTTTCCTGCCACAATAACCCTCTTTAACTTTTCAACTTATCACCTGCACAGAGGTTTATAAAATTTTCAAGCTAATGGCGTCTCCAGTAATGATACTGCAGATGTACAAGCTGCATCCTGGGATGAATAAATTATAGGAGGCAGAGTAAATTGCAATGGGAAGGACAGCAGCTGCAGAATGGAAACAGATGGCTTCACCGCGCGCCACAGCTTGGTCTCAGTGCGCGGTGTGTTCCTCAGGCTGGCCCTTTCGTGGTGGCCCTGAGACCACATGGGCACACCCGAGGCTGCAGATTCCCAGAGCAGCAGAAAATACTGCGGCCAGCATGGGGTTCCGCAGGTGGTTATGTGCTGCTGCAGGACTGCACACCACGGTGGCAGTCTGTGGGTCAGCGTGGGATGTCTTCCTTCCGCTGCTCGCTGCGTTTTCCTGCAGGGAGATGCTTGCAGCCTCCAGGAGCTACAGGACATTTGGCTTTAGCGGGGCTGTGGCTGCAGTTTGATTTGCTGATGAATCTCTCCCACCAAACCCTTTCCTGCCTTCCTTCATCCCCACACACATGCAGAGGCAGTTCCCAGAGCAGCATGCCTCATCCTCCTTCTCTGCCCCATAGCATAAGGCACTCAGAGGTGGGATGTGGCTGTGCAGCCACTGCACACACGCCCTGGCAATGTGACCAAGGGAGTGATCACACCTCAGTGCTTGGGATCCTTCATACCCCAGTGCAGCACAGCCCCAGCTGAAGTCCAACAGTGCCACATTTCTCCAGCTCTGACTCCAGCAAAGTTGGTGGCATGCTTGTTCCATTCAGCAGTGACCAGACAGGGGTCAGGGTCACAGAGCAGCTGCGATTCCAGCTCTGTTAAGCTGTGCATCCCCTGGCTGCACTCTCCATGCTGCTGCTGACTGCTTCAGTGCCTGCCTTCCACTGAGTACTGGTTCATGTGCCAAAGAGACGCATCCTGAGACAGGGAACTCCTGTCAAGGCATGCTCAGGGCTCTTCAAATGCCCTGGCGATCATGGCCTCAAACATTAACCAGCCTGGGCTGACCCTTACTGCAGGACTCAGATCTCAGCCACGTGCCTGGGTCTGCTGCCACCTCTGAGGTGGTTGCTGGAACAGCTCAGCCTCAGTGACGTTGGAGGGACACAGGGTGAACCACAGGTGTCAGAGGACACTCCATTCCCCACACCTCATGAGTAACATGGTCCTCTGGCCCAAGGCACACACTGTGCAGCCCACCCCTGCCACAGGGACTCCAGCAAGGCTGATGGCACTTCTCTCCTAGACCTCTCAATGTCACCAGAGGCTCTCTTACAGAAATACAGCTGTTTAACATACAGCCAGACAGCACAGCTCTGTCTCTGAGGGATGTATGGCAGGTGCCAACCCACACCATGTATGTGCTGCCAGTGCTCATAGGGTCCAACCAGCCTCAGCTGCTCTGCATGGTGGATGTGCCAAGCACCTCCATCCAGTTCCTCATGGGATGTCACTGGCCCACTCTGGGAGCATGCAGGGGGCGTGTACCCTCCTCTGCTGCTGCTGGAGTGGCTGATGTGCCAGGGAATCATGCTGCCACCCCAAGGAACCCCAACAGGCTGGAGAAATGGGCCAACAGGACCTTTATGAAGTTCAGCAAGAAGTGCAAACTCCTTCCCCTGGGAAGGAACAACCCCATGCACCAGTGTATGCTGGGGGCCACCCTACTGGAAAGCAGCTTGGAGGACAAGAACCTGGAGATCCTGGTGGATGCCAAGCTGACCAGGAGCCAGCAATGTGCCCTTGCTGCCAAGAAGGCATCCTGGAAGGCATTACAGAAAGGATTGCCAGCAGGTCAACGGACCTGATCCTTCTCTACACAGCACCAATAAGACCACACCTGGAGTGCGGCATCCAGCTCTGGAAACACTGGAAAAAGTCCAACAAAGGGCCACAAAGATGGTTAAGGGATCAGGGCGTGAGGAAAAGCTGAGAGTGATGGGACAGTTCAGCTCAGAGAAGAGACAGCTCAGGAGGGATCTCATCAATGTATATAGATACCTGAAGGAAGGGTGCAGAGGGGACAGAGCCAGGATCTTTCCAGTGGTGCCCAGTGACAGGACGAGAGGCAATGGGCACACACCAGAACACAGGAGGTTCTGTCTGAACATCAGGAAACACTTTTTTAACTGTGAGGGCGACCGAGCACTGGAGCAGGTTACCTAGAGAGGTTGTGGAGTCTCCATTCTTGGAGATATTCAAAAGGTGTCTAGACACGATCCTGGGCAGCCGGCTCTAGGTGGCTCTGCTTGGGCAGAGGGATTGGATAGTATGAACCCCAGAGGTCCCTTCCAACCTCCACCCCTCTGTGATTCTGTGAACAATTTTGATGCATTACAATTTTTGCATTACAACTTTTTGCATGTTTCCAGGTCAGAGGATGGCAGGGCTAGGCTCAGTCATCCAACGAGCAGGCATCTGGGCACCCCTGGAGATACAGCCAGGGCCTAGCATAAAGGAAACACTTCCCCAAAGCCTGTTCATGTCCATGGGCTAAGGAAGCCCAACCTAAGCGTGGTGGAGATGTGCCTGTGTACAGATGGGAGCAATCCCAGTCAAGACCTGGCCTGGCTGAACCTGAACAGCTCCTGCACCCATCCCCAGCCAGGGAAGGGACCTCCTGTCCACGTGCCCTCAGCCAGGGTCCAACACCAAACCTGGGCTGGGACTGTGCATGAAATCCCCCTTGGATGGCAGGAGCACAGGCAGAGCAACACCCAGCACCAGTGCCAGTGGGGCTCACGCCTCTGAAAGCAGCCTCAGATGCTGCCCAAGCTCAAGGTCCTTGGAGCACCAGGGATGCTGCATCTCCAGGGCTGTGGCAAGAGCAGCACTGGGAGGGAAAGAGGTCACCATCCCCTTTGTCTGGAGAAAGTTTTACTGCGCTGGGTAACACCATCCAACTCCACTTTCTTTCGTGGTTTCATTGCCTCGTTCCAGAGCGATTGTGCAGGCAAACGTGTCCAAAAGCAGATGGATCCGCTAAGCGTTTCTTTGTTGCACATTATCTCATACAGTTTGGGTGCAATAAAACTTCCAGGCAGAACAAATCTTCAAGCTTGTGCCGTGCCTTATTTTTAGCTGTGAAGTACGTCTGGTTTAGTGCTCCTAATCCCTAGCTTGGTAGTAATTTATGGAGCAAGCTCTTGGCTCGCTTGGGCCAGAAGATTTGTAGTAAAACTTTTATAAGTTGCAGAGATAAATCCCATGGACTCTTACAGTCTTGGGGGACTCTCTTCCAGAAGTGTGTTTTGCTGAGCACTCCCTTGGTGTGGGAGCACGTTCGGGTGAGAAAGCATCAGATGGCTGAGAATAAACCATTCTGGGTGTCGTCACAAACTGCAAATTGACTGGAAGGAGAAATCAGGGGAGGCCACAGCTTCCCCAGCCTCAGACATGCCAGAGTTATGAGAGTCCCTGCTCTGCAGGAGCTGTTTGCCCCAGGTAGACATCCTCCGCAGGGTGCCTGGCAAGCCCTAGGGATGAACCACATTATTGGGCTATTCCAGGCAGCAAAATGCCTAAGCGGGAGTGTGATAGCTCTGGCTTTAATGGGATTATTGGGATGACTGACCACTCACTCATGCAGGGAAACCTGCACACACATTTCCCTGGAGTGTTTTGCATGGACAAGGCTGTGGCTTGAGAACAGGGGCAATAGGAAAAGTATTTTTCTTCATTTCTTTGGGCTTTTTCAGGGAAGAATTTTGCAGGATGGAGCACAACTTTATGCTTCATTAAGGCAGGGGATTAAGAAAAGTCAAGGAGCAGGGATGGGAAGGGATATGGGACATGGGACTCACCAGCAACCCCTTCCAGATCCCAGCCTATAGCTCTGCTCCCAGCTCACCCACCCAAGGGTGGCCTGCAGCATCAGACCCGGCTTTCCTGGAGCCCCGATGCTTTCTGAAGCTGACAGCTCTCAGGGACGCCCTGTGCCCCATCCCTGAGCCTCATGCCTATGATGAGCAAGAGGCGCTTGTGTTCCGTCCGACAGCTGGGGTGGAAGCCACTGTGTAATCACTGCGGCACATCCCAGTGGGGAGGCCGGTGATTCACCATCTGCATGCCGCGCTATGATGGGGTGATATTCGCCTTGCCGCCGTGTTTAGATTCACGCAGACCCGTATCCCTGAGTACTTCAAATTCCCATGAGCACTTTTTTCTGAAGAGAGGAAATGTTTCCAGGAATCATAAAGGAAGGAAGGTCAAATCCAGAGAGGAGACATTGCGATTCTACATAGCTTTATAACCCAAGCAGGTATCAAGGTTATATGCAGCCGACGGGTAGATGCTCTCTCTGCATGCCAGCTCCTCCAAAGACGGAGAAACTTTCTCCGCTCTTGGCATAGAGGTACCTCTTGGATACCACAACCTGCTGGTGCCTTTGCATGCTGTTACAGTGGGGAGGGTGGTACTTTCCCAAATGTTTCTAGGCAATTTTTTCAAGGATAAAGAAATGTCCAAATTCAGTGTCTTTGCATTTTTTGGAGTCCATTGGTAAATTCAGACATAGAGAGCAGAGTCTGTCTAACCACAACCTGTTGGGAGCTGGTTGGGCTGGGCTGAGCAGGTCCTGGGAGCTAACCTGCTCCCACAATTGTGGCTCTCCACACAGAAATGCAGAGTTATCCCAGTTTCAGCATCCACCAGGGAACTTCTCCTAGGAGGAATCCTCCGGACAATGTCTGGATCTGGGAAATGTTGGAAACTATCCCTGTGCCTTCCTGTCTCTAACAAATGGTGTCTGCAATGAGGGATGCCTGCCAGATTAGCAGCAGGATCCCACACAAACTATCTCCTGTCCACTCTCCCTCTCAACTACCAGCTGGTCCCAAAAGCCTGCCAGTTCCTTTCACAGCTCACAGCCCACACGCCTCCTGTCCTGCCATCTTCCCCAGCCTCAGTCCTCACCCCTTGTAGCAGCAGTGCCAGTCTCCTCTCACAGCAGAGAGGCTCCTGTCACGCTGGGCATCCTCCCCTCCGGCCCCCACAGGGCTCTGTGCAGGCAGTGGGCTTGAGCAGACCCCCCTCCCAGACACTGCAAGGTGCTGCCACCATGGACATGCCGCTAGCACAGACATGTTTCCAGTCCCTGGTGTGGGGAGGTGGCCTGTTGGTGTACAGAGCAAATTCTGGGTGAGCAGGGTTCCCTATGCAGCTCACAAGAAAGTATAAATTATTTCAACCCTTCTCATGTATTTTCCCATTTTCAGCCTGGGTTTCCCAGAGAATAAGCAGGATTTCCAAAGCCTGAGGCCGATGACGTACAGCTGGAGGCATGTACACCCAGGTAGCCTGCTCACTGCATCTCACCCACCTCAGGAGCTAAAAGGCTTCCTGGGACAGCAGCAGGCATTGCAGCAGCTCCACTCGACCTGAGTAAGCAGTGGCCTGCTGGAGGGGGAGAGCTGGGCAAGGATCCCCAAAGGGACCTGGGCAGCGGGTCCTCAGCGAGCGGGAGTGCTGGAGCGCAACCCTGAAGTCAGTGAGCCTGCCTGGGAGTGCAGTGGACTGGCGAACTGGGACAGAGATAATGAGGCAGCTCTCACTGTGGGCTTTTACCTCCTCTGGTCCTCCACGACCCATCCTCTTCATCCTGCACGGAGTGCTGCACCTGAATGCTGCAGAGGATAGAAGAGCAGGGGCAGGAAGGGATGGATGCACAGGGTAGAGGTGAGCCAGGGCTGAGCCCACTCCTGAACCCGCTGCTCCTGCCCCAGCGCAGAGCTAGCACTTGGGGGTGGGAGCTGGTCAGGCCAGCCTCTCCTCTTTCCTCTCCAGGCTGCCCTGGCTGGGGAGGGGTCCCCATGCCCACAAAGGTGCATCAGTAGTCTGTGCATGGCACACCAGGTCCAGGGGTGATACTGCCCCGGGACCCTCACTCTGTTGAGTGCAAGAGCCTGGGGCATTGTTTTGCATCCACAGTCATGTCCGGACCACCGAGGCTGGTCCTTGTCCGATCTGCCTTGGTCCGGGTCTCCCATCCAGAGAGCCCAGGATAACTCAGAAAACGTGGAGGGGTCCTGTGCTGCCACGTTGCTTGATGCAGAACAGCTTGCAGGAGCGGGCTCTGTCTGCGGTGTGCAGGCTCTGGTCTGCTCCTGGTCCTGTTCCTGCTCCCGCTCCTGGTCCCGCTCCCGCTCCTGCCGTGCGCGCCCGGCGGTCTGTGCTGCCCTCGCACGGCTGCGCTGCGAGGCGGGCCGGGCACGCTGCGCGGGTCCTGCCGGACTGCACAGCCCCTCGCCCAGCGGTCCCGCTGCTCCCCGGCCCGGGGCACCCCCGGTTGCCCGCCCCACGGCTGGGGGTGCCTGCGCGGGGTCCCTGCTCCGCCACCACAGCGGGTGGTGGCCCCGCGCAGGGCCATGAAGGTCCTGGTGTGAAACACATCTCCATCCCCCGCGGCAGAAGCCAGTCCCTCATCCACCCATAGCTCCAGGCTGTGCTGGAGGACTATGGCAAAGCCTGCAGGACACCCTCCCACAAACAGCCATGGGTTTACTGGTGACATGTCTCGTGGGGACCCTCCAACTCAGTGACGCTGCCTGGGGGCTGCAGCAGGTGCTCTGCACCGCGGTGGTTCACTCAGAGGAAGAGAGACATCCCCTAAGGGGGGTATTTCCCCCTCTCCCACACCACCCTGACCCAAAGAAAAGGCACAGACCAGCTTTCAGCAGTGAGCTATAACCCATCCAGACAGCGAATCCCAGGGACATACTGGAGATACTGGTTTTATGGCACAATGCATAAATCCCTCTTTTCTACTCACAGACTGCTCCATCCTCCCTACCACTTCCCTCCTCCCCACCACTTCCCTCCTTCCCATGCACACACCCACCGTGCTGCTCATGCCCCTGTGAATGGCCCTCGCTGCTCTGCAGCTCTCATTCCTCATGGGGCCCTAACGAAACCAGCCATGCTCAGGGTAAACATCAGTTTTTCCCGATGTCTCACCCAAATCCCCAGCCCACAGCATTTCCTCCTGGCGCAGGGGTGTCTTGCTCCCTCCCTTTCTGTGTGGGAGGGCTGTTCTCCATCTAGAGCTGCCCCTGCTCAAGGGATGCTTGCTATTAATTGACAGGTCCTTATTTCCCCTGGTGCCTCTTAGCTCAAGCTCCATCTTCTCTCTCTTGGAGCAGCATGGAGCAGCACAGCTCAGAAACACTGAGGCCAAACAGCATGCTTTTGCCTTTTTCCGGATTGGAAAGATGTTGCCTGAAGCGTCATCCTTGGAAAATGTACCTGCAAAATTTAAAACCCAGGTGAAGTTTTGATTGGTGCTGGGGTATAGCTTGGCCCTTCACAGGAAATCGTCTGTGACACCTGCCTGTCCCTGAACCCAGACAGGTCCTGTCCTGCCCAGGATGAGGGCTATCCCCTGCCACAGCCCACATAACACCACTGACCTTCCCACCATGGTTTTCCTACTTTTTTCCTTCCAAAATTTGTCTTTTTCAGAGTGTTGCTTTTTGCTCAGAGGAAAAAACTCCAAAGAGATATCCCCCAAAGCTCTGACTGGTTCAGGGTCCCACCACAACCAGCAAAGTCCCTGAGCACCAGGGACCCAGGAGACCTGGAGTATGGAGGAGATGTATCCCTGTCACCTGCTGTAGAACCAGCCACCACGACATCCCTGGTGTTAGATAGCACAGTGCTCCTTGTCACTAAGGGCGAAGGACCAGCTTTTGGGGGATTTGAAGCCTGACGCTGTCCTCCCCCTTGCCATGACTTTCTCAGCAGTGAAAGGTGGGGTCACACATTGCCCAGTTTGATGGGTCGGAGTTACTGGAGGCAGCTGGTTCTTTGGAGCGGGGAAAGGGAGCTCAGGGCTGCAGGGAGTCGAGAGGATGCGGAGCTCAGCCCTGGTCCGCAGCCGGGAGAGGGCAGCCGCAGCCCGAGCAGCAGAGCTGGGAAGGCTGCCTGCAGCCTGGGTCTCGGCGGGGACTGCTCCTGCCCCCACGCTGCAGCCCCCCGCCCCTTGCTGAGCACCCCTCGGTCCAGCCTGGGGCTGCTGCTCTGCCCAGAGCTGTGTCTAAACCGGGCCCACGCCCCTTCCCGGAGTAAATGCCTCTCGTCAACACTGTCCCTGCTTGATGGAGCAGGGGATCCATCAGGATAGAGGGTTTTGAGCACCTTACCTCGTCCCTATTTCCGAGCTCTGCTCCATGCCACGGCATCATCCAGAGCCCAAAGGCACAGATCCGGGCTTACAGGGGCAGGAACAACGGGACTTTTCACATCAGTGTAAAAAATCCCTGTTCCCTGCATTCCACAACCAGGAGCAGCCTCCAGGAGCACATACATAAGAAGGGATGCCTCCCTGCACTGACCCACAGCCAGTAGCATGTCCCAAGGGTGGCTCTATTCTGATTTTACACCAGCCCAGAGGGGTCAAGGGGTCTGGAGACAACCTGCCAACAGCCAGAGCAGGACTGGAACATTAGCTGGTCTGGAAGGCACAGCATAAGCATCTCCAGTGGAAGAAAGTGGTTGTACCAGAACAACAGCATCGCTTTGGCTCTGCTGAGATTTTCTGGGGAGATGGGGAGTTATTTTGCCAAGGGGCTGAGCAGCAGGTACATGTGTGATATATCATTGGATCTGAGCAACCAAAAGCCATCCTGTGGTGACTGGTGGCTTTGGGAAGCAGCTGAGCCTTGTCCTTGGGTGGGGTGTCCTTGTGCAGCACCTATAAGGTGGCTCTGTGGGCAGCATCCATCTGCATCAGGGAGATCCTGCCCAAAGCCAGGAGACAAAACCAACCTCCGCAACAGCGGTGGGGAGAGGTGGAGTCCAGCAGTGTCCAGATGTTACGTCCAGCCTTTCTGGAAGAAAATTTTCCATTTTTTTCCTTTGGAAATAACTTCTCATGTTCCACTTCTCGGTTGGGTTGTTGGGTTTTTTTTTCCCCTCACTATCTCACACCATAAATTTCGTGTTTTCAGGAAGTCAGACTCAAATATTGCCATGGTCCTTCAATGAATCCCTGCTCTGGACTTTCTTTTGGTGGAAAACAGAGACTTGAGATGCCTAAACACAACAAAACTAATACTGAGCTCTAAAACTCCTCCTTACAGGCAGCTCTCTGTGGCCTTCACAGATTTAACTGTCTGTGGCTCAAACCACCCTGTCAATTTCAGACCAAGTCCTTAGTCCCCTATGGTGGGTTCCAGCACCCGGCTGCCTGCCCGAGCAGGAGGACTGCCAAATCACCCTGGGTTTCAGGAGCTGGCTCACCTCCCCTTGTTTATCAGCTCACTAGCATTTTCTCCCTTTAACAGCAAGGCGGCCTGGCAAGCCTCGTGACTCCGCAGGGACCAGGAGCCCTCCGAGCACTGGGAGGTTTCATCTCGTCCCCAGGTTGCTGGCTGGTGGTTTTGGACTGAGCTCCCTAAATCCTGGCCCAGCCTTTGCTGCTGCCAGTCAAGTCCTGGCAGAAGAGCAGCCCCTAAAAATAGCTGTGTGTATAACGTCTCCTCTCTCTGCTTCACTTCTTCAGCTGTGAGTTTGCCTGTGTGTTGCAGTGTGCAGTGCTTTGCATGGTGCCACCCGTGTGCTTGTAGGGCAGGGCAGCAGCTGGGGGGGGCTCAAGTCTCCATCTGGGCCTCTGTCCCCAGACCCATAGGGAGGGATTCCCTGTCCCCAGCAACCTCCAATGCTTAAACCCTATGGTGTTAAGCAACCATGGTGTCCTCTCCAGGACCTGCCACAACAGCAGTGCTGGAGCAGGCTGCATGGAGCTGCTGGCCCTGGGCAACAAATCACCCAGGGCTGTAGGCACTGAGGTGGCAGCTGGGCTGTGTCCCCTGCACCTCCTTTCCAGGGATGACAAAAATAGATAAAGAGAAAGCCTTGGAGCAGAGATGCAGCTATAGAGACCAAAGGCAATGCTCATTGCTGGTTTGCAGAGACTTAAGGAAGATGTGACCAAGTTGGGACATCCAGGTGCCAGCACAGGTAATGCCTGTAGTGTGGCATTGGGCTGGGCATGCATCAGGAATTTCTCCTGGCATGGTGTGGCTGACCATGCCTGGGGCAAACCACTCTGCTCTCAGACAAAATAAGCATCGCGTGGCACCAAGCATCGCGCCAACCCACTCCAGGACAGGACTGCTCTCAGCTGCAGGACAGCAGTATGAATCAGAGCAGAGCAGGGCTAGGAGGGCAGGACCCATGCTGCAGCACTTGGGGTTTTTTGCTACCTTTTTTTTCACAGCACAGGCAGCCCGAGCTGTGACCATAATAAATAAAGTGACAGCCAGGGAGCAGAGCTCTCTGGTTTCCTGTACACCTCAGGCTGGCCAGGGTAAACACACAACAAGCCTGCACTTCAAAAGGGACCATGCCCACTGCACGTCAGCCAGAGCCCAGCCACACGCCAAGCCAGCTTGAGCAAAGCCACTGAGCAGGAGGCTTCACAGGACAGGTCCTAGGTCCTATGCAGGGAAAAAAGGCCGGTGCTGACCGGCACAGCCCTATTGCCCTGCAATGCCCCACACGCAGCAGGCATCAGCACCTCAGGATGCCTCAGGGATGTCAGGGACGGTCACTGGGGCTGGGCTTTGGGCATACATGCACATGATAATTATCCAGCCCCATCCAGGTGCAGGCTGCACGGTCATGGACCATCCTCAGACAAGCAGCACTGAGAGGGGCACTGGGGCAGGAGAGGCTCCATGCCACCAGCCAGCCCTGCACGGGAGGAGACATACCCTGCAGCAGTGCCCTCTGCACAGAAACTGTGGGAGGACACTGCAGCCTTCAGACGAACTCATCTCCAGTCCTCACAATCCTCTTTCATCCATCCGTCTGCTCCACTCGTGCCATCCAGGCAGCAGTCCAGCAAGTGCTAACTCATTCTGCGTGGTTGGGGATCAGAGTCCCCATCCCCCAGCACATCAGCATGACACAGCACCTGCGTATCAGCATGACACATCTCGCTTTAAGTTTGGTCCCATCCCAACTCTTGAGACTCTGATTCCAAGCTCCCCAGTCTCTTCACCCAGTCCTGCAAGTGAGAGCTCTGGTCAAGGATGTGGCTGTTTCTTCCCAGCAAAGAGCTCAGGGCATCTTTGAGCAGATACCAGCAGCGAGTCAGGCAAAGCTGTGGACTGGGAGGGACAGGGATGCTCAGCTCTCATGGTCCCAGTTCAGCAGGTCCTGCTTGGGATTGTGACACTGTAATATAACCCCCAGCCATCTGCACACATGTCCAAGTCATGACTTGACTGGACAAGAGCTGGCAGCTCCCTCTCTGGACTGCTCTCTCTCAGAGGAGAGGGAAAGGGAAGAGACACCCTGTGGTCCCTCAGATTCAGTCCTTATGGGGTGCTGACTAGGGGACCAGCTGCTGGTCAGGATGATGCAGACAGCCTGAGAGATGTCCTAAAATGTTGTGCCATGGCAGAATGGAAGAGGTAGGAGGTATGTGGAGGTCGCAATCCTCACCTGAGCCTGAGGACAGAGCAGGGGAAAAAGCTGCAATGTCAGAGCTGTAGACTGTGCTAGCCTCACCCACCCTGTGCCAGGGAGGTGCAGAGGACTCCTGCCCGAGGACTCCTGGGTGCCTGCAGCCCCACCAAGCAACCTGCTCTTCTGGCAGACCCTGCACCACTCCTGCCACAATCTGCCCCTTCTTCGCCCAGCTTGCAGCTTACTGGCTCTGCTCAGAGTTGGAGGTTCGGCAAGACCTAGAGCCCCACCACATCCCTTGTCCCAGCTGGTGGGATGTCTGTTGGCTTATACTCCCCAGCACAGACACCCTTCCAAATCAAGCTCTGCTCTCAGCTTCCCAAGCTCAAGGGTGGCCCCAGCCCTGGAGCTGGGGGATTCCCCGGATCTGCAGCTCTGCTCACTTCTCCAGCGCTGCAGCGGTGGAGAAAGCGGCACTGTGGCTCCTGGCCAGCGCTGGCGCCAAGCAGCCCGGCTCCCGGCGCCCAGCGAGCACCATGAAGCACTGGGGAAAGCTCAGGGTCTGCTCCCGTGGGAGGACCCAGGGCCAAATGCTTGCTGGAGCCTGCCCAGCTCCGCTTCTTCCAGAGGGGCTGATCCTGTAAGATGCTCAGAGTCCCTCAGCTCAGGCAGACTGCAGAGAGCAGAGTGGGAAGCAGGAAAGGGGAAAAGTGAGAAGCTGGGTGGACAAAAACTTCTCTCTGATCAGGACCAGCCCCTCCTTCATCCTCAGGCTCCCAAAATCCATGTGAGCCACTAGCTAAGGGCAGATGTGAGCAGGTTGGTGGGATTGGACCCATCCTGCAAAGCGCCACAAGAGCTGTCTCAGGGAGGGACATCCCCAGCCCTGGCACGGCCCCAGCTCTGGTAGCGCAGGCGGGATGGATGCAGCCACATGTGGCCAGCGAGGCAGCAGCCCAGGCCACGAGCAGATGTGCCGCGCTGGGCTATTCCTCGGGCGATGTGGGCACTGAGCCTCAGCCACAACACCCGTGGCGCAGCCGGGAGCCGGCACGGACGCTGGACCAGGCGTGCTCACCCCAAAGCCCATTATTGTAGGGTTGCACGGGAGGGCTGGGACAAAGGAAAACACCATGTTTTTCCTGCGGGGTTACGCGGGAGGTGAGGTGACTCATGGGCCTGTTATTGTGGGGCTGCAGAGGTGTGCCAGGATGCGAGCGAGGATCAATTGTGCTGCTGTAGGGTTGCGGAGGGGAGATGTGTCCCCCTCTATTCCTGCCAGGCTGCCGCGCGGTCTGTTGTTGCAGGATTGCCGGAGCGGTGCTGCGTGGGTGCTGCACACACCCAGGGCACGTGGCCCTTATCTCCGCACAGGCACCGTGCCCAGCGGAGAGGGAAACACTGGGTCTGTCGCAAGGCTCCAGCAGCGCCAGCTCCCACAGCATCACCCGGGATCTCCAGCGTGTCCCAGGGCAACCTCTGACCACGCTTGGCCCCAGGTGTCAGGGAAGGGAAAAGTTCCCAGTGGGTCTTCACGAGACGGTTTCCCAATGCAGTTTCAACATTTTTTTTTTCTTCTGAACAATTTTCATTGTGATAAAATTGGAAAACAAACACATTTCCACAGGAAAGCAGGTAGGGCGATGAGGGGTGATGCACAAGGGGCATGCGGACAGGTACCGAAAGCCACGAGGAGGAATAAGGCTTCTTTCGTCTCAGGGACAGAACCCCCGGGGCCAGATTTCATGCTGCACATTCCCCATCAAAGAGGGCGAGATAAAATTAAACCCCAAAGCAATGGCCCTCCCAGGGGCAAGGGAAACTGAGTCACTGGCAGGACCTGCCTGCATCCACTCCTCCGGGATGCCGGGAGAAGGGCCGGCAGGGTGGGCTAATGCAGGAGGTGCTGCCCCCCGAGGGCACCGGGGAGGGCTGTGCACCCCGGGGGAGAGGGATCCCTGCGCCCCGGGGGGACCCCGCTGCTCCGGGAGGCACCGTGCAGCAGTGCGCCCCGGGGGGAGACCCCGAGCCCAGCGCCTGGGGCTGAGCGGGACGGCGAGCCCCGGGGGGGTCGGAGCATCCCGAGGGCAAACAGCGCACCCCGGGGGGGCAACGGGGAGCGGTCGCGGGGCAGTCCCGGGTCCGGGGGGCGGCTCGCAGACAGGAAGCGTCCCGAGGCGGCGGCGGCAGATTGGCAGCGCCCTGCTCCAATGGAGCGGCGGCGGCGGCCCCGGCGGCTTCGCACCGCCCGCGCTACCGGCCCCAGCCAGCCCGGCGCGGGCGCCCCGCCGCCGGCCCCGCTCCCGCTCTCGGCTCCGGCCCCGGCCCCGGCCCCGCTCCGCCGAGCGCAATGGACACATAGCCGCGGAGACACGCAGGAAGGTAGGAAACCCTCCCCGTCCCGTCCCCCGCGGGGAACGGCTCGCCGACGCCCCGACGCCGCGGTGAGGGGCGCACGGCCGCGGGCGGGCTGCCGGCGCCGCGCAGGCAGGAGGTTTTCCCGGCTGTTGGTTGCTGGTACGGGGAAAGTTGCGGAGAGGGGTGTGCGTGTCCTCGCAAAGTGGCTGGCAGGGACTTGGCCTCCCGCTTCCCCCACGCTTGCCTGGGGGTACCCGGTGCTGCTCCCCCTTCTCCACTCGGTGCGCCTTCACCTTGCCCGGGGATGCTCGGGGGGTGGACAGAGTTCCCAGGGTGGGATCTTTGAGTCCCTTCCCCAGTTTCCACGGGTGGCCACCCGCCACCTCCGAATTATGAGCTCACCGCCCTCCCCATCTACGGGGGGAGCTTTCTGGAGAAAGGCTGGAACAACACCAGGCAAAGCATCCCGCTGGCAGGGCCCCCTCTTCTTCTGGGGGGTCCGGGGAGGGAAAAGCTGCTCCCAATTAGGAGAGGTGCGGAAAGAGGCGCTTTCCCATACGCGGACACTGGCAGGGCTCTCTGCCTGCCTTGTCACTTCTCGCCCAGGGACACTGTCTCAATCACGGCTTCTCCGTCCTCTGCCAGCCCTTGCGGGTGCCCAGCCTGGGACTGTGCCCACTGCCACCCCCACAGGCTGGCTGTGTCACCCCCTATGGCCGTGTCACCCCCTATGGCCATGTCACCCTCTGGGTCCCCTCCGAGCTTTGGCTCCTGGCTCTGCCCATCAAAGGGGGCCATGGGGCTGAGCTTGGCTCGGACCGCTGCCAGCAAACCCAGACCCCACTGTGATGGGGCCTGAGGTGGAATCGGGAATGTCATTTGTCATCTGCCTCATCTCCACGGGGAGAAACCTGGAGCTGCAACAACTCCACATAATGCCATGCCCAAACTGGTGTTGGACTGACCGGAATTGGTGGCGTAGCTGATGCCGAGCCGCCCGGGGCTGGCCGAGTGCCTGGGGTGCCGGGATGTGCCCATTCCTTGCAGGCTGCAGCCACATCTGGCCGCCGCATTTGCAGGAGGAGGTGGGGTGTTTGCACTGTTTATAGGAGAGCAGGTCATGGCATGGTTACGCGTGGGGCTGCACAGAGCCCACAGCATCCCAGCCTGGCGTGGGGCAGAGGAGCCTCACATGGAGCTGCGAGCTGGTGGAGTCTGGGCCAGTAGGGTTCCTGGGGTATGGATGGGCACAGGACATGACCACAACAGCACCCACTCACCTTCTGCTCCATCAACCTGGCCCTTTTTTGGGGAGAGTGAAAGGGGCCATGTCTCCTCTCTGGAGAGCTGCGAACTGACCTTGGCAGCTGGAGTGGCATGGAGCTGGGGGATAGAGGCTGAGGGGGATGTGGGATGCAGCAGGATGGTGGGGAGGGATCCCTGGGCTAAAATACGGGGGGATGCAGCTGAAGGCAGAGGCTGTCTGCTAGAAGCCGGGAAAAGAACAGTTCCAGTTTTGCCCTGCCTCCTGCTCCATGAACTTCAGTCTTTTGGGAACCTCACGGGGAGGGGAAAACTTGATTATATCTGATAAGCCACTTTTTCCCCGTCCCAGAGAGCTGTCCCAGTGGTGGGGGGAGGAGGATGCTTGGCCGACTGCAAGCCTTGTTTGTGAGGGATGAATGAATGACTCACAGCGCGGCGAGTCTCCCCGCCGTCTTCATCGTGGCAGCGGCGGTTCCCTTTTGCAGCTGCTGGGTTTATCAGAAGCCGTCATGCTGGGTGGGCGGCTGGGCATCCCTAATCCGGAGTTACCTGCCTCCCCTGCCCTTCTCCTCCAGTTCACCTGGACCATCCCAAGTGGGGAAACCCACACACACGGTGGCGGTGCACACACCCTCACCTGCCATGAATGAGCCGACTGCCCAGTTCAAACTCTCTCTTTCCCCTTCATTCTTGTTCAAAAGCGGCTGCAGACTCTTCCTGCTCATGCAGGGCTCAACCTCCCTTTGGTTTCCTGCTGAATGCGTTCCTGGAGAGCTTATTCCCCTGTGGGTTCGTGCCAACATTGTGCTTTTAGTTCAAGACCTCTTCTCCCTCTCCGGTGTTTACCCTGCTGTATTTATAGCTTCCTCATTAGGTTAAACAAGCTGAAGGATTCTTGCCTCTTCTCCTCCCCGTGGGTTTGGCTCTGGAGGAAAACCCCTCACGCGATGTTTCCCACAGGAGGGGGCAGGTGCTGGCTTGTGGCTCTCCTTTTCTCCCTTTGGAAAATTTCAGCACCTCTCCCAGCTCATTTGCCCTCTTCTTGTTCAGGCGTGGGAGAGGGTGGCTCTGCCCCTGCTGAAGATATAGCCAAGGACAGAACTTGGATGGGACAGGAGCTCTTCCCTACAGGCGATGCACCGGGGCCTTGGTGGCATTTGGGATGCTGATATAAAGCCATCATCAGGAATTAGCCTTGGGATGTCTGGGGTGACTCGCTGGGATGTTTAGAGAGCTTTTGGTTTTTCTAAGTGTTCCTGTGGTTACAACAGCATCACATGTGTGAAAATCACCAAATCTCTCCGGCCGGGGATGCAGTGACCTTGTGACCCGAGTTCCTAGCAGCAAATCTCTCCACACCTCCCAGTGATGGCTTTCTTCTCCCATCCAGGCTGTGAAGGTGGAGAAGGGTGCAGATGCCTTGCCATTGTGGTTGAGTTGTCTTCTCCAACAGCCAGATTCCCATGGATCATTTCCATGGAAAAAGGAAAATTCCTCTTGAAATTAGAAGCAGGTTTGCAGTGTCAGGGATCAGTGTGTTAATAGGAATTATCTCTCGAGTCTGGCTGCTTCCCAGGTCTCTGAGTCACCCTGGCACAGGAATGGGACAGGGTGAGTTTCAGGCTCTTGGATGATCGCAGCACCCATGGCCCCTGGACCATGTACCAGGCTCTCTGGTACAGGCAGAGGGCTGGGCTGAAATGTGCAATTCTTCCTTCTCTCCAGTGGTATGACCCTGGGACATGGGAAAAAAAAAAAAAGGCAAATGTCTCCTCCTCCTCTGGTGTTTGGGGTGGGGGAGATCCAGGAGAAGAGGGACAAGAAGTCTGTCAAGACCTGATTCACCTCTGTCCTACTGGGACTGCACCAGTGAGCTTGGGCTTGCTCCAGCAGGGATTGGTCCTTGCTGAAAAAGCTTATGAGGGATTTCAGAAGGGTCTGGCCAAGGAAAGGTGACTTCTCCCACCACCCTGCTTGTACATATTTCCTGAAGATGCTTCTGGAGAGGACAAGCAGGCTGGAGGGGCCTCGGGTGAGACCCATCATGGTCAGTTATGGGGCTGGCCAGTGATGGCCAGGGCACCACAGGTAAGACCATGCAGGAGATGGGAGGATGCTGAAACCATTTTGGAATTCAAAACCAGTGCGGCTCTGGTCCCCTCCTCTCAATATGGGGATGGGCCGAAACAGAAACAGGCTAATAAAAACAGCTATGGACCCACAGAGATCGCCTTATGAGAGAGAGGTGGAAAGTTTAGGACTCCTTCATCTAGTGAAAACCTGATGGTGGAAAGGTCATTTGGGCATCTTCTGTTGTATCCCACCTCCTAAAGCGAAAACAAGGGATGCTGAGCCCTGTTGAGAAGCCGATGCTGGAGAAGCACCGAGGGGAAGAGGGGGTGTCAGCTTCAGAGGGGGCAGCTTGGGGAGGCTTTTCTGACTTCGACAGAAGGGGACTGCCCCTGAGTCCTGTCCCACTCTGGGGATCCCTGAACAGGGTTCAGGGATGCTGCCTACCATCCTGCTGGCAGCCCGGAAGGGTGTGGGTGTCCCTGCAGAAGAGCACATGGGAGGCAGTGGAGCTGGCACGGCATCCCTGGAGCCACGTCCCTGTGGGTTGGTGCAGCAATGCCCGTCCAGCTGTTTCCTTCACCTTCCTGTGCTTTCACCATCCCCTTCCTTTGGGATCAAAAACCCCACAGGCTTCATTCTGGCGAGACTGATAGCCACAGCTGGAGGTGGGGACCTCGCCAGCCCCTCTTTGATGAAGGTTGGCAGGGGCATCAGCGCTTGAATTCAGTAACACTGTGAAAGGCACAGTTTAGCCCTCGCCTTCCTGCAAAAGTAGCCAGGAAAAAAACAAAAAGCACTGCCGTGCGGGGTCTCCATCATGGGCCAGCCCAGTGCCGTGCCGGTGTTGCGACAGAGCTCCTGACAGCTGTGCTGCAACAGCCCCGCAAAGGTCCCCGGGGATGGCTTGGCCGCCGTGGCCCGGCGTGGCTTTGCGAAAGCCGCTGTCACACAGGGTGCCAAGGCCAGCTGGCATCTCCCCAGACTTCCTTGCGTGGCCAGGGCCAGCCCCCAGCCCCTGGGGAGGTCTGCAGGAGCCTTTCCTTTGCTTTCCATGAGTTTTGCCTGAGGCCTCAAGGCTTAGTAGGAGTTGGTGGACCCAACCAGCTATTGCTCCATCCTTGTCTTGCAAGGGCCAGCACGCAACCCAGGGGGGTTCCTTGGTGCTTCAGCTGCTTTTGATTTTTTTTAGCTCTTGCGAGGCTCCTGGGGGGCTGTTTTGTAGCTCCTCTGAGCTGGTCCACCCCATCCTGGCTTTGAGTTTTGCAGCTTTATGGCTGGAGTGTGCTGTGCCCAGGGAAGCATCCCTTTTCCCTCGTAATCCCCAGTGCTGCACCCAGATCCGTTCCCATTCTCCAAGTGGGACTGTGCTTGGAGTCCTTGTACCCTGAGCACACAAAAAACAATTCAGTACCTCGGGCTCCCTGGCAGCCATGTTCCTCTTCTCTGCAGCACTGAGGGCAGGATGCACACACAGGCAGCAGGATGCAGCCTCCCCAGGTGCCTGTGACCTTGTGGGGAGCAGCCAGTGTGAATTCCTGAGGAACCAATCTTTGGGAGCATCCTCTTGACACAGCTTTTGGTCTCCTGCCCATCCCCATCCCTCCTTCCCAACGAGAGACTGCAGATACGTGCCAGGCTCTCTGGCAACTCCAGCAGCTGGGTGTTTTGCCCTGGAAGGCTCCGCTTGGCTGGCAAGGTGCTGAGGTTCGGAATCCGAGCGGTCCAAGGAGGAGGATGCTGAGGTGCCTGGTCTTGGATGAACCAACAGCGGTGCTCATGCTGCACCTGGGATGGGTTAAGGACATAAGCAAAGCAGGTCCATGAGGAAGATCATCTCGTTTTTCAGCCCTGGGGTACAGCTGGAAGAGCAAGCCAGGTGCTGGGGCAGCGTGTCCGGCTGCGTCCCCAGCCAATGTCCTCATGAGACATGTTCCTGGCAGGTGGTTAATGGTGAGCAGGTCAGGCCATGCACAGAGGATTTTCTTTCTCCAGTGCCTGGAAAGGTCCTTAAGGGGATTTTTTAACTTATTTTCCTCATTTGCCGAGGGCAGAGGGACCTTGCACCAGCATGTAACCCTCCTGGGGCACACAGGGGACCCCAGCAGCACTGCCAACGACGTGGCTGCTGCGTCTCCATCAGCAGCGGCATTTCAGGGATGGCAGCGAACGCCTCTTCACCATCCCTCGCCACAACCAAAGGAGGGTGGAGCGGAGCCGGAGGCAGCTTTTGTGGCCAGCTCTATGAATTTCCAATTACCGGCTCGCCTTGCCACCGCGCAAGAGGTTCCTGCACCTAATTTTTGGTGAAACGATCCATTTTTCTCAGTAATTTAATAGCGTGGGCAGGCTGCTTGCTGATGGAGAGCCAGCAGCCAGCACCGAGGAGCCTGTGTGCCGGGCTGCCGGCCGTAACCACCTTCCCCGGGCGACGCAGGAATGCTGACCTAATAGAAAAGACATTTAAAGAGGAGTTTTGGAGAGCGGCTCAGCTCAGATTCGGCTCTCACACACGGCTGCCTGCTGCAGCAGGGTCTCTCCGTGCCCTGCCAGGTCCCAGGGACCAGCAGGGGCAGAAGGAGCATCCTCAGTGGGAGCGAGGCACCAGGGCACAAACCCTCCCGGCTGTCCATCGGCACAGCCGCTGCTTTATTTTGTGGGAAAAAAGGCTGCTTTGGGGCGGCCATTGCCAGCTGTGGGCTGAGGCTGGGTTCGGGCGCCTCTCAAAGATCTGGAAAAGCCGTGGTGTTTCACTCTGACATTTTCCAAATGAGATGTTTTGATTTTTTTTTTTTTTAATTTTATTCCCCGCCCCAAGGTAATGTTTGGAAGCCAAATTTAGCTCGATTTAACTCAAACCATTTTAAAAAAGTAAAACCACTGAAAACTAAACAAGGCCTATCATTTAGAACAAAATGTTTTGGTTTTCATTTTCCTTTTGGCATGAAAAACACAAACTTTTTTTTTTTTTTTTTTTCCGTTTTCCTCTTGACCCACAAACAATTTTATTATATTTTTTTTTGTTCCTCCTGGTTGTTTCCCAAGAGCGTCTTGTGTGTCGTGGCCAGGGGACAGGCAAGCCCCGGTGCTGTCCCCGGTGGGACAGGGGTCCCGGGGCGGGTGCTTCCCCGTGGAGGCCAACATGGTTTTGCAAAGGCAATCAGGAGCCGCTCTTCCCTCTGCCAGCACTGACTCAGCGGGAGCTTCTTGTGGAAAAGGGAGGCCCCCGGGGGTGGGATTTGGGTCTGTCCCCGTTCTCCTAGGGTGTTGTGAGCCCTGGGCCTGAGCCCCACCGGTACCCAGGCTGGGCACAGCCGTGCCATGGGTGCTGTGCCCTGCTACTGGGCATCCCTGCTGGGAAGGGCGAGCTCTGGCATTGCCTTCTCTCCTTGTTTATTCAGGTTTAAAATTAATCTGACCTTCCCCGCTCAGGCTTGTGCAAACATGGCGTGTCCCTGAGCGGGGAGCGCCTGACAGCCCAAGGGGAACCTTGTCTGTCCCCAGCTTGTGCCGTCGCTGTCCCCTCTGGGTGAGGTCCCCACCAGGACTGGGGTGCAGGGCAGTGATGGAGCACTCGCTCTCGCTGTCGGTGTGCCAGCCCCCTCCCAGCAAAGACAACTCTGGCCATAAATCAGGGCACGGTTAATCCGCCGGTACAAGCTGCCAGGAGGCTGGGTGCCCGTATCCGGCGTCTCTGGGCTGGGCAAGGGCTGGCTGTGATGGGCAGGAGCCCACGTGCTGGAGCCAGCGATCATCCCCCAAGCCTTGACTCCCTCCGTTGCCTGCCATCCCAGTCCCGCATCCTCCATCCTTTGCCAAATCTCAGCTCTCCGCACCGGCCCCCCACCTCACTTGGCAGGGGTTGGAGGAGGGGTGATGGGGAGCAGAACTGGGGCTAGCCCTGGTGCAGAAGCAAGCACCCGACTCCTCCACCACCTGATGTTATTTTATTCCCCTCTCAGTGCCTCGCTGCATACCGCAGCCGTGCTTTTTATAGCCCCCAGCTGCAGCCTCGGCGTGCTCCCGGCCAGCTCCCTGCTGCGGCCCCGTGCGTTCGGTGCCAGCATCCTCAGCCGGGGCTGGTGGGGACGGATGCCGTCCCTGGGGTCCCCACGGCGGTTCAGTGAGAGGAGAGCGCGGGCTGTGGAGGAAGGCAGATAATTAAACCCTAACCCGGAGCCATGCTCCCGTGCCTGCGGAGGCGTTTCAAGAGCCACATTAGTCACCCCGGTCGCAGCCGGCGCGTGCCGCGTGCCAGGTCAGAGGCAAAGCAGTGGTGGCCTGTCCCTCACCGTCCCCTCTGGTGCTGCCCGGGGATGTTTCCAGCCTGCCAAAGCCACCAGCTCCTTCCATGAGCCAGTTTGCTCTGCATGAGGGGGGTGTCAGAGGTGATCCCACTCCCAATTTCTTCCCCCTCCCCATGCTCTGGCAAGGTTGCACTGCTATGAGAGAGGTTAGAGGGAGTTTAGAGGTTCCTGCCTGCTCCCCAGCAGCGTTTTTACGAGTGCCTCGGGCTTGCCGCCGCGTTTCCGCATCCCGCAGCCATTCCCGCGGCTGGGATGCTGCTGTGGGGTCCAGGGCGAGGAGGAGGAGATGGGATGTGCGGCTCTGTTGCAGGATGGAGCATCGCTCTGTTGGGACACGGGGTTTGCAGAGTGGGGACGGCCGGCCAGCGAGCAGTGAGCGAGCATCCTCGCTGGGAAGTGGCAAGATGGGGCCCAGCAGCTCCCTCTCCATTCTTTCTCCAGACGTGATTTCACTGCTGTGGGGAGGGACCGTAGCCAAGGGACGGGCCCTGCTCGCCCCGACGGCACCCGGCTCGCTTGCCGGGGCGTTAGTCATTTGGGCCGTGGCTGGGGACAGAGTGTTCCCAGGGTCCCCATGGCCCAGGGGGACCGGATGAGTCTGGGCTTTTGGGATGCTGCCATGGAATAGGGGGAGAGGTGAAGGGGGGACCTTCTGGGCTCGCAGCCCACTGTCCCCTTCTTGCTGCCCTGGGGAGGGGGCAGAGGACAGCAATGAAGCCAGATGTGCATTGGGCGTCTCAGGTGGGGTGGGGATGGGGCGCCCTTTGCCGGGCTGACGCCTGCAGCTTCTCCCCAACCTCCCGGTTTTACTTTTTGGAGCTGGGTTCAGCTTGGTGGCAGAGGACATGCTGCAGGGAGGCAGCATCCCACTTTGGGGATGGATTTGGGGAGGCATTCCAAGAAGACTGCCGCAGGGATTTGCAGCTCCCTGGGGATTGGGGGACACCCCAAGGTGCCGCGAAGCCATGTGCCACAGCCTCTTGCTCCGTGCAGGCACCAGGGGTGTTGGGTGCCAGGGGCTAATTTTAAACTACCGCCAAAACATCATCCGGCTTGTTTTGCCCTCATTGGGGAGGCTGGGAGAGGCCAGGCGGTGGAATACCAGCGGTGTTGGCATAGGGCTGTGCCAGGCAGCTGGAACAGGCAGCTTTGCCTGCACGCAGGCAGGACAGCAGGCAGGGGACAGCGGGGAGCTGCGGGGCTGTGCGGGAAGGGGTGTGCAGCAGTGCGTTTTCCAGAAACGCCGGCTGTAATTTTTAGCCGGCGCGGGTGGTTGTAGAACGGGTAGGCTTCCAAATCTGCCCCCCACCCAAAAGCACTGGGCTTCACCCTGTGAGGGTTGGGGAGTCTCTCCCAGGTCCTTGGGTGAGCCGGGTAGTGGCCGGAGTGGGGGGCTGCGGGAACGGGGAGCTGCTCATGCTGCCAGCCAGGTGCCGAGCATGCCGGGAGAGGGGAAAGCCTCCGAGACTCGTTCCGAAACAAGGCTGCCCTTTTATTCTCCTTTACGACTGCATTTTAATATCCACAAACACCCCTCCCTCCCCGGGCTGCTGCCAGCGGAGCCTGTATCGCCTGCACTTGGCCTGCCGAGAAACCCCAGACAAACCCGGGGCCCCAGCGCAGGGGAAAGGATTATTTTTCTCCCCCCTCATTTTTGGTGTTGTTTTTTTTTTTTTAATATATGTTTTCTATAGCTCTAATTAGCCGGACTTGAGGCCCAGCCAAGGCAAACACACCTGGGGGAGCCTCGCCTTACAGACCCCATCTGCTGTGCTGGGGGCTCTGCTCTCCACACAGCCGCTGCCTGGCCCCTTTATAGGGGAGGGGGCTGTTGGGGGTGGGGTGCAACCGCTCCCACGCCAAGCCACGGGAGCAGCCTCCCCGCAGGAGGAGAGCCCAGCAAGGCAGCGTGGGGAGATGGTGCAGAGGCAGCAGGGGCACCTGGTGGAGCCCCGTCCCACGGCAAGACCCCCATCCGGCGTGGAGCTGAGGTATCTCTCCCCCCACCCCAGCCAGTCCTTCCTGGTGGCCGGGGGCTCTGTGCCCACTGGAGCAGGATGATGCAGGGAGGGGGGATGCAGTGGGTACCAGCAAGGTTTTGCCCTCCTGCGGTGACAGCATGGGTGCATCAAGGGGTCACAGCCCCCAAAATCTGCGTATGCCAAGGGAGGGAGGATGCAGGGGCTCCCTAGTGTATCTGGGCTGCGGGACCACCTACCCAGTGACACCCATCTGGGGACTGTTCGGGAAAGCGAGCAGGGGACGTCAGTGTGCCAGGCCACCACAATGGCTTGCACTGACAGCCAAATCCATGCTGGGCTGAGCTTCGTGTGCTTCTTCCCGTGACTGTTGCTTTGTTGTGGGGCTTTTTGGCTGGGATTTTCTCCTTCTGGGTGTTTCAGGGTCCACCTTGGTGCCCCCAGTGCTGGGATGCTGAGCAATGCCAGTACTCCCACACGAGGGTCTGGTGGGTCCCTCACCACCTTTATGCCTAGCTGGAGCCGAGGGAGCTCTTGGGGGTCTCTGCTTGCTCATGTTGGGTTCCCACCTCTTCTGAGGCTGTGGGCTGTGGGCCAGGGAGGAGCAGCACCCTTAGATGGCACCAGTCCTGGAGGACATTTCCTCCTGCCCTCCACACGCCATCTCGCAGGGACGTGGAGAGGACAGTGCTGAGCCCCCTCTCCATCCCCAGGGATGGTTGCAGCACACCGTCCCCTCCTGCTCAGTCTGCCCAAGCAGGGGGTGAGCAGGCAGCATGGAGCAGCATCCCTGCTGCCAACTGCCCTTCCCATGCCAGGGGTGCCACCAGCTGCTCCTCCAAGGAGCCCCAGCAGCTGCTTGCCCCTCTCCTCTGGCTGGTGCTATGGAGATGCTACCTGCGAAGGGAAATACCGTGTGCTTTGGGATGCACACACATCCCCACCCCAAACCCTGCTGCACCCAAGCTCTTTGCACCAGCATCACCATCTCAGGGCAACTTAAAATATAAAGTATAGGATCTGGCCTCACCAGGACCTGCTGGCTCCCTTCAGGTGATGGGCTGGGGGGTTGTACAGGCTGGGACGTGCTTCTGTCGCCCTCTGGCAAGTGTGCCAGGCTGGAGGGTTTCCCTGTGCATGGGGTGGGGCCTTTGGGGCACAGTGGCTGCTAGTCCTTGGTGCCTCTGGCCAGACCCAGGGCTGTGCAGAGGGCAGCTCGACCGTTTCGCGAAGGATTTCAGAACTGCCTTGGCTTCCAGTCAGCAGGCTGCAACGGGAACATTTCGAAATTCTTTTGGACGAGGAAAATTCCACGGGCAGCCCCCCTCCAGAGAAAGTTTGGGATGGCTGAAATGTTTGGAGTGAGAGGCTGCTTGCTTTTGTTTACTCTGAACTATAACATTGGAGGTGGGGGGAAAAAAAACCCAAAAGGAAAAAAAGAGACAATAGGAGCCTGTAAACAGAGCTGGCCCCGAGTGGGGCCGGGGCGTCAGTCCAGCATCGTGGAAGGAGATGTGTCAGCACGCTCACCGCGCTGCCCTGCTTTCCGCCCCCCTGCTCGGATACGATAGCATTTAATCGTTCAGGAGAACTTCTTTGGGTCAATTTTCCCCAGCAGAAAATGAGCCAGATAGTGTTTTTCCAACCTTCTCAACTTAGGCAAGGCACAGCCCTCACCCCTTGGCCCTGCGCTGCAGCCCCCAGCCTCAGCGGTGGGCTTCTGCGCCAGCTTTTCCCCACTTCTTCCCACTTCTCCACCTCTCCTTTTGGCTTGGGGGCTGACATCTCATTGTCCTGGCACAAGGTGGGGGGGACACGGATGCTGCCGCAATGAGGTGTTTCCCCAGGCTCCATCCGTGCCTTGTGCCTTGAACCCTGCTGCATCCTCCCCTTGGGAAAGCACAGCAGCAGGGTTGTCTCCAAGCTTGGAGAGGACAGACCGCATTCATACCACTGGGTGCCAGAGCCCGGCACCAGCATCTCCACGTCGCACAGCGCTGGGGGTCTGCAAGCGTCGGCGGGTTGGAGAGAGTTAACGGGCCACCCTTTGGTCGTGGCTTTATTTGGCTGCCCAGGTGGCCCTTAATGACACCTGAAATCCCTCTCCTGCCTAAAAGGGATTTTGTTTTTCAAAAGGAGTGACAGCAAATTGCTAGCTGGGGGAGCGTTCGTGCTGCGGGATGGTGAGATGTTTATTTTGGCCCTGACACCCTGCAGTGTTTTGGCTGACCCGGGTGCCTTCGTGCCTTAGGGATGGAGCTGAGCCCGATGGCTCCCAGGCACCATCCAGCTTTGGAGCACAGGAAGGGATAGGGGGAGCACCAGGCAGGGGGATGCTGTGGGGCCCGTCTCCTGCTCAGGGTTCCCAGCTCCAGGCTGGAGCTGCTCTTGCACGTGGCATTCCCGTGTATGTACGTATGTATGTGTGTCCCCTATAAATATATATGGATGTGTACGCTCTTGTATCGGCCCCAGGGCCAGCTTATGGGGGGAGTTTGTTCTGGGGCATGCGGATGCTGCCGGGGGGGATGAAATGCTGGAGTCCAGGCTGCTACCCAGCTGCCCTGTCATGCAGGGAGCTGCGGGTTGACCCAAACCTCTGCCAGACTGGACTGAGCCCAGGAGCAGAAAAATATCCCAAATCCTAAAACGTTCCCGGGACAGGAAGAGCCTTTCCCACCCTGCTTTAATCACAGGGTGGCCCAGCTCCCTGCTGGTGGGTCCCACCCGTGTCCCCAGATCCGGCACTGTCTGTCCCTGTGCTAAGTACAGTGGCAGCCCCCCCCCCCCCAGCTCCATCCCTCCATCCTAAAAATAATCTCCAGGCTATAAAGAAGCCCACCGGTGCTAGAGCTACAGTGGGTTTCTTTACAGCTGGGAAATTATTTTTAGGAATTTCTCTGGCACGTGGTTTCAGTGGGGGGAGCATGGGGATGGGGACAGAGCGGGGGAGCCCCCTTCTCTCCTCCCTCCGAATGCAACGCTGCCAGCTGGCGTGGCGTCGGGGCTGCTGGCTGCTAACAGAGCCCTCGCTGTTTTGGCCCTTGCCGATGCCTCTGGTTACAACCAGGAGCCAGAGATTTCTCCTTCCCATGGGATGGAGCAGGGGAGGGCGGAAATCAAGGCGCTGGGGTGGGAGTTTCCCAGCTGGGGTAGAAGAAGAGCCTGACCTCCACGAAGCTACCACCATGCCATGGTGTGGGGTGGCCCTCTGCCCCCCCAGTACTGAGTCCTGCATATGGCTGCCAGCCCCATGGAGAAAAGAGGTGACCCTTGGGATGTGGGGGTGGTTTGGCTTTGGCTTTGGACACCAGTGAGGCTGTGGTCAGTCAGGCATTGCCAAGGGATGTCGGTGGGGGTTTGGTCTGGGTTGAGTGGAGTTGTGCATTGTACCTGGTCGTGGAGATGAGCTGGTTCCCTGGGCAGCACTGGGGTTAACCCAGTGTTTGGGCTGAGCTGGGCTTAACCCCTCTCCTGAGCTGTACGGAGTTTAACCCCATATTTGGACTGCTTAACCTCACATTTGGGCTGTGCTGGGTCTAACACCTCATTTTGGCTGAGCTGCATTTAACCCCACTCATGGGCTGAGCTGGATTTAACCACACATTTGGACTCCACTGGATTTAACCCCACATTTGGACGGTGCTGAATTTAATCCCACCCCTGGGCTAAATTGGGTTTAATCCCACTCCTGGGTTCAGCAGGATTTAATCCTGCTCTGGGGGCTGCATGGGGTATAATCCCATGTTTGGACTGCCCCGAGTTAAGACCCACACTGGGTCTGTCCTGGGCTTAGCCCCATGTTCTGGCTGCCTGTGGGGCTTACTGGACTGCACTGGCCTCACAGGTAAAGGCTACAACTGGTTTTACTGGTTTAACTGGGGTAATTCTAGTGTGCTGGGGCTGCACTGACTGCAGTGGTGCCCGTGTGCTAGCTCAGCTCAGCCCGGCATGGGGGTCCGTGAGTGCTCAGCACCCCACCAAAGGTGTGCAAAGAAAAGCAGCCCTTTTTGAGGTCCTCAAGGCACCAGAGGGGCTGGGGACAGCAGGCAGGGCTCTCCCCTTGGCTGTGAGGAGCATCACCCCAGGGTGGGCAAGGGGTTGCCCCCCAAGACACTGCCGGTGGTCCTGGGGGCTGTGCATGGCCCCAGTGGCTATGGAGGTGGTGGGGGACATGCTTCCCTCCCTGCCAGCACCCATTTCTGGGCTTTCTCTGCTCACCCAGCAGCTGGGAGGGTGTCAGCAGCATTCAGGGGATGGAGGGGGCTCTTTGCAGGGGACCATCCCAGCAGGAGGATCAAGATTCTCCCTGCCCCAAAGGTGCATGTTGATGCCATGGTGGTGGAGATGCTGCAGGGCTGGGGTGCTGCCGGGGTACTGGGCAGATCAGTGGCCACGTGGATGAGCTCAGATAAGCTCAGGCCATGCCGCAGCTCCTCAGAGCAGGACACGGTGCTTCTGCAGGGTGGCCAGGAGGAGGGGGATTAGGGCACTGTGCTCCCAACCCTGCAGGACAGCAAGGAGAGGGAAATTCCTGCTGCTTCAAAACGCCACCGCCCTTGGCCGCTGGACGGGTTTCCCACAGCGGGCACTGGCAGCGAAGAGGGTCTGGGGTGCAGGCCCAGGGACCCTCCCGCAGCTGTAGGGCCGGGGTGCAGCGGGATGTCATCTCCAGGGTTTTGGGCATCGCCCGTCGCAGAGCGGATTTTGAGGTGGGTGTCTGCGGCACAGCCAAGCGCTTGCCAAGTGTAATTTGCCATCTCCATTGCAGCGATGCTGCCCCAGACCACCCCAGGGAGAGGTTAGGAGATTTCTGCGCTTGGTGGGGACCATCCCGTGTCTCCCCACTGCCATCTTCAGCCCTGCGGCACGGCATCGTCTGCTTGTGTCCCCACCGCCCCCAGCTTTGCGTGCGGCTCACTCTCTTTGAAGAGCGACTTCAAATGAAGCCAAGCAAAAATAAAACACAAAACCCACTGTCTTTCAAAGAGCCAGGCGCAATGGAAAGTTGGCATCCCCCAGGAATGCACCAGGCTGTGCCAGGCCACAGCGGGGCATGGCACAGAGCGACTGCGCCGGGTGGACCGTCACACCCCAGCGTGGGCATCGGGGCAGATACACATGACTCTGATTTGGGGGGATGTTTTGGCTCGCAGCGTTTCAGTTTGGATGAAGGAAAGGGCTCACGGCAGGATTTCTTCCCGCAGCTCCCCAGAAACTTTAGGATGAGCTCATATGATGCCGAGCGGGTCAGAGGCGGTGCAGGGTGGAGAGTGGCACCTTGCCTTTCTGGCTCACACCCATGGGTACCATGCACCGCCTGGTCACCCTGCCTGTGCCAGTGTCCAGTGCTGAGGGACCAGAATCTGTCACTGCTGCCCTCCCCGCCGGGGCCAAGCCACAGCCCCCGGCTGGACAGGGTCCCTCTGCCCCGGCCATGGCCATGGGAGGTCACCCAGCCGTGGGCGGGCAGCAGACGCCTCTGGGGCCGGGATCAACATATGGGGAGGAAGAAAAGCTCCGATTGTTTTCTCTGTCCCTTCTGTCTCGGGCAGGCGAGAAAGGGCTTGCCCTCTTCCTTCTGCAATGATGCTCGTCTGTGGCAAGGGTGAGCAACTCCCCAAAAGAGCCCGCCTGAGGCAGGGGAGCTCATGGGGTGTGAGGGTGAGGATGGGGCACTGGGGGGGCCCTGGGACAAAGGGTGCTGGAAGTGGGAGGATGTGGAGGGCCCAGTGGCAGGGGATTGCTGGGGAGTCACCATGGAGATGCGGGGTTGGGATGTGCCAGGGGGGATGGTGGTGTGTGCAGAGGTGCTCTCTGTCACCACGTAGGGATCTGGGGTGCCTCTGGCTCTGTTGGCAATACCACCTGCAGCCAGGCTGGCCGGGCAGGGCTTGCACTGTTCCTGTGACTGCAAGCCATGCCATGCCCCCACCTCTTCCCTTGTCCATGCAGAGAAAGACGCCTTTCAGCATCGCGGCTGTAGGGTCATTTTTCCAGCCTGAGACCTGGCAGGCTCATGCCAGCAGTGAGCCAGTTCCCAGAGCATATCCCCCTGCCCCAGAGTGGCACAGTGGCTGCAGTAGGCAATGATGTGTGCAGTAGCTCTGACTTCACCCTCCACAGCGTTTGCACAAAGCCCCAGGGAGGTCAGGAGAACAAATGATTTTATTTTAAAACTATTTCTCTCTCTTTGCACTAACACACTCTCCCTTCCCCCTGACCCCCCCACCCAGCACCATCCCCTTAATTCTGGCCCACATGATGTGTGGAGTTATTTTTGGTTGCTGTATTTTAAGTCTTTTTTTTTTTTCCATCACCAAAATATTTTACTTTCAGGCTGAATGTTCCCAGTTAGTTACCAGCATAGTTTTGGCAGAGACCTTTTAACTGATGATTCTTGGGAACATTTCTGTGAGTGGTTTGTAGGAAAAGCTTATGACAGTCTCATGAAATTATTTACGTTTGGGCCTTGCTTTTGAGGCTGCCTGGCATGTACGGGATGGGCCTGATGTGGGGTGCTGCACACCTTCCCCCTGCACTTGCTGGGGTGCAGCACATCACCTGGTAGCACTCAGGTCCTTTGCCACACAGTTTGGTCTGCAGCCATGGGCCCCTCTCCCCAGGAGAACTGCCAGCTGCTCCTGGGTACCTTTCCAGGGCTGGAACATCCCTCCTCTGGGCATCTCCACTCGACTGCTGAACGCACGGGACTCAGGGGGACATGGATTTATGCCCACAAGCTGCAGCCTGGGCTTGGGGCTGCAGGGAGCTCACTGCCTCCATGCCCTCAGCCCCTGCCCACCTGCAGCCGGGAGCAGAGCCCGACAGTGTGGGTGTAAATAAACAGGCCTGCCCGTTTGTGAGAGGTGGGCGGGGAGGCTTCCAGGGAGAAAGGATTTGGTTCTGTGCCTGCTGGGACCATGCGGGGCTGGCTGATAGAGACAGTGTGACACTGCTGATGCCTGTGGCACGATGCTGGCCCTAGGGTGATGCTGTCTGGCACAGACAACACAATGCTGGCTGGGGTGGACAGGGCCCAGAGACCCCAAACAGCCCAGAAAGGCACAGACCTGCACAGACTGGCCTTGCAGTGGGTGTGGGGATGGGCGGTGGTGTGGGACCCCCAGCCAGCCCCATTCTCAGTATGGCATTAGCTCTCACAGACCTGCTGCCCTGGCTGTGTGAGCCTGTTCAGATCTAATCACTGTCTCCTGCCACATAAAAACCAGGCCAGAATTTCTGCTCAGCCCTTTCCCACTCCAGCTGCACCCGTGCAGGTCTCTGGACCACCCTGGAGCTGGGAGCCAGCCAGGGCTCCCGGCACAGGACTGCAGTGACGAAGAGCCCTTAATCCCACCAGCCCATGAAGCCCCAACTCCTGGTCAGTGTTTGCCCTTTTCTTCCCCCTTCAGGCATTGGGGCTCCTTGGCAGCCGGGTACTGGCTGTGACAGTGGCACAGACCCTGCCATCTGTCCCAGCTGGGGTCCCAGCAGTGTGGTCCCTGTGCTGTCTGCAGCAGGATCAGATGACACGAGGGAGAGCTGTGGGGTCCATGGTACTGCAGGGGTGCTCTGGGCTGTGGACCCTGCTGGCCACTGCCCCATTGCAGGGGATTACACCCTTTCCCTTCCCCTTCTGCCTCCTCCAGATGCGCAGTCCTATCCCAGGCCTGGGCAGGGTGATGGTGTTCCTCGCAGCAGCCCTGGCGTCAGCCTCCCTCACCATCCCTGAGGACTGGGGAGAAGAAGGTGAGCCCACCCCGAGCTCCCATGCAAGCCCCACATCCCAGGCATGGGGATGCTGGGGGCATCCCATTCCCCCCAGTCAGGCACAGACCTACCAGAATCAGGGCATACATTAAACGCAGCCCCATGGTGATGTGAGTCCTCTGGCCAGCCCCACTCTGCAGCTGCCCATTGCCCAGCCCCAACTGGGACCAGTCCTTCCTGCCCCCCATGGTGGTCCTGCATGAAACAAGACCTGGCAGCCAGCGCCCAGCTCCCCAGGGGAGTACAGCCCCCGGCTGCTCACCTCAACCCCCATCCCTGGCACAGGGTGTTCCACGGTGCTAACACCCATCTGGGAATGTGTGTGTCCCTCCAGGTGTGCAGTACGGACAGGTGGGGACAGACGTGACCCTGTTGTGTACCGGTGCCCGTGCTGGGTAGGTGTTTGCCATGCACTTGGTGGGATTTATCCAATGGGATGGTTTACAGAGTGGGCTTGGGATGACCCTGCTGTTCCCGTCCTCTAACGGCCCGGTCTCTTCTCCCCAGCTCGCCAGTGCAGTGGAGACGAGCGGGTGCTGCGGCACTGCCGGAGGGCTCAGCCATCCATCAGGGAGCCCTGGTGCTGCCGCATGCTGGCTTGGCTACTGCAGGGACCTACAGCTGCCACGGCCAGGATGGTGGCCTCCTGCACGCCGTGTCCCTGCGGCTGGGGCGTGAGTAGCGTGGCTGTGGGCTGGGGTATGGGGGAGTGTGCAGCCCCACTGGGATGGGTCAGTGGTACTTGCATCCCTGGCAAGGGGCTTGCTAAGAGGGGACTTTGCAGTGACACAGGGGTCCCTGTGTGCTAGCTGGGCTGTGGGACGGGACCCTTGCTGACCGTCACCTCCCCCCGGATTCCAGACCTGCCGGGGGTCCCCTTTGTGTCCTGCAGAGCATCTGACTACGAGAACTTCTCCTGTTCCTGGACCTCTAGCGTGGAGACCTTCCTCCCCACCAGATACATCACCACCTACAGGTGATGTTTCCCTATAGGGCATGGACTGCGGGGTTTACGGGGTGAGCCCTGGGTCCTGGCCAAGGATAACCACTGAATCTTGCTGGCCATCCAACCTAGCCCCTGGGTTCACCTCCTGCCCCGGGGACTGGGCTACACTCCAGAGTAGGTCATGTTTTGGGGTGAGCAGCACACCAAGCATTTGCATGCTCCAAGAAGGGCCCCCCAGCAGTGTTGGGGGGCTGGCACAGGCAAGCTTCCTCCCTGCCGATGTCTCTGCCAGGCCTGTAGGAGCTATGAAAGGGAAGCAGGTCATCTGCAAGCCGCTGAGTGCTTCAGCATGCTTTGGGATGAAAGGATCCCCGACAGCATCGCTGCTTCTAATTATCCCGGCAGGCCAAATTAGTGGGCTGCTTTGAAGTCAGCCGGAGCCCATAAAGCACTGCCCTGCTGAAAGCTGCAGGAGCCGGGGGCTGGGGGTTTGGCAGGGAGGGGGCCGTATGGAGCATCAGGGGCTCGGCAGGGAGAGGGTGGTGGGAAGCAGCGGGATTTGAGGGCTGTAGAGTGAAGGCAAAGCCAGCTGCTGGGGAGCTGTTTTTATCAGAATCCCTGCGCCTTTGCTGCGGTTGCATGATGAAGCCCTGGGGGGCCGAGTGGGGTCCTACGAGGCGAACCCTCCTGGACCCCCAGCTGTCTTGTTCCCCTGGGACCACCAGCTCCTGCTGCCAGGCTGCTCGCTGGCAGGGCTGGGCACTGCTCCATCCCCCATGCCATGCCACCCATGTGCATAACTGTAGGAGTGGGGTGCAGCAAAGCAGCCCCCTGTCCCTCCTCTGGGTCACGGTGGGGTTGGGTTCATGCCATCCCCTCATCCTCAGTGTCTGCTTTTGTGTCTCTCTGGCAGGAAAAAATCGCTGACAGGCGAAGAGAAGCGGAGGTAGGACTGGCTCCCACCCCAGTCCCGTGCCCTGGACACTGGCCCCTTGTCCCAAAGGCACTGCCACTGTCCTCAGTGGGGTCCCTGTGATGAGGACTGGTTGTCCCCATGGGGGAGCCAGCTCCCCAAACCTGGGGCCTGGGAGAAGGTTTGCCCCAGGGTGGGACCTTTCCAGGAGGGCCTGTGGGCTGGGATCAGTCATGCTCAGAGGACCATGCCAGGCTCTGGGGGGGTGAGGGCAGCTGCCTGTACCCTGACTGAGCCAAAATCAGGGCTGCCTCCTCCACTGGGCTCTTGGCATGGGGCATCTCCACATGGCCCACCTTGGCAGCACCAGGAAACTGCATGGTGGGCGAGGGGGAGATGTCACCGCCTTGCCTCCCCATCTGCAGGAACAAGAATGGGCATGTGGGACCATGCCTGCAGGATCCATCCCGCCCCGGCACCTGCACTGTCCACGGGTCAGAATTCTGGAGCTCCTACCGCCTGAACATCACCGAGGTGAACCCACTGGGATCCAGCTTCCGCCTCCTCGACATCACCATGCAGGCCATCAGTGAGTCTCCATCCATCCTTCTGTCCAGCCCTGTGTCTGACCACCCCCTGGGTATCCAGCCCGGGTGGCGACAGGAGTGCAGCGCCCCTCTGCCCGGCAGTCTGGTGTGATGAGGCTGCTCCCTTTCCTCTCCCATGCAGTTAAGCCAGACCCTCCAGAGGGCTTGGTGGTGGAGCCCATCCCCCTGGCCCCACGGCGGCTCCATGTGAGCTGGAAGTACCCGTCCTCCTGGCCCAAGGAGCCCCACTTTCAGCTTAGATTTCGGCTCCAGTACCGGCCCATCATCCACCGCTCGTGGTCTGTGGTAAGCAGTGGGTGAGGGAAGGCAAAGCCGGCATGGGAGCAGGGTGGGTGTGGGGCCAGGGGGACAGTGAGGGGTGCACCCTGCTGCCCCTCTGCTCCCCTCTGCCCAGTGCAGGTGGAGACGGTGAACCTCTCTGAGGTGATCACGGATGCCTTTGCTGGGCTGGAGCACGTGGTCCAAGTCAGTGCCAAGGATTTCCTGGATGCAGGGAACTGGAGCGACTGGAGCGCTGAGGCCCGGGCAACACCGGTCAGAGGTACAAGGGCGATAGACTAAAGCCCCCAGCATCCTACCAGGTTGTGCCATTCCTCCCCAAAGCCCCTCCAGCACCCTGATCTGCCCCTCTCCAGCCCCTTCCCCATGGTACCCATTCCCCCAAATATCACCCAGAGCAAGCCTCAGTTCCTGGGGTCCCTTAAAGTTGACCAAAACAGCTGGTCCTGTGCACCACCCAAAAATTGGTTCCACAGTGGGAGGCAGAGCTGCAAGGGGGCAAAGCATCTTCCAGCCCCACGGCAGGCTGCATCCAGGCTGCTGCTGTCTGGGTTTTGCCCCTCACAGGGCTGGGACAGAGTGGGGTTTCCAATGCACCAGCAGCACCCTGGGAGCACCCTTGGACTTGTGGGACCTCTGGGGCATAGGGGCATCCTTTTTTGCTCCCCTCTGTGGGTCGCTAGTCTGCTGCCCGTGATTTTGGGTGGATGATTCCCACACCCTCTATCCTTCCAGACCCAGCTACCGTGGCAAGTGAAGAAACCACTACAGATTCCAGCCTGGAGAGCCTGGCTGAGGAGCCCTCCCAGGCGCCCAACCCTGAGCCCATCAGTGAGTAGTGCTGGGGTTGGGGGCAGGAGTGGGGACAGCCCGCAGGCAGCTGCCTGCATGGGCACACGTGGCTGAGAGTAATGGGAAGGGTCTCTTGCCCCATGCCTCTGCGTGTCTGGGGTGCTGGGCTGTCCATGAGGTTGCAATACTGTCTTCTGAGTGCAGGGGGGCTGTGGCATCCCTCAGCCGTGACAGTCCCTCTGTCCCAGACCACAGTGACCCCCTGGAGAAGACGGCCGTCCTGGTGTCCCTTGGGATCTTCGCCTTCTTCGTCCTGGCTGCTGTTCTCGTCATCACCATCCTCATCTGGTAGGTTGGTTTTTGAAACAGAAGGGTCTGTTTGATTGCTGTTCCCACCCCAGTCTGGCCTTGGAACCCCCAGCATGGGGTGCCCCATATTCCCCCAGCCCTGCTTTGGGGTCCCTGCCCAAAAAGGCTTGATGCCAGCCCCATAAGGTGGTTTATGCTCCCCTTGCTGCCCTGTCACATCGATGTCTCTTCCCAGCACACCCAGCCAACCCTGCCTGGGGTCTTTCTGACCAGCCTACTTCCACATGACCTTTCTCTGTATCCCCCCAACATGCTGCTGCTACGAACATCATCCCAAAGGCTCCTGCCTTCCTGGGGACTGTCACGCTCCAGAATCCGCACAGAGACCCCTCCATATGCCCTTGCCCCTGGGAGTCCTGCCCCCAGGCATTGTCCATGGGTCCTGTCCCTGGGTCCCCTCTCATCCTGCCACAGCTGGGCTCTCCCTGCCACGCTGTGGCTCTGCTGTTGGTCCCTGTACCCATCCCAACCCTGTTCTGTTGTGACCAGCTCCTGCTGTAGCCCTGGAGCTGAGCCGCTGGAGCAGCTGGGAGCAGCTGGGCACAGCTGCATGGGGATGCAGGGCGGGATCACCGGGGATGCCAGCAGTCCCGGTGCCCAGGGGGGCTGCTTGGGGTCCTCAGCCACCGCTGCTTTGTCCCCAGGCTTCGGATGAGGAAACACAGCAAGGACAAGACCAAATCCCACAGCTTCTTGGCTGCTGCCACGCACTTGAAGGCACTGCCGAGTGAGTCGGGGTGCAGGGGGTGATGGGGGGGATGTGGGAAAGGGGGTGCAGGGGTGGGGAGGCAGGTCGGTGCCCCCTCTGACCCCCTACCCTCTCTCCCAGCAGAGGCCCAGATCCTGTAGTAAGCTCTGGCCGATCCCTGCTCCCTGCACCCGCTCGCCCACACGTGGGACTTGATGCCACTGCTGGCCCCCAAGGACCCCAAGCTTCCTGGGTCACCCCACAGACGTGGACATTGCTGGAGCCCCCAGCACCCTGGGGGTGTAGGATGGACCCTAAGGAGAGAGGCTGTGCTCCCAGGAGTTTTGGGCTGCCCGTGCCTGCCCGTGACGGCTGGAGGCACACCGGACTCAGGGCGACGGGCCAGCCCCACCGCCAGGCGCTGCTAAACACATGGGGATAAAATACTGAGCCAGCCTCACTTCACTGCCTGGTGTTGAGGGGGACCATGGGTGCAGGCTCCCAGGGGTGCCAAGCATCAGTGAGCAGGGGATGCTGACCCCTGCCCGTCACCCCCCACCAGCCACCAACAGGCAGAAGAGACCACCCTGCCCCCGTCCCTCTGCCCCTCAGCCCAGTGCTGTGGCTGGATGGAGCAGTAATGCCAATAAACGGGGTAGCATTGGCACTGTCCAGTCAAGATGCCCTTGCAGATGGTGCTGGGCCAGGGGGGAGGTAAGGGGTACCGGGTGAAATGCCAGCTTGGGGATGGTCCTTGCAGGAGGTGCACAGGCAGCAGGGCTGGTCCCCAAACTGGTCACCCCCTCTCCAGGAGCCTGGAGGGGCTGAGAGAGACCCTCACCTAAGCCAGTCCTTGCTGAGTTCCAGTAGAGGATGCAGGCAGCAGCCTGGGACATCTTCCCTGCCCTCACCAGCCCAGCAGCAGGGACAGGACCCTCTGCACAGCCCCCTTTGCTCGGCATGTGGCCCCCTCCCCGTGCCTTGATCCGGCCCCTCTAATGGCTTCCATGTGTTGGCACCTCCCGACCCCCGTGCTGAGCGCCAGCAGCCCGATGAGATCCAGATGGGGCTGGGTGGAAATTCAGGCAGTGGCGGTGTGGGGAGCAGAGCCAGCGTGGGGTGAGTCCCTGCGTCTGCCCCACCGGGGAGATGTGTCACTCCCAGCTGGGCCCCAGGGCTGCCTGTGAACCCAGGGTGCAGGGGGTGCCTGGAGTGGGGGAACGCCTCCAAAAGGGTCCTCGTGGGGACTGGTTTGGAGGGGACCAGGGCAGGGCTGTGCCTTTTGCAATGGCTTGTGCGCCCATGGACCCCTTTGCTGAGTGCTTCTGCACTGCCACCCTGTGTATGAGGGCATGGGGGCTGCTGATGTTTGACTCTGGGGGGTCCCAGCCCCTCGCTGCCCCTGGTGAGTGCACTCACTCTGGATGGGGGAGTTGGGGGTCAGCCCTCCATTTATAATGGCACCATCCTTGGACAGGCTCTCCACGAAGCAAGTAAGGCAGGTCACCAACCTGGTGGGGTATAAGGGGCCAGGTCCTGCCTGGGCTTCTGGGCACAACAGCCACATCCCCTCTCCCATGTGCATCCCAGAACTTGGCAGCTCCAGCTGTGTCATGCTGCTATTACTTACTGGACTATGGTCCCCAGCATCCAGCCCATCCAGCACCCTTTCTGGTGTGTCACAGTCACTGTTGTCTCCCCTCAATGCCCAGCATGGCATGGGCAGCCCTTTCCCCTTGGAAACCTCTTCTCCTTGCCACCAGATCCCACTCCCCTGCCACTATAGAAGCAGTCAGGGCTGTGGTTGTCCATGGGATGCTGTTGAACATGGGTGATGTCCATCCCATAGCTGTGGCTCCGGAGTTTGCAAAATGAGCTCAGTGGTTTCCCGGCACCTGGTGCTGGTTTAGAAGCTGACGCCTGCTTGAGACGTAGGAGTGCAACAGCCAGAAAGTGGGAGAGAGTGTGAGCCGGCGGCTCTGACCACCGTATCCTGCCTGCTTATAAACTCCAGAAAGTTCAGGCATGCTCCAAATAGAAGGGGGTTGCTGCTGGCCAGGGGAAGCAGAGACCACCAGAGCCTCACACATACACAAGGAAATGTGTGCCTGCATTGTGCAGGCAAGTTCAGGTGGGTCAATGAGAAAGGCAGGCAGAGGGGACCCAGAGCTGTGCTGTCCCCATGTGCCAAGCCCTTAGCCAAGTCCTTAGCCAGGGCTGGGCTGGCCAGGCAGTGGGGATACCTAATTCTAGTGACCAGGGCAGCTTGGGGGCAGGAGATGCACATCTGGTGCTCGTCACAGCTCTTGGCCCTGGAGGGTGGCCCCTTTCTTTTCCACTGGAAGCTTTAGGGACCCATTTGGCAGCTGGAGATATCAAGAGCAGACGAGAGCTCACTGCCATGAATTCCTGCCTGCCTGCACTGCGGCTGCCTGCAGAGGTGCCCTGTGGCTCAGCCCCCTGCTTCAATATCCTGTAGATGTGACACGTGGGCAGTGGGGACCCCAAGAATGTAGCAAGCCCAGTGTTCAGGGAGCTAAAGATACTGGGTGCTGCACACCCAGCTGCCTGGTGGGAGGATGCCTTGGCACTGGACGTGGGTGAACAGGGCTTTCCACTGGACCAGTGAAGATCCAAGGGAAGGGCTGGGGTGAACAGCAATCTGGGATAAAGGAGAGGGCTCCAGATGCCAAAGTCAACTTTGCCTTCAAGCTGTGGAGAAGAAAAACAGGAAGGGACCATGAGAGCAGTCCCAGCGCCGGCACCTCCCTGTCCCACCACGGGGCCAGGGCACTTCCTCCAGGACTCGGGCTCGTCGGGGGCTTGCGCAGACGCTGAGCGAGCGGGAGGCTTCCTGCTGCAGGCTGGAGCCCTGCCTGGACGCACCCTGCCCAGAGTAGGCAGAGGCACTTCCAAACTTGCCTTGCTGCTGTATCCCACCCTCCCCAGGGTGGATGCTGTGCCAAGATCGCTAGGGGAGCTGGTGCAAGCCAGACCTGGGGATGCTGAGGCTGTGCCAGGTGGGATACACACATGTGGAGAGGGGAGAAGTTGCAGGAGAGCAACGCCCAGGTTCTGCTGTGGCTCCAAAATTTCCAGCAAGTGATGCCACACACCAGGGAAGGTCCCCAGAACTGAGGTGCAGAAAGGGTCGTGTCTGTGCTTCTTGTCCCCATCCAGCACAGGGTAGCCCCATCCAGAACATCCAGAGCAGGGGCTGGGGTGCACCAGCCACCCAGCTGTGTGCAGGGCTCATTTGGGAAAGCAATAGCCTGGGCCAAAGCCATTGCGGTGGGCCACCAGTCGTGGACAGTTGTGCAGCAGTGCCTGGGCTGCTTGACTGCCATAGACCCTGCCAAATATCTGGGCTGGCCTTCAAGCCCAGCCTCCACCTCTCCCTGCCTGGCTGCCAGTATCAGCCTGCATTTTACAGGGAAGGAGGCGGGTTGCACAGGACTGTGAAGCAAAACAGTCTCAGCTTACCTCTCATGGCTGCTCCTGCTTCCTTCACTGCCACGGCTTGAGCCAAGGAAAGCAGTAAAAGCACCCCTGGAAGATTGTGGAAGCCATAGGAGCATGAAACGTGTATGTCACAAGGCAAGGGAGAAAGGAAAGGGTACACATTTGATCAGCAGGGAGGGAAGGATGCAGGGACTGAGAGAAGGAGCCTCAGTACATACAGATGCATAGATGGATACATGGATTGGTTAGTAGAGGGGCGGAGGGATAGATACATGGATGGATGCATAAATGAATGAATGAATGGACAGACAAATGGACATTTTGGATACCCAAATACAATCTTAAGTGTCAAAGATGCTTGTTATGCAGGGGCTGACTTGTGAAGATGGCTGGGAGGCCAAGTGCCTAAGGCTGGCAAGGGGAGGCCCATGGGCAGAGGAAGGATGATGTTTGTGAACAAGTCCCAGGAGTGACCCATGAACCCAGTCCCCATGGAAGTGGCATCTCAGCTGATATGGGGAGACAGAGCCCAAATCATTACTGGTGCAGGTCCCAAGGGTGTCGGGGGAGAGCTTGGGGCATTTCCAGTCGGATTGCATCCCTCCCAGGAGCCACTTCCATCTCATACCATCCAGGCCCTGGGAGTGGAGGAGCAGCAGAAACCATGCCCCAGGGACACAGTGAATCCAAACACAAATGCTTTAAAAATGCAGTGCTGAGCGTGCATCCTGGCCATAGCTTTCATCTCACCTGCACGTGGTGGGATACCTCTGCGGGAGGTCTTGCAAGTTCCGAACTCCCAGCATGCTGGAGACCTCTGAGATCACCCACACTCCGTTTTCTTCATCTGCCTCCCTGTTACCACAGGCCTGCAAACTCCTTACCCATTATCAGCTCTTTCCTGAAAGAGAGAAGGGGAGACATCACCTGCCAGGCCAGATGTGCTGGCACCCAAACAGATGTGGAGAGGGGAGAGGCCTGAGACATCTTTTCTTGCTACCCCATTGTAGGCTTCTCCCAGCAGGAATAAGTTGTTTCTTTTTCGCTTTCTGGGGCTGGCCCCCTCCCTCACTCCTGGATACCTTTGGTCTTTCATGGCTGGGAAGGGCCAAGCACACGGATGCAGAGATGCAGGGATGCTAAAGCCAGCAGCTTGTCTGTACCCAAGCACCGCTGCTCGTGATGCTCCCAGGAAATGGCTACTCTCTCCTTAAAAGCAGCAGCAGCTTTTCAGATGAGTGCCTCAGAGCTGTGGGGACTGAAACAGAGCAGGAGACACTTTGGAGGCCTCCCTACCCGCTCTCCTCCCACCAGCCATGGTCCCCTATGTCCACTGCCACATCAGCTGTTTTATCTGCAGGGGCAAACCAAGCAAAGGAGTTACAGACAGTGTGGTCCAGCCCTACTCAGGAGCTCCTCAACCAGCTGGGGAATTCCAGTGGTCCCCGGGTTTCCATGATTGCATGGAGCAGGTGCTGGGCAGACAGGGCTCTCCTTCCTCTGCATCCTGAAAATGATGGGACAGAGTGAAATGTGACTGTGGGAGTCTCCTGTGACTTTGCAGGGTTACAACACATGGGGCCCTCCCAGCATACAAGCAACCCCCAGCCTTCGGTCCACACTAGGAGATCAAGCAGACATGGCAGGGCACACATACAGGGCACAGGCATAGTTACCTCTGTGTCGATGGTTCTGGAGGTGGCACGGGGGTAAAAGTGCCAGGTCCATGTCTACACCTGGGCTCTCCTGGAGGATGCTGGCTGATCCCTAGAGGATCTGTTGACCTGGAATGCCCTGATCCTCAGGGGAATGCTGGCTTGGAAAGCACTGATCACCCGGAGGATGCTGAGCTGGAAGGCACTGATGCCTGTGAGGATGCTGATCTGGAAGAACACTGGTTGTCATGGGGATGCCAACCTGGAAAGCACTGATCTGAGGGGATGCTGGCCTGAAAGGCATCATTTATTCGGGACTTGGTGCTTTCTCCTCTCCTCCACTCCAGAGCTGCCTTCAGGAAGCCGAGCCAGAATACCCTCTCCCAGTTTTCCTCCTCCCCGGAGTTTCCTGCTGGGGCTGGGAGCTGCTGCCCAGCTATGGGGCAGGGGGAGCATGGCCCTCAACTCCTGCCAAAACAATCCCAAGCCCCATCCTTCTGCAGGCAAGAGGAACGCCCAGACCCTGTTTTCCCACTAGATGGCAAACATTGCTTTCAAAACAGCCTTTCGAGGAGTTACGTGCCTTCCCTGGGAGAGGAGGCTGAGAAAACCCTGCCTCAGGGCAAAGAGCTTGATGCTGCTCAGGACCCGGGCTGGGGTCGGCGGGGACCCCTGGAGTACTCCTCATATTGTTTTTTTCTCTGGTTTCTTCAATGTTTTAATGGTTTCACCCCTGTCCTGGAAGACCCATCTCTCACCCTGTTCTGGTGGGGCTGAGCACCCTGGGCATGCAGGAGAGGCATCTGGTCAACCCTAAGTAGCACTCGATCTTCCACAGCCACAAAGCTGAAGTTTTGCTGAGAATTAATTACACTGTGGTTTGCAAGCCAGCTGTGTTCTCATTCGTCCTTGCAACCCCCCAGATCCATGGACGAGCCCTTATACCAGGTGTAAACAAAGGAGGAAGGGGTGATGTGCAGGTGGATGTGCACACTTGTCCAAGATCTTCTGCCAGCTCAGATCTATTTCCAGGCTTGTGTATGTTTGTTTGAATTCAGACCCATATTTTGTTAGGGTCTCTGTATTAACCTTGTGCAGAAGTTTTTCTGAGCGTTTGCTGCTGACTCTGGCACCGCTGCAATATTGCTGTGTGGTTAAACATGGTGTGTCATAGCTAACGAAGGAGCTAGCTGTGAATGGTGAATGTTTAATATGGACAAATCATGCCAATTAGATGCTGTCAAGACAGAATTGTATCATCTCAACTGTGTCTGTCCCATGGGGAGGAGAGGGTCTGTGGAACCCCAGCCACTATGGGACCAGCAGCTCCCAGCACCAGGCAAGGACGAAGACCCTGAATGCAGATCTTCCTGCATTCTTCCACCCCTCAGACCCACGTGTAGGTAGCTTCACCTCAGGAAAGAAGACAAATTCTTAAGAGTTTGTTTCTGAAACAAAGAACTCTGGTTGGCTAGAGGGGACAGTGGCCATCTCCATCACAGATCTGCAAAATGAGATGTAAACCATCCCACTCAAAGCACTCCTTGGAGTCACCCAGTGGGAGCCTTGGCCATTCAACAGCATGCTGCCTGCTTTCCTGGCAAACCTGGGGCTTCAGAGCCCAGCAGTGCTTGGACAGCAGCAGCAGGGAACCCCAGTGTCTGGGTTCCCAACGGCAGGCCCCCTCGAGCTGTATTTACTTCACAAAGCGCTCCAGAGCCCTGACCTGGCACCATCCTCTGCTCCTTCCAGCATCCCCTTGCTGCCTCCAACGTTTCCTGCCCAGGGACATTGTTTGGTATCATTTACACTTTGGTGAGAAGAGTCCTTCAGGCATTCTGGCCACTTCCTTCAGGAAAGGGTTGTTAGCTCTTCCTCCATGAGGGCTGGGAAGTCCCTCTCAGGGCTATTTATGGTCCAAGAGAAAAATGTGAAAAATTAAAGGAAGAGGAGGATTGGGGAACAGAAACTGAGGGAGCTGTCAGGAGGTGGTTGGCAGCGTGTCAGGGCAGCCAGCCGCTGACCCATTGTAACAACCACTAAACCACACAAAGCAGGTAGGAAGCCGTTCTGGCCCTCTCCAGCATAGGCAGCCCTTGTGTTGGCAGGTGCTGATGTGTGGGTATGTGGGATCAGGGCAGAAGCAGACACAACATGAATGCATGGGCTCTGGTACATCCCTGTGGCTTGAGGCTTCCCCACCCCTTTGCCAAGCTCACAGCCTCCAAGGGCAGCAGTTCAGCACAGACGTGGCTACATTGCTCTTGAAGGTGGGATTTACAGATCCAGGAGACTCTGACCCTTATTCCTGACCCAAGAACATCAAGGGATGAACAAGTCCCCTTGCCTGAGGATGTCGCATCTTTGCCTTAACACATTCCTGATTCCAGCTTTCCAGTCCAGGTCCTGGGAGAGGTTCTGGCCCTTGCTTGTAGGCTCAAGGTTCTGTGTTTTTCATCCTGGGTGGTTTTCACCAAGTAAAGGCTTCCTGCCTCTGTGTGGCATCTCTAAACAGTGACAGGCTGCCATGGAAAGGCTTCCCCTCACCCCCCAGCCTTGCTTTTGCCCCCATTTCAGATCTCCAGAGGCTGAAGTCTGCTTTCATAAAATCATAGAATCATAGGATGGTTTGGGTTGGAAGGGACCTTAAAGATCATCCAGTTTCAACCCCCCTGCCATGGGCAGGGACACCCTCCACTAGACCAGGTTGCTCAAAGCCCCATCCAGCCTGGCCTTGAACACTTCCAGGGATGGGGCATCCACAGCTTCTCTGGGAAACCTGTTCCAGTGCCTCCCCACCCTCTCCGGGAAGAATTTCTTCCTGATATCCAGTCTAAATCTCCCCTCTTTCAGTTTAAACCCGTTACCCCTTGTCCTGTCACTACAGGCCCTTGTACAAAGTCCCCCCCCCCTCCCCAGCTTCCTTGTAGGCCCCTTCAGATACTAGTGGATGAGAAGCTGAACATGAGCTGGCAGTGTGCACTGGCAGGAAATTGGTTCGGATGGGAGGTGGGGGGACGGCTTTCTGGCCCTGGGCCAACAGGCATGTGACAGCCAGTCTCCACCCTATTAAATGTTCTTCACCCTCCTTGGCTGTACCCAAATTCCCTTTTGGGAATGATCTTGGAGTCAACTGCCCAGGCTAGATGGCCTGGGACAAAACCTGCCAGGAGCGATGCTGAGGGTGTTCCAGCACAAGGGGATATTTGATTCCATTGCCACCACCCACACAGTCCTGGTGCCCTGCAGTGGGCACTGCTGTGTCTCCAGAGGGACAGCCGAGAAGTTCAGGCTCCTGCCCGTAGAGTGGCTAAAGAGAACTGCTGAGTTAAGGGCCCCATTGGGAGGATACATAGGAGGAAGTGCAGTACAATTTGTGTGCCCCCATTGCTGGAAGCTGACAGGAGGGGAACCAGCACAGACCGAAGCCTCAGACTGGAGGAAGGATGCAGGAGTTGGCGTTGTTGGTGGCTCAGATCCTGCAGTGGGTTAGCAGGCTCTGCTTCCTGTGAGATTTTAGCTGTTTGCTTATTCCTCTTGCATAAGCACACTGGCTCTGCTCAAGGGCAAGTTCTGCAGTCGGTAACCTCTCTCTCTACCCTTTTGCATCACGATACTTTAAATGCAGTAGTTGCTAAGCTGTGGCCTGAGCATCCATGGTAAAAACCTGACAGGTGATCTGCAGATCTGCTTCACCTCTATAGAGGTCCCTGCTCTGCAGGGCTGGAAACCCCTAAGACACTTAATTGCTGGAAGGATACCAGTGCCTGAAGGTTCATGCTTTCATTTCCTCCTGAGGGCAGCCACTTCGAAGACAAACAACAAACAGGCGGGAATTGCCACCTTCATGTGCAAGTTCCCTTTGCATGGGCTCCAGCACAGCCCACAGCAACCACTGCTGTGATTCCCCTGGTACAATAATCCCCATATCCTTCCTCAAAGCACAACTGGGATCCAGAAAGTAAAAGCCCAGAAAAGACAGTTTCACACAAGGAGGCTGGGAATTGGGATGATGGGCAGCAGCAGAGACCCCACGAGGTGCAAGGACGGGGTGCTGCCCTGCCAGACATCGGGTTCCACTCCAAGGAAGCCCAGCCTCTTGATGTCTCTAGGATCCGGACTTTCGATGTCACACATCTCTCCTTTGCTCCTCAGCTTTTCCAAAAGCAGCAAGGAGACAGTGCAACTCCCATTGCCCCTCCGCTTGCTGCTTATGCCAGGAGGTAGGACGCAGAGTGACAAAGTACCTCTCCAGCCACACAATCCGTCAGCAGCAAAGGACAAATAAGCATCAGCAATGCAAGAAGAGAGAGGGAAAGACTGAGATATGAGGGTTGCAAGTGTCCCTTCACAGATATGAACCTGCATCCTATTACTGGGAATATTTAGACAAATGCACCCAGGGCTGTGTAATCTGCAACCCTGAACAGATTGTAAAAAGGGGGATAAAGCACCTTGATCATTTAGATTTACCTTCACTCTTTTTTTTTTCCTTGAAGAGAGTTATCAGGCTGAGTTTGTGTATCTTGTACCCAATACAGATATTAAAAGCCCTTTAATCTACTGCTGCATAATCAGCAGCTTATTTCACTGTGGAGGTAAACAGCACTGGTGTGAGACATAAGCTGTGCAGGCTCAGAGCTCACTGGAAAACATCCTTGATTAGCTGGGAAGTATTCACTGGCATGCACTAGCTGCAGGCTGGGCAGACTAGCCTTGCCCCATCCCTAGCTGTAAACCAGGTGGCCGTCAGTGTCCTCACACAGGTACAAGAGGCCACGCACAAGCTGGTGACAACCAGCCAGGCGGTCTAGGAAGGGGAGGTGTGTTTCCAGGGTGTCAGCAAGGACAAACCCAAGGAATGGCAGTAGGGAATGTTTCTGGAGCACTGATGTGCTGTCAGCTCTGAACTGATGCAGGCTTACCAGTATGGAAGGTTAAAAAGGAGTAGAAGGGACCCAGCAGGATGGAGATTTTGGCTCCCTCCCACACTCGCTGTGTGCTGTGTAAGCTGTTTTACCATGAGGAGCGGGGCACATGTGGAGGTCTTCCGTGCTCAGCTCTCTCAGACTCTCTGCAGCCACTGCTGGTGCTGGTGGAGGTATGGAAGGTGCTTTCTCCTTGCTCTGTGTCTGTGTGAAGGGAGCTGCAGGGAGCAAGGCTTGTGGACACATCACAGAGTCCTTGAGATAGTGTCTCCAGCCAAGACAAGCTTTATGTGGCCAAAGCAGGGTTCCCCTGTCCCAGAGTGTGGCAGTCTCCTCCTGGGATTTTAGGACAGTAGAGAAGGAAAGAGAGTGTGGAAGCATTTACCATGGCCAGTGCCATCAGTCACCACCGTGGCTTGGGTTTCCTGCACACTGCAAGGAGCATCAGCACTCAGGCCGCAGGGCTGTGCCAGCCACATGCACCTGTCCAAGCCACACAGGAACCGTGGTTCTTACAGGTTGTGTCCAGAGACTCCCACCTACACTGACCCTGAAGACCTTGCAATCTCACCTAAACAGACCAGGCAGGCCCATTGTCACTGTGGAGCAGAGCTCTGGAGGGTCATTCCCCCACAGCCCAGGTGCTCCTGGGGCTCAGAGCTGCATTTGTGTCCCCCTAAGAAAGTCTATGACACAGGCAGGTGTCAATCTGCTCTGCTGGGGCTGCTCCCCCACCATAGACAAGATGTGTCTCTACACAAAATGACCTCGAACCTTCCTCCCCCTCCAGGAATGGTGTTTGGGATGCAGCAACAGCAGCTGCAAGAGATTTAGGTAGAGGGCAGGCGTCTCTGAGAGCAGCCCCTCTGTACCAATCTCTGACACTTGCCATATCCACCCCAAGCATCCCTGTCCCCAGAAATCACTCTCTTTTCAAACTAAACACATACAACCAAACCATAAGTTCCTTAATGTGTTGGAGTGACCCACCCACTGTTTTTCACTCCACAGTCGGCACCAGGTGTGGTGAGCAGAGAATGGCACAGAGAGCACACAAAAAGACTTCCCAACCTCATACATTGTGTTCTGAGCCCTGGGCCCTCCTGGACACCCTCAGGCAAAGTCCTCTCCAGCTTGTTTTTTCTCTGCTGCCAGTTCCTGTGGGTCTCCGGGATGTGCTGGCACACATCCACGGCCGGGAACAGCTACATGTGACAGCTAGCCTTGGACTTTGCCTGCCCAAACAAAGGCAAGAAGGGGCTCGGTGGTGCCTTCCTTCTCCTTCCCGGTGGGTGGCTGCCTTTTTCTGCTGGCTGGGATTTTTTGGGAGTCCAGGGACATTTGGTCAAGCATTGCTAAGGCAGGGCAGGGAGCCAAGAGAGCGCTTGTTCCCGCAGGACGGGAGGTCAAAGGACCGGCACGCTTCCTCTCGGACAGCACTCGCAGCTCCTCCATCTGCAGCTGCTTCCTCAGGATGTGATAAATGCTGGGTAGGTGAAGACCTCCTCGGGATGAAGGGCAGGGAAGAGCCTCTGCTGGTACCCCTCATCCCAGCCTTGCTGCAGGGGTGGGGGTGGTGAGGGGTAGCTACAACAAGCAGTTATTCCAAAAGGCCAGCAGCTACGGGGCTCAGCCCATCGGCGAAGCCCCGGGACGCTGTGGGGCTGGTCACTGGACATCAACACGAGAGGTGGGAGCAGGTTAATGACACTTGCTGATGATTCAGAGGAGCAGCAATATATTTTACAAGAATAAGTGGATGTAACAGACACCAGGTGAAATTTAGCAGTGCAAAGGGCACAGCGGACAGTCCAACAACTGTAGTTTCAGGTCAAGACAGAGGTTGTATCCCTCTGGATCTCTCTCCAGCTGAGATCATGACTAGATACATAAGAAAAAGCACAAGAAACAGAGAAAATCAGTCACCCTTCCCTGCCACCCCCTCCCAGGAGTTTCCCTAGGTGGAGTTTGCATGGGACCCATGTGCAGCCCCCCATGATGGGTTTGTCCAGCCCCTGGCTGCACCCCTCCACAGCACCCAGCACTGCAGGTCGCAACGACTTACCTACAGAGGATATGAAAATCCCATTTTAGCTTACAACCTGATAATTTCAGGGATGGGCACAGCTTGTGTCAGGCCTGGGGTCAGCATTAGCAGACGAGCAGCTGGGTTGGTCCAGGCAGTGCTGCAGCGGGCTACAAGAGGGATGTTTCTAGCCAAAATTGAAGGGTGGTCCTGGGTCAGCCTCCCTGAAGAAGGAGGAGGATTTAAAAGACTTTCAGGGTTTCCAGAGGGGGAAATGCACTTTAAAAGGGATCATAGTAGAATTAGGAGATGGGATGGGAGCTCAGGGGCTTAGCAGGGTTCAATGTTACAGCTGCAGCCTGCAGATGACAAGTGTCCGACCTGCTGCCCAGGACCTCCCAGCAGCTTCCCCATGCAGTTTAGGGCCACAACTAACACCATGGCTGTGCTTGGAGCTGCCTGAAGGAAGGATCTGGCTGTCTTTTCTTTTCCCACCCTTCTGACGGTTATCCTCATGACTCTCCCCTCTGTTTCCTGTAAAAAGGATCCACAAGCAAGTCCCTCCTTGGCAGGGCATGGAACCAGCCTGCCTTATCAAACACAGAAGAGCCAGCCAGGGACTTTCCAATCTTTACTGCTGTGCCCTGTAAGGAATACCAGCCTGGTACTTCTTATTTGCTTCAGAGACTTCCTCACATCCCCTGTCGTGTGCTGCCTTTGCACTCTCAGCATCTCTGCCCCCGCAGACTCCAGCTTTACTGTCTTTGATGGCTTTTTCCTGGCCCTGGTCATCCTCTGCCTGGAAGTCCTTGGACAGAAGTATCCCCCCAGGAAGGCTGGGAGGGAAGATGCTGCCTCTGGGGCAGTGCAGACCCCTCTGCTCCATGGGGAAGTACCCAAAGACCCAGACCATGTGGCCCTTTGCAAGCAGCTGAGGAAAAGGCTCTCTCAGGAATTTCTGCATTCAACTCTTTGCCCATGCTGTCCCCAATGGCCCACACAAGTGTGGGATGGAGCTGCAGGCTCTCTTCACACCAGAGCTGTACCCAGACTCGATCTCCTGGCTTCCAGAGAAAGTCCTTCATAGCAGATCCATATAAAATCATTGCAGAACTACCTGCTCTCCATCTTCACATACACTGCATGGAACAGGAGACTAGATTCTGGAAGAGAAGTAGCAATGCTGAGCAGATTGGGACTGTTCAGATTAGAATGTACTAACCCAGAAGGCTTGTGTGAGTGCAAACAGAAATACCCTACGAGGGATGAGGTCCAGATCATGAGGAATTCCTTCCCGGACTGAGCTGAAGGGGTTTTAGGAGCAGTGAGAGCAATGACCCTCCTGAAGCCCAGCCAGAGCCCTTGTAGTAAAGCACCGCAGGGTCACATTTGCAGGGGTTGATGCCCTACTAAAAGAAGGGAAAGGCTGCAGCCTCAAAACTGATGATGCAAACAAGGCAGAGCCCCTATGGATAGCTGGAAGCTTCTGCTTGTCATGGACTTGTCACAGCTGCCAGCACTGCCTGTGATGAATGACCCCGGCATGTTCTGGCACACCACAGCCCCCCAGCATTTACTTTAGACAGTTGCAGCACAAGGAAGATGAATGAGATCCAGAGAAACCCAACCTGCTGTTGGCCCCCTCCGTCTCCACTTACATGTCTGCTTTCTCCTCCAAGGCCATGTATCTCCTTTGTTTAGGAGCGTGTCTGGCTTCTGATCTTGTTCCAGATGTTTTCTGCTCTCTGAGCAAAGGCACTTTAGGGCCCGCTTTGGTTATAACTCTCTTGACTCAGATGCTTCAGACCTTGCACCAACCCAAAACCACAGCCTTCATTCAGTACTACCCAAGGGGCCAGCCAGTGCACGTCTGCTGCCAGCCAAGCTTTCACGGTTGTCTCCCACTCAGAAATCCTCAAAACTTCACAAGGGTGGGGATAAACCACTGGGTGGAAAGGTCTCCAGCTCTCTGAGCTCTCCAGGGCTTCCCCCTCCCCCTGATACCCTGAGCTCCAAGCCTGGGCTGAGTATCAGGATCCTGGCAATACAACCAGACACCCTGACGGAGTGTGCAGCACCAAGGCAGCTCCCAGCGGCTCTGCAGGGAAACCAGTCCTGCAGGGGCAGGTGGTCGGGGAAGCATTTGGCAAGATGGGAACAGTGTGTCCTGCCAGCTAGCTCTCCAGCACAAAACCTGCCTTTATTTATCTCAGAGCAAGCCTCCACAGCTGCTTTCAAAAGGCATTTGATGCTGAACCCTTTGGCTTCATGCTTGCCCTGAAGAGATCTTTTCTCTCTTTGGGTTACTGTCTTTTTTTCTCAAAACCAAACTCAAATTATGCTGGTGAAACAGAGCAAAGGCTGCCATGGCCATTGCCAGGAGCACACCAGCATGTGGCCCATATGGTGACAGCAAGGACATTGTTTTTCACCACTGAGGGTTCACACTCTACTATTAACATCAGCACAGCCTGCTCTGCTCCAAAGAGAGATGATGGATGCAACATAAGACCTTCTTCTTTCATCCCGTCGTGCCAGCCTCTCCCCATGCTTTCAAGGCACCTTCACTGCGTGGTCGGTTCCTGGGTTTGCACCTGAGGATAAGGGTTTCTTGTGGCCATGGGCAGATTTGCATCAAGCACCCAACAAATGAGTGGGGACTTCAGACTGTGACCCCGTCCTCCCACCTCCACCTTCTAGAGAAGTTCCCTGTGACTTCACACAGCCCTCAGAGGAATAACATAAGGCAGAGGAAGCCCACCTCACCCAGTAGGAAGCTGGTAAGCCAGAATAATAGGGGGGAAAAAGGGATTTGGAAGGATTGCCTCAGCTCATCTAATCCTTCCCTTGCTGAGCCAAGGCCAGCACTACTTACTGCTTTCTGACAGTTTAACTGTAAATGTTTCTAGCAGTGGAGATGTAGCATTTCTTCAGCTGCCTCTTCCTGACAAATGGAATTTCCCTCTAAAGTTTGACCCCTGTTGTTTCTTGACCTATCAGAAATAAACTCAGAGAGTACTTTTTTCACTTTCTCTTCGCAGCATCCCTCTGTGCACTGGGGGACCATCATATCCATTCCTTGAATCAGGGTAAACCCAAGTTCCTTCAGCCTATGCTTGGAGGCCAGGCCATCCAGATCAATGACCAAACTCACTGCTGTCCTCCACAACCCTCCCAAGTGGTCACACACCTTTCCAGAGCCCTGTTGTCCCATCCAGGGCCAGGTCTCCCAGCAAGACTGACTTAACTCCTGCAGTGCAGGATCACTCATGACTGATGCCCCGAATCCCCACTGAACAAAGCTGAGAGAGAAATTACAACAGCTGTCCCTGCCAGGAGAGAAGGGGGCAGAGCCCCGGATGCAGGACGTGTACCCCCTCGTCCTCATCCCAACAGCCTCAACACAGACCCCATTTCTCCCCTTACCGCTGCACCAGCTGCCAAGTTGGGCTGGAAGTCTGAGCACCTCTTGGTACCAGGCTGACTCACAAATGGCTCTTTGTGGTGATCAGTCTGCACTGACACCGTTTTAAACACTGGCTCTACAGCACACAAGCATGCCAGGAGATGCTAATGTTTGCAATGAGCCACCTGCACTGGATTTGCTAGCAGCAGGGATAGCGAGCAGTTTAGCTTGGCAGCAGGCTAAGGTGGAGAGATCTTCCCTCCCACCATCCCCTGTCACGCTGCGGAGTATCTGCTGCTCCGGGTGTCTGTGCTGAGACACGGGGCAATGCAAAACAAACAGGTCAGAGCATCCAAACCCCAAGTGAGTAGCATGGAGCTGACTGCCAGCATCTCCAGAACCTGCTGCCCTGCCCAAGCCAACCGAATCCCACAGGCTCAGCAAAGAGCCGGCACGCAGCACAGATACAGCCTGCAGAAACAGCAGGGATCAACCCAGAGGACTTCAGCCCTGCTCTCTTCCCAGACAGGCAATGAAACCCACAGCCCTGGTGTCCCCGACACTGGGAATTCCCTGGAGTAGCTGACCTTGGCGGGGCAAAGGAGAATGCTGGAGTATTGCGCAGTAGCTGGGAAATGAAACCAAGCACTGTGAGAAGAGTGCGAATGTGTAGCTGTAGCATATCCGGGCACTTCTCCTTTTGTTCTTTGCTGTCGTTCATCACTGTAAATGCTGACTGGTGCCTTTCCAAAAGCCACATGAACTAAAAAAGTGGGAAACTACAAGTTGCAGGGCCTTTCAAGATCTTTCTTGATTTCTTCACCAAAGACCACCTCAGCAGCTCACACAACTCCTGATAATCATATGCTGCTTTTCTGGAGCATCCCCCCAGAGGCAGTACAAAGTTATGGCTTGGTAATTCAAGCAAGATTAAAGAACATGCATGTAAACACAGTTGTGCACTTGCAGTGCGGGGACAGTTAGTGCACAGCCCGGCAGAGGAGGGATTTTCCCAGCCAAAACATCTGCAAGAAAGAAAATATTGCTTTCTGTGGGAAAGTGGAGAAGAGTGAGATGTGTTTGTGGAGGAGGCAGACCGAAGGCTGCAGAGGGTAATCCTACCACGCCAAGCAGCTGTACCACACTTGGCACATCTGCAGTGACACAGCATGGTTGCCAAATCCCTCTGGTCAGGCGCAGAATCACCACCACCCAGGTAAAGCCTGGGGCAGGAGAGTCCAAGGTAAGTGGGCAGCATGGGTCCAAGCAGAGAGAGGAGAGGGAGACCCCAAGGTTAGAGGTTTGCACTTGACAGAGCTAAACAGGGATCACAGGAAGAGTCTGCCTTACTGCTAGCAACCTTCTGGCTCTCCCTTTCCACCCCAGACAAGGAAAGGTTTTTCACACTTAAGCATTTTCACAAATGCATCCCAGCCAGCTTCAGGCTGCGCATCCATGTCCCTCATTGATGAGAAGCTCCAAAATCCTCTCTTCTTTGCTGATATCCTTGCCTGGTATCGGCACCAAGGTTGTCCCTCCCATCTGCTCCCAAGCAGAGATAAGGGAGCTCCCAGATCATTAGTCCCCTACAATCCTTGTCCCTGCAGGCTGAGCCGGGGGCCAGTCTGAGCCCACCTCAGTCCTCTACAGACCCAGCTCTGTTTTGCAGTGCAGCTATGCCATTTTGCTGTGGGTGCAGAGCAAGCTAGAAAAGGAGGGAGGGCAGGTTACCTGCCCCCTCCCCCTGCTCCCAGCCTCCTGACCATGGGGGCACATCATGGGGAGCAGAGAAAACCTTACCTAAAGGCACAGCTAAGCAGGAAAACAGGAGGGAGAGGTGGTGAGTGACACAGAAAAGGAACCAAGACTCCCATCACTGCCTACCAGTTCACTGGGTGGGATGGGTAATGGGAAGGTACTTTCCAGAGACTTCTGGCAGCAGGACAAGCCCCCTATTTGCTTGTCCTCCTGGTTTTCTCTTTCATCTCCAGTTTTTACTTCTTCTGCGCATAAAGAGAAGATGGGTGCATCTGAGGGCAGAGAGGATGAGTCCCCCCATCCCTTTCCAAAGGGTGTTCTGATCCCTGGGATCTGGGCAAGGATGCGCCTGGCTCATGGCTGAGTTTACACCGCAATGAGCTGTAGTACCTGCAACTTGTAAAAGCACAGAGCTGAGCCCTGGGTGGTCACAAGGGTCCCCTGTCAGACAACTTCTGAGCTCAGTTTGACTCCCAGGATCTGAGCCAGGAAAAGCTGGTCCCCTGCTCCAGTCCTGGGAATCAGACCCAAGAAGCCAGACCATGGAGCTGCAGGCTGGGCGATACCTCCAGGGACTGTCCAACTGCAGGAGAAGGGCAACTGGGATGACACCAGCTCCTGCCCGGAACCCCACAGCCTGGCTAGGGTGCTGGCATCTTCCTACAGGAGAAAGTGTCCAGATAAGCATCACCGGTGATGACATGTGGTGAATGAGAGGGGGACAAGCAGTGGCCTGAGGGGAAGAGGTGCCAGACCTGGATCCTCTCCATCACCCACACACGTTACTGTTTAGGCAAGAGCAAACAGTACAATGCAACATGACTAAAAGAGCTTTTCCTCACCTGGCTCCCCACCCTTCCCAACTATCCACATGTCCCATTTCCTCACAAAAACCCAGGCAGGTCCCTGAATCCCTGCCAGATGGATCCAGCACTGATGCCAAGGGAACTGTGCCCATGGAGAGCAGCCCCTTGCCTTGGCACCAAGCAGAGGAGACCACCAGCACAGGGAATGCTCTTCCACTGGCAAACTTCCCAGCGCATGCTCATAGCTCCCATGGACTCCTTTGCACCAGGGAGCAACATCAAGAGGTCGTGTGAGGGCTGCAGGAGGCATAACAGATTTTAGCCCCTATGGTGCTGCTCATCTCTCACCTTCAGGTGCATGTGGGGGGGTACACCCCTTCCCAGTCACTCCAGGAGCAACGTGAACAACACCTGGGGGATGCTGGTGATGGAATAAGCCCCTATACAAGGTCTCTTTGAAGGCAGAGGACAAATCCAATTCCAGTGAAGTCCTGGGAAGGGGTATAAAGCTCCAAGTGAGACCAGCATAGCATTTCCTTTTGGATCCCACTCTTGCTGCAGATAAGAACATGGGTGTTTTTGTTATGGACCTTCAATCCTACCTCCTGGCTGGGAATTCCCATGCCAGGTCAGACCCTGAGCCCACAGCAAATTATGCCTGCTGTGTCTGGTGCCCCTTGAATGCAGCCTGGGAAGATCCAAGACAGTTTTCACCATGCCTGGGAGAGACAGGAGTGCTCTCATGATCCCAGGTATCAGACCTGGCAGCCAGAGAACAACACAAAGCATGCTCAATTGGCTTGCATAGATGCAGCCTTGTCTTTCTTTCCTGTCCTTGTGCACGGTCACCAAGAGAGCAGCTGTTTTGTCAGCTCCCTAGGAAAGATTTTCAGTTATGATGTCTTACTATTCCACCACAAGAGAAATACAGGTCCCAGGCATGGATAAAGGACTGCAGATGATTCAAGCAATGCTCCATAATACCTCACACTAAGGTGATCCCTGCATATAGCCACAGACCTACTGAGAGCATGTCTGCATGGTACTGCAATGGATCGTGATCCTCCCCCTCCAACTCCTGAGGGTGCAGTGAGGGTAGGCAAAGAGTAGGAAAAACACGGTTTGGAGAAACACAAACAGGAGGACTTGGAACACTGTTTGCTGAAACTAAGTCTTGGCTGGGACTCAAGATTTTTGACATGGCAGTTACTAGCTGCTCTCTCTAAGGAAAGTGGCTGCTTCCCCCTAAAGAGATCACTGACATTTTGCATCGGAAAAACTCACTCCGTAGTTTACAAAGTACTGAGCCCTGCTGGTTTTTGGCAGTTTTCCAAAAGTCAGGGTATGGAGTAGGGACAGCTGCTGCAGGACTAGAGTAGGGTCAGCCAGCCAGGACCACATACCTGGCCCGCATCTCCTCCTGTCCTTCAGTGGAGGGTAAGGGCAGCCTACTGCCAGACCTGGGGCCTGGCTCACCACCCGCTTCGGAGCCATGAATGGCCTGGCAGGGATCTGTGATGAACGACTGCATTTCTCCAAGGAGAGAGCATTTACTGCTCCCAGAAGAGGTGGGAGCCACAGGCTTTGGAAGCAGGTTCTTACAGGCAGCTCCATCAAGCCGTCCCTCAAACCCTGATGGAAGTAGATAAACATGCAGACCCACACTGAGCATCCTCCTCCTCCCCAGCCACGGCCTCTCATGGGTCACCGAGTGAGCAGCAGGAAGGCTTCTGCCCAAGCAAGCACCAGTTATCCGTCTTTCCCACCCACGCTGTTTGTTTTGGCCTCTCTTCCTATACCAGCCTTCCTCCTCTGTCCCTTCTTCCTCAGGATTGTATTGCTGGGCCTGTCACTATAGTTAATGAGCTGGGACAGAGCTGGTGCTCTGGGAAGGTCATGCCAAGAGACAGCTGAGCACAGCGCATCATGAGTGCACAGATACCAGGGCGGAGGATCCCAGAGGGGGGAACACCTAAAAAAGAAACCCCCAGCCACACCAAGGGAGCCAGCAGACCAGGGGAAGAGAAGAACCAGGGCTAAGCTTGCATTCAGCAGGTCACAGCAAAAGCCATCAGGTGCCTGGACATCTGCTGGCTTGGACGGCCCAGCACAGCACCCCCAAGGTTGCTGTACCCTGGAAGGACTGGTGGCCACCCCTGCCTTCAGGAACAGTCCCAGTGCCATCTCACTCCCAGCCTGTGCCCAGGCTGGATGGCTGGCACCAAAACTGGGGGGCCAGGGACTGTGTAAATAATTTAACTATGTGGACAGTCACATTTGAAACCATGGCCTTTGGGAGGAGAGAGTTGGCTGTTGGCCGTGCAAATCCCACTTGTGCGTGTTCAGCCCATGCTACATCTGGACAGAGAAGCTTTGTTCAAACATCGCATGGCCCGGACAACAGGGCAGGTCCCAAGGGTACAAAAGCCTACTTTGGGACAGCAAGACTGTAGTCCCAGTGCAAAGACCCAGGAGACCCAATGCTCAGGAGGAAAATGGCCGGGGACACCCAGATCATTGGTAATGAGAGACAGGAGCTGGTGGGCTGCACTCCATGCCTTATAGAATCACAGAATGGTTTAGGTTGGAAGGGACCTTAAAGCTCGTCTAATTCCAAGCCCCCTGCAAATGGGCAGGGACACCCTCCACTAGACCAGGTTGCTCAAAGCCTCATCCAGCCTGGCCTTGGACACTTCCAGGGATGGGGCATCCACAGCTTCTCTGGGAAACCTGTCCCAGTGCCTCACCACTCTCTCTGGAAGAATTTCTTCCTGAAATCCAATCTAGATCTCCCTGCTTTCAATTTAAACCCATTACCCCTTGTCCTGTCACTACAGACCCTTGTAAAAAGTCCCCACAGCTTTCTTGTAGCCCCCTCAGGCACTAGAAGGTGCTGTAAGGCCTCTCCAGCGCCTTCTCTTCTCCAGGCTGAACACCCCCAACTCTCCCAGCCTGTCCCCATAGCAGAGGTGCTTCAGCTCCCGGAGCATCTCTGTGGCCTCCTCTGGACTCGCTCCAACAGGTCCATGTCCTTCTGATGTTGGGGGCCCCAAAGCTGGACACAGAACTGCAGGGGGGGTGTCACAAGAGCAGAGTAGAGAAGGAGAATCCCCTCCCTCACCCTGCTGGCCATGCTGCTCTGGATACAGCCCAGGGTATGGTTGGCTTTCTGGGCTGCCAGCGCACACGGCCGGCTAATGTCCAGCTTTTCATCCCTCAGTACCCCCAAGTCCTTCTCCTCAGGGCTGCTCTCGATCCATTCTCCGCCCAGCCTGTCCTTCTGCTTGGGATTGCCCCGACCCATGTGCAAGACCTTGCCCTTGGCCTTGTTGAACTCCATGACGTTGGCACAGGCCCAGCTCTCCAGCCTGTCCAGGTCCCTCTGGATGACATCCCTTCCCTCCAGTGTGTTACTGTACCACACAGCTTGGTGTCATCGACAAACTTCATTATTCATGCATGCTCCCAGAAGCAGCTGTCTTCACCTGCCTTCTTTTCCCAAAAATATCTTTCTCCTTGACTGCACTCCAGCTGCTAGCAAGCACTGAATGGTCAGGACAATTGGCACACCTGATCAGCCACCGTGCCTCGGTTTCCCTTCACTGCAAGAACAAAGCTCCTGTTCCAACAGCTGTTCATCCATGTCCCACACTCCCATGGGACCTGAGAACTGGGCACCTGTCTTGCCATGGAGCTGGGAGACTCCCAGGAGAGACTTGTGGCCCAGCTGCTGCAGGGTGTGTCCTTCACCCCTGTGAAAGCCCCTTTCCCCACTTTGCATCCCAGTGCAGCCTCCTTGCCGCTGCAGCATCACAACTAGTGCTGGCTGCACACCCCACGCTCCCCACTGGTCTCCGGGCTCAAACACAAGGCAGGTCAACCACCTGTTGGCTTTTCTTTTTATTTAACAAAATCACAGCATAACAAAAAGAAGAGAGAAAAGAAGCAACTTAGACCCGTAATTGTTGCATTGAATAGATTTAGCAGCAAATTCCTCAGGGCGATGCCAACACTGCTTGTGCATCCCTGCCTGGGCAGAGTTCAGGGCTGGCTTTGACCGTGGTGTCAGGCTGGGGGACCAAGAAGGGGGGCAATATACCTGAGGAGTGCAAGGGCCGAGGATAATGTTGCTGCCCACTCTGTCACTGCTGCATTACTGGCTCTGTTTCTACCCATGCAAAGGGGAAACAGTGCAGGGAAGTCAGGGTGTGAGAGAGGAAAAGCATCGGTCATGCTCTGCCCAAGGGCATCTAAGGTGTGCACAGTGAGGAAGCAGTATAGTGCATGGCCCACAAGGAACATCCCCATCCCTCCGATCAGTTCCCACACTGCCCCATCCGCAGCCTTTCCCAGGGATGCAGAAGGACTGCAGAAGGTTTGGGACTGACAATGGAAACCAAAGAGATCTGACTGATGCTGGAGGTCATAACTGCTGCACCAGTGAAGGCTGAGACACCCCAGATTCATCTCAGAGGACAGTCCATCAACCAGTTTCCAGGCTGCAAAGACGGTGGAGGCTCTGGGCCAGCAGCCCCCAGCTCAGCCTGATGGGGTCACACTGGAGACAGAGGCAAGAAGACCGAGCAGGCAGGGCTCTGCCCAGCCCACACACTGGCACGAATCCTGAGGAGGGTTGGTCCTGCGGCTGGAAGTGTAAGCAGGTCGGCTACATTAGCTTCAGATTCACAGCTGGGAGCCGGCCCCACTCCACGTGCTGGGGCCAGCCACGGGCTTCTTTGGATCCTAGTTGCTCTGGAGTCTGGCCTGGAGAAGTGAAAACCCAGCTGTGATGAATGTGATCCGTGGGTCCCTTCCCCGCCCTTCACCAAGGGGTGACCTCCACTGGCCAAGCCATGGTGGTGAAGCGGGGACCTGGCAGGGCTTACAAAGCACCCACCAAACTCATCACAAGTCCCACGCCCCTGGTGAAATGCACAAGTTGCAAACCCTAAGCTTGCAGGGCAGGGTGGGGGGAGTTGCCGGTGCCCTTTGCTGTGGCACCCGTTGGGTTCAGTCCAGGGTGGCACTGGGTGGGCAATATGCCAGGGCTGCATTTATTTGGGGTGGAAGAGGGACTGCAGAGGAGCCAGATATGTCTCAGTTGAAGGGAGGAGGAATGGAGACCGTGCCAAAGTATCCGTGCTTCAGTAAAGCACATCCCAGCCCTTCCCAGTAGCCCAGTCAAACTGGGAAAAGCCTGTTTAGTGGTGGATAAACCCACCTCTGGGCTACCCCTGTTCCTGGGTGAGCACAGGGCTGGCTCTTACCTTCTTGCCAGAGTTGGCATCCAGCTTCTCTTGGAGGCGAATCACCCATGGAGCTTGGAGGGGGGCACAGAGGCGCTTGCCCTTTGTGGTGATGAACCTGCCAGGCCCATGGGGACAAAAACCAAGATGAGATGAGCAGGACACCCTGGGGATGCTCCAGCAGAGCTCAAGCTCTCACCCACCGCCTCTCTCACTGCCCTCCTCCATCTCTACCTTGGGATGACGTTCTTTCCTGACTTTTGTCCCAAGTTGCCTCCTCCTGTCAGGTCTGTCCTGCTCTGATTGAACCTCTGATCCCCAGGATCTCTTCCACATCCCTCCCTATTCCCTAACCTCCAAACCCGGCTCAGCATCTCTCCTCCATCCTGCTCTACCTCCCTCCCTGCCTCCCCACAGAGCCCATCCCTTGGCCATCACCACCCTGGAGCTCTTGTCCCTCAGCCACCCTGGGGCTCTTACACGGTAGCTGGGATGTTGCAGCCATCCTGCACCAGCTGGAGACGGTAATCCTGCACTATCCGCCGCGGGATGGGCATCTCGCTTGTCCGCAGGCAGCAGTCGAGGACGTTGTTCCCGCCATGCACTGTAGGAAGAATACACCATGCAGGCTGAGGTTGGTTTCCTTGGGATGGCTGCACCTTCACCCAGCCTCGCCAGGGGAGTGGGGCAGGATGGTGCCCACCAGCGCACACTGCCCTGTTTGCACACATGGGCAGGAGATTTATTGCTCCCACACCCTGCTCCCGGGAGCCCTTTGCCTCCTTCTGACAGAAAGCAAGCGAGGTGAGAAACAGCAGATTGGCAGAGGGTAGCCCTTCTGCATGCCTGGACCCCTCCTGCACCCCCAGGGCCAGCGCTGGCCAAGCAACTGGGCAGGATGGGGGTCTTCACCCCACCTCTGGATGCTGCAACATTGAAGAGACCCATTCCTGAAGGTCTGGCAAGGGCTTCAGCTGTGTTTGCTGAAGCCGTCATAGATTTTGCAGCTACAGTTCAGTCCTGTCACAGCCAAGGGACACAGCTATCTGCACTTCACTGCGATGTAGGGGAGCTCAGTCGCCCTCCAAGCAAATGCTGTATTCACTCTTCATGCCCTTCAAGGCTGGCAGTGCCCAGAAATGCCCGTAGCCCCCAGCAGCAAGGTGTGGTGCAACACCACAAAGTGTCTGGACTCCTTAGCTCCCTGCAGCTGAGCAGAGCTCCTGGTGTCACCCACCGAGACAACTGTAACCTGTGCACACCACATGTTCAACACCAGCAGCCCCTCAAACATGGGCTCTGCCCTAGTACACACCTTCCCTCCTGCTCCCAGCCCTGCCCCTTGCCCCCCATGGCTGTCCCACCCAAAGGGTGCCCAGGGTGCTCCCCTGGTGTGCTGGGGAGAATGGGACCGAGGCTATCCCAGCCCAGCGTGCACAAGCTGGGCTAGGGCACTGGGAGGCAGGATTGCTCCATGGCCTTTCCCAAGGGCAGCTTTCTAGCTCCAGTGCCCTGCAGGCTCCTGCCTGGACTTTGGACAGGGGAGTCCCTGTAGGACAGGTTACAAGCAAAGAGTACAGGAGGGCTGTGACAGAACCTCAGCCACAGGTCCCTCGAACAGTCTTTTGGTAATGCAAAAGAGAGCAAGAGACTGGATCCTTTCCCTCCCACAAGAAAAGCACCCTGAGAGATTCCTTCTTACCATTCAGGATATGTCCCAGCACCAGGAGACCGAGGCAGAGAAGATGCAGCCGCTGCATTTTGCTGTGGAGTCTGGCAGAGGATGAGCTGGAGGCAATGGTTCTCCAGGCAGGAGAGGTGAGCTCTGCACAGCTTCCCTGTGCTCTGCTGCTGGTGCTCCCTGCTGCCTATTTATCTTCCCAGCCCATGTCTTTCACTTTCTTTTGGACAGAGGAGTGGGAGGTTGCAACAAGTCTTGCCACAGGCTGGAGTTAAATCTTCAAGGAGTTCCCGAATATCCCAGCTGCTTTCCCTGCAAGCCAGCTGTTCTGCTGTCCCAGTGCCAAACACTCTCCTGCACTCTCCACTGCTGGCAACAGGGCCACAGGAGCTGCTGGTCAGGGCCAGAGCATCTCCAGGGTCCCTTCACCCTGGGAAAGCACCCTGTGGCCCTGGGTAAGCACGTGGGGGGGTGGGTGTCTCACCCCCTACATTTCCCAGTCCCTCCTCCAAGACATCTCTGGGATGTTCCCCTTAGATATTGCATAGACTCAACCCACTGATGCTGGGGGGTAACTTGTCTCTAGCCCGTTTTTGGGGTATATATCGGTACTGGGGTGATGCCTGACTCCCTCAGAGCTGCTTTATCTGGTCACACGAGCTGGCTCTCCCTGCCCTCGCTACTGCCTGAGCTGGGAGAAGCGAGGGCATATCTGAATCTGGGAGATAGAGAGGAGCCCAGCTAGCACACTCCACTCCAGAGCCATGCCAAAAGACAACCTGGTTTCCAGGTGTCCCAGAAAATGGGATCATGGCCAAAGGCAGCTACAGAGGTTCCTGGAAATAGATTTTCTTGGCAGTAGAACAGAAATCCCCACAGAGGCTGTGTGTACAGCATGGGGTGCCAGCAGCTCGCCAGCTGCATGGGTGCTGCAGGGAGCAAAGACCAGCATTTCCACTGCAAATCCTCACAGGAGCTCAGGGATGGGGGCTGTTTCTCCGTGGGATGGGAACTCACCACCATGCCAGTGCCACCTGCAGTCCCAAACCACAGGCTTCAGCCCTGATGTGTGGCGTGTGGGATGCTGAGAGCCTGAGATTGTGCAGCCCAGGGAAGGGACAGTGAAGGAGATCTCACTGCTGCCTTTTACAGCTTTGGAGAGATGTCAGGGCCACATTCTTCTTGGAGGAGTCCAGGGACAGGATGAGAGTCTACAGCACCAGTTGCACCCAGGGAAAGCCCCACTGGTAGTAGAAAAAATGTTTCCCCACAGGGGGGAACGAATCCTGGAGCTGGATGTCCATCTCGTGACCCCTCTCCATCCCTCCTCCCTTCACCCCTTGCTCCAGCTTCAGCCTGCCCTGGCATCTCAGCAGAGAGCACTCCATAGCCCTTCCACAGGGACAAATACCTACCTGGGGACAAGACACAGGGCTGGGACCTGGGGACCTCAGTAGGTCCCTCTGCTCCCCTCAACACTAGGAGATGGCAAGCTCTGCCACTTCCCTGCTCCATGGTAAGAAGGAAGAGGAGTCTCCAACCGTGCCACCTGCCAAGGTGCTCCATCCCTGCGCTGGCACTGGCACCAGTGTCATGACATCCTTCATCAGGAAAGCATCGCCTCCGGCCGCTCCTGTGTCCCGGCAAGCCGGAGGTGTGCCGAATCGGTTAGGTGAAGGTGGTGGGCAGGATGAGCAGCGCAAACAGGATGTGCCAGTCATCACCTGCCTTCTTCTAGCACTCCAAACTATTGAAGAGAGATCTGGCCTGTCGGAAGAGGAATTCAGGTGTCAAAGGATTAGTGTCAGTCATCAGCTGCAGCCTCCCTGTGGGTTTGGGAATGCAGGCTGGCTCTGGGACCTCATCTCCACTTGGTCGCCCCAGGGCAATGCCAAAGAGATGCCACAGCAGGGAGGACCGTGGCTTCTGGTGCTGGTGGCCAGACCTCTGGCACAGCTGCTCCTAACCGAGACCCATCTCCTCACCAGGGGCTGGACTGACAGCACAAAGCCCCTTGTAAAAAGGGGTCCCAAAAGCAGAGCTCTGACCCACCAGCAAGGGATGATGGGGTGCTGCCCAATGGCAAACCCTCCCCTCCTTGTACATTTAGTGGCCATGGCAGCTACTAAAGCATGCCCAAGGGCTGACAAGGGGTGCTGGGGGTCCCATTCTGTGAGACTCCCTTTGAGGCACTGCTGGCATCCCCACAGCAAGAAGAGGGGGTTCCCTGACACTTCCCAGGCACAAGGGACCCCCACCCACTGGTGGCTCCCAGCTGGCCACGCACAGAAAGCAGGGTATCCAGGGCTGGGAATACATCCTTCTGCGGGTAAACCCCTTAACTGCCTCTGGCTGAGGGGCAACCCCTGCCCTCGCGCTGCCCACAGTCCTTAATGACACGTGGGCAGGAGAGAAGCTCTGGTTGCCCCCAGCAGCTGCCTGGGTACCAAGTGAAAGAACGGCTGCTCCAATCGCCTCAGCTTCAGAGGAGGGGCACCCAATGGTGAGGAAAGGGGCTTTCCGCTAGCATTGTGAAAGGAGGATGTGTCGGGTTTCCCCCCTCCACTAGGGTCAGTGGGATTTCTAAGAAGAGTGTGGTCATCTCCAGAGTGCATCCCTGTGGCATGCAGGGAGGTCACCCCATCCGCCTTGCAGGGCTGACCCTCAGGGACCAGAAGGAATGGTGCAGATGGGAAAGAGGGGATGTTTCGGGGTCTTCAGAGGCACAGGAAGGCAGGGAACCATCAGGGGATCTGGTGAGATTTGGGAAGAGGGCAGAGCATTGTGTACGCTGACCCATTTAAGCCTTATCGATAGCAATTTGGCAGTGCTGGAGCTCCAGCCCTGAGGACACCCCAGGCAGCGCAAAGCACCTCTGAGCACTCACGCCTGCAGAAGCCTCCCTAATGCTGTTGTTAATTAAAGTGGAAACCGTGGATGGGAGGGGGATCCCCATGGGAAATCCAATCCGTCAAAATGTAAACGGGCTGTGTGAACATCACCTCCATCCCTGGGTTCTACTTAGGGAGCACTAGCCACACTGCCACCCTCCTGGAGACCTGCTGGCTGCAGGAGCCCCTGGGGTAGCTGCTCCCCAACAGCTTGTGGGTTCTGGCACACTCCCTGGGGTGTCTCGTGGTGGTCTGCTTTCCACCTCCAAGCTACGGAGCTGGAAAGGGCAAAAGGGGAATTTCAGCAAATTCCAGGCACAGCCAGTCCCTGGGGCAGGATCTGGCCTGGCTGCATTCACCTTATTGGGAAATACTGGGCAGGCATTGCAGCTGTTTCAACTTTCCTTGCAACTCCTGGCACAAGGCAGCCTCCCGCACAGCTCCCATTGCAGTCCCAGCGCAGCACAGGGACAGGGGACACCACCACCCCATGGGGCTGGGGGCCCCACTGGTTCTCCTGCAGCTGAGGGAACCCAGTCAATCTGATTTAAATGGAGCTGGGGAAGGGTGGAGAGCAAGTCATGCTTTTGCCCAGAAGGAACAAAGACAGTCCTGAGGATCTGGCTCAGAGGGATGTAGAAGGTGCCAACTCCTGCTCTGTTAGAGCCCAGCCGTCCCTAACACTCATTGGCTTCAGTGTCACCGATGTTGAGGTCAGCGCAGGTGATGGGCACCAGAGCCAAGACCCTTCAGCTGGGTCCCACTCAACCCATCTCCTGGGGTCCCTGCAGCACACTTGTCCCTCGACATCATCTTTGGGCTGCGTGCGTGCCCTCAGACAGTCTGTGATGGCACACAGTGGCCCAGTGGGATGCCCCCATCATGTTGCCTGTCCTCCTCTCTGCAACCTTTCCGGGGGTTTCGGGAGGGGATGGCTGGGGAACAGTTTGGAAAGCTGGGCAGAAAGCAGCTCATCAACTATTTCCTTGCCATGTCCCATGTGGCTTGCCAGGAAGGATGCCTGGTGAGGTACACCAGACTCACCTGGGTACAGACATGGGGTACCTCTGGGACAGAGCAAAAGCCTTAGGGACTGCTCTGTTTCACTGCTATTTTGGCTCTTAGACCAACACTGTGCAGAGAAGGCTGCAGGGTTCTTGGATGCTCTTCCACCACACCTCGGAGAGCCCAGGAGCAGGTCTGCAATCCCAAGGGGAATGGGAGGGAAGCAGTGGGACCTGGGGGTCTGGGGAAGTGGCACAAGGAGATGCCAAAGTCAAGGGTCTCCAGACAGTAAAACAGACAGGGAAAGGTGGGCACCCCGGACCTATAGGTAGGAGAAGAAATGGTTGAGAGGAGGCCCTGGGCTGGGAACCTCTAGGACAGGATGGGTGCCAAGGGATGGTCAGGACTGGGAAATACCTTGGGGCAGGAAAGGTGGGAGTGCCTATTGTTCACTATTGCCGCTTCTCCACCTTCCCTCTGCTCTCAAGACCATGGCAGACCCCAGGAGGGCAGTGTTGGTGGAGAGAGCATGAAAAAACACCTTGAAGCTTCACTTGGGAACCACAGCCCCTCTGGCACCCACATGGCCCCAGAAACAGCCCTTGGCACCCAGGGGCTGCTGCAGCATCTCTGGCTCCTGCTTCTCAGGGATGACAGGGGACAGAGCTGCCGTGCCTGTCTCCAGGTGAGTCTCGCTGGAGCTCAGCCCAGCATTGCAGTGCAGCACAGTCCACTGTTGGCGCAAACCCAGAGCACCATTTGAACCAGCTCAACAACTGGAACTAATTATTTGGCCTGGGTTCAAAGCTCTCCTTTCCTTGGCTGCGCTCTGCCATTTCCATCCTGCCTGGCTACTTTCTGCTCTCACTGAAGCCTTCCTGCTCCAGGGTGGCCAAGCTCTCCCAACCTTTTTCTTTGCTTGTCATGGTTGCAACTTTTTTGCCTTCTCTGCAAAATGCCAAGGGGATCTTGCACAGCCACTACCCTGGCACACTCCACATCGACGTTGCTTTGTCTTTGCATGTGGGGTGAAGCAGGGGGTTTGCCCTGCCCAGGGTACAACTGGGTGAATCCTCCTCTGCCGCTTCGTGTGGCATCATCTCCATCGAGATCTTTACATCGCTTGTCTCAGCTGGGTCCATGGATTCACCACCTCCGTGGGGAGGGTGTTTTGGCTACTGCTGTGCTCTCCAGGTCTCTGTTCAGCTTCTCTCAGGGTATTGCCTCAGAGGTGTTTCCCCAGTGCCATCTCACTGTGGCCGCAGTGCGGCCACACGCCTCACCAGAAAGATGCTCCCACTAACCCTGACACTTATTTTCCTTAAAAGCAGCATTTTGCAGTAAAACTGGAGGCATGCGGGGCTGCGTTTGTGTATCTGCATCCGTGCTCACGTGTGCCTTGCTGAGCAGGTATCTGTGCCCGAGCATGGGACGAACCCCGGCTCTCTTCCACAAGCCCTGCTTTTAAGGTAAATTTTAGCGTAAATTAGAGCACCCCCATGGGTACATCTTTTTACCCTGTTTTAGCCTAATGCCCACCCGGCATTTGAAGTGAAAATTTGCAGTGTTTACATATGCAGCCGCAGAGACACCAGGATGTCTTTCACACGTGCTGGCTCGCTCCTGCCGTCTTCTCTCATGCTTTGCCATTTGCGGTTGCAGATGTATCGGCTGGACGCGTTTCTAGGGGGTTTTTTGCAATCATTTCACAATCCCCCAACACCATGACCAGCACATCAAGGAGTGCTGTGGGAGGCAGGGCCAGCCTCAAAGGGCTGGATGCAGCGTGGCCCCAGCAAACCCAGGGCTGCCTCCAGCCCCACCCCCCCAGCATCCCCTGCTGACTCCCAGTGCATGGGGATCAGTTCCAAGGCTCCCAGCAAAGCCCAGGCTAGAGCACAGCCTCACTAATAACTCAGTTCAATTCTGTTTTCCCAAAGCAGCTGGGAGCACAGAAACCCTGCTTTGAACGAGTGGTGCTTGTCCAGAGAGATTTGGAGACGAAGGCAAAAGGCATCACATACAAAACTGGTTTGTGTCCCCTTTGTGGGGATGGATGAACAGAGAGGATGGCCTCACCTTGCTGGGCAACACAGCTGCAGGAAAGTGGGATTTGAACAGTCCCCCTCCCCTGTGACAGCAGCTCGCTGTCCCTGTACCCCAGGGATGCAGCGCCCATGGGGCTGCAAAATCCAGGACCTGGTGTGTGGGGCAGGAGAGCAGCCCCCATACGCAGTCCCCTCCCGCCCTGGCCAAGCCCATCACAACAGCCACAAGTGAGTTTGGTTGTAAAAGGATATATTTTATTGCCTCACATCCTGCCCAAAAGCCTGTCTGGCAGCCCGCCGCATCCTCCCACATTGAGGAGAGGGCAGCGGGGAGCCAGCTCAGGACCCGTCCCGAACATAGGGCCAGTATCTTGGACTTCACAGTTTCTTTACACAGCCTTAAAATAATAGACCTAAATGCCCACCTAATAAGCAATCAAGCCAGATAAATGTACTTGATAGAAACACCAAACTACAAGTTTTACTCCAGCCAACACACAGCCTTTGCTGATACTGTTAAGCGCCGCAAATCCTATTATTGCAATTATATGAATTAATAGACCTTTACTGACCAAAGTCCACGTCTGAAGTCTCTGCAAGCAGATAGCACTGCAGCTGCTGTACAGCCCTTCAACCTGCTCCTTCTCAGCACGCCGGAGGGGGTTTACCAGCACAGGGGAGGTGCCATTTCCCCACGTGCCAGGGGTCTGTCCCCCCTCTCCCTGCAGTCTCACCTTATGGTGTCCTTGAGTTAGTGACTTCTCGTTTTACTAAAGGTTTGGAACAGAGCTGCTCTCAAACATGTCTGCAAGGAGTTGTGTGAAGTCTGTTTCCCCACCTGCACAGCCTCACGTGTGGTTTTCACAATGTGGGCTTCTCAGACTTGGGAAGGAAACGAGACTTTCTCCTCTTCTTTTTTCCAGAAAGCTAAGCATTTGGCCTAATAATGTCCAAATCTCTGACAACAGCAACACCAAGGGAGATAAAAGGGTAAAATTCCATTAAATTAACAATTTGTTCTGATTTCACTGCAGGTTTGTACCTAACAAAATAAAACTCTAAGGGGCAAATCCTGACTATCTTCCCCCAAACTACACTGCAGCAGCACGCTATGAAAGCCAAAGGGAAAGCCTGGAACAGCCCAGACATACAGCCACCCTCGCTGTTCCCAAACTCTCCACCTCAGCCGCTATTAATGGCCCTGCGAGGAAGCACCCAGCAAGCAGCCCAGGCAGGACCATGGGGACAAGGGACCTGCCTGGCACCCCACAGCCCTGCAAGCCAAAAAGGAGCAAACAGATGAGAGAGAAATGAAAAGCAGTTATCGTTTATTTGGTAGAAAAATAAGAGCAATCTTCCAGAAAAGCCAGCCTGCAGCATAAAGGGTACTCTGTGAAGCACAAGGAGCCATAAGTAGAGCCATCCAGGAAGACTGGATGAAAACACAGTCTTTAAATATAAATACAAAGGTATAAATCCCCTCAAAAAAAGACATAGGAAAAGCTGCCGTCCTGACAGGCTACAGAAATCCCTTCTGGTGGGAAGGCTGCCCACTTGCCCCTGTGGCTGTGGCTCGGCTCCCATGCAGGTCCAGGTCCCCACCAGCATGGCCGTGAAGGCGAGTGAGGGCTTGGGTGTTCCCTACCACCAAGACCACCCAGCCGGTGCAGGGGGTCCTGGTTGGGGGATGTTTGTGGCAGGCATGGCAGTGCCGAGGGGTCTGCAGAGCAGAGGGCAGCCCCCTTGGCCAGCCCTGCCCTCACCCCAGGGCCAGAGGGAGGGAAGGTGGTCGGTGGATGTCCATTGCCGGGTGGTGGGTCAGTCGTCGGGGAAAGAATCCGTCCTAAGGAAGATAAGGAGGGGGTGTTGAGGTGGAGAGGGTCTCAACGAGAGCACCCACCCCAGCTGGAGGGCCATTGCCTTGCATGATGTGCCTTGCCTGTCCCCAAGCATTGTCCCAGCAGCTCCAGAAAGAAATCTGATTTGAAGGCAAGCATAGACCAGGAAGGAGCCATGCCCCAGGCACCTCCACGGTCCAGCCACAGCTCTGGCAGCTCTTCCTGGCTTGTTCTGGGAGCCGGACATCCCCCTACCACAGGACAGGATCTGGGATAGGGGACAGCACCCTCAACCTGTCACCCAGCTGATCCCCGCAACCCCCTCATACCTCTTCAGGCCTGATTTAGACCTGCTGCCGCTTCTGCCGCTTGGGTCTGCGCCTGGGACGTGGGGACGGTCCTTTCTTCTTGTCCTTCTTGTCATTCTTGACCTTCTTGTCCAGGTTATTCATCAGCTTCTGGACGGCAGGGTCGGTGGGAGAGGCGCAGATTTTCTTGTTCTTCTTGGTGGTGAACCTGGGGGTGCAGGCAGAAAGGGTTGCTGGAGTGTGGGCAGGGGGAGGACATGGAGAGGCAGAATTTGGCTGGAGCCAAGCTGCTCCGAATGTTCCCAATGGCAGCGGGGTACTTACACGACAGCACGCAGCAAACACCCTGACTCGGGTCCCTGCAGAGTGTAGGACTTCACCCAGTTGCTGGGGATGGCTTTCTGGCTGTGCTTCAAGCAGCAGTCTCTGGCCTGGCTGCCAATGCCTGGGAGCAAGGAGAGGATGTGGCATTTCAGACCCTCCCCAGCCCCGGGGGAGCACAGCATGGCCAGGCTCAGGGTTTGCCTGGTGTCATCCCAGGCACAGGTAGTGGGGCAGCCCGTAAGGGTGGGTGGGAGTCCTCGACCCTAGTGGTCACTTGCAGGTTGGACCCTGCCCCAGGGGTATGTGACACCAATTTGACTGCTGGTGAAGGGGAAACTGAGGCAGAGACAAGCTCCTTGCAAAGACACTGAACCTCGTATCAGCTCAGTGTGATGCTTCCCTGCAAGCCACGTGCACACACACTCCTGAGCCAAGCACGCACCGCAAGCCAATGCCACACACCAACCAGGTGTGCACATCCGCCCCGACCCCCCACCACACCCCAAACCCCACTCCTCCACCCAAATGCACTGCAAACACTCCCTGAGCGCTGCAACCGCACCACCCAGCACCCTGTGTGAACCCCACTAACTGCCCACGTCCCCTGCCCCATGCCCCCGTGGGCGGGCAGGGGGGCTGGTGCCCCTCACCTTGAGCCTGGGCGATGAGGAGGGTGGTGGCGAGGAGAAGCAGTGGCAGGAGGAGGCGCAGAGCCATGGCGGGTGCCAGGGGTGCTGAGCTGGGCACAGCTGGGAGCAGGACGTGGGCTCCTGCCTTCTGCAGAGCCTGCGCCTATTTATCTCCCTTTGCTTTGCTTTGCTTTCGTTTTCGGCCAGCCTGGCAGGCAGCCCACCAGTCAGACGAGGGCTGGGTGATGGAGAAGTGGGAGGGTGGGGGATTCCTGTAAGCCATGAGCCCCCCTTTACAGACACGTCCTGTCTTGTTCACAGCTGCCCATCAGAGTGTAGGGTGCAGGGTGGGGGGCACACCGGAGATACGGCCCCCATCGCTGCTGAATGAGTCTGTGGGCTCCTGTTTCCTACCCTGTCTCACAACCTGCCCGTACCTGCTCTCGGAGGGTCGGGTGTTGCTGCTTGCCTGTTTGTTCCCAGGCAGGGACCCTGGCAGGTGGCCAAGCCATTAGGGAAACCAAGGAGTCAATCTGTGTTGCTCCTGCACCTTCTGCTTTGCACCCAGCCCATCCACCCCACACAGGTGAGAAGGGACTCATGGCGACCCCACATCCCATCCCCCTGAGCCCCCATCCTGTCTGGCTGCCTTGGGGACCTCCCCAAAAACATCTGTAGGGCTGGGATGTGCCAGGGCCAGGCTGCAAATAGGTCTGGGGAGATAAAACACAGACACCGGATGTTGGTGCCAGTACCAAATTATGGGGAACTCAGGATGAGCAGGGAACTCAACCAGCTGGAATGGGCTGATGGGAACCTCCTGAGGGTTAAAGCAGACAAGACGTGAAGTCCCACAGGCAGGATGGTGTGAGCCTAGGCAGATGGACAGGTTGGGCATGGCTAGCAAGATGGGGACTACGCAGAAGTGGACCTGGGGTAGGTGAACAGGAGCCTGCAGGGCATCCCTGTGGAGGCAATGGGCACCCAAAGAGATGGCCACGAGGTTGGACCAAGCCCTGAGCAAGCCGGTGTGACACCAGTCCTGCTCTGAGGAGGGGATGGCCAGAGACCTCCACATCTTCATGTGATCACCAGGACATGGTCTGGAAGGGATGGAGATTTCACAACTGCTTTGAGCACCTTGTTCCAGTACTTAAAATGTTCTCATATTGAAAACATTTTCCCAATATTTAATTGGAATTGATGCATCTGGTGCCACTGTCTCTCACCTAGCCCCAGGCCCCTCCGAGAAGAGCCAACCCCAGCATCTTTCCAGCCCTCCTGGGCAGTCTCCACCAGCAAGGACTCCTCTTTGCTTTCCCATGCCCAGCTTCACCTCCCCACCGCTCACCACCCCTCTTCACCCACCCTGGCCTCCATCTCCTTGACCAGCCTGGGTCCCACTGCTCATGTCCACTGTGTCCTGGGTGCCCTGATGGGATGCAGAGCCCCAGTGGGGTCTACCCAATGCCATTGTGGCCAAAGCCCCTTCCCAGGCCCCACTGCCTGTAACCTGGAGTGCAGTCCCAGGACTTTTCACCAGTTCCTGATAAGGACCCTCATAAACAGTTATCAAGGGCAATGAGTAACCCAGGGGGAGACCAAAGTCCTGGCTGCTCTAGGAAGAGGAGCTGCAATAAGATGCCCCCCCTCAGGGCGGGGGCAGTGTTGGAGTCGTGGCAGGGGGGCTCACCAACAACTGCCCTGCAGCCCGCTCTTGGGCAAGGAGGCTGGCAAGCTGCAGCAGCTTGCTGCCTTCCTCAGGAACAGCTGGGTGCCTGGGACAGCATGGGATCCAGGCCTGCACTACTGGGGCATCCTCCATCACCCACACAGAACGGAAAGTGCACTCCCACACTGGGGTGTACCCATGTGCCCAGAGCGCGGATGAGGGAAGGCGGTTCCCATGCACTCCTGCAGCACCAAGGTTAGCATTGCCTCAGGCAGCAGACCCTGGGACAAGCAGCAGGCCTGGGCCATGGGCAGCCAGCAGGTCTCCCAGGGTGCCTGGCAGCACAGGGAATTGTCCCTGGAGACATCCCATGTGGCAGAGGAGGTACACATCCCTCCAACACCAAAACACTGGTGGCATCAGGACAGGTCAGGAAAAGGAGACCCACGCTGGCACTTACTGCCTTTCCATCCCCTACCTGTGCAGTCTCCACAGGCAGCAGTGCCCAGGTGCTGAGCACCTGGATGAGCCTGGATGAATGGTGCTGAGCAGCTGGATGAATGGTGGATTGGAGAGAACCCAGGAGGGAACAGAATAAGGGCAGGGGTACTTGGCCATTGCCCTGAGAATTCAGATGCACCTGCATGCCTGAGCAGCATGGCCCCATGGAAATCAGCCAGGGCGGAGTCCATGCCCACTCTCACCCCCCTGCCTCCCTTCCCTCACAGCTCCCTGTTCATTCCTTACTCTCCAAGTGCCTTGCGCTGTCACCTGTCCCCCAGCTCAGGGAGAAAGCAGGGAGCTTCTGGCAATGAGAGAGGGGTCAGCATCCCTTTTTGCAGGGTGGTCACAGGGCAGACTGAACTTTGGAGATACGGAAGAGCTGCTGGCCATGGGGGGTGGAGGCAAGGCTTTTTAGGGCTCTCCAGCACCAGCAGCATGGCTGAAACACTGTCCCTGTGCTGGAGAAGCTGGGGAAGCACTGATCCACCCAACCTGGTCAAGTTTCTCCCAGAGCGTATGTGGTACCAGGACAAGTGATGTGGAGGGAGGGGTCACATGTCACAGGTTGGCCCCAGCACTGACCCCAGGGGTCCCTCTGCTCCCATAGGAGCCCCAGAGAGCTCTGTGGCCCCAATGCAGAGCCCAGCTCCCTTCCTTGCCCAGTCCCAGCCACAGCGGCAGGCGCCTGGAAAGTCCCTGGCTCGCTGTGTGTTTTTGAGACACTGCAGCAGCATCCTCTGGTCAGAGGCCGGCCCCAAACAAACTCGGTCCGAGCTGCTGAGAAGGTTCAGGGCACGTGATCCCTACACGGGCATCAGCCTCTGGCAATTCTCTAGTTGTTGTCTTTACACCCCAAAGAAAACAGCCAGCTGAGCAGACCCGCACTCTAACCCTTCCAGGGAAGGTGGATTGGAGAGGACCCAGGAGGGAACAAACTAAGGGCAGGGGTACTTGGCCATTGCTCTGGCTGAGAATGCAGATGCACCCGCATGACTGACCAGCACGACCCGTGGAAACCGGCCTGGGGTCCATGCTTCATCTCAGGCCCCGCCCTCCCTTCCCTCACAGCCCCCTGTTCCCTCCTTACTCTCCAAGTGCCTTGCTCTGTCACCTGTCCCCCAGCTCAGGGAGAAGGCAGGGAGCCTCTGGCAATGAGAGAGGGGTCAGCATCCCTTTTTGCAGGGGGTCACAGGGCAGACTGAACTCTTGGGATACAGGAGTGGGGGTGGAAGAAGCGAGGCTTTTTAGGGCTCTCCAGCACCAGCAGCCTCCAGGAGCCACTCCAGCCAGGCACAGTTTCTTACACACACCCACATAAACCCATTTCTCACCAGCATGGTAAGCCACCTGGCATTCAGAGGTGCAGGATGGAGGCAGACACAAGGAAGAGGACATAACCAGGCAGGGTATCCCTCTGTGGTGTCTCAGCTACAGGGAACCCTTTTCTGGCCCCAGGGTCTGTGTCAGACACCACCAGGTTTCATGCAGTGGTGCCTCCAGCTACCTTCATTCTTGGGTTGCCCAGCTCTAGCCCTCTGTGCATCCCTGTGGCAGAGGGACCACTGGACTGCAGGAAGAGGGGAGGGTGTCTGAGGCACAGACTATGGTGTCCCGACACACTGAGTGCACAAAAACAGAGGGACCATAGCAAAGACCACCAAACCACCTTGTCTGTGAACTGTTCCCAGGCAGTGGAAGTACTGTGGCAGCTTGTAGGGACTCACTCAAGCCTTCATCCCAAATGCTTCCCACGTTTACACCCTGTACCCCAGCACTACAGCCTGAAGTTCAGCTATGAATTACTTCCCTGGCTTCCAGCGTCACAGATTTGGGGTCTCACTCTGTAATGCCAGGCATTCCTCACTGCTGACCCCCCAGCCAGCCCACCCAGCCCTGGGCTGCCCTTCAGCCCTGCAAAATCCCCCAGTTCTGTCCCGCTTAACCAGACAGCAGGGTCTGCTCCCTGGGTGGCTCAGGTCTGGGAGCAGAGGCTCCTCGGGTACACACACAGACTGAGGGCATTGAGGGGAGCCAACCGGGGGGACTGGGAATTTCCAAATCCTTCTGGATGCTGCCTCCAAGTTAAAGTCACTGCTAACAGGAACAGGGTCGCAGCTCAGCTTAACCCGCTGACCAACAAATTCCTTCCTGCAGAGGCCCCCGATTCCCAGGACCCAGCGCAGAGGTACTTTGCAAAGCCCAGCATGGAAAACCCCCATGGCTGGGAAGGAGAGTGGGCCGCCTGCCAGGCACACCGTATAGAGACGTCGTATAGCAAAACGGTCCTCGGGAAGCAGGAAAGAATTGCTGGAAGCTGGTGGCACACGAGTCAGGCAGGGTCCCCGCTCGCTTGCCTCAGCGTCTCCCGGCGTTCTGTGAGGCTGATGGGAAGAGCCGGATGACCATAAATTGCTGGGAAGAGCAGGGAAGCAAGCTCCCTGGGAGTCCCCTCCCAGCACACAGGCACTGGAGCCGGCTGGGCTTGTCGAGGGTCTTCGGCCAGGAGAATTTTGCCCCCCCAGCCTGCATCCCCCAGGTGGAAATGTGTTTTCCCAGCAAGGAGTTAACCCTTTGATTGCTAGCATGCCTGCAGAATGGCTCATCTGCTTTGGGGCAGGACAGGCTTGCTGCTGGAAAATGTAGGGGGAGGGGGGACGTTAATGAGTGGGCTGAGAGGGACCCAAGTGGGTCCTGTCCTGTGGAAAGATGCCCTCTTCCTACAGCACCCTCTGCATGGCAATGTAGTGCTCTCTCGGGCCCAGACTCCCAGGACTGGACAGGACCTGTGTTTTGTCTCCCCATGGTAAGCATGTGGTCAGGGTTACTCAGCTCTCATCCTTCCCGATCCAGGCATTGCCCAACATGCTGGATCCTTCAGGCTTGGGCTGTTGTCAGTGTGCACATTTGTCACTACGTCACCAGGAAATATATTCGGTGCTGAAAGTGGTGATGGCTCAGAACCTTTCCCCCTGTGGCACGGTACAGATCTCCATGGGGTGTCTGAGGTTCGTTGTGGAAAGGGGACACAGCAAGAGCTCCTGGCAGAGATGCTAGGCCAGATGCTCGGGAGATGCTGCAGGGAAGAGGGGTTCAACTGGTGTTTACATAATACTCCAAAACCTGTGCCCCTTTCAACTAGTCCTCAGCCCTTCCACCAACCACAGGCCCAGCCCTCCCTCTTCCACCAAGTAGCACATCAGTCCCCCATGCAGAAATCCCATTGTTCCTCATACAGCAGCCTAAAACTCAGTGGAAATGGCTGGTGCCAACCCAGCCTCCGTTGAAAGTGGAGACATACAAGTAATAAATCCTCTCCTGGTAAAGCGTGCAGCAGCCCCCAGAACAAGGCACGGCGTGCATGCCATCCGAGCCAGGAGCGCTGCGCTATCTGGAATGGGTGGGATGGCTGGGCTCTGTCCCGGCAGGGATTCGCACACACGTACGCTTTGTGCAAAGGCATCGTCCTGGCATGTGAATTCACCCAAGAGGCTGCCGAGAATAAAGACATCTGAGGGTTGTCAGAGAGGAAACTGCTCCTTCTCCATCTTGGTGCCGAGAGACATCGGACTTTGTATTTGGCACCAGGCAGAGCCGTGCTGGAGATGCCCAACATCTGCCCAGCAGCCCGCTCTGCCCCACGCTTCTGGCACAAGCTCAGCTCCATGGGCTGGAGAGCCTGGATCCAGTCTCTGGAGCAAACAACAGCTGGCATGTGTGGTAAGTTCATCAGAAGGGGGGGAAAGGGAGACAGAGAAATTAAAGACAGATTAAGGTAAATGAAGCAAAACATCAAGAAGGCACTGGACAGTTTGCAGAAGACATCAGAGGAACGTGTAAACTGCTAACTGGATATGCTTCAGCCAAGATTGGAAAACACCAGAGAAGGACTCTGCTCCTGGCGATGGCTCAGCCAACCACCCCAAACAGGGAAGCAGCCACCCGCCACCCAGGCAGTGGTGGAAAATGCGAAAAGCAGAGAGAAAGCAAAGAAAAAGGAGACAAAGCCCCACAGGGGTAGGAGCTGTAGGCATCAACAGCAGGCAGAGACCTGCACACTGCCTGACAGCTTCACAGGCCGTGAGCATCTGAACTTGGCATCAGAGGGAGCACTGGTGCCAGGAGGGCACTTGAATAGTGTCCAGCCGAATACTTCCCAGCAGCCTGCACAGAAAGGAAACAGCTGCTGGAAGGGATAGAATCTGCAGGAGGGCTCTGGGAGCCCAGCTCCACAATGGACAGGTCTCATCCTGCCTGGATGTAATGAAAAGATAGGAAGGAGTGATATAGTCCATACCTGCATAGAGCTGGTCATTAGCAGTAATTCAGAGTTGCAGGGCAGAGCAATAGAGCTGTCAAAACCCTGCTGACTCCACTGTGGGGGCAGCGCTTGAATACCCAGGGAAAGAGCTGAGGCTCACTTTGGCATCCAGGCAGACAGGAGTAATGCAGAGGGATGCCCCATACCAGTAAGGAGACCTGCACAATGCAGAGAAACCTCCTGCCAGGCACACAGCAGGGACTAACACAGGTGCACCAAAGACCCGGGGAGCCAAGACTGGCTATTTGACCATCAAATTAGTCTTCAAGAGAAGGCAAGGGGGAGGAGGCACCCACCAGAGCACAGGGAAATCTGTTTGGAGCTGGGACTCTGCTTGAGATGCCGCAGCCGGCCGGCGAACATCTGAGCTCTTTGGTTCGGCGGATGTGCGATGGGCTGGGAGCCGTACAAGGGGCTGGAAACTCCCTTTGGGAATGGGGATCAGGCGAGACGGCTGTTTACAACAAGGGAAGAGTTGCAGGGCTGGATGCCGGAAGACCTCCTGGGAGCATCCACCTGCCAAAGCCCCGCAGACCCTGCAATGGCAGCTCTGGGGAAGTCATCCAGACAGTTGACAGGACTCTCCTGGAGGGTGTCTAGCTCAGGCTTCGGAAGGAAGGGGAGACACACCACCGTACCCACCAGTGGGTCCAATCCCAACACCTTGGCAGCAGAGCAGACCATGCATGTAGCAGACACCTGGAGGAGCTCAGGGCTGCCAAGACAAGACTGAGCCCAGGCCCTCTCCCATGTCCCCCAGAAGTGACTGACTGTGGTCACAACCACAAAGGGGAATTTTCCCCCTTGGGAATACCACAAGGGCTGCAGCCCAAATTTCCACCTGTGCAGGGCTCCACTCCAGGACTGACATTGACAGCTGCCCCTACTGCAAACCCCTACATGTCTGCACCAAGCCAAGTGTCAAAGGAGAGGTTTACGAGACCAGTCGATACGGTTGGCATAACTCAATGGGCAGGGACAGGATCCATTGTATAGAGCTGCCTCCCACTGGACAGCAGATCAGTTAGATACCACAGCTCCTGAAACCCCTCAGGACACGACTTCGGCAGATGTGGTCTATCCTGTGCCCCTTGGGTTCCTCTCTTCACTCAGCAGGGAGATGAGGCCAGATCCAAATCTTCCCATAGGTTTCCAGATAAAAATCATTCTCTTCCCGTTTCCATTCTTCCAACACTCTCCAGAGCCTTATTAGTCTCAGGCTCAATGCTGATTTGGGCAGGACGTGTCCCAACAGCAACTCACAGCAGTGGCTTCACCCCTCACAACAGGCCATGGATAGGACAGCTTTCATTTAAAAATGGGCTGATCTGCCTTATGGGGTAGGTTTAGTTGTAGCTAAACCTACAGCTCACTCACTCCCCACCCAAGTGGGATGGGGGAGAGAATCAGGAGGGTAAAAGTGAGAAAAATCATCGATTGTAAGAACAGACGATTTCATAGGTAAAACAAAAGTTGCATACAGAAGCAAAGCAGAATTAGGAATTCACAGATTCACAGTGTTAGGAGTTGGAAGGTGCCTCTAGAGATCATCTAGTCCAACCCCCCTGCCAGAGCAGGATCACCTAGAGCAGATCACACAGGAACAAGTCCAGGCGGCTTTGGAAAGTCTCCAGGGAAGGACACTCCCCCACCTCTCTGGGCAGCCTGTCCCAGTGCTCTGTCACCCTCACAGGGAAGAAGGGTTTCCTCACGTTCAGGTTGAACCTTCTGTTTTCCAGTTGATGGCCATTGCGCCTAGTCCTGTCACTGGACACCCCTGAGAAGAGCCTGGCCCCACCCTCCTGACACCCACCCTTCAGATACTGATCAGCACTGACAAGATCCCCCCTCAGCCTCCTCTTCTCCCAGCTGAACAGACCCAGCTCTCTCAGCCTTTCCTCATACAGGAGGTGCTCCAGGCCCTTCATCATCTCCATGGCCCTGCACTGGGCCCTCTCCAGTAGCTCCTTGTCCTTCTGGAGCTGAGGAGCCCAGAACTGGACACAGCACTCCAGGGGAGGCCTCACCAGCATAGAGTAGAGGGGGAGGATAACTTCCCTCGACCTGCTGGCCACGCTCTTCTTAATGCACCCCAGGATGCCATTGGCCTTCTTGCCGCGAGGGCACTGTTGGCTCATGGTCATCCTGTTGTCCACTAGGAGTCCAAGGTCCTTTTCCCCAGAGCTGCCCTCCAAGAGAAGAGCCCCCAACCTGTACTGGAACATGGGGCTGTTCTTCCCCAGATGCAGCGCTTTACACTTGCCCTTACTGAATTGCATTCGATGTCTCCCCGCCCAGCTCTCCAGCCTGTCCAGGTCACGCTGGATGGCAGCACACCCTTCTGGCTTGGCAGCCACTCCTCCGAGTTTGGTATCATCAGCAAACTTGCTGAGAGGACATTCTATCCCTTCATCCAAGTCATTGATGACTATACTGAACAGTGCTGGACCCAGCACTGATCCCTGGGGGACGCTACTAGGCACAGTGGCCACTACTTCCCATTGGCAGGCAGCTGTTTAGCCACTCACAGGAAAGTCTATCATGCTGATGAAGTAAATACCTTCATCACAGTAACGATTACTTGGGAAGACAAATGCCGTAACTCCAAACTTCACACACACCACACACACACACACACATACACCCCTTCCCCATCCTCCTTCTTTCCCCCAGTCTTTATTGCTGAGCACAGCAGAATCTGATATGGAATATCCCTCTGGTCAGCAAGGGTCAGCTGTCCCACCTGTGTCCCCTCACAACTTCTCATGCAGCCCCAGCACACAGAAAACAGATTGTGTAAGCACTGCTCAGCAATACCTAAAACATCCCTGTGTTATCACCACAAATCCAAAGTACAGCACCGTATGAGCTGCCATGAAGAAAATTAACTCTATCCCAGACAAAATCAGTACAATCTCCACCCCTTATTCGGTGCTGTTTATGTCATGCTCAGGTCCCACACCACCCAGTACTTCCTCATTAATCACCACCTCCCTTCCCATCCTTTGAGTTATACCAGATATCATTCCCTCAGTCCACAGGCCACCCCTGTACAATATCCATTGAGTCCATGTAGTCCATTAGGGCTCCATCTGTTGTGGTGGTCACTCAGGACAGGAGAGGGGGTGAGTTGTGTGGAGTTGCTGGTCACCACAGCCAGCTCAGGTCGGGTTGCAGCTGTATTTGCACTGCTTCTTGTAAGACTTCTCCTCCGCTGCTTCAGGTGGTTTCTCCTACAGTAATTCCTACAACGTGCAACTCAAATAATGGGTTACAAGAATTTAAACGTATTTCCATTACAATCTCCATCTCCAGTCCCTATAGACCAGGCTATAGGGTTTAACATTGCAGTGAACTCCTTCCCTTGCCCCTGCTCCATCATGGACTTAGCCATGGGCTGCAGTCCCTTCAGGGGAGAACCTGCTCTAGCATGGCCTTATCTGTGATTCTCTGATTTTATGTTCTTATCCACGGGCCACAATCTTTTAGGGGTGTTCTTGCCCCAGTGTCACCCTACCCATGGGCCACAGTGTCTTCAGGGGTATACCTGTCGCAACATGGACATATCCACGGCCACAGACACTTTGTAATGTGCTGCTCCTGCATGGACTCATCCACAGGTCACAGTTCCTTCAACTGGAGTTCACACTGGAGTTCCAGCCTCTCCAGTGCAGCAGTGCAGAAACAGCAGCAATGCCCTGACCATCTGCCAGCGCGGGTGCAAAGCCATTCCCAGGTACAACAATCAGGTGATAACCAGTATGGCAAGCAGCAAAGGCAAAAAGCAACCACCAACGAGCACTAGACTCTAATACAGAGTAAGGCAAGCAAGCCTCATGGCAAGCACAGGAGCCTACCAGTTAGTAACTAAACAGCAATAACAGTGCTAAATTCAGTCTAGCACACTGCAGTCAAATCTGTCATTATCTCAAACCCTTCGAGCCTCAGGTTGGGTGCAGAAAAGGATTCTATCCCAGCCAAAACCAGTACATCTGCCATATCCCTACATCAATACCCTTCTATTCCCTGGTTAGAGCTTCACCAGCCCGCTCCAATGCTGCCCATAATGCTGTATAAGCCGCAGGTGGAATCCCTGCAACCACAAACTGCAAGATCCAAACTCCTGCTGCTGCTGAGGCCAAAATACAATAGTCAGGGAGATTGATTTTGATAGACATGAAGGACAGAAGCAATGGTTGTGTTCACCCTGTCTGACCACAGGCCAGGAGCCATCATCAACTGAGTCTGCTGTCATGACTGATCAGGTCAATTCCTCATCTGTAAGCACATCCCAGATAGCCCTGCTGTCCATCATAGGGCCAGTCTCAATAGTTTCAGCAGCCAAAGTAACCTGTATTTACAGAATGTGTGGCTGGCACACACTGGGAAATCACAAACCGGGGATTGGAGTTGATGTACGCTTGTGCACACGTACATCAGCAGACCACTGCTGATTCTGGAGTCAGCCTTTCAGAAAATAAATGGATAAGGCTTTGAAAAAAGGATAAGGAGGGATCCATGGATTTTAAAGGAGCCTGATATGGCATATCCAAGCCAGAACTTCCCCTTTATCCCACTGGAGGAGCTTCAATAGATGTCTCTAATGGGGCAAAAGACTGGTGTTCAGCCTTCTGTGCCCCACCAGATTTGCCCCTCAACTGTACTCATCAGGCACATTTACTGACTCAAAGCTGCAGGGCCAGACCGGAGCGCAGTAAGTGCCTCTCCGCCACTTAGGTTGGCCATGGCCAACAGTTTGTTCCCCACCATAATTGCAATGACCTCTCTCATGTCTACAACATCCAGTTTCCATGAGGAAAACCCCAAAAAACAAGAAACATCAGATACACCCTCCACCCAATTTGTCATAAGAAAATCCCACAATAGTTAAGAGGAACCCTGGGCCTTCCCTGCGATGGAGAGCTGGTGGCACTTGTGGATATGGCATAGCATTTCCAAAGTCCCTAGCAGGCCCCAAGCTGCTCTGGGGATGCTTCCAGGTCAGAGACCTGGCCCAAATGTCCATGGTTCCCCTGCACTCCCAAATCATGAGCTACTCACTCTACAGGACTGAGTTGCCCTGTAAAAAGGATCTTGGCCAAAGAAAAGTGAGGATACTGGCATGTCTTCTGGAGAAGAGCCCAAACCCTTACTCTGCGACCTGGGGAGATGAACAAGCAATCTGCCTAGGCCCATCTGGTTCTTCCCACACCCCAGAGTTTCTCTGTCATGATGGACTGGTGTGTCCTGTCTCCATCCTTGTGATATGCCTCTAGAGCCTTGGCAGGCAGATGCTGCCGGGAGGTCTCACGGCTTCTGGCCCTGCAGCTCTTCCCTTGCAGTAAACAGCCGTCCCGCCTGATCCCCATTCCCAAAGGGAATTTCCAGCCCCTCGCGCTGCTCCCAGCCCATCGCACATTCGCTGAACCAAAGAGCTCAGATGCTTGCTGGCCGGCTGTGGCATCTCAAGCAGAGTCCCAGTTCCAAACACTGTTTTCCCTGTGCTGTAGGCGGGTGCCTCCTCCCCTCTGCCTCCCATTAGAGACCAGTTCAGTGAGAGACATGAGACCCTCTCCCCTTTGCAGAGGGTGATGGAGGCAGCAAGACGGCCCTAACGCAGCCAGGGCTGTTGTGGCTGGTGGGCACTGGCTAGAGGCACATCCCTGTGCACTCAAAGCAGATCTTCCTCTGGTGGCCACGCTACTGGGAGGCTCTGCACACACCCATGGGGCCTCTCACTGTCTGCTCTGATAGGCCCAACTCCCCAACTTGGGACCAGAGGACTCTCCCAGCAGGTCCTGTCCCAACGCCTTGGCAGCAGAGCATGCTGCAGAGGCCTGGAGGAGCTCAAGGCTGCCAAGATGAGATTCAGACTAGACCATGCCCCATGTATCCCAACAGTAATTGACTGTAGTTGCAATCAGGAAGGGGATTTTGCACCCCCAGAAAGACCACAAGGGCCATGGCCCTAATTCCCATCTGTGCAGGGCTCTGCTCCAGTACCGAAGGTCTCTGTGACAGTTGCCAGCATTGCAAAACAACAGTTTCACTGGAGGGAGAGGAGGGAGATGTACAAACCAGCAGCAGAGGATTGTGTGCCATTTCAGTGCCGAGAGCTCTGGGGATGCTCCTGCTCTCTTTGTATTCACCTTGTGTTCCCACCCCATAAGCTGCATGCCAGCTGCCCGGTGCAACGACCTTGCACAGCCTGGAAAGCTGAAGGCTGAAGCATCTCCCCTCCTCACTGCACAATGTAGCATCCCTTGGTGATCCAACAGACACAAGTGTTGTGGAGACAGAACAAAACTCAGTGCTGGAGCTAAATTTGGGAGCAGGAGAGGTGGGAGACAGAGTTCAGAGCATCTCCTGATGCTTCACAGGAGGGCATGGACAGAGGGCATGGTTACCCATGATGCTGGCAGTGCTGCAGGAAAGGGGTTCAGACCCCAGGCAGACTCTATTTGTCTGATGACTTGTTATCATGGAAAGGGGCACCATGTGCTTTTTTAACAAAGCTGGATTTCCTCTGAAGCACCATCTGTATTTTCCCTTCCAAACAACAAGACCTCACCAGCCCCCACAGCTCCCCTTGGCAGTGGGATGAAGGCACTCAGGGGCAGGGAATGAGGGCACAAGCCCCGGCAGAGCCCCACCACAGTCTGGCAGTATGCCCTGAACCCTTCTTGGGGCACAGGACCCCCTTCTTACCCTGCTCCTGTCTGCAACAGTTCCAGGGAGACGGTGTCCCCGCATCCGTATGGCTCACCATGTGCCAGGGCAGCTCTAGCACACATGAAGATTGGTCTATGCAGGTTTGCAGAGAGGATTTGGAGCATAAATGCAAAGGCCGGGTAGCATGTTTACAACCCAAAGCACACAAAACACCCTTCTTTCCAAAAGAGGATGCTGGAACAGCCAGGGTGGATGGTTGACCTTGCACCTCTGCATGGCTGCAGCTTCTCAGCAAGTAACCTCAGCTCGGGGGACCCCCACCTTCCATCACACTAACCTCATCACCTCCCCGTCTCTCAATAACCGCCTCTTCTCTCCCGTCCTCGTGATATTAGCTTCTTTGCATGGGACTATAGATCTTCCCTAAACCTGTTGAAATTCGCAATCACTTGTGTATCAGAGGGAATTAAAAGATTAAGTGCATCTCCAGGCTGTCGAGCGAGCACGAGCTCAACGTCCAGCACAGATCACACACAGCCGCTTTGGCTAGAGCACTGCAAAGATAAGGATAATGTTCCAAACATTCAAGCAGCTCTTGGAGGTCAAGTCGCTCTCCCTTCCCACTGGTTGTTATCTGCCTTGGGATCTCCTGGGTCATGCACGGATTTCAGGAAAAAAATCACGTCTTATTTTAAAACGTTCAATTGCCAGAGATGTCCTCCAGCATGAGGATGTGCTAGGGTCTAAGTGTCTCCCCAGACACGTGCACCCTCTTTCTGGTCTCCCTGTACCCGTGTCAAACATTGGCATAACGTTTTCTTCTAAACCTTCTGGAAATCCCCGCTGTCCCGAGACTTGGCTGGTGCCTGGGCTTGGCACGCTTTGCTGGAATAGGCATTTTATATATGCTAAAGTGAGTGACGCAGGACGTTAGAAGAGCTCTTCTGGGGTGGGCGCAGCCCATCTGAGGTTGTACTCCCAAATCTCCCTCTGAGGACCTCCCTGAAGCAATGTGCATTTCCTTGACCGTTAGACACCCCAATATGCTGGCCCCAAGCTGCCTGAGAAAAGTTAGTAGCAGAAAGCTGGGGGACCTGCAGCCCGGGCCCACCCTCTGGGGGATCGGCAGCAACCCTCATGGGTCTCCATGCAGGCAGCAATGCCTCCACACCCCAGAGCAATCTCACAGTGGTCTGTGGTCTGCAGTCTGCACTGCACAGGGCTAAGCCTGGGCAACCCAGTGATCCCCTCCAGCCTTAACCACCGTGTAAGCAGAGGCCCAGAGGAACAAGAAACAGGGAGTGATGCTGCACTCACAACTTCCTCTGTCCCCACAGCATGGCCAGGGCTCTCCTGCCCATCCCTGGCTGCCAGTTCATTTGCTGGCCAAAGCCACCAGCACCCTCATGCTGCAGTCCAGGCCCCTTCCCTTCTCCCACTCCCACTGTGCCCCTGTAAAAAGCTGTCCTTCCAGTCCCTCGGCACTAAACTCGACACAGTGCAATTTCTGGGAAGCTTTGGATCTCACATGTGTTTGTCCCACTTCCCAGGCTCCCCAGCTGCCCAGCTGTTCCTTTCCATTTCAGCTAATCACAGAGATTAAGGCAAAGACCCAGCCTGGAAGGTTTGCAAACAGCTCCAGCCTGTTTCTGCAAACAGCTTTTGCAGCCACACTCCTGCACAAAAGCACGCGGGCTCATAAAACCCATGGCAACTCTGCAGGCAATTTCCAAAAAGGGCTTGGCGCTAACCCGGCCAGGAGCCAGCCACCGGCTTAGGGACACTGCAAGCTGTGAGGCCACCGAGCACAGGTCCTTCAAAGGACAAGGTAAGGGAGGCAGCAAGGATGGAGAAAAGAAGTCTGGGGCTGCGAGAGAGAAGACTCATGTCCATAGCACATCTCACCACAGACACTGGCTCCCAGTGTTCCCTGTCCCCTGGAGAAGTCTGTCACCTTCATTCTCCCGACACACTGACATGCTCAGCCCCTCGGGGAGGGGGAGCCCACCATCCTGGCAGGGCACAGTGGGCCACAGCATCCAGCCCAGGGCAGAGGGGCAGCCTCCACTCCGTCCTCCCAGCCCACATGCCCTGTCCTCGTGCCACCCCGGGGCTGCAGGCAGTAGCTGCTGGCTGGAGCTGTTCATTACTAGATTGACTCCAGATTTTGCAGCCTTTGAACGTGCGTGGCCAGGAGACTCCAAGCCAAGGTGACAGAGAAGCCATCCTGCATCTGTCCAGCTGCGGGATGAGGTTTCTGCAGCCACCCACCAAGCCGCGGTCCCTGTCAAAGTAAACAGGTTGTCCTCCTCTACTAACAAGCTCGACGGATCGCTTTGAACCCCCAGACCATCTGTAGCCCCGCGTTTGCCACTGTATGAAACAAGCAGCTTGCAGCTGGCTGCCTAGAGAAAGAAGGGGCTGCAGCCATCTGGGGGTCCTGATGGACTGGATTATAGGATGGGGCGTTGACAAACATGACCCTTCCCAGCCGTTCAGTGCTGAGAACAGAGGGATGAACATGAGGGTGAGCTGGGGCAGAGACAGAAGCCAGATGCTCCCGTAAGAGGGGCTTGTAGTTGAAATGCGCTGTTTTCCCCCTGTGTGGTGGAGAAGGTCCCCCAGGAAGGCTTTTGAGGTGAGGAAGAGATTTCCTGGGGCAGTTTGCTTGCAAGACTGTGGCAGCGGGCTAAAAATGCCCTGCCTGATGCCCACGTGCTTTGGGGACAAAAGGTGGCTGATGTGACAACGCCAGGGCAGGAGCAGAGCACACAGCACACTTCCCTGGCAATGCTGGGACCCAGGCCAGCCTGTCCAGCTCCAGGTATGTGGAATGGGGAGGTGTGTTCTCCTGTCCTTCCCCTCCCTGCCACCAGCCCCCTCATTCTCCCCAGGGCCAGCACAACACAAGGCTGGGGGGATTTGCAGCAGGCTCAAAGACCTGCAGACATTTGGCCTCACTTGCACCAGTGCCAGGACCCCTCTGCCTGCCAGTGACTGGTTTGAAGGCAGGCGACAGGCAATGCTGTCACTGCTGCAAAGAGCAAAGCTCAGGATGGATTTTGGCAGGGCCCAGGGTGGGCAGGGATGTGGATGACTGGGGTGCAGGGAGCCAGCTGGGTGTCTATCTGCAGTGTCTTGGCTAAAGAAAATCCCATCCCCTTCTCAGCACAGCCAGCCGTTCCCAGCGTGATGTCTTCCAGGCATGAAAACCCAAAGCTTTCGCAGATAATACAAACAGGACAACTTGGACCCAAGACCTGGTCTGTTAAACCCGAAACATTTCTCAGACTTACAGAAGGGAGATTTTGAGACAAACAGTTTAACTGATTTAAGTGATTAGCACAATCGAAGGAGGAAACAGGAAAAGTACTTTCAATTCTCCCTTTTTATGTTTAGTTTTTGGTTTTTTTTCAAGCGTTCTTGAAAGGCACGTGGGTGAAAAGCGTGAGTTTTCCAGCCAGGGGAGCTGCCAGAGGAGCGCTGGGGACCCCGCACTGACCAAGGGTCCCTGGGAACCCGCAGCACTGATGAGTGTCCTCACCATGAACCACGGTGAGAGAGGCGGCTGTTTCTTGTTAGTCAGAAGGACAAAAGCGTCCCAGCAAATCACAAGGACACGACCAGATAGAGACGCTTTCCAAGTGAATAACTGTCCGTGGCTGAGGGGCAAGAGAGGATAAAAGGAGCAAGAGGAGAGCACAGAGACATGATTTCTCAACTTCGTGATGTACTGGCAGTGGTGTTGGGCAGAAAGAAACTGCAGTGGCCAAACAGTTAGTGCCTTTCCCTGCTGGTTTCTCCATAGCTGCAATCCCCTCTCTCTGAGCACCTCAACCATGAAACCAGGGGCTGCTATTGCTCCAGAAAAGTATCTTGCATTGGTATGTCCTGATTTATGACCACAGCAGCCCTGGAGTGACCGTGTCCTCCTGAAGCCATACTTAGGCTGCAGTGGCGTGGCGGGAACATCACTGCATGTGTGGTGATAAACTGTGTGCACGCTCCCTCGAGTGCTTTCGAGCCAGGCCAGCCAGCGCCAAGCTAAGTGTTTGGGGGTGAGCAGGGTCAGGGACCATCCTCAAGGGACAGGGGATGTGACTGCTCCATCCGGAAGCAAGAGAGCTTGGCCCCCTGGCTGCTCCCTGCCAGCTGGCCAAGGTGCTTGGTGGCCTTCCCGCACACACTTAATCAGCTTGTCCAGGCCCAGCGCTGGCCTCATTAATCACCAACGAACTTGGGTCCCACCAGAGGCTGAGATAGTCCAGCCAGCTTCCTTCCCTTGTGCACCCCACATGTTCACTGATTCACACCCTCCCACCTCTGAAATGTAGGCGTAACCTCGTGCCCTGCTCCATCCCCAATGCAGACATCAGCATCCCATTGCTTTGTCAGCTGGGAGGCAGCTCTGGTCTCCCATCACCCGAGCAGCTTGAACGCCAGCCCCAGACCATGCCCTGTGTGGGATCCCCCTGACCCATGATGCTCTCGGGCCCTTGCCCCGTAGCCCTCTGCATGAGGCCAAAGAGTTTACAAATGCTTTCCAAGCAGCAATATTAATTTTCTCTCTTTTCCTTCAGAGCTGGCAGAAGAGCATGTTGGGATGAGTCCAAATCCAGAAGGAAATACTAGAAACTGGATTTGGTTCTTATCTGAGTTTGTCAGACTCCTCAAGCTGTTTGGTCCCACTCTTGTCCACCAGCTCCAAGAGCCTTGTGCTCCAGGCAGGTCCTTGCCAGGACCAGCTCACCTCCAGGCTTGGACTGGGGACTGCCTAGGTTAGAGCCAGCTTTCCTCCTGCCAAGCATCAGGCAGCCATTTCTCCAGCCTTGCCTCATTCCTCCCTCAGGCTCATTCTGCCCAAGACCATTTTCAGCTGTTCCAATCTCCTCCTGCTCCCTTCAGACTCACAAATCCATCTTGTGGACTCACAAACCAAACTAGGTCTCAAGTCCAACCTCCCATCCAAAGCAGAGGCAGTGATGGGATCAGAACAGTTTGCACAGCACTTTGCCCATGTGCATCTTGGAAACCTCCAAGGCTGGAGAACCTACCACATCTCTAGGTCCCTCTTCCAACACATGGCCATCCCAGTGGGGAACAGTTCAAGCTGCAACGATGCAAGCTGTCTCTCATCCCCCCCACTATGCACCTCTGTTAAAAGCCTGGCTCCCTCTTCTCAGTAATTTCCTTATAGATGCTGGGGGGCTGCTCTTAGGTCTCCCTAAAGCCATCCCTTCTCAAGGCTGGAAAAGCCCAGCTCCTCCTCCAGCCTTTCCTTGAAGGGCAGGAGCTCCAGCCCCCACCATTTCAGTGAACTGACTCCTGTTTATCCATGTCTCTTCTGTTCTGGGGGGGGAAGAGGCGAAACCTGGACGCAGTACCCAGATGTGGTGTATTGAGTGCTCAGGAGAGGAGGATAACCACTTCCCAAGGTCAGCAGGAAAGACCTGAGCCCTTCTGCCCTTCAGCAACTCAAGCGCATTGCCAAACTATTGCTCCAGCTGCCTTGAAATGAGGATCGGCTCCCATGTGCCCAAAAATCTGTGGGTGATGCCCAACCCAGCACCAGCACAAAACCTCACAGGACAAGGCAGTGGAAGAGGCCTTTTGCAGAAAACAGATCTGGGAAAGAAGCAGGTTCCCCGTCTCTTTGGGTGTCTATGAGAATGGAGCACCCGCAGGATGCGTTTCCCACGGACTCAGCCTACGGCCAGAGGGAGCCATCAGATCAGCTTCTCACACCTCCTGCGCAGCCACAGCCCTGAGCCTCGCTGGCAGCTGTGTAGCTGCCCAGCCCTCGCAATGCTTTAGCCCCTTGCTTGTTTCCTCGTTCCTGTGTATTCCATCTACACCCATTTAGCATTAAATTCCCATCATCCGGAATGGTATCGGGTCCAGAACGGTCCTGGAGGAACAGGCTGCCTGTGCCTGTGGTCACACTGCTGTCCCAGATCACCTCCTGCCCCTCCTCAGCTCAGGACACCCTGGAGTCCCCAGACTGCCACAGCGACTCCCACATCCACTCCACTTTCTAGGGTACCCCTAATATCCTTCACAGCACGGGGAAGGGCAAGAAACGGCAGCACAGCTTGCAAACAAGGTTACGCAAGATCTCAGAGATTAAATTGCGTGAGCAAGACAGAATCTGCAAAAAGCTGCAGAATGGACACAGTAATTTGGAAGCTGTTCTGGAGAATATGTTTCCTGAGATAGACTGGCAAGAAGCAATGACTAAGCAAAGTTAGGATGCTGTAGTTGTGGAGGGTTGTTCGACAGACCAGTGGTCATAACTCTGAAGGGCTGCAGGCAAGAGGAGAACCTTTAAATTGGAGTCCCTGTGCACACCACAGGGAGATGCTCACTTCTAGCAACAAGCTTGCAGGCTGCCCCCATGTCCAGGGAGAATCATAGAATCCTAGAGTGCGTTAGGTTGAGAGAGACCTTAGAGATCATCCAGTTCCAACCCCCCTGCCATGGGCAGGGACACCCTCCACTAGACCAGGTTGTTCAAAGCCCCATCCAGCCTGGCCTTGGACACTTCCAGGGATGGGGCACCCACAGCTTCTCTGGGAAACCTGTCCCAGTGCCTCCCCACCCTCTCTGGGAAGAATTTCTTCCTGATCTCCAATCTAAATCTCCCCACTTTCAATTTAAACCCGTTACCCCTTGTCCTGTCAATACAAGCCCTTGTAAAAAGTCACCCGCAGCTTTCTTGTAGCCCCCTCAGGCACTGGAAGGTGCTGTAAGGTCTCCCCGAAGCCTTCTCTTCTCCAGGCTGAAAACCCCCAACTCTCCCAGCCTGTCCCCATAGCAGAGGTGCTCCAGCCCTCAGAGCATCTCTGTGGCCTCCTCTGGTCTACCTCCAACAGGTCCATGTCCTTCATGTGTAGGGGGCCCCAGATGTGGACGCAGAACTGCAGGTGGGGTCTCACAAGAGCAGAGTAGAGGGGGAGAATCCCCTCCCTTGCCCTGCTGGCCACGCTGCTCTGGATACAGCCCAGGATACGCTTGGCTTTCTGGGCTGCCAGCACACACGGCCGGCTTATGTCCAGCATTTCATTCCCCAGTACCCCCAAGTCCTTCTCCTCAGGGCTGCTCTCGATCCATTCTCCACCCAGCCTGTCCTTGTGCTTGGGATTGCCCCGACCCAGGTGCAGGACCTTGCCCTTGGCCTTGTTGAACTCCATGCGGTTGGCACAGGCCCAGCTCTCCAGCCTGTCCAGGTCCCTCTGGATGCCAACTTCTTTGGGAAGTGACCATTCTCCACAAGCTGCTCATATTTCTTCAGCATCCTGGGGATGGAGGAGGCAGGGGTGAAGAGCTGGGCAAAAGAGGTCTCTTCCCATGGGATATGCTCTCATTCCCCTTTAAAACCTCATGTGGGAGTTGCATCTGCTTTGCTTTGCTCTGCCCGAGCTTTTCCCAGAAAGAGCAAGCAGTCATTCCTCCAAGGTACCTGTAGTGACAACTGTGCCATCCCTGTGCGCCTGACTCACATGAAGGATGCTCTGTGAACTGGGGAATGTGGATGCCTGAGCAGGGAGATACCCCGCAGATGCCTGCCTGCCCCAGCATCTCCTGGGAACACCAGGGAAACTCCAGTTGTATAAGAAATAAATACCATTGCAGCTAAGATCCCTCAGCCCGAATTTACAGGGCTCTTGGGTACAATTTATCTAGGCAGCTACTTCTAAAATATTTGCTCTCAGTGTATGTCATCTAGCATCCCCTCTTGTGCCTGATAAACTGGAAAGCATTTCACAGCCTTCCCTGCTTCCTCCCAAATACTGAATATAGACATCACTTTCCTTTCCGTGTCTTGCGTAAGAGCATTTTTACTCCTTTTGAAAACAGACTTAAAAGTTAAGGATGAGTTTTGGTAGTAAAGGCTGTCCTCCTCATTGCTCTGGCCAGTCATGCGTACCTCCCAAGAGTGTTTGCAGTTTTATAAACTTCCCAACTTCCTGTTTGCATCTGCTCATGCCAACCTAGCTTATTTAGGACAGCTGCTCCCCCTTCTCTGCTGAATCCTTTTCCCCACTGCACAGTTTGGGCTGAGGATGCACTTAATCCCACTGTCTATGTCATTGATAAAGATACTAAATAGTACTGGTTCCAGTATGAGCCCTTGAGGGACATCCTAATTACTGGTTTCCTCTTAGACATTGAGCCATTGACTACAACTCTCTGGATGCAGCCATCCAGTTCCTTACCATCACTTCTCCAGACCAAGCAGAGATTAAGGCTGGTTGGCACCACCGCAGTACCTGGGCACCTTAACTTGGCACATGTACTATGTGACAGAGTCACTGCCATTTGCTCCTGCAAGGGTGAGCTGTACGGGCTGGGGGTCTCCTCTCGGCTGGACGATGTCAAGCTGGGAGGTGGCACATCATTTGGTGCGGCATTCCCTGTAGGAGGCCACAAAGTGTTCACCTCCACTGGAAATCTGTGCTCCTGGGAATGCTGCTGGAGTTAGCTCCAAAGCATCCCTGGCGAGGAACACATGTGATGGGTGCAGCAGGGTGCAGGCTCCTCAGAGCCATGCCAGCTGTGTGGCTTCTGCAGTGCTGCCCTGCTCTGTCCTGGCCCAGGGCACTGGACCCCAATATGCTGTGCTTCCAGGAGCCCTGGATCAGGGGGGCAATGGCACCAGCTGGGCCTGGGAATCCTCAGTAGGGTTGAGATATCCCCATAAGCTCCATACTTGCTTCTCATCCTTGCCTCTCCTGCAGCTGGAGGTACCACTGCTGTGACATTCCATGGGCATGGGCTGGGCGAGGGATGCAGCGCAGGGCAGGGTGTGTTGGCCCCACAGGGATGTCCCAGGCTGCTGACACGTGACCTGTTCTGGCTGGACAAGGTGCTGCAGACAGGGGACAGAGGCACTGTGTGGCCACAGGGGACCAGCCACCGTCTGCAGATATTTGGGCAGCAGCAGGTGCAGCCTTTCAATGGACCATTCTGCCCCAGCAGGCTTTGCAGCTTTATCTCCATCCATTTCCTTGCTTTGTGCAACCAGCAGCTTGCTGCTCACCCTCTGCCTTGCCAGCTGTGCTGGGAATAGCTGGGGAGAACCATGGACAAACTGAGAGCCCATAGGGACATCTCCTCCCTTGGGGAAGGAGGATCTCACACACCATGTTCCCCAGTGCTGGATGGAGGAGCAGACCCCAGCGGGCAGCTCTTCAGCTCCGTTGTTTGGCTTACAGCCCCAAATCTCTCAGTCCTGGGCAGCTGGGGGCAATCAGGACCTGCAGGGACTGGCTGTGCCTGGGAAGCTCAATGGCTTTTCCTGTGCCGCTGTCATCAGGTTGGCGGGCAACAGTGAAGGTAGAGGACCATCATCTTCTGTGGCAGGTCAAAGCTTGTCCTCCGGCCAGTTCTGCTACCAGTCCTGCTACTTTGTTGGCCAGGCTGGAAAGGGCAGAGGGGGTCCATGGACACACTGGGTGTGCAAAGGGACTCCTCCTTTCTCTGAGGCCAGTGAAGGAGGCTTTTATGCATGATGCTCCCCAGCACTGAGTCCCGACTGTCACAGGCAAAGCAGCACAGGCCCTGCTGGGCACCTGGTCTCCTCTCCCTACGTCCCTGCAGACCTGCAGAAGCAGCCAACCCCCCTCAAAACGGCAGCAAGGAACCTGCCAGCCGTGGCAGATGGCACCTCTTCCCATGCTAATGAGCCATCAGGATTTAATTCCTGCCTCCCATTAACACTCATTAGAGTGTCACTTGGCCATTCTTCTGTGTCTATCACATCTCTACAGCTTCTGCTTCAGGATGTTAATTTGGGGCTGCCTTTGGGGTGGCCATCATCCTCACCCTCTCCAGGAGGCTGCCAATTCACTGTGCCCTAAAACCTGCATTAAGTGGGTCTTCAGAGGAGGCAGGCACAGAGCAGTGCGACTGGCACCCGTGGGATGGATGGATGGATGGATGGATGGATGGATGGATGGATGGATGGATGGATGGATGGACGGATGGAGCTTGTCTCAACTCCCAGACCGGATCTGGACTCCGGAGTTTCCCGTGGCATCCCCACCTTGCCCAAAATCTCACATCCCCACCGCGGGCACAGAGCCTCAGGAAGATGCAGCCAGACCTACTGCAGCTTGCTGGGGGCCAGAAGTAGGTTGCTTTCCGCTGTGCATAGAAATGATATGATGCATATTCATCAGTTACAGTTGTGCGGAGATTACAACAGTCGCATAAATTGCAGGTTTAGGGATCATCAGCTGCACTCGATGACATTCCCAGGGCTTCCTCTTCTGAAAAAACAGATGGAAATTGGAGCTATCTCATGAAAAACAACGATCAGCGCTTTAAGTGATGTCTTAGAAATCCTTGACTGTACATTTTTGCACCCCTCAGGTGAACAATTCAATGATCATAAGCCTCATCTTATTATTTAAAATCATGTTTATCAGCTGTAATCACTCTCAATACATTCTCTTTCTTAAAAACCAATTTACCAAACTCTTCACAGGTATGATGGAAACAAATTGAATTTGATGCCCAGCCTCACAGGATCGATGTTAAGGAGGTCACTGTGTCTGTTTACAAAGGGAAAATATTCTTTCATGCAGCTGCCTTTGAGCATAGTAGAGCCCAGGGAGCCTAAAAGCTTTGAGAGGTGGAGAGGATTCCGGGATCGATGCTCTGCAATCACCCATGAAGGCAGGAGCTGGGAACGAAGGTTCCCCCGAGCATACAGTCCCACACTGGTTCCCCTGTTGAACAAGGCTCTCCCAGACCCTTGTCACCAGCCTGGCCATGCCACCAGCTCTCTGGTGTGTGCCTCCCTGCCAGCCTTGCCACACAGTGCTGCCTCCCTCTGAAGTGACGACTGCGTGGTAATTGCTTTCCACAGCGGTGAGACCGCTCTGGGGTGTCACCAGCCTCAGAGACCTCTCAAAATGCAACTCTGTGGTTTTCAGCCGAAGCACAGATAGCAGTGAGAGCCCTCAAAGTGATTCAGGTTCCTCTCACCTGCAGGGCATGAAGTTGACCCTGGGGGAAAAGATGCTGCAGTGCTTCTACCCATCCACAGCAGGCGGGTGTCAACTGAAACTCTGAATCAGCCGTAGCCAGAAAGAAAAAAGGCCTGAAAAAGGTCTGCGCAACACAGAGGCTGGGCAGTCAGCCCCTGGCAAACACTGTTTTCTGCTTCCCACTCCCTTGCAAACACAGCAAGACCTTGCAGAGTTACCCCGGGCACTGTCAGCTACACGTAGCAATGATCAGCCAAGCTACTGACTCGCTTTTTCACATATTCAGGTACTGCTGAAGCAGGTTCCTCACTATCCTGGAGGCAGCCTAGTAGACTCCCCTGCCAGTTTTGGGGTACTGCACAGCAGCACAGAGCAACTGAAAGCATTTCAGTATTCTTATATTTTGAGGTGTCTGTGACCACAGAAAAACCAGGCTCTTTTCAGCCAAGCATCAATTTTTCATCCCAAAGAGAAGCTGATATCCAGGTGGTGTAAAGCTCCTTGCTTTCCCAAATATCTCACTGGAACTACATGGGACGCTCAGACCATCTCTTTCCCAAGCAGGTGCTCCGAGTGCCTTGGGATAACGCTATGATTCCTTTTTGTTGCTCCTACAGCAACCCCTGTATCATCATCTGTATTTTCACATCTCTCTATCTATCTCTATCAAGCAGGTTGAGAGGTGCTGTTAGGAGATATTTGAGAATGTCTTCTGCGATCTGTGCATCCTCACCGGCACCAAGGAGAGGGGATAATAACTCCCTCAATCTGCTGGCCACGCTCCTCCTAATGTAGCCCAGGATGTGGTTTGCCTCTTCTGTGACGAGAGTGCTCTCTTGGCTCATTTTCAGGCTGGCGCCCACGATAACCCCCAGGTCCTTCCCATCAGCACTGCGGCTCAGGGCTCAGCTCCCAGCCTAGGCTTACTGCACCTCGGTGCTGCACTTTGCATCCCCTCTCGCTGAATTTCAGGACATCAATGCACACATTTATCTAATCCCCCTGGACTGAGGCTGTGTCTGGTGTCAGCCACCCTCGTCTAGCATCACCTAAGGCTTTGCTGAAGGTTCACACTGTGTCAGTGCCCCAGTTGATGACGGTGACCCCTGTGTCTGCCCCCGGGCGCTTCAGTCATTACTGGTCACCTGCCAGTATTGGTGGCCACCCTCGGAGTCCAGAACAGTTTTCTCTTGGGAAATTCCTTCTTGCCCTTTACATGCTCGGAAATGGCTTCTGAGAGGTTGTGCTCTTACAGCAATTACCACTCCCTTTACTGATCCATGACAAGGCACATCCCCCATATCCTGGCAAGCGCAGAGCCTTTCTTTCCTGGGGTGCCCATTGACTCCTGTGTGGATAATCCCCACCGCCAGCCAGTCCTCCTCCTGCAGCCATATAGCAAGAGAAATCACAGAAATCAGGGGTCAGAGACCATGAGATATTCCCATTGCCCCATGTGCCTCATGGCCCCTTTGCTCCAGCCTGCCAGCCCCGGTGCTGGGTCCCAGCCAGCCAGCCGTGCCCTCAAATCTCCTGCAGGATGAGCCATCTCCAGCGTGGCACAAAGCAAAGCTTTGGGTGATCCCAGCTGCGACGTTTCCGCACAGGCTGGAGCTTTGCATCCCAGCAGCAGCCTCAGCTAGTTTTATACAAAGTCGTTAACGAAATTCAGGATATCTTGGTTTTGAAAGCTCTGCATAATTGCAAGCTGTTATTGTCTGAAACCGCATTTGCAAGATGCAATCTCAACAGACAGGCAGTTTGTGAAAAGAAACACTTGCTCAGTGTGGGAGAAGCTCCTGCAGAGGATACAGCCTCACAAATACCCTTGCCAAGCATTCACAGGTCTTCTTATCAGCTGCCCAAGCACTGCAGTTTTCAAGCAGAAACCTGTAGGCAACATCCCACCTGAACTCCCCCCAGCCCTTGCCATAAGCTCAGGGTTTCTCAGTCCCATTTCTCCGTATGCCGTGTCAGATCCTTCATCACACCATCAGCGTTAGGCGGCAAAGCTGACAGAAGCTTGCAAAGGGGCAGGTCTACAAGCTCCCCACCCTGAACTGTAACATCCAGAAGGCTCTGGCAAAGCACCCACATGCCCTTTTCTACCCTGCTCACAAGCACTGCTGAGACTTTGCAGCCGAGCAGACTGTGCCCTGACATGTGATCCGCTTGTGATCCATTCTAAACTCCTCTTCCTCATCTGCCTTGAAAAGCAGAAGCCTGGGAAATGCTGGGTTCGATCAGGCACTGGCAAAGCCACAGGCGTGAGTGTCATTTCAGACGTGCAGTTCAACTAGAGCGCCCCAGGAGGATGGGTGGATTTTGCCCTGGGCTTTGTGGTTAGATTGCATCCAAAACACTCAGCAACTTCGGGCAGGGTCCTACACCTGCACAAGGTCTGATCAACAGCTCAGCGCTACTCAGGCAAGGGTTCAGCCTTTCTCTGCCTGACATTCCTCAGCCTAGAGAGGGATGTCTCCATCTCTGTCTTGTCACAGATGTAAAATTAATTTATATCCCACCCTTCATTCATGTCTTCGCTCACCTGAACCCCCCTGCACCCAAACTTTGGAGGGCTTGTTGGGTCATACAGAGCTTAGACTGTGCCTTCTTGGTACCACCTGGCCCTGGGTTTTTGCAGTGCATCAGTTTTTATGATGCGTGGGACAGTCCTGTATGAAGTCTGGCCACAAACAGGTCACCCTTGGGGACAAGAGCAGGTAGCATCCGCCAGCCGACTCAAACCAACATGTACATCTAGCTTGTACATGAGGACAAGAAGGACTTTCTGAACGGGGTGTCCCAGCTTCTGCAGAGTGCCTGAGGGATGAGGATGGCTCAGACAGAGAACCTCCCTGCCAAAAGATGCAGTGAATGCTGCAAGTCTGCTCAGATTCCAGCTCATGGGAGAGAGGCCTCCTGAGGACATCTAAATACTCACACAGTGGCCAGCACCCCCTGCCCCCGGCCACTGCTGACCCCAGGGGCGGGTGGCAAGGCTGGTGGCCACATGTGGCTCTGCATGGCCCAGCAGCATCAGTGTTAACTGGGCTCTGCCCTGGCCCTGCTGTGAGCGCACACTTTCCTGCAGAGCTGTGCTTCCAGAACGCTCTTCGCAATTACATGCCTTGCCACCATGCAGGCGAGATATTAATATTTATTAGGCTCAATTATTCATGGCCTCTTTAGGATCCTGTTGTTTAAGTCCAGCTTGAGATCTCCAGGCTAGCAATCACAAAAGTTGCTTTCCAGAGGAATTACAGTAAATCAATCCTTTGGAGATGTTCCAGGCAGCCATGAAGCTCATGGACAGAGCTGCACAGAAAGGAGCTTCACGCCCAGTCCTTGGAGACCAAAAACTGCTGCATGGGAGCTCAAGCCACACTGGGGTGGGCTTCAGGGTCCTGGGACATCATGTCCCCACCCACCCAACACCTGCAGGGAGTTCCTGTTGGCCATCTCCTGAAGCTGCAGGGGAGAAACAGACCAGGGATAATGGTTTCTCCCTGTCAAAAGGACACCCAATGAGAACAGAGAAGAAACCATGATGTTCCCAGCAGAGCAAGGCAAAGCAGGCAGCAGCCAGGAGGACATGGCCTGTCCTGGCAGCTGTGACAGGGAATGCCCTTGCTTGACCAAGCTCCTGGCTGGTGCTTGGTCCATAGATGGGAAGCCACAGAGAGGGTGAGGGACCCCAGAGGTGCTCCCACTATGTACATCTTATGGCCCAGGGCATCCCGCTGAGTCCTTGCTGTTCACAAGTGGTGTTCCCCAGGGCTCAGTGCTAGGGCCAGCTCTGTTCAATGTCTTCATCTATGACCTGGACCAGGGGATTGAGCACACCCTCAGTCAGTTTGCAGATGACACCAAGTTGGGTGGGAGTGTGGATCTGCCTGAGGGCAGGAAGGGTCTTCAGAGGGATCTGGACAGGCTGGATCCATGGGCCGAGTCCACTGTGTGAGGTTCAACAAGGCCAAATGCCGGGTCCTGCTCTTGGGTCACAACAACCCCTGCAGCGCTATAGCCTTGGGGACAAGTGGCCTGAAAGCTGCCTAGCAGAAAAGGACCTGGTGGTGTTGGTTGACAGTGGCTGAATATGAGCCAGCAGTGTGCCCAGGTGGCCAAGAAGGCCAACAGCATCCTGGCCTGCATCAGGAACAGTGTGGCCAGCAGGACCAGGACAGGGATCGTCCCCCTGTACTGGGCACTGGTGAGGTCACACCTCAAACCCTGGGGTCAGTTTTGGGCCCCTCCCTGCAAGAAAGACACTGAGGGGCTGGAGCGTGTCCAGAGAAGAGAACGGAGCTGGGGAAGGGTCTGGAGCACAAGTCTGTGAGGAGGGGCTGAGGGAGCTGGGGGTGTTCAGCCTGGAGAAGAGGAGGCTCAGGGGAGACCTGATTGCTCTCTACAACTCCCTGAAAGGAGGGTGCAGAGAGGTGGGAGTTGGTCTCTTGTCCCAAGTGACAAGTGATAGGACAAGAGGAAGTGGCCTCCAAGTGTGCCAGGGGAGGTTCCAATTGGATATTAGGAAAAGTTTCTTCACAGAAAGAGCTGTCAGGCATTGGAAGGGGCTGCCCAGGGAAGTGGCGGAGTCACCATTCCTGCAGATATTTAAAAGACATGTAGATGTGGTGCTTAGGGACATGGCTTAGTGGCGGACCTGCCAGTGTTACATTAATGGTTGGACTTGATGGTCTTAAGGGTCTTTTCTAAGTGAAAACATTCTGTGATTCCATGATTCCTGCCAAACTGCTCCACCAAAGCAGGGCTGGCAGCAGCCAGAAGCATGCACACAGGCTGGAGGGGGAGGATTTGCCTTCCTGCCCTGTTGATGCCCCAGTTTGCACTGTGGCAAAACCCATGTGAGCCCCAGTACCAGTCACCAAGCACACCAGCACCCGGGGGTGCACGGGAGGAGGCAGAGGGTCTGCCTGCACACTGTCTGCAGCAGACAGGAGCTACCAGGGCCACGCTCTGGCAGCAGAAAGCCATCTGGACCACACAGAGATGCTCGGCAAGGCTGATAAGCCACAGCCTGGCACCACACTAACTGCACCCGCCGCGCCGTCTCACAGCTGCCTGCAGAGCTCTGGGCAGCAAAGGTGATCCCAGTGCTTTCCCAGCAAAGCCTGAGCCACACTCCCACGCTGACCTCTGCATCTGCTCCAGCCACAAGTTTCCCACAGCCCACAGCCATCTCCAGCAGCTCCTAGCACCCTAGAACTAACGGCTAGGATAGGGGACTCCCAGGGCACCCACATGCCACTGGAAGGAGCTGTGGTGTGGACAGAGTCCCCCAGGGCATCAGGCATAGCACATGTCCCTGTGACTCTCTGCAATGCCAGTGAGCAGACTCTCTGTCTCCCTCAAGCCCCTTCCTTCAGCAAGGGCTTGTCTCCAGAGAGCTGGGGTCTCTGAAGAACAGAAAGTACCCAGGGCGGAGGTGCATGGCCAGGAGGGAGCAAGGTGCATGGGTTCCCCTCCAGAGGCCACGAAGCACCTGGGGGGCAGCCTTGCCCACAGTGATTCATGGCTGAGCCACATCACCAGCGTACCAGAGATGGAGCGATTCCCTGAGCCAGAGGAGGAGGAGTGGGGGATTTGAAGGGAAACAGCCCTACATGTTGAAGTCTCGGCAATGAGCTGGCAAAAGAGACTGGCAGCTTCTCCTCCAAAGCTGGGGCGATGGCTCACAGGCTGGTCGGGTGGCAGTCAGAGCCCAGCCAGGGGATGCCAGGACGGACAGGAGCTGGGCAGAGGCACTCAGGCGGCATAGCAAGAGCCATCCCACAAGACAGGATGCCAAAAAGGCCACGTGTCACCCTCAAAAACTGGGTTCCTTTGTATGCCATCTTTCCTCTGACCTGCCCTCCCCTCTCCCCATCTCCTCCATATCTCTGCAGCAGCCAGTGTTTTCTGCCCGTGACACAGCCCCCCTTTGACTGAGATCTGCAAAACCGTGCTGTGCTCTGGGCTCCAGCATGGCTCAGCATATAAAATTTTGATCTGTTAAATGGGTTTGCAGGGGAAGCTGGGTGAGCAGGAGGGGGAATACACACTCACCTCCATGCCCCCATGGTGGCAGCTCCTTGTCTTGCAGCAGGTTGGTCACTGAGGATGGAGTGGGGCCGGGATGTGAGGAAGGGTTCATGCCATGATGGTGATGGCAAGGAAAAGCATCCCAGAGCCAAACCAGTTGGGCAGGATGTGCTGTAGAGGCCTGATCCAGCTCACAGAAAGGCCAAGGGTGGTAAAGAGATGGATTTGGAAGGAGGAGAGAGGAAGGACCGGAGCACAGCCAGGGAGCAGGAGAGACATGCAAGGCAGGTGCAGAAAGCAGGGCAGGCATGAGCCCACAGGGCCAGCACTGCCAGGGTGAGGGTCCTGCCCCGTACCCTGGGGTGATAGCAGGTTGGGGACAGATGTGGGCCAGACATTCTGAGCTGCAGGTTTTGCTTCACATCACCCCTCAGCCATTGTTCCAGCTGGCTGCACCACCATCCCGGCCAGCACTGGGGACTGTGGGTCCCCAGGGCCAGCACCCACTGCCCATCCCCGCATCCTCTGCCCAGGGACACAGTCTGAGCCCCCTTGACTCAGAGCCCTCCCCTCACCCTGCCGAATAAACCAAGATGATCCTGCCACCAACAGTGCCTCAGACAGACTCCAGCAGGCAGGGGCATTTTCTTTTTCCCCAAAAAGCCTCTGAATCCCAGCAAGAGCTGTTTTAATCAGAGCTTTCTGCCCTGCGGGACTCTGCATGGTGTAATGAAAGAGGCGCAGACAGCCCTTTTACTCTCCCCTCCCATCAACCCTCTGTTTGGCCTCCTCTCTTTTTTTAATTCCCACACACCCCCCCATTTCAAGCCTGCTTGGTAAATGTTTGAAGTGATGCTGATGCAGTTGGTATGGCAACGCCAGGCTGGGGCCCTTGTCTGAAACCCCAAACACACAATTAGCTGATTAAGAGGCGAGGCGGCATGCCGGGGCTCTGCCACTCCATGGGGCTGTCCCTACTCACCCCATTGGAGGTACTCGGGGGTCCCCAAGAAGGGCAAGAGGCCTCAGGGGGTTGAGATGCAGCCTGGGGAGTGTGTACAACCCCTCGCATGGGTAGAGGGCCAGGCTTCCAGGTTTGGAGAGGCTGGGGATGAGCCTTTGCACAAAGCCTGCCCATAGGATGCTGCGGCATGGGAAAAGTGCTGTTGGAGACACCGAAAGCAGCATGGAGGCTGCTGGACCCATTTGCAAGCCCCACATCCCTGTCCAAATAACAGCACCCAGGAGCCTTCTGTAGCCCCCAGCTTGTGTGTGAGCCACACCATGTCCTACCTCCACAGTAGGATGGGACCCACCCACGACCCAGAGGGATGCCAGGGTCAGATGCAGGGCTCCTGGCTCTGAGCTCTGCTGGCCCACGCTGCCCTGGAGCCAGCTGGGCTCTGCATTCCCCTCCAGCCCCGGGGGGTACCTGCTTGCGCCAGCCTCCAAAATGGGCCACAGCAGGGCCCTCGCAGTGGGCAGGCTCTGCCCTCTCCTCTCCTCTCCTCTCCTCTCCTCTCCTCTCCTCTCCTCTCCTCTCCTCTCCTCTCCTCTCCTCTCCTCTCCTCTCCTCTCCTCTCCTCTCCTCTCACACAGCTTTATTGCTCATAAAGCGGCTCAGGAAGGCAGCAATCATCCCCGTGACAGCCCCGGTTAATGAAGTCGGCCTTCATTAGGCGTTTCCGTTCCACTTGAAAAGCTCCTCTCTGAGGATGCTCGACTGGCCTGCGGCAGAGCTGGCCCCACTAAAGGAGGATGGGGGGGCACTGCAGGGGGGCAGCCAGGCTGGCAGGGTGGGCAGCAGGGAGGGCTGGCATCCTTGTCCGTGCCTCCCTATGGGGATGAGTGTGCCCCTTGCCAGACACCATGGGGCTGGCACCGGGATGCTGCAGTTTGCAACCAGCACTCACCCATGGTCCAGTACCAGTACGCCCCCTCTCACTCAGCCTCAACCCTTCTGCCCAGCCCTAGGGCTGATCCTGCTCTCCAGAGCCCTGCAAAGTCCTGAGGGACAAGTGCCTGCACCGGCTCTGCTGTTTGGGTACACCCATGTCCCTGCTTAGGGCAAGAAGGTACCAATCCCTGGAGAGCCATATGGTCTGGCTTTGACCCCTTCTGGGGAGAGCACAAGCTGGGGGGGTGGTGGCTTGCTGAGAGCTGGCTGGATTGGTCCTGTGAAGAGGGTCATTCAGCTAATGCCTCCAAGAGTGCTCTTAGATTAGAGAGCTCTAAAGTGCTCAGTTATTATCTGTCCGGATGGAGCATCCTCGTCTCATCAGGGCCAGGCTTGGCGAGCTGCCAGCTGCAGTGACAGGGGGAGACCCATGGCTCCGCAGGGACATGCCACCCCCAGGAAGGGCAGCCTAGGGTAAGCCCCGGGAGCCTCCCTGGGGGAACACCTTCCTGCAGACCCCAGATCATGGAGTCTGTTGGAGGACGCAATGTTAGCTTCTTCCTGTCGCTTCCCCCTGCCTACTCTCATCTCCCTGCTTCCCTCACCCCAGCACCTTTACCCTGGCTTCCCTTGGGGCATTTTGGTATGTCAGGTCACGTCCTGACACTGGTCCCCACCAGTTTTTCCCCCTTACCACAGGAGTGAGGGCAGCTCATGAGGAGCAGCCTGGGTAAAACGCTGAGCACCTCACCCTCTCCCTGAGGTTCCCCAGCACAGGGAAAGGGTACAGCTGAGCTGTGGCTGAAGGACAAGAGCAGGGAGCGGCCAAGGGCTTGCCCAGAGGTGGACGTGCAAGAGGATTGGATAAGCTGGAGGCAGGCTGGATCTGCTTCCCACCAGAAGTTGGTGGGGTGCATTGTCCGCTCAGGACTGCACATCCAGAAGATCTGGGGTTGCCATGGGCCAACCCAGCAGACGTGGGAATGGCAGTGGGCTAGGGCTGGTGAGGCACAGGCAAGGAAGAGGAGGGAGCAACACTCAGCTCTGCACCAGGCTGAGCCCCTGGATGGAGCTAAAACTGCCCTGGGCAACACAACATGTTTGTACCCCAGGAGGAGAGGTTGGGGTGTGCTGGGGTGGGAGCTCAGCCCAAAGCTGTGCCTCCTTCCTGCACATTGCCCTGCTTGAGCTGGGATTTTGGCTGCCACACGCATCTGGACAGACTTTTTGCAGATTCCTGGGTTCTGCAGAACTGTGGGGCTGAAGATAGATTCATTAGTAAAATTGTGCTCCGTGTTTTTGTACTGGAGGATTTTTTGGGTGCAGGGAAAGCTGTTGGAGAGGGAGGCAGAGCCAGCCCTTGCACCATGATGGTACGCACAAGGCTGCTCGGTAATTACGCCCTGCAAGAGCTGTGCACTCTGGCTCCAGGATGCAGGGGAAAAACTAGAGAGCAAACAAACGGTGCCATGGCCGTGAGGCACTCAGCCAGCATCCACGGCGTCTTAACCTATTTTGGGTTCGTTACTGCATGGCTGCTGATGGGGGCCAAAGGAGGGGCCGTGCCCATGCTGGGCACCATCTGGCTGCTCCTGCTTGGGGCACCCTAGCTTCTGAGGGTGGGGGGGAGCCAGGACCTGCCATCCCCATCCTGTACCCTTCCCCAGGAGCATGGCAGGGTGAACACATGGAGCAGGAGACACAGAGCAGCCCCCACCACAATAACAATGCATCAGCACTGCAGCCCCACACACACACCTCATGGGGGGACAGGAGTGGGAGAGGGAAGGTGTCAGAGCAGCTCAGGGTGAAGGGATGCCCCAGGGAACCAGCTCCCTCTTTGTGTGGAGGGCATAGGGAGGCAGCCTCCCTCCACCATTCGGCTCAGGCTGCAGGGAACCTGAGCCTGTGGGGACCAAAGTCTGTGCGGTTGTGGTGTGGGAGCACTGGACAACAGCCAAATAGGTGGCCGGGGGCGTGACAGGCAGCTCCAATGAGCCATCCTCCACAGCGGGAGCATGATGGACAGCCACCAGCATCATGCACAGCGCCTGCGGTGATGACCAGGGGTGTGACGGACAGACAGGGATGAGCAGGTGTCCAGGGACAGTGATGGACAGCCATTGGTAGGCATGATGGACAGTTCCCACTGGGTGTGAAGGCCAGCCATCAGCAGGCGGCCTAGGGAGCTGCTGGCTGCAGCCAGCATCAGGAGGTGTCCTGCTTGGGTGCTGGTGGAGAGCGGGAGCATGTCTGCAGCTGCGATCAGGGTGTGGGTGGGATCCCGAGCCCCTTGCTCTGTGCATAGCCCACTCAGGTGGAGGGTGCGGGCTGGGAGAGCTGGAGGGAGCCAGGCACGGTCTCCCTGCTCTGCTCGTTCCCCGTGGTGGGTGATGCTCTGCCGTTCCCTGCCTGCAGCCTTACACGGCAGCCCATCGCGCAGCCAGTTCTTATCCCATTTCATGCTGATTTTGGCATCATCCTCCCCTCCTGAACCAGCTGCCGCGAGGTGCGCCGATGCCTCTCCAAACCCTCCCCGCAGCGCGTCAACACTATTATCTCCATCAGCCAAACTTGTAATCTCCTGAAAAAAGATATCTCGCTATTTTGACAAGTTCTCTCTTCCATCACCCCCCGCTGACTGGCAGGAACGCTGGCTCGCACAGACACCCCGCCGCTGCGGCTCCCGCTCCTTGGCAGCAGCCAAAAGCACGCACCCCACCACCACCACCAAAGAGCAAACCCTTCACCCTGTGGACCCCCAGGATGCTGTTGGCTTCAGGGTGGGGGTCCAGGCAGGAGCTGGGAGGCATGGGGCAGCGTTCCCAGGCGGTGGGCTCCAGAAGCAGCCGCAGATGGTGAGCCCACACGCCTCGTCGCTGCAGCAGCCAGTGACCTACACGCGGGCGTCATGCGAGATTTTGGAGACGGTGGGGGGGAGCTGACGAACATGCACATTCCCGCTGCAGCTCAGCTCTCACCTCCGCCCCTGCAGCCCTCCCCCAGCAGCCCGGCATTGCTGGCTCTGCCAAGAGCTTTCCCAGCCTGTTGCCATCACAGGCGCTCCAACGGTTGCCCAGCCATGCTGTGGCTTTCCAGAGAGGGGTGTCAGGGCAGGGGACCATGTCTTCCATCTCCCCAAGGGGATATGCAGAAGGAGATCTGGGCTGCGGCCCTCCTTTGACGGGACCCTGTGGCACATGTCAGGGGGGCCCTGGTGCACCCAAGGGCTGGCGAGGAGCTGCCATCCCCCAGGCTCAGCCAGCCGCATCCTCAGAGCCTTGCTGCTGAGGGGACAGCATGGCCATGCTACAGCCACCACCGCAGAGCACCAGGGCAGATGGCAGCGGGACCCCCAAGCCCCTTGGCAGCTTGAGCAGGGCTGCAACTCCACCTCGCCCTTGCTTTTCCAGGAACCGCTGCACTCAGCCTGGGGCCCACCGGGGCAGAGCTCTCCTCGCAGAGGCACTTAAAGCTTTCTCAGCCTGCCGGCACACTCCTCTTTTACCGCCCCCACTCCCCCAATCCTCTGGGGCCAGGGCTTGTTTGCGGAGATGTTTTCCTCTGGCCCTATTTACAGCTGGCCTCCACTTTTTCCACCCCACATGCATCCCAGCGCCTTTCCACTGTGCTTCCTGGACCAAAATAACGCAAAATGTGATTCACCCTAAGGGGAAGCATCCTCAGGGAAGGGTGAAGCACAGAGAGGCACCCCAGGCCAGGGCAGGGTGATCGGAGGATCCCTGCAAGGTTCCCGTAGCTGATGGAGCGAAGCAAGACAGGACCTGACAGCCACAAGCAGAAAGCAGATAAATTCTGTCTGCAGCCCGGCTTTGAACATCTCTACCCGGCAGGGAAGGGAGCTGCAGACCCACACGGGTCCCAGCACAGAGCCCAGATGCTGCCCTTCCCAGCCCCCGGATTTGCTTGTGGGTGACATGAGCTGCGGACGGTCTCAGCTCACTCTTGGTTGAGGCGCGGGGGGAGTGGGAAGGGTCTGTAAGGGAGTGTTGTTATTGTGGGACCAGTGTCAGCACCCATGGGTCTAGGGAGGGCTGGCACAGGGTAAGGAGCCACAGTCGGGGGCAGGGACAAGCCTGGCACCAGTGTGTGGCACAGGCTGGAGCAAACCTGCCCCGAATATGGTGCTGGGAGCTCCTCAAGGCTGCCCTGCCCCAGCTTCTTGCTCCTGGGAAGCCGGGCTCTGCATGGGCACCAGAGGCCTGTTCAGAGGTGGAGAAGACCCCAGAGTGGTTCTGCCCATCTCACGGGAGCCAGCAAGCTTCAGTCGTTGAATGGCCTTTCACCCCATGGCTCCCACCCCGTGCTCCCCAAGCCCTCGGCTCAGGAAAGGTGACATCCCCACCCCCTGCCGCTCGCTGCCCTGCCAAGGGCCCTGAGCCCTTCTGCAAACCAAGCATCTCTGCATGCATGAACACGTGTCCTCCCCTCTGTGGAGCTGACAGGTGTGCGCAGCACCAGCCAGGCACTGCCCCACGGAGGGCACAGGGGCTGGCATTGTCCGGGAGTCAGGATGGGATGCAAGGTCCCCCCAGGAGCATCCCAAAGGCAGGAATGGCGCAGGGGAGCTGGGCAGAGCATCCTTCTCCCATTGTATCCACCCTGGCCATGGGGCAGGGTGGTCCTGCAGCCATCCACACTGCCCAGGTTCCTCTGCTTCAACCCTCAGCACTAATCCCAGGCCTGGCTGGAAGCTGCTCCTAAGGAGGACTCAGAGGCTTTTGTGCCCTAAATCATTCCCAGGTCCAGCTGGCAGTCCTTGAAGGGGAAAGCACGAACCTCTCAGCCAGTGGTACCCCATCCCAGGAGGGTGCTGGGGGGCTGAGGGACCATCTCCACCAGGCTGGTGTGGGGCAGCTGTGGGTGCACATGGAGCAGATAACCTGTCTCCAGAAGCACTGCTTTAGCACTGTGCCCTCCTCTCCTGCCCAGCACACTCCTTCCTGCCCCATCACCTGCCTCACACCCTCCATGAGCCCCCAGTCCTGGGGACCAGGAGAACCGAACCTCAGGCACTGCATTGCACCGGGCACATGGGGCTGCACGTAGTCTGGTGTCACCGTGACCCCACTGCACCGCAGTGTGGGGAGGACAGGCGGCAATGGGTTAAAGAGGGCTCAGGTGGCCTGTGGCTGGGGAAGACCCTGGCCGGTGGGCAGGGGAGATCTTTGCTCCTCCGCAGATGCAGCTCCATCTCCGTAGTCCTTGAGGTTGTCTCAAAGAAAGGCGGTTCAGCCCCGGGGGCCAGAGGAGATGCAGGGAAAGCTTTTATTGGTATCTCCCAGCCAACGTCAGCCCCGGTTAAAAAAATGCTTCGTGTCTCAGAGAGCTGCTTAACACAGCTCAGGCAGCAATTGGTACAGGGACAGCAAACCAGGCTGCATCTGCTCAGCCCCAGTCACAAGCTCCCTGCTTCCTCCGTGTGTGTGTGTGTGTGTGTGTGTGTGCGTGTGTGTGTGCACTAGACACAGGCATCCGCTTTCAGCATCTTGCCGTCTCCTGCATCCTCCAGCAGCCAGTGCAGGGCTCTGGCTCCCCGGGTACCAGCCCTGCCGCGGGGATTTGGACGCAGAGAGCGGGATGCAGTGAGAACCCACGGGTGGAGCGGGGGGTCGTGTCCAGAGGCAGCGGCAATGGGCATCGTGTGGACTGCTCTCTAGGGCTCCTGCTCCCCTGACGGACCCTGACCCTGGTAAGTGGCTTTTTCGCCGCTGTTGGCACTTCGCCCGGTGCATGGCATGGGCTGGCTGCGTGTCGTGACACCCATGGGTGGGTCCCCTTGTTGCCCCTGGGGTGCTGGGGACAAGGAGGGTGACCAGGGTTCCTGAGATGGGGGGTGCTTGGGAGTGGGGATGCGGATGGGGTGAGAGGGTCCTTGCCAGGCATTGGGGTCCTCATGTGGGCACTGGTGAGAGAGACTGGGGAGGGAGACGAGGAGGAGAAGTGGGGAGCTGGGCAGGAGCTGTGTGTGCTGCAGGGGAAGGAACTCTGCTGTCACGGCATTTTCATCCCCCTCTGGGAGATGGAAACGTGCGACACACCTATAAAATCTGCCATGGCGCGGCAGGACGGACAGCCTGATCCGGCAGGGAGAGCTGCCACCAGATCGTGTCCCCAGGAGGGACACACAGCACAGCTGGAGCTACGACCACCCCCCAGACCTCCCCATAGGGCCCCCACAGCTCTGCAGAGTGTGGGGTGGGCACCATCACCCACAGACTCCCCTGACCCATGGCAACCGGGTCACCTCACAGCAGCAGTGCCATGGTCCCAGCATGTGCCATCTGCCAGGCAGAGGGAACAAGGGGGTGCTGCCGGACCCCTCTAGGCATCCCCAGTCAGCTCAAGGAGGTGGGATGTGGAGTGCCCTGAGCAGAGCCTGCTGCCTGCACTGCCCAGCCAGGAACACGGCCACTCCTCCCAGACCCACTTCGTGCCCTTCAGACGGAGCCCTGGGACAGGGCTGCAGTGGGCCCCGGGGTCCCCAGGGTGTCCTCCCACTGAGACCCCATCCCTCTGCCCCCAGCTCCCTGACACTGCTCCCAAAACGCACGGCACTGGAGGGTAAAAACACTGGCGAGGGTGGGGAGGAGGCCTGGCCTGTGGGGACCATGAGCATCCTTCCCCACCAGCCAGGGAGCCATGTGGGGGTCCTGACCCTGGCACACCCCTCCTGCATCCCTGAGGGTGGACGCAGGGGGAGCCTTGGACTTTGAGCATGGTGTGCACCAGCCCAAGCACCCATCAGCCTTGGTTTGCTGGGGTGGGGTTTTGCACGGGGGATGCACCATGGGACAGGCAAGCCCCCGGGGGGCACATGGGGAGACAATGGCCAGCCCTGGGGAGCCCCTGGCTCCAGACCCTCAGCTCCCCATGCCACCAGTGGGCACTGCAACAGCCCACCCTGCACCCCCCAAAACATCCCGCACCCCAGCACCACCCAACACCTGCAGCTGCCGCAACATCCCTGCACCCAAAGCCACCACCCACGCCATGCCCACAGCCGCTGCAACACCCCCAGCCCGCACCCTTCCCGATGAGCTGTAACACCCGCTCCACGCTGCCAGCTGCACCGTAGAACATCCACCCCATAACCCATCCACCCCATAACCCATCCACCCTATAACCCATCCACCCTGTAACACACCCACCCCATAACACACCCACCCTGTAACACACCCACCCCGTAACACACCCACCTGACAACCCATCCACCCCATAAACCATGCACCCCACAACATATCCACCCCATAACACACCCACCCCATAACACACCCACCCCATAACACACCCACCCTATACCCCACCCACGCCATACCCCACCCACGCCATACCCCACCCACCCAGTGCTGCTCCCCACTGCATCCACCATGCACTCCCAGCCATCACAACAATCCCGCTACGCTGCAATACGCCCACCCGCGTGTCACTTGCAGACCCTCATCCACCTCCACCCTCACAGCCAAACCTGGCACCCCATAATCCCAGCATGCGCCACGGGTGCTCCACGCTCCCGCTGCTATGGGAGAGAGGGTGTTTTGGAGCCAGGCAGGGACTGTTGGCTGTTTGCATTGGGATGTCCTGCCCTGCTTCCTTCTCCTGAGGTGCCTCCGTGCTGGCCACCAGCCCTGCCACACCAGAGTCCCCATCCCCAGCTGAAACAGGCTGATCCTCACTCCAACTGCCCCAGCCTTGCCCCCACACCTCAGTTTCCCTACGCAGAGAGCTGCATAGGGCTGGGAAAGATGAGCCCATGGGTGCTACGGGGATGAAGAGGGTGAAGGGATTTCTGGCTGCAGGGATGCTGCAGGAATGGAGTAGCAAGGAGCAAAAAGCAAATCTCCATCAGGAAGGGCATGGGGAGAAGCTGCTGCCCAGGGGACAGGGCAGGGGTGCAGGGGGCTGGGGGCAAGGGAAGGGAGTGGGAAGGTGCCCACCACCCACTGTGACAGCGCCCAGTACCAGCAGGGCTCAGTGGAGCCAGGCATTTGGCAGCAGCTCCAGCCTGTGCCCAGATTTAGCTCCTCCGTGGGGGCAACCTAAAAATAGCCCCCGCGCTGAGACCCAGCAGCAAAGTCGAGGCCCCAGTGCCTCCAGCCAAGGTGAGCCCGGGTCCTCAACCTCCAGGGACCTCACAGGGGGTGGCCACAAATAGCAGTGGAGACACCTTCCCCGGGGACACATGGGGATGCAGGGGCAGCTGGGCTGCTATGGGTCAAATTTGGTCCACCTCCCCATGCCTAGGGTTCCCCGGGAGAGGAGGGACACCCCAAACTTGGCAGGACCCTGAGTCAGGTTAGGGTCTGTGTGGAGGTGATGTCCCACCCCACACAGTCGATGCATGAGACAGGGCTGGGGGAAAGGGGGCCCTGGAGAGTGCAGAGCAGGTTTGGGGTATCTGGGGAGCAGTGAGGCCTCTGGAAAGGCATCAGGGTCTGGAGATGGGGCTCAGGGTGAAGCCATTCAGCCTCTGGATCTGCAGGGGGGTAACAGCTGTGTAGCACTAGCACAGACAGGGAAGCCAGGAGGGCTGAGAACAGACACAAGCTGTGACAGGAGTGATGCCCTCCACACCCCAGGGATGCAGCAGCTGGTGACACCAACTGTGGCAGGAGATAGGACAGGAAGCTGGGAGATGGGCTGGGGTCCTCCAGCAGTGGCATGGGATAAGGGGGTCACCATGCTGTGAACACGCAGGGGTACATCATTTTGGGGGGATTACAGCAGGCCCATACCCCAGCTGCGCCGCCGCTGCGCTGTCACACAGCAGGGGGGCTGGGGATGGGCCACCCGGAGCCCCCTCGGTGCAGGTACTGCCAGCATACTCCCGTGCTCCCCACTTCCACCCAAGCCTTAGGCTGGGTGAGGCCAGGATCCATCCCATGCTCAGTGATGCAGGGACCTGCAAAGGGAGGGATCTCCCTGCAGTGCCCCCAGCTCACCGGCTTGCCAGCAGAGCCGCGGTGCTGCCCAGCAGCAGAGCTGACCCTGCCCACACCGACGGGACCCTGAGCTGCCCGGGGCAGGAGGTGACAGCACGGTGAGGAGGCAGAGAAACCCCGGTGTCTTCCCCTCTGCCGGCACAGCCGCAGGGATGCTGTTGCTGCGGCCTGGACACGTGCCTCCAGCTCTTCCCAGCTCCCACCTTCACTCAGGAGCTGCAGCATGCCAGAGCCAACAGCTGCAAACACCCTGGCCCGTGCGAGCCCACCGCCAAGACCCCCTGTGCGGGACAGGGCCCACGTGTATCACACGCGTGGGCATCCACACGTAGATGGTCCCGCAGCGGCGGCAGGGGGGAGGCTGGGGCGTCACACGCATATGCACACGGCTGTGTTTGGGTTTGCACGCCCACGTGTGCGCGTGAACGGAGCCCGGGTGGCGCAGGGTCACGGGCTGAGAGTGTGGGGGCCCAGGGCTCTGAGGGTGTAGGGACGAGCGAAGGGCATCCCCCTCAGCCCCGCTGATGTGGGGCAGCTGTAATTACCCTGCTCGTGTCCTCCCGCAGCAGCGAGATCCCGGTGTGCTGCTAATTATCCAGATGCCTGGGGATCTCCCTGCTGGGGATGGTGGGGTGGGAGGTGGCTGCCCCGTGTCCCTCCACTCCCACCGGCAGTGAGTGCTGAGCACCGGTTGGCAGCATCTCTTGGCTGCAGCATCTTCCCTAACGCAACCCCAGCGGGGCACGGGGGCAGTGCCGGGACCCACGTGGAGTGATGCTGTGCCCCACGCCGCTGGAGAACAGACCCTGCTTCCCTCTAGCTTCAGCCTACCCTTCTCCAAGACCAATCTGCTACAGCGGCTGCCGCTACCATCCCTGTTTCACCCTAAGATGATCTTCCCTCTGTCCTGTACCCAAACACCCTTTCTGAGACCCCGTGCACTGCTCCCCTTCCCTCCTGCACCCTCACAGCCCTCCCATAGCTGGCGTAACCGCTCCCCGTGGCTCCTTGTCGTGAGCCAGCCCCACCCCACGTTTCGGGTTGGGACACAGGATGCCCAGCAATCAAGGGCAGCAGCACACACTCATACACAGGAGCGTGTGAGCACGGGAGAGACTAGGGGGTGAATTGAAATTTAAGGGAGGTAAAAGACCCCACAGCAGCACAGCTATGCCCCAGCCCTGGGCAAAGCTGCACAGAGGACCCCCCCTACTACCTTTGGCTGGCCAAAGAGGCTTCCTCCAAGGCAAGGGGCAGGGTTACAGCTAGTCCCAACCCCTCTGGGATTTACTGGTCTGGTGTGGGAAGGGCCTGGATGTGTTCCTTGTTAAGCCAGAGACCTCAAAGCAAGGATGGGAGAGGCAGGGTGCCCCCAGACCAGATCCCTGCTTGCTGTCCCACTCACCCACCAGCACTCAGACCTGCCATAGCCAGATCTCCACATGGCTTTGGGTCCATCTCCCCATGGCCACCATGGAAGACTCCAGCCCCATCTTGCCAAGGAATTCCCCAATTCCCCCTGCTCCCTGTGCAGCTGGGGGACAGCCACCAGGACACCTATTTTGGGCCAGGGACATGGTGCAGGGGTGGGGAGCAGCACTGCACCCCAAGGCCTTAGCACTGAGACCTTCCTTCCCCCTCAGCAGAGCCATGGGGGTGCTGATGTCCAGGCGGCAGACGGTGGAGAAGGTGCAGAAGGTCAGCTTGGCCGTGTCAGCCTTCAAGGATGGGCTGCGGGAGCAGCCATCGACACGGCGGCGGGCAGAGGAGGGGGGCACACGTCGAGGGACGCTGGAGCAGGCAGTACAGGAGGGTGAGGAGGAGGTGTCGGCGGGACCTTCCCAGACGGAGGAGAGCAGCGCCGGCAAAGCGGCCTGGGAACGGCTGCGGGACGGCCGCGGCGTGGAGCCGGAGGAGTTTGACCGGGCCAACAGGTTCACACCACCTGCCTTCATCCGGCCCAAGCGGGAGCTGCGTGATGATGAGCCCCTGGACATCAGCTTGGAGCAGCGGGAGCAGGCGAGCGGCCAGAGCATGGGGATGGGGCGGGAGGGATGGGGATGGAGACGCACAGGGCAGAGCCCGGGGGGGTTCAAGGGTTCACTGTGCCCACCAGCCAGCGACAGCCCCCCCTACCTAGGGACAGCAAAGCCCCATAGAGGTGACTCTGTGGGGCGAGGAGCTGCGAGGAGGGTGCAACTGGTCAGATGTGCCCTGGGGGGACCCCAGGGTTTCTTGGAGAGGAGAGGTCACGGTTGAGCCCAGACAGCTCTGGCTTTGGGGAAGACAGACCACCTCACCTCCCTGTTTGCAGCCTACAACTCAGCCCGTCCACCCACACCTGTGACCTTACAGCCCAGCCCACCTACAGCCCAATAGCTTATCCACACGTGCCCGCAATCCTACAGCCCAGCCACAACCCTACCTGTCCATACACCCCCCCAACAAGCCACCCCAGCCCACATACAGCCTTGCAGCTTACCCATCCGCAACTACAACCAGCCTCAGATCCGCACCTCCGTCCGCCTGCTGTACACCCCGAAAGACCAGTCAACCTCCAACCCCACAGCCTGCCCATCCGCACCTACCACACTGCACCCCAGACCACCCACAACCCCACAGCCGAACACACACACCCTCCATCCACCCCCGAAACCCATCTGCCCTCCTCCAACCCCACCAGCTACGTCCCCTACAACCCCACCAGCCACCCACGCTGCCCCTCTGAGCAGCCGCCCACCACTCCCCAGGTCCTCAACGACGAGATGTGTGAGATCTGCGAGGTGTGGACGGCCGAGAGCCTCTTCCCCTGCCGTGTCTGCAGCCGGGTGTACCACGACGGCTGCCTGCGTCGCATGGGCTACCTGCAGAAGGACAGCGCTGTGGAGGTGACCGAGACGGCACACACTGAGACAGGCTGGAGCTGTTACTACTGCGTGAGTACCCAGGGTGGGGGACACCGGGCTTCTGCCGGGTGGTGGGAGCACCCCACAGGGAGTTGTGCCCAGCACAGGCATCCAGCAGGGTCCCACATCACAGCCTGGTTGGGGTGATGGGGGACATATGGCTCCCCAGCACTTTGGCCTGATGGGGAGCCACCAAGAGGAGGGGACAGTGGCCCTTGCCACCTCCCCAACCCAGCAGCCAGCCCCCCGGCACCTTGGTGGGGGACGTGGCACCAGGGGACATGCTGCTGGGCACATGCAGAGCTGTGGGATGGCACCCAAAGCCCAGGGGTGTGGAGCCACTGTACTGTGGCACCCCTGGGTGACACACTGCACCGACCCCCTCTGCGTGCCCCCTCCCTTCAAGGTGATCCCGGTGCTGGGGCACAGCCAGGTGCTCACACTGCCCCATGCCCTTTGCCCCACGGCTCCTCTCTGCCCCTTCCCAGGACAACCTCAATCTCCTGCTGACGGAGGAAGAGATGTACAGCCTGATGGAGACCCTGCGGCACTGCAAGATCATTCCAGGTGCGGACCCTTCCCACAGCGGGTCCCTGATGGCTGGGAGAGGTGGGTGGGGAGGTGGGTGCCCCGTCCCTGGGTACCACACAGCCCATCTCTCCCCTGCAGAGACCTGCCTGACCCTGGATGACTTCCTGCACTACAAGCACCTGGTGCACAAGCAGCAGTTCGAGCGGCCCATGGCCGAGGCGCAGGAGGAGCAGGCAACCCTGCAGTTCTCCGCCCTGGACCCCGACAAGAAGGGGCACATCGAGTGGCACGACTTCCTCTCCCACGAGTCCATCCAGCTGCTGCAGAAACTTCGGCCACAGGTACGGCTGTGGCACCCAGGGCTGGTTTCTATGGCTAGCACCCATGGCCATGGCACCCAGAGCTGGCTTCCATGGCCAGCACCCATGGCCATGGCACCCAGAGCTGGCTTCCATGGCCAGCACCCATGACCGTGGCACCCAGAGCTGGCTTCCATGGCTAGCACCCATGGCCGTGGCACCCAGGGCTGGCTTCCATGGCTAGCACCCATGGCCATGGCACCCAGGCCTGGCTCCCATGGCTAGAACCCACGGCTGTGGCACCCAGGGCTGGCTCCCATGGCTAGAACCCACGGCTGTGGCACCTGGGGCTGGCTCCCATGGCTAGCACCCATGGCCATGGCACTGGGGGCTGGCATCTATGGCTAGCACTCATGGCCATGTGACCCACAGCTGGCTTCCATGGCTAGCACCCATGGCCATGGCACCTGGGGCTGGCTCCCATGGCACCCGGGCCTGGCTCCCATGGCTAGAACCCATGGCCATGGCACCTGGGGCTGGCTTCTATGGCTAGCACCCATGGCCATGTGACCCACAGCTGGCTTCCATGGCTAGCACCCATGGCCATGGCACCTGGGTCTGAGTCCCTGGCCAGCAGTTGTGGCATCCTAGGCCCAGCACTGGGCATGGAAGCAGAGGGGTTTCCCATGGGGCGAGCGCTTCCCTTTCCCCTCTCTGCCCCCGCAGAACGCCCTGCTGCGCCTGCTGACGGCCAAGGAGCGGGAGCGGGCTCGGGCGGCCTTCCTGGCCCTGGACCAGGATGGCGACGGGCTCATCGGGGAGGGCGAGTGCCGCCGCGCCCGGCACACCTGGTTCTGCAAGCACCAGAAGGAGACGCCATCCTGCAACGTCAGGTATGGGGACACCCGCCCCGGGGTGGGGGTGACATCCCTGCCAGGGCTCCTGCCACAGCCCCAGCACTGATCAAAGGGGGCTCGGTGGATCAAAGGGTGCCCCCCTTTCCTTGACCTCCCCGCTGCCACGGCCCCGCAGCCCTGCCGTGGCCCTGCGCACCCATTTGGGGTGCAAGGAGGGGGTATGAAGGGCACCCTCCTCCTCTGCAGCATCAGCCACGTGGGGCCCATGTCGGAGAGCAGCCCCGCCAGCAGCGCCAGCGGCAAGAGCCAGGAGAAGACCCCACCAGCCACGGAGCAGGAGGAGGCCAGGTGAGGCCGGGGGGCAGGCTTGCGGGGAAGGGGGGGACGGACCCACCCCCCCGGTTTTGGAGCGGTGATGTCGGGACAGCCGGTGAGCCCGCCTCTGCCCACAGGCCCGTCGACTGGCCCGGCTTCCTGCGGGAGAACGTCGCCTACATCCTGGCCGCCCGCCCCAACAGCGCCGCCCTCCACCTGCAGCCCCCCGTCTAGCCCCCCGCGGCGCCATCTTGGGCCGCGAGGCCTCTCCCGCCACCGAGACCCGCCACGCCCTCCCCCACGGGCGGAGCCGGCTGCGCCCTCTGCCCCTGACACCGCTTCGGATTGGCTGTGAGGAGACGGGTGCCAGGCTCTGATTGGAGGAGGGAGTGGGTGTGGCCCTAGGGTCTCTGATTGGTGGGGGGGGAGTGGGGTGGGGCAGGGAGTGGCCCCACTGCCCCCCCATCACACAGGCCCTGCTGTGGGGAGGGGTCCAGTGCCAGGGGACGCTGTGGGGCACAGGGGGCGCTCCCCACTGACCCCACTCTGGGGAGGGGTCCAGTGCCCGGGGATGCTGCGGGGCACAGGGGTTGCTCCCCACAGACCTCACTGTGGGGAGGGGTCCAGTGCCTGGGGATACAGTGCGGCACAGGGGGTCCTTCCCACAGACCCCACTGTGGGGAGGGGTCCAGTGCCCAGGGATGCTGTGGGGCACAGGGGGTGCTCCCCACTGACCCCACTGTGGGGAGGGGTCCAGTGCCTGGGGATGCTGTGGGGCACAGAGGGGCAGGGAACCTGTTACCCCAATGATCTCCAGCCCCACAGCACCCCCTCACCTGCCAGCACCTGGAGCCAGCAGGGACCCCCAGAGCAGGGTCTGCCCCAAGGAGAAGTGGGGCTTGCTCTGACCCTGGAGCCGGGTTCGGGTGGTTATGGGGTGAGAGCGGAATGTGGGGCAACCATGCGCCCCCAGGGTCCTGCAGCACCATGGGGCAACATGGCTGAGCCTCTGCACCGCTCGGCTCATCACCACGGAGCATGCCTCTGGGAAGGACATGGCTGGCCCCCCTCGGCCCCCTCCCTATCCCTGCCCAGCTCCCCACAGCTCAGGCCACGCCTGGGAGAGTGTCTCTGGAGATGGGTCAGCGCCCTGCTGGGGACGAAGCACGGCGAACACGGGGGAAGGATCACTGGGAAAGAAAGCACCAGGAGGGCAAAGTCGGATGTGCAGGGGCACCCCCCTGCATCCCTTGTCCCCTCGAGTCCCCCTAGTCCCACAGGATGCTCTCCCCTCACTCAGCATTCTGGTCCCACACCAGTCTCATTCGCTCCCGCTCCCTCCCCGGCACAGCGAGCGGGCATCCCCTCCGCGCTGGGGAGTGAGGAGGGGGCAGAGCCCGGACCCCCCCAGGTGTCAGCCAGGGAGAGAAGGCCCTGGCTGGGCAGGGCTGATGCCCAGTGACCCTGCGGTGGATGGATGCACCCAGCCCGCAGGTGAAGGAAGCAGGGACCCCTGGAAATCTCGCCCCACGCATGCCAGGGGTCAGGATAACCTGGTCCCACAGCAGCCTCAGCAGCTGCCCCCTGACCCCCTGCCCCCTTCCCCGTGGTGCCCCCAGTCTCTCCCCACCCGGCGTGCCCTGGCTCAGCCGTGGTATGCACAGACCAGGGGTGCACCTGCGGCAGCCTGGTCACTCCCTCACCTCCACCCCTGCCCCGATGCGATGGGGGCCCCATCCCGCTTGACTCCCCTTTCCCTAGCCAGGGCACAGGTCCCCTCTCCAGGGAATCTCCTCGCTGCAAGACTGGGAAGCACACCGGTGCCCTGACATCTTCCTTTACCGTCCTGGCAAGCCAGGCTAATGGGGATATTTCAGATGCCAGGTCCCAGATGGGGCCAGAGCCGTGGCCGTGGCGAGGAGACGGCCGTGGGTGCGTGGGTCACAACACCCACTCTGTACTGAGAAGTGTCCATTAAACAGCTGTGTCCAACTAGCCTCCGGCCGGCGCTTACGGGGCTTGTGGCTTCTCCGCGGGGATTTCTGTGGACCCCACAGCTACCTGCTGTGTTTAACACCCTGTCCCACCAGGCAGGCTTTGCCCCTTGTCCCCAGAGTGTCCCCCAGCAGCAATGGGGGGTAGCCAGGGGGTGCATCCAGGACCCTGCAAACTCAGATGCCCCACGTCTCACCAGGAGAGCGGATGGTGGGGAGAGTGCCCAGCTGGCCCCACAACCACCCCAGCCCCTGCAGCAGGAGGGACATGATCTACTGGGATGCCTGGGAATGGGATGGCTGGGTGCTGGGAACAGGCTGTTTGCAGTGGTGCTGGGAAACACAAAATAACCCCGCAGAGACCCCAGGGGTCCCTGGGAGGAGGTGTACAGAGAGTGGTCCCCATGGCTAGGGACTTCTCCAGTGCTAGCCACATCCACGGAGCTCCCAGGGAAAGCTGCGGCTGTTGCTGGTGGCACATGGTCTGTGGAAACCAGGCTGCTGGCAAAGGGGGATGGTCTGGGGGCTTTCCTTGCACAGCTGCAGCTGGGAGGGGAATGGGGCTTGACCAGTGGATCTGGGAGAAAATTAGGAGAAGGACACCACCCTGGCAGCATCCCTAATGCCTGCAGGGGCGCAGAGCTTGTTGCTAAAAGCTGGGCTTGGATTTTCCAGCCCATTTCCATAGCTGCAGTGGGTTGCCATTGCATCCAAACCACGGCTGTGGTGTCCAGCTGGCCCCCAGAGAAAATCCAGCAACGGTTTCAGGCCCTGGGAGCTGGATGAGCTGTAAGAACTCCTGAGAGAGGCACCCATCGCCTTGAGGAAGAGGACGGTCAGCCAGAGGAAGAGTGTGGTTTGCGTGCCTGAGGCTGGGATGCCGCTGGTGGGCTCTGCCCATGGAGGGAAGCCCAAGGGAAGTGCTCACCTGGGGAGATGGTGTTAATTGCTTCGTTCTGCTCCAGCTGCTGGAGCTGAAGCACAAGCTGGGGCAGAGCACAGGTCCTGGAGACCTTGGGGGTGAAGCACTTGCTGCCGGCACCCCAAACCCATGCTCTGAGCACCCCACAGGACCCAAGCTGGGAGGGCAGAACCCCTAGGACTCTGATTCCAACCCCACTCTACACCCAGCCCATCCCCTCGGGACCAAGCAGAGGCAGCTTTCCTACCCCCAGCCCACTCTGCCACCACCCGCAGTGGCCTGGCACAGCATCCCGTGGGGCTGTGCTGTCACTGCCATGGCACCGGCTGCCTGGCACTCATGCTCTGCCGCTGCTGCAGGTCCCATTAAGTGCCCGCCATGGGACAGAGCGTGCCCCAGACAGCCGTGTCTCCACACGGGCAGGATCGAGGTCTGGGCAGAAGCAGGAGAACGTGGTGTGGGAATGGGCAAGGTGGTACCATGGCATCCCTTAGCTGTCACCTGCTTCTCCAAGACTGGTGACCCTGTCCCCAGAAAGTCCCCGGGGCCTGCAAACCGGCCTCCTAAATGCTGGTGCAAACCTCCCCAGTGAAAGTCCCAGAGGATTGGGATGCTCCTGTGGGACTGAAAGCTGGGGCAGGACCCGGCTGTCCAGCCCACCTCCTCCCAGACCCCCCGAGGAGGGAGGTCCCAGGGTGTTAAATTCGTTCTGCAGCCTGCTCAACCCACGCGTCCATCACCCCCGGTGTGTCACCCACCGCCGGGTGCCACGCAGTGGGTGCCGTACTCCCTGTGGGGCTGGTCCTCAGTGGGGCTTCCCAGCCCCAGGGCTCCAGCCCAGCATCACCCAGCCTGGGGCCCGGGGGCAGCGTCGCAGGGTCCTGGGGGTCAGCTCCGGCTCCTGTGTTGCACCTGTCAGGGCATCGGCCACCCTTCACCCGGGTGGCCCTGCCACCTGCGAGGGACCCGGAGCATCCCGCCCTGCCCGGCTCGGGGTCCTGGCGGGCTCAGGGTGTCCCCGCTGTCCCGTAGGTGTCTCGGCGGGTCGCAGCGCCTCGCTCTGCGGGCAGGTTGCACCCTCTGCTGGGATGCACGGCCAATTGCACCGTGCTGCCACCCTCCCCAAAAATCTCCGCCGGCGGGGAAGGCGGATGGCTTGGCACCCCAGGGTGCAGGATAGCACCCTCCCCCGAGCTCGGGCACCTCTGCGTGTCCCCGGGGTGCCCGGTGGGGTCGGACGGGGGGTGGCCGCGGTGTGTCCCTCTCCCCAGAGCCAGCAGACCCTCGGGGGCGTGTGCAGGGAGCTGTGCTGACACCGAGGGGGGTCACACGGGGTCTCAGCGTGAGCCCTGGCACCCCGCTGTGGCTGGGGTCAGAGCCCCATCCCATCGCTCCCATCACTGGACCGGGGGGGGAAGCCGAGAGGATTTGGGGCAGAGTAGGAGGGGGGAGGCTGGAGCATCCCGAAGTGACTCCCATCCCGAGCCAGGGTCCCTCAGAGGGACCAGAGCCCTCCGGGGACACCTCCGAGGGGGTGGGTGGGGAGAGGTGTGAGGAGCCGTGTGGCCCCCCCTCCCCACCAGAGAGCCGGCCGCAGGGTGTCGCCCCCGCACCGCGGTGCCGCGGCCGGACCCCACACCCAAGGGCTGGGAACACGGGACGGCGGGGACGGGGGCATGACACCGGGACGGGACGGGGGTGCGGGCAGGCTGGCATCACCGCGCCAGCCGTGCCTCTGTCCTCGCCCTGCGGTCACACAGCCCTCTCAGAGCGCAGGGAGGCAAGATGCAGGGACTCGCTTTAGTCACCACAATCCCTTTTGTGGCTTGTGACCCCCTTCTCCTCCTGCCCCCAACCCAGCTCTGACTCCAATCTCTGCCCCATAGCACCCTCCTCCTCCGTGATTATGTGTCCGTGGCAGATGAGTTCTTGGCCACACGCCTCGCGCCAGGAGCTGGGATTCATTCTGGGCAGCCTCAGGCTCCTGCAGTCCGAGGTGGGGGGCGCGGGGGGCTCCATCCTCTGCAGCACCCAGGAGCTGGGACACCCTGGGCTTTGGAGAAGAGGGACTGGCGCAGGGCTCCCTTGGTTCTGGCATCCCTTCCCCATGAGATACGTGGGGAGCTGGAGCCCACTCCCCTGGCAGGACCCCTGTGCACTCCCTCCTCTGCAGAGAGCCGCTGCACCCCCCCAGACAGCCGCAGGGTCTGTCCATACCCAGCAGTGTCACAGGGCTGGGAAGGATGCTCAAGCAATGGAAATGCAGCCGGGCACTGGGCACGGTGACAGGGATAGGGACAGCATTGCCCACCGGCACCTGTTGGGACTGGCCACATGCTGCTTGGGTCCTGAAGCATGGACCCGAGCAGGGAAACAGGGCCCCCTCCCCAGCATCACCCCTAGCACACGGCCAGGGGCAGCAGGATGAGCTGCCTCGATGGGACACAACCCCGCAGGCACTCCCTCCAGTATGGAGTTGGTGGGTGCCTCTCCCAGGATGATGCACATGGCCAGGGCCACCCACGCGTGGGGCTGTGCAGGCTTCCCGCCGGCATGCCGTGCCGCCGGCATGCCGTGCCGTCGGCTCCCGCCACCCCCACACTGCCGGCTCCGTGGCCCTGACACGGCACAGGGCTGCCAAACGCTCCCTCCTGTTCCCGGCACACTCACTCCTGCTTTCCTCCCCACGGTGCAGCTGCGTGTGGGGACACGGGGTGCTTTTGTGTGATGCAAGGGATGCAGAGGCGGGGGGGCACACGGCGTGGTGCCGGGCATGGCGAGCATCTTTCTCCCCGCAGCAGCCTGCTGTGACTCATCCTGGCAACCCACACAGCACCCGGGCAGGGTGTCCAGGTCGCCTCCTGCCTCGGTGCAAGGCCATGCGGGACCAACGCACTAACACCCCGTGTCCTGGGTGCCCCCCTCCACCCTTCCCTGCACCTATTGCCCTGGCCTAGCAGTGGGACCCAGGGGGTGGCACCCGGGATGGTGGCCCCAGCCCTGTGCCCCTACATCCCGCTGTTCCCTTCTCCTCAGCAGCCACCACCCCACTGACCCCTAAGCAGCCACTATTGAGCATCAAGGCTGGTGCAGCAGGGGTCATCCGCTGCCGAGTAAGTTGGGAAGCGAAAGGATTTGGGATATGGCGAATGGTGTGACCTGCCTTCCCATTTTGGCAGCGCAGACCCAAGCCCTGTGTCTGGTGTCGGAGCAGATGCTGATGGTCCCTCTGGCACAGTGGGCAGCTGCACAGTGCCAAGCGTGTCCCTGCGTGCTCCAGCATCCCTTCTCACACCACGCGTGTGCTGCGCACTCCAGCATCCCCTCTCCATCTGGGATGCGCCTCTGGATCCAGAAGCCGGCACGCACAGTCCCCTCTGCCCCTCCAACACCCCCGTGTCAAGGCACGCGGTGAGGACACCGGTAAGAAGGCATCAGTCCACGACTAATCTGGGAGCCCCACAGGGCCGAGGCGTACCCTGGCTGGCCAGAGAAGGAGGAAGGGAGCCAGAGGACCTGGAAAGCAGGGATTTGGATCTGAGCCACCCCAGAAAGCAAGCACCGTGCTTGGCACGGGTAGAGGCACCCATTCTGCAGCCGGATGGGGACGTGGAACCCCGTCTGGGTCACCTGCCAACCCACACAGCATCGATGGGGCCGCTCACTCCCCAGGAGGGGGGTTAGGGGCGCTGGCAGTGACGATGGGGGTAATAAAGGGGGAGGCACCTCGTGTTCAGCATGGGGCACCCTGTGACCCAGCAGCAAAACGATCCGGGGGCTGGAGTGACTGATACGCGAGGAGCCGCACGCAATTATCTGTCTCGCTCGGCTGAGTGATGACTAAGGGAAGGACAGGAGAGCTGTCTGCACACTGCCAGGCAGAGGAGGAATTATTTAGGCTGGAGTGCGGGGGCGGAGGGAGGGGGGCTGGAAGGAGATGGGTGGAGGGAAGATGGAGGCTGGGTGGGATGCTCTGGCAGTGCTCCCCCTCTCCACTGAACAGGTACTGGGTACCCGGCTGGGAAGAAACAGCACAAGAGCTGGGGGACCTGGAGATGCTGGCTCACTTTTGTGGACAAAATACTTCCAGCCAAGGAGGTGTCCTGCCCTGGCCCCATCCCCACAGCCAGGCGCTGTCTCTGACACCTGCCATTAGCACTATGGTACAGCCAGCACGGGAAGACGCCTGGCAGCTGCCTGCACAGGGCAGGTCCTCAGGCATGCACAGCCCCGTCCCAGCCTGGACAGCGGGCTATGTGCTGGAGCTATTTCGGCTGGTCTCAGGGCCATGGCGCTCCCATGCTGGGACCAGCCCCATGCCTGTGGACAGGCTGCACCAGGCCAGCTGCTGGGGGACAGATGGGCCTTGCAAGAATTCGCCTTGGTGTCCACGCAGTGAATTTTTAACGGCAGGGAGAGGAAGGTGGGAAAACTACCCCACTATGAGGCCTCTCTCCTGAGCCCCAGTACAGCAGTGCTCTCACATAAGCACCCAGAGCACAAAAACCAAAGGCAGGAGGAGGGGATGCTGCTACCCAAGGGCTCAGCATCCTCCGTGGCCAATCCCTTCTCCTGGGAAGGATGGGACCCCACCGTGTGAACTGCTCCCCCAGCTGACAGGTACCAAATCTACCTCCCTGGGTCACCCTGTGCTTTAGGGGATGACAGCAGGATGGAGAGGAGAGGGTCAATCGCACGGAGCTGCAGCTCCTAGGGATACTTCACCTGGGCCACCCTGGCACGTTGACCTTTGGGCTACAACTCTTCTCCCTTCCTTGCAAGGATTTTTGCAGTGTAACTGGGGCACAAACATCCCATCCCAGCTGGCATGTGAAGCTGTGGGAGGCTTCTCCGAGCATGGGGAGCGGAGCAGACGAACCTGCGTGTCTTCCGGACACTCCAGCCCAGGAGGGTGTTTGCAAAGGGAGCATCATTTATAACCCAAAAGCCCCTAGAACTCACAGCTAGGAGTGCCTCGTGGGTCTCTGGCTTGTTCTAATGGTGCAGAATTGAAATGTGTGTGTTATGGTCAGGAAGTGGGGATGAGGCTGGGGATGAGCCCATCAATCAAACACCTACAGGCTACGAGAGCCGGAACACAGCCCAGGATGACGCAGGAAAGAACATTAAGGAAGGGGCTATAACACAATGTGATCTCATGCCTGTGCACTCAACAGGGCTTGTCAAATAACCCTAGCTTCTTTATCTGATGACATTATAAACCCAGTCACTAGAACACCACCATGGACATGCCAGGCTGCTGTCAGGTCATCCCTCCAGCACCCTGGGCACCAAGAAATTCCAGGGCATTGCAATGACCTGACAGGACCCGGCCCCGGGCTCTGCCCCCAACACACCAGCTCCCACGGGCAGTGACCCCTCTGTCACCACATGGTCCCTCCTGAGCCAGCCCATGCCCAGCAGGTCCCTGGGCTGGCAGCAAGGTGGGATTCAGGGGTCACAGCATCAGCCCGGCCTCATCTCCCATCTCCCTGATCCTCAAAGCAACCTGACATCCTCTTCCAACACCCTCAGCGTAGCCTGGCAACGGCTGTACCGGCATGGCAACGGCTGTACTGGCATGGCAACGGCTGTATGGGCATAGCAACGTGGATGCTGGAGGAGAGACAGAAATGTCAGGCAGATCCCCCCTTGCCCTGGCCGTCCCTCTGCTTCCCGGAGCAGCAAAGCTGCCCGATCTCCCCCGGGGACCTCCAAAGGGCTGCGGGTGCTGGGCATAACAGGTCCCACTGGCCTCATCTCCTCCTCTCCCCATCACCCAGCATTACATGAGATGAGTTGGTGGGTCTCAGCCCAGGTCTCACAGGTCCAGACATCCAAGGAGCTGCACCAGCATGAAAGTGTCCCATGCAGGTCCCCTGCGGGTGGGGGAGACCCATGTCCCCCCCCTTACCTCTCCTGGAGCAAACGTCTGCTTTGAGGAGCATAAATTTGGGAAGCCCAGGAAAATGTTCCCTCTGTTTTTGGTTGCCAAAGGCTTTTTCCTGTAGCCAGCCCTTCCTTCTGCCAAAGCAGGCCTGCCACTCAGGCCCAGCCCTCCCTGGGACAAGGAGGAAAGGCACTGGCATCCCCAGGCAGCGGGGGACATTAGGGTGGCCCTCCTCACCCCATTAGGCCAGGGGGATGTCTCCCTAGCATCAGGCAGGGAAGGTAGCCAGAGCATCCCTCTCTGCCAGGGAAGGAGATCCGGCACGGGCATCGGAAATTACACAACGCTGCACCAAGCAGACAAGGCAGTGAGCGCGGCGGGGGCGCAGGCCAGCCCCCGGAGTGAATTCCCTGACGTGGCAAATATCTCCCGAAGCCCCCTCGACGCCCACCTGCACACGCAGGCAGGATCCCACGCGCATACGCAGGCAGGAGCCCACGCACCGGCGCGCTCCTGCCTCTAAAGGAAAAGCCTCGCCAGAGCCACTGCCGAAATAGTGAATTGCCTCATTCATTCACCCTCTCCGGAAGCTCTGCCCGTACATGCAAGCATACGCGCGGGCAGGCATGTGCGGCAGACGCGTGCACCCACCCCTACGCCCTCCAGGAATCCCCCCCTGCTCCAGTCACCTTCTTCACCACCCGTTTCCGAAATGCAAGCAGAGCCTGCGCCCGTGTCTCTCCACGTGAAGCCCAGCTCTGCAGGTGGGGAACGCTGGTTGGAGCAAGAGACTCCCTTCATGGCGTGGTTGGGGTGACCCATGGTCCCTGGGGGAGGAAAGACCCCCTGCCACTGTTGGTCCCAAATCCAAAGGCTCTCCTATGGGAGATGCCCCTTTAGCACGCACCTGAGCACTCCCAGCCGCCTTTGCCCCCATGGCCCGGAGGAGACGCTTCCACAGGGGATGCTGCTGTAGGAAAACCCCCTCACTACAGCCAGACAGGTCACTCCATCCCCAAACGCTTGAGCAGAACCTGGCAGGGGCTGTGCAGGGCACCACACGTGTGGCACAGGGAAGACATACGTGTATATATGTATGGTATGCAGTGTGTGAATGGACAGAAACCTCTATTTCTAAGCTGGAAGGTCTGTTTTGGGATTGTCACCCAGCAAACTCTCCCCTGGGATGCACAGGCCCAGAGCACATGCCTGTGTGCAACACCGGGCGGATGCAACACATGCCCACATGCATGTGCACACACCCGGCACATGCCACAGTGCATGGCTCTGCAGACCTCTCCTGGGGGTTCGGCACACACAGTGCAGGCGCAGGCAGGGCCCAGAATCTGCAGGGTTCAGCAATGCCTGCCAACTCCCTGGCACATCCCTACGTAACCCCAGCCCAGTGTAGGACAAGCCACTGCACCGAGGAGGGCGATGGAGTGGATCCAGGTCATTTCATAGAATCACGGAATCCCAGAATGGTTTGGTTGGAAGGGACCTTAAAGACCATCCAGTTCCAACCCCCCTGCCATGGGCAGGGACACCCTGCACTAGACCAGGCTGCTCACAGCCTCATCCAGCCTGGCCTTGGGCACTTCCAGGGATGGGGCATCCACAGCTTCTCTGGGCAACCTGTCCCAGTGCCTCCCCACCCCCTCCGGAACCTGATCTCCAATCTAAATCTCCCCTCTTTCAGTTTAAACTCATTACCCCTTGTCCTGACACTACAGACCCTTGTAAAAAGTGTCACCCCCCAGCTTTCTTGTAGCCCCTTCAGGTACTGGAAGGTGCTGTAAGGTGTCCCCTAAGCCTTCTCTTCTCCAGGCTGAACACCCCCATCTCTCCCAGCCTGTCCCCATGGCAGAGGTGCTCCAGCCCTCGGAGCATCTTCATGGCCTCCTCTGGACTCGCTCCAACCGGTCCATGTCCTTCTGATGTTGGGGGCCCCAGAGCTGGATGCAGAACTGCAGGTGGGGTCTCACAAGAGCAGAGTAGAGGAGGGGAATCCCCTCCCTCACCCTGCTGGCCATGCTGCTCTGGATACAGCCCAGGATATGGTTGGCTTTCTGGGCTGCCAGCACACATGGTCAGCTCATGTCCAGCTTTTCATCCCTCAGTACCCCCAAGTCCTTCTCCTCAGGGCTGCTCTCGATCCATTCTCCACCCAGCCTGTCCTTGTGCTTGGGATTGCCCTGACCCAGGTGCAGGACCTTGCCCTTGGCCTTGTTGAACTCCATGCGGTTGGCACAGGCCCAGCTCTCCAGCCTGTCCAGGTCCCTCTGGATGGCATCCCTTCCCTCCAGCGTGTCGACCGCACCACACAGCTTGGTGTCATGGGCAAACTTGCTGAGGGGGCACTCAATCCCACCGTCCATGTCACTGACAAAGATGTTAAACCTTACTGGTCCCAATCCCAACTCCTGAGGAACACCGCTCATCACTGATCTCCACTTAGACTTCGAGCTGTTGACCACAACTCCCTGAGTGCGACCATCAAGCTGGTTCTTTATCCACCAAGTGGTCCATCCATCAAATCCATGTGTCTCCAATTTAGAGACCAGGGTGTCACGGGAAATGGTGTTGAACGCTTTGCACAAGTCCGGGTAGATGACATCGGTGGTCCATCCTTTATCTGCCAATTTCTCTTCCCAGGACAACTGCTTATTTTAAGCCCCAGTAGGTGCCCAAGAACGCATCCCATCCCCACCCCCTGCCACCTCAGCCAGCAGCCTCACAGCAACATCAAGCCGTGGTGGAGCGGCGGCAGCTGCCACGCTGTGTGCAGCACCCACCAGCGCAACATCGCACCCTGGGCAGGGCCCCTCTCCCGACCCGGCGGGACAGTCATGGGTCCTGGCAGCTCAGATGGTCAGCTGTCACATGTCTCCAGTCCTCTTCTCCTTCCCATTGTACAGAAGGGAAATGCTGGGGGACCTGCAGGTACACCAGGACCTGCAGGATGGGCACAGAGCTAGTTCCCCCCTCTAATCACTGCTGCGGGCACCCGCCAACACTGCCTTTGTGGGACAGGGAGGGTGTCTTGCAGCGGCGATGGCTGCTCCCATCGGCGTGACCCAGGGATGCTGGCACCCAGGAAGCAAAAGCACCAGCGCCCACAGCCCCGAGCCTGCACCCTGTCCCCACCCGCCCCCTCAATGGCTTCTCTTCCCACCTGTCCTTGAATATTCTTAGTTTTCTTCCTTGAGGAAACTGAGGCCAGACACCGGGGCTCGTATCTGCCCAGACCGCCTTCCCTCCTTCACGCCCCCAGCACCGCTCCACCACTTTGAAGGAGGTGGTTTGCCGAAGAGGAGCCTGGCCACCCTCACAGTGTGCAGCAGCCACCCTGGGGACCGCGGTGCAGCTCAGCCCCTCTCCCCAAACCCGGCACATGGAACGCTCTGTGTTTTTGTTCCCCTCCAGCAGCATCAACTTCTCCTCCCCGTCTCCCTCCCACTCCTCACCCTCCTTCGGGCTGTACATTCAGTGCTGCTGCCCTCACCAAAGGTTGAAGCAAAGCGGGGAGTTAGTTTGGGGCTGTATTTTCTTAAGCATCAATTCTTTCAGCCCCTTTTCACGCGGAGACGCTGCTGCTCTCCTCATTTGCTCCCTAATTAAGCAGCACTGTAACTTTTCCCTCCTTGCTCTCTCTCTTCCAGCAAATTGGAGGTGGGCGTTGCAAAGTCTTGATTTCGCCTTAACCCACCGCCGTCCCCGAGCAGGCTCGGGTGTACCTGCTTTGCAACGGTCCTGCCGGAGACAACCGCAATCGGCTTTATCTTGGTGCGTTGCAGCAGCCCTGGGCACCGTGCGCCAGGCTGGACCCTCTCTGCAGCCCTCACCATGGGCAAGGGGATGGGGCTTTGGGATTTAGGCTCTCAGTGCTGCAGATGTGGCTCCACAGGTGTGCAGGGCTTCCAGGCACCTTTGCATCCCCAGGGGTCTGGCCACCCTGGAGCCTCGGCTCAGGGGCAGCTAGATAGGGTTAGTGGGTGCCGGGGAAGAGCCAACCCCCTCCCTGTCCATCAGTCTGGGTTAAGAGGAGAGCATGGGGCACTCTCTGCTCTTGGGGTATCCTCTCAAGTCACTGTAACAGATGGGGATGTGGTGAGCACAGCCCCGAGCCCCAGCGCTGCTACCAGGCCCGAGCAATGCGGGTGGCAGGCAGGAGCCCCCTTTCATCCCCAGCACGCGCCGGGAGAGCAGGACAGCAGGTTCGGGGATGACTTTGAGGTCACTCAGGCAAGACCAATCTCCTTTCCCCACGGAGTAGAGCAATGCTTCCAGCTAACAGCCATGCACAGAGCAGTCACCAGAGACACCCCTGCCAGGCAGGAGAGGATACATGTGCCCAGATCCCATGGTGATGGGCATCCAGGGAGACCAGATCAAACAGGCACCAGCAAGGACTGCCCTCTGGGCCAGAGACACATGGCAAAGGTGCTTGAGTTGCAGGCAGTGGCCCGTAACATACTGTTCAACACCAGTCACTTCACATGCCACTCCCACCTCCCCATACTCCATCTCCGAGTGAGACAGAAGCAGAGAGGAAAAGCATCCTTGCTCCAGCCGGGGCATCAATGCTCAGCCAGTCCCTGCTGCATCCTCTTCCCATTCAACCTCAATACTGGCTGGTGTCTTGGGGTCCTGATGAATAGCTCCAGGCAAGGCTGTTCCCTGCCTGCAGCAGGCAGTGACCTGGAGACCTGCAGAGCCACCTCAGGACTGGCACCGTGCCACACAGCAGGGCCATGAGCTGGCAAGCACAAAGCCCCATGAGACCCAGCGGAGATGCCCAGGGCCAGCCAGCCCCACGTCTACATTTGCTCACAAAGATAAGATTGGGGCAGCTCAGCATTCTCCAGCACTCCAAGGGGGGGATGCTTGGAAACCCTCCTTCTTCCCCTCTCCAACATCAGGACATGGACCTGTTAGAGCGAGTCCAGAGGAGGCCACAAAGGTCCTCTGAGGGCTGGAGCCCCTCTGCCATGGGGACAGGCTGGGAGAGTTGGGGGTGTTCAGCCTGGAGAAGAGAAGGCTCCAGGGAGACCTTACAGCACCTTCCAGTGCCTGAAGGGCCTACAAGAAAGCTGGGGGGGGGGGGCTTTTTACAAGGGCCTGTAGCAACAGGACAAGGGGTAACAGGTTTAAATTGAAAGAGGGGAGATTCAGATTGGATATCAGGAAGAAATTCTTCCCGGAGAGGGTGGTGAGGCACTGGGACAGGTTGCCCAGAGAAGCTGTGGGTGCCCCATCCCTGGAAGTGTCCAAGGCCAGGCTGGATGAGGCTTGGAGCAACCTGGTCTAGTGGAGGGTGTCCCTGCCCATGGCAGGGGGGTTGGGACTGGATGGTCTTTAAGGTCCTTTCCAATCCAAACTGCCCTAGGATTCCGTGATTCTGTACAGGGATCTTCACAGCTTTAATCCCCACCACCCATAATCCCGCTGGACCAAGATGGGATGCTCAGGAAGCAGCAAAATCAGAGGGGTTAGTAGTTACAGGCTATGGGGAGGGAGGGAAGCAACCCGGCACCGCTGCAGCACCAGCGGCCTCCTCTCCCCTCAGCAAAGCACCACCTGCCATTGGGCCAGGGTGGTCACAGGGAAGGAGGTTTGGGAGGCAACAGAGAAGAGGCAAGATCAGAGAAAAGCCAAGCCAACCTGTTCTTTCAGGAAACCTTCCTTGCCAAGGCAACCTCTTTTAAGATCACAGATTTGGCAGCACCACAGAGGTATTAAAGCTTCCTCCAGCAGTCAACGGGGTACCAGTTTGTGTCCTGATGAATCCATCGCATCTTGCCAGTCAGCTCATGTGGCACAGTAAGGATTAGATGCCAGGCAGACCTGCAAAATGCAAAGCATCAGATGGACACGCTCCCAGTAGTCACAGCAGGGTTTGCCTCCAGCCCAGACACAACCCATTCTAACCACGACCCTATGGATCAGCATCCCTGCTGGGAACACCCGTGGATGGCCCTGTCGTGGAAAGCAGGGACTCGGCGTGTTTCAATGGCAAAATTCCCCAAATGACGGTGTAACTGGAGAGGCCAGAAGGGCTCAGTGTGTTTGGCCCCCAAACACAGACTAGGAATAACTTGGGGAGAGCCACCCCCAGGAGAAACCATCCTGTGCCACAGGACACCCTCGCTGCGGAAAACGAAGCTGAAATGGAGCCAAGCCAAACTTCAGCACGTGTCCTCCACGTGCAGACGGGTCCCCAGGGGCGACCGATGCTATTTGGGCTCCCCGGCACAGCTGGCCTCCCTTCTGGCAGGGCGTGCGAGGTCACAGGTGGGTAGCAAGGAGGATGCTAGGGGCTGCAGGGGCGCTGCCGGCACGCAGCTACCATCACCCTGCTGCGACGGGAGTACTTCAACCGAGCCCAGACGCCCTGGATTCGAGCCCCGTGCCTGCTGCCAATGCCACAGCAAGCCAGGACAACTCGCCACACTCCAGCATCTGCGAGCCGGGGTGGGGACACCCTCCTCTCCTCTTTCACCTGCTCAGGCAGGGGTTTTGTGAAGATAGCTCCCATGAGAGGCTTTCCCAGCCCAGGCGCTTCGTATGCCCCGTGCGCTGGTGTTTCAGAGCGGGAGCCAGCAGGGTAGGCCAGGACAAACCAAGGTGTCCAGAGGCAGGATCTGCCTGGGGGAGCCTCGCTCTTCCCAGGCACTGCCCCGAAAGAGCACTGCAGCATCCCCCATGCCACCCTGTCCTCCCACTTGCTCTTGCCCCCACGTTTTGGACATTCCAGCAGAGCCCATGCACAGGTGTGGACAGCCGGGAAGCAGAGAGGACCGAGTCCTCCCACGCTGCCGCACGGAGCCGCTCGCATCTCCCCCGCGAGCCCGACGTGGGTGGCAGGAGAGCCCCGGTGTGCTCATCGAGGGGGTTTGCAAAGGTCAGCCCGGGAGGAGGTCTCTGGAGAAGGCTGTGTGCCAGCACCGGCTGGGAACCACTCGAGAATAGAGGCAGGAAGGGGGAAAAAAAAAAGGGGGGGGGGGGGGGGGGAAGAGAAGAAAAAATAACCCAGCTGGCAGCACAGACGCTGCCGGGAGAGGAAGCGGCAGGTTGAGACAAGGACACGGCTCATTATGCCACCCCCGCCGCTGCGGAGCTCTGAGCAGAGCGGCCGGCTCGGCTGCCGCCGGCAGCATGCTGGCAGGGGGAAGGCAGCAGCCGGTACCCCCTGCCCCAAAGCGGAGGGCAAACCCAACACCATCACGATGGCTAACAGAGGAATCCAGGCCCTTGTGCCACGTGCCGGGCCGGTTCTGGTGGGACACAGCGCCACGGGGACATGGGAGATGCTGCTGGAACAGGTTCCTCCAGCGCTGCTGCCGGCCTCTGAGGTTTTTCAAGGTTAGCCCTGAGCAGCCTGCTCTGACCTTGCGGCTGACTCTGCTTGGAGCATGATATCCTGGGGACCATTCCCACCCGGATTATCCTGTGCTCACAAGCTGGCCGCATGCTGGCGCTACTGACAAAGTCAGGGTGACTGGGAGCTGGCGAGAGCCACGGCTCTGGTGGTTTCCTCGGAGGGGACATGGGGCTGGATGAGCCACAAGGAAGGTGGTTCCTGTATTTTCAGGACAGGGCTTGCCTGCACAGACAGCAGTTCCAGAAGGAACCAGGCCTGGAATGTGACCCACCACCATCTCCCTGGAGACAGATCACCATGGACTGCAGCACGTTAGCAGCAGGTGGGGAACGGGGCATTAATCCAACCAAAAACACCCCGAGCATGGATTTTTTTTTGCAGCCCTTTCCTCATCCTGCAGTTCAGGGTGTTGGAAAAGGCGGGCGGCATCTCCGAGGATGGGAACAGGCAGGAAGGAGAGACAGCACTGAATGCGTGGGCGCTGCTCTCGCGGTGGAGAACAGAGTACAAACCCCGCTGCTGCCAAGCCCAGTGTCCTCAGATGCATCTCCCCAGCTCACCCAGCCGCAGTCGCCGGCGACTTCCCCGTGCCACGCTGAGCAGGGGACTTGGAGCGGGACAGGGGGAGCGCTGCGGTGAGGTGCCAGCGCTCTCCTGGGCCCGGGGTCATGCCCTTGCTCCTGCCCCATCTGCTTGGCTACAGGGAGATCCGGCTCTGGCCTGGAGGAGGTGGTAGCGATGGCGGGAAACGGACTCCTGCGCAGGGGTACGGTGCCCACCAGGAATGCGAATCGCAGCCGGCGCTCGGGTAGGAGGTTGCAGAGTGCCGTGGCCTTGTCAGATCCATGGCCTTTCCCCTCTTGCGCGGACCTTCGGACACCAAGGAACAACATCTTAACAGAAGAACAGCCCAAGGCACGGTCGTGTCCCTCCCCCCCCTGCTTTCTGGGACACCACAGCCAAAGTCCTGGGAAGAGCTGAAGCTCCAGGGGAACACTCCGAGCTCCTGCAGCCTGGGGATTTCTCTCACTGGAAGCACCATCACCATCCTCAGTGGATTTTTCCTGTCAGGAGTTTGCTTAATTGCCCCTTGACCCCAGACAAGTTTCTCACGTTTTCCCTCCATCCAAGGTCACCGTTTCCACAGGTTAATCCCGAACTGCTCCACAAAACGCCCTCGTGCCCCGGGGTGCCACTGCCTCTTCCTGCACTAATGTCCCGTTATGGGGAGGGAGCCCGAGCAACCCTTCCCCCCCGCCACAGAGGATTTTATTATTCCCCGTCATGCCTCCCCCAGTCATCTCTTCCCCCAGACGGAAGAGAGCCGGTTTATGTAATTGTTCCTTCTATGGAAACGGCTTTGTACCTTTAATTATTCCTGCCACCCCGCTCCACACTTTCCCGGCGTGTCTTTAAAAGGGTGCGGATGTGCCGGCAGGCAGACGGGCTGTGAAGAAAGAGCATTTTTGGTTAAGACACCCGATGCACCCGGGGAGGGAGGCCGCGGTCTGCCCTGACCCCGCTCCCACCCAGCGTCCAGCAGCAGAGGGGCCGCATCCAGCGCGGGGCCAAAGTCCTTGTTTGTCCGCAGGCAGGCTGCGCACCAAGCAGATCGTTCGTGCACACAGGGACAGCCAGAGCCAGCTCCCCCTTCCCTGGGGCCTCCAACGCTCCCGGCGATGAAAGGCTGAAACAAAAAGCATTTGCAAGGCCAGGGCATCGGCATGGCGCGGGACAAGCACCCCCCCGCGCCAGGGGTACGCGGCCGGCCAAACACATCGACAGCAAAATAGATGAACAACAAAGCGCTGGTTTAATATCACGATGACTCAGCCACTGTGCGGGGAATACAGTGAAAACTTTGACTCCCAGCTCAGAGGGGCTTCATCCACAGCCCGCAAAGGGGAAACCAGGAGCCTCAGAGAGTCACAGACCCCAGTCCCACCAAAGGAAGGGACAGGGAGATCGATGCTGTGACCACACCATATGGGACAGGCAAGCTGTGAACCCAGGAGTTACTGCAAAATGCCTCACTCAAACACCTCCTCAGTAAGGGGAAGCGTACAGAGGTTACAGAACAGCCCTCTAATCATGACACATGAGGTATTAACACCTTCAACCGTCCACATCCCTGCTCAGCTCCACCTGTGAGCTGCAGCACCTGCAGGACCAGCTGCTTCCCCCTCAGCCTTGGGTCTCTGTCCCGAGAGGAATAATCGCTCTGCATCAGCGTGGCACCCTGGTGAGGGCAGGAGACTGGCTCAATTCTCAAGACAGGCAGTTTTCTTAGGACAAAACCCAGGGCACAGGGTTCAGACAGCTTCTCCAACCAGGTACTGACTCGCTCCAGCTCCAACCTTGGCTGGGATGCTGGAAAAATCAGTGAGACTCACAGGGCAAAAGCCCAAACACATGCCCGCCCCCCTTGGAAGGGGACATGTGACGGGGCTTTACAGGGGGACAGCGCTGGGAATATGCTTCCATCAGCTACCCAGCTTCCCTACGAACCAGCCGTGGCTGCTGCAGAGCTGGGACACGCCGAGATGAGCACATCAGGAGCTGTTTTAAACAAGGCCCTTAAGCCTCACACAGGACCCAGGCTTTGGGGCCTGTCGCCTTTATCCTGAAGAAAAAAACCTACTGCCTGGAAGTGAGCCCTCAGGCCCTCCTAGGGATAAAGCTGACCCACACAGGGGAGCCTCCGCTGCAGAAAGCCCACGGAGCCCGTCACGCTGGGTGTCTGATGCGGGAAGGCCGCTGTGGCTGGGCAGCGGACGCTCACCCACCGTCCCCGTCAGACACCCTTCGACCCGCCCGCGCGGCGCCTCCAGCTCATGCCCTCCCGGCAGGGCACGGCTCACGCTCCCCTGCAGCCCCACAGGCGCAGCCCAGGGGACAGCCCCAGGGCCTGCCGCCCTCCCTCCCTCCGCGCGGGCCTTCACCCTCCAGCGCAGCCGCTCCCAGCGACCTTCTCCTCCGAGTGCCCATCCCGGAGCGGGCCCGAAGCCGGCCCAGCGGCCCCCGGGCCCGGCCCAGCGCCCCCCGGGCCTACGCCCAGGCCCCTCACCGCCTGCGGCCTCGCTCGCCGGGGCCAGGCCTCGTCCCCGCGGGCCCCGGACTTGGGGGGAGGGGGGAGGGGAAGCTCCGGGCCTCGCACGGCACCACCCCACGCACGACCCCGGCGCCACGACCCCCGCCCCCCCCCCGCTCCGGCCACCCGTGGGCGGGGAAGGGTTGACGCGCAGCGCGCCGGTGACGTCACACCCTTCCAGAAGGTTCCCCCGGGGATCCCGCCGCTACCAAGGAGCGCCCGACCAATGAGAGCTCGCCGAGGGGGCGGTGCCGACTTGAACTGACCAATGAGAGACCCAGGGAGGGAGGCGGAGGGTGGAGGTGGGGCCCCGCCTGCTCCGCAGGGAGAGCCAATGAGCGCGGCGAGACGCGGTGACGGACAAGCCGCCGACCCAACGGGGCGGGGCGCGCGCGGGCGGGACTCCCCTGACGTGGCGGCCGGGGGGCGGGGGTGGGGGCGGGGGCGGCTCAGCGAGCGCGCGGCGCCCCGGGACAGCGCGAGCGGTGAGTGCCGGGGGCGGCGGCGACCCTGCCCCACTGCGCTGCCCCACACCGCCGCCCCACAGACACACCCCACCTCACCCCCCTCGGCGCCGGTCTCCTGGTGGGGACGGGGGCGCGGCCCCGCCGCCGCCTGCGGTGACAGGGTGTCCCCGTGGGGCTGGGTGGGGGTCAGGCCCCCTGCCCCGTGGGGTGACGTGGTCTCGCTGTGGGGCGGTCCCCTGCCCCGTGGGGTGACATAGTTGTCGCTGTGGGTCTGGGAGTCACTCCCTCTGCCCCATGGGGTGACATGGGGTCGATGTGGGTCTGGGGGGTGGTCCCCTGTGCCGTGGGGTGACATGGTGGGGCTGGGGCGTCAGGCCTGCTGCCCCATGGGGTGACGTGGTTGTCGCTATGGGTCTGGGAATCACTCCCTCTGCCCCATGGGGTGACAAGGTTGTCGCTGTGGGTCTGGGACTCACCCCTCTGCCCCATGGGGTGACATGGTTGTCGCTGTGGGTCTGGGGGAGGCTGGCTTCTGCCCGATAGGGTGTCCCTATGGGGCGGGGTGGGGGATGTCAGTCCCCCTGCCCTCTGGGGTGACAGGATTTTGCTGTGAAGCTTGAGGGGAGCCGACCCCTCTGCCCCTGGGGTGTCAGCATGCTGCTGTGGGGCAGGGAAGGGAGGCTAGCCCCTCTGCACCCATGGGGTGACAGACTGTCCCGATGTGGGGGTTAAATAAGCCCTTATGAAGGGACAGGGTGTCCCTGTGGGGCTGGCAGCATCGTCCCCTCTGCCCATGGGGTGACAGGGTTTCGCTGTGGGGCTGGGAAGGGAGGCTAGCCCCTCTGCCCCTTCGCGGGTGGGGAGCGGAGGCTGGCCCGTAGCCCCGCTGCCCCATGGGGTGACAGCACATCCCTGTGGGGCTGAATGCTGGGGAGGAAGGGGTTAATCCCCCTGCCCCACAATAGCGGCAGTGCAGCCAGGTGGGGCTGGGAGGAAGGGGTTAAACACGTCCCTCCGTGGGGCTGTGTTACATCCCTGTGGGGCTGGAGGGGGCTGTGAGGTGAGGGTTAACCCCCCTCTCCCCTCCCGATTTTGAGGGAATAACGTGCCCTGTAGGAGCTGTGCCGTGCGGCCAGGAAGGGGTTAACACCCCCGACCCCCGTTGGGGGTACCAGTGCATCCCAGTGGGGCTGAGCTGGGGTGAGGAGGTGCCAGCGAGGAAGGGGTTAAACCCTGTCCCCAGTCGAGGTGACAGTGTCCCCCGGGAGAGCTGGCGCCGGGGAGGAAAGGGTTAACCCGCCTTCCCCTTTGGGCAGACGGTGGGTCCCGTGGGGCTGGAGGGGTCACCCCTGTCAGGGGCCGGCACACCCCGCGTGGGGTGGGGGGTGAACCCATCCCCATGCAGGTGACAGCTCCTCGCTGAGCCCCTAAATAGGGCACCCCTAAATGGGGCACGGCCCGGGGGGGGGGGTCCGGGGGGTGACCCCCATCCCTCCGCCCGTGTGAGCGGCCTGCAAAGAGGGGGGACGCTGGGTGAGGGGGGGCCTGACCCTGTCCCCACGCCACTGTGAGCTCCCCAGTGGGGCTGGAAAGGGGGAGATGCTGGAAAGCGGGGCTGGAGGGGGGAGGGGGGCTTGACCCCGTCCCCACGCAGCACCCCGTGGGCGTGGAAGATGTGCGACCCTCTGGGGAGACACGGGGGGGGGGGGTGGGAGTCTTGACCCGAGCCCACGCGGGAGGCAGCATCAGCGGGGGCCGCGGCGGCACAGGCAGCGAGGGGAGGGTTAACCCCCTCCCCACGCAGGTGCCGGCACCCCAGTGGGGCTGTCGGTGGGGAGGGGGAGGCGGGCGGTGCGTGTGGGGGCCCGGGGAGGGGATGATTCATTGCGGGTAGTCATGACATTGCTGCCTGGTTGCCTGCGGCTGCCAACCGGCACGGGCACGCGTGGCTCTGCCTGCCCCGGCGCCTCGAGATTCCCGCCGGCTCCCTGACCGAACCCGGGATACGCTGCCATGCCGGCCATCCTGCTCTTCTGGAGCCGCGCCGAGAGGTACGCGCGCACCCCGGCATCCCCCGGCGCACCCACCGGACACCCCCCCGCAGCCCCGCCGGACGCAGCGGGCTGCCCGTTCCGTCCAACCGGGGTGGGACGCGGGAACCGCCGGGTGATGTCCCGGGAGGGACGCCCGGTTTCGGTGCGGAGCATCCCGAGAGGATGCTCTCCACGAGTGACGGACTTCGGGGTGGGGTGGGGGGACGGACGGACGGACGCGACGGCGCTGGGTTCCCTTGGCGCGCCCGAAGGTGACTTCTCAGAAGTAGGTTTTTGCGCCGCCGGGCTCTGACGCCGTCCCCGCGCTGCGATGGCCGGGGGTGGGGGGGGTCTCCGTTCGCTGGGTCGGACCCCCTTTCAGCTGGGGCAGCGGGGAGGGGGACGCAGGGACCCCCCGCGCATCCGAAGGAGGTGCAAATTGGTTAACGTGACTTTTTTTTTTTTTTTCCCTTCCCACCGCCGTCCTACTTTTCTCCCTCCCCGATTCGCCCGGCGGGTGCACAGCCCTGGGCGTCAGCGCAGTCGTTTCTGGGGAGGAGGGGAGGGGGGGGCTCCCGGCTTAGCTCCCCGACTCCTCGTTGTGGGGACGCGACGGTAACCGGGCGGCCGTGTGCGGTGCGGCGGCGGGGAGGGAGGACGCTGGAGCTGGCGGCACAAGCGCCTTAATCCGGCGGCTGAGTGAGGCAGCGTTGAGAAACCCATTAGAAGGAAAAATTAACGTCGGGGAGGTGGGGGGGAGTGACTCCGTTGAAGGGTGTCCCCCCCCGCCCGCCCCACACGCGGCTGGGAGCGCACAAAGGACGGCAGCCCCCCGGCAGCTCCACGTCGACGCCTGCTCGCTCGCTCGCCCGCCGCCGAAGCCCTTTGGGAGCTGTCCCGGGAGCGGAGGTCAGAGCCAACCGCCGGCTGCCGGCCTGGCGAGGAGCTGCCTTTTCGCAGCGCCGGAGCAGCCGGACGGGGAGGTTCGCCAACAAGAGCATCCCTCGGTGCCGGCATCCCCGACCGTCCCCGTCACCTCCGGACATCCCCCGGCTCGGTGCCTCCGGCCCGGGCACGCAGCACCTGCCGGCGCCTGCGGACAACCGCGATGTTTAAAATAAAACTAGAGCCTTTAAAAATGTCGGCTTGGACTCTGAATGTGTTCGTAAAGTTTCGGTAAGTGGGTTTCCGCCTCTCGACCTCGCGTCCTCGTTCAACCGCCGGTGCCCGTCCCCGGCGTCCCGCCGTGACCTGGCACCCCCAGATGGCCGGGGGTGGGGGAGGGGTGCGTGTGGAATAAATGAATAGATCCTCCCCGGTGCCGCTGCCGGGGTGGTTTTGTTCCCTTAGATGACTGCGGAGCGGAGGGATTATGTCAAGCGATCGCTATTCAGCTGGCGCGCTCATCCAGAGGTTGCGCGGGCTGATGTCATGTGCGGGGCCGGAACAAAGGTTTCGGGTTTTTATTTTATTTGCCTTTTTTCTGTGCGTTTGCGAAGGGAGGATGGAGGCTGGGCTGGCTGCGCGGGGACCTGGGGTGGTTCTCCCCCGAGGGGCCAAGCGGCCGCGGCGTGTCCGAAGGCCTCCGCGCGTTGGGAGGGCGATGCGGGAATGGCATCGCCTGACCGAAACCCGCCCTTCGGCACCTCCCCGCTCCCGAGGGGGTTAAATGGGAAGGCAGGAGAGGATGACTGAGCAGAAGGGGGAGAGGATCGGTGGCAAGGCGCAGCTGATCCCCGGGAGGTGGTGGGAGGGAGGGAAGGAGGGAGGGAGGCTCTGCGGGGACAGAGTCGTGTTGTACCGTCATCGCGCACGTGAACGTCGCCTCCGGAGCGTGCCGTGTCCCACCGGGTCACCCGCCGGCGGCTGGTCCTCACCAGCACGGTAAACCGCGGCGCGGGGATGCGTTTCCCTACAGGAATTTGCCCCCCTTCCCCGATCCCAGACAGAGGAAGGGGTCCCCGGCTGGGTGACCGCTCCTCGGGGGTCCAGATCTTGTGGAGGGCGACGGCGTTTTATCGGGACGGGACGTCTTTCCGTGGGAAGCGCCGTAGGGGTTTCCCCCTGGGCGAGGGGGTCCCGGTGTTGCCGTCAGTTTGGGCTGCGCGGGGGTCGGAGCCGGGTGCCGTGGTTCCCGAGGGGGGCACAGTTGAAGGTTTGCCACCTCCGTGTCTCTCAAGCCGGGGTGCGACGGGGTCATCTTCCGGGATGCGTGGTGTGCCCTCGCTGCTGGAGCGTCGGCATCATCCAGGCGGGCCAAATCCCGGCCCAAGTCCTGGTGCTGGTGACGGGGAGCCCCTGCTCCGCACCGGCGGCTGCCGTGGGGTGAGGAGGCGCTGGCGTGACCTTTGGCAGAGGGAGGAGGGTTGTCGGATTACCTCTCAGACCCCCTCACCCCCTCGGACCCCCTCACCCTTGCTTTACCCCAGGGTCGCCTGCAGCCCCCTGGCCCCGTGGGGAGGGCGGATGGGGCAGTGGAGGCAGGCGGGGGGTAGAGCAACCCCCAGCGCCTGCGTGGGCTGTTCGCCGGCGGCAGCTCCGCACGCGGGAGCCGGTACAGAAACGTGCTGGCATTCAGGAGCTGCCGGGAGACACTGCCAGATGCTCCTTACGCCCCCGGGGGACCTTCTCCCACCTCTTCTGTGCTCCCCCCCGGGCTGCCTCACGTGCCCGCCCGTGGCCCCATCTCCCCTCGCGGTGTCCTTCAGAGGCCTTGGGTGCCGTAGCCCTTCTCCCCACCCACAGCGCCGTGGGCTGGGGCAAAAATCCAGAGCAGAAGTCGGTGGTTTGAATTGAGGTGGCCCATTTCTGAGCCCCCTGAGCAGCTGCCGAGGGGTTGAGGCATGGCCCAAGGCAAACCGTGGATGCTTGGGATGGATGCCAGGGGCTCACTGCAGCCCTGCGATGTGCACCCGGGGGTGTCCGACCACCCTCCTCGGAGCTGCTGTGGTCAGGGGGATCCCTCCCGTGACCTCCACTGGAAACTTGTGGATAGAGTTTGGAGGGAACATCTGGTAACTTGTGTGACGGTGCAGGAAAGGTCTGAGGCTCACACCCCCGTGCCAAAATCCACCTGCCGGAGGGGCACGGTGGGCTGGGGCTGCCCAGTGGCGTTTGGAGTAGGGATGGAGTGAAACCTGGACTGCGGTGGGGGGCAGAACATGAGCAAGGGGGCGTAGCAGAGAGCAGCGGGTCTGCTGGGGCAGCACCTGGGGAGGAGCCGGGCCGGCAGCGAGTGCTGAGCTTGCTGGTGGGGCGCGGGCCAGGATCGGGGACGTGGGAGTTCGCTGTCGGAGAACCGAGGGTTGAAGGACAGTGGGAAGGGTCCTTGGAGGTGGGCAGGGGGGCTCACTCAGCCTCTGCCCAGAGGAGCTGCCCTCCTGACTGCTGCCTGGGTGTATGTGAGTCCAGCGGCGTGACTGGGGGATGAATTAATCGCCCGTCCTTTTCCTTCCTTGGGTCACGGCCACCCGTTTTTCCATGCCTTAGTAGGCATGGCCCCGGCCTCAGCCCCCGCACGATGGAGGGAGCGAGCCCTGGGTTCCTGGCTTACTGCGAGATGTGGTTGAAGGCTCTTGGGGAGTGCAAGTCAGGCTAGAAAGTGTTGGTTTTTTCCCTTTTTAACAAAAAAATAAAAAAGCCCTCCCACCATCGCAAGATGTTTCTGTCTAACGGCTTCGTTCTCTCTTCGCTAAATACAAATTACGGCTCTGACACGCCGGAGGCGCTTATCTCCAGCTGAATGCCAATTGCTTTCAGGAACAAAATGTTTGAAGTTCCTTTAAGGTGAAGGCGGCAGCGCGGTCCCTGCCGCCGCGCTCAGCCTCCAAAAACCTGCTGTCATCACCCCGACTCCCATCCCGGGTCCCCAGCTGGGAGAAAACCGGAGCCGGGGGGGACGGACACAGGCCAGCAGCTACATTTAGACATAGCTCAGCCCTCCTGGCTCGGCGCGGGGGGACGGGACGGGGACGCGGTCCTGGCCTGACGTTAGCAGTGGCGTGGCCCCTATAATAACGCCGTGCCCTGGCTCGGGCTCTCCTCTCCCTGTCAGCCTCGGAGATGAGTCTCCGTGTACCCGCCGTGGGGCTCTGGGGAGTAAAACCAGAGCCAGGGCACGTCCTGGCACCTGGGCTCTGACCGCCGGTGGGAAGCGTGGACTTGCGCCGGCTCTGGTGCTGCTGGCCGGTGGGACGCGGGGAGCACCGGCTCCGCGATAAGTGCGTGCTGGTCCCGTCCCCGGCTGCCCCAGTGCGATATTCGCCTTACTGAGAGCTGTCTTTCTGCTTTCAGGAATAAGTACTCGGCTCCCGGCAGCGTCGCCGTCATGGGGAAGGACTATTACAAGATTTTGGGCATCCAGTCTGGCGCCAACGAGGATGAAATTAAGAAAGCCTATCGGAAAATGGCCCTGAAGTATCACCCCGATAAGAACAAAGACCCCAACGCCGAGGAGAAGTTCAAGGAGATTGCGGAGGCTTACGATGTCCTGAGCGACCCCAAGAAACGAGCCGTTTACGACCAGTACGGGGAGGAAGGTAAGGGGATGAGCGCTGCCCGCTCGGAGGCAGGGGTGCGGGGTCCACATCATTTTTTATTGGTGAGGGAGCATTTTCACTTGGGGGTGTCCCCTTGGTTCATGCCTGCCCCCAAACAGGGCTGATAGCTGCAAAACTGGGGAGATTGAGGGCTCTGCCGATGCCAGAAGTCGCTTCCCGACCCGCTTCTCCCTGGGCTGCTCTGCTGGGGTCATACCTGGGGTAGTTCATTAGCAACCTTTTAATTAACCTGAATTTCCCAGCAGAGACGTATTGCTTTTGCCCACATTCCCACCTGCGTTTGGGCTCTGGTCCCGCTGCCCTCCCTGGTACAGGCTGACCCTACGGGATTCAAAGCTTTTCCCAATTTAAGTAATAGGTCCTTGTTTTGAAACCAAGCGGTTGCTGTTGTCTGGTGGTTGGCACGGAGGAGGAGGAGGAGGAGGAGGAGGAGGAGGAGGAGGAGGAGGAGGAGAGCCGCTCCGCAGGCAGCCTTATTAGTCGAAGATGGAAAAGCGCAACCCCATTCGAGGAGAGCGCCGAATAGCATCTGCATTAATCAGCCCAGGGCTTGGGCGCTTAAAAGAGCAGGAGGTCTGGCAGGAATGGGCTGCTGGGTGGAAGGGGCAGCCCCTCTCGAGGGGCCAGCGGGCAGGTGCATCCCCTAACGAGCCACCGGCAGAATTAACCAGTGGTGGGTTAATTCTCGACCCCGCTAGTTACGTCAGGGCTATGATGGATGCGCCAGGCACTGTGATTTGCCGCCCTGTAAAACGAGAAGAGGCTGTCTCAAGTGGGAAACCTTTCCCTGGAGGCACCTGAAATCAGACCCCGCTGGGGCTGGCGTCACGGGATTAAAGGTGAAACCTCCTGGCTGTACACTGTCAGGGCTGGGGGCGGCTCGCGGGGGATTTGACCCAATCCCCATCACCAAAGGCAGCCAAAATAAGAGCGAGTTAAGGAGGGAGAGAAGAGCAGCCCCCTCCTTGCCCCACCGGTGTCAGACCAGTCGTGACCCCTGCGCCTTTCATTTCCCGTCAGATGCCTTTCTTTTGGGGCAACATCCCTTGGGGATTGGCATTTCGAGGGGCTTCGGGGTCCCACGTGCTGCAGGGGTCAAGGGGAAGCGAAAGCCCCTCGACCCACCCAGAATGTTAACGTCCCCGAGCTTGCCCGCTCTGTCTTTGTCCCCCTCCTATCTCCTGCTGCAGGGGGCTGGCACGAGGGACAGCCCGTCAGAAATAGCCCTTCGCTCTCACTGTCCTGCCCTGAAAATAGTCCTTGAGCTAGGCTTGGCTTAACCCTTTCCAGCCCCTCCTGGTCAAAAATAGCCTTGCAGAGCCTGTGTGACCTCTTTGAGGGGGGCACTTGTCGTGTGCCTTGGCTGCCCAGGACTTTGGGCTCATCCCAGGGTCTGGAAGGGAAAGTTTCCATGGAAGTTGTTGCCAAGGGATCCAAACCTTGAGCTTGAAGAGCTTTTGAGATGGAGCTTGCTGGGTGTAGGGGCAGGACTGCGCGGCATGGGTTGAGGTGGTGCCTTCCTGGTCCACAGGTGGCTGGGCTGGAGGGGCTGACCCGCACCCCGGAAGGGCTGCCTGGAGCCAGGAGAGCCCACAGTCCCGCCTGGAAGGTGCGAACCCAGCATGGCATCCACCAGCGGGCAGCGTTCATGTCTCGTCTACCCCCTTCTCTTCCAGGTCTCAAAACAGGAGGTGGCTCTTCAGGTGGCTCAGGGAACACTTTCCACTACACCTTCCACGGAGACCCCCACGCCACCTTCGCGTCCTTCTTCGGAGGCTCCAACCCTTTCGACATCTTCTTCGCTAGCAGCCGCTCCCGGATGTTCAATGGCTTTGACCAGGAAGACATGGATATCGATGACGATGACGACCCTTTCAGTGCCTTCGGCCGGTTTGGCTTCAACGGCATCAACGGGGTTCACCGGCGGCACCAGGAGTCCCTGCACACGCGGAGGAAGGTCCAAGACCCGCCCGTCATCCATGAGCTCAAGGTGTCCCTGGAAGAGATCTACCACGGCTCTACCAAGAGGATGAAGATCACCCGCAGAAGGCTCAACGCTGATGGCCGGACCATGCGGACTGAGGACAAGATCCTAAACATTGTCATCAAACGGGGTTGGAAGGAGGGAACCAAAATCACGTTCCCCAAAGAAGGGGATGCCACCCCGGACAACATCCCCGCCGACATCGTCTTCATCCTCAAGGACAAGCCTCACTCGCACTTCAAGAGAGATGGGACGAACGTGGTCTACACGGCAAACATCAGTCTTAAAGAGGTGGGTGTGGGTGGGAAATCCCGCGGGGGTAGGCGACGCCGGGTCGCGGTACGCGGGGACGAGACGGGAGCCGGTCCTTGTCCTGCGCCGATGAGGAAGGAGCAGGTAGGTCGGGAGAGACGCGAGCAAAGACCTCAGCGGAGGGGAGCGCGGAGGCCGGCTCCTGCTCAGCTGGGGTGGCACACAGCCTCCCTGACGGCTGTCGGACACGGGTGCCGCGGTCCCTGCGGAACGCGCCTCGCTCCTTCAGCCAGTACAGGCGGTATTTACCCGTCTTCGCCCTTCGCTGTATGTCTTGTCCTCCTGTTTTAGCATGGGGCACTCACATGTGGAAGTGAGCCCAGATCCTCTGTAGGAACCAGGGAAAACCCCAGTTTGCTGGCATGAGTCCGGTCCCGGCTTGTTCTCGTGGCTGAGCCTGCGGTGGCTCGGTGACTGCCCGGGAGAGCGCCTCGAGCCTCTCCCCAGGGACAGAGAGCAGGGTCACGTGGAGAAAGGTGGTACCTCACCAAGCAACGCTTTAGCCGCTTTCCTTGGTTCCAGCTTTCCTAGATAAAGAGCCAGATAAACGAAATACTCAGGCAGCTAGCGAAGCCCAATGCATCCAGGCTGCCAGGTCACAGCAGGGCAGGGCGCTTCGGAGCCAGCAAGCTGTGCGAAGGTGGGAGAGAAGGCGGGGGGGTTACCCCCGTACAAGACGTGCCGCTCGCTGCCGCTGCTGTATAACTACCTTTTAATAAATCCCAGCTGGCAGCTGCATTTAACACTGACGTTTTTGGCAGCTGCCATTTGCCGTTCCTTTCAGACTGTAGACGCTGTCTGTCTTCTTAATGAGCTGATTTCCCCCCCCACCGAAGACAGATTTATGTTCTCAAATGCATTTAATAAGAATAAGCGCAATGGGCCAGACCTGAGGGAGGGAAACGTGAGCTCATTCGTGCGCCGGCGAGTCGGGAGGGCTTTGCGACCGCGCTGCGTCCCAGCTGGGGCTGTGCCTGGGGGCGCTGGGGGCGAGGGGCAGCCGCGGGGGTCCGGCAGAGCTGGGTGCCGCTGGAGCAAGCTTGGCTGCAGTTAACCTGCAGACTCAGGAGCTGAGTTTCCTTGGCCGGTGCAAAGTGAAGAGGTTTATTTCTGCAGGGGCTGGCTGCCTTGGCCACTCCAGAAATACTCGGGACAGGCTGCCTTATTTACGGAGCCGTGCGTGCCATATCTCAGATGTCTCCTCCGGTGCGCTCCCCTCTCCGTAAAATTAACCCCAAGCTGGCGGCGCTGAGGTTGGGACCACGTTAGCCCAAACTCACGCCCTGCCCAGGCTGGGGGGATTCTGGCCTGGAGCTGCCCTTTGAGCCGCGAGGGGAGAAGCCTGCTCCAGCCTCCCTCCCAGCGCTGTGGCAGCAGCAGGGCTATTCCTGGGCACCTGTGACCTCCGTAGCAAGGCGTGCTGGCCTTTGGTTCGCACGACACAGTCACAAAGTGGAAGATAGCTGGTTCTGGGCAAATTCCTTGTTTCTGTGCCGGATTATCTGGTCTCTGTCTTCCCACGCCGCAAACCCAACGTGCTTGGTGTCCGGAGGGAGCTGCCGGCCTGGCTGCCGCCCCCAGCCTGCTGCTCGCCGGGGCAGGGTGACACTCCGCTGCCTTTATCTTCCACTAGGAGAAGGACCTTAAGTGCTCTGGAGCATGGGCAGACGCCGAGAGCTCCCCAGCTCCGTACACCCCCGCCTCAGTGGGTGATGGAGCACAGCCTCTCCATCACCTGAGCTACGGCCACAGCCTCAGGCACTCTCCTTGTGCCCTTCCTCCGTATACATCTGCCTTTGCTATCCCAGGCTTCAGTCTTTGCCGCTGCCCGGAGAGAGCACAGCGCGTTGCCAGCAGGCAGAGCTGGCGGGCCGTGAGTGCTGTGACCGTCGCCCGGCTGTGCCAGAGACCCCTCACCAGCACCCTGCTCCCACAGGGAGCAAGGCACCTGCTGCTGGGGCTGGGGGCACTCAGGAGAGCATCTTCCCTCTCCTCCTCCATCCCACAGACCCCTCTGGAGAGCAGCCCGCGGAAACGACGCCCTCCCGACCCGCGTGTCCCGGCCCCCCTGGGTGCCACGTGACCCAGCCAGGGTGGCACAGGGTGTTTGCCGCCAAAACGGATACAGAAGCTGGAGGTGCACGAGGGCTTCCCCAGGAACTTGTGGGCTGCAGGGAAGCGTCCCTTCCTAAAATTACAGGCACTCGTCGCTGTGGGAGGCCGAGGGCAGGAGGAGCGACACCGCTCCGTCGGCAGCTGCCTCTCCCAGAGGCAGATCCTCGGGCAGCGCTGCTGGCAGGGGCTTGCACCCGCCCGGCTGCCTGCCTAACGCCTGCCCTCAGCGCATCCTTCACCTGGCATCACCTTCCCCGAAGCATCCCCGGTGGTGACGTCCCCCGCCCCGGCTTCGTGGCGAGCGGAGGAGGGCCCGGCGCTGACCCAGATACAGCTCTGCTCTCACAGCACGGTGCTCAGCTGTCAAACCCGCGGGGGTTTCATCCCTGGGGATAAACCGAGCCTCTTTCTAGGATGCGGGGCAGCTCCCGCGGTTACTGGTGTTGCTTCAGCAACTGGTTTCCCAAATGCCAGTGAAGATGAGCGAGAAGGAAAAACAGGGACATACGGCGGAGGAGCGATCGCCGCAGATTCTTGCATCTTGGCTCTAGGAAGGAAACACGAAGATCCCGTCTGCCTTGGCTGTTACCGCCTGCTCCTGCTCGCATCCTTCTGCTTGCCCCGTCCACACGCTCCCACGGGGAGTTTCTGTTCTCCTTCCCCTTTTGTGGCTGGAGGTGTCCCTTCCCTGGCGCACACGGACCTGCGCAGCCCTCCACGGCGCATGGCGGTGGGCATCGGCGAGCAGGATGGAGCTGGCGATGGGGCTGGCGATGGCCGTCATCCCTGGAGGAGACCCTTCCCAGGAGGGGACCCTGTGCACCAGGGCCGTGCAAGGGAACAGCCCCCTCCCTTTGCAGGGTGTTTTGGGGGGCACAGGAGCGCTGGGACCCTCAGGACCCAGCTTAGGGGGCCATGCCTGTGCCCTGGCAAATCCCCCCCATCTTCCAGAAGCATCGCTCCGCAGTCCTCTCCGTCAGCCCTTGCCAAAAGCCTGGAGACGATCCTGCCCACGTGTACGCCGGAGCTGTCTGAGTTATTTAAGGACACAAGGATTTTCTTGCTGCATTCCCGCGTCACATGGCCGGTTAATGCAGGCCGGCTTGCGGCTGCCGGCACCCACCACCCTAGCTGCTCCGGCTGATGCCGAGGGCTGGGGTACAACAGGGTGGCACCCCCAAAGCCGGCTCTCGGCTTTGCAATGGGGACCAGCCCCTCGGGACCCCGGCTTCCAGGAAAGCCGGGTGCCGTGCCGCGGCCGCGCTACCGTCCCACGCCGGCGTAACCTTTTGGGGGCTGTTTGTGGCGGACGGACGGGACGCAGGCTGTGCTATAGATAACCCAGAGCCAGGCCGAGCTGCCGGGCTCCGGAGAGTGACAGCTGATGGACCGCGGCGGCATCCGATGATCTCAGCTGGATTTTCGGCTGCCTGAGGCTGGGAAGGGACTAAATTTAGCCTGTCCTGTTGCTGTGAGTGGCCGGGCGCTTGCTGGTGGTGCCTCCTGGGGAGCCCGGGAGCGGGGTCCTCCCCCCTCCAGGAGTCTGGGGCACCCTTCTCCAGAGCTCCTGCAGCCCAGTTCGTGGTGGTTAGACCGGGCTGGCACCACCGGAGACCGGGGCCTGCAGCGGGAGCATCAGCCGGTGCTCTCGGGCCTCGCCTGGGCAGCGCTGGGCGGTTTAACCCGGGGAGCGGCCGCCGAGGGGGACGGGGCGTGGCGTCGGGATGCTTCGGGGTGTCAGCCCGTCTGACGGCATGTCCCCTCCTCTTCCCCGCAGGCCTTGTGCGGCTGCACCGTGAACATTCCCACCATCGACGGGCGCGTGATCCCGCTGCCCTGCAACGACATCATCAAGCCGGGGACAGTGAAGAGACTGCGCGGGGAGGGGCTGCCCTTCCCCAAGGCCCCCAGCCAGCGAGGAGACTTGATCGTGGAGTTCAAAATCCGCTTCCCGGACAGAATAGCTCCGCAGACGAGACAGATCCTCAAGCAACACCTCCCGTGCTCCTAGAGCCCGGGGACTCTCCTCCAAGCAGCAATACTCCAAACGCACGTGCAGCGGCACCTGGCCCGCACGGAGCAGAGGTGCCACAGCACTTTCAAATGCAAAAAAAAAAAAAACCAACCCTTACACACAGCTTTCCTTCCCCAGAAATCCCACCTGACCCACCGCCTTCCATCCCCTCCCCATCCATCCCCTCCCCATCCATCCCGTCCCCATCCATCCCTCGTGGCCTGTTTTCTCCTCCAGCAGCAGGGACCCCGCCAGGGCTCTCCCGGCTGCCCAGCTTTTGGATTTTATCCCCAGGGGTCCGGCTTTTCTGCCTCGCCCAAGCGGGCGGCGCGGGCCGTTGGCCCCGGGGAGGTGCGTCACGCGCTGGGGTTTTATGCCACCTGCTTTCCCAGGCCACTTTTCCCACAAGAGGCTGGACTCGTCGGGGTCCGGCGCAGTGTAAATAAGACTCTGCGGGATCTGGCGTTCCCGCTGTTAGTTTTCCTCTTCCCCTCTTTGACACTTGCTGCTGTTTGGGATCCCGGCTGTACCGTGGCGCCCATCACTCCCGCCCGCGGCGCCCCGTAGCCGGACCGTTTCTCACCTGGGACCACGGTACTTGAGTCCGACCGCGGTCCGCTGTCCTGTGCCAAGCCTACAACCCAACCTCGGCTGTGCCAAACGACGGAGCACATGGGGATCTTCCCTTCCATCCTCCTGCCCCTGCCTGGGGCCGTTCCCGTGCCTGTGGGCAGCACCTGCCTGCACCCGCTGCCCACAGAGCCCCAGTCAGCAGGAGGAGGGGGGAAAGGCCGGGGTGGAGCTTTCTTGTTCGGATGTGTTGAGTTTGCATTGCTGCTTTTTTTATTTTAAATACATATATTTAGAGCTCATTAGATGATTAACTCCGCAAGGGTTTTTTCTCTGCCCGTTTTGGGGTTCCTGGCGTGGTGCACCCTGATTTTTTGGGGATAGGGGTGGGGTGGGGGATTCAGCCACGCGAACACCAAGCCCCCGGCGCGGGGAGAGGGGGCGTAGCACAAGTCCGGGCGCAGCAGCGGAGCCGTGCGCGAGCAGAGCCGACGGGTTTCAGTGGGGAGCGAGAGGCGCGCGTGTCCGTTTTTCTGCCGGGACGGTTGGCTCAGGAGGCGTTTCTGGGCGCCGCGGTGGAGCCGGGAGGCGCACGAGGCGATCTGCTCGGTGGCTTCGTTTTCAAATGCTGTATTTTTTTAAAACCTTTGGATTTCCATCAGGAGACTTTTTATATTTCTTAACCTTTCTCGGCCCGCTCCGCCTCGTGCCAGTTTTCCGTTTGGTTTGCTTTACTTTCCCGGGAAAGGGCTCCTACGGAGCGTGCGGCGCCTTCGACCGGCCTTTGTACAGCTCCTCTTCCACCGCAGCACCCACCCAGAAAACCCCCTGCCAAAATACTCCCCTCGCCCCAGGAACCCCTTTTTCTTTTTTTTTAAAGAGAAAACACTGACTTGAAACGGGGGGGGGGGAGGGGGGGAGGCAGGGGGGGTCCTTTGGGGCACGGGATGCACGCGGGGCGTCCGCAGGGGCCAGGTGTGTGGCTGTGCAGCGTGCCGTGCGGGCGTACAGCGTGCCGTGCGGCGCGAGGAGGCCCGTTAGGCGCCACTTCGCCCGGTTCGGCTGGCGGGGGGCTGCCCCTCCGCGGGTCCCTCTGGAGCTGGACGCAGAGAAAGCCCCGGTGGACACCGCGAGCGAGAAGACAGGCCAGCGCGCAGACGCGAGCTGCTTGGTTTTTCTCGGTTTCAACGAGATCTGGATGTTTTATAGTGGGTTTTTTTGTAAGGTTTTTTTTCCTTTTTTTTTTTTTTTTTTTTTGTAATGTCAGTATTGAGAGGAAAAAAAAAAGAAATAAAGTATTTTAAAAAATACCCTTCCTCGGGACGTTGGGTTGTGCGCAGGCGGGTGGTGGGGACGGGGCTGTGCCGGGGTCACCCCTGCCACGGGGTGGACGGGGCGGGAAGGAGAAATTGGGGGCAGAGGGGGACGGATGTGTGGCCTGCTCGGGCACTAGCGGTGGCTGCTCGCCCCGTAAAGGGCTTCGGTTGTGCCAACCACACGGGCCGGGGTGCGGGTGGGGGACAGGTGTCCCCTCGGGGGTCCTGGTGGGCGACACGGCCAAGGAGGGGCCGCGGTGGTGGGGTGCTGCAGCTGGGGATGGGGCGAAGGGGCCTGGGGGGGATACTGGAGAGACGCCAGTGCCTGGCTCTTCCTGGTGGGGGGCTCCGGTTGCCGGGGGGGCTCCGGGGTGGGGCGGGCGGCAGCGGTGCAAGTAGCACCCAGGACGGTCCCACTGACACCTGGGAAGTTTTCCCCAGGGCTCTGGGGGAGCAGCACACGAGGCTGGCGGTGCGAGCGCAGCCCACGGTGGCAGTGCTGCGGTGGGGGGGCGGTGGGCAGAGGCTGCCAAGCCCCAGAGGGGGGCCAGGGCTCATTCCCCCCCCCCCCAAGGGGCCTGAAACCACCTGCAGCAGCTACGCTGAAGCCCACAGGGTTGGGTGCTGCAAATGGGCCAAACAGACCCAGGGTGGGGCGGGGGCAGAGGCAGCACAGACCCCCGGACACTGGGACTGATAGCGCTGCTGTGGGCCTTGAGGAGGGGCTGCTGTGGGGCAGGGACACGCAGTGAAGGGATGCCCGTGAGGTAGGGACACGTGTGGGGAGGGGATGTCACGGAGAAGGGACACACGTGGGGAGGGGATACCATGGGACAGGGATGTGTGTGGTGAGTAGATGCCATGGGGTAGGGACACACATGGGAAGGAGATGCCATGGAGTGGGAACACTCGTGGCGCAGGGATGCCGTGGGGCAGGAACACGCATGGGGAGGGGATGCCCATGGAGAAGGGACACGCGTGGGGAGGGGATGGCTGTGGGGCCGGGACACGCATGGGGAGGGGATGCCGTGGGTCAGGGATGTCCCTCTGGCGGGACAGGGGACCCGCCGCGCGCGGCCGCCGCCTGCCCCCTGCTGGCAGCAGCGCCCGGCCGGCCCGGGGGTGGGGGTCCGCAGGCGCTGCAAGTGCTGCCGTGGGGCCACCCTCGGCCCCCCGGCGGGTCTGCGCTGCGCGGGAGCAGGGAACGGGCGTGAGGGAGTGCAGCCCTCCCGCTGCGTGTGATTAGCACTTGTGATTAATTAGAAGGGGCAGGCGGAAGGGAGCGGGGCAGGACTCTCCAAACCCGGAGCCCTTCAGTGACTGACAGGCTGCCCAGAGCTGTGGGTGCCCCATTCCTGGAAGTGTCCAAGGCCAGGCTGGATGAGGCTTGGAGCAACCTGGTCTGGTGGAGGGTGTCCCTGTCCATGGCAGGGGGGGTGGAACTGGATGATCTTTAAGGTCCCTTCCAACCTAAACCCATTCCCTGCCAGAGCCAGGGACAGCTTTTGGGAGCCCTGGCAGGTCCGTTTCCCTCCCTGTCCCCAGCCGCCTCTCCCGGGCTGTCAGGGGTGAAGCACTGGGACACGGAAGAGGGAGAAGGGCAGGCAGAGAAGCAGCACGGGAGATCCAGGTGCCAGCTAACCCAAGAGGGCCGGTGTGGGCCAGGGGAGCCTCACCCCTCACAGCGATGGCCCCATGGCCCACGTCCCCACGGCAGCCCTGGCAGAGGTGCCTGGGGACGGGGCTGGCGCTGGCAGAGCTCTGAAGTGGGGCACAGCGCCTGAGCTGCCCCTCGCGGGGGGCTGCGCTATATGAACAGCATTCCCAATCCCCCTGCGCTTCTCCCCGCTCATCCACAGCCCCGTCCTCCTGCCACTCCGAGACTCCCCTCTCCTCTTAAATCTCGATGGAGACCCCCCACCATCTGCCAGGCTCTGGGGCAGCAGGCCCCACATGGCTCCTGCCCGAGGGGGTGTCCCCCCTTCGCAGCTCAGCCCCTCCTGCCACACAACCAGCGTCTCACCCCCTGCAGCCCCCCGGAGCCGACAGCCCCGCTCAGGCCGTGCCCAGCCCCCTGCCCCACTCCAGCCAGGACGGGACCCCCGGCTTCGCCCAGGTGAAAGGCAACCAAGGAGAGCAGCAGCACGTTCTCCCGTTCAGGGAAGGGCAGACACCCCAGGGAGCTGGAAGCGGTGGGAAGGGAGAACGGAGCACACCACCAGAGAACCCAGACCGGGGGAACACCAAGAGGATGCATGGAACTGCCAGGGTTCCCCTCTGCCCCCACAGCCGTGGGGTCACGCTGCACCCCACACCTCAGACGGCCCTGGTGCAGGGCCGGGACGGGGGCCGCGGGAGCCCTTGGCTGCTGTGGAGACCCCACAGCCGGGGAAGTGACACCAAGATTCCTGCTGCCGGGCTCTCAGCGGGTGCTCCAGGGCGGAGGGGAGACACTGCCGAAGGGGTTTCTTCCCGAGGAGCGCTCAGGCAGCACCCGACACGGCTCTCCACACGGCACCAGCACGGCACAAAGGAACGGCCGGGCCTGGCTAGAGTTTTGTGGGGGTTTTATTGTTTTTTTTTTTTAATTATTTTTGTGGGGTTTTTTTAATTTTTTTTAATACAGGCTAGCGTTGTACCCTTTGCTAAAGCTGCTGATTCTGCCACATAAACTAGAACAGAAATTTCTCAGAAATTAAGTAGGTTCCCCTCCGTGTGAATTCACCGCCTCCCAACCGAACACCGCTCCGGACCTGTGTCTGCAGAAAACATTCCCTGTACACAGTCTGACGTGCAGCTACGCTGTTCTGACTGAGGAATGAAGAAGCTGAGAGTCCACTGAACATTGGATTTTTCCCTGTACAACGTGGCCTGGGCTTGGAGTTTGGTCCACTGAGGACAGCGAGTTAACCGTAGAGATCGTCGTCGTTGTCTTCGCTGTAAACGTTGCCCCCGCTGCCGCCTCCCGTGCCTTGGCTGGGGCCGGCGCCGCCCTGGTTGCCCGACGGGAACCTGCGAAGCAGAAGGGCAGAGATGTCGTTCACGCAGCTCAGCACCATCCCCCCCCTCCAGGCCAACGCACGGGTGCCGGGTGGGACAGGGGTGACCCAGAGCCCAGCAGCAAGCTGTCCGGGCGCTCGGCGGGATGGGCTGAGCCACACCGAGCCACGCCGCCTTCCCCCAGCGCTACCTGAAGCTGCCAAAGCCACGGCTCTGCTGTAGAGTTTGTGCGAACATCTCGTATTTCCTGATGTCGTTGTCGCTGACGGAGCGGCGGGCGAAGCGCATGGCCTCCTCGAAGTGATCCCGGCGTATCTCAGGAACCGGGTCGTCCTCCTCCACCTCCTGCGGTGGGAGCGAGGGCCCAGGTGAGCAGCGTTCCCGAGCTACAGGGCCCGCCCTGCCCTCAGCCTCCCACCAGGCCAGGATGCTCCAATGCCCGCCATGGCCGGGGCAGGAGGGGGATGCTGAGGCAGACCCCGGGTCAGGGCTGCAGCGGGGGCCTCACAAGCGACGCTGATCACGGCTCCAGCTCCACGCTCTGTGCCAGAGCCCACTTGTCCCCATCCGAGGATCAGGGATGAACACGTGCTGCCCGCCTCCCCAGCAGGGAAAGCTCGGAGCGCCCCACTCACCATGGCGGAAGGGTTGGTCTGCCTCTCGCGTTCTCGCCTGATCTCGCTCTCGATGGACTCGCGGATGGCCAGTTTGCAGGCACGCTGGCAAATCTCTGTCAGATCAGCTCCCGAAAAGCCATTGGTCATCTTGGCTAGGAAGTCCAGGTCCACATCCTAGGGAAAAACCCAAAACGAGAGGTTTCTCTTTAACACCTTGCACCCTCGGATGACAGAGGTGTCTTCAGGTGCCACGGTGTCAAGGTGCTGCCTTAGCTCCAGCCCATTTTGAAAGCCGCACACCCACCAAGAAGCTGTGGATTGGCTCTAAATGCCTCAGCACTTGTGGATTCAGAGTATGATTTGCTCAGCTCTCAGCATGATGAGTGAAACTGTCACCCGACATCCATTTTTCTCTGATTAACCATCAGCTCCATAGGTCTGTTGTCCCCAGGCAAAGCACACGGCTCTTGCCTATGATAAGGGTTCAGTGACAATTAAGTGCAGTGGATCCTCTTCACTTTCCATTTCCCACTCCTGTGTTCTGCACTGACTTTCCATCCAGAGGACAAGAATCTTTTCCTTCCTGCCATAACAGACTTTCCCGTTCCCACTCCATGCGTGGAACTCCGCTGCGTTAACAGACCTGCTGTGCTTACGCACCAACACCAAGCTCTGGTGACACCCAGCCTCAGAGCCCCTACACCTCTACGTCTCCCTCCCTCAGGGCCTGAAGGATTCCCAGCTCCGTACCACGTGGAGCAGTTACAGGCCTTCTGCTCTGTCCCCAGCTCGTGAGGAGGACATGGAGCACACGGCAAACCCAAGCTGGATGCAGACAGGGCGCAGATCCTACCTTGGCAACTGGCGATTTCCTCAGGTTGGCCTTAAGAATGGCGACCCGGGACTTTTCATCGGGCAGGGGGATGTAGATGAGCTGATCCAGGCGGCCGGGGCGCAAGATGGCCGGGTCGATGATGTCCGGCCTGTTGGTGGCACCAATGATGAAGACGTTCTTCTTGGTGGACATGCCGTCCATCTCCGTCAGGATCTGGTTGATGACGCGGTCTGCGGCACCGCCACCGTCGCCGATATTCCCACCTCGAGCCTTTGCAATGGAGTCCAGCTCATCGAAGAAGAGCACACAAGGGGCCGCTTGGCGCGCCTGCAGAAAGCGAAGGGGCACAATTACTCAGTGTCAATCGCACCCGGCGAGGAGCACGCCGACTTCGCGCTAAGCCTGCCCTTAAAGCAGCTCAGGAGCACCGGTGCTGCCACTGCAACGTGAGCCTGGAGGCGCTGCCCCTCAACAGCCTCCTGACACACAAACCCTCGTCTGGACTCTCCTGAGCAAGTGGCTCTTTCCCCAGAGCTGGGAGGACTGGGAACCAGAGGGGTGGTGGCTAGAGGGAAAGCTGGAGCCAATTCATCTGGACCAGAATTCTCTGGGCAAGATCTGGGGACATCAACTGGTTATTGTGGCACTCAAGTATCAGTAGGAGAGATCTATCCAATGGAAGGGGGAAATCCAATCACTGCCTTGGGCTTTACCTAGGGAAAAGGGAGCCACGTCTTTCTTGGAGGCGTGCGGTGAGAGGATGACAGACCACAGGCACGAATGGCTGCACAGGCAATTCCAGTTCGAAATAAGGCAAATAGGACCCTCCCGGTGCGAGCGCTCACGACAGCACAGGCCCAGGGGGCTCAGGCACTCTCCACCCTCAGCACACGTTCAGAACAAGGCCCTGAGCAATCCCACCGAATTCCAGAGTCACCTCCCTGCTCTGAACAAACCAGATGGCCCCTGAGGTTCCCTCCCAACCCAGATGTTTCTCTCTCACCCTCCTTTGCTCTTTCAGCACCTTCCCTGACCACAAGAGCGAGGATTCCTGGGATAATCCACACAGATGCCTTCTGGGACAGGAGGCTGCACTGCCCGTGGGGCACCTGGGCAGGAGGAGCGAGCTCCTTTCTAAGCGATGTATATCCCAAGTCAAGAACCCATGGAAATCTGTGGATGGTGACAGCTAACGAGGTGAGTTTGCAGGGATGAGGAGGATATCTATGGACACACTAATGCCCGACTCCCTGCCAAGGCGCCGTGGCACAGAGAAAAGAGTTCAGTATCTGTGCTGCCGAAGAGGAAAGCAGCCCCTGCCCTCAGTGCCAAGTGGGGAAAACACAAAAGGCACAAACAAGAACCAGGGCAAGTGGACAGGCGCAGCGGAGAGACGCTGTGGGGGTACGCGAGCACGAAGGCAGCACAGGCAGCTGGAGAAACACTCACCTTGTCAAAGATCTCGCGCACATTGGCTTCAGACTCGCCAAACCACATGGTGAGCAATTCCGGACCCTTGATGGAAATGAAGTTTGCCTGGCATTCGTTGGCAATGGCTTTGGCCAGCAGCGTCTTACCACAACCGGGCGGCCCGTAGAACAGAACCCCTTTCGACGGGGTCATGCCAAATTTGAGGAACTTGTCTGGGTGCTCCACAGGATACTGAGGGAGAACAAAACCAACACCTCTTGCGATGAGCCAGCACAGGCCTGCACCATGGAATCACAGAATGGTTGGGGTGGGAAGCAACCTTCAGAGATCATTTACTCCAACCCCTCTGCCGCAGGCAGGGATGTCTTTTCCTACAGTTTTGTTTCTCCTCCTACTGGAAACACTACCTGAGATTTCTGGTGGGTTACACACGAGATCCTGCCTGCACAGTGCCGTGGGAGTTTTTACACGGACACTGGTTTGAGAAGCACCATGGATAAACTGTAAAGCTGCCTTACACGACCTATTTACCTCTAAGAACCAGTCTAGGCAGTTTTCCAGCACACCTAACCCCAACTTCCCTCTGCCCTGCAGAAGCAAAAGGGAACAGCTCATTATCTAACCTGTTCGCTCTGCCCTCCAGAGACAGGCAAGGTGTCTGATGTGAGCAGTTCCCCTCAGCAACGAGGTCAGAGACAGGTGATGATTTTAACATCACAAAATTAGACTGAAAATTAGATTATTTTATCCACAGACAGGATGTTTCTACAGTGCCAACAGAAAGCAGGAGCGTGTCAAACCCAAACCATCTCAAGGCAGCCACCACCAAGACTTCTCACAGGCCACTCAGGACTTTTTGTCCTAGCCTCTCCCTATGTAGAAGGCTTTATGATTACGTCCCTACGCTAATCTCGGTGGGAAGCCCTTCGGAGGCTCTCTGTATGACAGTCTTCATCCCCTTTCTGGCCCATAAAACCTACGCATGTTCTCAGTAGTGGTCCTACTGCTGGTCTCCACTTGCAAGAGGCGGAGCTGCCACTGTTTCTGCACACAGCACAACACCCACCCAAGACGACACTGCAGACTCGGCTGAGGAAAGCCTGACGCTGCTTCCCAGCACCTTCCCTCCAAGTTCAAGCAAGATGGAACAGCATGGTATTTTTAGTCCACTGCTAGCAAACAACCCAAAAACCTCTGCATTTACCCTGTTCACAGCCCGAACGGGAATCTGAAGAAGTTGTGGATTTTATTAGTCATTATTTTTCATACTGACTAGGCAAAAATCTGTTGGAAGCCCTTACCTGTACAAGCTCCTGGAGTTCTCTCTTTACATCTTCTAGACCACCAATATCTTCCCAGGTCACTTGTGGCACCTCCACCACAGTCTCCCGAAGAGCTGAGGGGTTGCTCTGGCTCAGAGCCCACTGTCGTTAGAAGAAACGGCGTCATGAGAATCCTAACACATTATGTTCACTTGCTCCAGACAAGCAATCAGGCATTGCACCCAAAAGAAAGAAGGGCACTCCTGCATTACCCTGAAGTCATCCATCGTCACAGCCAGGGAGTTCATCACTTCAGCATCGATGGTTTCATCTTCCAGGTCGATGAGATCCATCTTCTTTCTGATAGCCTGAAGAGCAGCTTCTGAGCAAAGAGCAGCCAAGTCAGCACCAACATGGCCGTGGGTCTCGTTCGCCACCTGAAAGCAGAGCACTGACTATGACTCACAGGGATACAAGGGCAACGCAGGCTCTGGTCGAGCTGCAGCAAAGCTCCGGAGGACAGGACGTCAGTGCTCTGCGGCGCGTTCGAGACAAGTGCTGCCACGAATTTAACAGAGACACTGCTGTTACACCTCCTGCTTGAGATCAGTTCAGGTGGTGTGCAGAAAGAGGGCTGCAGTTCCCCATTCAGGACAGAGATTAGAGGAACCACCCAGTTACACGTGGCAACCAGCGTCACCGCCACGCTCGCCCAGCTCTGTGTGAGCTGTTTCAGGCAGGCAGGCACGCTTTACTTTTGAAGAGAATGCCACAGCAAACAAACGCCGGAGGACAGTGGCAAGGCACTTCCAGACCGGTCTGATGCACATTTGTTTTGCTCAGCCATGCTGTTCTTAATGAGCAAGTGGGGGGTTTTTGGTCACTGGTCAGAAGGAAGCCCAGAGATCACACACTCGCTCCGTTTCCTCCTGTCCTAGATGAGCACCATTCATCTGATCAGGCCTTAACAACTCTCCCATTACAAAACACAGCATTGGGAATGTCCATCTGCAGAAACAAGCTCTCCTGATGGAGTGTTACTCACCTGTTCCAGATCCACATCATCAGCCAGCTTCATATTTTTTGTGTGGATCTGCAGGATCTCGAGGCGCCCGGTGGCGTCTGGGATACCGATATCTACCTCCCTGTCAAAACGACCTGTGGAATACAAAACATAACGTTGAGCTGCTGATTCTGCGAACCAGAGGAGCTGCAGTCTTCCTCTGACCGGACAACACGATGACAAGCCACAAACGCACAGCTTCAGAAAATGCGAGAGCTTCGGGTTTCTCTGCAGCATCCACCAGCGCAGCAGCAGAGTCAGAGCAGAGGAGGAAGGGCTTCAGCTGCTTAGGGAAAGTGAGGCTACTGCATGAACCAGAGTTCAAGACTATATAGCACAGAGGACTGCTGCTTCAGTAACTTCTTCGGTGCCTCATTCATAGGAAAATAGGCGTCCCTGAACCCACATACCACGACTCATTTTTACTTCTACCTTTGTGCCCTCAGCACAAGAGTCTGCAAATACCGTGAAATTTAATTTTTCACAGCTTTCACAGCAGCACCAAGTGGTGAAAAACATTAATTGTGCCAGTATTCGCAGAGGCAAGAAACCCAAGTATTACTGCAGTATTAACTGAAATACCGACCATTTGCCCCTAGCCATAGCTGTGCATTCAAAATCCTCACTACACATTTAAGAGGCCATTTCCCCCTGCACAATTGACTTGTTTGCTCTTATAGACTTTGCCAGCTGGTCATACACCAGGCATTCGTTTACTCTGCAGTTTCAAAAAACCCAAATCTCGGAAACTACTGCACTTCTCAACAATGAAAGAAAGAGAAGCAGAACCACAGAATGGTTTGGGCTGGAAGGGACCTTAAAGACCATCCAGTTCCAGCCCCCCTGCCATGGGCAGGGACACCCTCCACTAGACCAGGTTGCTCACAGCCTCATCCAGCCTGGCCTTGGACACTTCCAGGGATGGGGCATCCACAGCTTCCCTGGGAAACCTGTTCCAGACAATTCAGAACCTTCTGCAATTTAAGGCATGAACATCCCCTTGAGCATTTACTCCTTCACTATGTCCTGAAATAGCTTCACCTAATAGAGGTTAGCACACTTTTCCACTTCAAAGGATTTTTTTCTATTTCTCTAAGTTCTAACCTAGTATGGCATAGAAAATAACGCCAAAGGCTGGAAGCCTAGAAATTAATTTCAAAGAAGCATACGGAGACACATCAATAGTTTATGGAACACACAGATGATGTTTGGCATTCATTTCTGCTCAATCCTTCCACGGCACCTAAAGCACAGCCTGTAACAAAGCACGCGATACACAAAAGAGAGTGCAGTCGTGGTTACCAAACCGCCTGAGTGCTGGGTCAATGCTGTTAGGTCTGTTGGTAGCTGCCATAACGATCACATGCGCCCTCTGTTTCAGCCCGTCCATCAGAGTCAACAGCTGAGACACTATGCGACGTTCCACCTCTCCATGTGTCTGTGGAGAAGAGAAAGCAGTGGTTAGACCCAAAGCTCTACAGTACAGGAGCTAGGAACTGCATCAGAGCAGACAGACGCTGTTAGGAAACGTTGTGAGCTAGACCTGATTCTTCTCATGTCCCACTGACATCAGGCATTAAGCTAAATACTGCTTCACTCTCTAGTCAAAGGCAGCGACTGACGCCAGCTGCTACCAAAAAGGATGTACCTCTACCTTCTACAGCCTCTCCTTACCTTCTCCCTCTTAGGAGCGATGGCATCCAGTTCATCAATGAAGATGATGGCAGGAGCGTTCTTCTCTGCTTCTTCAAAGGCCTTCCTCAGGTTGCTCTCAGACTCCCCAGCCAGCTTGCTCATGATCTCAGGACCTAAAGAAGACCGGCATGGTGACACCCAGAAGAGAGGCAGCTAGCCCCAGGGCACGCTGCTTCATTTTTCTAGTACGATGTTCGCATGGGAGAATCTGTATTTCAAGCCAAAGCAAATACTATCAACCAAATTCACTAAACCTGCAGCTGAAGAGGCAGGAACAGTGTGCAAAGTGACCTTCTGCCGTTAACCCGGTGTTTCCAGCTTACTCTAACAGAATGCAGCGCTAGTTGATGAGGTACCTTTAGCTACCTCTTTCCCTACCCTATTTCACACTTGGCGAGCTCCTCTGTAATGTGCCACCACACACTGTTAATGCCAGTCCTCGCTTGCAAGAGAAGCGATCGAATTATACGGTGACAAATTATCAGGGCAGGGAAGGAAAAAGCTGGAAGACACAGGACCTGCCTTTGGCTTACATTACACAGGTATGCATTTACCTCCGTAAGATCCTAGGAATGAGTGTAGAAAACCCCAACAAAACAGAACCAACAACACCCCCAAAAACCAAGCCCACATCTCCTCTCAAAGAACAGATTAAAAAAATAAATGTGTAAGCACACCAAATCCCAGACAGAAGGGCAGCATTCCCCTGAGATCTCCCGCGGCTGGCCAACACTGGCGCAGGCTTACAGATTTATTCTGTTTTTACAGATTTTTCCATCGTGCCGATGGGAGGGGTAACAAAGAGAAAACGCGCTTCCAAAAGATCCAAGAAAAAGAAACCTGACCCTCAGGAGTGCAAAGCTGCTAGCTGACTGCAGCATGCCAGCTGCAGAGCTACTGGTGTGGGCAGGTACTAGGAGTGTTCCATCCCAGTAACTCACCAGTCCATACCAGCTCTGTCTACACCACCTGCAGCCCCTGGCTTGGGACCGGCAGTCAGAGCACGCATCGCTAGCTCTGACAGTGTTATTTTTATTATGCAACAGAAGTACAAGAGTCTCAAGGAACGGCTGGCTCATTAGCATTCAGCAACGGCTTCCACACGCTTTAGAAAGTGTACGACAAGGGTGACATATGGTTAAAACCAGCCCATTTACATCTTCAGATACAAAGAAAGTCACTTCCCTACTGCTGGTCAGTGCTACGCTGTGCTATATACCCCTTTGCGACCACCTTCACGGGCTTATGCGACTGGAATCAGAAAAGCAAAGCAGCACTGCTCAAGTACCAATGTTCAGCTATTCCAGCACTGACTGTAAAACGGGACAGGAAAGCCGCGAGGAAAATTCAGAACCTGGTTCTTGCTGGACATGAGCCAGCAACCAATTCAACTGCTACAGGTGAGAGTTATCGATAGGAGGCTCTGTCACCCGCAGCTAGGTCCCAAGGTACTCATTACAGCTTTCAGGGGAGTTCCTCCCAATTAATGCTACGTGAAACAGAACAGGGCTTGTGGTTTACTGGAGTAGAAAGAAATCCACAGCAGACCAGCTTCTAATCTGAATGGAACATGCTGGCAGCAACAGAAACAGGTGTCCTGCACCCATATACTTTGATAATTTCACCACTTCACTCCCATCCCTGCCCTCACCAAGGTAAGCCGGACAGAAAGCTGCCCTCCAACCACCCTGCTACCACACAATCCAGCTGCAGGGAAGTACCACCACAAATGCTTCCACACAAACAGCCTCCAGCTGTCCCCAGAGGCACACTTGAAAGAGGCAAGGAAGGATGTCAGGGAGACAACACAGCTCTACAAGACCCATCGACGCCGTTCCTTATCACGCAACGGGTGGCTGAGCACAAGCAGAGCAGGGGCCAACGCAGCCACAGGACTTACCGTTGATCAGAAAGAAAAAAGCCCCAGTTTCGTTGGCCACCGCTCGGGCAATCAGTGTTTTGCCAGTGCCAGGAGGACCATAGAGCAGGATCCCACGCGGAGGCTGAGGACAAAGGAAAGGGACTTAGATGGCGAGCTGGAATCTGAATTCCTAAGTAGCTGCACAGTGAAACTGTAATCTTTTGATAAACCCAGTCCGAAATTGTGATGCAAACCCATGCAACAGCTGCCATCCTAGCACTGCTATCAACACCCTTACTACTTTGCATGACACACAAACAAAAACCTTGCCAGTAACTGACAGCGCTGACTCAAAGCATCGCTCTGCTTTACAAGTTGCCAGTACTTTAATCTGCACCCAGAACATGTAAGGAAATACTTCCCTAGCACCGGCATTAAAAAGCCCACCACAAATTAGCTTTTTGGCACCCTCCAATGCCTCGTATATGTCTGAGATCAAGGGTTACCTGTGAGGGCAAGCCCAATGGTCCAGCCCGTGCCCCGGGCTTACCTTCACCCCAATGGCCTTGAAGAGCGCGGGGTGTCGGAGGGGAAGTTCCACCATCTCTTTGATTTGAGCCAGCTGCTTCCGGCAGCCACCAATGTCATCATAGCCCACTTCATTCAGTGACTCCTCTTCATCCTATCCGGAAGGAAATACATCAGACATTTGACTGAAAACAATAGTTCAACAACTCCTCCCAGTCTACAGAACCCAAGAATCCAGGTTTTTGCTCATAGCCATTTCTTTGCTGTCTTGAGATTATCACTTTTAAGTCTTCCTGGTGTCTTCTACAACAGTTTCTTAGCTACACTGTCCCAGACATACGAAGGACATTGCCTGCCTGTACCTAGACCTCACTGAGCCCAATCCTCTTGAATGACACCCTCTGCTGCCAGGTTCCCTGCAGACTCCAGTGCAAAACGAGCTCTGGACCCTCTGATGTGGCTCACACAGCCAGACACAGACAATGAAGCTCAGCATAAAACATAGCACTTAGAGTTTAAGGATTGTCTCTAACCTCATGACATACCCCAGCTATGATACAGTTCTCAGTTGTGAGTGCTGTCTTCTGGGATTGACAGAGAATGTTAAAATCCAGACATGAGGATAAGATCAACTGTAACCAGCTCTTCCAGCACAGCTCTACAGCATCCCTTCATCTGTCTGTCCCAATCTCCACTGCCCTTAGATGTCACAGGATGGTTTAGGTTGGAAGGGACCTTAAAGATCATCCAGTCCCAACCCCCCTGCCATGGGCAGGGACACCCTCCACTAGACCAGGTTGCTCACAGCCTCACCCAGCCTGGCCTTGGACACTTCCAGGGAGGGGGCACCCACAGCTTCTCTGGGCAACCTGTCCCAGTGCCTCACCACCCTCTCCATGAAGAATTTCTTCCTTGCATCTAATCTAAATCTCCCCGCTTTCAATTTAAACCCGTTACCCCTTGTCCTGTCACTACAGGCCCTTGTAAAAAGCCAGCCCCCCAGCTTTCCTGTAGCCCCCTCAGGTACTGGGGGGGCTGTGACACCAGGCCACACTACAATAATGCCACAGCCTGGGCTCTCGGAGGGTCTCAGTCCAAGCCCCACAAACAGGAACTACTATTTCAAGCAGGTCACTCGGTGTCTGGCTGTGTCAGGCACTGAAGGGCTCCACATCCGAAGATACCTGTCCTCTCCAGGCCCTGCTCCAGGGTTGGGGGAAACCTTTTTCCACAGATGTCCCAGGAATTTCCCTTGACCCAGCTTATGCCACTCCAGTCCTGTCCCTGGGCACAGCTCTCAGAAAAGCCAGTTCCGTTCCCATCAGGCAGCTGCCAGCAAGGCTGCCCCTTCACCTCCCCTTCTGGCTGCATCAACCCACTCTCCCAGCCCCTCCTCAGTCATTCCGACCTCCAGCTGCTCATCATTTTGGTGTCCGCAGCTCAACTCGCTCCTAAATGTCTCTGCTGTGCCCTGAAAAGCCCAGACTGGACACGCCTGATGCAGTCTCACACAGAGATGTTTTTTTCAGAAGGCAGCTCACCACAAAGCAGCACTTTCCCTGATTTGCAGGTAGTAAAAAGGCACTTTATAACGTACGGATCACCTTAGCTCATTTCTGAGATTCCCTACTCTAACAGCAAGGTGGCCAAGACCTGACAGACAAGCCACGCAGGCTGCCTCAAGCCTGGGACGCTCAAGGCTACCTACTGTAAGGGACTGGGGCAGCAGACAATAACTGGAAAAAAAAATCTTGGGCTTTTAAATTTCTCACTGAAAACACAGTAATTACACTTTTTTTTCACGATACGAAATTTAGCAACACTGTAAGTCCTGCCTGCTATGGATCAAGGAACTTTAGAATTAAAAGATGCACCCAGTTCCCTCAGGATACATCTGGAAGCAGATGCAAAACCAGCTGCTGCCAAAGAACAGCATCTCATCAGCAAACCTACGCACTGGTGCCATCCCAGCGTACGCCGAGGGACATGTCTCTGACTACCTTCAGCAGCAGCTCATGTCCTGAAAATGAAGTTCCTGACCCTTACATTCAACACACAAAATGCCAAAACAGGAACTGTAAAGGCTGCTGCTCTCATGGGCTGTCACAGAAACGAGATTTCGGTCAGAGGGGATTCCACGTGGCAGGATTCTGCTCACCTCTCGTTTGATGGGTTCTCCTTCGCAATGGATCACTGTGTCCGGGGCCACTATGCAGTACGGACTTGGGTCTGTCTCTACCACTTTGAACTCCACCGCACGCATTCCTCCACGCACCAAGAAGATGTCACCTGTAAAACCCCGCATTTCAGTAGCCTGTGGCAACCAGGGTCTGCAACCTCTGACCCTTGAACAGTCCCAGAGGACAAGGCAGTGGGTTGCACAGGCATACACTGCTGGCATTAACACTGCTCCACGTTTTTAACTCCAGAGCTGCATGTGCAGTGACCACCCCAGCACCATTTAGATCCTCAGCAGTTAAAGCTCTCAAATTTCATCCAGAAATGAACAGCACGCAGACCAGCAAACAACAGAAAACACTACTCTGCCTGAACACAAAGGCAAGGAATCACATTTCTTTTCCATTCAGTTTCAATTTAACATTTCTAAAACAGGCAAATAGCCCTAACTTAATAAAAAATCATTTTGAAGTTACTGTAACTAGTTGTTACTAGTTACAACCTGTTGTCTCCCAAGGCAGAATAATATGTAACACTGCACTATTTCTCCTGGCTACACTGGGCGACAGAAGCTGGACAACTTCAACTTGTGTTTATACTGTATTAGGACACACTTGTTCCAGCAGAAGTGCTACCAGCACAACTCTAAATGTGCACTTGTTTTTCTAAGGTCTCTACCAGTTATTAATTAGAATACTTTGAAGAAGAGAATTTAGTCAGGTTCCCAGCTGGTACATCCAACCAACTGATTAATGTGGCCAACTCCCCGATTCCATCAAGTGGTGGCAACTTAGTTTAATGAGATTTTCTCCTGCACTCTACCCCAGCCTTTTCTGGTGCTCTCCCACCTTACACAGCAAAAACACGCAGGAGAGCTATGCAGCTGCTCTGCCAGCCAGCAGCAGGTATTACCATATCTTATGAAGATTAGAGAAAAATTAAATCAGCATCAGCAAAATCCTACTCTACAGATGTTGGTCTGCTGCTTCACGGAGATCTGTACAAGGTTCTAGACACTCAGTCCCAGGACTAGCTCACGCTCGCTGCCGTCAGAACTTCAGTAACAGGTATCATTACCTTTCCTGATGGGTCTGTACGCTTCCAGGAAGTACGGCTTGAGATAGACCTCAAAGAGATTGCCCGTGATCCCTTCTACCGTGTCATCAATTGGCAGCACATGGATACGTTTGCCATATTTCACATCTGGACAAGGCTGGATGCTGCAACAGAAGAAGACTCCAGCTAGCCACGTCATGCTGGATGCACAACCCAAAGGCAGTGGCATCCTTTCCCAGGCCAGTACCAATGCCAGAAAGGACCGTCCCAAAGCCTTGGTGAGACTTCCCACCTGCACAAGAACACTTCAACACTGACAAGGCAAAAATCATGCCGGTCAAGAGCTAGTCTTCACAACACACGTCTTCCTTCACTCCCCTCAGCCCCATCCAAGATCGCCATGGAGTTTCATACCTTCTTCCCACTCCCTGCTCTTCCGTAGGCCCCCTCACCATCCCCAAGGCACATTCACAAGTTACTAATGAAGCCTGAAGACCTGTGAGAGTCACGACCTAACTTGTGTTTCAACAAGGAGCTACTGCTGAAGCAGCTGCAAGGGAAAGGGCGCTGGGGAAAGCTCTTTTTTCCTTCATTTCTCTCTCATAATCTCCTCCAGAGACCAGGCCCCTGGCGCTGATAACCCTGATTCTGAGCAAAGGTTCTCACCATACCAGCCAGGGGTAACCTGTTGCAGCCAGGTGTCTGTCAGTCCCACTCTCTGGAGGCTGACATTGAAATTTAAGTCCTAAGGCTCCTTCCCCAACTTCAAATAAACGTTTCAGTTACCGCTTTGCAGTGTAGGCCAACAGCCTGCTGCAGTGACAGCTCAGAGTATCAAGCTGTGGCAGAAAGCTCCAACTGGCTTTGCCGGCCAAGAAAAGCCTACGTGGGACTGCAGCTGAGCAGGCGACTTTTCCTACACAGCTTTGCTCAAGACTAGAGCACTTTCACCACAGGCTTTACAGAGAAGATACAGCAGAAGGGTAAAGGAAAAGACAGACTGCCCCAGAAGGAAAACAAACCACACGCAAGAAGCACTTAGTGTTTGAATCTGGATTGTGGTAGAAAGCAGATCACAAAAAGTAACACAGTAAGCAGCTGAAGATCAGCAAGAAAAATTTGGAGGGTAAGAGGTGTAAAAATTCTCACCTCTCTGGCACAGTCCCAGCAGAGACTGGGAGAGCACAGGCTGAACTGCAGCACTAGGAATGACTCCAGCAGTGACCTCACATCAGGTTAAAGTAAGGGTTCACCTTTATTTTACATCCACAGACCAGCTCAAAGCACTGTTCTGTTCCAACTACAGCACTGTTTCAAACGTGCGTTTTCTAGCGGCAGAGGGGTGGGTGGAACACCTCATTCCTCTCCTCTGAAAAGCGTGTACGAACCACATCTTGCATTTAAGGATTAGTGCGGAGATCACCCCAGGAAGCCTAGAGTCAGAAATCAGGCTCCACTTTTCACAGAACGTGCAGGACATTCCAGATCAGGACGATGCTCAGGAGGAGGAGCTGTCAGCCCTCCCGCACTGAATCCTGCAAACTAGCGTTTTTACATTCAAGAAATGCTCACACATTTCCCCCGCACTCCCATCACAGAATGGAACCTGTCTCCCATAAGCTGAGATGTAGAAAGTAGGGGAAAAGCACTGAAGTACAGAAGCACTGCACAACTAAATTCTTACAACGCTTTTCAAGTATTCCTAACTTTAAATTTTTTTTTAAACAAAATTGGAAATAAACATCCTTTGGGGATTTTTAACTTCACTATTTGATTGCTCCATGGTTTCGTGACTTTTCTAGCAAGTTTTAACTTCTGTTTGTCACAGGGCAGCTCGGATACTGGGAGATTAGTTATAATATTGCCTAATGCCTTCCACAGTTAACGCTGTAAACAGTACAAATTTAGAAAAAGTCATGAGTTCATCTGACAACACAAATTTGGGAAGATGACTGACAACAGTGGGATAAATGAACCGCCCATGAAGGTCCTGAAGAGACCTGAAGAATCGTTAGCACCATTTTTCAGTATCAATCTGAACATGCAAACAGCCAGAACACATGCCAATGTAAACAGAAGATCCCTGACTAAGACATGCACTTGAAAACATTCCTGTGATCGCCTCTTCAAGACACAGGGATACTTCCTGCAGACCCTGCCTCTGCTACTGACTCAGTCAATTTGGAGCCAGCACACAAATTATTCAGGCATCTCAGGGACAGGCAACAGTTAGCAAACGAGTCCTGACCTGATCACATCACCCAGGCGCACCCTCAGGTTGTTGCGAACAACCCTGTTCATGCGAATCTTCTCGTCTGAGCAGGTATCATCTGAGAGGACAATGCAGACCGCTTCCCTCCTCTTCTTTCCTTTTAGCAGAACAGTGTCTCCTCTGAACAGTTGCAATTCATCCATTTTTGCCTGTAAACCACACTAGAATAAGCTTTTGACAAAACAAGAATTCAAGCATTTGAAGGAGAGTTACTTGGCTTTGGAGAATGACACCCTGGAAGGACGGAGGCTCCCACTAGGCTGGCTGGGAGCTAAACCTGAACCCAGACTAAGGGCACAGGCCCAAGTGAAGCCTGTAAGTCAGGAATCAAAATACATTTTACCACGGGAGAGTGTCAGAAAACAAGACAACCCACCTCCCTCGCTCGTAACTGCTGCAGCTGCTGACACAGACACCTAGAGCCGTGTCGCAGTTACATTTCAAGTTAATACGCAGCCACAGCTTGCAAACTACCAGGTTAAACGCTTTGCTTTTACAGATGACGCACCTGGGACAGTGACACAACGCTGTTGTCTTCATTGATGGCTTCGTCAACAATTAACCGATTGGGCCTGTTCTTCTGCTTCAGAATAGCAGTCGATAAGTCATCCGCTTTAGAACTGGTGAAGAAAACAGAAGTTACAGGTCTGAGTGATGTTACTCGCCCCTTTCCAGCCACCCCACTGCTTTCCTCTCCGTTTTCTGCAGGTTTCTTTGTTGTCTTGTCTTTCAGAAACAACACTTGTTTGTAAGACAAAGAACATTTTTCCCAGGCACCAGTTGCAGGAGTTCAAAGCACAATGTTTTCTGTCAGTAAATACTCTACTAGCCCCAAATGGAAACAGCTATGAAGCCATCTGTGAAAAGAAGTGGTCTGTGAGATGTTGCTGACTGTAAGGTGTTTCGCCTAAAAGAATTAGTCAGACTCATCTGAAATCACATGTAACCACTGCCACCGTAACAAAAGTTCAAGTCTATTTGGTGTCAAATCCCAGATAAATAGGGGAATTAAAGGACAATGCTGCAGCTCCCCTGACAGGAAGAGTTGTAAGAGTTTAGCCTGTCCAGGCCTATTAGTTAAACCTAGCAAGCCAGTAGAAATATTCAAGTGCTCATGAAAAATGGGGTTTTCTTTTTAGGATATAAGCACCTTTCCACAATACCTGCACAGGAGTCACTGCAGCTCTAGCCCCACTGCACCACAAGAAATACAACAGATAACCTGTTTGCCTTGACAAAAATCACAGAGGAAACAGATAAAGGCAAATTCAGTAATTTCCTTCAAAATCTAATACAGCAAGTAATTCAGTCTGTGAAAGAAATAGGAATTTGAACACACTGATTCCCAAGGAGCTCTTGGAAGCTGCACCTCAGCCCACCACAGCAGTGGCAGAGAGTTGTAACCTTCCTAGGTGGGCTGAGTACCTTCTCAAAGTATTCTGGATGTGCCAGGGTTCCAGGTCAAACAGAAAACTTCACAGTTCAGTTAGAAATGACGAAGAAAATAAAGCCTTCCTTCACCCTAAGCAAGCAGCAAGCACCGTCAAAGAGTAGGAAGTTTCTGGACAACGGCGTTGGCCATACACTTCAGCTCCATTTCACTCTTTTAGGGACAAAACCACCCGAGTAAATCAAACCCCAGGTGGAAGCGGCACAGCAAGCAGCTAGAGAGCACCGACGCAGACCTGGCAGCAGCGCGTCACTTGGCACACTCACTGCACTTTGAAAAGCACTTTGGAGAGAGGCGACATACCTGCGCTGTGATGTTACCCCAGCTACCCCACACTCCCAAGACAGCGATTTTTCCAACACACACTGTGGTGCTGGCTCCTTTCTCTGGACACTTGAAAGGGGGAACAGTACCAAGATAGCCTATGAAGGCAGCAAGCTGGTTTTGACTGGGATAGAGTTGATTTTCTTCAAAACACAGCCTCAGGCTATCTGTTGCGGATTTGTGCTGGGAAGAACACTGATAACACACTGATGTTTCCAGCTGTTGCTAAGGATTGTTTACACCAACCCAAGCGCTCTTTCAGACACTGCCCTGCATTCCCACTTGCACGCCAGTTTGGTGCACCTGCCCGGGCTGCGTCCCCTTCCAGCTTCTTGTAGAGAAGACCCAAGGGACATTTCACACCATCAAATGTCACGCTTGGTATGTAAGCTGGAGAAGTTGGCCAGGAGGGGAATCGCCGCTCAGGGACAGGCTGAGCGTCAGTTGGCCAGTGGTGAGCGGTCGTATCATTTTGTTTTCCTTTCATATAATTCTGTTTTCCTCCTCTTTTATCATGCTGCTGTTCGCATTTTCATTACATATTATCACCATGAGCAGTAGTATCATTATTTCATTTATTTCAATTTTTAAGCTGTTCTTATCTCAACCCACGAGTTCTCTTTTATGTTTTTCCCCCCGATTCTCCCCCCCATCCCACTGTGGGAGGTGAGCCAGCTGTGGTGCTTGGCTCCTGATCGGGGCTGAACCACAACAGGCAAACAGCTTGTTTCCCAGAGGTTTCTAACCTTCACGTGAGCCCTGATAGCATAGGAAATGTTGGAAAACAGACATTATTTTTTTAAGGGAACAAAGGAAAAGAAGTTGTAAAAACATGTCCTCCCTGGACTGCCAGCGCTGGGAGAGTCATGTTTTCCTCTCTTCACTGAAGGCTGCAAGAGGTGAGGCACTGACATCCACCCCTTTCAGTGACCATGTGTGATATTACAGATTCATTGTCTGAACCCTAAAGACACAAGAAAGGCTGCTGAATATACCCTGGAAGAAGGTCATGAATTCCATCTTCAACCTAAAATGTGGGCTTGGTAGAACTCTAAAGAGTCTGGGATTTCCAGGAAAACAGAGAGCACAGTGAGAAAACTGAACCCATGCACTGTCGGGCCAGACAGGGTCTTGTGGCTAAGAAAGCCAATAAAAACAATGACCTATGTGTAAGGACCCGGCCTCAGCATCAGCTCCCAGACACTGGAAACTAATTTAGCAGGTAGATTTTAAAACTTGAGCTAAGGGACACCAGAAAGAAACAATACTCCTGGGTAGCCTGTCCGAAGTGCGAATGTAACTCATACTCCTCTGCACATGAGATGTGGATCCAAAGGCCTTCGGTAAGGAACCGCTGCCAGACTCTGGCCACATAAACTGAAAGCGAGTGGCTGTCACTCAGGATGCAGAGACTGACATGCAGTCTAAAAAACAGTCTGGAACACAGGATAAAAATAAACAGGAGAGGAACTGGGTGGCGAGTGGCAGCTTTTGGACCAAAACTGCCAATAAACCAAAAGCTGTGTAAGTCTGGGAAGGAAGTTCAGACACCTCCCGACACACGGCAGTGCTGAAGAGCACAGCAAGAGCTCCACCTGGTTCTGATGAAGGCCAGAAAGAAGTTTTAGTCCTGAAGAACTGGATCCACAGCTTCCTAAGTAAGGAGGGAGAGCCGGATCAATGTTGTCAGTACATTACTGCACTTAAAGCAACTGAAAAGCTTAGAGGCATTAAAGATGGAATAAAGGTCTCCAAGAAACAGCATGCAGGCATCTAAATGTGCGGGGTCAGCTTCAGTTATCTGACATGACGGTTGTGCAGACAAAGAAGCAAAGGTGTTATGAAATTTCATGCCAGCTCACAGAAGAGCGATGTTATTTCTCCTACAGACAAGGGTAAGGACTTTGAGAGACTAGCACTACCCATCTTCCAGCAGCAATTCATATTATCATCATCACCATTTGCCCTCATGGCATCTCTCCTGGGGGTTCCTCACGCTGTAACTGAGACGACGGAGCAAAATATATCTGTGCACCTCAACCATGCTCAGACAATCCCTGACATCTGTGCATCAGAGAGCCTGAACTGAAAATGCCAAGCAGGAAAGCCTAAGGCATGGGTTGGGGCTCTCTCCTGCCAACTTTCCTACGCGTGCTGGCACACTCCGGCGAAGGGTAGGGCAGACAGCTAACCTAGGTGATTTTAAAGCTCCTCAATGAGGTTCCCGTCACAGAGAGTCTGGTGCAAATCCTCTAGATCATCTCCCCTACTCACCCCTTTTGTCAGCTCCCTCGCACACTTTCCCTCTCGCTCCTTTCTTTCACTGACTCAACAAAGAGATAAAACTGAACACAAAACGTAGCTTTAGAGCTGTTTTGGAACTAAAAGGAAACTGAAAGCCTGCATCAAGCCTGCCACTAGACAGAGGCCAGAAGTGAGGACATAACCCCCAGCACAGCTAACAGCTAAACTTGTGCATAAAGTGCAAGAATCGGTACAATTGAAGCAAATACGTACCAGCCCTAAAGACCGAAGTAACAGCCTCCTGGTTCCCACCCTTGGTCCCCTTTTCTCACTCGGCAAAGCAGCCCAACAGCCCCATTTGACACAGTGGGGGCACTTTTTAGAACTTGTATCACTTCACCGTGTTCCTACGTCATCACAGCTCCCCTCCTTGAGCACATGATGATGCCCAGAGGCTATGAGTTGCAGTGAATGGTATGAAGAGTGAGAGCAGAAAGTAATTACCAATTAGTGACTCTTCTGAAAATGGCCACCAACCTCCAGAGCTCCACTGAAACTAAAGAAATAAGCTGTTCCTGCAAGTCTGCGCTGAATGCAGAGTGAAAAGGCACGGACTCAAACGGATTCCAGCTGCAGTAACGAAAGTGAAAACAGCCATGCCTTCTGTATGCCGGCATGCCTTTTTATCAGTAACCTCACGAACTCCCTTCCTAGATAAAAACTGCCAGCAGGCTCTCACCATCCTGAACACCCACGTTACACGCTGAACCGGTAGGCATTAAAAAAAAATATAAGTTCATGAAACATTTTATCTGCTGAAGCACACAAGGGAGGGATCTGACGGTGGCAGCCACTCACTGGAACAGCACACGACAAACGAGCGGAGAGTCTGTACGTGTGCCTGAGCTGCCAAGTTCTCAAAGACTGCTTCAGACAGGCAGGCAGAAGCGAGAATCCCTCCAAACCCACACTCCCCCAGCTACTCGCTGTGCTAAGGCTCGGTTCAGCAAGATGGCTGCCAGCACCACTGACCCAAAAATGGCAACTAAAAAGTAGTATTTTTCCAGTTGCACAGTAACTTTTGATGACTTCTACGTGGCGAGAACTCAAAGTAGGAATTTCTTGTTAAAGACACTTGTCACCTCGCTCAGCTGCAAAACATGCCTCTGAGACTGTCACTCCCACGTCGCTCTACCACGGACACGGAACTCTTGGCACACCTTGCTGGAACTGAGTCAGCAGGACCGAGCACGTCAGAATTTCGGGAGTTGCAAAAGAAAAGGAGAACATAAACAACAGATACTAAAGGGACCAAAAGTGCTTCTGGCCATGCCAAGAAGTCGCTTGAAGTACTCCTGGATTTGGGAAGTTTTCTCTGTAGGCTCTATTGTTACTTCTCTCAAGGGGCAGCGAAGACGCTTGCCCGTGTGGGCCGGGAGCAGAGAGACCACTGTTACTGAACTCATTTCTGAGGAGCAGGAAAGGTGATACTGGGCCTGGAGCTGAAGGGAGCGAGGCAAGACACCGGAGACGAAAATACACCCGATCGCCTCAGCTGCCAGCCCGGCACAACATGTCTGCCTCTACTAACGCCAAGTCACTTGCCAGCCCCGGCCCGAGGGCCGCCGCGGGGAGCGGGCCGAGACAGGCCTCTGCCCTCTTCGCTGCCCCACCAGCCGCTCCGGGAAGACAAAGCCCTCCCTGGCTGAGGCCTAGCGCCGGCGGGACGGCCCGGGCCGCGCCGGGGCACGGCAGGCAGGCGGCCCCAGGGCACGGCGGAGGGCCCGGCCAGGCCTCGTTCCCCCCCACCCCCCCGCCATGACTCGACACTTCCCGGGGAGGCCCGGCCGGGCGAGGAGGGGGGGGGGGGGGGGGCGCGGCGGAGCACGGGGAGCGGCCCATCCCCCCTCCCGGCACCGCCTCCGCCCGCTCAGGGTCCGCATGACACAGCGGGATGGTGGCGCGGGCGGGGGCCGGGGCGCAGGCCGCGGCGGGGTGAGGGCGGGCCAGGCTGGGCCGGGCCCACCGCCGCGGCGGGGCCTAGGCCGTGGCCTGCCGTCGGGCGGCCCGCACTTACTCGGATCCCGAGGCCATGGCGCTGGGGGGAAGGGGCAAGGGGAGGCGGGCGGCTGCGGCTCCTCAGGGCGGGCGGCGGCGGGCAGCGGGTCTCAGGCCGGCGGCGGCGGGTCGGGGCGCCTCGCGCTGACTGCACCTCAGCGCCGACTCATCGGAAGGGGAAGCCCCGCGCCGCCTCGCCTGCCTAGCAACAGCCTGCGACGACCAATGCGAAATTCCGGCCCGGCGGCCCCTCAGCCAATGGGAGGGGCGGCAGCGGGAAGGCGGGGGGGAGGGGGGGGGCAGTCAGAGCAGAGGGGCTCTCGCGCCAAGCCCCGCCCCTCTCCTTTTCCCTCCCCAATCGGCACGAGCCAAGCGCCACACCGCCAGCCAATCGCAGCGCCGGCCTTCGCGCGGCGGCCGAACGCACCGAGGTGCGGCGGGCACAGCCCCCTCAGGCGCCTCAGCGCGCCGCGTCCCGCGGCTGGAACCCCGCCGGCCCGCTCCCGGCCTGGGGGCACGCACGGCGTGGCTCGCGCGGTCCGGGGAACCTTCGTCACCCCACATCAGCCGCACCAAGCACTGGGCAGGAGCAGGGGGCTCGTTGCCGCGGCGAGGGTCGCCGAGCCACGCTGGGACTGCTCTGGAGCCTGCCGCCATGCCCGGTCTGAGCTGCGTGCTTCAGCCAAAACCCCTTCTCGGGGCTCCAAGCGACACTGACCGAGGGGAAAGCAGAGGTAGGACAGGCCGTCCGACAGCCCTTTGCCTTACAAGAGCGTCTGGCTGTCTCCCCTGGAGTGCCGTGTCCAGTTCTGGGCTCCTCAGCTCCAGAAGAACAAGGAGCTACTGGAGAGGGCCCAGCGCAGGGACACTGAGATGATGAAGGGCCTGGAGCACCTCCCGTATGAGGGAAGGCTGAGAGAGCTGGGGCTGTTCAGCTGGGAGGAGGCTGAGGGGGGATCTTGTCAGTGCTGATCAGTATCTGAAGGGTGGGTGTCAGGAGGATGGGGCCAGGCTCTTCTCAGGGGTGTCCAGTGACAGGACTAGGGGCAATGGCCATCAGCTGGAAAACAGAAGGTTCAGCCTGAAGGTGAGGAAACCCTTCTTCCCTGTGAGGGGGACAGAGCCCTGGGACAGGCTGCCCAGAGAGGTGGGGCAGTCTGCTTCCCTGGAGACTTTCCAAAGCCGCCTGGGCTTGTTCCTGTGTGATCTGCTCTAGGTGCTGCTGCTCTGGCAGGGGGGTTGGACTAGAGGATCTCTAGAGGTACCTTCCAACCCTGACCATTCTCTCGCTGGAGCAGGGAGCATCCAGCTCCAAAGGAATGAGAGTATCCCTCCCCTCGATCTCCCACGCATCCTGGGCACAGCTCACGGCAACTCCAGGCAGCATCAGGGCCAGGACTGCGAAAGTTTGCTCTGGAACAAAAGGGGCACAGAAAAACTAAATAGAGCGGACGCTTTTATTAGAAAAAGAGACCTATTCTGTTTCAGTCCTTTGGGAATCCAGCTTTATCCAAGGGTAATGCTGAGTCTTGGAGGAGTCCTTAAAGACCTTGTGCCATGCCGGTGTGAGATTTAAGCATGTGGGGCTGTGGAGACTGACTGGGTTAGCTCAAGGGGTCCTGGTTCGTGGTCCCAAGGTAGTCCTGTATGCTTTTGGCAAGAGATGCACTGAGTGGGAATGCTGCCTGCTTCAGACATGAAACCAGGTACAAAGGGAAGGGCCTGAAAGAGAAGGGAACATTGCAGCTGCAAGGACGGCGGCATTCCCCCGCCATGGTCTAGGAAGTTTGCTGCCCATGCCCTGCACAGAGCTGCTGGCTCTGCCCTCAGCCTCTGCCCTCCCACCTGGCTCTTCCTCTGCTCTTTTGTGCCCCAGGGAGCCCTACAGAGCCTCTGCCCCAACCTCTCAGAGCAGAGATGGGGGAAGCTCCTCAGACACATCTGAGCTGTGGGCTGGAACTGGCCACACAGCTTGAAGCAGGGGCAACGCTGCTGGAGCTCCCTTATGTGGCCAGCCAAAATTCCACCCACCCCTCTACACACCTTCTCTGCCCTTCCTGCTGCTCATCCTCCCCAGGGGGACTCTGGGAGAACTTCTGCCAGTGAGCTGCCGCCTCCTGCTTTCGGTTCAGTTCCCACAAGGCCTGTACCAGGTAGGAAGCAGCAGCTGGGTCACCTGCAAGACAGGAAGGGGGACTCAGCCCTTAGCAGGTCCCCGGCACTGCTGTGGGTTGCAGGGTGTTGCAAAAGCAGCTTAGAAGCCAGACGAGGGAGGTGAGCAAGAGGAGAGGTGGTGTAATGGGGAGGAGACCATCCGGCTGTGTCACAGGCTCTAATTAGCCCCGGGGCTGGAAGCCGGCGCAGATGGCATCAGCCCTTCCACACAGCCAGCCACACCTGTTTGGACATGGGCTGGGAAGAAGAGACACTTCCAAGCTGTCCCAGGGCAGAGGTTGTGAGCAGGGTTCCGATCTACCCCTCTGACAACAGTTTTGGTCTGCTTCTCCATGGCAGCGAGCTGACCAGGCCCCAGAGACGCATCTCAAGTGTGTAACACAGCTAGTAGCCCTACTGTAGCCCTTGACGTTGCAGTAAGTATGGTCTGAAGCATACAGACCTTTCTGCTGAATACTGCAAAGCAACCCGGGACAAAATTGGTGGAAATGCCCCGTTCCGCACCAAAATGAGGCTCTTACCTGGTGAGATCTGCAAACCATGCTGGAAGTCCAACAAGGCTTCCTTGTGCCTCCCCAGCTCCAGGAACTGCGTCCCTCGCCCGATGAGGGAGAGCAACCTGATCTTCTGGAGCACCTCCACTTCTGGCAGGATGCTTTCTGGCACAGAAAGGCATATGCACCTGGAGACAGCATCCTCTAGACATTCCCTTCCTCTTCCCAGCAGACTGAGCCAGGTTAGCAGTCAGGATAGGCATTAGCTTGGGCTACTCATCTTCCAGCTCCCTGAGCTCCCTGTGCAGAGCTCAGCCAGGCTGGGAGCGGCCAGGAGGCAGCAGAGGACAAGAGTGAAGAACACCAAGAGCTTGGTAGGTTACGTGGCGGTGGTGAAGGATGACCTCAGCAGCAGCCTGGCCTTTGGCTGCCCATCTGCATAACTGGTACAGATCTCTTCCCCAGAACCTGGATTTGAGAAGCTTCCCAGTGCACAGGCCATTTAACTGTCACCTAGACAGCAGGGAAGGAGGCAGAGCCAAGGCCAAACCCTGCTCCAACAAAACCAGCCAGTCCCTTCAGCTCCAGCATGGTGCAGAGATCGGCATGCTGGGACAAGCACCTCCCGCCAGAGGTAATGCTGGGCCCGGCACCTCGCACCTGCACCCACTGCTGCCAAGCACGCAGATCCCAACACAGCCAGGCCCCGCACAGGTCCCAGCTGAGTGGCATCCTACCTGTCGGTTCAACACCGGACCCATAAAGCTGGACTCGCAAGAGATCGCCGAGGCACCTGCAGGTGGGAGGACAGAGTTTTGGTATCACTCCTGGGTTGGAAATTCAGCTGCAAGTTGCCAGGCCAGCCCCTGTGCCACACTGTGCCCCATTCCAGCCCCCACCAGCCATTGCTGCCCGCTGGAGAGGCCCCTTTCTTCCCACAAGGCTTCATCACCTGCTGAACTGCATTATGGCCTCCTTGCTCTTGCCCAACTTGGCCCATGCCCAGCCCTGGTGCAGGTATCCAGCTGCTCTCCAGGCAAGGCAGCACAGACTCTCCTTCTTCTGGGAGAGGAGTCCACCCACCAGCCCTGCCCCTGGGCATTCTGGCTGCTCCAGCCTCTCCTTCACTCGTAACATCCGTGGGATCAGGTCGGTCGTCCGGCTGATGACCTCCTCGCACATGGTTATGGCATCCTGGTGCCTCCCGGCCTGCTCCAAGGCGGACGCTGCTTCCAGGAACACCTCGGGGATCCTGGGCAGAGCTGAGCCACTGTCTAGGGGCACCTGTGGAGCAAGAGCAGTGGCAGTGCTCAGGCGCAGATCTGCAGAGCACCCAGCCAAGCAGAGTGACCCCATGCTTAGTGGGAGCCTGGAGCTGCTGCCCAGCAGCGCTCAGACCCAATCCCACGAACACTGGAGCCTGTCAGAAGAGACAGACCCTGTGAAGCACTAACAGCTCGGCAAACCCAAGGTGGCAAATCCCTACTCTTTAAGTAAAGAGCATCCAAAACCAGGCTGACAGTGGCTCCCCACAGTGACGGGGAAGCTGTTTCTCCAAATAGCCATGGCAAACGGACTCTGGTGTGAGTCCAAAGGCAGACGTGCCACCGGTCAGAGGTGCCAGCCCAAACTTCATCTACCAAGTCACCAAGGGAGCTCTTCACCAGGACACCTACCTGCTGCTGCAGCCCCTCCTGAAGCAGAGCCAGAAAATCGAAGTAATGTTCCACTGCATCAGCCACCCTGCAATGGGGACAGGAGATGTGGTGGAAGGAGCAGGGGGATCCCAAGGACTGCCAGCAGCCAGGCGAAACCTGGATCTCCCACAGGCTCTCCCTGCCCTGCACTCGCTCTGGTCATGATACCTGTGCTTTGAGCAGGCCTACAACAGCAGTACTGAGCTGGATGATTGCCAGGAGCACAGAGAAAACCAGAGCCCACACAAGCAGCATGTTGCAAGCAGACCAGATGCGCTGTTACCTCCCGTTCTGGAGACATCGCTGTGCCAGCAGGTACTTCACTTCAGAGGGGTGGCGATGGCGGAGGAGAGAAGCTAGTATTGGTGTGTGGACAAGGAGGTCTGTTCGCATCAGGAAATATGGACCAGAGGAGGCAGCTGCTGGAGGGTTTTTTCCCAGAGCCTGTGAAACAGGAACAGAAAACATGGTCAACACAACACAGTTAAGTCCCGAGCAGCTGCAATCACTTGCCACTTCTGGCCTCCAGAGATGCTCCCAGGCAAGCAACTGGGATCACACAGGGACAGGCAGACTTCTGCTGTCCAGACAGCAGCAGAAGATGCACAAGATCAGCCGGATCACCTCGGGTTTTTAGTTCAAGGTGCTCTGAGCTGCCTGTAACACCATCTCCCATTGCAGCCGCAGACCTAGGCAGGCCAGATCTTGGGCCATTTGCAATGAGAGATCCCTCTCCACAGCCGTCTTTGTATCTTAGGATTCCAAACAGCTGAAGAGCTAACTCTGTGTTAGCGACCCACTTCTTCCAGGCAGACCAAAATTGCTATTGCTAACGCACATCCCCACAATCTGCCTTTTAAGTGCCTCTTCACTATTACAGGCTGTATTGAGACTGATACTTTCTGACATGAGAGCGTAACCTCTTCTCCCAGGCTGCCAATAACATGAACTGCGACCCAAAGGTCCTGACACATCCAACAGCCAGGTGCCAAGCATGAGTTTCAGACCTCACTGGGCTCCTTCCTGCCCACTGCTGAAGGCAGCACATTGGCTGGATCGCTGTAGCCTATTCCGGGGTCTACCCCAGGGTCAAACAGCCACGCCAGAAGGCAGGAGCCTGCTTGAAGCCCTGTGCAGGCTTTGCTGCACAACAATGCACCCGGAACTGCAGGAAGCAGACAAACCTCGTAGAGCACAGCCAGGGCCTGCAGCTCCGCGTCAGTCTCCCCCAGCTCATGGTACACAGCTGCCGCGTGGGACAGGGCGGGAAGGCACTGGAAGTCTATCTGGAGGGCCCGTTTCAGGTGCTGAAGGGCTGTGTGAGGCTTGCCCTAGTTAGATGGGAAGAGGTACGTCTGTCAAGGACATCTTGCTCATGTCTTTACTGTTCAGTGGGATCCAGATCCCTGCTCTGCTTCCCCAGCGATCCCCACTGAGCAAGGGCAGCCCTCCTCATGCTGGTTCATGAGATTCTCTCTGCAGCAACCCTTTACACTCAGACAAAATCCCTGCCTGGATTTTGCCGCTCGCCAATGACACTGGGGTCACAATGGCAACTTCTACTCAAGATGCCTTCCTGCAGCAGCCTAGGACCAGGCAGGGCCCTGTGGACACGAGCCTGAGCCTCCCTGCCCCACTCCAGGCTGCCTTTCCTCTCTCCCCACTGACGGAGAGGCCCAGCCCAGCCATTACCATTCGCTGAGCGCAGCAGCCGAGGCAAGTGTAGATCTGGGCCAGGACCCTCTTGGAGCAGAATCCTCCTGCAGCCTCCTGAAGGAGGGAGAGGGCAGTGGGGAAATTCCCAGCCTCTAACTCCAGCAGCCCTAGGACAGACCCAAACAAGCACATGTGCCCTTCTCTTCACAGTGCCACGGGGCCCTGCCTGGTCCCCTCCACACCCCGCAATGCACAGTGGGATGGTGCCATCTTTGGATTGCTGGTGTTGCAAGAGAACGCACCACTCAACAGAAAGATCCAGCAGACAGCAGCTTCCAAGCCTGGATAACCAGGATACCTGCCTTGTCCCAGAACCAGGGCAGAGGCAGGTGCTGGGCAGGTTCACCTGTGGGCAGCTCCCGCCCTCCCTCCTCCTGGGAAGGCCCCGGGACAGCCTGAGCGCTGGCTGTCCCTGGAGCTGCTGGGGCTGTCAGGACAGCGAGCGAGGGAAAACCACAAGTGGAACAGAACACAACAGTCTGATGAGATCTATCACCTGCTGCGACACCAGGCTAGAAAGCTGCACAACAGCTTTGAGTGGCTCCCACAGCACCGTAATCCAATGGGAATGACGTGCTGGCGACAAAGCAAGTGCCAGAAGACTGACAGAAAAAAGGAAATTCCTCATAAGTCCCCTGCCAGCCTTCCGTTTTACACAAGATTGCAGTGGGGGCCAGAGACAAGCAGAGAACCATGTGACAGTGCAGAGAAAGGCTTAGCTGGGGGAAAAGCAAAGAAGCTCTTTGGATACCAAATAGCTAAGTTGAGATCCACGGGCTGAGCCCAGGCCCTCTTCCAAACCCCAAGGGCCAGTTTGCTTGGGAAGAGAAACCAGGATAAGGGCAAGGAGAAGGGGTCCTGGGACAGGAGAGCAGCAGGAAGCTGTGCTAGCATGAGTACCTCCTCCACACAAACCTTGCAGGAAAGCTGCTGTGGTGCAGAGGATCTCTTTCAAGTCCTCGTCGCTCTGGACAAGGGGCAGGGAGTCCCTCTCAGCAGGTACTCGCCATGCCTTGAGCAGGGAGAGGAGTTCGTTCTCCCCCTCATTACAGCAACCTCTCCCGAGGTCCTACAAAAATACAGAGGAGAGAGAGCAGGGAATGCTGAAGGAAAGCAGGAAACACCGACCTAATGGCATGGGGAAACAGAGGTCCCACCAAACCCTTTGACGGAGCTTTTTGCGCTGGGTAGCAGTGCCCTACCACCCCCTCACGTCAACTACAACCCCCCTCGCTGCAGTGATACCTGCCTGGCCCGGGGCAGCACCTCAGTGAGCTGCACCTCCTGGCAGGGCAGATCCAAGTGCTGTCAAAAGGCATTTGTCAAGATGGGACCCCCCCAGCAGCCTTCACACAACTCTCACAATCAGCAGGGAAGGTTCCCCTGCATCCCACTGCTCACAGCTTGCTCCCTACAGAGGCTCTAAGTCCACCTGCAGCCCCCTTGCAGCCTGCTCCAGGCGCCCCGGCAGGCAGTTGTTCTGGCACTCAGGAACGCATTTGTGGCCACTAGGCTACGCTGGCACCCCAGGGAGGGGCTCACCCACACTGACCGGGCAACACTGATGGGTTCCGGTCTCCAAACACCACAGCAACGTTGTGCAGAGTGGAGTTTAGGACAAACACGGTATTTATGTCAGCTCTGCCTCCTTTAGTGAACTCGCGAGTGCTTGTATTTGCGCAGATGCTCCGGTGCAGGTAACCGTGAGCCGCGTGGCGTCCGCCCGTGCCCTGTTACCTCGGCCCTGCGCAGGAGCCAGAAGAGGCCAGCGGTGCTTCCCAGGCGCCTGGCTGCCAGCCACCACGCTGCTTGCAGGGCACCCAGTCGGTGCAAAGGTGCCTGCAGCTCCTCTGCAGTTACCTCCTGCAGCACCTTCCGCCACAGCTCCTCGGTGCTGAGATCCTGCCCGCCGGCCCCACAGGCCTCCAGAACTGGAAAAAACAAACACGGCCCCCAGCCATGGGACAAGAGGTTGGTGCCCTGTTACAGACACCCTCTCAAGAGGGAGAGAGAGCCTCAAGCAAGCGCAGGGCTCCTCGTGGCGAAGGAAGGAATGGGGCTACAGGGCTTGCCCAGCCTCAGTGGCATGGAGACCAAGCTCTTGGACAGCGGAGTCGAGTGGCGCGCCCAGGAGAGGACGCACAGTTCAGAGCTATGACTGCAGCTGTTCAGAGTCCCCCTGAGGTCGCAGGTGCCAACACTGCGGATCCTCCTCTGACCTGCAGCCCGTTCCAGAGAGTTTTCTTTGAAGCCAGCACACCATAATAAGAAAGAAAACACTCATTTTCTACCATCACCTAAAACTTTGCTAGAGGCGTGGCACCTTGTGCCTTGAAAACTGTCATTTCCCTTAAAACCCCTAGGCAGGTTTTCCCACCAGCAGCAAGCAGACGGGCAGCTGCACACTATCCCTGGCTGCAAGCCGCCCCACCTCCTGCCCTTCCCGGCAGAGCCAGGCTTCCCTGCCCACAGCCCCAGCCTCCAGCCAGGCACCACCCATCTCCAAAGCACGGAGAGCGATCTCCTTACCTCTGAGGAGCCCCTGGCGTATTCCTTCTGCTTCTCCCTCGACTGCAGTGTTGGATGCTCCCATAGTAAAAAGCAGGGAGTTGTAGAGGACGGTAAGCTCCAGAGGCAGGGCAGGAAGGGCAGCCGGCAGCCCTGTGATCACGAGGAGAAATTGAGCTGGCGAGGAAATACCCTACAACCATACGCGCTCAGGTGTCATCACCTCGCTCTGTGGCAAGAGCAGTGTCCTGGCAAGGATTTTTTTGCTGTTGCGATGAGATTTAACAGCTTGGAACTGCACTACCTAGAGAGATGGCAAGCGACGCCTCTCCAGGTGCCGACACTGCTTCAGACATCCGTTCCCCAGCTATCCAGGTGCTGCAGTCCTCCAGGACTCCGTTCCGCACGCCCAGAGGAGCATCAATAGCCTATCCTCTTCCAACATACCCCCATCCTGTCTCTCTCTGCCTCTCATCACCCCTCCTCTGCACCACAGCCGCGGCAGGGAGCCCCTTCCCCAGTTTCCCAGGGGGAAGGTTGCCTCATGCTGAGGCTCTGAGCAGCCTGACCTATGGAGGGTGTCCCTGCCCACGGCAGGGGGGTTGGAACTGGATGGTCCCCGAGGTCCCTTCCAGCCCCAACCACCCTATGGGAGTTCCCACAACCCCCAAAGCTCTGCCCACATGCCCCAGCGAGAAGCCTCGGCAGAGGTCGGGGCTGCCCCCTTTGCTCCAGGTCCGTTTAGGATCGATTCGTCCCTCTCTCCCTTGGGAAGTTTGTTTCCAGCCCGGGGATGCCGGAGCTGCAGCCCGGTAAACGCCAGTGCCCGGGAACCGGTACTTGGGCTCCGGCCGGCGAAGGCAAGGCGCGGGGCACGGCTCCCCGCGCCGCCACTCACCCCGCATCCTCAGCAGCAGCTCCCCGAAGCCGTCCCGCTGCCGTCGCGCCTCCCTCGCCACCGCTTCGCCGTGCCCCAAGCGCCGCGCAGCCTGCAACGGAGACACTCGCCAGCCGAGCCGCGGCACCCTGTCCCCTCCCGCCCGGCGGGCAGGCCGCGGCCACGTTCCCACGGCAACCAGCACCGGCGGCAGCGCCGTCCCGGAGAGGGCAGCTCAGGGCGCGGGGATGGGGACGCGCCGCACCCGCCAGTGCTTGGCCAGGGCCCGGCTCTGGGCGGCCCAGGCCCGCAGGCAGCCCGGCTCCGGGGACGCCCTGCGCCGCCGCTTCATGGCCGCCGCCGCCCGCGCGCGCGCGCCCCGGTCTCTTCCCGCCGATTTTTCCGCGCCCGCCCATTGGCGGGCGGCACAGACCGGAAGCGACGGTCACCAAGGCAACAGCCAAGCGTGGAGGCAGGGGCGGAACCGGCCGCCGTCCCGCCGGGAGGACGGTGAAGGAGGAGGACCAAACCTCTACCCCAGGCGAAGCGGCCTGCTGCCGTGGGGGGCACCCGAGCCGGGCTTGGGGCGGGGGGGTCCCGCCTGCCCGCGGCCCGCACCGAGGGGGGGCGAAGGAGGAGACGACCAACGCCCGCCTCGGATCTCACGGTTTTATTTGCAGACATCTGTTTCCCAGCCGCCCGGAGCCCCCCCCTCCCCCCCGTCAGACAGCAAACCTCACCCCCCCAATTAAGTAATTAATGAATCATTTCATAACGAAGCTGCGCTAGGTACGGTGCAGCCCCCGGCGAGGTAGCCCAGCGCTGCAAGCCAGGAGGCAGGCGGGGTTGGACACGGGACACCAGCCCCGAAGACCGAGGCAGGCCAGAGGCAAAGCCGTCGGGTGAACGAGTGCCACCAACTTGCCTGTTTTGGACTGTTTTTTGAGGAAAAAAGGCTCTACTTCCTAGCAGAGACTCAAGCATCACTTCCACCTCCCAGCTGTAGCTGCTGAATGGGAACAAAAGCGTTAACGGCCAGATAGATACCCAGGAAAGCTAGCACCGCTGCACGCAGAGCTCCCAGATCGCTTTCCAGAGCTGGGTCCATCCCCTTTTTTTTTCCCAAATGGGGTACTGAGGCACAGAGAGGTTGATAACAAAAAAACTAAAACGACAATCTCCCTCCAAGCCAGCTGTCGAGTCGGAGCTCAGGGGAGAGGGCAGCGCTCCCCGGCACCGCGCGTCCCAAAGGGAAGGGGACCGTGCCTTGGCACACACAGGTGGCCTGAAGCACTGAGGGAAGAACAGAGAGAGATGGGATGGAGAAACGGGCGTGGGAGCAGGGATACACCACGCCCTGGCCTCCCCGAAGCAGTGCCATCCCTTGGGATGGCCGTGCCAGCCCCACGGATGCCAACACCCACAACCGTTCACAGCAGCGGCAGCTTTTGGTCACCATTATCCAGGTGACACAAATGAGACACAATTCCAGCCCTGCCCTGTGCCAGGACCATGGGACACAGCGTCCCGTCGCCAGCCTGAGACAGGGAAGGTTCCCAGCAGAGCTGTCCCCTGCCCGGAGGGACAGGGTGCCGGGGAGTGCTGCCGAGGAGCGCACGCGCAGCGCTTGCGAAAGCCCAAAGCGCAGCAGCTTTGCGGAGTGCAGGATGACACTGCTCTGCGGAGTACACTGAAGGTGACATGTCCCCTGTCACGCTCAGCCAAGGGACACAGCGACCAGAAACTGACCCAGGAGAGACTGAGAGGGCTGCAGCGACAACCTCAGTGGGGGGGATCTAGGACAGAGCCTGCTCCCCCAGCATGACAGGTTTCCCAAAGAGCCTTGGTTTGGACCAGCGGGCACCTTCCTCCAGATGCTCCTTGGGGTCTGCTCTAGCATCAGCAGCGTGATTCCAAGGTTGCCAAGCCCTGGACAAACAGTAACTGTTATCCCCGGCACACTCAGGAGAATGGCAGCCAAATAATCAGCTTGAAAGCAGCTGAGGAAGGTTGTCACCAAAAAAGTCAATGAAAGAAAGCAAGAGCATCTCCAGCCCTTGGAAAACTTGTCTTCTTGGATCTGAATTCTTTGGTGTAGTAGCCAGTCTGCCTTGGCTGAGCAGCTAGCACTCCTTGGCATCTCTGCAGTGACAGGAATGTCCTTGCAGCTTTGCTACTGCAAGTTTTGTTTAGTGTCCGGCGAGATAAGTGTGCGTTTTCATGGCGCCGCAGCTCTGCTGTCCCCTCCGCTCTTGCCCCAGCGCCCCGGGGCTGTGAGCCTACAGCCCCAGCAGGAATGCAGAGGGGTGATATGGAGGGATGAGGATACCCAAGTGCCAGCTGAGCTCCGATGACAAACAACAGGCATGGGAAGGCTCAGCAGCATGATGGTGGCCATAGAATGAGGAACTAGGCCCAGAGATGAGAGAGAAGGAAACCCAGGGGCCTGGGTGGCAGCTGCAAGGACGTGAGGGGCCAGTTCTACAGCATTAGTGATCAGAAGGATTTCTGCCAGCACAAGAACATTCAGGCAGCAAGCTCCTGACCGGGTTATGAGGTTACAACAAGACCTGTTTAGGCTCTAGCCTTGGGGTTTAGCAACGTGTGTTATCCAGACTAACCTCATGCTAAAGGAAAACTCACTGGGTAGCTGCTGCCCCCACCCCCTTCCTCCTCTCTACACCAAAGCACCCCTCACCCATCAGCATGGCCCCTCAGCACCAAGAACCATCTGACCACCAAGGGGTCACAGTCTACAGCAAATAACTTATATCTAAAGGAGGGACTGATTCAGCCCATCTACTTGTGGGCTGACGCGTTCCTGCCCCCTCCAGCGCCCCGCTGCGTGCTGCGACCCCTTGGGTGAGGTGGCCCAGGGAGTCATGCCAGCTGCACACCTGGTCCTGTCGGGTGGAATGAAGCAGGGCAGGCCCACAGGGCAGGGAGGATGCAAGGCTGAGGCGGGAGAGCACAGCCAGCACGTCAGGAGGAGGCCAGGCAATGGAAACCCCAACTTACAGCAGTTTAAACCTCCTTGGAAATGAAGCCTAACACCTCAGCAAGCCTTTTGCAGGGACAAAGTACGAAACTGGGGACTCGGGCATAACGGCCAGAACTGAAACGATGAGAGAAGTGACATTTTCCCTGGGACTCACCAGGGCAGAGGAGAGGAGGAGCCTGGGGTTATACTAGCAGTTTGCAGTGAGTAACTCTAACAGGGGCAAACAGGGGCACTCGTGGTGCATGGGTTAAAAAACAAATGGGACCAGAACAAGTGTCAAAGCAGGGATCCCAGGCAAGCAGTCCTCAGCTCTTTCCGGATGGGAAAGAGACAAAAGGTTTCATAGCACCAAGTAATGCCACACCGTGGTTCAGGGCAGTAAGGAATCCCATCTCCCACTGACCCGCAGGGATATGGCCAGGCAGCATGGTCACTGCCCTCTAACTCCGCCCTCTTCAGAAATACAGTGTCTTCTGACTGCAAGCAGTCAAGGGCAGGTTTAGGGTAGCTCGCTTGCGGCATGAAGTCCCACAAAGAACACCAAGATCGTGAGGGAGATAAGCACCAAATGTGGGATCACAGATGCCATGGGCCGCAGTGCCCAGGGACCCTTTCAAGGTGACATAACCCGCAGCACATACCGACACCAGTGAGTTAAGCCACATTCCAGAAGAGCTGTCGCCTGCTCAAGGCTTTCAAGCAGCTCTTCCCAGGCACCAGAGCTCACTCCAAGGCTACTCCTGCAGTTGGGACAGCTATTTCAGACTCTCCTTCCCTCATGACCAGATGCAATATGGGCTCTGTCACTACACTACATCCTGCTGTGCACCTCAACCTGCTGCATCTCAACCCTTCACAAACCACGGCCGGCATCTGGCGGCACACGTTCAGGAAGAGATCGGGAGTCTCGTCTGCTACAGCACAGCCCAAGGGGACGCCGACAGGCCGAGACCCTGAGCGGAGAGTTTCTTGGACATGGACACAGCTCTCCCTGTGCCCACACCCCCCAACCAGCTAAGCCTGCTCCAGGCTGTATGAGCCCAGAGTGCTCCCCACTGCCCTTCACAGGGCTGAGGAAGACCAGGAAAATGGGGGTGTAGGGCAAGAAGGGCCTCACTACAGAGCAACCGACTGACGTTCCAGAGGAGCAGCTGCCACCGAGACTCCAGGAACCACCTGTATGCGTAACCATGTGCGCTGTGATTCCAGTGTGAAAACCGAGCGCGCGATGAGAAGCGGTGGCTGCCAGACCTTCCTTCTCCTCTCTCCCTGCCCTCTCTCCTCAGCAGGCCCCTTCCCGTGAGTCGCTGTGTCTGCACAGGCAAGGTGACACCTCACTGGCCAACCAGCTGCACGGTGGGGACAGCTGTCAGCAAAGTAGCAGCAAGACCCCCGGCTGGTGTTTCTCCAGAGGGGCATTTCAGGACTCTTGCTTCTTGGGCTCCTCCTGCTGCCAACAGATGCCCAGTGAGAGCTCTGACCTGCGCTGCTGAGAAACACCATCGCAATGAGCGGGGAACAGTTGGCTCCGGTCCTTTTGTGCAGCGCCGCGGCAGGGAGCTGGGGATAATCCCCAACTGCTGTCGGCAGGCACTCGTTGCTGGTGGCTCGTGTAACCCTCCCAGCACCAGGAGGCCAGGGAGACAACCACAGCCTCGGCCGACGAGCAGGTTGGGTTCCCCACATCTCCGGGGCTACCTGAGCTGGAGCTGGCTGAACCAGGTGCTGACAGCACAGTCCACACGCATCACCAGGGAGATCCCCAGCAGGAGGCAGATGCTGCTCACCACGAAGCCCAGCGACTCAAAGAGGAACCTGCAGGCACAACAGACGCAGTAAGGATATCGCAAAGACAAGCTGCCGCCCTCGCTCCCAGCAGACGTGTTTTTCTGACAGCGAGCGGCACCCCAGATCCTAAAACCAGAATTATATTCACTCCCCAGCAGTTGCCACCTGCAACCTGGAAGCCAAGCACGCCTCTGGTTTAGAAGGCGTTCAGCACAACACCCAGGTGGGATTTTGAGTCCCTCAGAGGCCAAGGCCACCCCACATTCCTACTGGCCCGAAGGTTTGCTAGTTTACCATTTCTGGTCTGGTAACCCTAGCTTTGGTCCTCTGCCCTGAATACTCTCAGCTTCCAGGTGGGCTCTGCGTGTCCTTGGAAATCAAGACAAGGAGAAATTTCTATGTTCTAGCTTGAGCCCAGCTTCTGAATGTGACGCAGAAATTAGTCAAGGACATTCCTATAGCCTCTACCAGGTAAGAAGTCCAACAAGATCGACCACACAGCCCTTTCCATCATGACTGTCCATGAACTCTAGACAAAGTGTCAGGGATGTGAGCCCCAACCCAGCATCACCGCAACTCCTGGGACTTACTTTGGGGCAAAGACCTTCCAGACCATGAGGTGCCTCCTGAGGATCATAGCTGCACAAACACAGGCCAGAAGCTGTGGGGGAGATCAAGAAAAACAAGTTACAAGCGAGAGACCTCCTGGGCACTAGGTTCACCCCTGAAGGTGGTACTGAACTGCACACACCCGGGAGGCTGGTACAGAAACACCAGAAACAAGCATCCCAAAGAGGATTCCCTTCCATCGTGTCCTCCAGTCATGAAGCACAAACAGCTTGGGGCCAGGCTGGGACAGCCCAGAGGAAAGCTTGAACTGTGGCTATTCTGAGCTAATATTTCGCTGAAAGGGGCACTGCCGCTCTCCTGCTGCAGGGCTGGCCCTTCCCTTGCACTGTCTCTGGTCTGACCATGCAGGAGAATGATTTGAAGGGCTAAACCGCAGAAAGCTATTCATTCCTCTCAGGGGACTAGATTTCTGATGTTTAGCTCCCTATGTCACCACAGCATGGGATCCGATGAAAAACAGAGCTGGCGCACAATGGATCCGCAGGGTGAGGAAGAGAGGGAGCAGGATTACAGCCCTGTGGTTTCTGAACAGACGTCACCACCCTGGGCAGATGGGTGTGAAAAGCCGCCTAATCCAGCTTCTGTGTTGGAGCCCTTCCCAAAGCACAGAGCAAACGGCACAGATATGCAGCTGGTCTTGAACCTGCCACCTGGCATGCCACCCCTGGGCCTGTCCGAGCCCCTTCTCTCATCACAGCACACGAGTTTCCTCTTGGGCAGCCTTCCCGCCTCTGCCCATACCTGTGTCCCCAGGACAAAGAGGTACTTCAGCCCCAGCTGCAGCAGAGCAGTGGAGAACTTCTCTGGGGACTCCCGCAGCCTCATCTCCATCATGTGCTCCTCCACCTCCTGCAGCTCCTCCCGGGGCTCCTTCCTGGGCTTCTTCTTCTGCGAGCTGGGCATCTCACACAAAAAGGGCCAAAGCAGGAGCAGAGGGCAGCCGACTACCTCAAGGACAAAGGCACATGAAGTTACCGGAGCCCAGGAGGTGAGGAGCAGTCTAGGCTCTGCCATCATGCCCTGGACGTGCAGGATGCATACAGCCCAGCTCCCGTTCGCTGGTCAGGCACAACTGCATGGCGGCTGCGGGCCACGGGCAGCTCTGTGGCCCCAGAAGGGGACAGCGAGGACGCTGCTGTTCAGCTGGTGCCGGAGCATTCATCGCCTCGTGCTTAGCCAAGGCAAAGGAGCCAGGTCTGCTCAGGCTCAACAGCCCAGGAAGAAATTGATTTACCTGCAAAGAGGATATGGGAGGCAAAGGTGTTGGCGCCCACCAGGACGGCAGGCAGAAGGTTCGTGCTGTGGTCAAGGTGGAAGCCCACGAAGGCTGCGTTCCAGTGGATGGCCGGGAAGATGGGCTGGTGGCCTGTGGAATAGAAGAACTGGGAAGCAGCAAGGAGCCAGGAGATGACTGCGTACCAGGGCACTGAAAAGGGCTCTAAGAGGTATTAAAAGAGAGAGAGAGACAGAAAGAGAGAAAGAGAGATCAGCATCGAAGAACAAGACAGAACCACAGAGAAAGCCTATTGGCTCTTCTTCCAGGTTCCCTTTCCACATTTTGTCTTCTGACAGGCAGAAACCAGTCAGGACACGGCGAGGGGCCAGGCATTGCCCCTGCTGCCCGCCCTGCCACTGGACTGTCAGCAGCAGTGGCTGCTCGCACCCTGGGGAGAAGGGATGGGTGTGGACCCCCCATCCCCGACACAAGGGAATCCTCCTCCTCCCATGTTGCATCCCTGCTGCATGCACCTCTCTTCTACCAGAGGGTTTAAGCAGCTCTGAAACAGACCGGAGGATGTCCTGAGGATCAGTGCGCCACCACTCCCCAAAAGCAGACGGGACCGTGCCTCTCCCACTGGCAGACAGAGAAGGTTGCTGCAGGTACGGCCCAGGTCGCACATCCGGAGGATCCTCTACAGAGCCCTGACTCACCAGCGTCTCCAGCAAGGCCCCTGGCACGCGTGTGGATGTGCAGCAGCACGAAGGCCTCCAGGAAGAGGAGCAGGAAGGCGAGGCTCAGCCGCTCGCTGTGCAGAAGCATCAAGAGGAAGCCCAGCAGGCTGAGCGCTATGACCAGGGCTGCCGAGTAGACACTGCCCAGCCCATACGCCGCGACGGTGGCCCTGCAGCTGCCCCGCTCCAGGCGGCTCTTCTGAGACTCCTGCATCCTCTTGTAGATCTGAGGGATGACGTGGAGGATGTCGACTTCAGAGCTGGGAACCCCCAGGTAGGGAGTGACGATGGATCCCGCCGACTCCCGCGTGTCCTTTGCAAACACCGTCATGGGATTGCACAGCAGGAGCAGCAGCCCCACGGACGCCAGTCCATAGACAGCCCACGGAAAGGCAACAACTGCCACCTGCACCAGCTCCTGCAGCTTGCCAAGAGAGTCGTCGGCGCTGGAGGCGACAGCCCAGTAGCAGGCAATGCAGAGGACCACGAGTGGGAAGCCCCAGCGCACGAAGAGCACGAGGGGGTCCGAGCTGTTCAGGTTGCCGTAGTGTCGCAGCCAGCTCCGCACCGCGTAGACCAGCCCAGCCAGCAAGGCCACGCACAGGAGGTAGAAGAGGTTCTTGGCCCGTGTGTTTCTCAGGCTGGCAAGGGGGGAGAGGAAAAGAGAGGGCCGGCACTGAGGGATTTCTTCGCGGCACTGGTGGAAGAAACCGGAGAGGCGCACGCAGACCAGGAGCGCGGCCACGAGGCACAGTAGGTACCAGATCTCCCTCCGGTAAGAAGAAAAGCCAAGTAGCTGCTGCCTGGGGGTTTCCGGCACCGTCAGGCGACCGTCCCAGTGGAGCTTCCCTACTAGCAACATCACCAGCGAGGCCAGCAGGAATGGAGCCACCCGGGCCTCGGCCACCACAAAGCTATCGGAGAACATAGCTCCGCAGCGGAAGAGCAGGATGCCCATGGGGAAGGCCAGCCCCAGCCACGCTCGCAGCCTCTGCCGAAGACCAACGCCGGCCGAGGGTGGCTGACTGCCTGCCCAACGGGCCCGCTTGGGATGCCGGCCCCACCAGTGCCAAAAGAAAAACAGCTGAGAAGCTGCGGCTGCCCATGATGACACCAGGAGGAGATCCAGCCCCTCTTGGGTGAACGCATGGGCCAGCCCGAGCATAAGAGCCACCACCAGGCCCCAGAGCAGCGGGTACAGGAGGCAGCTGCGATAGAAAGAGTCCGACACTGCAGCCAGCTCTGAGGCCACGTAGCAGAGCAAGCAGGAAGCGGCAATAAGGCTGCAGCCCCCCACCATACGCAGGGGATGGAAGCGGGCCCAGGACTGGGTGCACACAGCCCGTGCCTCCCGCAGGTAGAGCTGGAAGCGACCGATGAGGCTTCCCAGCCTGGACTCCAGCTCTGGAGGCACCAGCGCTGCGCCCTGCACCTGGGCCAAGAGCTGGGTGTGCTCCTCCACGGCGCTGGAGAAGAGCTCCTGCAGGCGCTGGAGCTGGGCTGCTGGCAGGTCCTGAGCCACCAGCGAGTAGGAGTGCAGGAAGCGGTCCACCTACGGGAGAAGGGACACAGGGTCAGACAGCAGCACTGGGACCACTGGGAACAGAATTCACTGCCTCACACAGCCCTTTCAGAACGGAAACAGTTCTGCCAGTCTGCCAGCCCCTGCCAGGACAGCCCTGTCCCCAGATTATCACCCCAGGCTGGTCACCCAAATCCAGGACCAACAGGAAACACACTCCCTCTGCCAAACTGACGTCCCTCTCAAGGGACGTATCCATCCCAACACCCACACTGACTCCACTCACTTCTTCACCTGCAGATGCACCTCTGGTAACACTCTGCATCACCAAGGGCTTTTAAGCACTGTCTTTGGTAACAGTAAGGCAAGCTCCCCCTGAAGTTCAAGTCATTACTAGCTATTCATCTGTACTCAGTGTCGACTTTCACACTGTTTGCCTGAGGATAGACATCAAAATAAACAGGTTATAGTGGATCAAATCAAACCGCTCACTCTTCAACAACACAGGCACGCTAACCCACTGTACCATAGGACAGGGAGAGCTCATTCAGCTTCCCACTTCATGAGAGCAGGAACAGAGGCAGCTATGACCCCAAAGTCATAAAAACGTCTTTCAAGGGCATTACTGGGGCAGGGCACTCGCACAAACACTGAGCTGCTCAGCAGCGTAGATATGCTCAAGCCCCAGCACACACTGATACCTTCACATGCCCTCCAGTTGCCTCAGAACACAGGCAGAATCAGCCTGCCCCTGCCTGTGAGCGGCACCAGCTCTCTCACAGGCCTGCCTGACCTACCTGCAAAAGCTTCTTCAACACCAACGTGATGGAGCCAGAGACCTACTCAGACACGAGTGCACTTAAACAGGCAGGACTGGATAACGCTAATTCCTAACAGATGATGACTGATATACTCAGCAGCCAATGGACAGTAGCATACGCTATTGTCTTTAAGTGGCTGTGCTGGGTTAAGCTAGGAAAGAGTTAACTTTCTGCACAGTGGCTGGTGTGAAGCTCTGTTCATGGGTTTACCCTGAGAAAAACACTGATAAGGTGTCTTTGTAGCTGGTGCTTGGGAGTGGCGGCGCCAAATTCAAGGTCTCTCTCTGCTTCCGATACTGCAGCTTTGTTCCCAGCTCTCGCTGGGGGCAGTGTGGGGGGACACACAGCTCAGACAGCTGACCCAAACTGACCGAAGGGGGATTTCAGTCCATAGTACCTCATGCTCGGGGCATAGGTGGGGATGGGCTGGGGACCATTACTCTTTCACTTTCACCCTTTCGCTCTCTTGCACTTGCTACCACTCCCCCTGACTCCCGCATCAGCTGCTTTGCTGACTCCTGTGCTGGCTTGTTCGTGAGGGAGTTGGTGGGGCTGTTAGATTTCCTGGTCATGCTGTCACTGACAGGTTCGCTCGGACTCGGCTGCGATCACTCTTGGGCTGCGGCTCTCGGGCTCCAGCCCTTGGGCTGCGATCGCTCTCAGGCTGTGGCTCTCGGGCTCAGGCTCTCACTTTTTGGGATGCGGTTGTGCACTGGTCAGTGGGTGGTGAGCAACTGTACCATAATTGTATCTATGTTTTACTGTCTATTATGTTAATTACTTGTTATTAGTAGTATTTGTATATATTCATTTAGATTCAGTTAGTAAATAGTTCTGATCGCAATTTTACGAGCTTCCTTGTCTTTTTCATCCAATTCTTCCCCTCCACTGGAGGAGGGGAGGGGGATTTGTGAGAGCAGCCTCATGGTATTTTGCTGGCCGGAGTTAAACCACGAGGGTGGCAAAGCACTCCGCTGCTCTACAAACGCACAGCAGAGAGGTGGAACGTTTCTATCATCCCAGCAGCAGTTGTATCCTCTCCTCTCCTAGCTGCCTTGTACCGGTGTCCAAATGGCACACCGAGGAGCTGGCTGGGGGCTGGAGGAGTTATCCCTGTGCTCCTGGCAGTCCAGGGGTCCCTCAAAGGCAGAGCGGCACTGAGCTGAGGCACACCCCTTGCAACGCCTGCGGTGTTCTGCAGCACACCCAGAGCCACAACAGACAGCCCTCACATCCTACACAGAGACTCTGGCTTGCCCCAGCACATGGCCTGCGCTTCTTTTACACCTGGTATAGTCACTTTCCCTTAAACTTTGCCCTTCAGCTCTTGGGGTTCTGTATTTTGGTGTACTTGGTGTAAACTGGTCCTTCTCTACCCCACTTTACTGTCACCCGTTACACGGTGTTTCTTTTATTTAGGCCCATTACTGTCTTCCTTCTGCCACGGATCTGGAACAGCTTTTTAGCTAACACGGTTTCTCCTCCAAAACTGAAGTGGCATCAAAACATCCATCTGTACTCCTGAATCTCCGTTAATGAGACTTGCCCCTAATCATCTTCAGCCCCGAGGAACCAGCCTCCCCAGTTGCCAAATTCACCTCTGATCATTTGGGACCAACCCTCATCCTCGAGCGAGTGCCACCTTCCTGGACAGTATTTTCCACACCACAGCACTCACCATCATCACTAAACAGCTATCTTTCACTTCTCTTTGGGGAAAATGGTGCCACCTTTTACTGGAGCAAACACTGCAAGCGGGTAACTTTTCAAAGTAAGTTCCCCATGAAGATAACACCACATCACCGCCCCACCTTCACCAAACAGAAGAGGTTTGTGCTTAAAAAGCCACTCCTTCTCCTCTCCAGTTCACGGGGTGGCCAGCCATAGGCCGTACCTGCTTGGCGTTGATGTGATAGACCGAGAGCTGCTGCAAGGCTGCAGACACGGCGTCGCCATCCCCGGAGAACAGCTCAGCCATCACCTCCCCGATGCTACTGTAGGGGATGGGCACACCCAGCAGCAGGGCCACAGTGGGCACCAGGTTCACCTGGGGAACGGCCTCAGGCTCCTGGGGAGACAGGGCAGGAGTCAGAAATTCGGAAAGAACACAGCAACGCAGCTTTTTGCTCAGGCTAGAGGACAGTGTGGAAGATATCCTTGTTCAGAGGGGATCTAGGGAAGCCAGGGGTGGGAAAACACAGGAGAACGAAGAGGTACAGCTCTGCCCTCTCTGAGTGCCCTGTGGAGCAGAAGATGCCTGCTGGGAGCTGCAGGTCCTTGGGTTAGGACGAGGCCTGCTGGCTGTCTAACAGCCCCCCTGGCCCCACTCAAACACCCCTCATAACTGGAGGGGCCAGAACATGGGTCCCAAACACTTCGATCATCTGCATCCTCTGTCACCCTTCCCCCTGTTCTCTCAGGAAGGGTGACAGGTTCCCCACCCTTCTCAATCTAAACAACCCCGATCAAACGGTTACTCTCCATAACCCCAGGATGCAGCCTTCACCCTGGATGCCACCTCAGGCACTGACAGCTAAGGATCAGCTGCTTCTCACCTCTGGAGGGCTGGTGCCAAACAGGGGTGTTTTGCTGTACACAAATAGTGCTGCATTCACTTCCTTCTCACTGTCGCCTCCGTGGTCTCCGGTCTCTGTCATGCCGTGGTCGCCAGCCACCAGAAGAAGGGTGTCATTCCCCAGGTGATCCACCAATGACCTGTCACCAAGATAATGAAGATCAGCTCCTACCTGAGAAGAAGCCCAAACAGCCCGGGTGGGAGAGGACATGTCCCCACCAAACCTGACTGCACCATGGAGGTGAAGCCCACGAAAGGATATGAGCAGAACTAAGTGCTGACACAGAGCTGCAACAACCGATCCAGGTGCCTGGGTAACGGACGCTTGACAACCAAACTGAAAATTCAGAGCCCTGGGGCAGAGTGGACTGATCCTGCCTCGGTCCCCAGTGAACGGTGGCTGGTTCCTCAGTGCCTTCAGGGATCTTGACAAAGTGCAATTTAGAAGAAATGTTGCTAACAGGAACAAATTTTAGGCTGCTTCACTTTGGGGTTTGTATACTGTGTCATGGTGTGTGAGCAACCTCCTGCTTTAAAAGAAGGAAGTGGAGACTTGTCCCTGAAGGACGCAGCAGGTATGACATGACATGTACTGCACTCTCAGATGCAGCAGGGCAAGCTACCCACTCCTTTTAGGAGCAAAAATTAAAGCAGTCCTCAGAGTCAAAAGCTGCAGCATTTGGGGCTAAGGCACAGCTGTGTAATCAGGGTTTCTGGATCCCACCGCCCTCTGACACTTGGGCCTGCATAGTAAATACAGCATTGCCTTGCCAGGGTGCTCCCAGGTGCTTCTCCCACACCAGCCAAACCTCAGTGGGACAATCTCTGTTTCAAAGATGGGAAGAGTGAGGCTCCAGCTGTACCATCACCTGACGGTTTGACTGAGAACCAAGGTTCCAAGACCTGAGGACAGGCTGAAACCAAACCTCTCAGCAACAGGCGTCTGCCCGACCGAGACTGCCCCGCAGCTGGGGTTTCAGCTGCTGCTGGCTGTTCTCCACATTAACAGGCACAGTAAGCATTCCCTGTTGCCCTCTGCATCTGCAAATTCCCTGGGAAGACCCCGCCAGCCTGGCTGAAGGAAGGGGACAGCTGGCACCCCACCGCCACGCTGATTACCTGAGCATCTCGTTCATCTGGGTGAGCTTCTTAGCCATTTCGGGGTGGTCGGGCCCGTGTTTGTGCCCACAGTGGTCCACACCGAGGAAGTGAGCAATCAGCATGTCCCATTCGCCACCGTCCACTGCAGAACAAGAGCAGCCCCGTCACATACCACCCTGGGATTCAGGCACGGGCTCTATGCCTGGATCCTCCTGCCAGAGCTTTCTGCTGGCCTCTGGAAACCGCTGTTTCTTGCCCTCCTGTCACTGTCACTCCCAGCTCTCACACAGGTCAACGCTGATTTTAGGAGGCACACTCTCGGTCTTCGGGTGCCTGGGTGTAATGCCACAGGAGCTCAATGCCTGGCAAGCGCCCCAATATCCATGTTTTTAGTTCACTGCCCCTCTGGAGGGGAATGGCCCAGTGTCACCCAAGTCACCTTGAAATACCCTTAACTCACACTGACACAAACCGAGCTAAACCAGCGGGATGCTCAGGAAATGGAAAACCCAGAACGCCAGTCTCCCCCAGAGATACTTCAGGTCAGACTCATCAATGTGCCCCTCTGCATCCCACCCAGGACATGGGCCCAGCACACCAACGCTGTCCATAGCTAGAAAGTTACCCCAGCCTCTCCCCTCTGCTTCAGGGCCTCGACACATGAAAACCACCATATCTGGAGTTAAATGATGAACTGCAGCTGTCCCACAAGGCAAAATGGCTTCCTGGTGAAAGGCCACCGCACCCCTTGCTCATTTCGATGCATAGAGACGTACTGGGTTTGTGTGGCAAGGTTTTGGTTGGGGGGGCTACAGGGGTGGCTTCTGTGAGAACCTGCCAGAAGCTTCCTCTATGTCCAACAGAGCCCACGCCAGCCGGCTCCAAGAGGGACCTGCCGCTGGCCAAGGTCGAGCCCATCAGGGACAGTGGTAGTGCCTCTGGGATAACACGTTTGAGCAGGAAAAAAAATGGGAAGAGAATTCGCATCAGAGGGACAGAATAAGAACATGTGAGAGGAACAGCTCTGCAGACCCCAGGGTCAGTGGAGAAGGCGGGGGCGGAGGTGCTCCAGGCACTGGAGCAGAGGTTCCCCTGCAGCCCGTGGTGAGAGGGCAGGCTGTGCCCTGCAGCCATGGAGGGTCATGGGGGGGCAGAGACCCCCCTGCAGCCTGGGGAGGGCCCCACGCCAGAGCAGGGGGGATGCCTGAAGGAGGCTGTGACCCCGTGGGCAGCCCGTGCTGGAGCAGGCTCCTGGCAGGTGCTGTGGCCCCATGGAGAGAGGAGCCCAGGCTGGAGCAGGTTTACTGGCAGGACTTGTGACCCCACGGGGTGCCCAGGCTGGAGCAGGGGCAGAGTGTGAGGATCCTCCCCAGAGGGGGAAGGAGCAGCAGAGACAGCGTGTGATGGACTGACCACAACCCCCATTCCCTGTCCCCCTGGGCTGCTGTGGGGGAGAAGGGAGAGAAATTGGGAGTCAAGCTGAACCCAGGAAGAAAGGGAGGGGTGGGGGGAAAGGGGTTTAAGATTTGGTTTTAGTTCTCTCCTACTCATGATGTGATTGGCAATAAATTAATTTTCTCCAAGCTGAGTCTGTTTTGCCCATGACAGTAATTACTGCGTGATCCCTCCCTGTCCTGGTCTCAACCCACCAGCTTTTCCTTGTATTTTCTCTCTGCTGCCCAGCTGAGGAGGGGACTGATAGAATGGCTTTGGGGGCACCTGGCCTCCAGCCAGGATCAGGCCACCCCAACAGACAAAGCAAAGAGCATTCCCCTTGGGCCCAGGACCTCAGGGGGAGTCTGAAATCACCCAAAATTCACAGACCGGTCTCACACCCCACCTTCTTCCCAAGACTGGGATGCTCTGCTGAGCTCAGTGCTGCACCCCAGCCTCCCAGCGGGTAGCTGCACCGCTGTGTGTCTCCCAGAGCACTGTGTGCCTGCCCAGGCAGCCACGTGTCAGAGCCAAGCTGCTCCTCCTGCTCCATCCTGGCAGTGTACTTCCAGGACAGATGTAGGAGTCTAACCTCGTCCCATCAAGCTGCACTCTCTCCCAAACGGAGGAAAGGTATTTACAGCAGCAGTTTACGGCCCTCAAAAGCTGGCTTATCTGTGGAAATCCAGCTAGAGCACTGTAATCCCCGGGCAGCAGAGCGTGACTGCCCACTGCCACTCCGTAACAGAAAAAAACTCTTCAGTCCTACCCCAAACTTGCAGTAGGACCCCCACATAACACAAAGGGTTATCCAGATCCTGGGGAAAGAGCTGCTTACCCGTTGGATAGAGATGCTGCAGGATCCCATCGTCCACAGTGTGAAGATCCTTCACGTTAAAAGAAGGGAAGAAATACGAGCGGAAAAACATCTTCGGGAAGAGTCCTTCCCAAGTGTCATCACCCATGAAGACCACTCTCCTTCCTGAGTCAACAAGAAAGGAATTAATGGGAGCAGGGCGCCCACCTGAGTCGTGCTGTTCACCACACTAGGGCAAAGAGCCTGGGCAGATCCAGGTCAGGGTCTGGAGCGCTGGCTCCTCTCCAACCCACACTCAAAAGCGATCTAAAATTAAAATGACCATCTGGCTGTCAATGAGTCTGAATACAGGGAGTGACCAGCCCTGTTTCTGAGCCTACAAGTGCCCTCCACGTCAAACCCACCCACCCGACCTCATGACTTACCGCTGACCTCCCACCCCGGCAGAAAGACCCGTGGGTTGAACAGGCCAGGGAGCCAGCGGGCACCCCCTCCCTCCCCGTACCACTGCAGCATGCAGGAGGGTGCAGCACAAAGCAGACAAGCCCGAGGCCTGCGACCCCACTGCAAAACACAAGGCAGTAGGTGGCTGCTGACATGGGTTGAGTAGAAGCTGTGAATCCTGAGGTCCGGCTTTAAACACAACAGAGGTGGGAAAAGAGAAGGCAAAAGCACTGGCATTTCCCACTGCCCTGCCTGCCACCAGCCACCCCTCCGTGTTTCCGCAGAGCCTCTCCAGCCTGGGAGGAGGAAATGTCTCCTCTGACGCTGCTGCACTGGTGCAGGGTCTACCAGTGTTTTTCACCTCAGACGACTTATTGTGTCTGCCCGCCTTGCTTGCACACAGGAGAGCGGACAGTCACATTCCCTCATCCCAGGCACCGGTATTTGTGCCGCCCTGAGCCCTGGAAGGAAATCTCTCTGGGTAACACAAGACTGCATCCCGTACCCTTCTCTCTGCTCCACCATCCCACCCTCAGAAGCCTTTTACAGCTGCACGAAGCACACCCCAGCAGCACCAAACTACACAGACAATGCAATGAGGTCGCCGCTTCACAGCCGCAAGCAGCTGGCCAGGCAGGTACACTGCCCAAGTGACACCCCCACAGCACACCTGGTACCAGCTACTCCCTCAGCACGTCTCACCTGAACGCAAACAGGACACGACCGACTGCCCTTGGCGCCATACAGCCGTTCCTGGGGTGACCTTGTGACAGTCACCATCGGTACAGCCACTTTCACCTGCTTTCTCGTCATCTTTGAAGACGATATCACGGTCCCTGCAACTTCTTACTCCCAGCACAAGATGGAGAAACCCTGCCTGCGTGACAGCTCTGCCTGAGGCAACTGTCATCTGAGTAAGGCAAAGGAATTAGCTGACAGGGTGGAGGTGCTGTAAGCAGTTCCCTTCCCAGGGAGACAATAAAGGTGAACCCCGACAGTGGTTTGCTCGAGCACTGTCCCAGCGGGACACCCCCCCGCCCACCTACCGTTCTGCACCAGCTGCGACAGCAGGTTGTCCTCCCGGATCGCGTAGGTGGCGAAGTTGCTGCCCACGTCAATGAAGGTGGGCAGGGAGCCGGTGGTGAGGCCCTTGATGCGCTGCATGGTGGCGGTGGGGGGATCGGCTCGGAAGCGGTAGAGGCGGGCGTGGCGGGGCTGGGAGGTGGCGAGGTGGTGCAGGAAACTCAGCTTGTTCTCGTAGGGCAGCGGGCTGGCCTTGGCTGGGTTAAAGCGGGCAAACTCGAAACGGAGGGCGTCAATGATGACGAGCACAGCCTTGGAGAAACGCTGGGGTGCCCAACAGGAGCCCGGCGGGAGGTTCTGCCTCGCCCAGGGTGGGGGCACGAGCGGGTCTGCGCAGGAACTGCTGCTGGCAAGCTCGATGCGGGTGAGCAGGAACCCGCTCATGAACAGCCCGATACCAGCGAAAAAGAGAAAGCAAACCCAGGCCAGGAAGAGCAGCACTGGCCACCGCTGCATCCTAGGGGGAAGGACAGGCAGGCTCAGCCCCTGCGGCTCTACCTGGGCCAGGTGCCACCCCCACCAGCACCCACCCCTGGCTGCTGCCCTGTGCCCCCCGTAGGCCCCAGCCACCGCCATGACTTGACTCCACCTGGTCCCAGGCTGCGCCCTGGTAACTGCCCTGCACGGAGCACCCCCCTGTACCCCCGCCGCCCTGCACCCGGCCCCCCTCCAGCTTCCAAATGCTGCCCAGCCCCTCCCTGGCACCCCCAGGTGCTCCCTGACCCCCCGGCCCTCCCTGACCCCGCCGGCCACCACGCAGCACCCCGACTCCCCTGCTGCCACCTCACACCCGAGCCGCCCTTGTGCCCCCAGCCCCCCTCGCACCCCCCTCACACACCGCTTGACTCCCGTCCTGCGCCCCCCAGCTTCCCCCCCAGCCCCTCACGCCCACCCGCTCCCCCCGGCTCTACCTGCGGCCGCCACGGCCCGGCGCCCGCCGCCCCCGCCCCCCCCCCCCCGGAAGCGCCGCGCTAGAGCGTCGCGGGTTAGATGGGAGGCGACAGCGCCACCTGGCGGCCGGGAGCCGCCGGGCTCCCTCGGGCTGGGGAGACCTTTGGCATCTCCAGCTCGCCCGAGACGCTGCTTTAATTAACTGGTTAATTAACCTCCAGAGCCGCTCCCCTCCCTGCGGTGCTCCCTATGACGAGCACGCTATGTGGAACCCACCATCACACACCGCGGGGGCAGCTACTGTGAGGGGCCATGGTGGAGCGGGGTGTTGCCCCCAGGGGACGGGGGTGACCACCCAGGAGGGGGGTCCCCTGGCCCCTCTGCGTGTCCACGGGAGCTCCTGCTAGCAGCTTGCCTAGGAGGGATGGCCCCGTCTCGGCGGCAGCCAGTGGGGTCGCAGGCACGCGCTGCAGCAGCACCGGTACCATTTATTCCACGATTTAATCCAAATACAAAATAAGGACCACGGGAAGGAGAGGAGCATCTGACCGGGGAGGGCAGCAGGACAGGACTGCTGGCAGCCTGGCTGGCCCCTGGTGAGGGAACGGGACCCTTCCGGCCCCGCTAGCTGGAGCTGGCCTGTTCTGCCTTAAGCAGCTCCGCGGCGGGAGGCTGGGGGTCCTCGCGGGCCGGGGGCACCTCGTCCGGGGTCTTGGCGGCCTGCGGCTTGGTCAGCGTGGTGTAGATGCCCAGGGCCTGGAGGGAACAAGAGATGGGTGAGGAGAGGAGAGGGCCAAGCCCCGCCGGGCTGCCACCTTCACCCGCCACGGGCAGGCAGCAGGCAGGCTCCCTCCGACCACACCGACCTGTGCAACCATGTTGGTGACGTCACCGGTGTTGGCGGGCAGCAGGAGGGTGTTGGAATCTTTGGCAAGCTTGGAGAAGGCGCTCACGTACTGCTCTGCCACAGAAAGAGACGCGGCAGCGCTGCCGTGCTGCGGAGAGAGGGACGAGGCTCAGCAGCGAGTCGTGTACCCCCAAAACCCCTCCCCAGGGCCCCGGCCCCAGCTTGGTCATGTCCTCCAGGACAGCAAAACTCATCCCTTGCTGCTGCTGAAGATGCCAGGGAGCATCCAAGGTGCCACCCCAGCCATGGTTTCACCTCCCCCGAAACGTCATCGCTCACCTGCTGAGCCAGAGCAGCTGCCAGGAGCTGAATGGCCTCTGCCTTGGCCCTGGCCCTGACCAGCATGGCGTTGGCCTCTCCTGCAACGAACCACAGCAGAACACACGTCACCACTGGGATGAAGAGCCCATAAGGAGCTGATCAGGGCAATTTCAAGGATCAAAATAACTTCATATGCCTCCTCTTCCCCAACAGCAGCGCGCCGATACTCCTGTCGCACACCTCCCGCTGCCCCACGCAGCCGGGCAGCAACACGAGCCGGAGCTCAGACCGAGGGCCCCGGCAGGGAAGCATCAGCGTGGCTGAGGAACCCCAGCCCAGGGAGAGCAACGCAGCCTGCTCCCCAGGGACCACTGCCCCTCAGTGCAGATCCCCCAGGCCCCACACGTTCTAGCCCGAAGCACTACCAGCAGCTTTGTTGATTTGTTCTGCCTTCTCAGCTTCTGATGCCAGGATCTGCGCCTGCTTCTGCCCCTCGGCCACGTTGATAGCCGATTCCCGCGTCCCCTCTGACTCCAGCACCGTCGCCCGCTTCCGTCGCTCTGCTTCCACCTGCAAACACAGGTCAGATGCCAACCCGCCACGGCTGCGCTGGGGAAATCCCATGCGTGGGGCAAGCACGGCGAGGACACGCTCCTACGTCCTGCTGGGCCAAGGATGGCTTAGCAGAGGATGGGAACAAGGCTACAAAACACCGAGCAATCCCCAGTGAGGGCTCCTCACACTGCACAGCCCTCCGCAGCCCAGTCCAGGCCTAACTGGACAGCCGCTTCCCCTTCCAGCCCAGAGATCTGGCACACAGCTTTTCTCAAGGGATTTGCTTCCTACAGAGCCCAGTAGGGATTTTAAAGGGAGCTGGCAGGGCTTGTGTGTACCAGGCAGGGCCCACCACTGCCAAAATAGGGACAGGAATTATATATTCAGTGGCTGTAGGATCAAAGCTGAAGTGCCAAGGGGCTTCCCTCACAGCAGGAGGGCCCAGTGCTGCCAGCTCTGGACACAGAACAACCACGCAGCACGGAATGGGAGACTGCCCTCTCCTTGCTGACCGCCCTCCCAGAGAACCAAACCTGCATCTGCATGGATTCCTTCACACGAGGGGGCACGTGGATGTCCTTGATCTCGTAGCGCAGGCATCGGATGCCCCAGCAGTCCGAGGCCTGGTTGATGGCATCCACAATGTTGGCGTTGAGGGACTCCCGCTCCTGAGAGGCATGAATGAAATGGCAGAGAGCAAAGAAGAGGTGCTTAGCACGAAACAGGGGTCAGGAGGGAAACAGACATCGCTGTCCTGGGCCAACGTTAGCCAGAAAAACCCATCTCCACAGGCACAAAGCAGGGTCAAATGCTTCCCACATGTCCTGAAGGGGTCACCTTCTCCTAGGAAGGGCAGTGCCCTATGCTGGGTTCAGCCAGGAGAAAAAGAAGTCCACTCCCTTTACTGTGGTTGCTAAGAGCAGTACTGATAAGGCCTCAGCTGGTGCCGGGGAGGGCCTGGAATGCAAGGTCTTTTCTCTGCTTTTGATACGATAGCTGATTCAAACTGACCAAGGAAGTATTTCATTCCACAGTACGTCATGTTCCGCGTGTCTGGGGCGGGGAAGGGGGTCCAGTAGCCATTACTCTTCCGAGTACTCTTACCCTTTCTCCCTTGCTCGTCTACTCCCAGACATTTGCTAACCCTCCTGCATTAGCTGCTTTGCCAACTCCTGCACTGGCTCATTTGTGTGGGGGCTGGTGGGTTGTTTAGAGTTTCTGGCCGTGTTATCACTGACAGGGTTTGCTTGGAATATGCTCCGTTAGCTCCCGGGCTCTGGCCCTTGGGCTGTGGTTCTCAGGCTCTCTGGGCCATCACTCAACATCTGGGTGTGCACTGGTCAGGGGATGGTGGGAAACTGTATCATATTGTATTATATGTTTTATTTTCTACTATTTTAATTATTTTTTATTAGTAGTAAATAGTTCTTATCTCAATTTTACAAGCTTCCTTATTTGTTTTTCCTTCGATTCTTCCACTCTGCTGGAGGAGGGGAGGGGGATTTGTGAGAAGGCTTTGTGGTATTTTGCTAGCCGGAGTTAAACCACGACATGCCCAAACGGAATTGCTGGGATAAAAACACACCTAGGTACAAACATTGTCCAGAAATGCAAACAGCTCCTGTTTTTGCCTAGCAAATGCAGCATGAGGGTTACAGCCCCCCAAGAACTGGGTCAGCCAGGACACTCCTCACTGGGCCTGAGTCACCAACTCCAGAGAAATGCAGCTGGAGCAGCTGGGTCCGAGCCTGCACCACCCATCGCAAGGATAAGAGCTTTACATTGAAAGTGGGGAGACTTAGATTGGAGATCAGGAAGAAATTCTCCCAGAGAGGGTGGTGAGGCACTGGAACAGGTTGCCCAGAGAAGCTGTGGATGCCCCATCCCTGGGAGTGTCCAAGGCCAGGCTGGATGAGGCTTTGAGCAACCTGGTCTAGTGGAGGGTGTCCCTGCCCATGGCAGGGGGGTTGGGACTGGATGCTCTTTAAGGCCCCTTCCAGCCCAAACCGTTCCGTGGTTACCCTTTCTAACTAACCCAGGGCAGGGTGAAAAATAGGTGCCGTTGAAAAAAAAAACCTCAAAGAAGCCCCATCTCCAAGGATTCACTAATAGGTCAGCTGAAACAGAAGCCGGAAGCCCTCTAAGCAGAGGGTGTTTTGGGCGCATCAGCCTGGCGACGCGGACTGCCCCAGGGTTCTGAGAGATGCTGGCAGTTCCATGATCCTCCTCCACAGCTCACCCGGAAGACTCTGTCGAGGGAGAGTTTGCCAAGTTCAGATCTCATGGTGGTCTGGGCCAGCTGGGTCACTGCATACTCAGGATCTTCCACCCCGTAGCTGGCCTGGAGAGCAGAAGCAGAAAACCGAGTCAGTGGCAGAAGCAGGATGGTCAAACATAACACTAAGACGGGAAACCTGCCACAGACACCCCCACCAAAGAAAAGCGGGGTCCAGAGCTGAGATCTGCCTGCCCCTCCTCCTCCTATTCCCTCAGGAGGGATCGGGGCGCTCAGCCCACCTGCCTCACAGGGCGCAGCAAGCCGGGCAGAGGCTGAAGCGCACACTGGGGGGGCGAAGGGAGCTGGCAGTGCCAGGAGAGCGGTGCCCTGGGGGCTGCCAAGGCCAGGCAGGCCGTGCTGGGCACAGCCACAGACACTCGGAGGCTGCACATATGACGCAGGCCGAGTGTCAGCACGGCAGGGTCCGTACCTTGTAGGGATCCATAACCCGCAGGTAGAGTACACCATCAATCTGCAGGGTGACGTTATCTGCCGGAGAGAACACGTCCCGTTTACTGAGGCAGCAAGGACAACACACAGCAATCCCCTCTCCCTGACAGAACTAGTGGAGCTGGGCAGGGTCATCCCCGTTACAGAAGAAATTTGGTTGACTGTATTCTTCGCCCAGAATAACCCTGTTTAGCATTAGTGGCTTAGCATCAGCAGCTAAAGTAGCTGAAGCCTCAGGCCGCAAGAGCTGACCAAGTGCAAACTTTTTTAGAAAACTAACGCTGCTAACAAAGAACTCACTGACTTCAGCACACACGAGCGAACAGATAAGGACCAAGGAGACAATTCCAAGCGATGAAGTAACTTCAGCAGGCAGCCAGCCCAGCGACAGTGAAAACCAGTAAGAAATCAGGAAGCCACTGACAAGAATTAAGTGACTGGCCTTGGGAATCGGGTGTGCTAAATCCCCAACAATCCCTTTCCTTCCTGGTGTCAGTGGCATGGCATGGCAGAAGGATTGGCTGAAACGGATCTCGTTATCTAAAAGGCTTTGTAAAAAGGACCCTGACGTTTCCTACAAAACACTACATTTTGATGTTTCAAAAGTCTCAGGCCTCCAGATCACGTTTCAAACTGTAGTTATCTTCATCAATAAAGATTCGGGACACAAACACACACAAATGAAACCCAAAAAGCTTAATGCCAGAACTGTAACAGAGCTGTCCGGTAACCTGACCTGAAATATTTTTGACAAAAACGCAGAAGAGATTTTTTGTGGCTCAATACAGAACACGTGAAAAACGGGATTCCTGTTGAGCTGTGTTCAGCCCAGCACGAAGGGGCGGCCGCAGCCCCGAGAGGGCAGATGGAACCTCCTGGGGTGTCCCTGTGCACAGTACACAGACGATGGCCAAGCCCGGGTCCCCAGGGACAGGGCTGAGTGCAGGAGCCTGGGACACTTCCACTCCCCCCGGCCCTGTCCCTTGCTCACCCCGGGCGCAGCACAGGGACAGGGCTCCTTACCTAGGGTGACAGCTGACTGCTCTGGGACGTTAATGACGATTTCTTTGAGACTCTGCACATAACGAATCCGATCCAGCAGAGGGATGAGGAAGTTCAAACCCTGGGAAAAGGGCAGGATTAGACGGTTGAGCCTACTGATGTTGGATTTTCCCCACAGAGAGCACAACCAGACTAGAGGGGCCTGTCCAAACAAAGCCCAAGTATGCTACAGATGCTGCAGGCAGAGGAAGCATGCTTTACGCGCAGGGGGTAATTTATATGTTTCTTGGTGCTTTTAACACTCCACCCAAGCAAATTAGTCTACAGGCAGTCAAAAATCTGGAAGAATAAGCACACCATCCGCTGAATCCTTGCGCAAAGGACACGCCTTGCTACAGCTTTAGGAACCTGCTGAATCCAGAAGGGGAGAAAAGCGTCTCCTTACAGGCTCGAGGATTCGGTGGAACTTGCCCATCCTCTCCACCACCCAAGCCTCCTGCTGCGGCACAAAGAGCACTCCAATATTCATGGGCAGGCCGGAGCTCAAGCGGTGCTGTGCCGGGGTCAGCCATGCCGAACGCTTCAGCTGCTGGGAGCGCTGGATGAAGGCAAAAGACTGGGATGGAGACTGGCTGCTGGTACCTCGGAGCCCAGCACCACCCCTGCCCTCCCACCTGGGATCGCTGCTGGCGGCCCCAGTGCAGGAAACGGCGCTGACACCCCAGACACGCGCACGCCGTGAGGGCCACGGGCTGAGACCTGGGCCCCAGGGCCAGCACGAGCGTTCGGGGCTTTCCCCGCAGGTGTAGGGGGGCTCAGCCCCCTGCTGCAGCTTCCTCCGTGCCTCCCCCTCCCTCACATCCCCACGGGGCGAGTGGAAGAAAAAAAGCCTCCCTGACACCGTAAGTGAAGGAAAGGTGTAGGGTGGGATCTCCTGTGCCCTATAACGGGGTCAGACTCCTTTCTCCCACCCCCTTCCCTCACCTCAGCCCCAGTGCTCCCACAGCCTGCCCCTCCCCAGTCCTAGCCGCCTTGTGGGTCCCCCCCATGGCCTGCTGTCCTGGGGGCACCCCCCACCCTCCTCCCCACAGCCCCTCGCTCCCACAGCTCCCCTCGCTCCCTCCCACGCCCGGCTCCCCCCAGCCTCCCTGCCCTCCACATCCGTTTTTCCTAGAACCCTCTCCCCCCACCACAGCCCCCGGGGACCCCCGGCGCGGCCCCCCGAGGCCCTCCCGCCGCCCCACCTGCAGCAGGCCTCTGCCGGGCCCGGCCAGGCGCCCCGCCCGCGCCAGCATCGCTCCGCCGCAGCCCCGCCGCCCCGGAAGGGCCCCTCCGCAGGCCCTGCCCGTTCCGGGTGCTCTGGCCTGGCCGGCCCGGCCCGCCTCGGCGGCCACTGCCCCCGGTTCCGCCACCCCTTGCCCCCGGGGAGCCGGGCTCGGTTTCCAAACGGGCGTTTATTAAATTAAAAACAAACACGAAAAGTACCGGTACAGCCTCCCCGCCCCCGCCGGAACGCGGCGAGATGGGCCCGGGGAGATCCCCAGTGTCTGGAGGGGAGCGGGACCCCGGCCCCCCTCGCCCGGCAGAGCCAGCCGGGGGTACGGGGGGGAGCGACGTGAGCACGGGGCAGACCTTGGGTTAGTGTCGGCCGGCCCGGGGACCCCCAGCCCCGGGATCGTGCCCACAGCCCCACATCGGCCGGTGGGTGACGGTGTGGGGACTTGTCCCCCTCCGAGAGGGGCTGGGGGTCCCCGCGGCCTGCGCTGGCACTCAGCAGAGCGCCGGTCCCAGGGGTGATGTGGGCCGCGTACCTGCGGGCTCGTCTGTCCGCTCACGGCTCTGACCCACCCTGGGCTTGGCCCGCAGCTCCCACGGCAGGGGCAGGAATGGGTACTGCTCCACATCACCCCCAAGCCCCCTGTGAAGGTCCATCCCGACTCCCATGCGATATCCCCTGCTCCTTCCCCCCTTCCCACGGAGGTGCGGAAGCCCATCCTCCAGCACTCGATCACGCTGCTGGCAGACCCTGCCCAAAGACACCTCCTGACGGGACTCACCCCGGGATTTGATTTTTTGGCAATATCCACCTTCTTTCAGACACAGAGCGCACACGGGCTCCCGTTGGGAGGTCCTCACCACAGGACAGCCACCTCTCTTAGCCCCGGGACCTGTGGCAATGCCCACTTCCCTGCCAGCCACGGATTTCTTGGGCTCTGGCTTGCGCCGAAGCGGTGGGAGGGCAAGTCCAGGCCTCTCCAAGCTGCCTGAAGTGGGGCTGGCCCCACAGAGCTGGTGCCCAGCAAGTCTCGGCCTCTCCTGGGGCTTTTAAAATATCCCCATCCCAGGAGCTGCACCTTGGCCGAGAGGTGCGGCACCCTCTTTTCCACAGTCCGGTGCACCCCGCTCCCCCCCGCAGTCCCCACAGCCCTGCCCCAACCCAGACAGCCCCGCGGTGCCAGGGGCCTCATCCAGCACTGACAGGGCAGGGGGAGCAGCACAGCACCTCCGATCCTCCGCACAAGCCTCCTACATGCGCCCAGCAACAATAAATACTAATAAATACAAACTCTTCCCCACTTTCTGCTCCCAGTCCCAGGATCGGCACAGGCAGCCTCACCCGGAGCCCCCAGCCCAACTTTTCACTCCCCCCTCCCCCTCCAATTCCAGTCAAGTCTCCAAGCTGGCAGCAGCACCGGCAGAAGGCCTGGGCATGTCCCTGGAATGCCGGAGCTGCTCCCCAGCCCCTGCTCCTCCTGGTGAAGCCCCCTTGTGATCCCAGCCCTGCCGCAGGGCACAGGCCTGGCATCCGTGCTTCTCAGGAGGACAGGGGCGTGCAGGGTGGGCGATACTTCAAGGTGGTGATTGCTTGCTGGCCCTTTACTCATCTATCCCCAAAATGCTGGGCTGGGGGCTCCCCGGGGACCCTGGGGGGTGGAGGTCAGGCCCGGGGCGAGTAGCAGGGATTCCTCGGCATCTCCGTGAAGGATTTCAGTTCGTAGGGGATCCCCGAGTCGACTTCGATTGACTTGCGAGAGAAAAGCAGCCGGATGTCGTTGTGAAGGTAGATCTTCCCCGACTTGGAGCTGTGAAACCTGCGTGAAGACAAGAACAGGGCAGAGAGATCTCCGGCTCCCAGGCAAGGCATGACCCCCTCACCTACTTCAGCCCCCGCTCAAGGTGGCCACGCTCCAGTTACCTTCAGAGGGACAGAGACCGCTGCCCTTGGGCAGGATGGCAGCTCTGGCCTCCCCAAAGGAGCAGTCGGTCCCTACCCCTCCCCAGGGCGAGGGGTTCAGGCTGCTGGCTCCGGCCTGCAGGCCTGGGGACACGTGGCGATGAGCCCATGGGTGACCCTGGGGCAGGCATCCATCCCTCCTGGCATGCCCTACCTTAGGTGCATCAGGTAGCAGAGGACCCTACGGGGTGGGCTGGTGCCTGCTGGGTCACTGGGGGCCACACTGGCCCCTTCCTCCTCCCCCACGGGCACTAGGAAGATGCGATGGCGTAGGAAGGTCATGTGGTTGGCTGGCATGTCCTGGAAGTCGTACGTCACCAAGAACATCTTCACCACAGTCTTGTTGGGGTTAAATAAGGTCTGGCGGCAGAGAGGTAGGGAGTGAGACTGGGAAAGGCACAGGAATCGATCCGTAGGGCAGGGCTGGGATAACCAGAGGCTACACCAGCGGGCCCAGGGTGCAGAAAGCCCCACACCAGCCCCAGAGGGCTAAGCCTGAGGCCGCAGGTCAGACCTCTCCACCCACCTCTGCTCCCATGCTCCCTCCCATCCCTGCTGCATGTACACACTCTCCGGGTGAGACCTCATCCCTCCCACCAACCTCTTCCTTCCCTGCTTCTCCCATCACCCTGTCTCCTGCCAGCACCCCGTGGACCCCGTGTTCCCCTCCACTGTGCTGTCTTGGTGGCCACATACCCCCCCTGCACAAGCTTTCTGGCTGCTGCCTTGCCAAACAATGTAATGGAGCATATCCACACCGAGGGGGCAACCGGACCCCACCCGGCCCCCTTCCCCTTGGCCAGGGAACAACTCACCACTTGGATGGTTCCAGCTTTGGGGACACTGTAACCCTTCTTTCCCAAGGCCTCCAAGTCAATCACTCCCTGGGGCAAAAGAACAGCACATAAGAGAGAGAGGAGGAGAGCCCAGCCGGGATGCAGCATGGGGCCCGACAGCCCCTCTTGCCAGGAACGCCTGGCATGAGGCGACAAGAAGACACCCAGCTCGGTCCCTCTCCAGACTGGGGGACGAACAAGCAGCAACACAGAGGTGACGGTGAAACAACAGCCACGACACAGCTGGGTAACAGCCTGCAAGGGTTCCAGCTTCTTTCCCTCTTCGCTTTTTGGGTTAAATACTGCTCCTGGCACAGCCAGCGGTCTCCTCAGGTAGGAGGCTGCTTGAGCCGCGCTCTCTGGAGAGGGGCAGCTCCCAGGATGCTCTGTGCCTGGGTACAGCCCCTCACTCACCTCCCCCACGGTCCCAGCCCTCCCTCGTCCCGTACCAGGAAAGGTGAGGGCGCGCTGTGTTCGGAGATGTCGAAGTAGGTGACGTCAACGGGCAGGGTGGCGTGCTGGGGGCAGTAGGAGCCACTGGCACCGATCTCCGCTGTGAACCCCTCGATTCTCCCCGATGGTGCAAAGCGTCCTTTCAGGATGGACTCCTGAGAGAGGAGGTAAGCGTTAGGGACCTTCAAACACCAGTCCTGCCCCTCACCTCAAAGCTGCAAGTGAGATAACCTCCACCTTCACCGCAACCATGTGTCTGCCTGCTCTCGTGTGTCACCTGGCTTTCTGGAGACCACCGTGAGGGGCCCTGGCTGCTCATCCTGAATTGGTGGGCTGAAACCAGCCACCTAATGCAGAGAAGCAGCAAGATCACCTCTGCTCAGCCACTCAGCTCTGCAGCAGCAAGCTCAGCAGGGTCCAGGCACATCACCTAAGGATCTGCTGGCCAAGCCATCCTGCTGGAGGATGGTGACTGTGTGACATGGCCACTGCATGCCAGGCCCTTGGGGACCATCAGCCCAGCCCCATGCCAGGGATCCTGTCAGGTTCAGGTTCGCACACCCATCGTCAGCCCAGCCTGGAGCCCCTCGGACCCACCTCCCTCCCTGGCAGGTGGGGGCTGTTACCTCAAAGTTGCCCAGCAGAGCATGGCTGACGGTGGTGGTGGCCCAGGGCGCTGCGGAGGACCTGGTGCCCCTCCGGAGGTTGCTCCGGAGATGTCGCCTTTGAGAGAGGAGAGAAGATTGGTGTCCAACTGGAGAGCACTCTGTCCTGGCCGCCCTCTCCAGGTCCCTGGTCTTTGAGGGTGGTTGAACCCACTTTTCTATCCCCCAGGGACAGAAGAAATGCCTTTCCACTCCCCAGCCTGGGGTCTTGTGGAGGGGAGATACACGGGGCAGGGCATGGAAGAGGACTAGACCCAACCTGACCCTCTCATGGGGCTGGCAGTGTGCTGGGGTGACTGGGCACCCCGAGACCCCAGGTCCATCCCTCAGGGCTGCAGGGACACTCACGATTTGAGGCGCAGCCCGCTCTTCAGCCTCCTCCCGACCGCAGTGCAATCCGCAGAGCTCTGGAGGAGACACAAAATTGAGAACCGTGTTAGGGAAGCAACTGCACATCCCTGGGAGGTGCCATCACCCCTTGTCCTGCCCCGCTAGTGACCCAGCAGATCAGAAAGACTCCCATCCATGGGGACCCATCAGCAGCCTCTGCAGAGGTGGCTAGCAGGGCGGCGTGAGGGCTGCAATGTCTGGTGGAGACGTGGGGCTGCCCAAACCACAGAATGGCTCTGCTGGGGATGAGTGTGTTGGTAACCAAGTCGAGGGTGCAGCACCTGACTCCCACCTTGCACAGCAGGCCTCGGGACCAGCCCCAGTGACAACATGCCCTTGCACCTCCCCAGGGCATGGTAACACGTACGATAAAGCTCCCTGACCAGCCCGGGAAAAGTCCCGTCCCCCGGGGGTTCATGCCAAGTCCTCGGCAGTGCCGCCGGGCAGAGGGGTGTGCTGCCCACCCCTGCCCACAGCCAGGCTCCTACAGCTGTAGGATGGGGGGCTAAAGCCAGGGCCACACTGGAACCTCCTTTTAAAGATGTCCGCTTTTCAGGGGTTTTCCCTTCTGGAAGCCACACAAAGGGCAGCACAACACAAAGGGATGATGGAGCTGGCTGGCATGACCGGGCAGGAAAACCCAGGGACGCTGCTGGCGGGCTTCACTCTGCGAGGGCAGTGCTGGGGGCAGCCGGGCTGGGGGACAGGTACCAAAAAGGGCATGCGGGTAGAGATGGAGCTGTGCCCCATCAACAGTGTGTCCCGGCACCAAGCAGCACGGAGCCAGGGTAGCTCTGCCGTCGGTCCCTGCACCATGGGATGCCCCAGGGAAAGAAAGGAGCGTTCCAGCTCTGGCATGAGCCTGCTGCAGCTTCAGCTGGCAGGACACCATGAAGGCAGGGAGCTGGTTAGGAGGGGTGGGTAAGCAGAGGGGAATCACAGGCAGTTCGTGAGTTGCCAGGGTGCTTGCAAATCAATGGAGTCTTCCCCATTTCTGAGAGCTCGAGGTACCCTGAGGACACGCCATGGGCATCCCAGAACTGCAGAAAAGCCAGTGGCAGCCCTGCACACAGCACTGGGGCTCCCACTCCCTGGCCAGAGCATGTCCAGTCCTGCTCCCCACCACCAAACCCTTGCCCTGATGGATATCACGGCCAGGGACACAAGCCATCCCCCACCCCTGCCTTCCTCCTTGTCAGTCAGGCAGAGGCCAGCTACTCTTCCCAAGCCTGCTGGTAAGCCTGGCTTAACGTGAAGCTGTCAGCCACTGACTGTGGCCCCACGCCATGTGCCCAACTCCCGCTCTTGTGAAGTTACATCCTGTCCGAGCAAGGCTCTCCAGGCCAAAGAGCTGGTTGCAAGCAGAGGATCCAGTGCCTACAAGGTGTCAAGAGCTGGTGACAACCTACAGACCGCGTGTCCCAGGGCTGGCTGACAGCTGTTGCCCTGCTCTCACCAGTGCTGCGGTACTGGGACAGGACAGGGCACTGTGCCATGATGGACCACATTGCAAAGGAGGACAGCCCTGAGTTCTGGGTGTCCCCAGGCCATTCTCTGCCATGAACGATGCTCACCTTGGCTACGGGAAGCAGGTGATTCCAGAATGGGGCCCCCTTGGCATCAGTGCTGCGGCAGGCTGTGGGCACCGGGTGGCACAGCAGGATCCTCTTCTTCCTTGCCAGTGGGGACAGGCTCTCATCCTCAGAGCAGGAGTCAGCCACAACCTCGGCAGTGGGAAGCAGCTTCCTTTTAGCCGGGCAGTTGCTGCTGCTGAGCTGGCTGCTCCCGCAGGGAGTCTTCTCCAGGGAGCTCAGGTTGCTGGGCTCAGGGCTGAGCACTGTCTGTGGAGCTGGGGGCTCCTTGCACCCGTTGGTCGTCACTGGCCATTCCTCTTCTCTGCTAGCAGAGCTGCTGTGAGCTGGGCTGCTCCCTGGCTTCTCTCTCTTCCCACCAGAGTCCAACCAGGTTGTTTGTGCAATATTGTGCAAACCAAGGTGAAGTAAGTCGTGGCCACTTGCCTGCTCCCCATTCCCTCCGTAGTCTGTGGGCTGATCCCCCGATGAGACAGAGCAACTGTCTCTCATGTGCAAAGTACTGCAAGCAATGTGCTGGGGCCAGGAGGATGAGGAGACATCCCACGACTTCTCTCTGCTGGCCTTGGGGCTGTGGCTAGGGCTGCCTTCACAGCGGTGCTCCACCACCCGCAACCCGCTGTGGGAGAAGTGCTGCGCAGAGCCACACAGGGACAGCTCCTCCACCAGCAGACCATCCTCGAAGGCATCGTCATCATCCAGGGAAGCCTGCCCAGGGCCTCCATCACGCTTGCCATCCACCCCCCCGCCACCCCAGTGAGTTCGTTTGGGATCTCGTCCCCCCTCCTGAGTTCGCTGCTCAGGGTAACCCCTCTTGACGGCCTGCCGACTGCCCGCCCGCTGCTCCGTGCTCTCGGAGGAGCTGGAGAGGTGGGAGAAGATGGAGACCTGGTAAACCTTCTGGCGCTTGATCTCTGTCTCGTTGTAGCCCATGAGGATGCCATGGTGGGTGCAGCGCTGTGAGGAAGGTTCCAAAGGTGCCTCTCCATTGGGCTGCGGCAGGCTGGGGTCCGTGCCGCGCTCCGGGGGCAGGGACGTCTCTGCGTGGATGTGCCGCATGGAGCCTCACTTGCCTGGACTCCGAGCGGAGCAGAAGTCAGAATAGCCCATGCAGCAGCAGGGTGGGACGGTAAAGTGCCACGGGTCAGGGTGTGAGGAGCGGGGTGGGAGCTGGACCCTCTTCACTCAGGACGTCTGGGTGAGACCTTCGCTACGGGCTTCACTGCAGCACAGCATCTGGAAAGAGAGAGTGGGAGGACAGGTATCAGCCCAGGATCCCTGGCTTTGTCCTGCCATTTGGCTGCAAGGGCTCTGTCAGGATATGGGCAGCTCCCCTAACAGCCCTGCTCAGAACTCCCTGGGTCAGGAAGAGGAACCAGGCTGGTGTGGCTGGCTCTCCAGGGATCCCTGAGGCATCACACACATGCAGGATCAGCACTTCCTTCCCAGCCTGGGCACCGAGAAGAGTCTCCAGGCCAGCTGGAGGCCACTGGGGACAAGTCCTGACAAGCAGGGAGAAGGGGGCCTGCCCTCTGCCAGGGACTGGATGTGCTTGGGCTGTTCCAGAGCGCCAGAGTCAGGCAGGTCTGACCAGTCCCAGGGGCTCGGGCCTTTAATCACCCCTTTGAGCAAGAGCAACAAGATCTCCCAGCACTGGCCCAGAAGCCCTGTCCCAGCCGCACACGCTGAAGGAGGCAGGGCTGGTGTGCCACGCTGCCCAGGGAGCCTGGCGAGGCAGCCTGGGGAGACCTGACCTCACGGCACAGCTCTGCTGCCTTGGACCAGAGACCTCCACCACTGCAATTATGTCTGGGCGGTTCCAGGGGCTGCAGAGCCCACCACGGGTCCCTGCTCCATCTACCCACTCCTGCCTCCCCCTGAGGACCTGACCTCCTCCGTGCTGCATCGCACCTCACTTTTGATTTTCAGCCCAGTTTGAGAGCTGTGAGAATCCTGGTCATGAGTTTTTCTGACATGATAAACACTGAAATGGCTGCAACAGTTGAGCAAATGCAGCAAGAGTCATTCTGAGGGGCACCAGAGCCTGATACACTGCCCATGCCTTGCAGCTCTCCCTGTTGCCTATCGCCACAGCTCGCCCTGTTCTTGTGGAGCAAAATCTTGGGGGGAGCAATAGAGGAATTGGTCTCCAAGTAGGTCAAGGCTATCTGGAGAGCAAGGCTGCATGTGGTATTTCACCCCCTGCTGTGACGGGGGTGAGAAAGGGGCAGGCCAAGGTGGTTGTGCCCAGGGATTTTGTTTAGAAGGAGCGATGAAAGATATAACCATGCACCAGGACATGCTGCGGGCCGACCAGTTCGAAAGCAGCTTTGCAGAAAAGGTCCTGGGCTCCTGGTGGACAGCAGACTGACCATGAGCCAGCAATGTGGCCTTGCCACAAAGGACAACAGCATCCTGGGCTGCTTTAGGCACAGCGCTGCCAGCAGGTCGAGGGAGCCGATCCTTCCTCCTTGCTCAGCAGTGGTGAGGCCACACCTGAGATAGTGCAGCAAAGGGCCACTAAGATAATTAAGGAACTAGAGCATATCTCCTACGGGGTGTGCTAGTTTTAGTCAGAACGGAGTTAATTTTCTTCACGGAGACCGTGGTTTTGGGTTGGCCCTGAGAAGAGTACTGGTAGCACTGGTGATTTTTAGTTGGTGCTAAGGACTGCTTGTAGCAATTCAAGGACTTTTCCAGCTTCTGCTACTGCACCAGTGTTCCCAACTTTGTCACTAAAAGCTGGGAGAGGACACACACGACAGTTTCAGACAGCTGACCCAAACTAACCAAAGTTTTTAATTCCATAGCACATCATGCTCAGCGTATCAGCCAGGAGTGGGCTGGGGGGCCATAGCTCGCTTGCTTGTTAGCTCACTGGCTTGTTAGCTTGTTTGTCAGGCTCGTTTGTTCATGCGTTAAGGGTCGGTCGATCAGTTGGCTTTCCCAGTCGTGCTGTCGCTTGTGGGGCTCACTTGGACTCTGCTGCCATCGCTCTCAGGCTCTGGCTCTCACTACGCAGGACCTGGCTGTGTATCAGCCGGTGGGTGGCGAGCAACTGTATCACTCCTTTTATTTTCTATTATTTTAATTAGCTATTATTAGTGGTATTGTTAATATTATTAGCACCACTATAATATTAATTTATATTCAATTATTAAATTGTTCTTATCTCAGTTCATGAGCTTCCTCGTATTTTCCTCCAATTCTCCTCCGCCACCAGAGGAGGGGGAAGGTGAGTGTGCTGCTGTGTTGTACGTTATTGCTAGCCAAGGCTAAACCATGATACAAGGAAGGGCTGGGAGAGCTGGGACTGTTCAGCCCAGAGAAGAGAAGGCTCGGGGGTGGATCTTATCAACCTATAAAAATACCTGAAGGAGGGTGAGAGAGGATCTTTCCAGTGGTGCCCAGTGACAGGACGAGAGGCAATGGGCACATACCAGAACACAGGAGGTTCCGTCTGAACATCAGGAAACACTTTTTTAACTGTGAGGGTGACCGAGCACTGGAGCAGGTTACCTAGAGCAGTTGTGGAGTCTCCATTCTTGGAGATATTCAAAAGACGTCTAGACACGGTCCTGGGCAGCCGGCTCTAGGTGGCCCTGCTTGAGAAGAGAGGCTGGATTAAATGACCTCCAAAAGGTCATGCCAACCTTAGCCCCTCTGCGTAACTGACCACACTGCAGCCCGTCCTGGCTGCCTCTCACACTCACCCCTCTGCAGCAGAATCCCGCTTTGCTCCGGATTAACTTCCCTGTCCCGCAGCGGGCGGTCGTTGGCACAACTAGCTGAAGACACCTGCCAGCCAGGCACCCCCCAGAAGCGGCGTGGCTGCCGTGGAATGGCTCCCACCATCACGGTGTGCCTCCCAACCTCTGCGCCGTCCTCTCCAGCTCTTCAGTTTCCACAGTGACTCTGAGGGAAGGAAAGGGAGAGATGCAGGGATGCAGTGATTCAAGTGCTTTACAGGAGAAGGGCAGGAGAATACTGCATGCCTGAGGGATCACACAGGCAGAGAAGGCAGCATTGAGGCTCAGCCTCTCCCAACCTCGCAAACCCCAAGGTCACATACATCTCTGCCTTCTCAGACAGTGCTATCACCTTGATTTCCATTTAAACCACAAATATTTTAAGTTAAGATGTGAACTCTCATACCTTGCTCATGTTTTACATCCCTTTTGCATGGGTTCCTGTATGAAAACGTGTGCATATGAATAGATCCCTGTTTCTTTCTGGCGACCACCTCACATCTTGCTTTCCAAGACACCGCAGATCACCAGCAACCTCTGGGCCTCCAGCAGGTTGCCGGTCTCATGTCCACCCCCTGCCTCTCTCACCCTATCAGAACATTTTCTGGCGTGACAAACAAGAAGACCTTGCAACTGTTTTCTTCCAGTAAGAGAGGCCTGGCAGGGAAGGCAGAAACCAGGAGCTTGACAGCCCTGAGCCACGATGGCCCCCCACCAGCTTCCCCCCCACGCAAAGACAGCAGTCCTTTCACGTGCACAGCACTCACTCGATCGGATGCACCCCTGATGCACAACGGAGATCTGCAGATGCGACACAGCTTCCCTGTGGTCACAGTCCACCGGCACCGCAGCTCTGATGCCTGGAAGAGGGCAAAGAGGAGAGTCAGCACGGGCAGCAGCTCCAGGTGCAACACCTTCAGAGTGGGCAGGAGCCCTCGGGCACCTCCACCCTCAGCCCCTCCGGGCCAGGGGCAGCTCATGAGCTTTGCTGGCCCAGGAGCTTCCAGGTGAAGGAGGAAATGCCATCCTTGGGGACCATGGTCTCCTCATGCAGCCCTCACACCTCCAGTGGCCATCCGGAGGGAAGTCACCACATGTCCCACTGGGCATCCCAACCCAGCAGTGAGCACTGCTCTGAAAGCTGGGAACAGCAGGGTCAGGCAGATGAGCAAAATCCCCGAAGGGACGGTCAGAGGCACCAAACACCCAAGCGCACTCCCCTCCCGGCACCCTGGTCCGGCAAGTTCTGCATCCCATCATCTTGCAGGCGGGAAGCCAGCTCCAGCAGGTCACTTGTTGTGCTCGCTGCCTGACCTCGCCTGCCCCAGGAAACGGGCTGTTCTTTCATTTAATTTCCAATAGGATTTGTAATTAACAGGCAGCCACGGCCAGTCCCTGAGAGTCAGTCAGCCCAAAAGCTATGGCCAGCACTGCCGGGGAAGGGCACTGCCAGCAACCAGCCAGAACAGAGCTCCTGAAGAGCACTTGCAGCAGGGCAAATCAATGCCGTAGAATAACAAACCCCTGGTCCAAAACCTCAACAAAAGCTCTTTGTGAAGATCAGCTCCTCCTGGCTCCCCACGTGGGACCTGCACCAGGGCAGGTAGAGAAGCAAGTGAATGCCCACAGCCGTGGGCAGGCGCCAAGGTGGTAACACGCTGTGCTCTGCCTGCCTGGAAGATTGCTGCTTCCCTCCCCTATCCCTGGGGGAGATTTGTACCACAGCTTGCGTGGCACAGTCAACCGCTGGGAAGCAAAATCAGCAACCAGCAGCAAGGAGTCAGCACAGGGCGTTGGGATAAAGCCACGTCCTTCCCGTGCGTGTCCATGCCAGGGCAAATACGCAGTTTCACCTGCATCCTTCCTGTCTCCTTCCCATGTCCCTCTGCAGACACAGCCCATCCCAGAACCTGGTGAAGGCGGGCTGAGCCCTCTGCTCCCCAGTGGCAGCTGCCTTCTGGGGGAATGGGTCCAGCTGGGGAGGCTGACGTGCTGGCACCACAAATCCATCCCAGCCAAGACCTCAACACCAGCCCCCGGGTGATGCCAGCCCTAGCCAGTAGTGCACCTTGTTTTGCCAGCCCAGATACTGTCGCTTGAAGCATCGTGTTGGAAAATGCTAGGATTCCCCAGCCCACCCCAAAAGTGTCTCCAAGAACACCCTGGGACCTCCTTGGGCAGTCCTCTGGGGGGGAAGTACATCAGCCTGGGATGAGGAGCAGCTGGAGCATAGCACTGCTGCTCAGCTCCTGGAGATGCAAGGCACAGCGTCCAGGGGAGGTTCCCTTCCCCCTTCCCTTATCCTTGGGGTTCCTCCTTGCTGTGTTTAGCCCTGCCTCCCCAGGCAGCTCCTCCTGGCCCAGAGCCCAGCCAGCTCACAGCAGGGCTCAGCCTTACAGCACCCAGCGTGAGCCCACCCCCCTGTAGAGCAAGAGAGCAACACAGAGACCAGGGGGTTCTGCACCCTACGTAGCGATGGTGACTGCTCCACAGGGTGACCTGTCCCTCCTCCTCCCCTTGAGCCAGGCATCTCCAGAGCCCTACTTCTGGCCACCCAGATGGGACGGAGCCAGGTCCAGGTCCTCACCAGCTCAGCTGAGCAGCACAGGTACCATCCTCTGGATACAGCACATGGGGCTCCACGTGCCCAAGCTGAGGGTTTGGCCTCTTCTAAGCCCAAGTGATGGTGATTTTGTCAGTGTTTCAGCCTATGCTGATGCTCTGACTCTTAATGTAGAACTTAGAGGGGGTTTCCTGCTGGGGGCAGCCCATCCAGAGCTCCTCCTGCTCTCTGCCCTGCTCCTGCCAAGCTCCCAGCCCTCTTCAATGCTCAGGGGACAGGAAGGGCCCTGTGCTTTTCCCAGGGTCTCCCACCACCTGGGTCCAGAGCTATGCCAGGCACAGCTCTCCTCTCTTCCTCCAGCCTGGCAAGGCTTGGGCAAGGGCACTACGCTTCAACAGCCGTGAAATACCTGGTGCCAAAGGACCCGCAGAGAGGGAGCGTATCCCGGGCACTGGGACAAAGACACTGCGTTTCCAGGGACACTGAGCCACCAGACTCGGTGGGATGTGGGATCACACAGCCAGGCCACAGGGTGGGGGTGGGTGGGTCAGGGACTTGGCTTACCTGGTGGTTTCATTCCTATTAGTACATGCAGGGGGACCCAAGATTAAGAGACCATGGTCTCAGTCTGGTGGCAACAGGGTGGGATGGCAGGTGAGGAAGGGTCCCTGGCTGGGCGACGCTGCAGCTGTACTGCATGGCAGGCTGCCGCCTGCAACAGGATCTGTTGCTCTTTTAACCGTACTGTACCAGCCAGAAAGGCAGCAGGACGGGTGCGGAGGCAGCTCTGCCAGACAGGGGGGCATGTGTCATGGGGCAGGATCGCAGAGCCCTTGGGAAGCGGTGCCTGGCAGGGCTGGCAGCACAGCACCGGTGCAAGGAGGAGAGCAATAGCTGTGTCCAAAGGGCTCACACTCACCCAGTGGGGATCCATGTGGCTTCCCAGAGTGTCACTGACAGTGAGTCAAGGGGACACAGTGCTGGAGGACGAGAGGCTTTGGTCTAGGCATTGCTGACTGGGGCAGAGCATCATGCCCGGGGGCTGACAGGGACGTGAGGGTTCCTTGCACCATTTAGACCACAAAAAAAACCCCAAACCAACCGCAGTCTGGCTTTTGTTGCCTTCCTCCCTCCTGCTTACCCTCCTGGGAAGTACTAAGGAGACCTTTGCAGCCTCACTGGGGGTGAAGCAGGAACCATGCAGCCAGGAAAGAGAGAGGCTGTCACGACATGAGGGCAAATAATCATCTTCGGTACAAGCAGAGCACAAGCCAAGAGAAAAGGCAACAGAAACTGCTAGAAACCGGCTTCTCGGAGGGTAAGTCACAGCTCTATCAGTCTTACCTGAACCCAGGGAAAAGGAAGGAAATCTAACCAGTGGAAGTGCAAACCCAGAAGGTGCCTAGCACAGGCTAAGAGCTGAGCTTGAGAGGCGCCAGCGGGCAGAAAGTTTGCTTCACAACCTTGAAGGATGGCAGCACCAGCAGCAATGCTACCACCAGAGAAAGGTTTCTCCACAGCCTGACTGATCAGGCACATCACCGTCGGGAGAGAGAGAGGCACATGAGACTGGGGACTACCTCCAGCACTGTCCATAGGAGAGGTGGCAATCCTGGAGAAAAGATGGTTAGAGAAACACTAGAGGAGCAAACCGTGTCTTAAGGGAAAGCTCTGGCACTCCCCTGGGATTCAGGCTGGGGAGAAAGGAGCTCACACTTGGTGGAAACAAGGGAGAGGGAGGGAGGATGCAGAGGGAGGGAGCATCCTTGCCCCACTGCAAAGGCAAGTGCTGCTCCCAGGGGTCCTCAGGATGCCTCCTGCCACGGCAGATTCATGCAGCCGCAGAGCCTCGCTCAGTGCTGGCCCCTGTGCTGATAACAGGGAGGAAGCCCGAGCCCAGAGGGGAACGATGGGGCAAGAGGAGTGACCATGTTAGGAGCGCGAGCTCCTAGAAACCACCAGGCACAGCTTCTAGAGCCAGACCCGACACCTCCCTCTGCCACGCAGCACCCGTGTTCCCGAGGTGCTGCTGCTGCCCTTCCTCCCATGCTGCGGGGGCCGCACACACCCCCCCGACGGGGTGCAGCAGCCCCCGGGGCACAGCATCCCCCCCTGCAGGGCCCCTTGCTGGGGGTCCAGGCTGCAGCAGGCTGCCATGGGGCTGGGGTCTGCCCAGCGACGTGCGGTGCCTCCCCAGCCCCACACACAGGTGCCGTGGGGATGGAACCCTGCTGTTCAGCGGACCCAGGATAACACAATAAACCCTCTCCCGGGAACTCGGGGAGACGGAGCAGAGCTCGCAGCCCTGGGGCTCACCCCAGCTCCCCCCGACGCCCCACGTCTTGGCACGGATCGCTTCCACACACCTTGCCCGGGTGCCTTGCGTGCAGGCAACGACGCTGACAATAGCCCGCAGCCGGGAAGGGGGGCTCACAGGGTCTGCGGGCAGATCCTACAATGCAAGGGCCACCTGTGTGCGGCTTTCCCCCAACGTCCAACCCCCCTTCGCTCCCGCCAGCCTCCCCTCCATGCACGGCTGCCCCTCTCCCCAGGAAAAGCGCAGTCAAAGAATGAAAACCAGCTTAAAATCCGTCAGGACAACCGGGCAGCTCTCCAAAGCCGTCAGCACCCCCTGCCCACCCAGCCAAGCAGGCTCAAACCTCAGCGATACGGCCCCACGGCCGCCCAGCTCCAGCCTTCGACCGGGAGCCCAGGAAACCTGCAGCAGGCAGGGCAGGGAAATCCCATGCAGCAGCCGCTCTCGGGGAGGACAGCCCAGGTTGAGGACAGACCTTTGTCTCTGCCTGCCTGTCTCGCTGGCTGCCGGAGGAGGAAGAGGGGGGCGGTGGGGGACAGCGAGCAAAGATAACACCCCTAGGAGGGATGTCACAGCCACGTTAATCACTTGGAATTCCAGCCAGAGCAGACCCGGGCGCCGCAAATATGGGCAGCAAATGGAGATGCTCAAAGCTCTGAAATAATTGGATCCTTTCACAAGAGCCGAGCCCAGAATCCAGCACAGGAATTCAGTACCCGCTGGAAGTCGAGAGATCAAATACACGGAGAGGCAGGCGCAGCACAAGCAATCCCCAGCCACCGCCGTATCCGGCTCCGCAGCCCCGGGTGCCGCTCTGATCTCAGGTGCCTCCTCGGCGGGGGCCGGGGGGGACCGCAGCGGAGAGCCCGAGCCCCCGGCAGCGCCGAGCCAGACACCGGTCCCTTCCCATCCAACTTACTCCACTTGTGGCAAGGTGCAGAACCGCTGCCAGCGTGAGAGAGGGTTTCGCGGAGGAAACCGCCGGCCTCGAAGCCCTTGCTCGACCGGAGGAACAGCCCAAGGAAAGGAGACCCCCGAAGCCGCCAGCCGGCCCCCGCAGCCCCGCGAGGGAGATGCCCGGCCCGGCAGGCTTGCCGGCCCGCATCACGTTCCCGGCGAGACGCACACACGGCACATGCAGGCTCCTGCTCAGCGCCTCAACGGCGATGAAAAGGCACGGAGGCTTCTGCCAGAAAACAAAGAGGCAGCGGCAGAGCTGGGGGTGGGGAAAACTCCGCTGCCCAAGAGAATCCCTGCAGAGGCAGCAGGATGCTGCCGGGCTCCACCACGGCTACTCACCCCCGCCAGCCCGAGGCGGCACCCACCGGCCCGGCGCAGGGAGTCCGGAGGGTGGGCCAGCCCCCGCTCCCCTCCCCGGGGCAGCACCGGGTGGGAAGCGCTCCAGGACGCAAGCCAGGCCCAGGACAACAGCTGGACGCAAGGGGAAAATTCCTCCGGGCTGGCTCAGGTTCCTAAAAAGCTGCGTCTCTTCACCTCGGGGTAGCTGCCGTGCGCCACGGCTCCCCGGGGGGACGGCGCAGCCGGCACCGTGCCCGGCACCGTTTGCCATCAGGGCCATCTGCAGAGCCCAACGGCGTAGACTCTGCAGGGCCACGGTGCCCGCAGCACTCACCCCGGGGCAGCAAAGCAAGCGCCCACAGAGAAAGCAAGCCCCTGGCCACCCAGGCACAGGGAGATGGTGGCCAGCTCCTGTCCAGGCCTCCCGTCCCTCCCCAGGGGTGGTGGCCTGAGGGACGGGGACCTCGGCCACTGGATGGCCGCACAGACGGCTGCTCCACTCCAGATCTCGGTGCCAACTGCAAACGATGGAAAATTTTCCACCTGCAGGCACAGGATGGCTGCGAGAAGCCAAACGGGTTGTGGCAGAGGGGCAGGGACCATTCTGCTCTGCGCCTGCATGATGCCTGCGGTCCCCAGTTGTGACCAGGGCACCGATGTGCTGCCATGTTTCAGCTCCAGTAAGGACATAAGGATAGTAAGTGATGCACAAGTGTCAGCACTAACAGTCCTTTTTATCTGATGTCCCAAGAAGAGGAACAATCCCCAGGGTGAAGAAGCCCCGCAAACCCCATCCCAACCTGTTTGACTGAACTCCAGTGGAAAGGCAATCACTTCCTGGCAAACCTCATCCTGTAGGCTCCCTGTCCTGGGCTGTGCGCTGTGGGAAGCACGATCTAACCATGAGGAGTGAACAGCCCAGCCCGCTCTCCATCACTACGAGCAGGGTACAGAAACATCAGCCCCTGACAGAGAGCCCTGGGGGGGCCTGATGCTTTGTGAGCCAGGAGAAGACCGCAGAGCAGTCAGCAGGTGATGGGACCCCATTTGCTCCCACCTCTACTGTCTCCTCTTTTCTCCCGCTGCCCACTACCTCATACAGCCACAGCCATCCACAGATGCATCTTCCCTCCCTACCAAGCCAGCTCTTCTGTACCCTGATGCCCTGCAGTCGTCCACACTGCTCGATCCCAGGTGCACAGCCCTTCACCTTGCCCACACCCTTCACATGTCAGCTGGGCTCTGCATCCCCTTAAGTGTGCTCTTCTTGCTCCAACCCCATCCTCCAGCACCAGACTCTGCCCTGTTTACATGCACCCCTGTGCGTGTCCCCAGGCCTGTTCTCTGTACCTGTGCCTCTGGATCGCAGCAGCTTATAGCATCACAGAATCTTTTAGGTTGGAAAAGACCTTTAAGGTCATCAAGTCCAACCATTAACCTAACACTGCCAGGTCCACCACTAAGCCATGTCCCTAAGCACCACATCTACATGTCTTTTAAATATCTGCAGGGATGGTGACTCCACCACTTCCCTGGGCAGCCCCTTCCAATGCCTGACAGCCCTTTCTGTGAAGAAACTTTTCCTAATATCCAATTGGAACCTCCCCTGGTGCAACTTGAGGCCACTTCCTCTTGTCCTTGTCACTTGTCACTTGGGAGAAGAGACCAACTCCCACCTCTCTGCACCCTCCTTTCAGGGAATTGTAGAGAGCGATCAGGTCTCCCCTGAGCCTCCTCTTCTCCAGGCTGAACACCCCCAGCTCCCTCAGCCCCTCCTCACAAGACTTGTGCTCCAGACCCTTCCCCAGCTCCGTTCCCTTCTCTGGACACTCTCCAGCCCCTCAGTGTCTTTCTTGCAGGGAGGGGCCCAAAACTGACCCCAGGATTCAAGGTGTGACCTCACCAGTGCCCAGTACAGGGGGACGATCCCTGCCCTGGTCCTGCTGGTCACACTGTTCCTGATGCAGGCCAGGATGCTGTTGGCCTTCTTGGCCGCCTGGGCACACTGCTGGCTCATATTCAGCCACTGTCAACCAACACCACCAGGTCCTTTTCCATCAGGCAGCTTTCCAGCCCCTTGTCCCCAAGGCTATAGCGCTGCAGGGGTTGTTGTGACCCAAGAGCAGGACCCGGCACTTGGCCTTGTTGAACCTCACACAGTGGACTCGGCCCATGGATCCAGCCTGTTCAGATCCCTCTGAAGACTCTTCCTGCCCTCAAGCAGATCCACACTCCCACCCAACTTGGTCTCCTCTGCAAACGGACTGAGGGTGCACTCGATCCCCTGGTCCAGCTCATTGATGAAGACATTGAACAGAGCTGTCCCCAGCACTGAGCCCTGGGGAACACCACTTGTGACCGGCCGCCAGCTGGGTTAACTCCATTCACCACAACACTTTGGGCCCAGCCATCCAGACAGTTCTTAACTCAGCGTAGCATATATCCACCCAAGCCACAAGCAGCCAGTTTCTCCAGGAGAATGTTGTGGGAAACGGTGTCAAAGGCTTTACTAAAGCTGAGGTAGACAACATCCTTTCCCTCATCCACAGAGCAGGTCACCTTGTCACAGAAGGAGATCAGGTTCTGTCAAGCAGGACCTGCCTTTCATAACCCCATGCTGACTGGGTCTGATCAGCTGCTTGTCCTGTATGTGCCATGTGGGGGCACTCAGGATGATCTGCTCCATAACCTTCCCCGGCACTGGGGTCAGACTGACAGGCCTGTAGTTCCCCGGATCCTTCTTCCTTCACACCATAACTGACCCTGTCTCTCCCGATCCCCCAACAGCTACCCACGTACAGCCCTGCCAGCCCAAACCTCCTTGCACACACGACACGAGACCCACTGACACGTCCCCAATAGCCATTTGGCAAACCACAGAAACGTCACTTTTCCCTACCTACCCTGAACGGTCACCAGGACACCACAGAGCAGCGGAGAAGGTCTCAGGGATGCTGCATTACCCCATCGGCTCCAGAGACAGGCAAAGCTACGCGTGGGAAGAGGAAGCAGGTGAAGTGCCTGCGGTGGGCAGGGCTGCAAGGATTGTGCATGCAGCATTTACCCCATGGGAACTGCCCGTCCCCAGCGCAACCCCTCTTGCGATACACTTCCTTTTACCCTAAGAGCCTTCCAAGGGAGGTGCTTGGGCACTCAGACCTCCGGCTCCGCGTTACCAAGCTGCAGTCTGCAGATAAGGCTGCAGCAGCTGTGGGGACATTCAGCATCTTTTCCACTCCCCATGCTAAACATCTACGTGGCACAGGGGGAGGAGATACTACACACATGGCTGTGCACACCCACCCAACTCACCCCTTTCCAGCTGCCATTTAGAAAGTCTCAAGTCTACAGCAGGCCAGAGCAGTGACACAGGCTGGGCAGGGATTTGGGCCCTAGGGGTGAGGCTTTGTCCATCTTTGATTGTAAAGAGCTGGGCTACGGCAAGGAAGGGGTATTTCCACCATGAATTCAGTGTCCTGCGCCTTGCCAGGGAAAAGGAAAGTCTCACCCTGCTGGCATTAGGAAAAGGGTGTCACAGCTGTCACCTCAACACTCACACTGTACAGCATAATGGGGGAACCACAGGAATGCACAAGCCCCTTTGAAGGGAAATGAGAAGGTAGGAGGGCCTGGGAAGTCCGACTGCAGGCATACCCATATGCAAAGCATTGGGAGGCACAGCCCAACTCCTGTTTTATCCCATGAAACTGGCAACACTTCTGGTCCACACACCTGAAATAACCCACGGGGTTCCACTGACAGCAAAGCCCTCTGCCCGGTGCATCCACCACCCTTCCCACAGTGTCCAGGCTCCGGCAGGGCTCTGAGCACTGCACACAGCCAGGGATGCCCTCAGGATGGAAGGAGGCATCCACCCGGCACCTGGATGTTGCACGGAGACGGAGGAAGCCAAGGCTCAACTGGTGCTTCGCATCAGGCCGAGGCCAGAGAGGACCTGCCCTCAGGGCTATCTGGCAGGTGCAGCCTGCAAGGACTACACAGCAGCAGGGCACCAGCATATCAGCATCCTCCGTCTTCACAGAAGTGATACTGGACAGGGACGAGCTCGAGACACAGCTGCGGCCCCAGACAACGCTCCTGCACAGGACATGTCCCCCATGTCATTCCCTGTGAGAGGCAAAACCCCCTGTGCAAACTCTACTTGCTGCCACTGTTTTGCTGTGATGCTTCTCCGGGAACACGCAAAGCTCAGAGATCTCAGAAATCAGCTAAACTGTGGTAACTGGGTCCCAAACACCCTCGCCCTGATGACAGTCATGCCACTGGGGACACACATGTCCCCCAAGACCTGTCCCTTCTAGGGAGATGGAGCCTGCAAGAGACCCGACAGCTCCCCACAGGCTAGCAGGAACCAGCCACGCAGTGATTTACCTGTGCAGCTGGGAATGACCCTGGCGACCTCTTGGCTCAGACCACCAGACCCTGCAGCTCTCCATGCGCATGGGTGTTGCAACAGGGGTATCCAAATAACGCGTGTCCAGGGCAGGACAAACACCAAAACACCTCTGAGCACTTACACACTGGACACAGGCTTCTGCCGGCAACAGGGTCAAAGCTCGGAGACACAATAAAACACGGAGCCAACTTGTTTCTGAAGACATGGCTGAAAAGACTGCCAGCAGCCAGCCTTGCAGAAGGACAGGATCAGGAAAAGAGCAGCCATGAGAATAAAAGGCTGGCAAAGAAACAGAAAATACTGGGAGCAAGTAATTCTTTCCAGACAGTCCTTTGGGCTCCTCTCAGCCTCCATCTGCTCCCTATCTGCTCAGGATGGTCAGACAGCTGGAGCCTTTAAAAAGGCTACTGGTGACTTCCCCCCCCAATCGCCACAGTCTCTGGGACAGTCACCATGGGGAAGATAAGCCTGGAACCCTTCCAGATGGAGGGCTGGGGGCCAGCATCCTCCCCAGCCTCCTGACAATGCCAGCACCCCCCTACAGATCACAGCTCTGCACTGCCAGCAGAGCAGGGCGGCTGGTTCACCGTCCCTGCATTACTGTCGAATGGCTTTTTGTGCTCCTGCAGGGAGGGGATAACGTGGACCTCTGGAGAGAGGGCTAAGATAGGTGGGGGCAAAGCAGTTAGCCAGGCAACACTGCCGAGGCAGTGCCTTCATCCCCCAGCACTGCTAATACCGTACAGACGAGATGAACCAAGCCAAGAGAAGGGGATGGACAGAACAACCCTCTGATCCCTCCATTCTACAGTCCGGTCAGTCTCACAAGCTGTGAGCTGCTGCACCGCCAAATGCCCCGAGAACAGCAGAACTGAGGAACAACAGTGCTAGGATGGGACCTCAGGAGGTTTTGGTCTAATCCTGCTGACAGCAGGGCCAAGCTCGAGCAGGTTGCTCAGGGCTTGCCCCTACCAAGGGCTGAAGGTCTCCAAAAGTGGAGACTGCCCTCCCTTCTCCAGGCCATGCTCCAGAGTCTAACCGCCCTTGTGGGGAAATATTTTTCCTAATATCTAAGGGGAATTTCCCTTGTGTGCCATGGCTTCTCATCCTGTCCCTGGGTATTTCCCAGCAGAGCTTGGCTTCAGCTTCTCACCAAACCCACAGCTGCCAGCAGCGGTGGCAACCCCGTTCGCTGCCTTCCCTTTCCCAGGCTGCACAAACCCACCGTGCTCAGCCTCTGCCCCAACGTGCTGCTGCACACCGGCAGCCTCATGGCAGGACCAGAGCTCCAGGGCATCTCCAGGGAGTGCTGGAGCCCATCAGTCTCCGTCCTGTCCAGCCAAGCATGCCACTAGGGCAGACAAAAGGTACCTGCAGCCATCCCTGAGCAGCAGACACCTGCATACTCTGGGGGTGTTGAAAAAAGAGACTTACCTTAACAGTGAGACCAGTGGGGGTTGTTTTCATCCAGGTATTTGATGCTTGCTCCAGTTGGAAGCAATACCAAGTACCCATCACAGTGCCTGCTGCAACACCTAGGCTATCCTGAGCTGGGAGTCCCAAGTACCTGCTCCAAGCGGGTTGGCCCTAAATACAGACAGATTTGGCTTCACCGCTGTGACACTGATGCTGTGCCTACCTCCCTCACACCCACGGGGAACCTGCCCCCAGGAGCAATGAGCAGGACCTTCACGAGCCAGCCCAGTGCAGGTCCCTGCATGAGGGAAGCAGCCATCCACGACCCCCAACACTTCTCTGTGTCTGCAGCAGAGTCCTGACCACACAAGGGATTTCAGAGCCAATGGCCAACCACGTCCATACCTGCAGCACATCATTCCCTGTCCCAGTTCTCCCCCAGCGCTGTGTTCCTTCGATCTGGAGCTATCTATTTATCCATCTCCATCTCAGCAGGGATCATCCATTTTCCCATTCTCTCCCTGCACTCTCAGAGCAGAGGGAAGGTTACTGGGCGGCATCTGACCAGGACAGAGACCTGCTCAGCTTGCCCAGGACTGGCTGGAGACCCCACTGCCTGCATGGGAACAAGGACCCACCCCACATTCCAGAGGCTGGGATACTACAGCACCGCGCTGCTCCCTTGCAGTGTTCACCTTCGGTCCCTCCTGGGAAAGCCTCGTCACTGAGAATGTCCCAGGCCCCTCTGGGACAGCAACGTACCAATTGCTGGAGGAGATGAGGGCAGAGAACATGTTGGGTACGTGGCTGAGCAGTATCCCAGCCCATTCCCAAGCCACAGGCACTGCCTTCACCTGCTAAGCCTTGCAGCTTTCCCAGCTGTGCTCCAGCACCCTCACCCCATCACCCGGGGGACCCAGGATGGGCTGCCAGGCCCTTGGGCTCCCTCAAATCCCAGCCCTGGGAGAGCACCTGCCCTCTGCTTCCCGCTGACTCACGCCCCAGTGATTCACCCCCTCCTCCTGCCTGACTCACCCATTTCTGCCACAGTCCTGTGCACACACACACATGCGTGTGTGAGCGTATGACCCGGCAGCAGTTGTTGGGGCGATGGCACAAGCTCTGCGAGGCAGCAAACTGGGCAGGGAGCCTGGCTGGGCTATGCCAGAGCCTCCGGCAGCACCCTGTGGCAGGAGGGGCAGGGATGATGCCGCTGGCTCAAGGCCACAGCCAGGAGACAGGGCAGGAAGGCAGGCCGGGAATGCTGCCCTGTGCCAGCGCCGCCGAGATAAGGAGCGATGCAGGGGGAGGGCTTCCTCCAGGCTCCGAGGCTCCCTTCCAGGCAAACACAACTGCTTTATCAGCCCTCCAGCAGCCTGACCCACACCGCTGGCTGTGGCAGGGTTACCCGGCGCTGCCAGCTCAGACCTACAGGCGAGCGGTCTGCCAACTAATCTGTCTTTGGGTTCAGCCAAACATGGCCCCCCTGGGCTGCGCCCCTTCCCAGCTTGACCCTCCATGGTGCAGACCTTCCTGGGAGACAGAAAGGGATTTCTTCTAAGCACAGCTACGGTCACTCGGCATTAACTAGTGCCACTGCCCATCACAGAGTTCCCAAATCTGCATCCTACAAGACAGGCGCATGATGCTGCATGTCATCTGCAGGCTACTTTGCCGACCGGCAATTCCCTTAATGCTAGGGCCTGAAACTCAAAGAGGCTTCGCCCCACGTCATTTCCCTTCACCTTTCCCCCAGCATCACCCCTTCCGAGGGCTCTGCAGCCGACCTCAGCGTCTTTCTCGGAGGAGAGCAGAGCAGACGGAGGCAGCAAGGGGCAGACCACACACTGCAGCTGTGCCGGAGCCCTCCCAGCCGGCGAGCGGCTCTGCAGGCCACAGCTGCGTCAAGCAGCGCACGACAGCACCCGTGCCCTTGAAAGAGCCAGTTGTGCAGTGCGCCCAGTCGTGGACCTGCACCTCTGTCATAGCTGGAGGATCCATTTCCCATTCCCCACAGGAGAAAATTATTGGGATCCGACACTGGGTCTTCTCTCGCCCTTTCTTGTCCCACAGGTCACAGACACGCTGACAAGGGGCTCTGGTCCCTTCCACCCAGCACTGCTTGGTCAGCTGCAGCATCTCGCCTGCAGCCACGCACAAGTTACTTGGGACAAGCCTTCCTGGTGCTGCAATAGCACAACTGGTCAAGCATCGCATATACAAGAGGGTCACACAGCCCCAGCCAGGTCAGGAGGCCCCACCACCCTGGAATTAAGGACAGACTAAACCATCCTTTGGCCGGGGGGGAGGGACAATGTTTTGGTCTGGGATGTCACATATTAATAGGAACAAGGAACAATTTTCTGCCAAAGCTCAGGACTGTATTTCAGAACTGCTGGTTCTCCCTGGATTTTTACACTCCTAATCCTCACCATTTATGCACAGAGTCTTTCTCCTTTTTCAGGGCAAAGAAAACCAAATTTTTGTCACACAGTGTTCCACGGCCCCCAGCAGTTTCCTCTGTACACCACCCCTCCTCTCATCAGAATGCTCCAGTCCCAGGGTCCCTTCTAAGGAGGCCGGGGCGGGGGGAGATCCACAGTGTTCACTGTGTGTCATCAGCGAGGCCAAAGGCAGGGCCAACACCGTGGTCACGGTGTCACCAAGGTCACAGCACTGGGAAAGCACCTGAATGAAACTCAGCAGCCACCAGCAGGGCAGAGCCAGCAATTTAAATGCACATGCTTAAATCAGCCTGTCCCCCCTGAAAAGATGGGCTTCCCTACAAGCTCTGGAAGCCCCTGAGAGAGCTGCAGTAACCTACGTGACCTCTTAGACAAGGCCAGCTCTGTGCCATAGGCCCCAGTAACAGGAAAGATGAGGAATGTTGTCCCCTACATCCAGTTAGAGCAGCCAGGGACTGCTTCAATTTGGGCCAGTCTATGACGATTTCCTGCCAGTCCCCCATCTGTGACTAGCAGGGTGGCAACACCCCGTCTGCAACACGCCCCCCCAGCCTGGCTGGGGGGAAGAGCAGAGACAGCCAAGCTGCTCTTGCTGCTGACATCCCTCCCACACCAAGGGGATCCCTTGCAACTGCCTTGTGTTCCCCTTTTGCAGCACAGGTGGCTAAGAAGAGTAGCAGAACATCCCTCCAAAGTGCAGTGACAAGACCTTGCTGCCTTCAGGCAGCAGGTTGCAAGTCAGCAAGCTGGGAACTAGCAGCAGAGAGGAGTTTATTCACCCACCTTTATGCTAGGGGCATGCTTCTGCAGCACAGCTGGACAGGAGAAGAGAGGATTGGGGCAACAACAGATGGAGAAGTTCAGGCTTTCTCAATGCCGATGCTAAGCAGCAAGTACATGAAGTCGACGCTTCTGCTGAAACAGTTCCTGGTTACAAGAACACACAGAGCACGACTCTGAGAACAGGCCATCTACCAAGGTGAACAGAAGATGTTATGGTTTCCAAGAGCCCCGAACCAAGCCTTCCATTTCTGGGTTCTCCTTCTCACAGCAGCTCTGCGCTCCCTACAGTTCTCCTTTCATGATGCTTGAAAAAGTAAAGTGGTCTCTAGGCTGCTAACTTAGGTGGTGTCCGCAGTGACCCTCACGGAGTATTCCCTGGGATCAGCTTTCATCTCCTAGACAGAGACCAATGAATGCATCAGCCCTTTGTTCCAAAAATCACACCCAAGGCCTTCTGAAGCAACGGAAAGACCAGATGTGGAATTTCTTTAAATTAAAGTGTAGATGGGGGAGTGTGTCCATGCCAGGGGATGGAGCTGAACGGCCAAGTGTCTGCTAACCCAGCCTGAAAGTTTTAAGGACTAAACAACCTTTCCTGGTCAGTAACACCTATCTAAGTTTGCTAAAATTGGAAAGCCCACCGTGTGGTTTGCAGCTGGGGCTCACCCTTCCTGCAAGCTGGGAACCCCTATTGTCTTGGCAGCCCTGACCAGCCCCCTGCCCTCGGCAAGGGGATACTCTTGTTGACTCAGCACATCCTGCAGCCCTTGCATGCATCCGGGGTGGGCTGGCTGGCTCGCTCACAGCATCTGAATCTCAGTGTGGAAACTAGCTGTGTTCTCTTTCCACCTTGCTGTGGGAAAGGAAAGAGAGGTTCCTTGCATCCACCCCTTCCCTAGCTTCTTTTGCTGGCCCCTCTGGTGCTCTGCCCTATGGGGCACGCTGAGAGACGACATTACGCAGAGGTGTTAGGAAAGCAGCTAGATTTAGGCTTTCCTGCTTAATTACACATTAAAAACAACAGTTTTAGCCTGGGCAGGCATTTAAAAGTCAACTTCCCTCTTCTGTCAACGCAAACTGTGCCTGCAGGGACCTGGGACTGTCTCCTCTTCTGCATTTTGGAGAGATCCTCGCTTGCAGCCATTGCCTTTTACCCTCTGCAGCCTTCACCAGCTCAGAGCAGGTTGGAGAGGCCCAAGTGCCGGCTACACCAGTGAGGATGCAAATTCAGGTACCTTCTGTAGGGGCAGCTGCAGATGCACTGCTGTGGGGGAGGAGGAAACAAAACTAAACCACCCAAAAATCCCAGGGCAGAAGGGCTGCACAAAGCCTACAGTCCCGTCCCTCTGGCTCCCAGCCTTGTGTTCAACACTCATTCATCCCAGGATACAGTTCCAGTTTTCACTCTGGTCTTAAAGCTCCCCATGAAGCCGCTCTCGCTGACCTTCACAGTTTCTTTTCTCTCTGCCCCACCTCCAGCCGGGACCTCAACTGCCGCTGCCTCCCAGCAAAAGGGTCTCCATGACCTTTGTAATTCAACACACTGGGAAAGGCTCAATCCATCCCCTCTATTCCTAGCCCAACACAGACCTTAAAAGCCCTCTTTGTTCCCCATACAAACCCTACCCCACAGCCGTGGCTTAACCCTTAGGGCACTGCCTCAAATCAACAGCTTCACAGGAGCAAGGCAGGTTGCAGCACCCACAGGGAGCGGGACCTATGGAAAAGCTGTGCTGACAATCCGCTGGTGGCTTGCAGGACACGTCGTATATACACAATGGGGCGGGGGACAGTGTCTCTGACCGTCCTCATCATCACTTCAAACTACTACCAAGGTACGTGGGGATGCGGCATGACTGGGGCTGCAGCTGGTCTCATGCTGCCGGCTCTCAGTTCAGCAGGTTTATTACCGAACACACTCTATGCAGGCAGATTCTTGCCTGCAAGGAAGGAAAAAAGGGCGAGGAAGGAATCAGATGGGACTGGGCACTCCCCCTGTCACTCCTGCAAACACTCCTCTGCTCCTGCCCAGGGTATAGCCATTGCTCCATGCCCAGGTGCAAAGCAGAGACAGCAAGGGATGCCACGCTGTTTCCTCCATGGCCTGCACGTAGGCGAGAGAGCAGACAGCGCTCCTGATTCCTGCCTTGTCAGAGATAAGCTCAGACCCACATCCGAGCAGCAGCCCCTAAATCACACGCAGTGCCATGGCACTGCCTCCACTCCCACCCCTTGCACATGGGAATGAAAGGTGCAGTTAGCCCACCCTGCCCTGGCATGATCCCTGGCACAGAAGGCAATATGGAGCAAGGGCTGCTTTGCACCACCCAAAAATGCCATCTCTGCAGCTGGGATGGGACGGAGCTGCCCTGCAGCACCAGCTCCACAGCAGACAAAGCAGGCTTGCACCACTGCACCCCACAAATACACGTCTCCAGGCAGGATGGGGTAGGGCCCCCCTGCAGCACCCCAACACATCATTTCCTACCAGCTGCTGTAACTTCCCTCTGACCCTTTGCGGACCCGCTCCACCCTTCCCTGCTCCCCAAGCCACTGGGAAACTGAGTCATGGCGTGTTGTCCCCGCCCCGGCGAAGGAGGGCAGGTGGGCCGCCCCCAGAACCCAGCAGTGTGGGGAGCAGAGCAGGGGTGGTACTGACACCTCCGAAAACTCCAGCGATGGGGAGAAAGATACCCGTACGTCCTACACTAAGCAGCACTCTGAATTACGAGCCTCCTCTGTTCCCCCCTCTCTTGAAGCAGAAGTTGGCCCCACTCTGCTGCCAGCCACATGGACTGCACCCAGCTCTGCCGGGCTACTTCTGGCCCCACAGACTGACCCACACGCTCTCCGGCCCCAGAGGGGACGGGGACATCCAGGGCTTTGCACCAGATGCACATAGCGTAGCACAGCCCAGAAAAGAAAGGTAATGCCACATAGGAACAGAAGTTAAAAAAGACTCGGAGCATTACGAACCAGAAGAGTGCCCTGCCTCCCAAAATGCTGGTACGGTACAGGATGCTTCCTTGACAGTGGGTCGGTGCATTCTTTAAAAGATCATTGTCGTGTTTGAGTAAAGACCTGGATTCTCTGGTCTCTAGGAGCTGCTAAGTTTCCAGGTACTGACCTCAGCCTCTCCGTTTTCACAACACACCTGCAAAAACCCTGCTTACCAGTGAAGCCTCCCAGGACCAGGTCCAAGGCAGCGCTCACCCCTATCAGCATCCTTTAAAATCCCCGTGTCCGGTGCAGTGGCAAATCACCACCCATCTACCTTTGTCGGCAGAGAAGCTAAAGATTTGTTCATTCAGGCTCCGGGTCAGACATCTCACTGATGTTATTAAAGTCACGTTTTCTTTACTGCATTTCCTCGCGATCACAGTGAGGTTAAGAGCCCAGCGTTGTCCACTTCAGCTGGGCCACTGCCTGGAAGGGCAGAGCTGAAGCTGCAGAAAACATGGAGCTGTCATGCACTGCTCACCTGCAAATATCCCACCGTCTTGCCCCAGCCCTGCGTCTCTTGGTTGCCTCGCTCCAGCTTCCTGGGGACTCTCTGGAAACAGATCCTTCCACCCCTCCCCGGGGAAGCGTGTTCAGGTGGTATTTGCTGTTGTTATCATGCGAAGCATAGCGTTATTGCCAATACCCTTGCCCCAGCTCTTGTCTCCCAGGACAACGTAATAGTAGATTAAACTCATTATCCCCTATCACTTTATGGCACAATCTTTTCATTTCTCTGTTAACACACATCTGAGACGTATCGAGTTTCAGGCAGGCTCACTCCAAAGGAAATTCCCTGCTCTTTCTTTACAAGGATTTGCACAAGCAATACTTTTTCTTTTCAGTAGCAAAAAAACCCCCAAACCAATACCACCATCACAAAAAAAAAAACCCCAACCCAAAAATACTCCAAAAAACCCACTTGGAGGTTCACTTAAGGACAGAATTTGACTTTTCCTTCCAGACCACCACTTTGGTCAGACCTTTCCCGGCCTCTGGAAAGCAGCATTCTCACTGCTGCAGCTCCATCAGCAATGTTCGGAGTCTCGTAGCGAGGAAGCTTTCAGGGGTGAGATGCCTTTTCCTTCCCAAAAGCAGGCATTTCCTGGTAAACGAACACAGGCACACGAACACAGGCATTTCCTGGTAAACTGTTCCTCCTTGCTTCCAGCCTCTGCTACAGGGGTGGCCTCTGATAGCAGCCTTCCTCCGGAAACACCACCGCGTCTTGCTCAGTCACTCTAACAGTATGATATTGTAGGGGAACAGAATGAAACAGAGCTGTAATCCGTAATAAATCATTCCTACTGGGCTGCCAGGGAGATAGCTCCACAGGAGGAAGAAAGGAGCTGTAAGCCTGTTTCCTCAACAGATTTAAGCCACGGAACAGCCCTTTGGTTACTGGGAACAGGCACAGCAAGCAAGACGAGCCCTTTCAGGGTGCCAGATTGATGCCACCGATTTTTGTGTTCTCCCTATCCAGATTTATCACGCGGCCGGGACAGGCCATTGCAAATGCCTTAGGATCCCAGGCTGTCAGCCCAGGGGAGAGGCTGGCAAACCAGACCCAGCCAAAAAGCCTGAGGATATTCAAGTTCCGCAAAAACTGCTCACATTTTTAGCTGTGGCTGGCTTCTAGAAGACAAATTGAAAGCAAAGCTCAAACCTGCTACTTGATGCCATAACTGCTGTATTTTGCTGGCAGCCACAGCAGAGAGGACCTTGAGAATTACCCTCTTTGTCCACCACTGGCCCAGCTATGCTAATCTCATCAGCAATGCAAACAGTGGTACAGAAAGGACTGAGTGACTGTGCTAACCTGCCTACGCTACGCTCTCTGCGCTGCTGACTGGCAGTAGGAAAACCCCAGCGCACGCAGTCCAGGCATTTTCCCCCAGCTCCCAGCTGAGCAAAAAGTTGGCTCTTGCAAGCTATTCTTTATGCATCTTCCAGACTGGGCAATCTGTACAGCACAGCTGGGCTCAACTATCTTCTCACAATTTAGGGAATGCAGGTAGAAACACCCACCGAGTCAAAGTTTCCTCTTGGCCCCAGTGATTCATCGTCTCCCTGCCGAAAGCCCCAGCGCTCTTTCCGCAGCAGCAGCAATAAGGTTCCTCCTGATGCCCGAAAGGACACCGGCCATTTTTTTCAGAGTGACACTGCTCAGGATGGTGTCCCCATCTGACTACCAGCAGGTACGCATGTCCCGGACTTGCTTAGGGCGACGGCAGCAGCAAACCGCAGCAGCACGTAACCCACACAGTACTTTCCGAACTTCAACGCTGCAGCTCAGCCAGGAGGAAATCTCTCTTGGCTGCCTCTCCCTAAATACTTATTCCAGCACTGCCTGTCGTAACTCCTCCCCAGATCGGGAGCAGAGTATGTGACCCCACCGCCTTTGGGCTTTTCTGATCCTTTGTGCTTAAAAATGTGTAGTATGAACAGGCAAGACAGCAAAAGAGGGAGCAGCACTTCAAAGATGACATGGTTGTAACTCATCAGGTCGCGGCGCCCAGGAGCTTGAGTCTTGGGCAAGGATCTCTGCATGCGAGGAGCTGTACCACTGGCAGAAGAGAAAACACCCGCTGCCCCAGAAACTGGCACTTCACACCCCAACACACACGCACCCAGCGCCTCATCTGCTGGTTTCCACTGCATGGTATTTCATGGCACATCCTGGGGCCTCAGTCCAGAGGAAAAATAGGAAACAGCACGCTGTGGCAACGGGAACTGGAGCTCAGCTCAACGGATTCTAACCATGCTCCGCCATCCCCCGCACCCGTAATACACTGTAATGCCATGTCCGCCCCAAGTGCCATGGGTCACACACAGCGCTCGAGATGCTGATCTAAGATTGCTGGAGTGTCAGGTACCAGTGTCCCAGCTTCCTCCATGGGAAGGAAGATCCACCTGCCAGCTCCAGCTCCCTCTGCAAAAGGAAGGAACCTGTTGGAAGCAGGAGGGAGGAAGCAGAAGGGAGGAAGCCGCAGGCAGCTTTCCCGCAGGTTCCAGCTCCCACCTTGTTTGCCTTTCCTTGGGAACACTAGGGTCTGGGGGCCAGGGGCCATTTTACTAACAGGTCTGGGCAATTTGGGAGTTTTAATATAACTGGAGCTGTAGCACTGTAGTGCTGGGCAGTCTATACAGTCACCCTAAATCAGAGACAGACACTATGGCAGATGGGAAATGGTGAAACGGTTTTCAGGGGAGTTTCCGATGCTTCGTACCCTGGCTCAGAGCCGGATGGAGAGGTCACAGCTCAGGCAAGGACTGACATTTGTGAGCGCAAGGCCATTTGGGCAGCTCACAGGCATCCCTTCCCCTCTAGTTTTCCTGAACATCCTAGTCCCAGACAAACACACCACAGTCCTGGACAAACTCTGGCCACAGGCACTACAGCGCTGTGTGCCACCCCATGGCAACCCCACACATCTGAGATTCCTCCAGAGGGAAGGCAGGCTCCTTCTGCTCTAGTTCAGGGCTGGGTGCAGAGCTGTGGGCAGGGCGTTGCAAGCAATGACCTTTGAGAGGTGTAATGAGAGAGGTTTACAGCTCACAGCCATCCCGAGCGAGCTGTGCTTGCAGCCAGCCGGTCCCTTCCCCTGGCTTACATCCAGAGCTTTAGGCACATTGTGGACAACAGGTCAGGTCTCAGTCACGCTCACATTATGGCCGGGATGGAGACGGCATCCCAACCAGTTCTCTCTGCACAGAGTGCGGCATGATGTTCCCTGCTTCCTTCAGCAACGGGAGCCAGCTCTCTGCCAGCATCTGGGAAGGGGTCTGCCCAAAGGCAGCTTCAGAAACGCTTAACCTCTCCTTTACCTGTCTCAGAGGATGGTGTCAGACCACATCAGAGGGCTCACTGGATCGTCTGCTCCCCATGGAGTACACGTAGCCCCGAGCAAGGCAAACTGGCTGCGCAAGGAGGACAGCAAGGTACTCGGCCAGGCATCCTGGGAAGATACAGGCATGGCTGGGGCCACTTACACTGATTAACTGAGGATAAGCAAGGGCAGCAGAATGACTTGCTGTCCTCTGTGGTACAGTGAGAGGGCTCAGGAGACTGGTTTCTTCCTGGCTGGGCCTGCTCTGCAACTCAAGGCTTCAAACAGAACAGGTCTGCAAACAGGAGCTGCTGGCCTGTTCCCCAGAGAGGGGCAAAAGGTGGACAAAACACCTCCAGGCATCCACCCTAAGGCTGCTGCTGAGGACAATGGCTCCGGACGCCAGATTGTCAAACATGGTGCTGAGCCCACGGCACAGCTGGGATGGGGCAGCATTGATGTCTGCGGCAGGTTGCACATCTGCCCCGGCTGCTCCTCCGCTGTGCGCTACAGCAAGATCATTGCAGCGATGCTGCCAGCGCGAGTTGCCATAGCAATCCCCCCAAGCATGCCCCCCTGCCTCCCTCCTTTGTCTCTGCTCCCCCAAGCCTTGCTGTCCCCTCCCCGCTGCCCTGCACATAAAGCCTACTGCACAACACCCAAAAGCCTCAACATGTTCCCAAAGGCCTGCTCATCAGCCCCAGGAAGGAAAGGGGGCAGAGGTGGGAGACCACCTCCACAAGCCATCATCCCCACCCGCTTCACGGGCAAGGTGCCTACTCTGGACCCCAGTGCATCACTCCCCACCGTGCCCGGTCCCAAAGCGTGACACTGGAGAGCCGGGCAGCCAGACTTGGGGTGCAGCAGTCCCTCTAGCTGCACCCCCTGTCGTGCTGTGGCAGGCAGGGATGCTTCAGCATCACTGCTGGCTCCCTGGCAGTGACAGGCAGCCCCTGCCCAGCACAACACGGCTGCCTGCAGGTCAGAAAGCCCCATGAGCTCTTTCTACCTTGTGTCAGCACCAGGTTTGTTGGAAACTGAGGTCCTGGACTCTTCCTGCGGCCGACAGCTCTGTCTCCACTCTCCAGCCCCAGCCCATTTCCACTTCAGGCAAGTCTGTTCTGCTGCACTGAACCTCACTGTGGCTTCAAGTGGAGACAGGATCCTGCTTCACTTCCTGTCCCAAAACCTGCTGTCTACCGTTGCTATGCACCGCTAAACAGTTACCCAACCTGGCGTGTAAGCAGAGCTCCTCTCCTTTTCACCTCTCCCCCACGGGCACAAGGGGAGGACAAAGGACTCTGCAGAACCGTGCTCAGGTGTGATGCTTGCCAATGTCTGTCAGTGAATGAATTTAACAGCTTAAGAGAATGAATAAAAAACAACTTCTGAAAGCTCTGCTTTTGTCTCCACTCTGCCCTTCCCCAGATCCAGTAGGGCCCACCACAACTGGTTACATCACTTGAGGGTGATAGCAGAAGCTCGCGAAGCCTCGGTCCTGATCCAGGATGAGTCATGAAGCTCAGGAGGCCGTGCAACTTCCTTCTGATACCATCAACCATGTCTTACCCTGGCTAAAAATAAAGATGGGCCAAAACTGCAGAGCCACGTCTTGCCTCAACATGAAACTCAGCAAAGCTCAGCGCTGCTGAAAAATCACCTGAGCAAGTGGAAACCAAAAAGTGCAGTGAGGCCAAAAGTCTTGGGTGTACAAACAAGGGAGAGGCCGTAAGGCCTCACCCTGCGCTGGGCTGGAGGACGGCGGTGGCACATGCCAAGCAGCCATCCAGCCCTGCAGAGAGGGCCAGGGCTCTCACCTCACTCAGCTGTAGCCCTGGGAGTATTTCTACACCCAGAAGCTTTGCAGAAGGCTGTTTTCTGCACCACACGCGACCATCTGAGGCAGCAGGAACCGGCTCCTGAGAACAGGAAGGATGCTGTATTTTTGGCAGGAAAAGGCTGGAAAGCTGCAGCCAGCTTCCCACCAAACGCGTGGGCACCCACAAAGCAAGGTCCACAGGGTGCCTGGTGCTAGGGCTAAAAAAAGAGGTTGCGCATACATCTGACTTGGCTCAGACACTTTAGGTAAGTGAGGAATTCAAAGTTCTTCCTAATCCCTGGGACGCTATGCCCCAGCAAAACCTTCGCTCACAAGGATACAGGATTCTCACATAGCTCTTAGCAGGGAGCCGCAGGATCGCACACAAATAGGAGCTTAGAGGAACACCGGCAGTGGTTGGAGTCCTAAAATTAGCCTCAGCAGATGATCCTCTGCTCCATTCTTGGGAGCAGCGAGAACCTAACAAGGATCCAGCTGTCCCAACACTCCCATGAACAGGATCTTTGAATGCCCGACCTCCTTGCAAGAGAGATGGTAGGGCAAAGACGGGATTCCTCGCATAACTCCAGTGCCAATACTCACAAGGAACCCAGGGCCCAGTCTCCGAAAGGGGAGTACATTTTCTTGGGGTTTCCAGTGGAAAGAAGACCTACTCCTACATCAGCTGGTCAGGCCAAGCAGCAATGGCAACCCACATGTACTAAGAGCAGGCTGAAGGATGTTAGGCTGCTGACTTTCTGTTGAAGGTACATCCTCCACTTTGAGCTGGCCAGCAAAGCATTCCATCCCATTCCTGACAGAAGCACTGCAAGTCCACCCAAGGGCCTGTACCAGCTTCCAGATTACTACCAGGTGCACTAAACTGAACTAACATGGTTAATTTAGCCCAAATACAAGTTCACTGGTATCACTTGGGTTAAGCAATATCCAAATCTGAGAGAAGTAGTTCATGCTATGACCAAGTAATAGGAGAAGCCGCTGCATTACACATGTATGGGAGATTTACCATCCCTGGAGATATCAAACTATTTGGTCAGCAAGGAAGGGGAAGAAAAATGGATCCAACAAGCCAAGCCTTGTGTTAAAATGCTTCTTGTTACAACCAGGGGAGCCCTGAGAGGATGCTATGAGCTTGGTAGAGTGGAATCCGCAAGCAGCTCTAGCCAGAACCGAGGGCAAACCTTTTCTTTGGTCTTAGCCACAGAACATGTCTCTTTTCCATCACTAAGAGAGATGTAAGATCCCAGCATGGAGCAGATATTAGTGATTGCCACAACTCAGCTGGGTAAAGGGGCTGCTCTGCTGCCACTGCATTGTGTCTGCAGCACAGAGCACTGATGTGAGCGAAGGACTTTTTCTTTCCTTCCTTTGACTTCCCAGGCCAATCTACCGCTGTGGGTACCACTTCAGCATCAGGCTGAAAGACAAGATGGCCTGAGTCCCAGTCTCCAGCTGTCTCTGGACTGACCCCAGACTTCCCTGGCAGACACTTTGGAGGAAGAACCACACAGCCTGGGCAGCCAAACATCCTAAACCAGCAGCTTCCCCATGTAACCTCTCCTGGCCCAAATCATACCTCAGCTCTGGGGTGACACAAGGGCTTGGTTTGTCCTTCTGGAGTGCTGAAGGCTCCCTTCCCGGTGAGAGCAGACAGTGCAGGCGGGGTGGGCCCTGCTGGACACCAGGCAGGGGCACAAGCACCCAGGCACAGAGACAGGGCAGGAAGCCCACAGCCACCTCAGCCAGCCGCTTACCTCAGCAAACCTAGGGCCTGACATTCACATTTCTTGACGGGGCAATACAAAGACTACCAGTCCTCCTGAAACACTCCACTGCCACTTTAAGCCTCACACACCACAGCCAAGGGCCTCCTCAACCTACCAATTCCTGGGAAAATGTAAGCAGAGTTCAACTGGTTCTGATAGAAAGCAGGATCACATCGGCCATGAGCTGTGTGGGTGAAGTCTCAGCTCTGTTTGTTCAGGTGAAGGACAGCCAGCAGCTGAGTCCAACAGCTGTAAATGCTCCCGTTCAATACTGCTGGTACTGATGCAGAAAGATGAGTGCAGCAAGCAGCACAGACTGCAAGTTCCCATGGGGCTTAAAACATGGTGCCCTTGAGCACCCGACAACAGTGTGCAGGGTTCAACAGCCTTAACAGTGTCTGTTGTGGAGACCCAGGCTGCCTTCACCACACTGTCAGCCACATGGGCGGCAGGAGCATCCAGCAAGCCAGGGATGTGGCAGCATCTCACCTAGGTGACACCTACGCTAGAGAGCTGTCCCTGCGGGCCAAGTGGAGGGGAGCAGGGGGTTCCCTGGCTCCCTCACACAGCCCTGCTGAAGGAAGAGAAACCAGCGATGGTTGAACGGGTGCTAACCTTGGTGTAGGGCTGAAGCAAATGGGAAAGGCAGCTCTCAGCTGTCAGCACCCTCACCGTGGTCTTGGGGTTGCTTGTTCTGGCTGTCTTGGGTCACCTGGAAAGACAAGTGCAGAGAGACACACTCAGCTCAGCTGGGAATTGCCCTGCCCAGGCAAGAAGACCCCAACACTGTCCAGGCAGTAACTGCCCACCCAAGCCAAACGAGCATGTGGCGTATGCACAGAAGCAAGAGACCCCGAGCTCCCCAGCACCATGAAGATCCCACCGTATCAGGAACAGTGTGGTCAGCAGGAGTAGAGAAGTGATTGTCCCCCTGTATGGGCACTGGTGAGGCCGCACCTCAAGTACCGGGTTCAGTTTTGGGCCCCTCACTGCAAGAAAGACACTGAGGGGCTGGAGCATGTCCAGAGAAGGGCAACAAAGCTGGGGAAAGGGCTGGAGCACAAGTCCTGTGAGGAGCGGCTGAGGGAGCTGGGGGTGTTCAGCCTGGAGAAAAGGAGGTTTAGGGTAGACCTGATCGCTCTCTATAGTGACCTGAAAGGAGGTTGTAGGGAGGTGGGTGCTGGTCTGTTCTCCTGGGTAACTGGTGACAGGACGAGAGGAAATGGCCTCAAGTTGCATCAGGGGAGGTTTAGACTGGATATTAGGAAAAACTTCTTTATTGAAAGAGTGGTTAGGCACTGGAACAGGCTGCCCAGGGAAGTGGTGGAATCACCATCCCTGGAGGTGTTCAAGGAACATGTAGACGTGGCGCTTGAGGACATGGTCTAGTGGGTACGGTAGTGTTGGGTTGGTGGTTGGACTGGATGATCTCATAGGTCTTTTCCAACCTGTGTGATTCTGTATCTTTTACCACAGCTGAGGCCACCCCTCGAGCTGCAGCCCTGACTCCCTCTCAGGGTTCCAGTTATCATCCCGGTTCCCTGGTGTGTGTACAGTTGGTACCCCAGATACGGGAGTCACAGTCACATTTCCCATACCCTGGAATTCAGTGGGAAGTAAAGTTCTTTCTGCGCCCTTGGCTTTGCTGTCCTCCACTGGCGCAGCTGTACGCTGTTCCACCAGGCAGGCTTCGCCAGTACTCGAGTGAGTGCACTGGCATACGGTTTATCCGCAAGAACAGGCTCTGGCTGTCGTCCCCACAGACCACTAAACCACCCTGTGGGGATGTGGAGCAGGGGCAGGAGGGCCAAACTCTGCTGTGGGGAGACACCACTCCCAACGACCCAAACAGACCAAGCCAAATCCAACACTGCAGCGTTTCCCAGGCTACAGCAAAGGGAGAAAAACGACAACTGCTTAATAGAAATCTCTGAGAGGCCTGCCAACACCGTCACAAAGACATTGTTTAAGACTCCTCCCCGGGCTCCCAGTGCTGTAATTACAGACTACTGGAGATCATGCTGTGTGGGGGCCAGGTCCTCATGCCCAGCAGGTCCCAAAAACTGGGACAACATCAGCCTCCCCAACACCAGGTCCGATATTCCCCTGTCCACAGGTGTGATAAGCAAATGCTGCCAGTCCCCTGGAAGCACAGCCTTTAAGACATGATGTGAGGAGGTAGCCCCACACTAGCTTACTGGTGCAGCAGTCCTTAAAACAGCCACGGAGGCACCCGTAAAGTTTGTCTTTAGTGTCACCTACACAGCCAGCAGGTCAACCCACACCGGTGTCCCAGGAAAGGTCCTGCCTGGAAGCTGTCCCAGCTAGGCACCAGGGCTATGTGTCTGGAGAGCTTAGAAGCAGAACAAGCCCCAGTAAGTGTATCCCGTGTATATGCAAATATACATATATTTAAAACCCTCCACCGGTTCCCTGCTTTACCACACGGTGTTTCAGAGAAGGCTTGCAGGGCCCTCAGCCCGAGCAGTGACAAGAATTGCTTTGGACGCGGCTGAAGCGCTGCCACCCACATACTGCTGCAGCGAGGGCGATGCATCCGACAGGCGGGCTGAACACACTCCCCAGGAAGAATGCAATTACCCCAAATGGTCTGAGGCCAGCAGATCTGGATTATCACCTCAGCTCTTGCATAAAGGGCTTGGCATCTTTATTCACTTCCAGCATGAAGAATCACAGGGTTGACATCAGCCCTGGCCCGGGAGGTGGGTTCGTTACTGAAAAGCACTCGCAGCTGATTCACTAACTGCACTTTTCGCAGTACACAGGACTCCGAAGGTTTCCCATCCAAGTATTGTTCTGCTATCATGCTGCTTAGCTGGGGGGTTGTCCAGGCCACAATACAGGCGAGTATGAGTGCAAACCACCGGTCACTCCTGAAAAAGCTCTCTGAAATGCAGAGCATGTGAGCTCAGCTGCTCTTCACGCAGGATTCACAACCAGCTGAGGACACTGACAGAAACAGGGGGAGAACAAGTTAATTGGCAGCTGGGCATTCATAAGGTCAAGCAAGGGAGACTACAAAACGGAGGATGAAGATTTGCAAGGACAATTCCCAGCCAAAGAAAACACTTTAAAAGCAAAACTCAAACTTGGCAAGACTAAGTTCCATAGAGGTTACAATTCGCTTGCTCACGGGCGAAGGCAAAATGGAAAAACAAAGGAAGGGAGCTGGTCAGAAAACAGGCCGCAGGGAGCAGAGCTGCCAGGCACCGCAAACAGAAGGAAGGATCGGAAACACGCGGCCGCGTTAACAGGACCCACACAACCTGCTGGAGGAAGGGCATCCCCGGGAGTGATGGATGGGGGGAACGCATCGGGCAAAACCCTCCCATGGAAGACTCTCACTGCCAAGTAACCCACGACACCCTCCACAAACCACCTGTTAACGTACAAATGGCTCCCTCTGGGATGTATCCCATGCTTCCCTTCACACCTGTCCTGCTTCCAACCTGACTCATTAATTCCTCCAGCCGTGGAAGCCTCCTGATAATTTGATTACAGCTACACTGGCAGCATGCTGAGGACACCACTTTTCTAACCAATACAGCTTCACTTTTTCCTTTCACATCTGTGGTCACACACCTACGAACATGTTTTCTTGTTCTGCATCCAGGAAACGTCCTGGCCCGCAGGCACTGTGCATTTCCACACAGGACACAATGGTGACTACCAGACCTAGCAGGGGGCAAGTGTGGGCAGGCCAAGGCAGTAAGGGCAGGTGAAGGACTCGGGAAGATCCTGGAGTCGCTGACTGTCACGAGTCAGATCCATAACCATCCCCTTGAACTGCGCTCAGGAGCGCTGAGGAAGGTCCGGGAGTCTCTGCCCGCTGCTACTCAGCGTGGCCGTGCAGGAACGTGCCAGGGCAAGCAGCACGGATAAAACCAGCAGCGCAGAGGCACTTCTCTGCCCTCAGAGGTCCCTTGAACCCAGGGAGGGACTTTCCTTTCCTCCTCCTGCTCCAAAGGCCTGAAACTGCTGCAGGAACAGGGGCTGGGAAGGCTCAGCACCACAGCAGAGGGAGGGTGTATGGACTGGGGGCTTCATCTGCCTTGGAGGGAGCCACCAGGAATAAAACAGCAACCCTACCACTAAAAATGATCTGTTACTCCCTGAAGTCAGTTTCTGCAGAGAGGACAGATGTGAAGAACAGAATCGAGAGCTGCTCTGCCCAGTTTGATGCAGCGGCAGGGGCGCGGGGGAGCCCCTCAGGAAGCTGTGCGTCCAACAGCAGGCTCCTCCGTCACTGCAGGGTGACCCCACCAGCCTTCCTTCTGGCCGTGGGTAAGAAACCTCTCACCTGGGAAACAGACACCAGGTGGGCAACTGGCAGGGCTGAAACAGCCCCAGCCCTGCCCCACTTGCAGGCCAGACCTCAACCCACAAGCCCAGCTCCGTGGATGGTGTGACAGGAGGGCTCTGCTGTCCCCACACATCCTGGCCACCCCAGGGCCCATAGGAAGGGACGTGCTCGGGGCCCATGGCAGTCAGCAGGAACCCAGAAAAACGTTATGGGAGCAGCTGCTGCGGGTGAAGCCTCTTCTGCCAGAGACAGCACGGCAGCGGCGTCCCGCTCAGATCCAAACCCAGGCCGTCCTGCCCACCCAGCTCAGGGGAGCTGCCGGGAGCCTGCGGGGCCCAGCCTGCCACGATGCCCACAGGGGCGGCTGGGCTGCATGGAGGGAGCCGCGTGCCGAGACGCGTAGTCCCTACCGGGGCCCTGCTGCTCACTCACGTCAAGACCCGCACGATGTGACCTGCTGCTGTGAAACACAGCGGTGATGAGGCTTTACAGGATGACTGAATTCTCCAGGTCCTCAACCCCTTTCTAAAGCAGAACCCAGCCAAAAATAACTTGGGCACTGTCACATTCAGGGTTTTCTCCTGGATCGCCTGCCAGACCTTGTCCACCTGCCTGCGTTACGAGTTTGCCGAGACCCTCCTTTGTGTCAGGGTTCAATCCCGCTGCACCCTCCACGAGGTCTCAAACTCCCCTCTTTCCTAAGGCTAATGGGGACGGTTCAGGCAGAGGAGGACAGGTCCATAAGCAGATCTTTGCTTATGTGATGCCTTTAAAAAGGCAAAGAGAAAGTGGCTTTTAAAATACCCTAAGACACAGCACAGCATTCCTGCCCCGCACGCTTTCCACAGCAGCTGCAAACTCCACACTCCCTCCTCAAGGAATAAAACGAGTCTGGGGACCCCAGAGAAAAGCCTATGTCCCTCTCACACGTCACCAGCCGGGTCACGGGTGGGCTGCGAGCGAGCCCGCGGCCCCAGCTCCCACCGCGCAGCCATCCTCGGTAACACACAGCAGATTCCTGCACACGTCAGGGACCGCCAGGAGCACGCCCGCCCGGCCCCTGCAGAAATCGGGTGCCCCAGCCACAGCAAAACGCCCGGACGCCGCCCCCATGCACACACCGCCCCACGCCCAGGTCTGTAGCTGTCGATTTCGGGTGGGTTACACGTCCCCCCCGGCGGGCCCTTCCGCCCGCGGTGGCTGTCACCAGAGGGCAGCAGGCCTCTCGCCGCGGATGCCGGCGTTCACATCCGCTCCGGCGCTGCTCTCACAGCCCCACGCTGAAGGCCGTGATTTACCCACGGGGCAGGTGCCGGACAAGCCGCGTGTCCCCCCCACCCCGGCCTCCCCGCCTCGGGGGGTGCGTGTCCCGGTCGCAGCGCGGCAGCTCGGGGCCTCCGGCAGGGCCCCACCGCCACGGGTGTGCAGGGGGCACGAACGGCCGGTTGGGCCCGGCCAGGGCTGGGTTTGAGCTGATGCCCGGGAGGAGGAGGAGGGGGAGGGGGAGGCCCCGTCCTGTCGGCAGAGCCCGTGCTCGGGCTGTCCCTGCCCATGTCACGGCGGAGAGGACGTGGCCTTAGCGGGGCGAGACTCGTTGACAGCACAGCCCCCACGAGCTGCGGGGGCCTTGGCGGGGGGCTGGGAGCCAGGATGGGAGGCACCCCCCAGGCACAGCCCGCATCGCCCCGGCCACAGCGCGCTCCTCCTGGGCAGCGGCCCCGTTCCCAGCGCCGCTGTGTTCCCCCCCAGCGCCCCCCAAGACCTGCCTCTGACAAATCTCCCTGCCACAGCTCCCCGCCCCCCGCCTCCCCGAGCCCGCAGCCCCTCCCTGGGCACCGACCCCCCGGCGGTGGGGGAGGCACCGCGTCCCCCGCAGCCCTCCCCCTCCCCCAAACGCTCTGCGGTTGCCCCGCCGCAGGCTGCGCCCCTCACCCCCCCGCGACACCTCCTGCCACAGCCTCCCCCCGCCCCAACCTCCCCGCCGGTGCCAGCCTCCTGCCTAGAGCCACTCCCGCCCCCCCGACTCCACAGCCCCCCGTCCCCATCACGCCCCCTCCCCCGGTATTACCCGCTCACGGCCCCCCCACGGCCGCGGTCCCCCCAGTTTTTGCTCGGCCCCTCCGCAGTCAGAGCCCCGAGCCCCCAGCCCCAGCGTGTCCCCCCCGAACCTTCTGGAACTGGGGGGAGGGGGGGATGGCGGGGACGGGGCGCATTAACCCCTCCCGCGCCGGACAGGCAGCCCGTCCCCACCCCACCCCCGATGCCCGGTTCTGCTCCGTACGCGCGCCCCCCCCACCCCCCCCCGGCCCTACTTGCCGCGGCCCCGCCGGACCCACCAGCGCCCCCTCCGCCGCCGCCGCCGCGGCCCCAACTGCTGCGAGACTCCGTGCGCTCCTTCCGGGTGCTGGCCGGGACACGCCCCCCTCGCCCGCCTCCCTCGCGCTGATTGGTGCGTTGGGCGGGGCACGGCGCGAGGCGAGGCGAGCCCTGGGGCCGAGCGGCCAATAGACGGGTTGGGAGGTGGTGACGCACCGCTCCGAGATCCCGCCCTCGCCCCGCCCCCTCCACGTGCGGGTGTGTGATGACAGCGGGGAAGGGGCGGTCTCAGGAGAGGCGGCTCCTCATTGGCCGCCGGCGGCCGGGGGCGGGGCCTGACTCAGCGCTGGGGCGAAGGGGGCTGCCATCGCCGAGACGCCACTGCCCCGCGGCCAGGTGACCTTTAACCTCTGAAATGGGGGACGCTGAGCCCGGACGCGGCCCCACGGGCGTGGCGCGTCCCACCCCACAGACACGACCCCCCTTCCCATGGGCACAGCATGTCTCGGCCCCACGAGCACACCCTCCGGCCCCACAGGCACGGCTTCCCCCAGGTGGGACCCCGGGGGTGTCCCCCCGGCCCACCAACACGACCAAGCGGGACCACCCGTGTGTCCCTCCCCTCACGGGCCCAGCCTTCCAACCCACCCGCACGGCCGGCTGGGAAACGGCAGTGCCAGGCTGTGCTGGGGGCACCGGGACCGCGGGGGCAGCTGCCCCCTGTAAAGGGCTGCTCAGAAATGGAACCACAGCATCACAGGATGGTTTGGGTTGGAAGGGACCTCAAAGACCATCCAGTCCCAACCCCCCTGCCATGAGCAGGGACACCGTCCACTAGACCAGGTTGCTCCAAGCCTCATCCAGCCTGGCCTTGGACACTTCCAGGGATGGGGCATCCACAGCTTCTCTGGGCAACCTGTCCCAGTGCCTCACCACCCTCTCCAGGAAGAATTTCTTCCTGACGTCCAACCTAAATCTCCCCACTTTCAGTTTAAACCTGTTACCCCTTGTCCTGTCACTACAAGCCCTTGTAAAAAGTCTCCCACCCCACTGAACAGCTGTGGGGCACTGGGGCTCTGCCAGCTGCCGTCGGGGACCCGGGCAGGACACGCGGCCCTGAGGGGCAGCGGCGTAGAGCTCAGCAGCCTGACCGCAGTCAGGGAAGATACTCCTCGAGTTCAGCAATTTTGGGTGAAACCCAGTAAAAACCAGGCCCTGCAGCCGACTCACCTCGCTCCTCAGAGAGCCGCAGCTGCAACGCCGCTCTAAAAATAGCAGGGACCGGTACTGTCAAATGATAAATATAACCAAGATCTCGTCTCTGGCGGTGCTAGCGTGCAGCGAGCTGGATGCGAACCGGCAGCGCACCCGCTGCTGAGGCCCAGCGTCGCCCTCGCCTTGCTGCTGGTCCAGGAGGGCTGTTTTTGGAGACTCCATCATTGTCAAAGCCGTGCCGGGCTCTCAGGTAATAGCCATGTGTGGGGAGGAGCAGGACAGATGGCCCTTTCACACCCCTGCCCCTCCAACACTTTTCTGGGGGGAGTCACGGCAGCTCGACGTGACTGTGGAGCAGCTGCCGACACGGGACCTCGTCTCCTCTGCTGTCATAGGAGGCTTCTTGTTAAATAACCCCTGGCTGGCCCCAGAATCGGGCTGTGGGCTGCTAATGGGTATTTAGTATAGGGAGCATTTTAATTTCTGGGCGTGATGACGGGAACACGTGACCCTCTGGTGCTGCTGGAGGTTTAGAAGCTGCTGCCTCAAACCATGCGCGTGCAGGTGCTGGTTTCAGGGAGGAAGAGCCCAGGAGGCTCAGTTCCCCCACACCCCTGCTCATCCCTCACAGCACGGGTTTCCCTTACGCTCCCAGGGCAATATTTAGCTTTTCTGCCCTTTGACCCAGTGGGTCAGTTCCTCTGAGCTGGCAAGAAGCTCCGGTGTCCAACCGGGATGGGAGCAAAGGCCCTGGAATTCAGAGCTGGGCTGAAAACAGCTCAGTCCCCATCATACGGCCACTTCCACAGGCTGCATTTTCCAGCTTTAAACTGACTGAAATGAGTTTAGGGTTAACAAATGGTTAATGAACCATTATTGGCCTGAACAGGAACTGAACTGGAACAACTTCAGTCGCAGCTGAACCCGCCGTGGAGTTGAATCCAAAAGATTTGCTGGTTCAGCTCCTCGGCTGTGGGGAAATATTGGGTCCTTTGTCCTTGACAAGAATAATACATTTCTGTTTATTGTGTGGGCAGCGAAGGATTAATAATACTCCAAGTTATTTACCTCCTGCTTTTTGAGTGCTGAAGGTTTGCGAGCGGTGTCCCTGCTGAGCACGCTGTCCCTTAGCAACCTTCCCTGATTTTTAAAACATGTTCTGGTTCCAGAAACAGGATCAAGGAGCGGGACGTAAAAGCTCCTTTGAACGAGCTGGGTGGGGTGAGGGTGCTCCCGCTCCTCCTGCGCAGGACTTCAACCGTGGCCATTTGACAGGGAATGGTAACACAGACGGAAGTGGGTGAGCAGCTGGAAAAAAACCTTCCAGAGGCTCAGAGGAGAAGGGGATGGGGCGAAGGTGACTATGAGCCATACCACTGCCTTGCAGAGAGGGACAGTCCACCCAGGCCATTCCAGGAGTGGGTTTCATCCCCACTCTGCCAACCCTGGGGACCCACAAAGGTCTTCACAAGGGTCTGTGAAGGCAAGCAGAGACGTTTAAACACACTAGGCAGGGCTCTGCACCATGGCTGGCCGCCTTCCAGGGGCTCGCCTGCCGGGAGGGCCGGGAGGAGGGTGTTTCCCCAGGAAGATGAGGTGTCCCGGGCAGCGTGTGGTGGAACAACGTCCTTCCGTGATGAGCTCTGCTGCCTGCGGGGCTGCCCTTTGAAGGGTGTGCTGGCGAGGTGGCTGGGCGCCGGTGAGTTCATCGCTGGGTTAGTTCCCTCCCGGAGCTGCCAGCACTGCCCCAACCAGCCGGCTCGTGGGGCTCGGCCTGTTTGCCAGGCTGGCTGCTCCCTCCCGGAGAGGCTGCTGGGTGCCGAGCTCCAGCAGGCTGAGGAGCCGACACCAACAAGGTTCCTGCCGCAGTTTTAATTTAATTGAATAGTTTTCCTCACGGAAGGGTGACAACCCCATGCACATGCTCGTTTTGTTGGCGTGGGCGGGTTTCGCAATCGCAAAAGCGCCTTCGAGAAGTACGCACGTCATCGCCCAAAGCTGATGGGGCAAGATGTGCCTCCATGGGGGTGATGCCACCCCTGCATCACCCGCACGCCAGCAGGCTGGCCCACACTACGCACACTCGATCCAAGTCCGTGTAGCTAAAGCAATAAAGGACCCGAGTGTAGAAACCAGCTCGGGAAGACCTGGAGCCCTGCCAGGGAGAGATTGCAGGGAATTTTAAAAGGCCCTGGGAATCAGCTGTCACGTTGCTGGGAGGCCCTGTCGAGCCGTGCTGTGCCAGTGGGGTGCGGAGCGACGGCGGGGCTGGACTGGGCTCCCCACAGTGACTCATGGCCCCATCTCAGCTGGCAGAGGAGATGGAGAAAGCCCAAGGGGCAGGCGTGTGAGAGGAGCGTTGGGTGTCACTTCCCTTCTCAATGGTGTGCTGCACAGGCATCTTGTCAGGCTGCTGCAAAAGGGCTTTGGCTGTTCCCTCTCTCCAGCCTCAGCCCTCCGCACGCTGCGGTGAGACCTGGGCTCCTTCAGCGTTGCGTCCCGGCATTTTCACGCTTATCATCCCCCACACGCCAAGCGATGGAGGAGAGTGAGGCCAAACCCCACCTCTCTTTCCCCACACTGTCTGAAGGAGAGAATGGGGGGCAAACCCCAGGGCCCCACGGTGCCATGCCAGAGCTGGGGGACATCCCCAGGGGAGCGTGGGCTGGTGCTGCAGGACCTTTTCCCCGCTGGAACCTGTTCCCCGCAACGTGCTTGGTTTACCTGTTTGACCGAAACGGCTGTAAAGCTGAAGATATGAATCAGGCTTGGAGAGTTTCTCCTGGGTAGGAGGGGACACAAGGAGGCATCTCCAGGCATGGGGGTTTGCAGTACAAAGCCACAGCAGATCTGACGTGCTGGTTATGTCCTGCTCTGAGCAGGAGATCAGGATGGGGATGTCCTTGCCTGTCCCTGCCAGTGGTACTCAGGGGGTACCCAGCTGCCACCCCATACCCACTGCTGGAACAACACCTGGGGATGGTATGTGCCTGCTCAGCATAAGGAGAAATAATCCCCACTCACCCCTTGCCCTTGGGCACCGAAACTTCCCCCTACTTCCACTTCACCCCTTGGGGTCAGCCATCGCCCCTGCCAATTTGGCTTCACTTAGTGACCCTCTGCCTTGACCTATAGCTGGGAAGTTGGGGGCTGGCTGCGGGTTTAGGATGGCAGCAAGGATGAGCTCCAAAGAGGGTGCCGCTAGTCCAGACGGGCTCCGGGGGGAGGTGCATTCTGTCCCAGCATTGGATGTGGGAACGTGTCCCTCGCTCGCTCTCCCAAGCCTAAGCTTCTCCCGCTGTAGGTTCTCTGCAGAAACACTTTCTTTACTTTGTGCCTGCCTTGAAAAAAAATAAATAAAAGAGAAAAAGGGAGGAACTGATAAACTCTGTTTACCCACCCAGACAGCATTGACCCAACAGCTGAGCGGTGTGGGCTGTGCCGGGGGCTGCTGTGTGCCAGGGCTACCCGGAGCTGGGCAGCGACATCTTGGCCCTGCCGCTGTGCCCCTGGCCATGCCAGCAGCCACGCGTGCGAGCCAGGGCTGATAGCAGGAGGCGCAGGTCACCTCGGCGGCACTTTGGGTGGCGGAGCCTGCGGCCACCCAGAAATGCCTCCCACCGCTGCAGGCTGCCCCAGGGCCCAAGGCTGCCCCTCATGCGGGTACCCCCTTGCACCTAAATTTGGGCATTTCTCCCTGTCTGTGCTCAGCGTTCAGGTACCGACTCTGAGGAGGCGCATGCAGACCTGGCATCCCAGGGGGCTGCACCCTGGGGGGCTGCACCCCCTCTTTCACTGCCCAGGCATTTCCCCGAGGACACGGGTGCTGGATGTCAGGGCTGAGCTGTGCGAGGATACCAGCCCTCTGAACCCTGGGTTGTGGGAGAACATGGCTCCAGGGCTGTGCTGCAGGGAGGGACAGCAAAGCCCCTTCCCTGCTGACTGCCACCATGGAGGTGCTGAGCTCTGTGGCAGCTGAGGTCCAGGGGCATTTTCCCATCGCGGTCACTGAAAATCTGGGGTGATGGAGAGATCCCTTCCCATGCCTCGGTCAGTGGATGCTGCCAGTTGGCACAAGGTGGCAGCCCAGCCCAGCTGATTTTCAGCAGGGCCGTGTCCAGAGTCTTTTGGGGGCAGCTGGGGCTCTGCCCTGCCCAGGTGCACCCCATCCCCGCAGCCTTGAGGTGCGTGTCTCCCAGAGGGTGCTGCCCTGCACCGCCTTGGAGGACAGACTAGCCTTGCTGCAGGAGACAGCCCCAACTGGGCAAGGGGACCAGCGTGGGGCAAGGGGTGACCTCCTTGGGTCAGCCGGCCAAAGTGGCCATGGTGGCACAAATCAGAGCCCAGCTAGCCCAGCTAGCACCAGCAAACATTGCAGTGTGTCCCGGTCGAGCACGCACCCAGCAGGTTGGTGCAAGACCCAGGCACGTGCCCATCTGGTCCCAGCTCTGTCCCCGGAGGAGGGCAGCGACAGGAGCAGTCCAGGGGGTGCACACCTATCGCCCACCCTCCGGGGGAAGGAGTGTCCCTGGGCATGGAGCAGGCTCAGCTGTGTGCCCCAAAGGCATGGGGCAGCCCTGCCCTTGGGCATCCTTATGTTACGTGTTGGCTGTCCCAGCTCTGTGGCATTTTCCCCCGAGAGGGAGTCAGGGGACAAGGGATGTGCTGGTGGGCTCCAGTCCAGCAGCTCCTGGGCTACAGAAGGCTTGGGGTGAGGCCACACCAGTACAGGGTTCCTACCAGGCCCTTCTTTCAGGGCTTTTCTGAGAAAGAAGAGCAACGAAGGAGTGAGGGAAACAAGCCAGCACAGCAATGGGGAATGATGGGGTCTCCTCTGCACTTGTGGCAAGCAGGGACACCCTGGAGTCTGCGATAAACAGGCCAAGGTGGGGGTGTTAGAATGCATCAGACTTCTTACCCTGATGTGGCTGTGCATCTCCAGCAACGGGATGGAGAGAAGTGTTTTCAAGAAGTTAGGATGCTGTAGGGACCCCGTGTCTTTGGCATCAGGCCTCGCTTCTTGGGGTTCACCATATTCCAGTGTCCTGTTGTTTCCCTCTGCCTGTTGCAGGTTGGAGGTTGTTTTGTGCTTGAGATTCCCCATGGATTATTGTGTTCAATAAGACAGCCATGAGGAGGCGTGTCAGGCTCCCATTTCTTCCTTACATCCATCTATACCTGCCCTGCGAGTGCATTTTTGTGAGGACAAGAATAGCTGTGAAGCTCTTGCCGTGGGATAATTCAGTGGATCTTCCCGGTGACGCCTGACTCAGGCTTGGGCTTTACCTGTGGCCCGGAGCAGCCACAGCTGCTGTGTTGCTGGTCCAGCTCTGCCTTGAGGTGCACCCTTTCCCATCTTCGCTCATCTGTAACAAGGACATGTGACAACGCTGCTGATGTGATAGGCCTTATTAGAGGTCTGCACCAACGAGCATTTCCTGTGGATTTATAGCTGGATCTCATGCCAGACCTGTTTACCACCTTGTTGTCACCATAATCTGAGCCTTGGCTACCCAAAGTTGGGAGCTGGGCACCCCCAACCTTTCCTGTCATGCAAGACCCCGCTTTCCAGGCACTGCACCTTTGTCTTAAAAAGTTTTTTGGGGTAGGAGCTTCTGTGGGAAACTGGCAGAAAGACGCCTCACTGAGCAGTTGATCTTCTCCTGCGTGCACCTTAAGCACGCCTACATCTACAGAGGGGAAACCAGGTTGGAGGGATCCCATGGAGCAGAGGGGCTGTGCTGGCTGCCAGCATTCCGTGCTGCTTGTGGGCAGCACGAGCAAGCTGCTGCACTGCCAGCATGCCCATCAGCATCCAGAAAATCCCTGCCTGAGCATCCACCTGCCTACAACCGCTCTCCGTGCGCAGATGTGCAAACACATCCAGGACCACAGCACAGGTGTCTCTGCGCTCGGGGGGTAGCAGGAAGTGGAGAGGGCAAACCTTCCCGTCCCAAATTACAGCTGCGCGCAGCCTGCCACCTCTGCTTGCACGGGGCTGGGGCGCTCAGGAGGTTTCAGTGAGCTCCTTGCGGGCAGGATGGGAGCTGCCAGGTCTGGCTGCACCGCTGGTTCGTTTGCCAGAGAAATGCCCTCAAGGTTGCTATTTCCATCTTAGCTTCTTCCACTCAAAGCAGCTTTTGGGAAGAAACAGCTGTTGACGGGGCCCGTCAGAGCCAGGTGTCCGGCTTTGCCACCCATGCCTGCCTTTCATTTCAGTGAACGCACTCAATCCCTCACCGGGCTCATGGGAGGATTGAGAATTAAACGATGCAAAACCCCCTGCCAGCTGCCCGCCGGGCCTCCCAGGGTGAGTCTCGCCGGCTCAGCGCAGGCGGGTGCGCAAGCAAACGAGGTCACGGCCACGGCAGGAGCCTCAGCCCCCGGCTCCAAGCACCGCGGCTGCTGCCGTCCCAGGGAAGCATCTGCTGTGGTGCAGATGCCTGGTGCCGTGGTGGAGAGGCGTGAGGGTGGCTGTGGGTTTTGCACTACACTGGTGGAGGGTGCCACAGTGACGCCAGCCCTAAGAGCAAAGGATGAAAAGTATTTTTGGGCTCCCTGAAACAATTCACAGCCCTGAGGACCTGCTTCCGTATCTTTCACACTTAGATTTGGAAAAAAAGAAGGCCCCCCTGGCAAAGCTGGTTTGGTTTTAGTTCAGAGGGGAAAAAAACGCACCCCAAATGTGACCTAGTGCTGATAAATGCCACCTGCTGATGTGGCGTGTGCCACTGAGTGAGTCCTTTGGCCACCACAGAATCACAGGATGGTTTGGGTGGGAAGGGACCTTACAGACCATCCAGTTCCAAGCCCCCTGCCATGAGCAGGGACACCCTCCACTAGACCAGGTTGCTCCAAGCCTCATCCAGCCTGGCCTTGGGCACTTCCAGGGATGGGGCATCCACAGCTTCTCTGGGAAACCTGTTCCAGTGCTGTGGAACCATATCCCTGCTGTGGTGGCAAAGGGGCACAAACAGGGCAGCTTTTGTCAGCAAAGCTCCCTGATGTGAAAGCCCAAGGGCCAGGTCAGGAAGAGATCACAGCTATCTCATTCTGGGTGCTGGCGGCTGTGCTGCAGTGGGAGGCACTTGGCTACTTTTGGGGCATCCATCCTCAGGCTGTGCTATCTGAACATGCTGCCCAGGGACGAGCTATTTCCAGAAGCTGTCCTCCTGCCCTGACAGGGTTGACTCCGGAGTTTTATCTCCACCAGCTGCAGCTGGAGTAAACACACAGGGGAGCATGGGGGTGCCAGTATCTCTCATAGAAGTGCTGCTCTGCAGCCATCCATCGACTTTGCTGCCAAATGGGTGAGGGAAGGAAAGAGGATAATGTTCATGAATTAAAGTTGCAGCCCTTTCCTCCTCCATTACTAATCCCCATTCAGATTTAATTGGGCAAAGAGCGTATTTCAGTCCTTGCGGCCTGAATTACTGCAGCCACAACCCACTGCAGAGGGGCTGAACCTCAGCGGCTGCTGAGCACGCTCACAGGACGAACACAAACCTGTCTCTGCGAGGTTGAGATCTGAAGCGTGGCAGCCGGTAGAGACAACACCAAGGGGCACCGGGGAAAAACAAAAGTCAGCCAAGGCTGCACTGCTCTAAGCACGCTAGCTGAGCCAGTCACACTTTAGGAGCATTGCAAGAGGGGGGGGGGGGGGATGCTGAAGACCTTAGAGATGAAGGTGGGACAGGGGAGCACTGGGAGAGCTGAATGGCAAATGCAGCATGCTCTTGTGGTTTCTCTTTAGGGCAGCATCAGCCAGATGGGTCCAACATTTGTCTGGGAAACGGACCTTGGCTGCACAGTTCCGAATAGCTCTGATGGGAGCTTTGATAAGAATCCTTCATATGAGGGAATGTGGAAAGATCAGAGGTGTTCTGCTGAAAGGCTCTGCAAGACCTTGATGTGGAGAGGGACCTCGTTTGAAGATGGCCTATTGGTTATGGCCTGAAAAACTGACAGGATAATGATTTTGTCCGCCACGATGGAAGTACTTGATGAATGCAAAGCTTTGTTCTGTCCAGATTGAGCCGGAGGCCATGGGATGAGTCTGTGAGCAGAAAATCATGGCAGATTGAGGTTAATTTTGAACAAAGAAAGCTAGGTCTGGGACAGAGAGGCAGATCTGCAAGTCCCCAGCATAGAGCTGTATGAGCTTCTTTCCATATTCAGAGATAACGTATTGGATTCTCCTCATCTGGCATTTTCCTTACTCAGAGCTAAGGTCCCCAGGCTCTCTTTACAGTCAGTGGAGAAAAATAGGTACTTTTGGGGCATCTAACCTAGTTTGAAGGTGTGTTTGAAGGTGAAGGGAACTGTACCCAAGAAGTGTTTCCAGTGATTATAAAGAGGGACATGGTGGGAAGAGCTCAGAGACACCCATGTGGAAAATGGGGTCTCAAGTATAAAAATGTGGTCAATGACCCAGCAGTGACAAATCAGGGATGACAAAGCATCGTCTCACGCTCCAACGCTGCATCAGGACAGGAGCACAACCAAGAAGGGTCTAGAAAATGTCCTCAGGAGCTTTGCAGGGGAGTGGAGCAGTTGTACAGGCTTGCACGAGCTCACTGGCAGGAGAAAGCAACCCCTCCTGCTCCTGATTCGTGGCCAAGGTGCTGGCACATCCCACCTCCACGGAACAGCTAAAGCTGCTCACGTGGCTGTATGAACACATGCTAATGTAGAAACGATGAGGCTGAGGGCATTCAGTGCTGATGGCCTCAGAGGAATGTGCAAGGATGAGTTTTGGAAAACCCCTGCACGCAAAGGGAAACTTTCTTTGCCTCTGTTTGCTTCCGCGAGAGAGCTGCCGGCTCCCAGGTGTGCTGTCTGCTTGGCTCTTAGCTGGAGACTCCAGTGTGCATCACAGACCCCTTTTCCCTGTTGGGAAGGGCTTATGGCTTGGCTGATGGTCCGGCACACACACAAAGTGCTAGAAACACTCTGCTTTTCCATCCAGAAATCTGAGGATACAGATGTCAGCTCCTGCATCGCCTCATGCAGGTGTAATCGGTACTAAAACTTAGTACCTAAGGGCCATTCATGTTGCCTTCACAGCATCGCGACATTTTGGTCTGAAGAAACTCTGTTAGCACTAAATTGGTGGGGATGCAGGGAGAAACTTTCACTAAATTACACCAAAATAGGGCACTTTTCTGGTAAACCCTCAGATTACAAGCAACCCTGAAGAAACACTTTAGGTTTGACTTACAAGGCTCCTTGGTGCTTCCAGCTTCTGCATTAAAAGCTCCAGATCTATTCTGGATATTTCAGAAACGTTCACTTTGTTGCTGCTGGATGCTGCCTTAGAACATCTTTGCACATGAAAGCAGCTCTTGGGCTGGTTGGTAGTTTCACCTTTAGAGAAACTTGACTGCCTTGTGGGAAGGTGGATTCAGATAGGGATGCTTTTCTTCTACATCTGTGTTGTCTCTGTCGGGGGTCCTGGTGCTGGAATATTTGGCTTTCTGCAGTCAAGCTTGCCATGGATGCTGCAATCAGCCTGAGGAATTGGGTTTTTCCCCTGTGGATGTGTCAGCCAACACTCGGCTATAAGGAGCTTCTGAATGCAGACGACAGCACCAGTAGCACCAGATGGGAACAGGAGATGGTGGTTGGCTGGATGAGAGCTGCAGACTAGAGGGGAATTGCTGGGTAGGGGAAGAGGCAGATGATGGATAAAACATCCTGGGACAGAAGCAAAAATCTACCCAACATCTTTGTGAGCCATCAGCAGTTTTGTATGTATGTTAGCAAATATCTCTTGGGAGATATATGGCTAGCAATTAAGGATCAAAAGACAGGGCAAAATTATGGTATCTGCCTAAAGTTTCCTGCATTTTGGATGCTGACTTTTTCTAGATTTGTGTGGTTGCCAGAACTCAACATTTTTCCAACCAGAATTTTCCGTGTTAATGCTCCTAGCTCCGAACATGAAAGCAAACAGCATCTGGAAGCAAACAACTTGTAACGAGTGCCATTAAGAATTTCAGTCTGTAAACCACAAAATGATCCCTAGCACATGCAAATGACTCTGCCAATCTGTTTATTTCCTACCCACTAAGCATAACAATGACATTGGGTTCATTTTCCCACTTGGAGGCCTTACTGCTCTTAACGCTGTCACATCAGTGTCTCCCAAAACATCGGGGAGGACCTCGGACTACCACCAACAATGTCCAAGCCACCCAGGCAATACCCATCCTACAGGCAGGCCGTATACAGTGGACTCATTCCCCAAGCTCTGACAGCATTTAGTCTCCCACTGGCAAGGGAAACAGCCTTGCTAATGGCCAGAACTCCTGAAAGCATCAAATAATATAGAGGTGGGCTCCCTAGGGAAGAGGAATGCATATGCAAGCAGTTACCTAATCATGGTGTAATTACTCATCTGGAATTTGGCCAGGATGCTGGGACTGTGAGCAGTACCCCAAGGAAAGGGTTGTAGGGTCTCTGGTTAGTGCAAGTGCTTGGGATCTCAGCTTTAAATATTTAGTGGAAAGCATAAAGGGGCAGAGCATGCCTGGTGCAGACCAAAAATGCTCTGGGCTAAGCAAACGTCATTTCAGGTAGGTGGCTTCTTCATGGCTTCTTATTTCTAGAAACTAGACACCCATCTCTGCCTCCTGGCTGGTCTTAAATACCCCAGCTATTAATTAGCAGGGGCAGGGCTTGGTCCAGATGGGTGGCCCCAACTTAACCTTCTGCTGGGCATCCCTGTCATGATCCTGTCAGTTCACACTGACAGATGTCACTGCAGGTTGTGTGGTTTCAGTGCTCAGATGTGAGAAAATACAACAATGGGGGCAGGGAACTGCATCTCAGGAGACCAGGAAAGTTCATTTCCCGCCAGGTGATGGGAAGCTAGACCTGAGCTGCTTCCCACCGCTCCTACACCACCCTGCTTCCCACTGCTGCCTGACCCCATCTCAGTTGCATTACTCTGCTCTGCCTTTTTCTCCTGAGTCGTTTTGCTTTTGTGTCCCTTTTCTCAGTGAGAACGCATTACTCGCTTAACACAGGAGCTGGCAAACCCGTGCCAGAGTCAGGCCCGTGTTAAAGGCATTGCCTGCAGCCGTGCTTTGGGTGCAGGCTCTGAGAGATGCTTCAGCTGAGCCCTTCTCTGGCAGATGGGAAGAGGTGCGAAAGAAGGGGAGGAAAGGACAATCTCGGGCTAATGCAGGCACCGTTCAGCGTGGAGGTGCAGACTCGAGGTGTTGGTGGCTCCTGCTCCTTCCCTTTGGGTGGGTTTGGAAAAGTCTCCTAGGTGAGGTGGGGGATGGCTGTGTATTGCAAAGGGTGCCTGGCATTACAGCAAGGCTCAGGGCTGCCTGACCCAGAGCCCCACAGAAGAAATCCCCATGGGGCTGTCAGTTACAATCCAGTGACCGGGGACTTCTCACTTCCCTGCTTTCCAGCTTGCTGCCAAGGCAGACCTCCACCATGGCAGGATCCTTGCAGAGCCCTTATCACAGCCCCGGTGTTTACACAACCGTTTCTGTGCCAGGCTGTTTCTCTCCAACCTTTGCTGATTTTCCTAAGCAATTTTCCATAACCAGCTGGGTTGGGTTTCCATTAGTATAGAGCAAAGGCTTTTTGGCTCTTTTTTGTTGTTTTATGATAGACGAGAAAGTTGAAAGAGCCACATTTTCCTCCTTTTTAAAAACATGTATTTCTTTTTACATTTCTTTTTATCCTCAACTCTTGGGAGAGGCTCAAAGAGCTCGTGAATGGTGTCTGTTCTGCTGGCAATGTAAAATCGTAATACCCAGCCCAAGAAACATCTGGGGGTTGTTAGCTACAGTTTTTAATTTTGCTTTTGTATTTGCTTTTTATCAATTTATGTCATCCAAAGATGCAGCAAACAGTATAGAGAAATAGTCCCTAAATGATACTCATGCTATTCAAACAGACGTTACTCGAGGCATTCCTGGGGAAGATTTCATGAGGATCCTCTATTTCTGTTATCCTTTCAAAACCCACTCTCTTAGACCTACCACCAGGGATACAAGGTGAAGTTCATCAACACGCAGATGGGTCATAAAACGTTATGGTCCATAAAAACAACAGCTTTCAGGCTGTAACGCTACATCTTCTACGACTTACCTTCACCTGCAACTCGATTATTAAGGAAACGGTGCCCCACAGCTGCCAGACAGGTTGTATGGTGGACACAGGTAAGGATAACCTCTTAATTTTTATTTCTCAGAGAGGGAGAATCGAGGGAGGAATGGGAAAAATGACAGCCTGGACAGTGGGATGCTTCCTAATTATTAGTTATTGCTTGCGTTAAACTGCAGCAATCAGCAGCAGCATGCTAGGCGTTGCATGGGCATCTAACGAAATGGAGAAGCTTCTCTTATCTTTGCATTTTAAATTACTTCAAAAAGGATTTTTCCAAATGCTTTGCAAAAGGGGACAAGAAGGGGAATAAAAATGTGAACTGGAGAGACTCCTAGGTGAACCAGGGAGGACAGAGCTGCGAAATGCTTTCCTTCTGCACACCCCTCTGAAGAGGCCGGTGGCAGAAGGTGTTCACAGCAGGGCTTTTATTCTATCGCAGCTCTGAAGGCTTGATGTATGTGCCCGGGGGAGGGCAAGCCTGCCTGCTTGCCTGCTTGCCTTCCCCCTGTTCTTCACGTAGCAGGAAGGCACAGTACACACGCACACTGCTTGGACTCCAGCACCTATGGAACAACTTAGCTGGAAGATTAAACAGCTTGTTTGCATAGGAAATGTCCGTCACTTGGTGACTTCTAGAGGGTTGGTGGCTCTGCTAAACTGTGGGAGGTTGGCTTTTCCCTGCAATTACTTAATTCCTCCAGAATTTTACAAGAGCACTACAAGAATCCTCTGCCACTCATAATTACAGTTAAATACCTCCCATATTCTTCATGGGTCTTACTGAGGCATTTTTTGTTTTCATGTAGAAGCCCTCCATCTCTCCGTGCTGCTCTCAGATAACAGAGACACTGTGATATGAAATGACACCAGAGGGGAGAAACTCCAACCAGCCGCCCCACAGCGAAGCTAGATGGACCCAGTATCCCCGCGGGGTAACATGGGTTCCCTCATGCTTGTGATACTCTTGGCTAGAAGGTGACTGACCCTCTGGCTTTTGGCTGTGATCTTGGGATGGTGAAGCAGGTCAAGCAGACAGAAGACCCCTCTGCAGTCTCATGATGCTTCTTCCTCAGAGCCCATCACTTCAGCTATATTTGCCAACAACTTTTCCTTTAACTTTGACAAATAGCTCCTCTTTTATCTCTGACAAATGTTCCTCTTCAATGAGTAAAAACTACAAAAGCAAGAGAAAAGCTATCCCCTTAGGCTTGTCTATTGAAGAATAACCTCCTGCACTCCTCAAACGTCTGCTAATGTGAGCAGAACAAAAACCAAAGACACAGCTGTAAGGCAGGAAACAAGTCTGGCTGGGGTGAGGGGGTTTGCACTGTGCCAAGTTAAAACTGACTCTTGGAAAGGCAAAATACCTGACTTCTTTAAAATAAAACAGCTATTCCCTCTCTTGTAATAGGGAACCCATGGCTTGATTTAAATATGAACCCAATCAAAGTGGAGTAGGGAACAGAATCATAGAATCACAGAATGGTTTGGGTTGGAAGGGACCTTACAGACCGTCCAGTTCCAACCCCCCTGCCATGGGCAGGGACACCCTCCACCAGACCAGGTTGCTCAAAGCCTCATCCAGCCTGGCCTTGAACACTTCCAGGGATGGGGCACCCACAGCTTCTCTGGGAAACCTGTCCCAGTGCCTCAACACCTTCTCTGTGAGGAATTGCTTCCTGATATCCAATCTAAATCTCCCCGCCTTCAGTTTAAACCTGTTACCCCTTGTCCTGTCACTACAGGCCCTTGTAAAAAGTCCCCCCCAGCTTCCTTGTCATCCCCTTCAGGCACTGGAAGGTGCTGTAAGGTCTCCCCGGAGCCTTCCCTTCACCAGGCTGAACACCGCCAACTCTCTCAGCCTTGGGTGAGAGAATGGGTGTCCCATTCCCATAGCGAACAGGTGTCACCTGTTGTTGCTATTCAATCAGAAGGTGACCATGGCACAGAACTGCACAGACCTGCGTAGCTAACCTGAGGCATCAGGGTAAGGAAATACTGGCCTGGTCCTGATGAGACCTGCTGCGTACACAATGTGCCATCCATACTCAAGAAATGTTAACTCAAACAGAAAGACCTACAAAACAGGCAGGTAGAGTCACTGATGTCCGGACCACTTGGAAAAGATGCCTTTTTTAAGTCTGGCAAAGCAAACTCAGAGTGGGGACCGGGTTGCTGTCTATGGATACATCTCATGGGTAACTACCAGGAAGAAAGAAACACTGTTTTAGCTGAAAGGTGAGGCTGTCAGAAGGATGAAGGACATGGATATGTTGGAGATAGTGGCTACTGAGGGGTTCCTGTGAAGTATCAGAGCAAATCCCTAATCTGTTTGTGAAAGGGACAGTGCTGGGGAAAAGGGGCAGAGCGACTGTAGGGGCAGGACTTCTGACCCCAGAGCTCTCCTCAGTCCTGTGTTCCCTAGGTCCCTGGCTCTTGACTGATGGATGGCATGTTATAGAATCATGGAGTCGTTTAGGCTAGAAAAGACCTTTAAGATCATCAAGTCCAACACTGCCAAGTCCACCACTAAACCATCTCCCTAAGCACCTCGTCTCTCAAATCCCTCCAGGGATGGTGACTCAGTCACCTGCCTGGGCAGCCCCTTCCAATGCCTGATGCCCTTATATGTGGACAGAGAGATAGTTAAGGATAAAACGTAGCCAAGAATAAATATTGCTCAAAAGACAGCATTTCTGCTTATCAGAAAGATCACTTCAGCCTAAAGCATAGGCCTTCAGGGCACCTGAACATCCTTCCGCTCATGGATGTGTTACAGCACTCACATTCAGGGGAGCAGCAATAGTGACCATGTCCATGCTAGCAGACAGCAGACAGCAGCAGTCCTAGCATGCATGATCAGATACCAGGAAAATATCCCCTGCCAGGGTTTGTGTTTCACACAGACCCTGCGTTGCTGGCTTTGCAGCTCACTGCTTGGACAGAAGAGACCCCATGCTGCATATGTGTGGCCCTGAGCATAGTCTGCAGTACAATCCCACTGTGATGCTCAAGGACAAAGTGCCCCAATATGAATAAGAAATGCCGTGTTTGGGACCCTTGGGATAATTGCATGAGAAGTGGGTGCAGTTCTATCAACTCCTGCATGTGCGGTTAAAAGACTTTTCTGCAGAGCAGCTGTGATTGAAAGAGCAGTCCCCACAAAAGCTGCCCCCTTATGCAGAGGGGTTTTTCTCTGAGATGAAAGGATGCTTCTCACCTCTCCAGCCTTTTGAACCTGGATTTGTAATCTAAAAGCTGGCAGATCCCTTTGTGCTATCTGTCTTAAATGGTTATGTGGTGACAGTGTCCCAGCATCTCATCATCCCTAAGGTATTTATAATCAGGACACCCCTTATCTTTAACACCTCCTTCCTTAAAGAATTATCACAACCTCCATTTGTGGATGGAGAATTGAGGCACAAAGGCTAAACCCTAGCCACGTGACCACGCTATGCGGGGAGGAAAACTAAGTGGTTGCAGAGACTTCCTGGGCATGCTGGAAGGAAAGATTCCATACAGGGACTTCAGTGGCAGGGGGGTGGGTTGAATAGGACAGTTGGAGAGTCTCTGGTCCAAGCGGGAATTAAAATGAAGCCACTGGTTAGTGCCTTAAATTGCCAGACCACTGTCACTTCCAGATATCACCAATCTTTAGGAAAAGCTGAGATGGGGACACTGGAAAGAAGATGCCCCAACTTGCAGCCTGGAGTCTGGGCTGGTTGTTGGGTGGGGGCTGCTGCCCCTCACTGCCCTGTTCACCTCACTGCCCTGCAGCAGAGTCCTGCCCATTCCTGGAGCTTTAAAATTTCATGGGTATCATCCCATTTGGGTATTTTGGAGTGTTAAAGCCAACATTCTGGTTTACATGTAACTGAGACGACTACAGGCTGCTTCCCTGCAAGTTTCAGTGCAAGCATACGGTGTTCGTCAGCTACTGCACTGATTATGGGCTGTGATCCACTACAGAGAGAGATGCATTTCCGGATGCTATTGAAACGGGTCCCATGCACAGGTAAGACACCACAGTGCTGTGAAGAAGATCCTGTGATCCCTTAACTGTTCTGCAAATGTTACATTTTATTAGTAAACAAACAAAGCAGAAATACCAGTGAAAGCCATTTCAGTAGCCTGTTACCTTTACAGCCAAATCTGAGGGCTGCTTCCCAATATCAGAGTATCAATCAACTGCTTAGCCTATATTCAGCACTCAATTCCTGCCAAATGTCATAGGGTAAATTAAAACCTTTAGAGCTTAGTCCCAAAGCCCAGGTCTGAGATGATATTTTTTGTCAGTTGCATAACAGAAAAATGGTTTAACAGGTCTAAACCCTTTCATTTAAAATAAAGCCCACGTGGGTTTGCTACATGCCAAGTTTCAGCTTGAGCCATTCTCCAGCAGCAGAAATACAAAACTCAATAAAGGCAGAAAAACAAGGAGAAAGCAGTTTACTTAGACTGCAAACGTAACTGCATCCTCGCTCTCTGAACAGAGAAATTACAGCAAATAGGCAGGTACAACACAGCTGGCAAGCTGCAGTGAGCAGAGGATCACCCATTTATTACTTTCCTATCCAACAGCAGGTGAGACCTAAGGCTGGGATCTGATTAGCCAGAGAAAATTAACTCTTGCTCTGCAGGGAGTGAAAACTGGGTATCACTTTGGAATTGGCAGTAATGACTTCTTTCTGAGTTTGCAGAGCACCTCAGTCTGTGTTTAGAAAGGCATATAGTTTCAGTGTGTATGAAGGTTACAGTGCTCCCTGCACTGTGTTTTTCTTCTTTAATTCAGTAAAATTCTCCATTAAAATTAGTCTGCTGATGGAGAGTCCTGCCTGTGCTATCAGAGCATGCTGTCAGCTGCAGAACTCAGATCCAGTCTGCTGCAGCAGGCTTTGGGGCCTTGCTTGTAGCTAAGTATTTGTGAACCTGGCATTCCCTTTTGTGGATTTACAGAAACAGATCTGGGAAGGTTGTTCATGCTTCAGAGGTTGAGGACGGGACGTGAACTGGTGGGTTTTTTTCCCTTGCAATGTTTTTTATCACTAAAGTATTCTTGTATTTATGACAACAATGGAGGAAGAACTAGCAAAAATAACAGAGGAATGTGCATTTGTGGAGTGTCACTTAATCCGGGCAAATATAAGGAAGTTGATTTCAAGGAACAAGCGTAATTTAGAAGAAGGTAATTCTACCTTGCAAAAGTCTCGCAGCAGTGGCATGGTCCCCCTTCCAGCCTTTCTGAAGTGGAAAGGAGAGGAGGCACGGACAGACACGCAAGTAACCACTGTACACAAATTATCTCTTTTGCTTTAATAAGGACTGGTAAAACACTTGCATCTAATCAGACCTCAGAACTGCAGGGAGTTTGTAACATCCATGATAATCCCAGCATTCACAGTTACCGCTGGTGGTAAGATACCTCATCCTAGCTACACAATGCTTACTCGGTTGCCGTGCTTGGCAGTAACACATTGCTATGATTTTAAAATGCGTGCGACATCATCTGCACTTGACGGGATGATTTCTGTAGTGTGGTAACATTTACAAGCTGTGGGCAAGATAGGGACTTGCTGTACCAGGTGCTGTGGACAATCGTGGCGTCAAAGGCTTTAATTTTTAAATTAGGACAGGCAGAGCAATGGGGCCCGGCAAAGGGAGGAGAGCAGTCATGATGGGATTGTGTGGTTATGGCACAGAGTAGTTCATGCATAGTTAAGACTTTTCCCTTGCAGCGAGGCTGCAGAGGAAGATGGGAAAGGAAAGACATCAGAACAGCTCATGGACTCCTGAGCAGACCTTTTGCTGATGGAAAGCTCTGAGGCCACGATGAATGCAGAGGAGCAATGGAGATCTGAAGAGGCTGCGGGTCTGGCATCCCACCCTAAGACACATGGGCGACAAAGAATAAATGACTTTTTAGAGCAAAACACTAAGGTCCCCTGAAGCTAACTGAAAAGCCAGTGTTGTGCCTGGCTCTCGGATGGGGTAGGCCTTGATGATGTACGCCCAAAATGCAGAGGTTGGTGTGCTGAGCCCTTACAGCCTGCTACTGCTACACTTGAGTAACGCATGAAGAAGCAAACCAGAGCTTTTGAGTTTAGCAGCATTTCAGCAGCACTGAAGCCAGTTCAGGGGCAAGAAGAGGATATTCCTTCCTTGCCTGCCTCAGTGCTGGCACTTGCAGCTCCCTGCACTGACAGCCTGTATTCACACTAAGTGGAAGTGTCCCCAGTCCCTTAGGACCGTCTCTGGTAACACCTTTAGCACGCAGTCTGCTAGTTTCTTAGGAGGAACATCATGGTTTGTCCTTTCAAGTGGCTCCTGTTGATGTCTCAGATAAAATTTATGTGTATTTTTGACACACTTCCTTGGCTGATACACTTCTGTGCCGCAAACACAAAGGCAATTAAAGCACACTGTGCTGGGCAGGACAAATCAAATCTCTCCTCTCCAGGTCTGAATTTTGGGAAAATTGGTAGGTTTTGTCTTTGAAACACCCAACCAGGAGCCTTGTTCTCTACCTCTGTGTAGTCTTTTGGGTTATTCTAAACATTAATGCAATAGCAGTCACTTTATATGACACTTAGCTGCTGAGTTTCAGTATCACAAATTATTTGTTTCTCCTTAGATCCTCTGGAACTAGAAGCACATTCTGCAGTGTTACGGTTGTTCATAGGCTGGGATGAAGCAGCACTAAAAGCATTAGAGGCCATCAGAGAAAATTATTAGAACCAGGCTCAAGGGAGACCAGGGTGGCAGCAGACCTGTGAAACACCTTATCAGAAGATGGGGGTGCAAGGAGTTTGCCGGATTGAGAAAGACTAGACAAGCAGAGAGATGGATTGGGGGTTACTGACCTCACAAACATGTCAGGCTCAGGAAACCTCCAGGCCTGGTCACACTTTGGAGGGGGAACTTAAGGCACAGTAATCACATCTGCTTGTCCTGCTCCGGCTCTACTCTGCTGTCGTGACGCTCCACCTGCAGTTCTGCATCCAGCTCTGAGGCCCCCAACCTCAGAAGGACATGGACCTGTTGGAGTGAGTCCAGAGGAGGCCACGGAGATGCTCCGAGGGCTGGAGCACCTCTGCCATGGGGACAGGCTGGGAGGGTTGGGGGTGTTCAGCCTGGAGAAGAGAAGGCTCTGGGGAGACCTTACAGCACCTTCCAGTGCCTGAAGGGGCTACAAGGAAGCTGGGGGTGACTTTTTACAAGGTCCTGTAGTGACAGGACAAGGGGTAACGGGTTTAAATTGAAAGCGGGGAGATTTAGATTGGAGATCAGGAAGAAATTCTTCTTGGAGAGGGTGGTGAGGCACTGGCACAGGTTGCCCAGAGAAGCTGTGGGTGCCCCATCCCTGGAAGTGTCCAAGACCAGGCTGGATGAGGCTTGGAGCAACCTGGTCTAGTGGAGGGTGTCCCTGCCCATGGCAGGGGGGTTGGAACTGGATGGTCTTTAAGGTCCCTTCCAACCCAAACCATTCTGTGATTCTATGCTCTTCCCAAAGCATTGGCTTATGGCTTTGGCTACGTGAGGGGATACAGAGGGCTGTTGTTGGGCATATGTCAAGTTTCTTATGGTGATAAACCAGGGGCAGTCCCAGGGCTGGAATGAGCCCTGCCCAGACACAAGCAGGATGCTACCTATCCAGGGAGTTCCACCTCCTAACACAAAAGTGAGAAAGGCAGTACAAACCAAAGAGGCAAAGTTCCAGAAAACCCCAACTATGGACAGCCCTCCCTTCCCTCAGGTAGGGACCCCCGAGCCGGGCTCGGGCAGCAGGAGGGGACCACGCGCCTCCTCCCCGCTGCCCTGCGGTCTGCCGGCGCCCACCGGCGCTCCCCGGGCCTTTTCCACCCGCACACGACGCCCCGGGGACGGCGAACACGTCCATCTCGCCGCAGCCCGTGTCAGTGCGCCCACCTGCGCGTCCCCTTCCCGCTGTGTTAATCGGGGGGGGTTGGGGTGTGGTGTCTCCGCCCGCCGCCGCCCCGGGACCCGGGTGGTTGCCGTGGCGACAGGGGGACGGGGGCGGCGGCGCCCCCTGTCGGCCGCCGCGGGGTGGCGCCGTCTGCGCGGCGGGAGGGGCTGTGCCCCGCCCCTGCCGGTGGCGCCCCGCCCCTCCCCTCAGCGGGACGGCTCCGCCCTCCCTCACGGCGCCGTCGCCTCGCCCGCCCGCCCGGTGGCAGCGGGGCGGCATGAGGAGAGCCGGGGGCGGCTGGCGGGGCCGCAGCTGAGGCGCGGCGGCCGCCGCCATGTCGCTGCTGTGCGTGAGAGGTGAGTGGGGCGACGGCCCGGCTGGGCGGAGACGGGGGGTGGCCGGTGCCGGAGGGTGGCCGGTGCCGGGAGCGCCTCAGGGCCGAGCCGGGCGCCCCGGGGGTCTCCTGCCTCACCGGTGAGGAGAGGCGTGGACCGAGCCTGCCCGCCCTGAGCACCCCCAAAGTTAGCTGTCACCCGGGCACCGCGCTCCGGAGCGGAGCACGGCTGGGAACTTCGCGCGTGCGTGGGGTTTGGGGTAGTCTTCTTTGAAATCAACGATTCTGCCTCTCGGTGCGGGCGTCCTGGTGACCTCCCGGGTGAGCTCCCCCCCCCCCCCCCGGGGCGGACCGCCCGTGCCGGCCGGGAGCCACAGCTGGTCTCGCCCGGGAGCGTCCACCTGCCCCCCGAGCGCAGGCCCCGGGGCGGCCGTAGGGGGGCCAGGGCGGCTTTCGGGGCGAGGGAAGGCGCGGGAGCAGGTGCGATGTGGAGAATCTCCGGTCCCGGCCGGTGCCGCGTCCCCGGGAGCGAGGAGGAGCCGTGCCCGACTTTGGCGGTGTGTTTGAAGACGAGCCGAGGCGCTGCCGCTGGATGAAGCCGCTCGCAGGGAGCAGGTGGCTGTCGCTGGCTTTAACGCTGCAGCTCTCGCTGCCCCCATACGCGCCCGTGGCATGCGTTATTGCTGCAGATACCTTACTGATTGTCTTCTCATCCTGCTATCAAGCCTCATTCCCTCGCTGAACAGGTTACTGAAAGGAGGCTCTTTCTCACGCAGGCTGGATTATAGCGCCAGCGGCTTGCTCTTTTATCTCTGGTTTTCAATTTCTTGCTTTTTTTGTGCCAAAAAAAAAGTAAAATCCCTGGAGAAGACCATCTGCCAGGACTCGCGCTTCTGGGACGCGTCCGCTGTCAGAGTTCTGCACCGAACGCTGTGGTCACAGGGTGTCCCTGACGCCAGCCCTGCCTGGCGGCTTAGAAGTGTAGTTTTAATGTTCTCAACTCCCTCTCCAGGTGTGGTAGAAAAAAGTGGCACTGGTGTGCTGCTGGCAGTTTAGCTCTTCTTTCGCTCACGTTGCTTGATCTGATAACGGCGGTTTCATCCAGCTGTTCGTCACATTAGGGGATCAAAATCCTTGATGGCATTAATAAAAAGATGCTGGCAGAGTACCTTGAGTGTGCATTGTACGCTGTTCCCGTAAGAGCGCATTTGGAGGTGAAGTTTCAGCGCTTGTATTAAGCATCTGTTGTGTTTAGGGTGTTAGGAGAGGTGTACAAGTGCAAAGTTTATCTTAAAAATGTTTGTGAGGCAGTTGGGTGTAAACTGGGAAGAACACATAACCTCTCTAGTAGATGTGTCCATTTAAAGGCTTTACCAAAAATCACTCTCAGGTGATTCTTAGCAGCTCAGGGATGCTTCCATGCTGCAGGTGTTTCCTCATTCTTTTTGGTCGTTCACCCTCAAAACGTTCTCAGGCTGTCCTCTAAAGAAATGTGGGTTTGATGCCGTTGGAGCTGACTGTGTTCAAGGGGTATTTGTGCCCTGTGTACTGAGAGTAGTGAAAGAATATGAACTGGATGATTGAGTTACTGAACCTGTCTTGGCTCTTCAGGGTATTAATTCTAGGTCTGTAGAGTATTTCAGCAGCCTGGAATGACGTGCTCTGGTGTTTGGCTTGCTCTTTGATTAAGAGCTGAAGAAGAAACTTGAGGTGGCTGGTGACTGTGTGTGATGGAGAGTTACTGTGAAAATTTCATCTTTCATTTCCATCTGCTGTGCTAGGACAGTAGAAAATACCAGCAGTAATGTAGGTAGATGACACTGAGCAACTTTGTTATAAGAACGTAGAATACAGTCAATTTACTAAACCTGAAGAAATATGTTGTCTGAAATAGTCATGACAGAAAGAGCAAGCTGATGAGATCCCACCAGTATGACCCATTAAACACAGAATGGAAATATGCTGAGGTAGAGCAGTCTGAAAAACAAAAAGGGTACCAGGAGCTCAGGTAAAATAATAATTTTTGGGACAAGGAGGAGAAAGCTCTATTAACTCTCGCTTTTCTTTAAAAAAAGTGAGGCTTTTCTTGCATTTTTCCTTTCCACTGAAATGACCTGATTGTTCTGAGAAAGCAGTTGCAGACCTTACTAAGTTGGAAAAGCTGCTTTTTTTTTTTTTTCCAATTAAAAATGGTGTACATGTAAGACTTCATAGTAACACAGGGTTGGATGCTGTAGACCCAAGATTAAAACTGAAAGACAACAAAAAAAACCCGTGAAAGAAATGTAGGTGACAGGGACACTGTTAATAGCCTCTGAATTGCAGTTTAACAGATAAAGGGAAATGTGGAAAAAACCCTGAGTGGCAGCGTAACAACAAGCCTGGCAGCCAGAAAGATAGTGTAATTCATTGATTTATGCCCCCCCACCTTGAATTATGCACATGAATAGTATTTTAATGAATGGCTAATCTAAAACAGTGCACACCAAACATGTCTGAGTGCTGCCTTTGTTCCTGCAAGCTAACATACATGGCTTCTGGATCTTGTGGTCTGTGGTACCTTTCTTTACATTTTCTTCTTAAATAACAAATCAGGCTTTTTTTTTTTTTTTTTTTTAACATTCAGCTATATCTGTCAAAGAAGTACTTGACAGAAAACCTAAAGTCAGAGGAATTGTGAGTCTGGGCTCACCTGCCAGTGTTTAGAGGGTGTGTGAAGTGAGCCAGTGGTAACTGTTGCAAGAGCAAACTGAGGGATTCTTTTGGAGCAGGAAAACATGCAGAGGGTGTAAGTGAAGTGGACATATCCTGAATATTGCATGACTGAGGCTTTTAGAGGAGACTTCTTCGTATTTTGATTCTATTGCTTAAGTGCAAAAGAGATTGCATGTACTGCTGTTTAGAGCAGCTGTGTCTGGATTATGTCTGATAATCTTCTCTTGGCATAGTTTGCTTTATTTGTTTGCATTTGGAGTTGTATTTGTGGAAATGGCAGATATAAAAGTAATCCCAGCGAAGCAGTCTCATTTTTCACATCAGTCTGGCATTGTTAACTTTCTTGGCCTTCTCTTGGAAGTCTTGATTTTACCTCAGGACTCAATTAAATTTCTTCTTCTGATCTTTCCTGTCTTCTGACTTAGAGATAAAGCTAACTGCTGTCTCAGCACAGCTTGCAAGGGTCATAGCCAAGGGGGACCCTGTTGCGGTTGGATGGCTCACGGGTGCTCTGCCATTGGTTCCTTTGCTGGGCATTGTTGTCCTGAGTGATACTTCAGACCCTTTCGCTTGCTCGCTTTTATTACATTTTACTTTGTCCCCAAAAGTATCTTGCTATCTCAGGATAGTGATTGTCCTCTTCTAGCTTTCCTCCTCTCTGCTTTAGAACAGCTTATGCTGTGTCTTCAGTGCCTTTGTCTTCCTAGCTGCTTGACCTGCCTTATCTGATAATCACAGTAAAAACTGTGTCTCACGCCTTGCCAGTCCTGTTCACTGTATCAACATCTGAAATGCTTTGCTGCTGCAGGATATTGGAGGTGGGGATCGTCCCTCATCCCTGTGATGGGGGTACCTGGCTTAGTCCCGTGAGGACACAGCGCTTTTGCCTGCTCTGCCTTTGTCTTGGGGCCGAGTGCACGGTCTGTGTGAGATTTGGTTGCCTGAAGTGTGTAGGAGGTTGAGTTAGGTGGTTGCTGCTGGATGAAGCTGTTGACTGCTGAGTGAAATGACACTGTATGGAGGTTGGGGACCTCCCCCCCCCCCCCCCCATTTATCTTGCTGCTGCTCTGAAGAGTTAGCTAGGCTTTCTAACCTGGGAACATTTTTGGTTTGTCAGAGTTCCTGGAGTGTTGGAATAGTGCTGGGTGAATTTAACTGTGCATCCCTGCATTGCCAGCAAAATTCAGGTTCCAGCACCTGCCCATCAAGTTGAACTCTGTTGGCATCTAAATGAAAGAAGCCAACAGGGAAAATGGAAATGGATGTTAACAGAAACAGGAATGAAAACATGTTTGTCTTGTGAAGCACTTAGAAATATCCCTAACTAGAAGCCCAGAAGTTGAATATCAGGTCTTACTCTTTGTGTTTAGAGGATAATTTTCCTGCTGATGCAATAGCCTCAACTCACCTCTGTTTCCTGAAGGCTGAATGCAGTGCCTCCGGCCGTTTCTGTCTCAAGGGTGAGGGTCTCTAGCAGGAGCTTCCTACATTGCACACTTGTAAACAGAACTCTTAGCGGTGGGGTAGTTGTATTGCCGCGTCGTGACAGTATTCTGAAATGCTTGCTGAATTGAAAAAAGCCCTGCCTGTCTTTGTAGGTCAAAATGGAAAAGAACAGAATTGGACTCTAGAAGTGGTAGCAGAAGTACAGGTTATAAAGGTAGGGTGTGAATAAAAATATGATGCTTTGTGAGGAATTTGCTCTGTGAGTATTGTGAACAACTTTTCCCTAGCTGCAGTTAGTCAGGAGGCTGCCAGTGTATGTAGTGTTGGAACATAATAAACTGCATTAGCTAAAAGAGTCTTTGCTACTAAAGGAGATTTTTTTGCGCCGAGTCTTGAGCTTGGGGTTTGTAAAACAGTAATTGGTGACTTAATCGAAGAGGAAACTTTTAAAGTGAAAAGTTTGTCCTGTTCCATAATAGGAATGTTTAAAACCTAGGAACCACAGCTGGCTTGTGATGCATGGGCAGTCATTCATGTCCTCTTTCAAACCCTCGCTTCTTCAGCTTTGGACACTGGTACTGCAAAAGTTTCCACAAAGAGCGTGGAGTCTTCTTCAAAGTATTCGGGGAGCAAGAGCTACTTGAAACCCTGCTGTCATTTTCAGTGGGACTGAGGAAATGTACAGTTGCTTCCTGAATTTGAATAGCATCTGCTTTCGTCTTGCTCACTTGGTGTCCTCTCAGCTGACTTGTTCTGCTTGGGATCTGCCAGGTCAAACTTTAATTAAAGTTGTTAGTAATACACTGTTATAATATGATCAAACTGTTGGATTTAATCCAAATGCTGAAAGATCTTCATTTTGAACTACAATCTGAGAGCTAGTTGCGGTTTACACAATGGCATATGAAGTCCAAGCAAACGAAACTGCTTTTTTAAATCCAGGACCTTACTTCAAATATTGACTTGGAGGCATCTGAAATGCTTATGTCTGATGGCAAATGATCCTCCTACAAATTTGCTTTGAAATTTCCTCTTGCATATTTTTTTTTATACCTTGTGATCAAATTTTACTGAATGTTTTGAAAAACAGTTTAATCACTTGGTGAAAACTGTGCTCTTGCAAGAGAGCTTAAGCCAGAGCGGTACGCCTTATAACTCTTACTTTATCATTCAGATAATGTGTTGTGTGGCCTTGCAAACAGATTGGGAGCTGTTGTGAGGGTGTGTAAGGTCTTCCCTTACTCTGCCTCTTTGGCAGGTTAAAGCTCACCAGTACCTGGCATTTTCTTGGGGTGGAAGTGTGTGAAAGCAACTGGCTGTTCTTTGTCTTTTGATAGAGAGAATTCTGGAGTCTGTAGCTTGAAATACTTCTCTTCAGCATTTGGATTTGCGTTCTTTGCAGACTTTATTTCCTGACCATGCCTCTGAATTTTCTATAGAAATGAAAATTGGATTTAATATTCTTGTGTTGATCTCATCATCATTAAATGGAAAATTAAAATCTGCTTTATTCCTGTTGCCAGCTCGTCCTCATCTGAGCAGGCATTAGCCATCTTTGCTAAGGACTTTGCTGAAATAATGTTTTGCTTGTCTACTATGACCTGTAAAATTTGGCAGATGCTTTATGTGATAAGGGTTTCTATTCTACACGTATATCCTCGGTGTTCAGATCTCTCTGCATTTAGCAGGATTTCAGGTGGATTTTCTTTTCACTTAGGCTCTCCTTACACTTGCCTAGGCAGCTGTGCATAATGCTTCTCTTATTTCTTGCCTCTTCACTGGCTTCTGTGTCCTGCTGGGTCATGTATAAATGGTAAATGCCTGATCTAGGAGTGAAAATGTTGAAACATGGCAGGTGGTTGTACTGGTGTTTGGGAAACCTAATCATGAAGGGTCTCTCAGGTGGCTAACAATTACTCTGTTTCACTGGCTTTCCACCTTATTGTGTAATTTTGCACTGTAAAGAGAGTATCTGGTGCTGGTAAGTCATGTCTCAATTCTGCATGTTGTATCTGTGTAGTTTAGAGAAGTGCTGAATAGTAGGCATCGTTTTTTCAGAACGTTAGTTCCTTACACATGGATTGCTGCAGTAGTTTCTCGACGCTTGCTTGGTGTGCTCAGTAGGTGCGTGTCCTCCTACCAGCCTGCCCTGAATGTCACCCCAAGTGTCCTACGTTACTCTCCGTGGAGCTGTTTTCTGATCTCTCAGGATGCATTTAAAGCAAGTATCACTGGGCTGCAGACTTCTTCACCCAAACCCGAGTGCCAGTTATCCGGACCTTCTCATTTTTATTATTTGCATCTTGGAAGTTTAATGCCCGCTTACTGATGGGCTGGAAAGTACCTGGTTGTACAGGTACTTGCCTCTCCCTGAGCACAGGGCAGTTCTTTACTGGATGTCTGTCACTTCTTTGCCATTAGCAGTTAAGTCAGGGAGTGAGTTGGGAGGTCAATGACCTTGTTAGTGTTATTTTTTTCTCTAATTTTTTTTTTATACTCTCTTTTTTGTTCAACTCTCTTGTTTTCCCCTGCATCTAACTTCCTACTCCTAGAGCCAGCTAAGCTGTGCTGATACTGTTCTTGTATGTTGAACCGTGGCTCATAGCTCTTTGCTGCTTCTGTAGTGGGATGGACTAAAATCGTCCCTTGTGCCAGAGGAGTAGTGGCTTTTTGGCCTCCTAAAAACTCTTCGTAAATGATTCCTGCATCTGATACCACCATTTTGGTTCAAATTCCATCTTATTGATGAGTTTTCTAATACTTATCCTCAGCTTTGTGAAACTAGCCCCCTCTGAAATGTCCCTTGTGTATTGCTAGGGATTGTCTTTGGACAATCCTTGTATTCGATTTCATTGCAACTACCACAGGTAACTTTAAAATGATTCCTTTGTAACCATGAACCATAGTGGGGATCCAGAACAGTTGTTTAACACTTTCTGAGTTGCTGTGCTATTTAGAAGTTTTAACAGGACTGAAGAATTACTGATAGGCATGTGAACTCTCCAGTGTTTCTCCATTGAGTGATCTTCACCTCCGGTTGATAGTTTAATGAACAGATGCAAGTGGGGTTTTCCCTGGTGTATCACAAAAAGCTGAGGTGCCAGCCTCCTTCAGCAGGCTTTCAAACAGATTCCTTAATGTCCTTTTAAGTTATTTTCCCCGTTATTAACTTTGCATTTCAGTTGAATAATTACCCTTCTAGCTAACAAGTAACACGCTGGATATTAGCAACCTTTTCCTTCTTGCCCAGCGTGGAGTGCAAGAGACCTTGCTGTGACTATGGGGTCAAGTTAGATGAGGAAAAGTTCTCAGCTGGTGAATTTGTTTAACTGATGTTGGTTGAACTTTGTAAGCACCGTGTTATGGTATGGATTCATACCCTGTTGTGGAAAGTGGCAACAGATTGGAGCGTGGGGGTGCTGGCAGGTTTGCTGCCTCTCTGACAGCGACGTGAGGGCATCTCAAATATGAAAGGAAAGGCTGCCAGCTATTGGTTGTGACCCAATTGGTGTTCCCACACTGCTTTTGGGTGTCCATATGCTCATCCTGTTGCCAGATGAATTGAGGTGGGATTTGGGAAGAAAGATAAGGGAGTTGGGTTCCTGCATTCAACGTGGAAGTCCCTGTTTGGAGACTTTCAGTTTATGGCAGTCCTATACTGAGAGAAAATTAAATTAAGGTGTTGCCAGGTATATATATCTCTCATCTCCTTTGTTAGCAGGGTTTATTTTTGCAGGCCAGGCTTAATTTGTAAAGGTCTTAGCATTGTTGGGCAGGGTTAGAGACTGTGTTAAAGGGATTTTGTTCCCTTTCTGCTTGCCTGTGTTTGGGGAGTTGGGGCATTTGGAACATAAGGAAACTTATCTTTCAACAAGTTTGTGCTGACCTCAGACCTCTGATCCTCTTCCTCGAAGCATCCCTTGTGAACAGAAAGTGAATTGAATTGGAATCACATGTCTGGGGAGGGATAAGAGGAGGTGTCTTGTGCATGGTAATCTCTAGCCTAAAACTGTTGGGGAGTCTTAAAAGAAGTTTGGCTTCCAGCCTTGACTGTGTCCCTTTAAGGAATACTGGTTTTAACCTTATTACTTAAAGCTCCTGTGATTTAACTCTCTTAATTCTTTACAGCTAAATGCTTTGCTGAAGAGGCTCCAGCATTTCTGCCGTGGAGACATGGTTACTAGGTACAAAATAGCTGCAGAATTACACTTTTGAGAATTGTCCCACTGAATGCCTGTTTTCTCAGCTCAAGCCAATGTAGTAATACCCAGTTTAAAAAACATTATTAAAAAAAAAAATACATGCTAAAGGACTTACTGGGTCACCCCTCTGTCCAGATGACATCTGCAGCATAGAACTGACCTGCTGTCTGTTGGCTTCTCCTGAGGAGAGGAGGTTGGGTCTGGAGCTGAGTGAGGTGTCCCGTTAAACCCTTCATTCTTTCAAGCTTTTATGGCAGCGCCGTGGTGCAGGCCCTGTGGCAGGGATGTGGGCGTGTTGAACAAGGCAAGGTAAACTGATGAAGGGGCTGCATCACCTGAAACCTGTTCTGGAGGAGGATGTAGGCGTGTTGTTCAGGGCCTAGACTGGGTTGGTTGGTTTGGGAACAGACTTAAGGTGGTTGCTTGAACCTCTGGTACGATGTTGTGGCAAATCTGTTCTGCCTTGTCCTGCTCCGGCGTTATTGTGGCTTTGCGTCACCAGACATACTGTCTGGTCAGCTGTACCAGTGCTTGAGCTGGGGGAAGGGGTCGGTAGCCGCAGTATGCACACAGAGCAAACCCCCAGAGTCGGGCGCTGATCTGGGGCCTCATGTGCTGCTGAAGGCACTCTGTGCTTCTCAGCCTTCATGGGGCTTTTCCTTGACCACCCCTCTTGGCTTGCCATAGTTTTTGGAGTTGCCATAGATGTATCTTGATCTTAGTGCCACTGGATCAAGGCCAGACAGCTTTATAAACTTAAAGCATGGTGTGCGTTTTATTGTACTCTGTACTGGATGTTGGCATCTTGAGTGTCACAAGGTTACTGTAAGGCAGTTTTTCAGCAAACCCTTGACCACATGGCTCAAAGACTGATGTGCAAACAGTTCTTCTAGTGTTCTATCGAGTTTTTTAATTGCCCTATAATAGGTTTTAAGCATATTTCAAAACAGTTCTATATAACAAGGTAGTGATGGGAAGTCTGTGCATGGAGAAACTCTGGGTCAAATTTCACTTAAGCTGTCTTGTAAGCTGAAAATTTCTGCTTAGCCAACATAGCAGTTTCCAAGGAATATATATATATATGTGAACATGTAGGTATTTACATTTGTAGAGGGGAAACCCTTCGGAGACATTCTCCTTTCCTGAGGGCTTGTGTAACCCTCAGTACTTGTCTTCAGGAAACGTTCAGGGACTTCAGACTTCCAATACTAGTGATGATTCACATTTAGTCGTCACACAGCCTGTTGAAACAACCACAGTCCTTTGCAAACAAAATCCCTGTGGAATGTCATGCCATTATACGCTGGAGATCTACGAACTGTTATTCTGGAAGTCTTTAATAACTGTTTGTTCCTACAGGGCCAGGAGTACCAGACACTAATTTGAGATGATGCCAAGGTAGCTTATCAGCTTTGGGTGAGGAAGCTTTGCGTGACTGCTGGATAAACTATTGCGCACCTTCTAGAAAATTATGTGTTGTTCCTACTTGGTTCACCGTCCCAATTTCATGCATTATTCTTCATCATGAGAATTCTTTAAAAGCAAGCAGGTGTCATTCTTCAGAAGATCATTTGGCCTTTGTGAAAAGTGTAATCTGTATGGCTCCTCTTTGAGAGTCTGAGGGACCATAAATTACTAGAAAGCTGAGATTGCCTTCATTTTTGTATTTGAGGGTTCTAACACTACCAAAATCGTGTCATTTCATAGATTAATAAAGTCTTGTGTTTTAATTATTATTATTTTCTGGTTCAAACATCCCCAACCTTGAGCTCCTGACCTGTACCTAGACTTGTAGTATGTGGCTTTAATTTGTCGCACAACATGGGTATGGATTGGTGGGGAGGGAAAAATGGATGTGAAACAGTAATTCTATTTCAGCCTTTCCTACCTGGTATAACTTGCTGCATGTGCAAAATTTTATTAGATTTTAACATATCAAATTAAGTAAGTGGAGCCTGTGTATGCTCCATTTTAGTAGCAGATCTTTTGAGGAGATTAACTGCTTAGAAACTCTACAGTTATAAGGCCAGAATGGATTGTTGTAATCATCTAGTATGACCCCTGTAGGGCATAGTATTTTTTAGTATAACAACCCAGAGTCTTCTAGGAAAAGGTCAGATTCTGAATTTCCATTAATGAAGGATTTTCTGCAGTTCTTGGCAGCTTTACGTTGGTTATCATCACATGTGACAAATTTATGCTTTTTAGACTGAACTGGTTTTCTAGCTTCAGCATCACAACAGCAGAAGTTGGTGTGCTTTTCCTTAGACTGGAGAAGCTATTATGAAATCTGTACTCCTTGCCCTGCCAGTACTTAAGGATTGGTAAAAACGAAGTTTGGTAGTATCTGTGGCTTGAGTAGAGGTACGTGGCTGTTGTATGATGACTAGTCTGACTATAATGAGAAGTGTTTGCATATCTTTTCCATGGTTAAAAAGAGACCAAGACATGCCATGACCTGTTGGATTGCAGTGTTAAGTCAGTATTTTTTTTACGCTTTGGCTAGGTGGGAGGAGCGTGGTTTAACAGAGCTCTACCAACAAACCTTTTACTTCTATTGTAAACTTGAGTTTGAAGTTACCGTTCTGTATCTGACACTTTGGTCAAAGATAGAGAAATGTGTTCAGGCTTTATTGGCGCAGAGCGGCACGTGACGGACCCTGCATACGTAGGAGTTAACCCTCTGCACGCTTGCGGCTGCACTGCATTTCTTTTTTCTCATAGACCGTCAGGAAGGAGCTGGTGTTGGACGTGAAATAGGGATTACGTGATCCTGAAATGACAAGTGGTACAGTTATATAAAGCAAACAGTGAAAAACATTTTAATTAGTCGTTTTGAGTTTGCTTCCAAGAGGGTGCAAACATGTTAGTGTTACAAAGCGAAGCGTGGAGCTTGTGACGGAAGTGGTGGGGACTGCCAGTGTAGGACTCGGGACTAGTCCCATAGGGTTAGCAGGAGCCACGAGGGGAACAGAGGTGTCAGAGGGGATGCCCAGCCCTGGGAAGAGAGGAATAAAGGTGACTGGGAAAATTCCACTGTGTGTTAGTGATGCAATATTGTAAAGCAGCATTAGTGTGGATAAAAGAGAACCAGCTGGGCTGAAATTGCTTGGGAAGAGCTGATAAGAGATTTTGCTGTTATAGCACAAGAGATCTACGGCACGTAGTCCAGGATTTAAATGTGGGTAGAAACCTCATAGTATGGCTAGAGAGAAGTATTTCTGGGTATTGTCACACTAACTCCCCGCACCAGAGAACACATGCTGTTGGTAATGGCTAGGTTCAGAGAGCTGTGTGTCTGGCAGTTTCATCATCAGATAATGACTAAAGCCATAAAATCGATAAAGTTATCTGTAGATGTGGCTTTAAGACGCACAGAGGATGATTTAGGGAAGCTGGGCATGGAAGTGAACTTGGTTTGAGTGGTTGCAACTTAACCTAGGTTGAATTAGACAGACAAACATACAGACCAGCAACTGTCGAGCCCCTAGAGAAACCGAAGGAGCTTTTTGCTGAAGTGAGGCGCCTGGATACGGAGAAGAGTGTGAAATTCAGTGAAGCTACAGGGGTAAATATTAGCATCTCAAATAACAAGAAAAGGCTCCACCCTAGGAAATGGCCCCAGAGCTGGTGATTCATCTCATCATTGCGTCAGGATATGGTAAGCAAACACAGAACCTCCGAGAGGTGTGGGCAAAAAATCAGTTTGTAAAGGAAGGTGTATCCTGAGGATCAGGAAGTCCAGCAGGGGCTTCCACCTCAGCAGACAAGGTGACGTGTTGCAAAGGGTATTAAAACAGATAACAGAAGGTGCTTTGGTCCCATGGAGAGGAGAGAGCCAGCCTCACAAAGGAAGGACTGACTGCTGTGCACGGGGACAGGAGTTGGGTAAAGATGATCTGGGTATGGTAGCTGAACTGTAGGAATGTTTTCTTACAAGCATGACACTGAAAATGATACACATAAGTTTGTGATGGGAGCAAAATCTTACCACCTTGAATCTGAGTCTGGTTTTACCCAGAGTGCTAAAACATGCAGCACTGGAAATCTGAACCCTGTTAGCAGGAGGTTAACTGCTGCTGTAAGGAGGCAGTGGCATCACCTAACTGGATGTCAACTAAAACCCAGCACACCGGGGAATGAAAAGGTGGTTTCTGTGGGTTGGCAGGAAGATAAGGAGATGGGTGATAAAAGTGGGTAAGAATGGGTCTTGACTTCAGATGTCACCAAGGCTCTGGTAATATGCAAGGTTTAAAATAGATGTTAAAGAGTAATAAAACCTTAATAGACAGGTGGAAGCGGTGTGGAAGGTCATCCTCCACACTCCATGAGGTTTGTGAGAGGAAGAGTGTGTTGGGCCAATCTCTTGTTTTGAGATGAAAGCATACATCTATTGGAGTTTTGTAATATCTCACAAATCACCAGAGCAGATATTTCTTTTTCAATTCCAATTTTCTTCAAGAAGAAATGTAAAGCGTACAAGGAGCTGGCTGTAGCTAGTAACGTTGCGAAGACTGGTGGGAGAAACAGATAGATGTCTTCTGCTTGTGGTGTGGCAAGAGAAGCAGAAGGCGTGTGTCAGATTTGGTTATAAGGCAATGACAAGAATTTCTGAAAAATGCAAAGCTCGGTGAGAGCTGTTGGGAATTCCTCGTGACTCGGCACCGTGGCGTCAACCTGTACAGAGTAACTGTGGGGAGAGGAGGCGGTGCTACCAGTATGTGCTGGGAAAGTGTACCTGGCAGAGAGGGAAGGGCAAAGGCATGGGTGATTTGTGCTTGCATACTGTTGCCTGCGCTTGCTGACCTTGTTCAGGAAGGAAGAACTTAGGTAGGACTAAATGGAGGAGGTGAAAAAACCCCTTGTCTGTCTCTCTCTTCAGTCTCTATGGAGAGAAGACAAGGAGTCTGGCTTCTTCTACCTGATAAACAGAAACTGATGAGATCTGACTTCTGTCCATTAAAAAACATCAGGAAATTAAACATGGGGAGAGGAAAAACATTAAGGTGGAGGACAGTGTTGACATAAGATACAGGAGGTATAAGCATCCCACTAATTAAAGTGTAGGCTGAAAGTCAGGAACGACTTTGAATGGCTTAAGTGGTACAGGTGATGGGAGAACCAACGTTGGAGTTGCTGACCTCAAAGGGCCCTTCCAGTCACATGATCCTTACAGCACGAACTTCATTATGATGTGAATTACTGCCCTGCCAACTATAGACAAATCTGCTATAGACAAATTGTATATGAAGGTAAATTTTTGATGTGGCAACTTGCTTAAATAAAAATTTTAATAATAACACCACACACTTCCCCCCCAAACATGTGCTCATACTCGGTTGTTACCAGAGGCTGTTTGTTTTAGTTAAGGATTTTTATTCTAATGGCATTTAGCCGGGTGGAAGTTCACTTCAGTTTTTACAGAGGCCCAAACGCAAGCAAACAGCATGGGTTTCAGAAGAAGAGTAGTGGGCATAATCCTTGCCATTAGTAAGACCTGTTTGTGGTTCTGTTCTTTGTGTACATGCTGTGTCAACACAATAGCATTGGCAGGTGAGTGCTAATGTGTTTGGGAGACACAGCTCCTTCAGGTACGGTAAAACTGCCGTGAGGAGCAGCCGTTCAGCGGCTTCTCCCAGATGGAGTGAGTTAAACTCACGTGCTTGGTCGGGTATCAGTCTCTAGGCTGAATTTTATAAAACGCATCCTGTCTTTACAAACTTTAAAAAAACAAACACTCCATAACCATCCTTCTCCAGGACCTCAAGAAAAAAAAACAGCACAACCCCAAACAACAAAAAAACCCCAAACCAACCAAATGCAAAAATGGTGGTGGCAATGTGACTGACCTATTTCTGCAGTTCATGTGTGTCCCACAGGGACCAGTGCTGACTGAGGAGTGTGTGAATGCTAAGAGTAAAGTCAGGCTGCCAAAGAACTGGTCTGTTAGAACTATTTTTCATACTAGACCAATCCTGCTTTATTATTTGGTGCAGGAAAACACAGGTGCTGTATTTCCTGGAAGCTTATAATTTGCTGTAGCACGGTGGGATGTTTTTGCTTTAAAAATAAGGTTACTGAATCCACCACAAATGTGCTGTCTCTTTATTTTTGAGTTTCTCTTTTGGTGAATATGCTAGACTTCTGAAGTTGAAGAATGATATTTTGTAGTACTGTTTTTTAGCTCAGTGCCTTTCAGCGCAAGCGTGTGCTCAGTCCTGCTTGACAAGTAGCTGTGTTCCAGTTGGTTGATTGCTTGCAATCCTGCTACTTAAATCGAAACTACCAGAAAATACACCAAGGCTGTGATTAGGTGGCGATCACTTCTGTGGTTAGTCAGCAGCTCTTGTTCCGCGGTGCATCTTGTTTAAAGTAAATCTGAACAGGGAGTGTAGAAACCTGAGTTATCTGGGAGACGATACAGGTGACTCCAGCGCTTTTGTTGGCTGAGGAGAGATGCATACGCTGGCCAAAGGAAAAGCACCGAAGTTTTATTCTGTCTGCAATTCCTGCTTTTTCTTCTTTGGTACCGGAGTGCTTGTGTCTTCCAGCAGCTCTTACCTCGCTGTGCCCAGGCTGTGTGATTTGACCTAATAATTCTGGTCATTTATGTGGCCTTTACCTGTACGCACAGCGTCTGAGCGGCAGCTGCATGTGCTTCATGTCTTGGAAGAAATTATTCTGTAAAGAGGTGTATCTTATTTTCAAATAATAAAAAACCCACAAACAAGCCATTTAGTCCACTCATCGGTTTCATTAGGTTTAAGTGGTTTGGTTTTTTTTTTTGGTGTTTTGTTTTGTTTTTTGTTGCTGTTGTTTGCTTTTTGCTCTTTGTATTTTTTTTTTTCACTGAAGCTTTTGTTATAAACTGGTTTAACTGTTGGTTTGTCAGCACAGTCAGTTTACCAACTCAGACTGGCTCCTAGCAGACGTAATACATTATCAGTCTGTCTCTTTTCCTGCCTTCTGGTGCAAGGATATGGCTTCCATTATGCATGCTTCCTTAGTCTTTGACAGCTGGGGGCTTATATGAGTAGTAGTCTGTTTTGTGTAAAATTAAGTAGCGTGTGTTTTGTTCCTTTATTTAATTAAGGCATTTCCACTAACTTAATGTATTTCTGAACCTTACAGAACTTGAAAGAAGGATAATTTATGCCACCAAAAATTGGAACCCTTCATTTTTTCCTCTGCCCTGTAGTATTTATCTTACATACCTAAATAAATCCTGAATGATTTTTTATTATTTTTTTTTCCCCACATCAGGCCCAGATTCGGGAATAGGGATGCGGTCTCTTCTGATCATAAACCAGCCAAAAGTTCAGGAGAAACTTGTAAGCTGCAGGGAGCTCCTTAAAGCAGTGAATGAAGCACAGTCTAACAGAGTACATCTTCTGGGAGTCACTAACGCAGTAGCTCACAGCAGTACGTTGCACCCAAGCTGCTGTTCTACTAGCATGATAAAGTCTGCAGCAGAATATGGGAGAGAAGAGGCAGCTTGGATTACTGTTTAGTTCACCTCTTGGTTGGGGAACCAGGTCGCCTGACAGAGTTGTCTGTGTTGCCAGCGTCAGGAGGATTAACCTCTCATAATCTCTGTGATTTGAATAAGAGATTTTGTTCCTGTCCTCACTGCTCAGTTCAAAGCAGCTGCTGAGCAGAAACTTCAGCGAATCTTCAGCAACGAGTCAGTGTTGGTCAGCCAAAAAAAGAAGAAATAGATGTTAGAGAGTTTCTCCTAGCTGTGCTTTTTAGCAACTGGTTTTAGGGTTTGGACGGTAAATGTATAGAGGTGGAGCTGTTCCATAGAATCAGGCAAGTTGGCTACATCCTCAGTTTCCTTTTTGTTTTAGAGGTGTTCTGTTACACAAACAGTATCTACATTTCTCCATCACCACACTCTGCTTCCTTACCGCCCTGGGAAAGCAAACTTCGGACAAAGGCATTATCTCTTGGTTTGTAAGGACAACATAACAAAACTTCAGTATGTGTTTGTTTAACCACTTCCCCCCAAAAAAATTGTAACTGACCCAGATCAATCAGTCAGAGGTGATGCTTGCCTGCCTGTGCTAGGTCAGGCCAAAGCTAGGAGGGATTACTCAGTCAACTAACCTATGTGTATCCATCCTTGAGGAACGGTGGTGGTAGTAATGAGGAACTTAGCTCTGCTTATAGCCCCACAGAATATGAAGAATTTTCTGTGTTGTGGGGAGGCTACTTATTCTAATCTTTTTGTTGTTGTTGTGTCAAACAGGTAGCAGAGCATCTGGCCTCTCTTCATGAGTGATAGTCCTTTTCTTCTCGATGGAGAGTGATATAGGTATGCGTGTGTTGTCTGCCTGCTTTAAAACATCCGGTACTGCTGTCAAGTGACAGCAACGATGTGTAGCAAGGAGGCTAAAGAGGTCTCTGAAGCATGTGTTCGCCCTTGCTATTGGACAAATACCAAAGTGGAATTCAACTGAAAGTGCCTGTTGACACCCTGAAGCCTTGGTTATATTGGGGATGGAGGAGATTTGGTGGTAGAACAGACCACGTGAAACTATTTCCCAAAACGTCACTGCTGGGTCCGAAGTCTGGAAGCTGAGGGTATGCTGATACACAGAGTAGGTACTGCTGCACCGTCATGTCATGCTCTTCCTAGGAATTGTCTGTGTGCTTGTATGGATCCAGATACCAGGCTAAATTAGCTTGTTTTGTAGCCCTTACTATTGTGATATGACTTCTCTTAGTGCAAACTCCTGCTGAAGGTGTGCGAAGGGCATCTTGGTCTGCAGGGCAGAAGACACCTGGTTTGGGACCCGAGTGTGAGATGTCACTGATGTTAAAGTGTGTCTTAGGGAAATCCACCATGCGGTTTGGGCGGTGGGACTGTTGAACTTGTTGGAACAACTGACGTTTTGGGAACAGTAAATTACAAACCTGACTGCCTGTGTCGTGGTGCTGGTGGGGGGAGAGGCAAACATCTGAGAGGTGGCAAAAAGGTCTCTGTGAGATGTTGTTCATGAACAGTTGTGTGACTTTGGTTGCACTTCTTAGTGGCGAAGTAGAGCAGGAGAATGGACACGTCAGAGTCTTTCCTTGGTGAAGAAAACCGTCTGAAGATAGCTTGAGTGCTCCACTGTGCCTCGGAGCCTGGGCCCTTGGTTTTGAGTAGCAAATGGATGTTGAGGTGACAGCAAGGAGGGAAGTTAAATTTCAGGTGGATGTTAACATGTCTGTGGGAATGCTGCAAAGGAGCAAAGCACAATTCTAAATAAGCATCTGAGTATGCTGGCTCTCACCTCGCCAGAATTAACTTGTCAGTTTACACTGAGATGGTGACTATTCTCCGAGAAGTTGAAAAGGTGATTAATGAGGTAAAAGGCTCTGGAGAGCAGCATGCAGACTTGGCGTATCTTTGAGGCACCCTGAATTCCAGTACAGGCTGTGGGCGTCTTCAGTTGGAGCTAATACTTTCTGTGGAGCCTTTAGGGACAATAACGAGACGCGTTGCTGGGTGAAAGATTTTGGTCTGGGCACTGCGAGGCTGCCATTCCATCAAGTCCCAAAGCGGGCAGAAGATGGCTTATGATTCTCAACTTGTTCTGGTTACCTGAAAGGTGACTTGAACTCAGTGGGTTGATCTGCTTTGTGTTGGCTGGGGAAGCGTCCTGAAACTGCGGGCCTGCCAGCTGACCTGCGGGGCCATGCAGGCAGAACAGACAGCAGCAGGCAGCCCTGTAGTCTGAAGAGCGTCTGCAGTGATGTGCCTCACGTAGCGTTGGGAATTCCAGCGTGACATGTCCCACTCCTCGCACTGCTGCCTCCTCCTCTCTCCTGTGCAGCGTTCAGCCACGCAAGCTGCCTGGAAGTAGAAGCTTCTGCGCTCATGTTTCCAAATACATTCCATGTAAAAACTGGAAAATGCTTTATGGGCTGTTGGCACTCTGGATTCACTGGCAGCGCTAATCTGTTTCAGGAAGTTGTAAAGTTCGAGGCTTGCATGTTCCTATTTTCTTCAGTGCTTCCCAGCATCTGTTTCCAGCTTTTTTTGGCCGTATCGTTCATGAAAATGCTTTTTCTTTTTCCAGACATGAGAAACAATATTGCCAAACTTAATTCAGCTGCTGCTTATCTGAAATCAATTGAATGCTTCCTACTGCCTTTCAGGAAGCTTTTTTTCTGGGATCAGCTCTAAGTAAACTTCTTGCCGCTTTCTTACTGCAAAGCACAGGTTTCACTAAGTGCTAATGCTTAATGTAATAATGATTTGAGCTGTGGTTTACAAAATAACTTGTCACTGTCTTAAGCATTTTATTGTAAAGATCTCCTGAGGTTTTTTGGGTAAGATGATCTGCATGTTTTAAAATTCTGTGATCCTTTTGGAGTGCCTAATGGTCATGGTATATTGATTGTATTGTGCCAGCGTAGATCCTGTTCCGTGCTAGCTTTTTAGTAAAATCACTGTATCCACTTACAAGTTCAGAGATGAGGGGAGTTCTGGGGTTTGGGACCTGCTGTTTTGTGAGTCTCCTCCTCCGTTTCCTCTTTGTGAACCTATCCAGTCCTAGTTGCTTTTCCTCAAACTAATAAAGAACAGCATGACCTTGCTGCCTGCTACCGTTTTCTGGAGAATTGCTGGTATAAGGATCCTGGAAGAGCAATGTGATGTCTACCCTGGCTTCAGGGAAGGAACCAGTTGAAGACCTCTTTAGTTTTCCTCTTACATTTTGTTGCCTGTCACAGTTGCTTTCTGCAAGTTGAATATATACATTTTTCCTGTCCTGTGTTCTCCTAGTGAGATGCTTCGTTTTCTGTTTGTGTTTCTTTGAGATACAGGTTTGATTTTTCTGTCCAGAACTCTGTTCACAGCTGCAATCCCCATGGCGTATCTTCTGCAGCTTGTTTTCTAATTTCTTTAATTGCTGTAACGTTTTATTCACCTGTAAACTTCTGTTGCTGAAATGGTTCAAGGAACATTTCAGATAGGTGAGTTCTTCAGCTAAGCAACAAAGAGGAATGCATATGAAACTCTTTAGGAGGTTGAAAACCTGTGTGATGTTAAGTCAGTGTGTCAAATCAAATCTGATAAACAGATTAACCTGTAAACGAGACCCAGATACCTCTCCAGCTGTCTGAATCTATTTTGTCATTGAAAGTGTTTCAAAGCCTACTTACATTAACTGCCTTCTACATTAAACAATCATAGAAAGTAAATTGAATTGTCGTCCCTTCTGTCACATGAAATGTCTTTCAGAGAAGTAGGCTCTTTTAAGTGAAGGCTGCTATTGCTGATGAGGGCTGAGTTTTATTTAAAAAACCCCACACAAAACAATTAAACAACCAGTGGTCTGCAAAGTTGGTCCTCTGCCCCAGGCATACCTTGAGAATGTGGTTTTGACTGGAGTGTTGGCAACTGCCAGAAAGGATCTCCTAACAAGTTTATTAATTTGCTCTGTTGAAGTTGCTGAACAACTTTTGTAAGGCTGGAAGAAGCAGATCACTATGAAGTTCCTGGTGCAAGCTGAGCTGTGGTGTATACACTTAGAGAGTTTTATGCCAAAGCTGATCTGCAGAGTGACAGTATCTGCAGAAAGCGTGAAATTACCTAGTTCACTAAGGTGATCAGGCTGGATGATTGTGCAAAATAGTCAGATATATCTTTCATTTGATAAGTGGTTCAGCACCATATATTAACAGCGGATTTACTCGGTTTTGTGTGGATTGGCCATAGTGTTGTCCTGCTAGCTCTCCAGGTTTGTGTGAATGAAACAGAGGGGGATGCTTTACCTGTCCTGCCACTGTGCTGTGCCACTCTGATGCCCGTGGGCTATGGCAGTAAGAGAGGTTTAGGCAAGACAATGGTATATAGCTTTTATATATAAAAGCTAGGCTTTTTCTGGGTAGATTTCAGTACTTTGCTTACCCAAGTTTGGCCCATACAGTTGGTGGGATTCTGAAGCTGGGGCTGTGAAAATTCTGGCGAGAAACATGCTAGGGTGAGGCTCAGCAAGCAGAACCAGGCTGCAGTGTCCTATCAGGACTGGAAGTGTCTGTCAGCCCGAGGTAGGGGGTGTCTGGGCTGTGGAGGGAAACAACATGGTGTTGTCTTCCTGGTGGATGTGACACGTGTGTGTGTGCAAGCCCTGGGTCTTAACTGACCTGTGAAATTACAGATGGACAGGGGAGCTTCTCGTGAGGTTTGGCAGTGTGGAGGGGTATTGGGATGTGTACTGTATGTAGTAGTGCTTTCCTGGATTCCCTATATGAAATAGTGTTGAAGTTATGTGGGGTTAGTGTTGAGTGTCTCCTCTTAGCACAGGAATCGGGGAAAACACTTCCAAGCAGTCACACGTGTCACAGCTGCTATCAGTCACTGTCCAGTGGGCAGAAAGGGTGGAGTGACTGTTGGCAATTGTATTGTAAATCAAATAAACTTAGTAGCTCTGTGTGTCTCTGGACAGGGTAATGAATTTGCAGATCATCTGAACAGGAAGATGCTAATTCATGTGAATTAGGAAGGATTCTAATTCATTCTCAAGACATCTGGCAAAGTGGAAATCCCTTGGGTAGATCAATTTGCTACCACAGGCAACAGAATAGAATCTCTCCCCTCCCCACCACTTTTTTTTTTTCCCCCTTTTTTCCTGAGAAAAATCCAGGAGTGATGGCAGTTTTTCAGATGAGGTTGGTGGCTGAAGTGAGCATAACGTCCCTTTGTTTGACATGGTTCCCGAAGCCCTGAGAAAGAAGGGTCGAATTATCCTATGGGCATTTCGAGTGGTCAAATTGAAGAAGGCTCTTTGCTACCGGAATGGGAATTGCAATGTAGAAGTGTTTTTTAAATTTTATTAACTATTAAAAATTCATAAACTCATACTGTGTCAATTCCATTTATTCTGGACTACTTATTAAAGCAGATCGATCTCTTTGTTCAGCTGAGGTAAATTTATTGGTACTGATGGCTTGCTTTTGAGGCTATATGGATTCCCCCACGATTGTCTCAGGTGGTGGATTTTCTGAATGACTATTTCAGGTATGAAGTCTGAAAAATTGAGCCCCTAGATGCATCGGGTACTGATGGAAATCTGCACTACGTTCCTGCTCCGTGCCAGTTACCAAGCAAAGTGGCATTTCGCAGTGGCTCTTCTGGCAGCAGAGCAGCTCTCAGGTCAGCCCAGCCCTCCATTCACAGCAGGCAGTAACAGAATGTTATCCCCCCTTTACTGTGAGTGCTGTCTCAGCTGTTACGGCTGTCAGTACAAGGAGGTACCCACTGTGTTTCCCTCCTGTCATTCTTGAAGGGAGTATGCAGGGGCATAAAGTGCCCTTTTCCACGCTTGAGTGGAACGGTGTTTATATGTAAACCCGTGGTTTGTTTTCCCTGGCAGAAAAATGAAGCGTAAAGTAATAAATGTGACTTCAATCTCCTGTCTCTCAATGGCCCCCGAGGTCGAAGGAATCTATGGGCTGCACCAACGACCCCAGCTCAGGAGGGCTCTGGTGCGAGGAGACGGGTCCTGAGCCGACCCTGCTCTGAGCTCTCTGCAGCTACAGCAGAGGCTGTCGAGGGGCTGCTGAGTGCCGGTGGGTCTCCAGGGCCTCCTGTGCAATTATTCTTCCTCTGAGCTAGTTCAGGAAAACCTTCTCCTTCTGAACATAATTGGGCTCTGAACGTATGAGAATGCCATGGAGCCTTTCTTTGAAAACCTGTCTCAGGCTGGGAATACCAAGGTGACTGTGACATGTTGAATCCTCGCAACAGGCTCGGAAAACCATTAAGCTGGTTTTCCATGTGTTAGCGTTCTGAAAGGATGAGGAGGGTTTCACAGCACAGTCAGTACTGCGGCTCTGCTGTGCCACGTGCAGTTGGATTTGATAGCATGCCTCTGGTGCTGCGGGGCTTTTACAGGGATCATGTGAAACACAACACTGGCCGAGTTAAATCACGGTGCGGTCACTGCACGGCCTCTGCTTCCTCCAGCCTGGAGCACCTTTTGGGTTCAGGTGGTGGGAAGGGCGAGGGTTGCTCACCCTCACGTGGGAGGTGAGGCCGTGCAGGGGCTGCGCATGTAAGACGTGTCAGGGTGGGACCCCAGGGATACTGCAGTCCTTGTTAGTGGTGCCGCTTGCCAGCCTCTCAGGGATTTTGTAAATAGCTTTCAAGAAGTGAGTAGGAGGTGTTGAGTTCCTGGCTTTGCAACGGGTACATGTGCTGTAGCTGTGGGTGTAGGGTTCGCACAGCAAAATCACTACCAAAGGCTCAGTTGTTACAGAAAATACAACACAGTTGAAGGGCTAGAGCACTGCCTAGCCAGCGGTTCCCTCTCAGAAGGGATTCCCTCCCTTCTGGTGGGTGTTGCGGGGGGCACAGGCCATGCATTTGGTGCGTTGACTTAATCTTTGTTAGTTTTTTTTGGGGTAGCGTTATGCTGTAGTGTCTTATTGCTGTTGCTTAAGCAACCTTTGCACCTAGTGCTGCGTATCGCTGTGCACTGAAGCCTGAGCACCTGGAAGAGGTGAGAAAAGCAGAGTGAAATGGAAATGCGTATCGATTGTGCTGTTCAGCTGGGGACAGTTACGGTAGAAGTTAAGAGCGCTCTCGAAAACACATTAACATCGCATTTGTGTTTCACCGGGAAGAGGAAGCTACTTGTCAAATTGCCGATCATGAAAGAGCATTTTGAATGCTCTGCTTTCAGTGTCCTATTTCTCCTTAAGAGCACTAATTAAACTTCATCCTTTCATTCTTCTGATTTCTCCCACAGCCCCTCCATGGCACTTCACTGGCCTCTGTAAGGATGCAGGTTTTGCTGTAGCGTGGTGACTGACCAGCTCGTAAGTCATGTGCTGGATTTAGTTAGGATTTAATCTTTTGGCCATCTGCTCAGGCACTCCCTGTGTCAGCATCCCTCTGATTTGCAAGCAAATTTAAAGGTGATCCCGAATCCGCAGATGTTGAGAACACCCACGGTCTCTTTGACTGAATGTGAGGGTGTTTCAGCTTAGGAGGTTTGAGCAATGTGTTGTCTGAACCTTGCAGTAATTTGATGTGCTCAAATTTAATTTTCTGGCTGGTGTATGGGGCCCCTAGTCAAGAAAAAAAAAAAAAATCCTTCAGATTGATTGAAAAATGAGTGGAAAGCAAAAATTCCTGTGTAGAACTGAGTTTAAGAATGCTCTGATACATGTTCTGCTGTTGTTTTTCTACCCTTCCGTAATGATTCTGGACCTTTTTTGCAATCTCTGGCTTGTATTTCCCTTTCCTAGTCTTCAGGAGTCTGTCTGACTCGCCAGCCTTTTGTAACTGACAGCTGTAGAGCATCTGGAATCCTGTTGTGGCTTTTTTTTTTTTAATATAAGTTGCAGGCAAGACTTTTCTTGTCTCTTTAGAGTAACACAGAAATGGTGAGAGATCCCCTGATAAAAATCTCTGGATTAATTGAATGTTTATATTAATTTTCATTGCTTTTTTTATCTGTCTCTCTTAATTTGCAGCTGGCAGTTTCAGTGCTGCCTGTCTGCTTTCAAATAGCGCCTTGAACTGAGGTACAATAAATAGCAGTGTCTCTGGTATGCCCAAGTCTCCTTCAGCGATTAAATGAATCTTGGTGCACAGCGAGAGCAGGTGCATCTCTGAGTATCTGTATCATGCAGTGCTTGCACGTGGCAGCGCAAAGCTGTAGGTCTCACTTTTGTTTCTAATTTTCCATCATTTTTATTCTGCCTGGTGTCCTTCCCTTGCTGGTGTGGGAGGGTTACAGTGCAGTGTGGTCCAGTGTTTGCCTCCGGATGGCTGCGCTTTCTGTGCTGCCCAGTTTGACAGAAGACATTCAAAACGGAATGTAATTTAACATTTCTAGATAATTTAAAAATGTGGCTTCCCCAGAGCCCAGACGTGCCTGTGGGACAAAGGGGAGTGAGTCAGGAAATCCTTGATTTAGCCCTTTGATTTTGTCTTCAGGTTTTTATTATGTTGTGGCATTGCAGAAGCAACTTTATATGTAAAACCTGGTGTGGCTGAGTGCTCTAAAGAACGGTTTCCTGTTGTGATATAGATTTTATAAAAGGTAGTGTTCCACATGGCTTGATTTCAGCCAGTTGTCATCCTATCCCTGGAGTAGCAATGAGTTTTCAGCCGTTGTTGCAACACTATGAGTAATTAACTGTCAGTGTGTCAGGCTTTTTCCCGACTTCCCTACTCCTTTGTGTCCTTTCTTGGGCACTTGGCACAGAAGAGCCCTAACCAGGCAGAATGAGCAGGTGTGGTACAAAAGTTTCCCTCGGGAGGCAAACCTTGTTGTGCCTTTCCAAATTTGTGGTCCTTCGGCAGCGACACAGTTCTGGGCATTGCACCTGACCCGGGAATTTTCTGGGCCGATGAACAGGCTGGGCCTTGGCAGTGCCTCCCAACTCTTCCCAGCTCTGAACTCCCAGACACTCACCCCGTTGTAAAGGGAACCTGTGGTCTGATGACCAGATGACCAGTCCTGATCCTGAGGTGTTGTGGGAGCTGCAACTTTGCCATGGTTTTTGCACACCTCTAGGAAGAGCTTCCCAGTGGGCTGACAGGATAAAAACATGTCCAAATCACTCTTCGTGGAACTTGTTGGACGTGCTGTGTAAACGTGCAGATGGAGCAAAAGATTTGCTGCTGAGGTGAAGCTCCCAGTTCTCACAAGTCCTCCTTCTGCGGGTGTAACTTGCTGCATGCAGGTTGTCTAGGGGCATGGGGTTCATTCCTGCTAGATACTAAGGATTCAAGGCTCCTTTTTTGTTATGTGGGTCCAAGCGGGCCTGTGATCTTCCTTTAGCCTTGCTGCTGCCCCAGAATATCCCTGTTGCTGCAAGCCCTGAGACAGCTCTTGCTGAAGCCCCTCATGGCCACGGTTCAGCTGGGTTTACTCCTTTTCATCAAACGAAGGTCTTAATGTTTAGAGTCTGAGACCACAGCGTGCAGAGAGCATCTGTCTCTCAGTTTGCATACTGCTTGCTGCAGAGACAGTGTCTCATCTCTGTCTACCAGCTACTGGCTCACTCTGGCTGCTTTTTTGACAAATAATACCACATTTCCACACCGGGGTTGCCTCCTGTCCCCTGCCAACGGCAGTGGAGCTTGTTACAGAGAGGCCAGCTGAAGTGTGCTGTGCGTCCCCCTGCCCGCTTTCTCCTTTTTTCCTTCTCTCAAGCACGTGCACTTTTTTCTTTGTCTCCTGTCTCCTGCAAAGGTGGGTGAGAGGGAGGGATCAGAGAGAAGCTGGTGTCTGCAGGGCAGTATTTCATGAAATGCCTGCTTTTGTGTGGTATCCAAAGAAAGTGGGTAGATTACCCTGCCTGTTTCTCAGTGGTTAAACAGACCGATTGATTTGGAGATTAAAAAGGAATCTGTATCTTCAGTCAGCAGGAACACTGGCCCCCACCGATGTATGTTTTGCTTGCACCATTAGGTTTGGCATCAGGAATGCTCCAGGCCCTGAACTTGAGAGAAAATGAACCTGTTTATTTGGGTCCTAAAGGCTCATGGGCCTCAGCAGTCTAGGTAAAAGCTACAGCTCTAACTTCTGTCTGAGATGCCTCTGGCTCGTACTATACCTGTTACAGCATTTCCTTTGTGCAAACACCTACCTGGACCGTAAATGCTTTCAGAGGAGAATTTCTCATGTAGCTAGGGTGTTCTCCAGCATCACACTGCATTGCAGCTCTGTGCGTGTAACTGTGTCAGGGTGTTTTGTTGTATTTTATGTAATTTTTTTAATGTTCCTTTCTAGAACATTTCTCTTGGAAGTTAGGCTCTGTGAGCCTTCACGTGTCAGGTGCTCTGTTTTCTGGAGGAAACTTCACTATCCCATGTCTTAAATCTTTTTGCTCTCAGGTGTATCTTGCTTCCTAGCTTGTTAAATATGTTTTCTTCTTAGTGTTTTCCACTGGGAAAACGAGCTGGAGCCTAGAGATGTCTTCTCTTAGTGCTTACACTTAGCAATACCAGTGAGGATGTGAGCTTGCAAAAGAGAAATGTAAACAAAATATCACCTAGGTAGACACGGACCTTCTCCATCCGGTGAGATAAGAGCCAGCGCTGATTTGTATTCTAACCGTTGTTTTTGATAAATACTGTCCTCAAATTGGATTAACAGAGGAGAGCTCAGAAAGGTGTCGTTTGGGGTTAGGCTGCTGCTTGCTTGGCATAGCAGGTTAATTTGATTTACATATGTCATACTACAGAGATACTGTTCAGGCTTCATTATTTTCAAGTTGTGGGTAAAAGTCTGTTTGCACCTGTGAGGAGAGATTGTTTGCGGGTTTTTTTTAAAGAAATGTTTGTTTTTTGCAGAGTGTCTGTAACTTTGTAAGGCAGGTGGTTCGAAATGACATCTGCTAAGTAGCAAATGTCAAATTGCAAAGAACTGGCTTTGAAATTGCTTTGCATTAGCCATACTATATTGCTTTCTAAACATTGTTAGCTGGTGAGAAGCTCAGCGTGACCCAGCAGTGTGTGCTGGCAGCCCAGAAAGCCAACTGTATCCTGGGCTGTATCCAGAGCAGCGTGGCCAGCAGGGCGAGGGAGGGGATTCTCCCCCTCTACTCTGCTCTCGTGACACCCCACCTGCAGTTCTGCATCCAGCTCTGGGGCCCCCAACATCAGAAGGACATGGACCTGTTGGAGCAAGTCCAGAGGAGGCCATGGAGATGCTCTGAGGGCTGGAGCCCCTCTGCTATGGGGACAGGCTGGGAGAGTTGGGGGTGCTCAGCCTGGAGAAGAGAAGGCTTCGGGGAGACCTTACAGCACCTTCCAGTGCCTGAGGGGGCTACAAGGAACTTGTGGGGGGCTTTTTACAGGGGCCTGTAGTGACAGGACAAGGGGTAAGGTGTTTAAATTGAAAGCAGGGAGTTTTAGATTGGATATCAGGAAGAAATTCTTCCCAGAGAGGGTGGTGAGGCTCTGGCACAGGTTGCCCAGAGAAGCTATGGGTGCCCTATCCCTGGAAGTGTTCAAGGCCAGGCTGGATGAGGCTTGGAGCAGCCTGACCTAGTGGAGGGTGTCCCTGCCAGTGGCAGGGGTGTTGGAATTAGATGATCTTTAAGGTCCCTTCCAACCAAACCATTCTGTGATTCCATGGTTAATCTTATAATTATTCGTAAATACATTGATTTAGAGTGGTAAGATGGGATGCAGAAGATGATTTGCTTCCAGGTCTGTTAAAATGCATGCATGTTTCTATCTACCAGGCCTCTACTGATGGATGTTGTCCAGTTAATGTAATGCCCCGTGATGCTGTGACTCAGATGAAACTGTAGCAGGACAAAATCATTAACAATTATTTTCCCCTTTTCCTTTTTTCTCTTTGCAGTAAAAAAAGCTAAACTCCATGGACCACCAGGTAAGCCGTGCTCTACTGCTTGTTCACAGCAATGGTGACACCCGCTCTCACTCTTGCTGATGCTGCTCCCTGTGTTTTTCACCTGTCTCCCCTCTGCTCCTCCATGTCCTCCTTAGGAGTGACAAAAGCTGCCCTCAGAATCCAGGTGGCCTGAGTTAGTAGAAAGGTTGAGGATGTGACCTGGTGTCACAAACCTCTGCCATCTCGCCAGACCTGAACAGGTGATGGATGAGGAAAGATGTTCCTTTACTGTCACCAGTTCCCACCCCGCCCTGCCCTTTCCTCTTCTCCTTCCTCTGTCCCAGTTAAAAACAGAATTTGAAAATGTCCACCGAGCAGAACTCGTGTGTGCCTGTCTGCAGTCAGTGCCTCCTCCATCCTGATCGGGATTGCTGGATGGTGCTGCAGAAGTGATTAATTTTCTTATGTGGCAGTCCATAATGGTTGTGCTTGGGATTGAAATTCCATCTGCCAGATTTTGTGTCTGCATGATAAAATAAAGACAGACGGCTGATGACACCCAGAATTTACAGTCCAGGCAACTATTTCACTGTGGTTCAGTAGCTAGTGAGGAATCCCTTAGCAAGTAAATCTGTTTATTGAATGAATTTTGGCATACAAGTCTACAAATAATAAACAGTTTGCTTCTGGAATAGCACCTATTCAGGTGTTTGGATCGAAAGCAATTGCACTGCTGCATTCATGACTCATTTGTTCAGCTCTATTCTCATGATATAGCCATCCTCAGGTTATAGCTGAGGGCTTCCCAGGTCTCCTTGTCCATACTCTGGGTCAGGTCAAGACCTGTGTGTGCACCAACCTTGAATTTCCAGGGAAGAAAAGCTTAGTGCCTGGACTGGATGGAAGATAGTGTGTGCTTTATCCTTCCTTTAATCAAGAAGCCTGCTCACGGCTGCAAAATATTTGCTGTGTAGTCTAGGTTTAACTCAACTGAAGCGTACAGTTTCACTGACAAGCCCAGTGTCCCTCAAGGATGCAAGTGGTCTAGCTAGATATGAGTGAGTCTGACTTTTGGTGACTCCCACTTCTTCCTAAGATTCTGGATCATGTAGTTTCCCTTTCCTCCCTTTCTGTTAGGATATTTAAAGCTAGATGCTGGAACATACTGTAGTAGCACACGGCAATGATGCATGTGAATTTTGGTAGTATTAACTTATGCTGGGAATATATACAGCAGAATATTGAGGTATTAAAATCTGTACTCTTGCTTTCTAGCTACTTAGCACGTGTCTTGTTCTAGGCTTGCTGAAATTGATAGGTCTGAGGTGATAACTTCCCTTAAAAAGTGACTTGGTTCATTCACAGATTCACAGAGTGTTAGGAGTTGGAAGGGACCTCTAGAGATCATCTAGTCCAACCCCCCTGCCAGAGCAGGATCACCCAGAGCAGATCACACAGGAACAAGTCCAGGCGGCTTTGGAAAGTCTCCAGGGAAGCAGACTCCCCCACCTCTCTGGGCAGCCGGTCCCAGTGCTCTGTCCCCCTCACAGGGAAGAAGGGTTACCTCACGTTCAGGTTGAACCTTCTGTTTTCCAGTTTATGGCCATTGCCCCTAGTCCTGTCACTGGACACCCCTGAGAAGAGCCTGGCCCCATCCTCCTGACACCCACCCTTTAGATACTGATCAGCACTGACAAGATCCCCCCTCAGCCTCCTCTTCTCCCAGCTGAACAGCCCCAGCTCTCTCAGCCTTTCCTCATATGGAAGGTGCTCCAGGCCCTTCCCCATCTCAGTGTCCCTGCGCTGGACCCTCTCCAGTAGCTCCTTGTCCTTCTGGAGCTGAGGAGCCCAGAACTGGACACGGCACTCCAGGGGAGGCCTCACCAGCACAGAGTAGAGGGGCAGGATAACTTCCCTCGACCTGCTGGCCACGCTCTTCTTAATGCATCCCAGGATGCCATTGGCCTTCTTGGCCGCGAGGGCACTGTTGGCTCATGGTCATCCTGTTGTCCACTAGGAGTCCAAGGTCCTTTTCCCCAGAGCTGCCCTCCAAGAGAAGAGCCCCCAGCCTGTACTGGAACATGGGGCTGTTCTTCCCCAGATGCAGCGCTTTACACTTGCCCTTATTGAATTGCATTTGATTTCTTCCTGTCCAGGTCACGCTGGATGGCAGCAGGGCCTTCTGGCGTGGCAGCCACTCCTCCGAGTTTGGTATCATCAGCTGATGATATTCAAACTTTGTATGTGTCTGTGCTTGGCTGCTTTGGGTTTTATTAGCAAAGAGGTAGGTGCAACTAGGAAAAAAAGTTGGTCAAGGCTTTTTCTTCAGGTTAAAAAAAAGGAAAACTGCTAAACAAAGCCTGTCTTGTCAGAATGTGAGTGTATGTGGTTCTTCTAGTTGGGCCAGTTTAAGCGATACGGGTCAGTTTTAGCACAGTCAGCATAATTCACTGTATTTTCTTTCTGCCACCAACTGTCTCTGAAGTTCTTTGTGGACTCATGGGTGGAAAACCAGGTTGGATCTAGAAAAGCAATTGGGTCAGAAAGGAAGAGGTGATGTGATCAACCCAACTGCTTCTTGCTTGTATGTTTTGCAAGTTTGGTTGTAATTCTCCGTGGTCTGCATGATGGGCCCTATCCTTTGTACTGACCCTTTCTTCCTCTCATCTGCATTTCAGTAAGCAGCATCTTGCCCACGAAGTGTGTGTTCTTCAGGATTTTACAGTCTGTCTTTGACCCTGGCTTACTGCAAGTGCTTAGCTGCCTGTTTCTGTTTGTGCATGAAGTTCTAAAAACTGTAATTGAAAATTTGATGGCAGGTGAAAAACATCTTGAACTTTTGGCTCCTTAACCCGGTGATGTCCTCCTGTAAGGACTTTTGGATTTGGGTCCCCCTGTGTTGCAGCGTATGGACCGACAGACAACCTTCGGATGTTGTGTTCATGTGATGAAAGGGTATACTGAAGGAGATAACTTCTTGCCTTTTGTTTCCCAGATAAATTTAATACGTATGTGACCCTGAAAGTGCAGAATGTGAAGAGCACCACGGTAGCAGTGCGAGGTGACCAACCCTGCTGGGAGCAGGACTTCATGTTGTAAGTATGATGCTGTGCGTGCTGTTGAGTCCTTCCACAGCACTGACGTTTATGTGGAGCTGTTGTTCTGTTGTATAAATTGGAGTACTTAAGTAGGTAAAACGCACAAGCTTGCATAACCTAAATAGTTTGTTTTTCTGTTGTACACCCTGACCTGTGCTGCAGGAGATGTGTGTTGGAAGATCGTCTCTGCTGGTGCCACGGGCTGGCTTGGAGCAGCCTGTGTCCTTTAACAGTGGCAGGTCACCTGAATTCCTATTCTTAAGCCTGTATGTCAGGGTGCAGCAAGGGTTAGCTGCTCCCACAGGGACAAGGGTCTGGAAGCAGTGTGGTAGGATGGCTGATAGGGCAGGGTCCTCACCAGCCAGCACCCAGTCCCGTGGTACATGAGGGGCGTGAGCGGGGTAGCACTCGGGATCAGGCCAGTGTCTGCAAACAGGTCAAGTCATCAGACAAGTCTGCAGTGATGAGGCAGGTCTGAAGTGAAGCTGGGAGCAGAAGATACCAAGTCAGGCTCAGGGTTGTGTTTGGTGCTGATAATCAGGATCAGACATTGGGGGTGTTCAGCTTGGAGAAGAGAAGGCTCCGGGGAGACCTTATAGCACTTTGCAGTACCTGAAGGGGCCGACAAGAAAGCTGGGGGAGACTTTTTACAAGGGCTTGTAGTGACAGGACAAGGGATAACGGGTTTAAACTGAAAGCGGGGAGATTTCGGTTGAACGTCAGGAAGAAATTCTTCCCGGAGACGGTGGTGAGGCACTGGGACAGGTTTCCCAGAGAAGCTGTGGATGCCCCGTCCCTGGAAGTGTTCAAGGCCAGGCTGGATGAGGCTTTGAGCAACCTGGTCTAGTGGAGGGTGTCCCTGCCCATGGCTGGGGGGTTGGAACTGGGTGGTCTGTAAGGTCCCTTCCAACCCAAACCATTCTGTGATCTTGTTTTCTTACATTCATGGGCATCAGGCCAGTGGGTTTTTCAGCTCCCCTGCTGCAGCTTGAGGGGCTGCCAGTCCATGCCATGAGCAGCAGAACCAGTTCCAGCTCTCTCAGGGTGCAGTTGGCACCTCTGATTGCTCTGGTCCTCTAGGCCTGACACATAGCCAGGGTTTTCCCAATATCTTTTAGAATCCTGAGGTTTTTTTCCTGATGGATTAATGGCTTGTTGATATGTTGCATCAGTTTCTATAGCTTTGTAAGTCAAGTGAACTGAATTTACTAAGTCCTGGACTCCAAGTACTTTTCTTTGAACTTGGCATGGGCACTGCTGTTGCAAGGGGAATGGTGTGTTCATCTTGTGGAGTCAAAGCTAGGGCTGCTGTTTTTGAGTGGGTCTGAGGTGTTTATATGGTGTCTGTAGCAAGAAACCCACATGGGATCTTGTGGGTGTGTTTCCCAATCCAGCAGCAGTGGGTTCTCCTCTGCTGAAAGTGGGAAGCTTTTGCCTGGTTGAGGAGTTCACCTGGGTCACTACAGTGTTGCTACCATAGCTGAGCTCCCATCTCTCTTTTTTTTGTGATATGCTGCTTTTGGAGCAGCACAAAGGTGTGTGCTTCTGCATGAGGAGTCTGGAGCCTATTCTTTGTCATCTGGTGAAACCTGTGTGCTCCTGAATGCCACTGTCTCCTGAGCTCTGTGGTTCCTGGTCAGACAGAGGCTGTGGCTGTCACTGGCATAAACCACACAGGGCTGGGGTAACCGTCATCGGATGGGGAATTGCACCTGTTGGCCAAATGACATGCCTGTACCCAAAATACTACTTGTTCTTCCTGTGATTTGTGTTCAACCTGTGGACAGGAACTAGCTTTAAACATGGCCATCTACAGACGCTACTCCCTAGTCATTTAAGAATAGCACTTGATTATGTTGGATGATGGCTCTCACTGTTGCTCCTCCTCCTTCCCCTCCAACAGCTCCTGGAACTGCTTTCTGATCAGCTGGGAGCTTAGCTAGCCTGCTATAAGGTCACTGTGCGGCTCTGTAATTAGTTGCTAGGGGATGTGAAAGCAGAATATTAGCTGAACTACCTCACCATTATCGTCCCTGCTTCAGCCAGGCAACAGCACAGTTGTTCTAATGTTTCTTTATAATAAAAATATTACACGTGTCGGGGAAAGTGTGTTGCGTGATCCTGTGTACATTAAATTGTCCCAGGAGAAATAACACTGATACTGGAATACGGCTGTTCACTGGTTTGCTCCTTTTTCTTTCTGAAGTTGGAAAAGGGTTTTGAATGCAGTATTTTTTCCCTAAGGGAAGGATGCTTTTACTGTCTGTGTTTGTTTACCTTTTTTATGAGGCATAGTAGAAGAAAGCCAAGAAAAGGCTTTCTAGCTGTGTGTGTTGTTTTTGCTTCCGAGTTCCTTGTGAGACATAACGCTTCAGAGTATGGGACTCTGGGAATGTTTGAGTTTTGCTTATTTACCAGACCAGTAAAGCACTTCAATGTCGTCTTTGTGGACATTTTCTGATTTGGAAGCGTCGTTGAAAGGACTGCGTATTTGCAGCAAGCACCTCTGAGTGAAAGTGCAAACTGATGTTTAGAACATGGTGATTAAATCGGTGTTGAAGTTGTTATAAATGTCCTTCATTTAAATTCTGCGTGAGTGTGGAAAGGGAGGGACGCAGGACTCCAATCTCGGCTCTTTTGTTCTTTGAAGCTATTCTGCATCTAACCAGGAGGTGGAGAAAGGGAGACACAAAGGCAACCAAAGCCACTGTACTGAAAATCTTATTATTTTTTGTTTGTATCCGGCGACCTGTCCTGTGGAGTTCTGCACAGAAGCCTGTTGGATGTCTTATGATCAATGTGTGGCTCTGTCAGTGTGTGTTGAAACAAAGAATGTGGTTTTACAGTGAGCCTAAAAATACAGCACTTCCTTCCCTTTCTGGCCTCACACTAGGCTAGCCAGCAGAAAATCCGTTGTTCCTGTTGTTATTGCAATTTTGTGCGAACAGATAAATATCATCTTCCGAGAGGCAGGCAGTGAGAGGGCAGAGCAGCGATGCTGCAGGTAGCTAGTTTTTAGCTGGGCTGTATTGAGTAGCCATATCCAAACAGGGAGCTGGAGACTGGGTTTCAAGATGGCAGCAGTCAACTCATAATAAGCCAGTGAAATAGCTTGATTTTGAACGGTGCAGACTGAGACACCCAAGTATGGGACACTCCTGACCTCAATTCTTGTGTCCTTAAGCAAGAACAGAAGCACCTGGGTTTAAAAATAGGTATTAATGTGCTTTGCTGTAGCTGTAGGGTTTGGCATGAACCTTGTAGATACATTATTCTCTTTTAAAGTTGTAAGAAGTCTCTGGGGCAAAGCTCAAATAAATGCTGGGATTTGCAGCAGTTCTTTTTTTTTTTTCGGCTATGATGGTAGTCTGTAAAAATGAGTGACTAATGGGCTTTTAAATTCCCTTGATAAACTTAATGTGGATGCATTTAGGCAGAAGGACAGCAGGCAGCAGCACAGTGTACCCGAGATACCTACTTGAGGGGATTAGCGGTTGCACTAAAGGGAAGTCCTGAGCTCAAACAAGTAGGAACAATAGCCTTTCTTCGTACGTGTGAGGCTGTCATGTAGCAACAGACAGCTCAGGGTTCTTCTCAACTTCATTCTTTTTAGCAGCATTCAGGCTGTGCATGTGTTAAACTGTTCATAAGTAGGCGTGTTATAAACCAGCATGGAAGAGGGAGGCACAAAGGCCGTGAAGCATTGGGAACAAGTGAATTTTAGATGCATCCTTTCCTTAATGAGAGTGAAAATGTTCGTGAAAACCTTCCAGTAAGTATTTCCAAGAATGTGGCACTTGGTGGTCATGCGTGTGGCTGTATTGCTGCTCACTGCCAGAGATTCATGTGGCTGCAAGCATCCCGGCGCCACGCGGAGGAGGAAGCCAGTGCTGGCGCAGCAGCGGTGCGACGCAGCCCTGAGCAATAGGCAGTGCCGCTGATGCTGCAGTGCTGCGTTTGGGATTGTCACTTTTGGCACGCGGCAGCTCCACTCACACATAACCATTGGCATGTTTGGACCTGCCGGAGTATGCTCGTGTTGCTGTGCTGGTGAGGGAAAGGAGACGCCCGCTTGGTTAGAAATGGGGTGCCTGATGACAAATAACAGCTCACCTCTAGGTTTTGGCCTGAGACACACTTCCTCCTCCTGTGTGCACAGCTGCAGAGGCAAGTTCCCAACCGTGTGGAAAGAGTTTACTGGTAAAATTAGGGTAGTAATGCAGAACCTAGAGCAGAATTAGATTGTATCCTGCTTTTTTTTTTTTTTTTTTCTGACCTGTGCTGCCTTTTCTTTTCTTGCAGTGAGATCAGTCGGCTGGATCTGGGCCTAATTGTTGAAGTATGGAACAAAGGACTGATCTGGGACACCCTGGTTGGGACCGTGTGGATTGCTCTGAAGGCCATTCACCAATCTGATGAGGTTAAGATGACACAGACGCTTTATTTTGACAGCTCCAATTTTGATAATTAACGTGTTACAAATCGGGCCTGGTGCAGACCAGCAAAACTTCCACTTGCAAAGTCAGGAAGGCTGGGTGAGGGGAGAGGTCTGTTGGCATCATGTTGCTGTTTGTGTTTTTCAAGGAGGCTGCCAGTAGTGTGACCAAAACTGAGCTTAAGCAGGGGTCTTTTGTCTCATTTCACTCATGTGGTCCCAAAAAACAGGGCTTAATCTGTTAATGAACACATATAATGGACAAGTGCGTGAAGTCCTAACGACTGACTCGTAGTCTGGTACTCAAACTTCTGTGAGTTCCTGCTGAGGACAGTGGGTGCCCTGGTAACAGATAAGCCAGTCCTTGCAGTAGGCCCAGAGCATCATCTTAAAGCTTCTGGGTGCAGTGTTAGAGGGTGTCTAGTGGTGCCAATATGAGCTGGAAAAAGTAGGAAATGGGAGGTGCCAATGTCTGTAAATGCTCTAACTACTGAATCTGGTGATTCTTGCAGCTAAGCAGGGCATGTTTTTGTTTTCCACCTTAAAATTCACATCATTTATTTAAAAGATTATTGGTCAGGGAGAGAGAGTTTATATTTTCCATAAAAGGAAAAGAGTGGGGATGCCCAGCAGTTTGGCCGTAAGGTGCTCAGTTCCTCTGGCTGTCCAGGCACTCCTCAGTGCCTGCCTCTGAGGACCTCTCTTTGCAGTTGCACTGAGAAGGCAGTAGTTCTGCTAGGAGGTTTTGCTGCTTGTCTTGGTAAACGCCTTTGAGGTTTGGAAGAAAAGCTGCCAGCATGTGCTGAATGGATCTCATTTGATGCTAAAATCGGGCACCAGGCCTTGATAATGCTGTAAGGCTCTTCCTAGAGTCTTTTATCTTAGCCAGTGTGTGAGCTGCTGCATAAGGACCTGCCAGACTTGAAACTTCACCTGTGGCTTGTGGTTCACAGGAAGGTCCTGGGGAGTGGTCTACGCTGGAGGCAGAAGTTGTAATGAAACATGATGAAATCTGTGGAACCAAAAACCCGACTCCTCATAAAATTTTGCTGGACACAAGATTTGAATTACCTTTTGGTGAGTGCATTTCAGTAACTTAACCAAGGTGCTGACAGTGGAGAGAAAGTGTTTGGGAGCAACTTAAGTTTTGTAATCAAATTTTGCTCATTCTCATTTCAGCTGAAAGAGTTCAGTGCAGATCAAATTGCTGTTGTTCATTTTGTGTTTGGCTTCTTTCTAACAAGATCAGAATAAATAGGGAAGATTTGAAGATCTCTGAGTGCTGGAATGCTTAGACTAGCAGCAGTTTAAGAAACTATTAATGTTATTTCAGGATCGTGCAGTCAGACATTTTGTTTCTGCGCAGGGAACATTCACTTTGCATCTAGACAAATTTGGCTCTAGAGGAGGTCAAGTGCGTTGTTAGAGCACTTCTGTGGTAGGTGCACTTAAACCCTGTTAGAAGCGTGCAGCTCTGTTAGTGAAACATTAATGCTCAGTGTTCCTGAATGTTATCGTTAGCAGAGTATATAAATAACTTGGTGTTACAAGAACTGTCTTTCTGGCAATTACGTGTGGTTGAAAAGTACAGAATGTGGAAAAGTAGCTAATCAGAGCAAACACATCTCAAGTAAAGCTGTGTGCGATTGTTTCTTCTTTTTTAAAATTTCATTTTACTTTAAATAAAACAAACCACCTAAACAAATGGACTAACCTCAGAAGTAAGGCCTTAGCCAGAATGCATCCAAAGCTTCTCTTTCCAGCGCTCAGCTGACTCTTGGGACCAAGAACAGAGATGATGTTTCTGGGGCTCGTGGTATTTTTTTTTCTGCGTGGAGCATTGAAGTGTTTCAAAGTTGTCACTCATTGCAAGGCTCACCTCTCCACCTTTGCCTGTTGCTTGTCTTTTGCTGCCAAACCCCTGGCAGTTTGAGCGATTCGTATCCTGCTCTGATCACTGGTGGAGTGTTTGTGCACCCGCTGGCATTGGGCCAGCAACTGCCGGGACTGGCCATCTGTTGTGGAAAAAAGTTAGGTCATCTATTAGTCTCATACTCCCCGTTCAGGGTGCAAGGGAGGATGCAGGTTCTGGTCCTGCAGCACTGCCATCAATACAAATTGTGCCTTGCGCTCCCAGTGTGCTGTTTCGAGTGCAAAAATGGTACAGTTCAGGGACAGTGCAGTGTTTCACTGGTGTGACAGGCACTGCTTTTTAACTACAGTCCAGTGTGTGCAGGTGAAAAGGTATCTGACGTCTCAGCTGTCCTGACACCTAAGCTGTCTCGTGTTGGTCTGGAGCCATCCCTCATCTTCAGGAGGATGTCCTGCTGTCACCCTCTCAGTGGGAAGTTTATTGCTGAAGTTGCTCGTTACGTAAGAAGGGGAACAACTCACTTGATTTCCTTGTGAGGTGAAACATGGGTTCTTTGGGGCAAGTGTTTAGGCTTCTGGGGGAGAGAGCACGCAGTGCATGTGGGTGAAGGCACGGTTTGCAGCTGCCACCTTCTCATCTAAGTTCATTCTGACATATCTGCTTGTAAAACTGATTCTGCTTTAAAAGAAAATGAAGTCTTAATCTCTCCATATGTACCCGAAGGAGAATTTGCCGTTCATGTTTTGCACTCCATTAAATTTTGTGATTTCCTCCCCCCGCCTCCCCCTCCCCCCCCCCCCCCCCCAAGCATAGGGAAACAGACTGCCTGTAAACCATTGTGTTAGAGCATCTGGATTTAAAAAATAAAATAGATTTCAGGTCATAGTGTGTTTTCTCCCTGTTACTGTGTTCAAAACATAGGACTTGTGTGTGTGTGTTGGGTTTTTTCAACTACTATATTAAAATGTGTGATGTTCTATAGAACTCAGAATTCTGACAAGTGGGTTTTCATGCAGAAAACCGATAACAATTAAGTAAATAACAAGCTTTTTGTGACTTCTGTTTTTACCACAATTGATCATTTAAGGCACGCCTGTTATTTACTCCTTTTCTTGCTGTATCAAATACTGAAATAACAGGAACTCCACCCAGCTGTATGGAAGGGTTTTTATTTTAGAGTGTGAAAAGTTGTCTGCTTGTACAGTGTTTCATAATATCCAGGAAAAAAACAGGTATATCAGCTTTTTCAAGGCTTCTGCTGTTCGCCACTTGAAGAGTGCTGCAGTTTTTCCTGGACCTTCTCCATTTTCAGCCTGTCCTGACATGGCAAGGTCAGAGCAGGTTGAAAAGTGGTAGGCACCACTTCTAGAGGCTTCCTCTGGAAGCTTCTACCCACATCGCCTTCTCCAGCGATGCTTCCCTTCACACCATGACTGAATGTCTCATGCCATCACCTCTTGGATAGAGAAGGACCCTGCGAGATGGATTAGACTGCGTCTCCCCGCCCTTGCAGTACTGTGGGACTCGGGGGGATGCAGGGAGGTAGTGCAGCTCACAGCACTGCCTCTGCTTCTCTCCGATGGGTTTGCAGGTTGGATTCCCTCCAAGTGGCCGACAGCAGTATGGACCTGTAGTGCCCCACTATTAAGGCTGTGTTGTCGTATGAGCTGGGACGTGCTGCTTTAAATCTACACAGAGAACAACGTGGATCATTGATCTGCTGTGGATGGTCAGCAGCTCTGTCGCTGTGGAGGTGATGTTTTAATGACAGCATGTTTGCGGTGACAGGAACGCTGCGTGTCGTGTTTTGTTTCACAGGTGAAGATCTGGCTATTGTAGATACACGAGAACTGGAGCAATAGGTGTGCACATGTACAGCTTGTGCTGCTTTCCAGGTCTGGTAAAATACAAAATGTCTGGGATAACTCTAACAAAATAGTGGGTTCTTCTGTTTGGCTGTGCTCGTGTGCATTTTCTGTCCCTTCTGGCTGCTCGGTTTCATTTAGGTGAAGATGATGCACGTGGATGCAGTACCCCAGGTTACTCAGTCTGTGTATTTAAAATATTTTAGTGTATTTAGGTGGAGCTTGAGAAGTTTTTAAGGGATTGTAAGACACAATAAACAAATTGGAAAACCAGAAAAGCTGAAGTCATTGGTACAGAACATGACTGCATAGGCAAAGAGGTTTAGAAACTGGTTTGTTGCTTACACTATATTTATCCCGGATTAGTTTGCTGCTTCTGCTTCCACCTGATAAGTTCAGGATTCTTCCTCCCTGGTATGTCTTCTCCTGGTACTCTGGAGACTGGCAACAGCTAAAGCTGAAATAAATGCAGAACGTGTTGATGCTGCTAGTGATAACACATGATGAAGGCAACTTAGGGGGATTGTTAAATTTTCTTTTTCATATGAAGTTGGTTTTAAGTGTTTCCCAGTGTTGGAGCTGGGAAGCAGTTTCCTAACAGAGGCTGGTGAGAGCTGTACTCTCTGCTCCTGGTGATATAACCTTTCCTGGGTCATCCAGGAGTTAAACTGGGTTAATGCCCAGATTTCTAAGGGGAGAAAGCACATCTATGGTGGCCTCGCTGTGTCTTCCACGTTGCGTGTTCCAGATGCAGCTCTTGCTTTGTGTTCAGTAGTGTTGGTGTGACATGAGCCTGTGGTGTTTAGGGGAAAGAGGCAGACCTCTGGGCCCTTCTGCATCCGTGTGTGATGGACTGCACTCTTGGGGACCAGACTGTCATCTAACGTCCACTGCCAGCCCTCTGTTCTTAAATGTTCAATCTCGCAGAAACAGAATGGCTGAAAATCCTCTTCTGTAGAAGTGCAGCAAAGCGTGAGCATTTGAAATGGGAAGCGTGAGTTGATATTAACCCCTGGGGTGCAAATCATTTTTATGCTTGGTAGTCTTTTAAAAATGGCAATAAACTGCCTTCTTGATGGGAGGAAGTGATTGTTCGCAATGTCAGTCTGGAGCAGCTTTCTCCACTGATTCTGTTTCTTCTCAGGAGCAAGACAGACATATCAAGGAAGGCAGACTGCTTTTCTTCTTGGTTGGTTTAGAAAATTTGCTGGTAGGGAGAAGACAGTCTTGCCGTTATTGTCTTGATGTAGTGAATGTGTGCTGGCACAGGCTTCTCAAGATGCCACTTTACAAGTGTAAAATTGTGCTTTTTAAAAGCAATTTTACTCTGTCCCCCCTTTCTGGAAGTGTGGTGGCTATGTGCAAGTCCCTCGCAGGATGGAGTACTCAAAAATGTTTTCAGCTCCCAAACTATAGCAGTTTGGGTCTGTGCCAGGCTGTTTCTAGCGGATAATTGGAGTGAAAATGCTTTTAGTGTTCTTGCTGCTCCCAGGCTGGGAGCATGCTGATCCGAGTCCAGCCATCAGGTGGAGTAAATGTGCTGCTTTGTTTGATTGTCTTGGAGACTGTACAGAAGAGGAACGCTCAGCTCTGCAAACTTATTTCAGTGAGAATTTGTGAAGATTCCTATACCCCTGCGAAGGGAAGAAATTGGGGCTGGAAAGAGAGAAAGGCAAGTGAGGGCTTGTAGGAAAGTGTGGAGGGAGGGGGGCATCACTTTTGCTCCCAGCACTTGTTCTCACTCAAGCCTACCTGGGCTATGCCCCAGCCCAGGACTTGCTACCTGGGAAAAACTCAGCTGTCACAAGGTGACATGCAAGGAGTAGAGCAAGGACCACCAAGCCTGATGTGAAAAAAAGCTTTAGGACTGAAACTCCTGGTTGTTGCCATGCTAGAGGCCTCTCAGTGGCAATACTGTCATGTTTAGGCACCTGAGAGGCTCTAACTGTGAGTGAAGTGGTCTGTTTAGATGCAGCGAATTGTCCAATTCCTCCCTTGTTCTGGTAAGTCTCTGCGCTGCCGTGTCCCCCTTTCTGTGGTGGTGCAGTGTGTCCAGGTGTCAGGGCCCTGCCTGGACTGGTAAGTCATCTTAATATTTCTGAGCAGCTCACCTGGGACCCCCACCCACACCCCCTACTCGTGGGCCCAGGGGTCCCACTTCAGCTCAGCTCTGAGCCTTCACTCCAGAGTGATGCTGTGGGAGATACTGGTCTCCAGCTCAGCCACAACTGTGTCTGTGTCTGCTTCCTCATACCGTAGATCCAGGCACAGATGTGGACTGACTTCCTGGCTTGAGCTCAGGCCTACCTGCCAGTCTGGGCTCCTGGTTGAACCTGGCCGTGATCTCTGGGCCTGCCCTGCTCACCTTGCCCAGGTGCTGTAGGATGGGGCCCTGGCTGGCATGTCCCCTGCCCTGCCAGCCGTGGGATTCCCTTGCCTCCCGTCCCTTAAGGAGCAGCCAGACCCCACTGCTCCCTGACATCAGAAGCCCAGCGAAGATGGGGTTCAGCATCCAGCTGAAGACAGCAGTGGAAGCAAGGACAGTAAAGCTTGCAACCTTTCCGTATTAGTATCAAATTAAGAAACCCCAGAAGCTAGTGAACAGATATCTGCCCATCTCCTCTCTGTTGTGGTTCAGCAGTTTTCTTTCCCTGACATACGGCCTTGCTCCTCTCGTTTACCAGGCGTGATGTCAGCAGAGTCCTGAGCTGGCATCAGATGGCCTCTGTTTGGACTAGTTCAGCTTCTTATCTTGTAAGTGAAAGCTAACGCAGCAGGGTAACTTGGACTTGCCGTCAAAGCTGGGCAGTGATGTAGCAGCTGGACAGCGGACGTGGACTTGCAAGCAATCAGTCTGTGATCTCTGCACTAGGGATTTCCGTTCTCTGTTCCAAAGAACCAGCTTCAACCTAACAGCTGAGGTGAGACACAAATCGATGATGATGAAGTGTTACAAAGTGACGCCTTAAAATCAAGAATTCAGTTTCACTGAGTATTTATTCTTCTGAGCAGGTAACAAGTTCTTAGGCCAGTTGCTTCGTGTTTAGGGTTTGCTGTGCAGTAGGTGTACTGCCATTAATGTTGATGATGAGAGTTTCTCAAAGATCAACATGTCCTTAAGGCAGCCAGTAACTAGACAGTAGCAGATCTGTATCTCTGACTTGCATAAGAGGCTGTTTCAGTAGAACAGCAGCAATCCTGCGCTGAAGGTCTGATCGCTCCGGTTGTGAAATGGGCACCTTGGATACAAGATAGGAACAACAAATCCAAGAGACACATGGTGCTCCTGGATGCCTGGGCATGCCACTAAACCATGGTCTGTGGGAAAGCATTGAAGCCTACCCTGAGACAACTGCAGTTCCTGCAGTGTTGATGGTAATCCATTGCTTTATCCCTCTTAAGTGTATTTGATCTTGATTTCAGGCTCAAGTTGAGTTGTTTTGATTCTGGCTTTTAGTCCTCCATTCATGAGTTTTTCTTCATCTTTTAGTGAAGCAATGGCTTTCAAAGGCAAAATTACATAGAATTTGCTTTAATGTTTGCATTACTTCGGGTCTTTGTTGGAGTGTGTCTTCCTAAATCTCATCAGGTTGTATGCTGATAGCCCTTCAGTTAATTGATGTTCTCTTCCTAGATCAATTCTGTCTAGATGTCCTTTGAATGCCATCCCCAGTTTGTGCAGAGCTCATCTAATAAATCTGTGCAGCTGGGATCCACAGCCCTGATGATCAAAAGCATCTATCTTTTTCTACAACTCCTGTAATTGTGAAAGTCTCATGTTTCTTTTGCCTTGTTTTCTAATTGCATGTAACAACAAAGCACTGTGCTGTGCATGAGAAAGAGCAACTGGCTTTGTGTATCGTGGTTAAACTAAGCTATGTTGCTGGTCTCCCTTCAAGCAAGGAGAAATAAGTTGTCTTTTTTCTATGTAGTCCAGGTTTTCTAGAGCCAGGTAATAAGTTTCCAGTTCCCTAAAACTTTAGGAAGTGGGGCCTGTGTTATCCCCCTTGTCTGAGTGAGACTACTTGCATAAAAATAGTGGCGTTTCTGTTAGAGAGGTGTAGGCATTCATTTGTAGTCCAAGTAAATACCTACTTCTGAAACTTGAAATTCCACTAAATCTGTCATGTTTCTTGTCTTGTTGGAAGTGGTTTGTGTTCTGGTACACTGGCCACTATCATCTCCAGATGTTCTGGAGTCACTGGGTCTGTAAGGTGATGGTTTGTGTGGCTGAGAGAGAACACATAGGACAGAGATCCCCTTTAAGATGAAAACAATACTTGGTCCTTTCTGAAAGCTTTGTAGGTCCCTATGGAATGCTCGCCTGTGGATAAATCTTGTTTCTCTCAGCAGCAAGAGTGGATGTAACTTGTAGAATCGCCTTTTCATCAGCAGACCGTCCCAGCCCACTTCTTCCATGCACAGCGTATCGTTGTGGCTGTGTTTGAGGGGTACAGTTCATTGCAGGAAAACTTGTTAGATGTAAACTTCTTGGTCCCTAATGAAGCACCTGAGAATGTAAAGTGTGACAGGGGATGGGAAAACTAGATGAACTGGTATTATACTCATCCTTCTTTGTCAGTGTTTGGGATGGTGAGGCTTGTGGGGTTGGTGGTGTCTAGCTGGAGCAGTCCCTGCCTCTGCCACTTCCTTGCTGTGTGAGCTCTTAAGTTTCTGTGTTGGTGCAGTTTTGGGCCATGAACAGCTGAATTTCAGAAGTCATTGCCCCTTCTTGGAGGCAGGACCAACCAACCACTCTAAATAGGGGGTGGGGGGATCTTGAGTAGCTAAAAAAAACCCCAGTAAAACCCAAAGCATCAAACAAACACAGAACTTTTTTTTCCTTCTGTCTAATGATTTTGTACCCTATCATGCCTAAATAATTTACCGATTTCTCTTGGATTGAGATCTTGACTGGTGCTTTTTCTTTCAGCGGGTTGTTTCCCTTGGTGCTGTGCACCTCTTGTTCCGTCCCTGAAGCACAGCTTGTACCTAACTTGCCTTGTGTTAACGCTTTCCACAGCAGTTCTTCTGCACCTCCAAGGGTGCACGTTTGAGAGATGAAGTTTTGAGAAGTCTGTGTTCCCTTCAAACCATTAGGACACTGTATTACTTCAAAGTGTGAAATAGAAAATCGTTGCCAAAGTAAAGGTGATAATGATTGCTTCTTGCTGTCAGTCATCAACTCTGTAAATCTTGTAGAAGGTAAAAGGGTGGTTGTGATTCATTTCACAATGAAGTTGCAGTGTGGTGTAAAAATAGGAGTGTGCTTTCATGTGAATATGACTGCCTAGAACACTGTTAAGCCAAGTCCTTTGAGGTAATTGCCTGCAAAGGAAAACAAGAGACTATTTCTTTTTTGGAACTTAATTTGTGTTACACCAGGTATGTAAGAAAGTTGTGCTCTTCAACACAGCCTTTATTCTTCTGAGGTTATAAAAGCCTTAAGAAGAGGCTTTTAATCTTGCTATGTGTTATCAAGCATATAGCAAGTGTATTAATATCATTGTGAAATGGCTTTTCATAAAACTAACACTTGAATTAATCCAGTCTGTCTTACTCTTTCCTACCTTTGTGCAGTGTGCATGTGGTTAATCAGCTTTAAGTAAGAAACCATCCTAAGCTCTTGAACCGTGTTATTACTAACAATGTTTATTTTCTATCTGAGTGTTAACATAAGACAGTGCCATTACTTCAAAATTAAGTGTGGATTTTTTTTTTGTGTGTGTGATTTTGGAATACCCTCCCTGTTTTAATGCTGCTGATGGTAAATGCAACTTTGCCTGGTTAATAAGAGGATGTGGCTTATTCTTTTGGTACAGATATCCCTGAAGAAGAGGCCAGATACTGGACAAGAAAATTAGAACAAATAAATTCACTGGGAGATGATGAGGTGAGTATCTAAACTGAAAGATCAGTGTAGCTCTGAATGCCTTGTAACTTGCTTTTATTCTTTGTATTGGAACCCTATGATCAAACGATGAACATTTAGTAGTTACTTTACAAGTCTTCCTTGAACTATTCACGGAACTGTTTTCTCAAGTGCACTGTTAGGGAGAGGAATGTTTTACTGCATGCTGGAGGTGCTCAAATAGTGAGAACTGTTTTGCTGATATGCATATGCTCAGAGGAGAGGTAATACCGTGCTTTTCCTCACAAGAGGGTGGAGCTGTGTTTGACAAGCTGTGGTAGGTTCTCTTCTTCTGTGAAATCAAGTCAACATGGACTTTTTTGCAGCTAGCTGCTTCTGGAAAGAAGACAAAGCAAGATACTGAATCCTTTTTGGAACTGGGGACTGTTGGAAATGTTTGCTTTTTTCCTAATCCAGTTGCTAATGGCTCGGATTATGCATCTTGTATTGTTAATACCTGCAAGCTCTTCCTTCGCGTTCCTGTTCTTTCCTTGGTGTGCAAGGCTGAACAGCTATAAACTAAAAGTTAAATCTTTTTTTTGCAAGACTAGAACAGTTGCATAATTAAAGCTTCTCTTTACAGTTCATGCTGTTTGCAAAATAAGATTTGACATATTAATGCCTGTACTGGAAGTTGGGCGTTTTCAAAAAACCCCTCGTGCGTCAGGGTCAACACCATGGATTAGGAGCGGGGTGCTTGCTTAAACTCTTAATAGATCCCTTTCTGTAGCAAGATAACTTGCAAAATGTTCTGCCCGTGACTGTGGTAGGTTTTTGTTCTGGGATTGATCATCTGTTCTTTTCCACTCCTTATTTACTGTGCAGATGGAGAAAAAGGTGGGTTTTCCTTTGGACTGAGGGCAGACCAGTGTTTGGGTGGATGAAAACATAACGCCCTGAGGGCAACCCCTCCTGCCTTCCTAGAAGTTTGGGAACCTCTTGGAGCTGATGACAGCTCAGCCTGCGGTTTGGCCTCTCAGTGGTAGGGCTGTGGTGCCTCCCTGCTCCTGGGGACTGTCGCAGCACTCTGTGCCAGGTACTTCGGTGAGGCATAGGTGCCCTCTAGTGCTGCGCTGCACTGGTGCTTGCTGAGAGACACCCTGAGCTTTGTGAGGCCCTCCTTTCCCTGGAGTGCCATCCGTACGGCTTTTACCAAAGAGCCTAACAAGATTATGTGTCGGTGTTTGTGACCTAATGATCTCAAACTTATCATGGATGTTCCCTGTCACCCGTGAGAAAATGTAAAAACCTAAGAACACCTGTGCAGGGCCTGACCTAAAGTTCGTCTTGTCTCATGCCTGACATGGACCCAGAGTGGGGATGATGCCTTCCTTGTGTAGTGCCCACATTTGCAGCGACCTGTAGCTCGGGATCTTCCAGAGGCAGAGACAATACCTTAGTGTTTAACAACGCTCCATGGATTTTTCTTCTGTGGACGTCAGCTGCCTTTTACATGCACCCAGGTCAGTTATGTTGTAGCAAAGGAGTTCAGTGCCTTAATTGTGTGCATTGCCTGAAGAAACAGCTTGTTTGCTCGGGGCAAACAAACCCTGTGTTGTGAAACCAGCTGAAGGCAAGTTTGTTTGGAGAAATCAAGTGACTGATCCTCATTCATCCGCTCCTGTGCTGCTCAGCTTTACAGACCTCACCTTCTTGAGTGGCTTTTGGGCTGCAGAGCCCTAATCTGCATAGTAGTATTTAGTACAAAACAGCGTTGTGCCTTTATCTTCTTCGCTTTGTGTTAAGTTCAGCTGTTGCTGCTTGAGACCGTGGGCGAACAGACTAAAGTTACACAGCAGCGTTCACAAAGCAAGTTCATTTGGAGTTTATATGGTGTCATAAAAATGCCCTCCAGTCTCTATTCCTGCAAACACTTGATATTTAGTTTTCTTCTGGGAACCGATAATAAAGCTGATGTCTTGAAAAGAACAAACTACTGCCATTTTTGTCTCTCTGAGGATAATAATTCAAAACCCATTGCTGTCCTGTGCTGCTGAAATTGCTCATCAACAGACTTCCTTTCACCACTTCGTTAACGAGTCAGTGCTGTGAGATCCAGCAGTTCTTGATTTCACAATCCTGATTAGCTCGGGAGGCTGGCAGTTTGCTGATAAGTGATCCTGAAAGGTGGTTAGTCTTATGCATTTTAAGTAGCACGGACAGGGAGATAGCCACGGTGGAAGTCTGTGGGTTGTCACCTTCCCCGTGATGAACTGGCTGTTGATCCAAACCCAGGGAGCGGCTGTCTGGTGGCCCTGTTTTGCACAGGTTGCATCCCCAGGTTGCTCAGGTTGCCACTTCCTTTCTCGTCAGACCTTTTTTCCTAGCAAAGGCTGTTCTCATTATTTCGCTCAATTGTCCTAATTTTCTCATGCCTCTGTTATACAAGACAGAGGAGAATAACAAAATAAAACCACTGGCATTCCCTTAGGGAATGCTTTGATGCTGCAACAAAACAGCTTTGTAGAAAGTCAAAGCTGGCTAATTGAAATATCTCTATGTTCTCTAATTTAGTATTAAATGAGACGAAAAATTCTTCACTTTGGATGTACAGTGGATCACAGGAGAGTTTGTAAGTGTTGGCTGGGCACACGTGGTGTTACCGCCCTGCCGGGCACACTAATTCCCTAACCGCTGCGGTCTCCCACTGCAGTGCTGCTGTGAGCCCACACGAGTTTTGAACTGTTGAAGCCCTGCCCGAGTGTCTAGACGTAAACGGGAACATACTCGGTTCTGAGCTCCCGGTCATACTGACATTGTGGTGTGGGCATTTTAGATGTCTGGTTTGAGGTCTCACTGCTGAGAACAGGGCCTGTGCTTGTAGTGAAGCAGACTTCACCTTAACCAGATGTGCACTTCTTAACACCTGGTTTTGGCGTGAAAAAGGAGGAGACTTCTGGGAGTGTGTTTGAATATGGATAATATGGAGAATATTTAACGGTTTGGGACTACCAGGGATGTTTTGTTTTCTGTGTGGCATGCTGTACTCTGAAAGCTGTTTCATAAAGTTACCATTTGCTTTCTTACCTTCTTCCCTCCCACCCCTTCTAGTATTCATTTCAGGAGGAAATCCAGAAGAAACCATTGCCCAGTGCTGCCTCCCAGTGTTGTAAGTTACACTTTATTTCTTCCCAATATTTTTTCCTCTTTGAGTGTACTTTATTTCCTTCTCTGGTTAGTCATCAAACAGTGCTACATCTGAACAATGTTTTCTTGTTAGAGGTACTTAAATCTCTGTGAAGCCAATAACTTTGGTCAGTTATGCAAAACTGTGCCCCTCAAGGTGTTGATCTAAAGCTGATTCTCAAAAGTGAAGTCAGGCATTGAGTCTGTAACCTGATTGTTTCCTCACGTGCGATAGGAAAGCAGGGCGTGTTCAAAGCCACCACGTTGTCAGACCTTTGTAATATCGACACAAGTAAGATAGTTACGATTTTTTTCCGTATCACTAGGTCAGGCTATGTTCTCTTTAAACAGCATGTGTTGAATATTATTTTCATGACTTTTAAAATTTTAAGAGGAGGAAAACAGATGGAGACAGGTACTGCTGCTAGCCTTTTAAAATGCACCAGAGGTTTGTGTACATGATGCCTATTTCCTTTGATATTACTTTTCAATGCTGTGTTGATGGATGAAAAATATTTTTACTAATTTCTGCTTATCTCATCTTGGTTTTTCTTTTTTGCTTCTGAAAACATGGATGGTAAAATAACCTAGGACATTCTGTATGTGATGGTCTGCAAAATTAGATTTCTGGGACACTGCTTTTAACATACAATAGACAAAAGCTCGATGATGTCTCTTATGAATGTCTTATCTGCTTTTGGCAGCAACTTTAATAAAATTGAAGTCTCATAATTTAAGCAAGTCTTTTATCTTCTACTTCAAATCCTGTAAGGCGTGCATATTGCACTTTGCAGGCTGTATATCCATTAGGCTGATTACAGGATCTCTACAAAACTGTTAACATTAGGAAATGTTAATTACTGTTTACCTTTTTTGATTAGAATTAATTTACCTGTATGCTATTATGATGTTATCTTCAGCAAAACATGGACATTAACCGATTGCCTAGGAAATGTGAATGTGTTGTTTAGCTGGAAGACGTACAAATCTGTATGGAAGTATCCTGGCAGTGGAACCCTACGTAACACCAAATCTGGCCTCCCTTGTTTTTAAAAAGGGTGTATGTAAGGAATAAAGCACTTTGTTTTTCAACAGTTGGAAGGGTACAATTGACCTGTGAAGTCTACAAGTAAAAAAAGTTTTTGGAGAAACTAGTATTTGACTAAATCATACTAGCACAGGGTACAGAACCTCTAATGTCAAAAGATCAAAGGAAACCAGACCGATACCAGGTGTCCAAGAAACGTATGTGGTGTTTACTGAAATTACTTTCCTGGCTATGTGCCCCGGCCTTGACTTTTGTTCGGGAGAGGCTGGTTTGATTGACTCTTCTAGGTATTGGGGTAGATTAGGAGGAATGCGTCTGTGGAGGCAAAGTAGCTGCACTTTTTCCCACAGCATGGTGCTTTTGCATCCTCATGCCCCCATAGTCAGTTTGTTCCCGGGAGGACCCACTCGGCTCTTGTAAATAGACAGTAAACAGTAGAACTGCAGCTGCTGCTCGTGTTGCCTATAAACAGCCTGCATCTTGCTAGAAAGTGACCTCTTACAATAATTAATTGAAGGGCCCTGGTTTGAGCAATTAATATCTCATAAGAATCAATTTAATCATTCATGGGATTAAAACAGGCATTAGAATTAATGCTGAAAATTTAATAGCGGTATGTGGTTAATGTATTTAAGAATTTTCCAGTAATTCAATAAAGCTTGTGGCACTGCATGTACTTCTGCTCATCTACTGCCTGCAAGTATCCAACATCTATGAATACCTAATTATTTGCATGGACGAATAGACATTTAATGTAGAAGTACTTTTGGAAAATGAGCTCTGCCTGCATCACTCTGTGCATAAGAATTGTAAGCTGGCCTGAATGTAGCGTAATCCTTTGGAACCTGAGAGTTCAACTGAGAAGATGCATCGATTGTGTCTCTATTGAAAACTGACCTGACCTTTGCCTAAGCTGCAGAAGCTCAACCCCCTTTTCCATAGGAGCAGGGTGGGTGTCCTTCCCCAACTGAAAATACGTTGAGTACAGAGTGTTCTTACTTACCATGTGGGTAAATAATTGATAGATATATTTTTAGATATAATAAAAATATCCTCAAGAACATTTGTAAGACTCATCCAGTTTTCCATCACGATTGCTAGATGAGATGTGATCGCTGCTGGGAGCAGGACACACTCAGCCAAACAGACGAGCTATCTAGAAGGAGCAAAAAAACCTCCCAAGTGTGAGTAGGTTTTGCCCCATGAGAGTATCTTCCCGAATCCTAAAAAATACAAAGTTATCTTAAAACCTGATGCTCTGTAGAAGCAAAAGTGCAGCAAAACACTCCACATAGCTTGGATTTCAAGAAATAATGGTGTAACTGCATGGGCCGGTGGTATCCTGCTCAGCCCTCTTGTAGCTCCCTGAAGACTCTTCCGGCTTCTTTATTCTAAGCTGAGAAAATCCAGCTCCAGCAGGCAGAGTCAGGCTCATTACATGGGGAAATGCATGTCCTCACATGTTAAAATTAGATAGTATTTATGCCCTGTTTTGCTTCTATGTTTTCCATGAATGTCTAGTGCCTTTCTTGAGCCACCTTTTCTCATGGTTATTTCCCCATCTCCTGCCTGGGTGCAACTTCTTGTGTTTTCTCTCATGAGCAGGGAGAGGGAGAAGGACAGAGCCAGGGCGTGAGAGAAGAAAGCTGGGCTGTGTCTGAAAGTCAGCATCTGACCTGTAAGGGTGGGTTTTCATCTCTGGTCATGTGTGGGCTGCTGCCTTGGCATGGTCCCATGGGAAACCTCGGCCCAGTCTGGGTGCTCCAATTTTTATGGAGGCTATGGACCTTTCAGGCCCACTTTCACAGTCTCAGATGCTGCTGTGTTCTTAGAAGAGTCTGACCCATGGTTTCTGAGGTAATGTGGGATTTGAGCTTCCTACCTATTCTTAAATGAAGCAGGTGGGTCTGTTCTTGTACAGGCAGTCTCTTCTAAGCCCTGCTGGTTTTGGCACTTCCTGCCTCTTCCTCTGTCACACTTAGCCATTTCATTTTTACCTCCCAACTTCTGTGCTTCTCTATATATTTCTCCTGCCCCAGAAAGATTGCATGCTTCCACGTGATTTAACTTTCAGTCATCCCAAGCAATAAGCAACACACTATAGAGCCTGTGGATCCAGTTTTATTAGCATTTCTATTAAATGTAATCATAGTTCTTGATTTCCTGATACCTCATTGTTGGATAAATGCAGCATCGTCATATTGGCTTTTACCTGCAACCTAGATTGGAATGTGAATTAAAAAGAAAGAAAGCTTTTATTGTCTGGAAATTTGCTTTAAACGAAGCAGATTGAAAAAATGCTGTTTGATAACTTTGGCATTCATTGAGACAATAAGGTCTAAGTTATTTATTGTGGTAGGTATAGATTTATTTTCCTTAGCTCAGAAATGATCTCAAGATAATTTCTGGCAACATAAAAGTGCATTATAATCCTTAAGTGAGTCACTGTCAGTGTATTAGTGCAGTTCTGTTTTGGAGCAGACACCATGCCAGCTGTGATGAGAAAGGTATTCTGTGTCTTTGTGGAAAAGATTTCACAGCCTTAGCTAATACCAGTGGCTGTCAATACTGCTCTGTGCCTTTTGTCAGGGAGTTTACAAACCTGGAATGCAGCAGGTTTGTTCAGTGTGCTTCTCAGAAAGATAACCTAAGTGCCACTGAATCAGCCAGTTATGTCTGTCCTTGTATCTCTGACTGATGATCTTTGAGAATGCGTTATCATCCCTCCTCTGCATGTATTTTCTTCCACTTCCTTTAGTCTGTGGTGTTGCTCTTTTCACAGTGTAGACCCTGGCAGACCACAGTGCACCACAGTTCTGTCTTGCCTGTCTTTTGTTCTGTAAAATCCCTGTCTACCGGGGCTGTGGGTTTGTTTCTTTGTTCCCAGAAGAAGATATGTTTGTTGCTCTGGATTGTGAGTTGGTGCAACAAGGAAATAAATAACTTCTCTGGTACGCTGTTATACCGGCAAAAAGAACCTGTGCCAGGTTGTTGTAGAGATGTATGCTGTATGTCTAGGTTCTTGCTGGCTTTTTCTGGTTACCAGCCTGCTTCTGCACTTAGAAACAACAGAGGTCAGCAGCTACCTATGGCATCGCTACACCAGGCCTGCTTAGGAAGAGTAAGGAAGAGGGCAGTGATGATTTCACCCTTCTCAGGGGTAGGTGGCCTTAAAGATCCTGCTGCAGGCACTGAAAGGCCAGGCTCTAGTAAAACTACTGGCCACCATGCAAACAGTAAGCCTTACAACAGTGTCGAATGTTCAGTGTAATTTGAAAGAGGACACATGAATAAATAATTAAAAAAACTTAATCTAGGCAAAGGAAAAACTACTCTTGTCTGTATGAGTGAAACCATTGTATGAGCTTTTGTGTGGTAGTTTGCTGCAAGGCAGGCCTCTGCTTCTGGGTGACTGGCAGCTCCTGTTCCTCCTTGTTTAGGATAAATCCCATCTGTGAGACTGGTTCTATTGTGACGGTACTCGCTGCCTGGGCAGGCTGAAAGCACAATAGGTCTGCTTGAAGGAATGCAGGTTCAAGGTCTTCCTCTAAAATATCTGTCTGCGTTTTTGGATAAAGCTGCTACTTCAGGATGGGATTTGTCTAAGGAAAATTACTCAGGAAATGGAAGTTAAAAATACCAGCTGTGTTTGAAGATTACACAGTAGTGAAGTTTGACTTACTGCTGAACTCTAGAGGAGAGCAGATCTGTGGTTTTGCTGCTAATCCTCTAAATGTACTTTACTAGTTGTTGTTTTTCTAGAGTACGTGTTGTAGGCTGAAAGGCGTTGACAAGGAAATAAAGCTTTGACTTTTAAATAAGCCCCAAACCTAAAGCTTTTCCTGAACTGGTGAACACTGCTAGAACTGACATGTGTCTGTAAGGAGTGATAGAAAACCTAAGTGGTTGTTTAATCACTCTAGATTTCACAATTGGTTTAGTGCTTTTCATGAATTTTCTGGTGGGGATTTTTTTTAAGGACTCTGAAACTTTATTAGTCATCCTTTAATGTCATAGCAGTAACAGAAAATTAAATTGAATTTTGTTGCCAGTGGAACATAACCTTTTTAAAAATTAGATAAGCTTTTAAACTGACAAAGTATTGCTCTACTTTATACAGAAGCCATAAGTATGTGTCCTTGAACAATGAGGCCTGCACTGAAAAGTCCAAGATTGAAAATCAGAATTAAAAAAGGCACCAAGTGTTTTATCTCAGTTTCTGTAGAACACTCTATTCCTCCTTGCTATTATGCATATATCTGATTTTATGTAGGTGATCCACAAAATTGTATCTCATGAGGAACACGTAAAACTTCTGTTGGCTCTTGTGTTTACACAACATCTGAACAGAAGCCTTTGGCTGCAACTCAGGAAAAAAGAGTTTACAAGCTCTGGAAGAAGGGGCAGGCAACTCGGGAAGACGACAAGGATGTCATGAGGTTTTGCATGGAGGAAATGGCCAAAGCCCAACTAGAACTTAACCTGGGTACTGTCGTAAAAGGCAGTAAAAATAATGTTTCTATAAATACATTACAAACAAAAAGAGAGCTAAGGAGACTCTCCACCCTTTATCAGATGGGGGCGAAACACAGTGACGAAGGATGAGGAGAAGGCTGATGTACTTGATACCTTCTTTGCCTCAGTCTTTAGTAGCAAGAGCCATTGTTCTCTGGGTACCTAGCCCCCTGAGCTGGAAGGCAGGGACAGGGAGCAGAACGAAGCCCCTGTTATCCAAAGGGAAATGTCAGTGACCTGCTACACCACTTGGACACACACAAATGTATGGGGCCAGGGGGGATCCACCCGAGGTTACTGAGGGAGCTGGGGAGCTGCTCACCAAGCCACTTTCCATCATCCATCAGCAGTCCTGGCTCACTGGGGAGGTCCCGGTTAGAAAATGTGACGCCATCTACAAGAAAGGCCGAAAGGAGAATTCAAGCAATGACAAGCCTGTCAATCTGACCTCAGTGCTGGGAAAGGTTATGGAGCAGATCATCTTGAGTGCCCCCACACGGCACATACAGGACAACCAGGTGATCAGGCCCAGTCAGCATGGGGTTATGAAAGGCAGGTCCTGCTTGACAGAACCTGATCTCCTTCTGTGACAGGGTGACCCGCACAGTGGACGAAGGAAAGGCTGTGGATGTTGTCTACTTGGACTTTGGTAAAGCCTTTGACATAATTTCCCACAGCATTCTCCTGGAGAAACTGGCTGCTGATGGCTTGGACAGGCGTACTCTTCAGTTAGTAAAAACTGTCTGGATGGCCAGGCCCAAAGAGTTGTGGTGAATGGAGTTAACCCAGCTGGCGGCCGGTCACAAGTGGTGTTCCCCAGGGCTCAGTGGTGGGGCCAGCTCTGTTCAATGTCTTCATCAATGAGCTGGACGAGGGGATCGAGTGCACCCTCAGTCCGTTTGCAGAGGAGACCAAGTTGGGTGGGAGTGTGGATCTGCCTGAGGGCAGGAAAGGTCTTCAGAGGGATCTAGACAGGCTGGAACCGTGGGCAGAGGTCACTGTGTGAGGTTCAACAAGGCCAAGTGCCGGGTCCTGCTCTTGGGTCACAACAACCCCTGCAGCGCTATAGCCTTGGGGACAAGGGGCTGGAAAGCTGCCCGATGGAAAAGGACCTGGTGGTGTTGGTTGACAGTGGCTGAATATGAGCCAGCGGTGTGCCCAGGTGGCCAAGAAGGCCAGTGGCATCCTGGCCTGCATCAGGAACAGTGTGACCAGCAGGACCAAGGCAGGGATCATTCCCCTGTACTGGGCACTGGTGAGGTCACACCTCGAATCCTGGGGTCAGTTTTGGGCCCCTCCCTGTGAGAAAGACACTGAGGGGCTGGAGAGTGTCCAGAGAAGAGAACGGAGCTGGGGAAGGGTCTGGAGCACAAGTCCTGTGAGGAGGGGCTGAGGGAGCTGGGGGTGTTCAGCCTGGAGAAGAGGAGGCTCAGGGGAGACCTGATCGCTCTCTACAACTCCCTGAAAGGAGGGAGCAGAGAGGTGAGGGTTGGTCTCTTCTCCCAACTGACAAGTGATAGGACGCGGCCTCAAAGTGTGCCAGGCGAGATTTAGATCGGATATTAGGGAAAATTTCTTCACAGAAAGGGCTGCCAGGCATTGGAAGGGGCTGAGTCACCATCCCTGTAGGGATTTGAGAGGTTTGGACAAGGTTTAATGTTGGACCTGGCAGTGTTAGGTTAACTGTGGACTTGGTGATCTTAAAGATATTTTCCAACCTAAAAGATTCTGTGATTCTACATCTCAGCCAAACACTCTGTGTGACTCTGTAGCCCAGAAATTTGTAAGACAAGGCAGCTGTGTTAGGTGTTAGTGCAGTGATAGGAACGTTAGAGTTTTTCCGTTGTAGGTAAAATTAGGTGGCACTGTGCCCAATTCTTTTTACTATGGGTATTAGTGAGTTGCACAAGCTTGTAATAACTTAGTGGATGCTCTTGATGATTTGGTGGTGATCCAAGCTGTGCTTAAATTCTGAGCTCCCAATCTGATTTTGTTTAGCCACAGTAAAAGTGTCCAGAAGGGCCATTTCATTTAGTGAAATAAGATACTCTAAAATTTCAGCAGAAGCTGAATGGTAGAGTAAAATATGGTGAAAAAGAGGGAGTAGTGAGCAAGGAGAGTACTTTAGTGCTTGTTCTTTCCTCTGTCAGCTCCTTCTAGCTTGTTTCCCTCTTGTGCTTCCTCATCTCCTTCTGTGCTGAGGTCTTGCCCTCATCTGTGGTGTTCCAAACAGAACCGGAAATGGTACTTGTTATGAAACAGTCTTGGCCATCCTGCTTGCTGAAAACTTGACTTTGTTCAAAAAAGCTATTCGGTGTTTGTTTTGTATTTCAGAAGATTATTCCATTGAAATACCACATGTTCAGTTTTGGGAGGCACATTAAATACTGGAAGCGAGTGCATTTTTGTGGAATGGGAGATGTCTGCACCGTGTTGAGGGCCCTAGTCGGGGGAAAAGGAGGTTTATCGAACCTAGAAGAAAGAACTGGCCAGGGCCTTCCAAACTCTGTATTCTATAAACAGTGCTTTATCAGCCCCAAATATTCTGTGATTTCGTGAGCTCAGTTTAATTCTATAAACTTGTTTAGATGCTCTGTCTTTGCTCAACATGGGATGTTACAGGAGGATTCAGTAATGCATCACCATGAGTGTAAGCAGTGGACAGCAGGAAATGATAATGTTCTGACGGGGATAGTAGGTCCCAGCCACTCCGAGACTGGCAAACAGAAATGAAACGAAATGGCACGCAGGCAATCAAATTAAACTGCATTAAAAACTTGGATTATTCTGCTTTTCTACGGTGTCCCTGCTGATCCAGGCTTGACAGTGTGAAGTGGGGAGGAGGAGTTCCTCCTTGAATTGTTGCATAATTGAGACACAGAACGAGCATATGTTATGTTCAGCTAACTGTGGGAACTTAGATGTGCTTTATAAAATGTGTTAACGACAAGAATGTTGTAGCTTCCAAGGCACCAGGCTGCTGGCATCGCTTAGTCCTTAATTGGAGGTTTATATGAAACCTCATTTTTTCAGTACCGAAACTTATGAATACAAAATAACGTGATAACCAAGACACACACTGTTGGTATTTAAGTGCACACAGAGTAACTAGTCTGACTTGCCTGTATTGTCTGTTCCAGTGTTAGTGTATCTTGTATGTTTTTAGAATTACAACTTCCCATTTTCTATCTGTCTGGACTTGGTGGTGTTTTCGATTCAAGTTTGTACAGGCTTAATTTGTTCCCAAAGGTGATCTGGAAGGGAAATTTTTTTTTTTTCTTAACAAATTGAGGTTATGCATATTATTTCTATGAAGCAGAAAAACAACTTGAAAAGGCTGAAAAGAAAGTCTGTTTTCATTAACCTTCACAATATCAAGACTGCCAGCCCAGGTCTTCTGCGATAATGCTGAAGGACCGAGATATATGCTGTTAGCTCCTGAATCTTAAATGAAGCAGCATATGTGTTGAATCTTTAATAAATTCATCTTTTATCTGAAATGTTAGACGTTGAAGTGAAGTGGGTGTTAGTAAAAACAAACAAAAGCAGAGTTTTGAGATTCTGGCTGAAAATCCCTTCCTCGCTATTATTGCAGCTCTGTGTGCTCCTGCAGCGTTGCCTTCCCTGTTAGTCTCATGTTGCAGCGTGCCCTGGTTAGCCAAGACTCGGCTTCTCCACGTGAGGAAAACTTGCAGGGTAAGGAACTGGTGTCTAGGGGCAGCTGTTCTTCTCTCCATCCTGCCCTGCTTGGCATCGACTGCTATTTGTTGTAGGCAAGGATATAATAGTCCCTAATTGGCTTTTGAAAGTGTATGGGGTTCTCATGCTGTTCATGAGGAACTCGGTAGCAGTGAGGTAAGTGGGTAAGTAGCTGGCTCAGGGATATCAGTCAGTTGGAGGATTCTCATCTATGGGAGGTAATGTTTCTCCTCCAAGGACAGACCTTGTGTCAGCAAGGCTTGTCTTTAGTGCTTGGAGGTTTTCTCCTTGTTGCAGTTTGAAATGGAGTAGTGTTGTGCAAACCATCGGACCATTTGCTGTTTAAGAAACAGGGAACAGTCTGAGCTGGGTTCAAGGGTCAGGCTTCCTGTTTTCCACTAAGGAGCTGCTCATTCCCTCTGTACAGATTACAGTCAGTCTGGGAGTTTTGTATTTGGGAAAAGGTGCAGGACAGGTAAGCCCTATTTCCGCTGTGGTTTTTTTGTTCTGCATACTGGTTTTGGAAATTCATAGTATCTTCTGTCCCTGTAAGTGTTCAAGGCCAGGCTGGATGAGGCTTGGAGCAACCTGGTCTAGTGGAGGGTGTCCCTGCCCATGGCAGGGGGCTTGGAACTGGATGGTCTTTAATGTCCCTTCCAACCCAAACCGTTCTATGATTCTGCTATTTCTTTCCCAGTTGCTTTGGGATGTTACATGTGCCCTCATTTCTGAACAATGACATGGGTTTAAATCAGTGCAGTAATGTTGGGCCACTGCAGAGGTTTTCTGGATCTTTGGTAGCAATCCAGGCTGCAAATGCCTGAGTGTTGGCTTCCTTTGCCTCTTACTGTTTACCCGAGATAGGAACCTTTTGATGGAAGGAGGTGCTGAGGTTTCTATCCCGTATGGTAGTGGCTTGAGATTTTCAGGAATAAGACACACAAGCTGTCGATTGACTTATGCATTAACAGGAAATTGTCTTCTCTTTAACAGGAACCATTGGTTACAGCAAATTGAAGTTCAGTGCAGAGTTCTGTCGACTTCTTGCTCTTTTTACTCAGCCCTCTCCCCATGTTCCTCTCTGATGCTCCTGCTCTCCCTGCCTTGTTTCCATACCCTTTCTTCTGAATGTGTCCCCTTCTCATCTTTCTCTGCTGCTTGTGTTTTACTTCTGTTTTCTTTGCTAGCTTGGCTGTGTGTTACTCTCCATCCTCTCTTTTTCCCCTGAAAAGCACTTGGGCCTCTGCCAAAGTGGTGGTGGTGGATTTTCATTGTCATGAAAACCAAGCCTGAGATAATAGCACAGTGGTCAGTGTCATGCAAACACTGGCTGGTGGATCCTGCCAGGCTTCTGATGCGTCGTCTTGCCAGCGCAGCTGGCACAGATGGATTGTCTGAGTGGTGGCTTGTCACACTTGCTGCTGTGGACCAGAGAAGCAGCGTTTGTCATGCCTCAGACTGTTAGTCTGCTGCTGCTTGACTCTGTGGACTTCAGGTTTTCTCACTTGTTAAGTTCTGTGAACAAGAAAAAAGGGTTTTATTTGTTCTTTCTGTCGACAGGCGAGGAATAACCCTTTTATGCTCCATGGAAACTGCATGTATTCAGCATTATACCAGTTCAATGCGTGGTTCTTCCTACATCAACCCAGTAAAAAATATCACTGAATTTGTTCCATGTACATACTTGGTCAGAGCTGGTTTGTTTAATGACCAAAGCAAACATACATATGTTACTTCTTTCCCCCCTCTAACTATTCCTGTAGGAGTCAGAACGGAATGACCAGCCTTTGGAGGTCTACTAGCTAATGGAAGCATCACTTGAGCGATGGCTGTGCCCGTGCAAAGCACCACGCGTGTGTGCGAGAGCCTAGAGTGCAGGGACCCTGGAGTACGGAGGTGTATCTGAGGAACTGCATTGCTTTGTAAACCGGTTATGTCTGAGAAGAAAGGAGCAACCTGGAGTTAGGTCTGAGGCACCGTGATTTCCAAATAGGGAGAGGGAGTTAAATCCTCATTTGCCTTTTTTTTTCTTTTGGGGTAGACCACATCTGGGCCTGTTTTTCTTGACCACCTTTTCTTCCCCTGTAGAATTGAAATGACAACAGAGCCCCTCTGTAGCACATGTGCATAGGGAAGAAACCCTTGGGAAGCCAAGTTACTCATCAGGACCAGTTATTGCTTGTTTAAGTACTAATCTGGTAGTGACTTCTTGGGTCAGAGACTTTTTTTTTTAGGACTTGGTTTTTTTTCAATTTTAGCTAAAAGCAAGAAGTAGCCCATTCTAACTTTGTGAGTTTTGTTTAATGAGAGCAGGGAAGGGATTTGTTGGATCCTCTGAGCTGTCTCCCTCCTGGAAATGTATGCCTGGCTGGTGGCTAGACACGAGGCTGGTAGGCAGGACAGGAAGCTCTCGCTTGTTCTCTGCCTGCAGGTGAAGGATGTGATTATTGCCTGCTGCACTTACGGATCAACACTCCTGTAAACTTCACTTTTTAAAGCTCTTTTTTTATACACTATCATCTAGAAATGCTGGTTCTGAAGCTGTTTGGAGTTCCAAGCTGTGTGCATGCTTTCAAGGTGCTTTGAGGATTGTATGTAGTGTTCGTTGCCTCCATCATACTGAGCATGACCTTGGAGTGACAACGTGGATGTTGATGGGTAGAAACTTGGCTGTCTTACCAACTTGCTGTTGAACTTTAGCATGAATTTGTTGTCACGTTTAATTTTAACATGGAGACGTTTGCTTGCTGTTGTAGCATTAACTTGTGACTACTTGCATCCTGAGGATGCTGTGAGAGCTCTTAAGTTTTCTACCAGTGTGCATATCTAGCTAAGGAAGTACCCTTCGCTTAGCGCTGGTTAACGTGCGCACTGATAGCTTTCACTCTATTACTGCTGCTTTCACCGCTGGCTTAACTTTGTTCTGGAAAGAGGGCAGAAGTGGAAACGCGAAACAACTTCTGCCATTTGACTCGCAGAGTTTAGCCTAAAATCAGATACTGCTCTTATCTGGTCTCTGGTTTGCGGGGCATTCTGTCTGCAACCCTGACAATGTGTGTACTGGGAAATAACAAATGTTTACCCGCGCCTGCTAAGTAGTATGTTGATAAGTATTTTGTCTTACTTGTGCTAATAAATGCATGATTGCTTGATAATTCCTAGAGTTTAAAGCCATCTTGATCTTCAGAATGTGTTGTAAACAACCTGGACCGCGAAGAGTAAGCCCCAAAATAAATGTAATGTATTTATGAAGAAAAGAATTCTCTCGCATTTTGAAGCTCACAATCTATAAGGCATTTTAAATACATGAAAATTATGCTTGTGGTTCATTTTTCTAAGCATTCTTTTTCCATTCCTATTCTTTGCTGCCATTTGTGTTACGTGCAGGCAACTGGAGTTATTTCGGATGGGGAGAGCAGCTGAGTACGTAACAGTTTGATTTCTTGCAAGTTTTCTGATCCTATAGTAATGCAGCATGCTCCAGTATGAGGACAGTGGAAATATTCATGCATATAGAAAATCTGTTCCATCGTATTTTCTTTTGCTTTCACTGAATCTTCATATTTGCATGGACGGATGGCTGTTCCATTTTTCACTGTTTAGCTTTGTTTTGCCCATGTTTTAAATGAGTTGCTTGTGCTTTCTAATGGAATTTGAGGATAAGATGGCAGAATTTGGATTATTACTCTTTTCCCGTAAAGGTGATTCTGTTTTTCTTATATACCTTTTTTGTGCTGGTCTTCATATCCATGTTGGGAGTAACTGAAAACCACAAGGGAATCTGTAGCAATTCTTTTACTAAGATGCAAAGATATGTGGGAAGTGATCACAGAAGTTCCAGATACTACATGTAGGAGCAAATCAGAAAGCAGAGATGGCAGGTGTGCACCAGTGGCACAGAAGGGTTGTAGGTATTGTAGGGTATTCAAGCTCAGTGAGACAGTGTCATGGCAAAAGTGGTAACACCTTGCTTTAGTGCTCACCAGCCTCGGGAAGATAAAACTCTGGTACTGCAGCTGTCTGATCTGTGGAGCTAATGCCTGCACCCAAAGACTGCTGTAATACCATTTGCAGAGACCACATTGTTTTTTGTTAATTTTTGCCCAAAATGCAGAGTATCTTAACTTTCTGGAAGTCCTGCACATTCCGACAGGCAAGGCTTCTGCTCAAGGTACAGCGCACAGCTTCTGCTGCCCGTAGGACCTGCGAAGACCGGTCCGTCAGTCTGAAAATGAGGGGGTCTGTTCCCTGTGTCAAAACCAAGAGCGAGGGTGTTGCTGAGAGGAGCATGCAAAGAGGGATGACTGTGACCGCTGTCAGCAGTGAGGACAGTCCACCTGATGATCTTCCATTTTTGACACCAGGAAATTTGTGTAGGACCATCTTACTGCAGCCAAGTAACTTAAGTCCATTGTCCAGCTAATTTTGGTATTTTCTGTGCATTTCACACATGGATCTGTTCTGCATTTTGGAAGTCTTCCACTGTTTCTCCTCCCACAACATTTTTGTCCTCTTGTTCTCCTGTCTTTGATCAAACCGTAAGTTCTTTAGGCATCAGCAGTGTTAACCAACTTCCTCGTGCTGTCAGTGCTTGATGTCTCAGTTGTTTGGAGTTATTCTCAGAGAGGATAACTGAGAATTAACTAAACTTTCCTAAACTACTAAAAGATTAGTGTCTTAAATAGCTTTCTCATATTCTGCAGTTTGTGTGTCTGGGAGGGAAATGTGGTGCTTAGGCATTGGTCAGTCAGAGATTTAGGAGGGTTGTGCAGGGGATGTTTCTCCTGTTTATCTGGAGTGTTAGTGTGTGGTGTTTTTGTTGTAAAAGGTAATGGTACTAATGGAGCTCCCTCCCTCTGCTTCATCCTTCCAGTGCTGCCCTCTCTGAAATCATGTTAGCATCCTTATAGGCAGGCTTGGGCCAGTGTTGATGATGTTTCCAAGTGAATTCCATTAGCTTGATGATATGATGAACAAATATATTTCTGATTGTAAACTTAGGACAGCAACTGAGAGGGAAGCAGCACCACCAGCATGTTGGTAGCTGGGAGACTATCCTGGTGAGAGCTTCTTGCAAGAGGAGTGCTGTAGCCCAGAGCCTCGCTAGCTGGGCAGAGGGCACTTTAGGAAAGGGACGTCTGGTGCTGCCTACCTGGTGTCCTTCTAGGAAAGGGAAAGACTTTTAAAGTAGGGTAGATGTTCAAGGCAATCTTTGCATTCCAGACTGTTGGTCGAGTTCAACTGTTGAATGTGCCAGCAGCAGCAAGTATTTTCAAGTGGGAAAAGCAAGCTTATGAAAGCTCTCAAACTTAAGACTTGCTTTCTTAAAATTATGCAAATTTCTAATGTATCTTTAGGTGGTGAGGGCAGTAGGATGGACCAATGACCTGCAGAGTTGCACTTAAATCATTGCTCAAAGCTTTTGAGTTCTTACCATCAAGAGCTACACAGGACCCTCAGAGATGCCCTCGTGTCCTTCTGAGATCGCCCTCCACCCCCTGTTACTTCCATAGTCCTCTTTAGACTTCCCTGCCTTGGAACTGTAAGGTTTCAGAAAGGGTACGTGGCAGTCCGAAGTGACCAGTGGTTCGGTCGATGGTGGAGTACTGGGGTCTGAGACTTAAGGAGAGAAATTGTTGGGAATGACAAGCAATTTAAATGGGTGAAGGGTGGGGAAGGTGATGGATCCCTGCCGTGGAGCTGGCAGGGGTCTCCTCTGGACTTGGACTGGAAGTCATTGCTTCCGGTAGTACACTTTCTTCTCTTACCGTTACAAAAATAGACAAAAGCTGTGAAAAGCTTGGTGGTTTATTTTGGAGAAGTAGTGGGCATTTTGGGATACAGAAGCTTACATGAACCTCCTTCCTCCCGAGTGCCTGAGCGTGCTGCACTTACTGCTTCCGTCCAAGGTTTGCTCCAGTTAGTGGAGGGTAACTAAGCCTAGGGGCTGGACCCCAGCTCCCAGTGGCTCATGACATATCATTACTAGAAAAGCAGGAGGCAGTTTCCGCTGAACCAGCCTTTTGAGAGGGGCGCCTGCTGCGCATCGGGGCCTTAAAACAACAAGCAGTTGTGAAAGCGCACTCGCCCAGCCACCTGTAATGATTTTGCTGTTAGCTTTCCTTCCTGTCCTGAAGCTTTATGTAAAGGAAGTTCCCAGAGGTTAAATAGGACTGGTAGATCTGGTGTGACAGGACTGTGCCAACTGGTTTTGAGGTCAGTGTGTTAAAAGCTGTATGTGCTCTGCCCTGCAGCAGTGGTGCAGTAACTTCTGGAGGCAGGACTGGGGAGGAATAACAGGGTTTCCAGGAGGCAGTTTGTTTCAGAGAACCTATCTCCTTTCTTGATTTTCCCAGTTCTGTAAAATCCTGCTGTGTGATGTGACTGTCCAGTGGGTTTTCTTCTTATGCTGCCTATATGCATGAATATTCAGTTACTGAACATGAACAGCATGCTTCTGCCCTGCCCTTAGCCTTACCCCCACTCTCTGCACAGAGGGTCCAGCAACAAAGAAACAGTTTTCATCCCTTAAGAGCACTTTGGTACATGTAAAATTTCTCAGAAATGGGGTAAAACAATTTCTGTTTTATATTTATTGTTATGTATTGTTATGATTATTTGGAGACTGAGGCTAAGCTACGATTTCCTCATGCAAGACTTGGTGTGTCATCTGTTTGAAGAAGGTAGTGCTTGAATTTATCACACCATGTGTGTTGTGAGGGATATTTTGCTGAAACATGGGCTGTAATACCTGACCCCTCGTTTTGAAGGGATGCTGCATCCCCAAAGCTGCTTCTCTAAGTTCTTGTCAGTGTCTTGCTTAAGTAAAGTTTATGTGACAAGTATGTTAATGGAAGGGATCATCACCACGTGCTGGCATTTCACAGTACTTTCCTGAACAGGTAATGTGCGCTGTAAGCCACATATGGGCCAGGATTTGGTGCTTTTAATCAGGTTGAGCAATGTCTTAATTTGTGAACACTTCTGTTAAATAAAGTGAGATTGCTCATAGGGTAGGCGCAATTCAACGTGAATAAGAGTTTCTAGAGCTGGCCCTTATTTATGAGTCAGCTGAGGATTTCTGCCTGGTATTATCATCTGTGGGTGCTGTAGGTGCATGGCGCGTACATCAGAGAAACAGTGTGTTCCTGCCTCATCGACGGTGGTGGTAGCTGGAGCCTTGCATCCTTTAGACACGTCATCGGGGAGGCGTGTCATGACCTCTGAGAGACTTCCTCACGCTAAACACCAGTACGAGCTGGGAGAACTTCTGGTACCACCTTTTTTAAACATACATGCTCTAACATTTAAGCTAATCAGCTATTTTTAGGTGTTGCTTAGAGATACTGTGGTTCATACAGGAAATCTTCATTTGACAGTGCAGAGGTGAGACACAATGACTGGTTAACAAACCCAGACAGTGCTTCTGCAACAGTCCCATCAGGGGATTGAGAAATCTCTGAGCCCATCGGCTGTGCAGCGTCGCTGACCTGGTGAAGCTGTGTTCTGCTTCCTGATAACCATGATTGTGTAAGTCTTTGCACCCCTTGATACTAAGTTTAGCACAGTGTTAGTGAGTTACTGGACTCACTATTGTTTTGACCCAGGCAATTGTACTACTGACTTGTATTTGTTGTTACAGTGTTGTGTTGAAGTAAATTGTTTATCCCTAAAGCTCTTGTTCTGGTGTCTTTTACCAGATCCTGAACCTGTCACTCAGTGGGGCTGCTTTAAGCCCCTACAGTGCTTATAGTGATTATGCAGCCACAGCTGGAAGACCTTTGCATCATTCCACAGTTATTTAGGCTTTACCTTAAATGAGAATTACATCTAATATAAAGAAAAAAAACTAGTCCAGCCGCAAAGTGAGGCATTAGAAAGCTCTTTGAAGCAGTGTTTCTGTGTTAATAGGAGTAATTATTGTGCATTACATGGTAATGGCTCAAGTGTTCAGCAATGACATTGCTCAGCTGAGTAATAGCTCGTTACCCTTCTGAGGGTGGTGTGTGCCTTGTGATCTACAAATAGATCAGCCCTTGCTCCACACAATGGAACTTTGGTCCGTCCCAGGGAGGTTTGGCACTTTGTCATATGAAATAATTTTTGTTTAGCACATCTTGAGTGTTCCTCCAAAGCACGGAACTGTAATAAAAGGACACTGTGCTTTTAATAAAGATGAATAAAGCAGTATATGATTGTTGTTCATTTCTATTCAGTTGGCGAGAGACTGACAAGAACTATGCAGCATTTGGGCTATTAAAAAGCAGGAGGCTTAATTTCATTTTCAGTGTGGACAATCAAATTGAGTTGATTGTGCTGAAGAGAGTAGAGCTGGGCTTTCTCGAGTGGTTTGTGTTTTGCTGACGTGTTTTCTGCTGGGGTTGTTTTCTGCTCTTTCATCCACTTTTGGGCACTGATACAATCTTAGTCAGGAAGGAACTGAAAAGATCACGAAGAGCAAACTGTACCTTGGATTGAGAATTGAATTGGAGCTGTGGGAAGCACCGGTGGGAGAAAAAGGTGTTCCCTAATGCTACATTCCATCTCCTTGGAATTTCAGCAGTTAAATTCAGGGTTTTTTAAGGATCTGGCATAAAAACATCATCTTCTGTTTGTTGTTCAGCCTCACGATGAATGGCTGTATGGGGCGCATACTATTAAATAACTTACCAGAGGGGACTTTAATTTGATTGTCCTTTTTAGACAGTGTTGGTGGTGAAGGGAGCGAGTAACAGCTGATCCTCAGTTTCCTTTGTTTCAAGCATGTTAATGGTGCACCCCACTGCTGTACAGCGTGTGTATGTCACTTTAAACTCGCCAAGACAACCTTGCCTCCTGCGCAGCCAAACGCAGCCGTACACCGATATTGTATTGTTGATACCTTCCCTTGTGGTAACCCTGTGTTCTCTTTTTCTGAAGGGTTAGCAAGCAGAACTGCTTCTGCAGGGAGAGGCAGCCCCTGGAAAGGAGCTTTTTGCTCTGTGAAGGCTATCATTAGCGTTGAGTACTAAAATTAAGCTAATGTACCTGTGTGTGTTAAATGTAGCCATTTTTCCCCCATAAGAACTGGTGTAATTGTCTGTAAGAGGGGCTGCTTTCCCAGTTCTTCTGATTTTCCTGCGGAGTGCTTTTCATTAGTTTATCTTCAGCTAATACTTTTACCAAAAAAAAAAAAAAAAGGGCACTTAAAAAACCATCCAGAACCCTAGAGTACTGGCTAAGGATGCTGAGGAGATGGTATTACAGCTTAAAAGTTGAAAAATTCCCAAGAAAAAGCTCCTTTCCATGAAGGAATGTTTTGATCTTTTTGCCCAAATGTTCATTTTGGCAGCAGCAATGAAGCTGAAATTTTGGTTGTTGGGGTGGTTCTTTTTGTTTGTTTTAAATAGGAAAAAAAAAAGTCATAATCTGCCTATTAGGAATGACTAAACAGAAATAAACTCCTGTGACAGGAATTGGGAAAGCAGGATATGGAGGCGATCACTGGAATTCCTTGGTACACACTGGAGAGAACTGGAGGCTATAACCAGCTACCAGATGGAGATAGATGCATAGCAGAAATAGCATTTTTTGGTCATTCTTTAAAACCTAAATGGGCCTCACTGTCCCAGCAAGGCAACTTGAGAGAGCTGTGCCCTTAACTGCTTTTGTTTCTTAGCCTTTGAAGACGCTGACAGTGCTGTGGACGATCGGGATAGTGACTATCGCAGTGAGACAAGTAACAGCATTCCTCCGCCGTACCACACCACCGCGCAGCCCAACGCCTCCGTGCACCAGTTCACAGTGCCGTCACGTCTGCAGCAGCAAGGGGTCTTGCGCGAATCCTGCGCTGACTCCCTGCAAAACTATGATCTGGATTATCGGGAGCACGTGGCCATCAGGTGGGTGCTGTCTTCTGGGTAGCTGTTCTTTTCCCATTGATTTTCCGTAGCAGACCCTGACGGTGCCTTGCTATCGGAGGAGGGCGGTTCAAACGCTCTGAAGGGCTTGTGATGAACAGGTGACATGCTTTGGTAACACCGGGACTCTGCTGCGGACATGGTAAAACAGGGCTGTGTTACACCAGATCCGGCAGTTCAGTGAGTTACCCTTTAAAGATACGCTCAACTCTGAGGTCATTCATTTTTGGTTCCGCTCTCACCTTACCTTTCGAAGGCCAGAGCCCTGGGTCATTGGTTGTTCTGGTACCATTGCGTGGGTGTGCCCCCCAAACCAGTGAAACAAGGTCTTGCGGAGTTATCCTATTAGGAGTTTCTTTCTCGGGGTAGATTTATTTTCTATTTCAGATCCTGTTCCTGTCTTAGCTCTGCCAAAACAGCATATTCAAGAAGAAAGTCTGTAACCGATTAGGGGTTTTTTTAGGTTATCACATAGCGCTGTTGAATAGCGTGTTTTCTCTTTTGGTTTACTTTGACCTACGTCAAAGATAGTTTACTTGGTCAAAATTAGCTTTTTGACCATAAATCTGTAGTTTCACAACAACTTTTGTCTTTTTTAATTATTAAGCATTACAGCAACAGTTTACCAGGCTCAATGGCTGTGAGCTAGAGCTGGTTGTGCTGGGAGCTTTAGGAGAAGCTTTACAAACCCGGTGTTTCAGATGAAGGGTGAGTTAGGTGTCGGGGGAAAGCAGAACTTGGGCAGTGCTGGTCAGCTTAGTGAGGGTGGGTGTGTAGGACAGGCCACGCCGCTGCTCCTGCCGGTGGTGTGGAAGACAGTTGCTTGAACTCTGTCACAGTTAGAGGTGCAGGGTTTTGTATGTGTTATAACTGATTCGTTCTGCCTCACCCTCCTTGGTAAGAATGTTCCTTTTTCCCGAAGCCTGAACCTGGATTCAGTTGCCTTCACGGGTGTATGGCTGAGGCTACATTTTACTCTTTTTGCCTTATGGTCTTTAATGGTCAAAGCTGAAGTTTAATGATAACATTAATGTTGTTACTGAGATTTCAAGCAGCACAGGCAAATGTGCCAACAAAATTCATTTACTGCAGTGTGACATGTCATTCTTGGTGTTCCTTTCCTAATCCATGAAATGTCTTATATAAGCAAGTTACTCTTTTCCCATGCTATTCTGTACTGCTGATTTGCAGAGGTAAAATTGCTGAACGTCTTACTGAGGGTCTGGGAAGATGAACTGAAGCTTTTCCTTCATGGAAGAGCCAAGCTGAACTGTGGCATTGGGCCCCCAGGCTGCGGAAGCCAGTGGTGGCTGGACATAGGTGACTTCTTGGGGTGGTGTTGACAGTACAAAGATACGTGACTCACCTTGTTTGGAGGCAGGGTGTGTGTGAACTTTTAACTGTGTCTAATGGATAAATGTGTTTTTAAGACCTTCCAAAACAACACTTCTGGTTTGAGTTGTTAAAGAAAACCAAGATGGAATATATTTATTTTTCTGCCTTCCTGAAGGTATCGATACAAAAGTATTTGGACTGATACAATTGACTTAAAAACTAAGAGCTTTGTAGTCTGCTCTGTTCTCTTCTACAATTACTTTCACTCCAGAAAGGCAAGTCCTAGATGGTGATCGATTCCCTCTCAGACTTCCTGTTTCCCTGTGCATTTTCCACATGCCCAGCAAGACCTTTTGCTACATATTTAATCTTAAAACTTAAAAAATGCGAATAAAATTTCCTAAGAAGCTACGTGGGATTCTCTTTCTTACCAGAAAGGTATTTCTAATGAGAGCTGGCTGAAAAGAAGCACGTGGGTAGATCTTCAAAACACAGTTGTAGCTGAGTGTTGCAAAACCAAATTCAGTTTGGCGTTCGCTCCTAGCAGCTCTAAGTGCCGTGGACCAGGCAGCCACCGGATGAAAGCTGTGTTCCTGGCAGACTGCAGTTGGTGATTGCTGAGGAAATGACAGGCTGTCCTGGGCAGACCCAGAGGAACCAGACAAGGTTCTGCTAGAACCCGTCTTGAATCGGGCAAGACATTGTCTATGCCCAGATGCTTCAGTTGAAGCCAGCTGTACTAACACCTGTTTCTTTATAATTACAACATTTGAGTTTGGCTGGAAAAGTTCTGATCCTCTTTACCAGCTGTTACACATGATTTATGTTCCTTTGATGGAAGTACATGTATTTTATTTCCCCCTTTCTTAAGGACAACAAGCTTTATCCTTGTTTGTCCTTGGAGTGTGTTTTGCTGCCAGCAGCCCCTTTGGATTCCGAACAGCAGACACCTTCCCCTTGGTTTTTGTTTTTCCAGTACTAACTTTTCTATGCAGTGTTCATTGTGTGTAACCGTGTGTCCTCCATGTCTCCCTGCTCTTGCTCTATTTACTTCCAAGGCGATATGGTAGCGTAGATTCCACTGTGAGTGGCCGAACTGACCTAGAGTCCACATCTGAGTCTAGTCAAATGACAAGCCGCCAGTGCTCCCTAGGGAGCAGGCGCTCTCTAGATCTGTCCCATAGGTGGGTTAACCTCTTTGCAGCCTGTGTGCCTGTCTCCTTGCTGTTGCAGCCGTGAAGTGCTCTTGTGATACGTCTCAGCTCACACGCTCTGTGTGCCTTGGCTCTGTTTCAGGTCTGTGGCAGTTTAATGCTGGGCTGATGCTGTTGTCTTCTTCTCTTCTTGGGTGTTGGACTTCTTGTCATTGCTTTGTTTCTCGTAAAAAGGAATGCTTTGTAGAATAGCAGGGGAAACACTTACTGGGGGGAGGGTCTCAACTGGAAATAAAAGTAATTTCCTTTATGCCTGCCTTAGTCAATTGTTGGCTCAGCATTTACAGCTGATGTCTCTTCAGGTATTCATGTAGGTCCCATCGCTTTCAGCTGAGATTTGGAAGGGCTTGATCCAGTAACTACAGTGGCCCTGGGAGTCTTTTAAATTTCATTAGCTTTTTAAAGAAAATTACTTCAATTACTGGCTTAAAATTGCAAGCAAGAAATGTAGTAAGTGTTCTAAACTGTGTGCAACAGGGCTCATTTAAAGTACTGAGTACTTTCCAATTAGCATAAGGTTGCTAATGCTGGTGGAAACGAAGCACTGAACCAGCAGTATTGAAAACGCAATGACCTGTTTCTCTCTCAGGGCTACCCCATCAGTATCCTGTACCGGGGTGCCCCAGGCCACTCTCAAGGTGAAGACTCTTGTGTCAGCAGTATCCATACAATGCACATGTGCCCTTTGCCCTTTCCCTTCTCTTGCCCTGCCTTTACGGGGTCAGGGCATGTGTGCCCTCGTGCCCCTTAGTGTCAGCAGTGGACAATGCGAGACATAGCTGCAGTGCATCTTTCAGATGAGCATTTTGATTTTTTTGCACCACTTCCTACCTGTTTATGTAGGCTGGCAGGAACTCTTCTTGTGAGATTTAGGTGAAGAGGAAGCTTTCTTGCTGCTAGCCTTCGGGTTGCTGAACAGTTGAGATAATCCTTCTGATTAAGGGCTAGGAATTAATTGCAGAATCCCAAGGGTCATTTACTTGGGTTTCTATGAACTTCAGATTGATAGTAAAACACTAGCTGCATTCTCCCACAATGGGCAAGTGTAGGTTGCTGGGTCTGTTTAGATGCATCATAAATGGGAAGCATCTGAGGCTTACAATTGGCTAATATCCATTGCCAATGTTTTGCTTTGCCTTCTGATCCAGTAACGTCTCCAAGGATCTTCAGTGTGTGTTGGTAGGAACACCCCGAGGGCACTGGCTGCAGTGACAGCCCTCCCAGCAAAGAGGCACGGTGGGGTAGCCGGAACTACTCCTCGAATTGCTGGTACGCACAGTTTGCATTGTGTCCCCTGTCCCCACTTCCCTGGAGTCCAGTGACTCCTGAGTCTTGGCGTGCAGTCTGCCCTAACTACCCCTGGGAGAACCGGAGCGCCTGCGTGCTTGGTGAATACTGCTAAAACAGAGTCTGCAGCCTAGAGTGACCGAAATGCATGCACTGCATAGTGGAACGGTGTGCGTGGGCACTGTGTCTCAAAGTAGTCCTGTTACTGTAATAAGTGACTTTTTTCAGCATGCCTAAAAAAGTAACAGCAGAGTACTGGTACAGCCAAGGCTGTGTGCTCTCACTTGATCACAAAAAGCTGTTCTCCTTCAAACAGGCATTTCTGAATGTTGTGCAACTGTAACCGGTGGAATATCATAACCCGCGCTGCCTTTTCTGACTGTCTGATTGAAATACGATGGTGGTAGATTGCAGGTTTTCGGTTTTGTTGTCTCTGGACGTTTCCGATTTTAATTTTCCTTTATTTAATGCATGTTTCTTCATTATTATTTTTTCTGTCCTTTCTAGAGCTTTTTAAATAAACTGTTATTTTCCCCTTCCTATTTTTTTTTCCCCGCCTCTCTTCCTTTCCCTCCCACCCCTTTATTTCTCCTTTATTTCTCATCTTAGACAAGGATCTCTAGCTAGAAATGAAAGAGTCAGGATCATTCCCTTTAACTGTGAAGATGGAGAAGAAGAACAGGAGAGTAGCTATGAAGAGCTAGGAAAACTGCTGATAGAGGAATTCTTAGAAAAGAGTAATAAAAATAGAAGTTGGCAGGACACAAACATAAAAAACATGCAAACCCTCACAAAAAGAGAAAATTTCAATCACTGTGAAAGATCAAGACGCTGCCAAAATATGTGTGTGGAGTCAGAGTCTGTAGATGTCCCTCGGTACCCTCAGGAGTACGATACAATAGATAGGAGAAGGAAAAAGAAGCTGCGGTACAATGTAGAAGAGAGTGGACCAATAAGCCTTCAAAGTAACGAAGGTCTGCAGTTTCCTGGGGAGAAAATGGTTTATTTCAGTGGTGTGGCAACTAGTTCTGAGCCTCATGATGATTTCCTAGTGTACGATAGAACTGGAAAATATACCAGTAGCTCCGAAAATAAGGAACAGCTACCTGCTTATCCCATCCTGCGCCCGTACAAAAACGGCTTAATGGTAAAAAGTGGCAAGTTAGCCAACAAGCAGGGAGTAAACCACGAGGGCTCAATTCATCTCAGTAACAGCCAAGACATTAAGCTCATGGGGATGCCAGATAACACTTTTGTGCCTGTGGAAATCCTTGAGGAATTTGACAGCAGTGCTTCTGATGAGTTCCAGTACTCACCTGTTTCGGATGATGAAATGGAGGAACTGGCTACGCTTTCACAAACGTGGTGTGATTCTGACGTCAGCCCTTTGAGAAACGTCACCGTTAATTACCCTGCAAATCTGGGCTCCCAGTTAAAGGCTAGTGGTGATAAAACCCACAAGACTAAAGGGAGCAAGCATGGTCATCCTGTGCAAGACTTAACCCTATCTCCTGTTGAAGAACCCAACGAGGAGTACATAGACACGATAGATGAACTTCAGTGTCTGGTAGAATCCGTTTCAGAATACTTGGCTGAGAAGGAGGAAGAAATCAGCAAATTCAGTACATTGCCAGAGACCAGAAAAAGTGTTGAGAGCGTGTCACAGACGCAGAATACTGCTGATAATTCAGTAGAAGGTGGGAAGTCTGGAACGACCAAACACCCTGCTGCAGAGGAGAGTACCAAGGGCAAATCTGAATCTCTCCCAGACTTGTCAGGTGTGAAGAATACAGTGAATTCCTTGTTCAGCTCTTTCACTGAAAAGGTGGGGTCAAGCACAAAGCAGCTCACAGCCTCTGTTGAAAAGCTTGTTTCTTCCACTCCAGAGAAGCCTGAAACCAGAAACTCATCAGAAAGTGGAATCTCAAATGTATTTTCTAGTAAGTCCAAAAGCGAGAGTTCATCTTCCGGAGTGTCGGCAGATAATAAAGCTGACACCAAGTTCTCCATTCACTCTTTGCTACCATCCCAGGTGGGTGGTGATAAAAGAGCCCAGAACATAAGTTCCAACAAGCCAGAAAGCACTGAGATGGACAGTCAGGCTTCCGCAGCGCATCATCTCCAGCAATCACAAGGAACAACCACCGGCAGCCAGCAGAACCAACATTCAGTTATGAACTCTGTTCTGGGCATATTTAACCCTTTAAAGATCTTCTCTGAGAAGGAAGTGCCGAAACAAGATGTCATAAAAGAGGAACACACCAAGGAGGACAGCCATGCTGTGAAAGCTGATGAGGCAAACAGAAGCGAGAGACCATCTGGACAGACGGCAGCCAGGACCAGCAGCGTTATTCCGGAGACAGGGACGAGGGAGTCTAGAAGCGAGGCACAGGTAAACGCAAATAGCACTTCTGTGTCTTCAATCTTTGGCAGGCTCACAAACTCAGTCAGTTCCTTCAGTCTGAAAGCCAACTTCGATGGTCTCTTGGCTCCCAAGGCGCAGGATGTGCCACAGAAGCAGTCAGATTTGCATCGTGTTACGAATCAGCCTGGTGCCGCTGTGAAAGAGGGTGCACCCGCTGCCAGGGATCAGCCTGCTGTCAGGGAGCTGCCTCCTGCAAATCGCTCAGGGGATCAGCGCCCTACAGGTCATGGACTGGGAAACAAGCAAAACAGAGGTAACACGGAACATAATTCACAGCCTCAAGAGCAAGGTGCAGCATCCGAAAGCTTTTTCAGTCCACTCAAAAAGTCTTTCAGTCAGCTGTTGCTTCCTTCTGCCGAACAAGGGCAGAAAGAAAGCACGTCCAGGCCTTTTAAAAGCCATAAGTCTGAGGAGGACCTAAGACAAAAGAGTTCATCAAATGAAGAACACTCATTTCCTTTCACTGGGAAACTTCCTTTTTTCAGTGGATTGGGTTTTTCAGAAAAGCAGGAACATACGAATGAGAAACGAGGCTTTATTCCTTCATTATTTAAATTTTCTTCTGCGGAAAATCTAGCACCTTCACGGGACCAAAGATGTCATCAGAGTTCTAGTGGTGTTTCTTTGCTTGCACACAGAAACAGCAATTCAGAAAATGCCATTCCATTAAAATCTAGCTCTGTTCCAAATTTATCAGACCGCAAGGAGGAACTCGTACAAGCCAAAAACATGAATAAAGAAAACCTATCTAGTGCCCAAGTCAATAGAAAAAAACAGCAGGAGAGTGCCTCTGCTACCTTGAAGGCTGCAGGCGAGCTGCAGAGAACTAGGAGTACTCAGGAAGAACCTAGAAATATTAAAGGAGGATTGATGATAGATGGACTAAAGGCACCAGACTTAACTGACAGCTCAGTTGAATCCATCTCTTCAGCCAGAGGGCCGGAAGCTGCAAGTGCAGATGATATGCACAAGAAGCACTCATCAGGTTTTCTATCTGGGTTTCTTCACATTTCTTCCAGTGAAAACACAGCCAGTAATCAAGACTTGACTGCTAAAAGTGAGAGTGATGGCCAGAAAAGCGCTTCTCCGGGATTATTTTCTGGCTTATTTAAATTTGCTTCAAGTGAAACCTTGTCTGAATCTAAGCAAGACAAGGTGAAACCGAACTCACTGGGATTCATGAAGCTTTTTGACAGAGGTGAGGTTTCTAGCTCGGAGACAAAACCAAGCAGCTCAGGAATGGCTTCTGACACTCAAAGCAGCACTGGAGAAAAGCAGGAAGCTTCCAGCTTCTTAAAAAATCTCCTGCCCAAACCAAAGGAGAAACTGGATAACGTGAAAATGGTGGAATCTTCCAAAACTACTGACCACCTGTCCAGCGCAAGAGTAAATAAAACAGCTGAGCCCCATGTTCCCCACTGCGGGCATCCCCTGTTCCCTGATGCTCTAAGTCTTCAAGATGAAGTACATGACTTATCTGGAAAGTCTGTAAATGGTCGGCATATCCCTTATCAGGATGCAGAATCTAGAGCTTTTCCAACTGTTTCAAACAAAGGATCAAATGAATTTCTCAATTTGACTAATAAAAGCTATAACCTTAGGGAGCAGTATTTGGCTTACCAGGAAACAAGAAGCCATTCTAGCTTTGAATGGGAATATGAAGTGGGGGAACTGGCTGACACTCAGGAAATACCAGTACCAGTTTACTACGTGCTGAATCAGAACTCTGTGCTTCCCCCTCAGTTCTTGGACTGGCCTGAAAATGATGTGGTAGTGAACCTTTGTAAGAAGGATGGAAATGCAAATGTGGTCAGTTGGCAGACCAATGCCAATTTTGATGGGCAGAGTTTAGATTTAAGTGTGATGTCATACGACTCATTTGACCAGCTAATGTTTCAAGATGTCTGTTCAGAAGAAAACGATGCATGGACTGCTAATTCTCTCAGTGAGAGTTATAGTAACTTCACACCATTTGAAAGAGATGGCAGTTACTCATTAGAAGAGCTGCCTATGGATTTAAGCTACTCCTCTGGCTGTGATGGAACTATGTGGACTCTAATTGACCAAGAAACTTTAAGTATGGATGAGAGCTTTATGTACTCATCCTATAGCCAGGAGTATCAGGAGTGGCTGATGATGCTTGAGCAGGGTATATGGTGGCCATCAGAAGATGGTGATTGTGGATACTACATGTACAGTGACAGCCAGTATGTGTATTCCCTGCTCACCGATCCCACTGGGCAGTATGTCTATGTGTGTGCTCCCGAAACATATTCCTATCCAGACTGCTGGGATTATAATATTCAGATGGATTCCATTCCGAGAGCTGTGCTAGAAGACAACACCGTTGCTGTTTGTGGTTTTAAAGTCCCTCTTGGCAGTGAAGATGAGCTGTTTTGGTTTCCTGAAGAAGAGTCTTTAGATGATTATACAACAAATAAACCCCTGGATTTGTCAGTAGCTTTGAAAAGGAGCGATCAGCTAATGAACATGAATTTGGAGACTTTCTCACAAATGTTTGAAGAGTCTATTTATTATCAGAGAGAGCAGCCGTTAGACTTTTCAGGTTACAAACTTCAAAAACTCAAAGTAGATTTTGGGCCTGAGAAGGAAACCCTGAATTATTCAGGGGAGTCTCCTCTAACCCTTGATCTCAGGACACATTCCCGAGTGGCTTTCAATAAATCGCTGGGCAAGGAAGTCCATACCAGGGAATTGGATAAGGCTGTCCCCGTGACAACTGCTGGATCATCAGGATTTTTTGGTTTCCATCTGTTTCAATCTGCTCCTAAAGCTGAGGAAACTGCGTCATCTGCTGAAAGAGTAACAGAAGCAAAAAAGGCCGAGGAAGATAAGAAAACACCAGTGAACAAAGTTAGCTCTTTATTTTCTGCTTTGGGTGGACTAATTGGAAAGTCTTCGGGTCCTGACTCTGAGACATCAGAAGATTCTGCCTTCAGAAGAGCAGACACACAGTCAAAATCATCTGAAAATAAAACTGATGTTCTATCACTCGCACGAAACAGAGAATTAGGCGAGGCACGAGCAGTGCAGAAGTTTCCTGGTACATCAGAAGCAAGAAGAAATATTTCATCAGAACATAATTTGGAAGCTGCTAGAAATGAAAAGCCAGAATTAAATCAGAATGAAAACATCCGTGTTAAAAAAACAGGATTAACAAAATCTCCTTCTCAGCTGAGCCAAACTGCTCCAGATGGCAGGCCCGTACAAGAACAGGGACCTGTTAAAGCAACACCAGCTTCCAGGCGCCTTGAAGGGCGTGCAAGTATTAATGAACGTAGTCAGTCGCAGCCAAATCAGAGCCACTCAGCCACTGAGCCCGAGGAGACATTATTTAAAAGCGCTCTGAAATTGTTCAGTCTTGGAGAAGAGTCTCCTGCAAGCTCAACTGCCAGCAAAACCCAAGCTTCTGGATTTTTTGATTTCTTTAAAACTCAGGTAAGCAAAGCACCACAGCCATCGCCAGATTTGGAAAAAAGTCAAAGTGATAAACCAGAAAAGGCGATACAGCTGGAACAGAAAGAGACCTCCAGCATCTCATCATTGTTTGGATCCCTTGGAGATCTCTTCAAAGCGGAGGCTGTGTCTACTCAACCTACCTCAAGGACTACGACCCTGCCGAAAGCCAACAGCAGAACTGTGGCAGAGTCGAGACAGCAGCCTGAGAGGTCTGGGGATCTCCAGAGTGCCAGTATGCCCTGCCTGTCCTCCAGCCCTAAGGAGGGGGTGAGAACAGAAGGCATGGACAGGCAGGTCTTGCCTAGCCCTGGGATGCAAATGGAACAACAAAGCACAAAAGCTGAGGAGTCATCTCCTGGGAGTAAGAAAGTGCCTCCTGGAAACGCTTTGCAGCAGCCAGTGGGTGTAGGTCCCAAAATAAGCCAACGCAGTCAGTCAGCTGTGCAGCAAAGCAGCGCACCCACGGTTACACCAAAGCAACAAGAGGGAGATCGCTTAGGAGGCACGGCTAATCAGGCAAAACCGAAGCCAGATCAGACACCTAAAGAGTCGGGTTTCAGTTTGCCATTCAGCTTTCGTGATATCACTGCTTCAAAATCACAGCCAGCACAGCCAGCCAGCAGGAGCATATTCTCCTTCTTCACTGCGTCAGATGAGCCAAAGCCTTCAGCACCTGCTGACGCTCCTGCTAGTGGGAAGCAGCAAGAAACAGAGGGGCTGTTTCATCTGCCTTCCTTCTTCTCCAGTGGCCCAGCTGCGGAGCAGAGCCTACCTCAAAGAAGTACTAGCTTTAGCTTCTTCAACTTAACATCCTTTTTGGATGAAAAGCCACAAACCGCTCCAGGACAGGAGAGTAGTACAAAACCAGCTCAACCAGTGAACTCTAAGCCGTATATGAAGCAAAATATTTCCACTGACTTTGGTGTCAAAATTAGCAGTTCTGCCAGGCAACAAGATGCAGACAATAAAAAAGAAGTTGATGATATTATTGCAGCAGTGACTGGCAAACAAACGTCTTCTAACCTCAAGATCCCAGGAAGTAAATCAGAAATGCTGGCAGTGGAAAATGTACAAAGTGTTGCTGAGGCAGCTGGAGAGAGTGACTTAGAGAAGCTTCCACAGACTGATGATGCTGCAGTAACCAGTTTGTCTGCTTCTGGTCCTTGCCTTCAGACTCATGCTGTGCTGGAGGGTTCTCAGGGACAACAGGCTATTTCCTTAAGGGCAGAAGAAGATGCTTTGGGTAGCACAGAGAAAGTGGATAGTGTTGCATTTCCTACCGATGAAGAGCCTTACTCTTCAAAAGAACAAGCTTCTGAAAAGAAAGATGATAGCATCGTCTTAAGTGATAAAATGGAATCCCAGAGTCTAAATGACTTAAGTATTATGAATGATATAAAAAATGAAGCAGTCTCTGAAGAAATATGTGTGCAGCATGAGTTTCCAGAACATAAATTACCTGAACAAACTCTGGGTGACAGGTTACAACAGGCCCAAGAGCTACACTCTCCTAAAATCCCAGAGGCACATAATTTGCAAAACAAACCTAAGGAATCTGAGAGTGATAAATCGGTATTGGATTCTTCAGTTGAAATGTTTTCAAGTTTTATGACAAAAATGAAACCACCTAAAACACTGTCTGGTTTCTTTTCCCAACCTCAAGCTACTGTACCTCCAGCTGCACAGAAGAAAAGCTCCTCTTTCTTTGGTTTCTCATCCCTCCCAAGTGGCCCAGCACCGGCTTTCACAAATGATCTCTTTGGCATCTTCAAAGGTCCAAAAGAATCTCCGAAAGAGATGCCTCCAAAATCTACTCCTAAACCTCAAAGCAGTAGTGTGAAAGATGTCACTGGGTCTGTTCCAGCAAAAGACTCTAGGGAGACAGAAAATACAGCTGTAGCCGGAAAGTCTAAGGGAGAAGTCATGAGCTCTCTGAAGGAGGATAAATTACCTGTTTCAGCAGAACACTCCACAAAAGAGTCTCCTATGAAAATAGAAACTGAGGAAAATAGGATGTCGGAACCTGGTAAAGAGGAACCTTTGAGGATCACTCCAGCCACAGCAGTCTTTGCTGAAAATCAAGCCCTCGAGGTCCTGCAGTTGGACAGTGATGCACAGCCCTCCGCGGGGGTAGACAGTAAGTCAGGCCAGTCTGATTTCAGTAGTGCAGTTGATACAGTCCAGGCGGAGGCTGCTGGCCAGGCTGGTGTGAATACATACCAACCAGATGTGGGGTCTTCACGTGTAACAGAGGAAGAAGCTGCCTCAACAGACAAGGCAGCTGTTGACATCCTCCAGACTGGCTCTACTGATGGGCGTGAACTGGAAGTGGAAGCCCCAGCTGATGAGGCTGATGCAAACCTTCTCCAATTGGATGAGAGTGCCTCATTTGAACCAGAGCCCTCTGTCACAGGGGATCAGGCCAACGCTGGTACTGATCAGCAGGACGTGATCAGCAGCGATGGTAGAGAACACACAGCGCCAGCTGATGAGCTCAATCTGCTGCAGCTGAATGAAGAGAAGACAAGTGTGGTACAAGAGCAAACTGCTGGAGAGGAGAGGCATTTCGTGATGGATGAGGTGCCTGCAGAAGGGGTTGCTTCCAAATGTGACTTGAGGAAACAGGGTAAACCTGACAACATTGCTCCGGATGCAAACAGTAGTAAACCAGTCTTTGAAATACCAAACATGCCAGGTTTGCCAAAATTCAGCTTCATGTCATCTGCTGATAGTGGCAAGCCATTCGGGTCCTTCTTCTCCCAGCAGCCACCTTCTGTTAATAAAGCAGGGGCAGATCAGGGCCTCATGTCCAGCTTTAAGAAACTTTCTTCGACTCTGTTTGAAGGAGGTAGTGAGGAAAAGGTGAGTAAGCCAGAGAGTGCCCAAGCAGCAGTATTTGGGAAAAAGCTAGATTTCTCTTTTCCCTGGCAAAAAGACAACAGGGAGACCTCTGCCAAAAGGGAACCACATGTACCACCACAGGCTTTGTCAAAACCAGATGACAAGGTGTTAGGAACAGGCCGTTCAGATGGAAACTCAAAATCTGCAGTTTCAGATCAACAAACTGATGCAAATATAGAAGTAAACTTGTCTTCAAAGCAGACTGACACTGTAGACAATGAACTTTCTGAAGAACCATCTGGTGCAAGCGCTGCTGATGATACAACCGGCAAAAAGCTGGGAGAGGAGTTTGATAAAGAGTCAGAAGAACAGCAGAACATAATTTCAGGTGAACTGCAGAAAGAAAATCAGGCAGCAGAGCACAAGCCAGATGAGCCTGAACTGAAAGAAACGGAGCTTGATTCTGCTTCTAACAGAGCAAAGCTTCATCCTAGCACACAGGCTGCAGATCTGAAAAGCACGGAACGGCTGGAGGAGAAAAGGCTAGTTACAAACAGGGCATAATAAATGGTTTCAAGTCTTTGACCATTTATAATGCAATACTGCAGCAGTAGATACTGGCCTTGGTGTCTGATGTTTGTAGCTCAGTTCCATCCCCCCTTTGTTGTCAAGTGTCTGTAGTATCACAGATAGCTGTCACAGAGGCTGTGGCAAACTGCAGTCAGTAGTTACGTACAAGCCCTTAGACCATTTTCTCACCTTTTTCCACTCCTTGTTTCTCTAAGTGTAATGGGATTTCCCATGTTCTTATACTGTATACTGAACGAGATGCTTTTAGTGCTAACTGCATTAGCCTTTCAGAAGTTGTATTCTTTGTGCGTTAATTCTGCTGCATACAATTAATTTTGCTTTCTTGTTTTGTGATAATTGTGTTGGATTTGCTAAGGAAAAAGTTACAGTAGGTAGAATGTGTTGGAAGGAATGAGCATTTTGTTTTCAAAATGCAAGGTAATGGCATTTAATTTTAGAGGGAGATTTAGCTTACTGCTGATGTATAATAGAACTGATTAGGTTCATTTCACATTATTGAAGATTCTAAAACTTTTTCAGAGACACCAGTGAAGGTATTCTAATGCTTGCTCCTCCTAAAACCTGTGCACAGGTTGTTTCATGCAGTTATGAAAGCCACTAAAGGAAGGTATCAGTATTTCATGAGCCTGTGTTCAGTCCTGTGCACGTGTTAAGTAACAGTGGCCCTCAGAAATCAAAACAGAGACTCGCTAAACTTAGGTTTGTGCGCGATGTAAGTGGAACCAGTGCCTCTGATCATACAGTTGCACGACTGCACTCCCAAAACTTCCTGTCTGGCTTCAAATTCTAAGTGTGCAAGCCAGAGAAACATTAGTGCTGCTTAATTCTTGGCTATAGTTTTCCTGACTGCATGAGAAATTTCCATCCACTGTATTTTGTGTGAGGATTCTAGGAATTCAGTCAAGGAAGTGGTGTCTTGAATCACAGATATCATGCCCCCGTGGTTCTGTTTTTTTAATATAAATTAAATTCTTGAGAAAGCTCTACTGCAGTGTGACATGTGGCTTCCCTTTGAACAATCGCTCTACTTTTGTAAAAAGGTTTTAAGTTGATAGCCTTGACAACCTTAATCTTGACTGCAACACATTTTGTCATAAATGTATGTTATATATAAAAAGAAAGTTAACTTTAAGTGTCCTGCTTAGCAATAGTCAGCTTAAATGGTCATGGTAAAGACCATAGCTGCAGTGAAACTGGAGAAGACGGAAACACTTCCACTCTGAATTGCTAAGTTTCCATTCTTGTTCCTGTCTGGGGGTTAGAATGTCTTCACTGACAGTTTCTAGCTGATGTAAGATGAAGAAATAGTCAGCTGGTGCAAGAAAGGCCGCTGATGTGTAGGGTCTATCTACTGGTAGGCTTTGTGTGAAGTATTTCTACTGCCTACCAGAATTTTGAGGTTCAGAAGTCTAGATCTAGTTCAGGGAGCATACTAGTTAAATATGACTTCATAAGATGTCTTTTCAGTAATTAGTCTCCCATTCAGTTTGTTAGATGTGCAGAATGCTTTGTGATTCTCCACGACACTGTTTTTTCTGACGGGCTTTCTTATTCTCTCTTAGTCCTGCTGGCAGTAGTAGATACGGCTCCTCTTGTAATGTCAGCCAGGGAAGCTCTCACCTAAGTGAGCTGGAGCATTCCCATGAAAGTGCCCATGGCTCTGAGCAAGAAGATGATCACCAGGAAAGGGAGTCGAATCATTCCTACCACAGCTCGGGCAGCTACCAGAAGGATGGTCAGGCGTGGCTCCGGGAGCCGGGGGAGCCTCACAGCAAAGGAGAGGAGGAGAAGGTCTGCGAGACAGAGGAAAAACGTGCAGACCCTTCTGCAGTCAAGTTACCTCTGGAACTGGAGACGCCCAAGGATGTTAATGCAGGAGCCCAAGTGAGGTAGGTGAAACTGTCACTGAGTTATTTTCAACTAATTCAAAGAGGATTCCTCACTTTGCTGCTTCCTGGCACAAATTACATACGTTTGTTTTTTGCAGCCCTCTCTAACAGCTAACTCGATGCTGCTGGTCTGTGAAACATCCTTATGTGCAAGACCAGTTATTTATGAGACGTTGGCGAAACTCAAGTTATATTTGCCATGTTAAGAGGAACGCCTGCTAGTGGCTTGAAGCTCATTTGCTCTGTTTTCTGGTTTGATGAATGTGTAATCTGGCCCAAAGTTAGCTGCTCCCATTGCTCATGTGTGATCGAACTTACGTGTGAGCAACCAAGAGCTACATGTAGTCGTGGCTGGAGCTGCACTAGTTCCTTTCTTATGTAGTAGGCTGCCACAATGAGTGTTTGTGTAGTTGTAGGTTGTGGAGTTACAGTATGAATAGACATGTTGCTCTGACTCACTGTGGCAGCCTTCCTTGTCCTTGCACTTGGCCTTTCCAAGCTGTCAGCGGCATTGAAAACAGTTTTCAGAAGTATTTCAGCTAAGTTTGGGGGAGTAAGGCGCTGGGTTTTGTACAGGTTTTACAGGAATTTAAAATTTCACTGCTTAACTTCCGGACCAACTTGTTCCTTCAGGTAAGTACGTCACTGCAGCTGCTAGTGTGGATATGGTTATACTTTAATACGAGGGATTGTTTTCATCTGGTTCAGTTAGATCCATGGAAAGATGTCTGCCTGTACCCTTCGGAGGGTACACCTGGTGTCACTGTTCTTATATGAGAGAATTAATTGCAGCAGTTCATGTGTAGGCAACCCTTATATTAGATGAAAAAAGGAAAACAACACTAGAAAAAGTGTTAAACTGTTTTTAAACTCTGACTCACTTTCGTCTTCTCCTTACAGAGCAGCAGGAGTCTTGTCCCAGAATGGCTGGCCTATATTTGTTCACAGGGAAGGTTGTTCACACAGTCTATTTCAGGCTAATTTAGGCATCTAACTCGGATACTCCTGCATCACTGGCTCCTTTCTCTCCACTCTCTGGCAGTGCTTTCCTGTCTCCACGGAGCATGCACGGAACAGAGCTCTGAATGTTGATCCTTAGAGTTGCACCAGAACTAGGTGCATAGCACGGATGGATGTTGCTCTCAGTTGTGTTTTTTCAATCCTGTCAGCAGTGCAGGGTGCTTTGCGACAGGGAAAGGTGTTTGTTCCAGTGGCTTACACCTTGGCAGTATACAAAAGAATGAATGCAACTGAAGGCCCAGTGTATCACGAGGCTAGGGAGTGTAAAAAGTGCTGAGGCACTGGGATGGAGCATGGCTGCCAGATGCACGCACCCTCTTGAAAAGCTGTGGGAAAGGGTGGAGCGAGGAAGGTGCAACAAATGGGGAAAAATACTTCTGGGCCCTTTTGCCAGTGTTTCCACTGAAGAGGGGCTGTAAATTTGTAGCAGTAGGGGTGAGTAGGAAGAGGCAGTTGTTAGAAGGGACCTGCAACAGGTATGGGGATGGAAAACCTTCCACCTGCCTCTTTGTGTGTGCAGTTATGATGAAATGGGCTCTTGGAGCGCTTTCCTGATGTTCTGACCAACATCACCTTGCTCCTGGGGCTGGATTGTATCCTAGCATATATCTTTCAGCTCACCAGTTTCCAAGATGGTTCCTGTGTGTAAGGAAGCCCCTGCTTTAGCCACTGACCTCCCAGAGCGTGTGCAGGGCTGTGTTGACGAGCCTGTTGGTTACTTCAGCTTCCAGAGCTGGAGGTGTGATTGCACTGTGTAAGGCTGGAATTTTTATGCCCCAGATGAGTGTTTTTCATATAGTGATTTTCTGTTCCTTCCCTTTAAGCTACCATGGTGACAACGAGCCACCACCATTTCCTCCAGCAAGAGCCCACTGGATTAGAGCCATTAACAAAGTTCGATTGCGTCTTCAAGAGGTAGGATGGGGTATTGCTTCACTCCTCTGAGCTACCTGGGTTTTAGATCTGTGGCCGAAAGCTTCGTTTCCCCTTCCTTGTAAGACACCTCTTGTAGTTGTGATATTTGGCAGACAAAAGGGTAATCTAATATGTTGTATAGGACCGCAGCATGTTGTGGTGGTCTTATTGCTGCCTAATTCTGCCAACATTTTGAACATCATTGTGTGGAACTAGAGATGAATATCAGCAAAGAAGCAGAGAAATTAGCTCTGAATTTGTAAGTAGTAATAATAATGTCTAGGACTAAATGGTTTGTGTTAAACAGTTTGAAATGAAGACTTTTTCTCAAGGCAACTTGAGGATAGCTTTGTTAGCTTAGCAGGAGTTATCAGTATTATTTGTCGTGTGAAAATGTTCCTTGGGAAACTTTACATCAAATATTTTTATACATACTAATTGAAAGTGGGTGTATAATAAGTCTTGGTATTTCCATCTCATGAAAGTAAGATTTAAAAATAAATAATCTTGATTTGGGAAGTCAAAAGGAAAAGGTTGTGACATTTTCTTCAACAGTATAAACACTCTTGTTTTAGAAAACAGTGATTAAGACCCAAAAAGTTGGTGTGTGGTTTTTTTGTAAACAAGTCTTATGCTTTCATCCATCTGTATGCCCACAGAAAGATGGCATATGGTGTTCATATTTTATAGAAGATACACTAGTACCCAAAGTGCAGCGTTAATATATTTCATTTAGAAATACTACTTTCTTCCATAGCTTCTCTTGTTTTGTTTTTCTAAGAAACTGTTTTACAGTACCTATCAGTAGCAGGACTTTTCTTTATTTTCTGGATATGTCACAATTTTTTTGAAAAACAGGTTTTTTTTTTTTTAATTTGCATCTGAGGAGGCATCTGAAGTGTCATAGCAGAAGCAGTTTTTGCCTTGGCTTGTCTGGATTGTAAATTCTTTCCCATCTAACAATTACTGAGTTACTTCACTTCTGAGCAGAAGGGATTTGGGTCAAAATTGTCAGTATGATATGGAAAGTGAAATTTAAGAACACTTGGTGTCTAAGAAAAGGAACTTCTGTCTTGGTTTTGTAGAGCATGCAAGCAAAACAGTCTAGTTCTGTGCCATATGGAAAATGAGTACACAAACATGCTAGAAGGGACAAGAGATTCAATGATGCCTTTCCCTGGAAATCTCTTTTTTTTTTTTTTTTTTTCTGGGGACAGTTCAAGGTCCACAAGGTGGTTCAGCTGCAATCTTTGTTTCTGCTGAACTGGAAGGAAGACATGCTTTGAGATGACTGTTACACAGATTCACAGATTCACAGCGTGTTAGGGGTTGGAAGGGACTTCTAGAGATCATCTAGTCCAACCCTCTGGCCAAAGCAGGATCATTTAGACTAGGATCACCTAGAAGATCACCTAGAGCAGGATCACCAGAGGAGGAGACTCCCCCGCCTCTCTGGGCAGCCTGTCCCAGTGCTCTGTCCCCCTCACAGGGAAGAAGGGTTTCCTCACGTTCAGACTGAACCTTCTCTTTTCCAGCTGATGGCCATTGCCCCTAGTCCTGTCACTGGACACCCCTGAGAAGAGCCTGGCCCCATCCTCCTGACACCCACCCTTCAGATACTGATCAGCACTGACAAGATCCCCCCTCAGCCTCCTCTTCTCCCAGCTGAACAGCCCCAGCTCTCTCAGCCTTCCCTCATACAGGAGGTGCTCCAGGCCCTTCCCCATCTCAGTGTCCCTGCGCTGGGCCCTCTCCAGTAGCTCCTTGTCCTTCTGGAGCTGAGGAGCCCAGAACTGGACACAGCACTCCAGAGGAGGCCTCACCAGCGCAGAGTAGAGGGGCAGGATAACTTCCCTCGACCTGCTGGCCACGCTCTTCTTAATGCATCCCAGGATGCCATTGGCCTTCTTGGCCGCGAGGGCACTGTTGGCTCATGGTCATCCTGTTGTCCACCAGGACTCCAAGGTCCTTTTCCCCAGAGCTGCCCTCCAAGAGAGAAGCCCCCAACCTGTACAGGAACATGGGGCTGTTCTTCCCCAGTTGCAGCGCTTTACACTTGCCCTTATTGAATTGCATTCGATGTCTCCCTGCCCAGCTCTCCAGCCTGTCCAGGTCACGCTGGATGGCAGCACGGCCTTCTGGCTTGGCAGCCACTCCTCCAGTTTGGTATCGTCAGCAAACTTGCTGAGAGGACATTCTATCCCTTCATCCAAGTCATTGACGACTATATTGAATATATTGAATAATGCTGGACCCAGCACTGACCCCTGGGGGACACCACTAGGCACAGGCCTCCAACTAGACTCTGCCTCGTTGACCACAACTCTCTGAGCTCCTTCCTCCAGCCAGTTCCCAATCCACCTCACCACCCAATGGTCCAGTCCGCACTTCCTAAGCGTGTCTATGAGGATGCCATGGGAGACTGTGTCAAAAGCTTTGCTGAAGTCAAGGTAAACTGTTGGAGAAACACTGGCTTAGTTACGATAGCAAAATGTCACGATTTGCTTTGTCTCAATCACTCCTAACAGCTGTTGATCCAAAATTCCCTTATACAAATAATGTAGGAGATGGAGCTTTCCAGCAGCCTCCTTCAGGGCTTAGCTGTCTTTACTGCCCTAAGGACGGTTCCTAACCTCAGCTCTAGAACTTTCCTGTGATGTATAAATCCATTTCTCATGATTAGGACAAGGAGTGAAGGAGCAGAACTAAATCCCTTCCTGTCTGGAATAGTGAAGGGCTGCTGCAACACCCCACTCGCTCTTCTTATCTTCACTAAATGACCCTTTTTCTTTTAGCCTCTTTCTGTGAGGTTTTAAGCACTCTTTAATCAGGCTGTTGGGTTTTTTTCTTTGTTGTTTTCTGAAGTGCAGTGTCCAAAGCTGAATGTGGAAACCCAGCTGAGAGCCTGCTCCTGTGCACTACAGGGCAAACAAAGGCTTTGTCCTCCAGGCTGTGATCCTGATATCCCAAGATATCTGGTATCCTGGTGTGATGGTGCTTTTTCATCACAGTGTAACACTGGTGATGGTTGGCCTCTTACCCTTCCCAGAGCTGAGGCTCTTTCTGAAGAAGTGCTTCTTCAGTTTTTTCCCTATCCTGTACTTGTGTTGGATTGCAGCTGAATATGGCTTTGCACTTGTTCTTACAAAATTGGTTTGTTTCTGTCCTTAAGCACCTTGCTGTCTGTCTCCTCCTAATCTGTTATTCCTACAAATCCTTCAAGCTGGTTGTGAAAAGTCTGTGTAGTACCCGGGCTGCCAGGCTGTGTGATTCCAGAGCTGCCCGAGGGACCTCGCTTGATAGATTCTTTGAGTTTGGCTACCCCAAGTACAATTTTTTCCAGTGTATTTGCATCTGTTTTAGCAGTTTCATCCAGACCTCAGGATATAAAACTTCTACTGTTCTCCTCCTACCTCTAAGACTAATTTACCTTGTCACAGAAGGAAGTTAAATGCATTTGACACAGTTCTACTCCTGATGAAACCATGCTCCCTGTTATTTCTCTCCTTCTTATGTTCCAGAAGATTTGCAAATAATTTGATTATTTGTTCCAGTCTTCAATTCCCAGGAGCGGGGGAGAAAGTCAAGTTAGCGCTTTCATAATTATCCAAGTCCTCCTCTTCCTGTTAAGCATAAATACTTGCTTTCCCTTTTCAAATCTTCAAGTGCGTTGCCCGTTTTCCAAGTTCTGAGCGCTTTGTCAGTGTTGCAACCCGGTACCTGGGGCTGAAGATTTATCGGATCCAGCTGGCTTAACAACTACTTTATCTGTTTGCTTTCAGATTTGTTTTCCTTTACGGCAACCTGTTTTTTATAACATTCTAAACCTTTTTTTCCCTTTAAAAAAAAAAAAATCATTAATTCTGTCAGCTGCCTGACTGCAGTTGTCTCTGTCAGTGAAGACCTGAAGCAATTAAGGCATCAAATGTTCTGGCCTTCTTAATGCCGCCTGATGATAGCTTTGTCTTCCACTGAGTAGCAGCCACCTATTTTTTCTCATATTGTGTGTTCACTGCTAGGTGTTAAATTTTGTGCTTCGGCCTGTTGATTTCTTTCCATGCTTGTCCTTAAAATCTTCCTCAAGAAGGTAGTTGTATTTCGAGGTTCAGGCCTTCTGAAGAGGGAACAGGTCTCTTGTAGGTCCTTTCCTTCCTCTTTACTGGGACAGCTCGTGATTTTTATCTGTTAATGCTGTTTAACAGCTTCCTGAACTCCCTGGTCCTTTAAGCCTATTTTTCACAAGCTGTAGCTACTGATTTTCTGAGTCCTTATTAGTTTGTGTTCTTGAATTACGTAGTGTTTTTCCAGCTTGTCTAATTCCTTTCCTTCTAAAGTATCAGGAAGATGGTCACAGTTTTCAGAGGTGTATTTGCGTCCTGCTTTCGCTCCGCACTTTGCTCAAATCCAGAAGAGCATCTCTGCTGGTTGCTTTCCGCACCTTGGGCATTGTCAGCTTGTTCCCAGATCATCTTTGAGAGTCACTGATGCGGACATGGACCGTCCTGATAAGTATCAGGACTTTAAAGGTCCCTGTGTTGGTAGGCTAACCAGGTGATTCTGTTGGTAGTTAGAAATGGTCATGTCTCATTCCTCTGATCACCCTATTAACATCTTCACACCTTCTGCCATTACCTGGAAGCTTTCAGGAGGACTATCCTTCTCTCTCGTTCCAGCACTTAGAGCAGCTGCTTAAGTCCTTAATGTTCAAAGCGATGCCTCCAGCTCTTTTCCACTTTCCCCTCCTCAATGTACAATATCATTTTATTAATAAGCATGGAGCTCCAGTTCGCGAATCCAAACTGCTGGGTTCCACTCACACAGACTACTCAAATGATTCTTATGACTGTTAATGATCTGACTGAAATTTGAAAGAGAGGCTAGGAAAAAAAAAAAAAGACACCCAAGAAGCTTTTCCATATGTGATGTGATTATAAATCCCCTGAGCAATTCATCCTCCTACCTGGGAAGAGATTAATATTCATGTGAATAATATACATGCATCCTACAGCACCATGAGTCAGAGAAATGTAGTATTTTAATTAAGGCTTGACAGTTACAAAATGGCACAGAAATTTGTAACTGTGCATGTTAAAAAAGCTTTGTGGTAGCATGCACGTTTTATGCTTCACTTCTGCTGTTTGCCTCGTTCCCTCTCTGTGTTTGTGAAGAGGAAGCTTAATTATGCCAGAATCAAACTAGGGTTTTCAGCCCTGAGAGGAATGACTCAATAATTCTCACCTTCACTCTTAGAACTTTGTCTACAAAGAGGGATTAATTGATAGCTCGCCTGCTGCAGTCCCTCTGTGGGAGCTTCTTTTCCAGAAGAAGAACAAACACGTAGCTATTGCACCTTCAACTTGCAGCCCTCTTTAACTGAAATATCCTTCAGCTAGGGACACAGCTGTGTGCCTTGTGAAAGTACACAGATTTCAATCCGAGTTGTGTATAACACGGAAGAATTGGCAGGCTGGAGAAGAACAAAAAAAAAAAAAATCAGTCAAATCATCAAATTGCCTCTGTTGCTAATTATTTCAAGTATATTTAAGTATTATAAGAGGGTGTGCGGTCTAGGATTTTATCCACTTACACTGGATTTGTTTACAGGGGAAGAAGTCTTATGCATCATTTTCCCGTTATGTCAGGACATTAAATGCATCAATTTACTTGTTTTCATGTCAAAACCCAGGTCGTTGGAGAAGTGTTTCCTCTTTTTCTTCTTCTAAATGCCATTTTATAACAATTATTTTTATTTTAATCTCTGTCTTTCCCTGTTAAATGCCAATAGTCTGTTCTTGTTGACTGCTGTGTAACTAGATCACATGCTGAGATGGCAGGTATAGTTCATGACATTGTTTTGTCTGGAATATGAGAAGCATCTGCAGTGGGGGGACTACATTACTGTTCTCTAGTCTTGGAGTATTCTCTGGTCATATCCTCAGTGTTATTTTCCCATGCCCCATAGTTTCACAGTCAGCACTTCTGATCAAACACAGGCAAATATTTAAGAACCATCAGGGTCTCACTTTTAAAAGCCCTGGTCCAGGGAGGGTGTTGTATTGGTGATTGTGGGGTGTGAAGCCCTATCTTTATTTTGAGACGGAGAGCTGTTGGTGCAAAGCCCCACTGTTCCCTTCCTTTTGCCCTGAGGAGTCCTTTCTGGACTCATGCTGTCGGTGAGGAGACCAGCAAGGCACTAACTGGTGCCAGTTCTGGTTGCTAGTTCGTAAATTATCTGCCTGCCCGCACTCCCCACGTGGGAATCCAGGCTCTGATCAGTAAAACGGTGCACTGTACAACCAGCCCAGATGGCTGGTGGAGGACATGCCTGCTTTGAGCCAGTCACCAAGAGAGGAGAAACTGTCCCTTTCCACCTCTCATGAACTGTCCTGTCCATGCAATGGTTTACTTCAGCATTTTAATTCCCTTAAGCTGTGTTGCCTAGGTGTCTTTTTATCAGTCCCGTGAAGATGAGTAAGCTCTGCATTTTCAAAGCCTCCCACACAGTGGCAAAGCAGCAAACTGAAGCACTGTGACTCTAACAGAGAGTTACTAGAAACTTCTCTTCATACAGAAGAACTACATCTCCAGTTAGATGTCTTCCTCCTTTTCCCCTGTTGTATTTATGAGGGCTACCTTTAACCTCCACCGAAATACCAACAGTGCTCATCAAACGTCCCAGGGATCAGGGTTGGTGGGGACCACCCTTGTGCTTGTGAAATCACTGTTCCCACACCAGAGAGATCAGGTCTGTGTAGGTGACGTGCGATCCGAGGGTTGCTGCCACCAGTGGTGCCGACTGTTGCCAGGTGGCTGTGCTCGCAGTGACAGTCAGATGCGTTCTGTGTACCTTATCTGTGAAGTGCACACACAGCTCTTGGATCCCTTAGGGATTACGCAACGATAACTATTTAGAAAACATTGAAATACTAAAGTAGTGGAGGTGTTCCACTACCTCCCATGCCATAATCTCAGTTCTCTGTGTTGCAGCTGAATTTGCAGACTGGCAAGACTTGTGGGACTCTCCAGATCCCTTCACAGCGTTCCCGAGGCAGCCTGTAGTGCGGGGGGATCCCATGGTGCTTGAACAACCTGGGTCTGTTGTCTCTGCTGGTTGCCTCTCTGCCAGGGAAGGTTCAGCTCACATGTTGTACTCGGAGGAGGAAAAGCTACTTTCATCTCAGCTTCTCTTAAATAAGATACCTGCATATTTGCATCTGTTTGGAATAAAATGCGTTTTTGTTTATCCTTACTCAGATTCTCTGAGACCTACTATCATTTTTTAACCTGCTTTGCAATGAATATGAACAGTTATGTTACAGCAAGGAGGTAACAACTGCTTGTATGTACACACAAGAAAATAGTGTTGTGCCTTCATTAGCTGCTGCTGTGATTTTCGAGTAGCTTTTTGATAACCTTATCTGCAGTGGGAAAAGGCAGCAGGCTTGCCCTTTTTAGAGTAGTTATGCTAAAATTAAGAGAAATGCTCTCTTGTGGACCAACGCACTGGTCAGAAATGCTTTTCATAATGACCACAGCAGCTAGGAGCCTGTTCCATTGCTAAGAGGATTTTCTGCAAGCTTCTCTGAACATATCCATGTACTGGCACTCAACTTCTGTTCACCTCTGCTGTAAAACTGTTCTGGTGTTGATGGTCTGTATTCCCTGGCACACGGGACATTTGTCCCCTTCAGTGACAACAGAGCTCCTCCATACTTTCCTGTTCTTGGTTAGAAAGAACCCGAACAAACTTGGGGAGTTTTCTTAGTTGTACAGGAGTTTTCAGACTGGATAGCTAACTTTCCCATAGTGCTGCTTTACTTTTTCCTTGCAAGCCTCCTTGGGGCCTGCAAGATCAGGGGTAGCCTCCACGAGAAGGCGAAGGATCACGTTCCTTCCTTTCCTGACCTATAGCAGTGTTCAGGACTATGGCTTAGCGTCTCTAGCTTTGTACTGTAAGCTCCACACCTCTTTATGTCAGAATCCTTATGAAGCCTTTGAATGGGAATCCAAGTATAAGTTTCTTTCTTCCAAAGTTCATTCAATTTATTTCCTTAAAAAGAAAGAGAAGGTGTTTGTGCCACATCTGGGATACAGTTTACAAACATGGGATGTTCCACAGTCAGATGCATCCCTCACTTTGTGCCTGCTCTGCATGTGAAGTTCAAGTCATCCAGGTTGGCTGAACTGCATGCTTCTCTTCTCTGACTTGTAAGGTCATAATGACAGTACTGGGGTGCACGTGAACAGTCTGACGTTACATCTCAGTGTTTTTCACTTGAAACACTTCATGTGCAAGTGTTTGATATCTGAAGTGAAGCTGGATGGAAAGGGGCTGCTGCTTTTCCCAAGTGTGGGGTGTTTTCTGGGAGTGAGTGAGGGGTTAGACTTTCTGTGATTGACCAGGATATGACAGATAGGAGACCCCTCTGTGGAAGAGCCAGCAGTTTAAGATAGAATATATCTAGAATAAGGGGGCAATAGGACTCTGTTTCCTGGTCTAAACAGGGCAATACTGAGATTTTAGCCTAGGTTTCCAGTGAGTTAGAAAAGTGCATTGACTACTAAGCTGTATGATTCTTCCCTGTGCTCCCTCCCCTGTTTGGACATCTTAGACCAGAGAAATATTCTCATTCAAATTCATAGTCAGATTTTGATTCCGACAAGGTGATGTTTTCTGAAGGAAAAGGTGTCTCAGTCACCTTCCTTCCCCTCCGTGGAGGTTGTGCCTCTGCTGACCAGAGGGCAAGGTGTGGGTGGCAGCAGTGGGCTGACACTGTGGACAGATGACCCATGTCTTGTTGGGAGCTCCTAGGTTCCCAAGCAGACCAGGTACCCAGAACTGCTGTCTCTTTGTTTCTGGCATCGTTTCTCTTAGTCAGTCTGGGCACAGCAGTTCCTGTGTTTGTTACTTACGTGTTGTAGGCAGTAGGAACTGCGCACAGAACGCTTCCGAACCAGGGTGGGCTACTGTAAGCCCTTTTCCCCTGTCTGTGCTGTCCAGCTTGCATTCGCATTTGTACCAAGACTCTTCCAAATCCTTTGTCAAGCAAGTGCTTGTCTTTTCCCAGGACCAGCGTGCTGCAGCAGTTGTCACAAATCCTAGAATGGCTTGGGTTGGAAGGGACCTTAAAGATCATCCAGTTCCAACCCCCCTGCCATGGGCAGGGACACCCTCCACTAGACCAGGTTGCTCCAAGCCCCATCCAGCCTGGCTTTGAACACTGCCAGGGATGGGGCATCCACAGCTTCTCTGGGCAACCTGTTCCAGTGCCTCACCACCCTCTCCAGGAAGAATTTCTTCCTGACGTCCAACCTAAATCTCCCCTCTTTCAGTTTAAACCCATTACCCCTTGTCCTGTCACTAGACAGGAAGTGGCCCTTGTAAAAAGTCCCCCCCAGCTTCCTTGTAGCCCCCTCAGGCACTGGAAGGTGCTGTAAGGTCTCCCCGAAGCCTTCTCTTCTCCAGGCTGAACACCCCCAATGTATGAAGCTTTCAGGAAAAATGGATCCCAGATTGGTTTGGAAGGTGGACCAAGTCCTGTAAATAGTATATAGCAAAGGCTGTAGAAGAACACTAAAAGTATTGGAGGTGAGACAACTGTTACCATCTTATGTAAAACTGCCGTCTTTGCACCCTGTTTTGGGGCTGTAATGGCAGAAAGAATTACAGCAGTGTGCTCTGTTGATGGAGGCGTCTGTCTGGTGTGGAGCGGGGCGCAGGAACCTGTGGTGTCCAACATGGCACTCTCACGTGATGCTCAGCGGTAGGAACTGAGAGCGCTTCCTCTCGCATCGGAGTAAGTCAGTTTCCTCCTGCTCCGAATAGGGGTGCAATGGGAGAGGTGGGTGGGGGGACTCCTACCTGCCACATACGCAGCCCTTAAAAATAGCATTGGCTGTTGGGAGAGCCAGACTTCACACTCTTATTTTTAAGGCTCTGTGTGGGAGGAGGGGATATTTCCCAGTGTTGCGTATTATTGAAGCAATCTGTACAAGAAATGCTGCATCGAAGAGATAGCAGCGGGCTTTGGCTTACAAAGCACAAGACTTGGGGAAAAGATGAGCTAACCGGCCCTGGCTGAGAGCATCATAAATGAAGTGTTAACTATTCGAACAGCGTTAGCAAGGGTTCTGAATAACAGCATAACTTCATAGACAAAGGCAGCAGGTCAAAACAAGGGGCTTGGTACGTGAGAGTTGTGTCTTTCAGTGTTGTTTTTCTTTCACTTGTTTTTGTTTTCCAAACTGTATGGTTACACAACTTTCAGATGTAGGGCAGGGTTGCCTTGTATGCTTCTGAGCTAATTTTTGAAGCTGTGTAAGGGGTGTTTTAACTGGAATCTTCTAGTACTGTGCATCTGGATTTAAGATGATTGCTTCCATCCCCACCCCCCATTGTAGAAGTGGCATTTGGAAGTCAAAATGCTATTAATAATGCTCTAATGTAATGCCTGAAGACAGCAGGACTCCAGTTCTGGCTGGTGCTACGTAGTGCATACTATAGAGTAACATTTTCATTTTCTGCACATTTTAATGTCAACGATTTATTGGGTTCAAGCCACTTGAAGGTCCTGTGGTGTAGCAAATGGATGCTGTCCGTTGGGAGGTAGTTCTTGCCAGGTGATACGAGAACTTTCTTTGCATCCAAACTCCTTTCTTGGCAACGAAACAGGAATTTTAGGACATATCATGGCCACCAGCAAGTCGTCTACTGTCTGCTCATATTTAGAGTCTGAACCATTTTGTGTTGTTGAGGAGGACTCATCAGTTGAGTCTGGATCAAGGATCTAGATCAAGCTGTGTGTTCATTTCCGTTGCTGTGATGCTTAATCACTGGCACTTTTAAAAAAGTGCTTTTTGGTGGTTCCCCTTAGGTTTATTTTGAAACCTGTATGTGGTAAGGTGGGACTGGTTCTTCTTCTCCTTCACTTTTGAATCTCTAAGGAAATGCCTGCAGCCTTTCCTGGCAGCCTGTGAGCTCGGTTTGTACCATGCATCCTCTGCTGAAAGGCACTGGAGAACATCAAGGTATCGGATATGTGTTCTGCAGAAAGAATTTCCCGAACGCGTTGACAGCTTCCTCCTCAGTGTGTTACAAAACGCAAGATAATTTAGGCATAAAGCTGGGTGAAATCCCAAATGCAGCTTGAGATTTTCATCTGATGCTCAAGCATGAAGGTACCAGATGCTGGAAGGGCTGTGATAGCGTCTGAGCGATAGTTTACTGGGGTGCCATAGGCAGCGAGTCTCCTGCTGTACCGGGTAGCTTGTACCGTCGGGCTTGCAGTATGATGTGGTACAGGTGAGCAGTCAGGCTGCTGTGGCCAGTGGGAGCATCCTGATAAAATCAGGAGGATCTTGCTGAAGCCACTCATATGCATTGCATCAGGAAGAGAGAAGGAAGGCTGTTCCGGGTAACTACAGGCTCATTTAGTCTGCCCTTGCTAGTGTGTGAGGCTGTAGAAATAATCAGGAGAGAAAGTGTTACTGCCTGGCAAACGGGAAATTAGCAAAGCCCCTAATTGCATGCAGCCTTGTACTCTGCGCTACACTGCGACAGGCCAGGTGGGCAGTGTGTCTCATCTGCCTGCATTTCTGTAATACGCCATGCAGGAAACCAGAAAATTATCTGGGGAAGATGGGGGCTATCGCAAAAACCAGAGAATCGGTTGTGGAAGAGGGGACGCTGGGGCAGCCCTGGGTGGGGAGCTGCTGAGGACGTCTGAGATGAGACCAAACAAGTATGGCTCAGCTTAGCAGACTGGAAGCTGAGAGCGGATGTTGCTGCCGCGTACTAATAGAGCAGGGGAGTAAATATTGGCAAGTTTACAGCTATTTAAGCTAAAGGTTAATGTTAGCAAAAGAACAGAAGGGTATAAGCTGGCTATGAACAAACCCAGGCTAGAAATCAGAAAATGGTTTTTCTAATTGTTAGTGAACAGCTTCCAAATGGGTTTCTTTGCCCTTTGTGCTCCTAATTAATCTAAAAATGGGTCTGTTTGTAGAAGGTTTTATATGACAGTCACCCGTGGGAGCAAAGAATGGGACTGATCATCCAGGAAGCCTCTGAGTGGGCTGTGAGAAACGTCTGTGGAACCACAGCCCCTGTAACTATTTTTCGTAGCGTGACCTCCCCGTGTTCACACTGCCCACCTGCCTTTGTGCTGAGCTGTGCCCCCCTGCAGGACCCCGTGGGTTTCGGAGCATAACCAGAGGTGTGTGGGAGAGGTATCTGCTACTGAGATGCCGTCACTGAAGTGAAATTGTGAAAATCATATTTCATCCTTCCTTGGGTGCTGTTTTTTCCATGCAGTGGCGCAGCAGATTTACAAATGTTAGGCTGTGCGAGGGGTTTCTTGAAGAATGGTAGTTATTAGTGACTCATGTCTGGTAATGAACCTGCCACAGATAAAATTTTGTTTTCTGAAAAATGTTCAAGTGGTAACAGTTTCGGAAAATACGGTGTAGTTTGTAAACAAGTTTGCTCTTAAATGAGATTTTAAAAATGCCCTGTGGGATTTCAGTTGTTTATTTAGGTAGTAAATTGCAATTGAACCTATACTCATTAAAAGTTTTTAAAAGCTAACACTGGAAAATTATTTTCCAGGGGATCTTGGAAAGCAATCGAGAATATCACGACAAAATCGGTGATGTGTACTAAAACGAAGATAATAGAGCTATCCAGCTAGAAGGGAATTTAGATTTAGCCTTGAACTGATTTATCTATTTAGCCCCCACTGCGGTCAATGCTTTAGATTGTTACATACAAGAATATATGAAATACAAATAAAGATTGCTTTTGCGTAAAAGATCAGTTTATTTTAACCATGTTTCCATCTGTGGGTTTGGCGGGTTCTTTTTTTGTTAATGAGTCAATGTTCACCTTATATTTTAAGATAACACATGCATTTTAAAGAAACTGTTATTGAGAAACTGAGTGCTAAATTTTATTGCAATTTATTTAAATTTTTCTATTTTTATTCAGTGTATCAGTGCTGCAGATTGAAATGCATGCAAGTGTTATTGTGATATCTCATATAATGGGTACTTGAAGGATCCAATTTCGTCTACACAAATATCTGTAGATTGGCTGGTGTATTCACTCTGAATTTTGTTAAGCCTAATTTAAGGAACTTAATTTAAAGCAACCACAACTGTCCTTCGTATTGGTGTGACATGGATATATGTTACTTATCCTAATTAAGTCACTATTTTTAGCTCACAGCAGTAATAGCTAGCTCATACACAACTGTGCACAGCTGCTGGAATCATCCCTCTCTCAAGCTGCCTTTGAGCCCATTTCTGGCCAGTTTTGGTGAAGGTGGAGTGACTTCTGTGACCTGAGAGCACATAGCAGAGGCTGCTGCTGGAATGATCCCTGCCATCCCTGCTCCGTATCTGGGTGTGTTTCGGTCAAGCTGTACTTGTCCCTCCTGTCACAGACTTGCCAGAAGGGCTAACTGCCCTCTCAGTCAGTTGACCTAAGGCAGATGTTCACATAGGTCAGCTGTCTAATGAAAGCCTGGTCTGTGCAGCAATTTTCATCCCCTTGCAGAGGTTTTCTAAATCCCGTCATTTCTGGTTTTTGTATTACACTTCTTCCCCGTCCCTCCCCGTCAGGAAAGCAGACTGACTGGGTTTTCTAGACCCAGTTAATTCAGTCACATTTTGTAGAACCTGTCAAATGGCTTTACTGGAAGTGAGAAAGCGGTGTCTGGGTTTATTAATTCAGGTGTGATTGCTGGAGTCAGCTTTGTCAGAGCTGCCGTGTGGCAGTACCCCTTTTTTCTTGTTCAGTACCTACACTAACAAGTGTCCTCAGACACTGACAGAGGCTTATATGTGGTTCATAACAAGTATTTATGGGATATTTTGGTTCATTAATCAACTGCTGCCTTCTGCAGGGAATACAAATGTACGAAATTATTCCTACCTACAGAGGAAAATGTATTATTTAAGCCAGGAGTCGTAAAGATGAAGGTAGGGTGGTAAAACGGTTCTTTCCCTGCTTTTGTAAAGGTGGTGCATCTGTAGCAAATGAGGAGGAAAGTGCTGGCAGAGGCAGGGGTCTGTCAGCAGAGGTAGCTGGGCATTGCTCCCTGTGCTTGTTCCCCTGACGCGCTCTTATGTGATGCTGGACAAGTCGTGGTGGTTTTCCCATTGCTTCGCCCTCTGGTCCATTAATTGATTTCTGGTTATTTGTCTTAAGATGTGGGAAATGAGCCAGCAGAGAAGTGAAGCAGCTAGAAGCCAGCCTCCATAGTGTTTGGTATGCTCCAGACTCTGAAAACTCAGGGGTTTGGTTTCTTGAGATGGCTGCCCAAACAGAGAAGGTGGTCCTGAGCTGACCCTGCCCTCATTCGTCACTTGTATAGAGGACTTCTTCACTTCACAGGTGTGCTATGAAAGCACCAGTTAATGCTTGAACTACCTGAGTGACGCGGCGATGAGTGCAAAGAACACTCCTCGGCCCACGGCATGTAAGGGCGATGCAGCTGCGTGTAATGGTAGGGCCTGGCTGTGTTACAGTAATTAATGCATGTGGTCATGCTTTGAATAATGCGAAGGAAACAACATTAAATAGTTTCTTGTTCAGTGAGCAGTAGGGCACCCTCCCAACTGGAGAAGGAATTGTCTTTAAGTTCATGCTGGGTGCTACCCTGTAGGTCCTGAGTTCCTGTAGCCAAATATTTACGTGTTGGACCTACCTTTTGCGGGATGCACAAACAGTTTTGTCAGAGACCGTTTCCCTGTTCTTGCTGTCAAGCTCAGGTAGGAAAACACACTGCAGTGTTGGAACTAAGCTCTGGTGCTATGGACAGCTGGGTTGTCACGCAGACCATCCGTGGGGAGTAATGCACCGTCATCCCTGTTCACAGGAATATGTGTTACCGTGGGGTTTCCTACCTGAGAAAAGGTTCTGGAATGATAGAGGTAAGGAGCAGTAAGACCAAGACCTGGGAAGTATGTGAAGAGATTAACTAGACCATCTGTCTTCCTCAAAAGCATCCCAAAAAACGCATGTGCGCCCTTTTTAAAACCACCTGAGCTAGAGATTTTCTAGGTTCCTTAGACAATCCATGCTCACTCATGATTAAAAAAGCTTTTCCAGATGCCTAACCGAGCTTTCCACTGCTGCAAGTTAAGCCTGTTATTTCTTTATCTGTATTTACAACAGAAATGCTGAACAGTTTACTTCCCTTGCCTCACCTAGTTCCTTGGCAGGCTGCTCTGTCTACCCGAGCTACACGTTTCACAACATCTGCAACTTTTCCTTCACAGGTTTCTTGATCAAAAAAGCAATTACAGCTCTGAGAATATAATTTCAGATTTTTCCACCCCCGGCACATATCTGTGCTCAGACACCTTTGAATTTTAGTGATGCTGATTAGTTAATTAGATGTGCAATTAAGACATTGATTGTAATGTTCCAATTTCATGAAATACCATGTCCTCATGTGCTGGATGCCATTAGCAGGGAGAGAGATGTAATTTGAAGGAGGAAGCAGCAGAGGGAGAGTTTTCTCTGCTGTAAATGCTTCCTTGCTGCCTGCTGACCTAAGGTACCCGAGCTGACTCCAGGTGAAAAGCCAATGTAATTTGTTTCGGGGTGTCCAGCTGGTAAAATTTTTGAGTTAGCCAAGTAGCAGAGGGCAGTGTAGATTTGCTACAAGTCCGTCTTCTACTTGTACTTTTTGATTAAAATGGAGAGAAGGGATTCCAAGCTTTTGGATGGGCAGCCAAAACCCAGGCTAAGAGCTCAGGGGGCATTCGGTTGTCTTCAGGAGCACGTTCAAGGGAAGTTTTGTGTCTGTAAGTGCTGGGGCACCAGGAGACAACATGCTGCCCCAGAGCCTGTCACCCGAGACAGCTTTGCTTCTAAAAGCTGATGTTGAAGGCTGGTGTGGGCTGTGACGAGTGGGGCTGGCACTGTCTCGGCAGCAGCTTCTTGGTGTCTGGGAGGGAGGGCATGTTTGTGCCCCAGAGGGGATGGAACTTACTGCGTGAGGAAGAAAACAGCCTCTTCTGCCAAGCACGGGGTTGCAGAGCTGATGGCGTTTGGGTTTGTATCCCAAAAGTCAAGTATGCAAATATACACGTGGAAATAGAAACAGCGCAGGCAGGGTGTGTTGGGTTTGTGTGGTAAGCTTTTGGTAGTGGAGTGGCCACAGGGGTGGCTCCTGGGAGAAGCTGCTGGAAGCTTCCCTGGCTCCAACTTGGGCTTGCCTCTGTCCACGGCTGAGCCCATCAGTGAGGTTGGTAACCCCTCTGGGATAATGTATTTAAGAGAGGAAAACAAAGAAAACCTGCAGTGGAGAGGGGAGGGGGGTGTGAGAGAGACACCCGGGCAGCCCCCAGGTCAGTGCAGAAGGCGGGAGGAGGTGCTCCAGGCGCTGGAGCAGAGGTTCCCCTGCAGCCCGTGGTGAGAGGGCAGGCTGTGCCCTGCAGCCATGGAGGGTCATGGGGGGGCAGAGACCCCCCTGCAGCCTGGGGAGAGCCCCACGCCGGAGCAGGGGAGATGCCTGAAGGAGGCTGTGACCCTGTGGGCAGCCCGCGCTGGAGCAGGCTCCTGGCAGGCACTGTGGCCCCATGGAGAGAGGAGCCCAGGCTGGAGCAGGTTTACTGGCAGGACTTGTGACCCCACGGGGTGCCCAGGCTGGAGCAGGCTGCTCCTGAAGGACGGCACCCCTGGGGGGGACCCACGCTGGAGCAGGGGCAGAGTGTGAGGATCCTCCCCAGAGGAGGAAGGAGCAGCAGAGACAGCGTGTGATGGACTGACTACAACCCCCATTCCCCGTCCCCCTGGGCTCTGTGGCACAGGGGGAGGAGGGAGAGAAATGGGGATCTAAGCTGAGCCCGGAAAGAAGTGAGGAGTGGGGGAAAGGGGTGTTTGAGATTTGATTTTATCTCTTGTTATCCTACTGTGATTTGATTAATATCAAATAGATTTTTTTTCCCCAAGTCAAGTCTGTTTTGCCCATGGCCATAACTGGTGAGTGATCCCTCCCTGTCCTTGTCTTGACCCACAAACCTTTCCTTGTATTTTCTCCTCCCCATCCCACTGGGGGAGGAGTGAGCAAGCGGCTGTGTGGTGCTGGAGTTGCCGTCTGGGCCTAAACCACGACACAGGTTTAGCCTGTGCATTTAAAGGGCTGCCCCACGTCTCTGAGGAAAGGCTTTGTCATTGTGAGTGACATGGATGGCTGTGAACAAGTCAAATGGAGGATGATTTCAATCTGAAATATTCTCTAACTTTATGACCAACACTCCCTTAAGGATTTTGTACCTTAAAATTCCTGTGCCAGACTAGATCTGTTCTAGCCCCAGGAGGAGTTTCTGACTGTGGCAGTAGCAGAGGGAAGGAGATGGGAGGACTCATTGCAGGCAGCTCTAAGGTCTCTGGTTAATCCCTAGCTGATAAAGATTGGCCTAAACTGTGAAGTGTAAAGATTCATGGTTCTGCAGAAACATTAGTGCTATGTTAACCCCTTTTTTTCATTAACCTTATAAAAATCCCACTCTTGAATCTTACTACATTCTTGGCATTGGAAATATCCTTTATTCCCAGGGTATGTGAAAGTGAACTAACTTCTGTTAGTTCAGAAGTGTTTGTGTCTCAGGGTTCAGCAGACAAACTTACAACCAAAAACCGTTGACACGTGGAGTGTAAAGATCTTGTCGTATGAAGACGAGTCAGCCAGCGGTTTGGTCTCATCTATTCAAAACAAATGGACTTATGTTGGCTATTTTTGGAAGGCAAATAGTCCCAATATCTCCGATTTTTAGCAGCTATTTTTTCATCATGCCAGAGCTGCTATTCTTGTCTTTCTATAAACAAAATAGGTAAGCTTTTATAGGAGGAAAAAACCCCTTTTCAGGAGGGAGAAGTTTTGGAAAAGACCGTCTCCTTCCTTTTCTTCGAGTGCTTGAAGGCCGGTGTCTGGCTGTTGTCGCTTTCCAAGGTGTGCAGGGTGCTGTGGGAGGTTCGTGTGCCCCTGCTCCCTCCTGCACGTGCGAATTGCCCTTGTACCTTGCCTTACCCCTTCCTAAGGCGGGAAGAAGAGTCAGTGCTTCAAGTGACACCTTGTTTAAAGACACTAGTTCTTTCATCTGAAGACAACACCTTCAGTGTATTTATCGTGTGTTCTGGAGCTGTTGTAAGGACAGAGGCGGCATTCACGAGGTAGTTTTCAGTGCCTCGGAATATGCGGTCTCCTCTCTTCCTGGCTCTGGTCTCAGCAGCACTGCTGGGGCTGTGGTGATGCACAGCTCCTCAAAGCCTGGTATTCACTGAAGACAGCTGTCAAACCGCAGGAGGTCACTGCTTTTTCATTAACGCAGCATCTTTAGACTGCTGATTGATTTGATCGTCTTGTGGCTTTAGAGGAGATGATAAATAGCTCATTTTCACTGCTGAATCGATGGATAAATTTTACACTGTGCATTTGAACTTTGAGGTCTAACACAGCACTGAGCTCAAACTGTCTTACCCACAACTGTCTCAGGCAGATGCAGCAGGCAGTTTCATTTGGGACAGATGGTTCTTGTTTTAGTTCCAGTGAAACAAATTAAAAATTTGTTTTAGAGAGCTCTTGGGTGCGAGGTGCCTGAGGCCATTTGTGTGATGAATTAAACCTGCGGGTGAGTTGGACAGGATTTATCCCTGCTCTTCTAGACAAGCTCTCTCCATTGAATTTTCCCCCTTCTCTCTTGACTTTCTTTTCCCTCTTGTCTCTGCTTCACCTCTCCATGGAACATCCTTATCCTCTTATTTACTTAGCCTCCCAATTTTGTGCTTCCCCAAAATCCAGGACAACGGGAGTGTTCCTGCTTGTCTTCCTGCAGGGAGAAGGGGTGTGAGTGTGGGAGAGGGAGGAGAGCAGGACCTGTGCTGGAAGCACACTCATTTTTCTGTGGTTAATCCACTCGTGCTTGTGAAGGAATTGCTTACTTGTACAATTTTATCAGTAATTCAGTACTTTACAGGAAGTTGGAATGAAATAGATAATGAGGATTAAAAAAGAAGAAAGGGTAATGTATACCTCGCAGACATCAAAGCATTTGGCCTATATAGCTGAGCCTGGCTTTATCAGTTTTAATAATTCCCTGCTGGCTCAACCTAAAATTAAAATCTGTGGGTGAATTAAAAAAATTGCAGTAAGAAGTATTTAAATTTTTAAGTGGAAGTTTATTTCTCTAGTAGAAGGCAAATAACTCGGTGTTCTGAGCCTTAAGGTAAAGCACACTCTTTCACACAGGCTTTTTTTAGATGCAAGTCGTGCCTATTTTTCCCAATTTGGAATTATTTTCATTATTACAATAAAAAAACCGCAAGCCCTGAAAAACAGAGCCTGTCTCAGTCTCCTGTGCATTAGGTAAAGGTTTTTAAATGTTTGAAAGGGGCTATCTTCCTTGCTTCTGAGGGCACCTGTGTTTCTGCTTTCCATAGCCACATTTTCCTCTCCAGCTCCGTGTGAGCTGTGGTGACGTTTTCCAGCATTTCATTGCTCATGACCTCCATTAGCGATGTCTCCTGTCTCTTTTTGTCTACTGAGGCTTGCTCGCTTTTTCCATGTCCTTTCCCGCTCTTGTTCTTAAGAGGCAGCCATGGGATTTTATGTGGCAGTGCTTGGAAATCTGCATGGGCTCTTTGGGTCTCGAGAGCTGTGGCGGGAGGGTTGTGATTGACCCCAATACACTTTTGATGTGTATGTGCTAAAGCCTGGTGTTGATGGCTGCAGGGATGGGCAGAGACCGAGGGAGGATGCGGATGACAGAGGCAGTGATGGCAAGATTACATTGGCTCCACTTGTAGGATTTTTTGGAAAAAGCAAGGCGTATAAAAGCCTGGGAGGCTGTCTAATGGTGCTGTGGAGAGTTAATGCAGATAAGAAAGTGTTGTCTGATGGATGCTTAATATTTTTTTAAACTATGGCTGTAAGAAAGACCCCTGGCAAGATCTTTTTTTTCGTTATTCACATGCAGAACTTTGAAGATGTTAAGTGCCTCAGAAATCCCAGCTTGCATTTTGATTTTCTGCATTGGGCAGTCTTCATCCTTACGTGGATGAACCCGGCACGGAGCTTCGGCTCTGAGCTCAAGTGCTATAATTGGTGTGTTTAGCAGCAATCATTTCCATTGCGGTGGACCTCGGTGCCCTCAGTGGGGCAGCAGCCCTGCTCTCCTGACGGGTGCAAACATATGAGAACCTCGGGGTCAGGATCTTAAAATCAGTTAAAGCTATAGCGCTTCTGAAAACCTGACCTCTGGTCTCTGCCCCTGCAGCAAGGGACATGGGAAAAAGAGGGGGATTTTCTGGGGGGATGGAGGGTGTGAGTGACCACAGAGGAATGCCAACCTTGCGGGGGGCCTCAAAGGAGGTCGGTGGCCAGATTTCTGTGCCTGGCTGTGCCTGGAAAGAGCCGGGGGTGCTGTTCACCAGTGGTGTCGATGAGATGAAGTGTTGAGAGCCATGGCATAAGGCCGCCTGCACGCAAAAGTTGTGCTTACGTCTGCCACACAAACGAGCTGACGGGGACGGCGGCCTGGCTGTTGTCAGCCCATGCTTCAGCGGAGTGCGGGGATGGAGCTGCGGGACCTGAGGGCAGAAGGTGGCAGGATGATGTCCCACGCAGCGAGGGCAGGGCTGGGAGCACAGTGATTCCTGTGGAGGAAGCGCTGAGTAAAAGTTGGTATTGGTGTAGGTAAGAGACCGGGGGGGAAGCATCATTTGCAGCAAGGCTGGCTCACAAGGAGGTAGGAGGTATTTGAGCAGATGGGAGGATAGTGGCATTTCCACAGCTAAGTCATATAGGCCTCTTCAAAATCCCACCCCACACTGTGAAAAGACTTTGTTTTGAAAAATGCAGTGAGTTGTCCTTGAGCTAAACCAGGGAATGTGCACAGCTCCCCCATACAGTGCCTTTGGTGCTGAAGGCAGAGAAACAGCATTTGGGAAGGAGGTGGGTGCTTGTCTTGGGCGCGTAAAGAAAGGATACAGGATGAAGGGAGCGTTTGTGAAAAGGGGAAAGCGAACGTGGACCAGCTGTCCAGGAAGACTTTCTCAGCGGCTGTGCGTTGGGTGCCCCCGGAGCAGCCTGTGGGGCGGATTAAGGGTGCCTTTAACTGAGGCGCTCCTTGCAGGATGAGTGCCGGCTGCTGCTCACTCCCAGGAGAGGTGTCGGTACAACGTGAGTGGGTCTGATTCCGTGCACAGCACTTCTGCAGTCGGTCTTTTATGTAACAATGTGACTTTTATTTTTGGGAAACGCGAGATCAGCGGGTGTTCAGTCCCCCACACTCGTAGCAGAACTGGTACTCCTCTTCCTTGGAAACGGAATACGATTCATTTCAGTGAGGGCATCGCTGAATCCTGCGGGTTAGTCTGGGGGTGAACAAGAGATACAAAAATAAACATCTATATCAGAGTTGGGCGAAGAATCCTGTTGGAGCTGGTTAATTATGTTGAGTCCTGGGCTTCTCTCCCCAGCCCCCCTGCTCCGCAGTCGTGCAGGATGCCAGGAGTCAGGCAGAGCCCTTTTCCAGCGCAGATCGGCTGGCTGTGCTGTGCTGCCTGCTCTCGTAATGCCGACGGGGTGCGTTTTGTCTTGAGTCAGATTGGCTCCATCAGTTCGTATTTCCTTCTGAATGGATAATAAAGTGGAGAATCGTTTCGAGGCGAGGAGCGTTGGTGCGCGAGCGAAGCGGGGAGGCTGCGTGTGTGAGGAGCTAGGCAGTAAGCAGCTGACGAGGAGGAGTAAAGTAGCAGTAGCTGCACAGCTTTCCCTCTGCCTCTGAAGTACAATATTTTCTGTTGAGTCACAACTGAAGAGAAGGATGAAGTTTTAACTGTACTTGGTACTGCCTGAGAAAGGGAAAAGATGCGCTGTGGCAGGGAACTAAAGAATTTCTGTTGAGGGATACTCCTGGAAGCCGACAGGATTTCTGCATTTTTGGCTTTTACATTCATCGGCTTCTGCATTTTTTTTTTCTTTTTGGATTTTTAATCGCCAAGGGAGGGGTTTGCTTCCTACCCCTCCCTTCCAAACATGCCTTCAACTTTACGTGATTTCTCATCCTAGTGCTGCTGTGGAACGGGATACTCTTGGTGCCTTTAACGTTGCTTTCCCCGATACCTGAGATGGGACGCCAACAATATGTTGACAATCTTCATAGCGAAAGTTCATTGCCTGGTGAACCTTTAACAAGATTAGGAATCCTTCAGGACTTGTCTTTTCTATGAGAACAGGCTGTTAGATTCTGTAGTTTTCTATTAATTCTATAAATTCCCTTTACTTTTTAACCTTTTATTTTATTTTGAAGCAGCAAGGTAAGTGAATGGAATAAATGAGGTGGCTGGGTATAAACTGCAAGTAGACAGCAACCTAGGGGAATAGTTCTTTATTTTTAGAGTGGGCTCTGCGGGTGTGTTTACTTCAGCAATACAGTAGCTCCACTGGAATCCGACTGGATTTAAACATGTGCTTTGTAAAAACAATTTACTCTTGTATGTTCGTTTGTATGCTCTATTTCTTAGTTTTTATGTTCACTTGTTAGACACTAATTGTAGATGTCTTATTGCTGGTATAATTGAGGTTGTGTCTGTTTACTTCTCATACTTTTCTGTTAGGAGGGTTTGTGTCTCAGCTGGAATTTGACATCAAAATCACTAGGTGAAGAAGAGTTAAAGGGAAAGGGATTTGGGGATAATTTAAATTTGATCACTTGAAAAGCACATAGCTTGAGAGTAATTAAATTACTGGTTTGATTCTTCCTTAAATGTCATTGAAAGCAGGCTTGCTTTTAACCCAGAGTATTTGTCATTGGCCTGATTTCCCGTGCTGAGAAGCTTGTGAGCTGATGAGAGGAGATGAAATGACTGGCATGCAGGAGCGATGAGGATGCTGTACAAGCTCGTGAATCAGAGCAGATGGTGTGACTGTTTCAGATATCTTTTCAGTTTTCATTCCTTTTATACAGGCAGTTTTCTTTTCCTAATGGACTGAGCCGTTGGGGGATAAACATCAAGACTTAATACAGAATGCTAAGGTCTTCTCAAGATGAAAAGGAGGAAGCTTATAGAAGTAAAGCTGCAGTTTTAGCCCAGGAGGATTTTAGTTGCCGAGTGCTGCGGCTTAGCAGCATGAGCTGGAAAACCCTAATTATTCCATCAGCTGCCTACGTTACCTTCACCCAGCCCGGCTGAGCGCTGCCGCGTGTCTGCTCTAACAGAGTGCAGGACAGGTCAGCGTCAGTGAGCAAGATCATGTAGCACCAGGCTGTACTGCAGCTGTGCTAGCACTGCCCTGACTGCAGAAGGTGGATCACCCTGGGTTGGTGAGTGCTGCCTGTACCCCCCAACTTGAGTGGCCCTGTGAGCTGAGGCACCGTTACCTGGAAAACCAGCTCCAGTCCTCAGTGAGTAATCGGAGTTTTGAGAAAATTCTTAGGGGTGACTATTGCTTCAGCACTGGGTTGTAAACTGGATTACAAGTAGAGGAGAGGTACAGTGTTCTGTTTCTGTTAGTCTGGGCAAAGCTCTTAGCATCCTTCAGCGTTTTCATAATGGTGTAGGCAAACCTTATTTAAACCAGAAGTACTGGGTTTGTGCTGGCAATGCTGTCTGTCTGCTCAGAAACCTTTTCCCAGAGCCTAGCAGATACTTCTACAGCTCTCATCCAAGGCCAGCCAACTCATCAGCATGCTCCAGCCCTTGCGCTTCAGTTCTTGGGGCTGTTTCTTTTAAACGGAAAGTTGGTTCTTGTTCCTGGCTCATCTTTTCAATACAATACTCGGTCCTTAAGATCCCGATTTGGGAAAAATCTGTTTTAAGGAACCACTAGTGGTTTAGGTTTTCGTGGGTAAACCATTTACCTATTGGTTCAGCTGCGTACAAAACCCCCATGCTCTGGAAATAAGGGGGCGGCTGAAGGTAATTGCTTCTTAAACTGCTGATAGCTGCTGCTTGGGCTTTGTATTTGCTGCTAAGCAGTGAAATAACTTCACATAAGAATGACAGAAGCAGCTAAAATTTCTATTTTTAGCAGTCAATTACCTTTTTTGCCTTCTTCTCAGCACAGGAGTGTCTCAGAACTAGGTAGGTGCCTTAGACTTAGCTTGCCGCCGGCTAGGCATGAGCCTTGCACTCCCGCGGCCGGCAGCTTCCAGCTTGTGCCTCCCTCTACACCCGGGGACAGCCCCAACTTCTGTTTCTGGATGCCGCCAGGTAACGACAGACCTCATTTGTTCCTGCAACCCGTGCATCGCTGTGCCAGCCGCTGCTGCTGCTTTCAGCTTGCAGAAAAAGCTGTGATAAAAGGACGTGGCTGCTGAGAGTGGCAGGGCTGCCTGTTGTCGAGGCACTCTCTGGGAGCTCCCAAGACAGCTGGAGTTGAAAGGCCTGAACATCTCAATCCCTCTCCATCTGTGCTCACAGACGTCATGCTGAGAGGACAACCAACGTCAGTCCCATTTTACCAAAAGCTGAGACGTACTTAGCAAATTCTGCGGTGTTCCCTACGTTTGTAGGGGGTATTAAGGAGTTAAGGCAGGGTGTGCCATCTCCTTGCTCTTCTACACAGCAATACACTTTAATACATAAATTTAATGTCGTGCTGTTTTGCAACAGAATTTTTTACACTGGTGAATGCACTTGCAACACTTCAGTGGGTGTTTTACGCTCATACTTAGTGATTTCTACTGTGCCTTCACATTGTAGCTATCATGATAACATCCTGGTACAGCAAAATGTTCTTCAGAGGTGTTTTTTGCCTCACTTGAATGACTTTGTGTAAAAGGTAAGAAATAACTGTGGTGTGGGAGGTGCAGACCAGTGTAATTCGTTCAGCCAATATGCGGTGTTCTCCAGATCAGTGTTCCACCGTGAGGGTGACTGACTGGCCAAACCTGACCTGTTGTCTACCTGACTTGTCTACCAAACTGCCTTGGAAAGGTTTCAGGCGCGTTTTTCCTAAAACAAGACCAGCAGGGAGGCTGGCTGTCAATGATGTCTACACTGAAGTGTTCTGACACGGTTTTTGCTCAGCTTTATTGAAACAAACCTGTAGGAACAGATGAAACCTAGAAAACATCTTTGGAAGTGCTTAAAAATTTCAGAAAGTTGTACAGGCAGGGCTGGGATGTGGTTTCACAGCTCCTGCAGTAATTCCTGAACAAGAACCTAGGATGAGGCTTGGCTGCAGAGAGACTGTGAAGGGGTTACTGAGGAACTGTGTAATAGTTTCTTTGCTCAGTTTTGTTTTTAAAATAGTTTTCATTCTTTTGTAACGACTGTCTTTTCAATAGCATGGATGTATTTTCTCTTTAAGCCACTGTGAAGGGCTGTGTGTCTCTTCTGCACCTTAATTCTAGCAGAGATGTCCTGAGGTGAACGCATTTTTCACGTGGACGTTTTGTTCCCCCATCCTGCTGCTCTTCACCCAGGGTTGTTCAGCTCAGTACCTTCTTCCTGACGGTAATTCATGCCAGGACTCAAAAGTTAGAGTTTTTTGTTAGTTGTCAGAAGAGACGCATCCTCAGAAACAAGCAATAATGCCGTGTTTAGGTGTGATCGCACCCGAAATTAAATCTAATCGTCTCAATTAGAAACTTGCATGCTTACCTCTAAAAGTCATACATCAGCAAAGCTGGCAGTAACCCTTCATACCTCTGTCAAGCCTTGTTGTTAGGATTCTTTCAGCAATTAATGTGCTTAAGAATGCTGTAATATTCCCAGGAAGAGTCGATGTTTCAGCATGCAGAGTGCTGGGGCGATGTTGCTATGGCAGCCTTAGCCATGATTTCTTTCTCTTGTTAATGCCAAAACCTTTTTTCCCCAGAATGTCCTGCATTTTAGTTATAGGTATTCTTCGTGTTTAAATGGTTCTTTGTAAAGTAACAGGAACATTTATCAGTCATTTTATTGCCTTTCCTAATGTAATTGCTAGGACAGGTAATGCAATACTGCATTGTGTGGAAGATACTGTAAATATAATCTAAAATACTTCACTTGGTGCTGTGGTGGCACATGTCAACAGCCAGGGAGGCTGCTATGAACTTCACGTCTACCCTGGGGTACCAGCACCTTCTGACATGGTGGCGCAGGGTAAAGGTGTCTCAGCATTTCCTTGGTGTGGTCAAAAAGAGACAGCTGGTAAAAAGATAAACCAACTACCTTTTAGCAGAGGTTTAAAGGACACAGGGCTTGTGCACTCACTCCCTGTTCTTCACTCGACTGCAGCCAGCTCACTGCTGTGTGGGGCAGGGCTGAAGGCTCTGCCTTGCTGCCTTTTTTTTTGAGCCACGGTTTGAGTCCAGTGGCTCACAGGAGTGAAGATGCTGCCCAGAGGGGGTTGCAGCCAGCACTCCCCAACCTGGTGAACGCCTGACCTTTTCCAGCGTGCTCTAAGTGTAAAGTATAGCTCATCCCCAGCTGGTGAGCAGAGATCTCATAATTGCATTTTATCCCTTCATGGGATTTCGCACATTCTTGTTTCTCACTCATTAATGCTGGCATGCCACGTTTGCGCTCCTGTTGTCATCGCAAATCCATATGTCAGGAGGAAAAGTAACTGTTGTTCATGTGTTAATGAGGATATTTCAGAAATGTGGATGGTGACAAGGTAATAAGCTGTGCAGTGTTTGTGGTACTTCACCTGTTTCCCCTGTTTAAAGTCTTAGTATGTTAGTTTTGTCTGCATGGGAACTGCAAAATAACCCAGGAATCCCCATGTAAAGCCAGAGATGCCTTCCTTCTGCTCAGCTTGAGCCTGGCTTCCTTTTGAGGAGCTGTAGAACGTAGAAATGGTGGTACCTGGCTGTCTTCAAGGCCAGGCTGGATGAGACTTTGAGCAGTTTGACCTAGTGGAGGGTGTCCCTGCCCATGGCAGGGGGGCTGGGACTGGTTGATCTTTAAGGTCCCTTCCAACCTAAACCATTCTGTGATACCAGGACGCAAATACTCTTTCTTTAAAGAGTTGGTTTCTTGTAATGTGTTACTGTGACTCCTGGAGTGATTCGGAAGAGAAAAAGACTTCATCAAGGATTTACATCCAGATTAGATTCTTTTCTCCCCCCAGCTGAACCTGGATTAACTTTCATTGTCTCTTTGCCTGTCTGTGCCATGAAGAAGCAGGACCATAACACAGGCATTAGAGGAACCGGGGATCTTTAGAGAGAACAAGTGACTGCAGAGCACCAAGCCGGGAGGACTGGGAGGGTACCCGAGCACACACAGAGCCCTGGGTGAGGAGGGACAGACCCTGGCAGGAGGTGCAGAGGCACTGTGGGGCCAGCCTACACGATGAAGTGGGTGAACCCCCAGAGCTCCAGGTCTGAGCGTGGGTCTGGGGTGGCAGAAAGTGGGGAACGGAGAGAAGGAGACTGTGGGAGAGGTGCAAAGAAGGCAATTCTGTCTCTTGCTTTTGGCATTCCTGTAAGTGGGCAGCGTTTTGCTCTTTGATGGAAATGGAGATTTCCGTTGACTGCCACCCACTGTGTAGGGAGAGGCAGAGAGGCTTCCCTCTGAGCCAGAGCTGTCCTCCTGTTCTGCTCTGGCCTTAGTCCAGCCTGGGAGGGAACAGTTTCTGTCCCTCTTGGTGCAAGCTGGGAAGGTATTGCTGCTATCTGAAATCGAAGATGGGTTTTTTTAAAACCTCTAATGGAATAAGTATTTTTGTATATCTTACATATATGTACATATACACCCCCTCCACGAATGCTATATATATAAATAAAATGACAGCAGTGTGATGTTTGCACTGAGCTACCTCCTTTGGAACGGCTGCAGTCCTGCAAATAAGTGTTCCACAGGTAAAACCATTCTGTGTAACTGCTGCTGTCGAGTGTGGCAGCAGACAAAGGAAATGAGAGAGAACTCCGGCTTGAATTGATTTCTTTTTTTAGGCTAAAATGATCATTAAGCCCCTCTGGTGACATGAAAGCTGCGTGCGGAAGGAAGCATGTTGAACATTGAGCTTTCTGAGGGAATCCTTGCACAAGCATGTGTGGGCTTTCCTCCCAGTGCTTGGGGATTGATATGCTGGAAAATGTTTAAAATGAGCATCTCTGTGTGCTACCCTCAAGGAGTACGTGTAGGGAGCCGTAACTGCTGCTCTTCTTGGCTGCTGTTGAATTCGGGTGCTTGCTCTCTGAGGGTTCACCTCTTAATATTGATACGCAGGGTGTTTTTCTGGTGCTAAACACCGGTTAGCCACTCAAGTGAAAGGTAAACCGTCTAAGTGATGCAAGAAGAAAGCCTGAGCAAACACTTCTTTGGCCAACGCTATTCCACAAGGGAGTAGTCACATAAGAAAGACATTGAGAAGAAAACCTGATCTTTATGGATCAATGGTCTGAAGATTCCATAGCATTAAAAGTTGTTTTATTTAAGAAGCTGACAATCAGTCTAACAGGGAATTTGTTTAGTCTACACAGGAGTAAGTATTGCCTGTGGTATGTATGTTCAGCTGAGATACTGGATGATGGGGCTTAAACCTGAAGCACAGATGTAGCCCCTGTTATAGAGTATTAATTAGCTCTGATTATAGAGATTGGTATTTGCAAATGCTACTTCCTTCAGATCAAAAAGCACTCTCTCCTTCCCCGCCCCCAAAGCAAAACAACAAAAATGAAAATATTTGCCAGGACGAAAATACTCACTAACAGGAAAATGCTGGCGGTAGTGTAAATGGCTGTCAGGTGGAGCTGGAGGATGTGTTAGGGAGGGTTTCTGCCCTGCAGCTGCTAGGGATCAGCGCAGGTGTAGAAACTCTGAGTTAAAGCTTTGGAAATGGGAATCACTGTTTGAGGTTTGAAAGAGGCAGGAGTGAAAGCTGCTGTGAGCTCTGGAGCTGGCCCTTGGGCAGGGACAGTGCTCCGAGTGAGTTTGTCGGGCCTTAGATCAAGGCCTCGATCCGGTACAAAGAGACCTAGTGTAGTGTTCGGTCCTCTGCGTAGCACGAGGGTGTGAAATATTTGGGGTCAGCATTTGGTCTGTCATTCTGCAGTGGGTGCTGCTGGGACCAGATGTGACCCTCCCTGCCGAAGACTTTGGGGTTGCCAAGACCGCGCTAGGAGAGCTAGGGTCACCAGACCTCGGAGAAAGTGTGAGTGAAGCAGCAAAAACCGTCTTGGTGTGAAGTGTAATATATTAACCTTAAAACAGCTAAACAAGGTTAGAAACCCTGTTCCTTTCAACGTGACAGTAAACCTTCCCGCGCAGAGCTGGGCGCACGTGCTGGAAGCTGCGTGTGGTGGTTATGTTTGTGCATTGTGGAGGTTAAATTTTTTTTTTTTAAGTAGTGAATGTATCAATTTTTTATTTATATATATATTTTTTTTTTTTAATTTTGCTCTTTACAGCAGGATTTTAAGTTGGGAAAATGATCCATTACAAAATCTTGAGGGTTGGAGTAGAAGTGACGTGCAGAATCTTCATGCTGTCAGCTCAGCCTGTTCGTGCATATGCTGAGCGTGGCATATTTAACTGCAGGTTAGCTTGGGAGCTTGTAAGATTTGAGGTTTTTGGGGTTTTTTTTAGTGTTTGGTAGCAAAATATTAAGATAAAAATATTAAAATAGCAAAAAGGTTTAACACTTAAAGTCTGTCATCCAGTTTTCCTGCCACTACACATCACTTTGTGTGATTCTTGTGGGATAGATGGTGCTGCGCCAAGTTAAACTTGATTTCTGCTTTGGTCTGAAGCAAGAAAGGATGAATACTGTGGACTTGAAATGTGCAGGGGTAGAATCCCTAATAATTGTCAGAATTCTGTATGCAGAGAGGTAATTAAATCACACTGCACGGCTGCCAAGAGCTCAGCTTAGAGTAATTTACAAACCTGGTAGAAAAAGGGAATGGCTACAGAATTGCTCTTTTATTCCTTTGGGTTTACTTTCTTGGATAGAAGAGGGAGCGAGGAACGCTTACTTCGATGAAGGACCTGATGTGGGCGGTGGCCAAAACCAGGACGGTATCTGTACACTTTAAGGAGCACACCCTCTTTCTGCCTGCTTTTATGTGGATGCTGGGTTTTTTTATGCTGCTGCTTAAGTTACTTTGATTATTTCTATCTGAACCAAACTGTAATGTTTTTTCCCCTCTTTTGGTAGCTGCTTCGTGACAGAATAAAAACTGGATGTGAGTTGTGCATTGGGAAGTGGTTGATGTGTGCTTGTGCCGCTTGTAGCACTATGAGAAACACGGGTGCGGCTGCTGATGATGTTTGCTAGAAGTAGATTGAAAAAGCAAGAAAATGAAATTGAGCTTCTGCACAGACAACCTGTTGTAAAACTGTGGGGCAGGAAGCAATTCCGGAAGCAAAAACTCCATTTGTTTCTGCGGGACAAAATGAAGAGGCTTCTTCAAGGCCAGGTAGATGAGAATCCAAACCACGCGCATCACTGCCAGCTCTCCCCCGTGGAGATTGAAACGGACATGTTTGTTTGTGGGATAAAGAGGAGCTCTGCCAGCACCGAGTTTTCCACTGCTGGGGGGGACTTTCATCAGGACGGAGGGCGTGATTCCAAAGGTGCGAGCGAAGTGTGTGTTGGTGAGGTGGAACTGAACTGGGATGGCTATGTAAAAATACCGTGCTCGGTTCAACAGAACAAGAAGGATTTGCAGGGAAATCCTCCTGATGGTGTGACGCAGACCTCTTCTGAAAGAAAGGGCAGAGGGTCCGAGGGGCAGGACCTTTCTTCCCTGAGCATTACCATGAGCTGGAGGGAGGTGGCCGAAAGGCAAGGGTGCTTTCCCCAGGAAAAGCCCACTGCATACAAGAGTCGTAGACGGCAATCCAGGGATCGCTCAGCTGATGTGGTCGATTACATCGTTAAAGAGCTCCAGGGAATAAGCCGCATCCAGACGGAGATTGCAGAGCTCCGGCAGCACCTCACCTTGATAAAAGGCTCTGTGGATGAAGTCTCCAGCTGTGTGGATACGGTCTTGAGTGAGATAGAAGGCCTGCAAGGTGGTTCCGCTGGCAAGACCCAGGGAACACACGCTCGAGAGCCAAGTAGGGAGGTACAGAAGGAAGAACCAGTGTTATATTTTTATGGCATCCCAGAAAAAGATGGTGAAAACACAGTAGAGCTTATCTGCAGCTTCTTGTCTGAATATCACTGTTTCAATGGTATCCAGTGCAGTAAGTATATAAAAGATGCTTATAGATCAGATATTGGTACAGGCAAGCCGTTAACGCCAAGACCAGCAGTTGTGAAACTTGTCAATTGTGAACAGAGAGACTTTATTTTACAGAAGTCTATCCTTCTGCAAAGCTCAGGGGTCCGAATTGCTACCAGTGAAGAGCAAAGGCGGCAGAATGGCCAGAGGGGCCGCAAAGCAGATTCAGCCTCTTTGCAGTCTGGCTTCAAGAAAAACCATCGCAACTCAGTGAATCCTGACGCAGCTCAGAGAACTGATGCTGCTGGTCACCTGCGAACGGACTCATGCCAGGTGAAGTATAAAAGCACAAGTAAGAAAACACAGTGTGCGGGGGAGAGACTTGATTCTGTGCAGAAGTCCACCTTGACTAAGAAAAGCAACATGATTCCTGAAACTGGGGAGGAAGCACAAGCAATAAGCTGCAGTGAGCAGCCTTCAGATGACAGTGATGTTCACCAGACCCTTCATGAACCTCTACAGAACCTGCAAGTGACCAGTTCAGCTAAATCGGGGGATGGACATTACTGCTGCTCATCTGACTCTTTGGGCAGTGCAAGCCAGATGTGTGCCTCAGGCAGTGGTAAAGAGCACAGGCTTAACTCTGAAAGCGGGACTGAGAATTGTTCTTCCCTTCTGGATAAAGATGAGGGGATAACTGCTGGAGAAATTGAGATAGACTGCGATACCCCATGCAAATTTACCAGTGTGGAAAAAGCTGATACTCAAAGAGAAGATGTTTCTAGCGGGGTGACAACCATTAGCTATGATCATACGACGGATGAAATGGCTGACAGTAGTGACAGCTTGAAAGATATGATCCAAATGGACCTGAATGATCAAGATCCAACCGATCAGGTCTTTAGGGATGTCCTGGAAAATTCCCAGTATTTCCTTGACCATTCCCGGGATAACATTGATCTTGTAGACATGAAGTTTTACACTAACAAGCTTGGCAAAGCTATTCATCACTTCAGGTCCGCTCTGCAGGTGGTTTTTCACAAGCTGGAGACAAGTGATTCTGAAATCCTTTTGGAAAATGATAGTGGCTTACAGATGGATGATGACAGCACGCTTATGCTGACCAGTTCAGGTATGTGTGGCAGCTCTGATAACTTTGCAGAAACCCCTCCTAGCCAGTCCTCCGAAAGCCAGGCAAACACAACTGTCACCAGCGAAGCATCTGCTCAGATGCAGCTTGCTCCTTCCAGTCTCTCTTCTGTTCCACATGAGCGTCCTGTTTCCAATTTGATGCCATCATCTGACTGTGAAATCCCAGCTGGGCAGCGCTCACCTCCTGAGCAGCCCGGAGGAGATGTGAACTCTCTACCTGAGCCAGCAAAGGAGTGCAGACCCATGAGCCTTGACAAGGTGTGCGCAGAGACCATCTACTTGAACAAGTGCATCAACAACTTCAAAAATGTGCTGAGGGAAAAGAGACAAATGCGTAGGAGACTCTTAAAAGAATTAGCGCAGGAAGGAAACTGGATTTCTGCTGAGGAGACAAATTCAGGTAAACCAAAACAATGTTTTTAAGGAAATGTCAAATTCTGGTATTTGTGCAACCGGTAGCCAACACCTCACTCTGGGGTGAACGGTTTATTAGAAGTTGCGAGCAAAGGGTTACACAGGTAAGTACACATGCTGTACAACAGTACTGACCAAAAAACCCTAAAACTTACTGTGTAACACACTGAAATGCAAATTGGCAAGCTTCACCCCTTTTTTGAGAGTGAGAGGGAGATTTGCAGTGCATCTTCAAAACAGCAGGTGTTAAGGGTTTTCCGTCATAATTCGTGACTTGGTTTCTTGTTAAATATAATAGTTAAGACATGTGGTAAGAAAGTGTGCATTTGAGCTAAAAGTAGCTAGATTTGCAGTTTTGGGAGTTGAGTGGATCCAGACTTCAAGTGGCTCCATCACAAAGTGGGAGTTCTGGGTGTTTAATCACTGCTAGATGTTATCCTAGTAGAGACCTTTAGAAGTCAAAATAAAATTAAAAACAGTTGAGACCTGTGTTTTGGTATTGTTTCCGTAACCTGCCCATGAGATGAGAAACTTCACATCTCTGTGGAGCTACATCCTTCACTGCCAGCACAGGTAACAGTGTTTGACCACAGCAGGTACGAGCTGAAACAGCGGTAGAGCAGTGCTGGTTAACCCATTCCTACGGGTGTGGGAGGTAGAAATGACCAGCATTTTTGATAGGCCTTGATTTGGTAAAACCAAACCCAGCCTTAAAACATGGGTCCAATGCCCTGGCCCTTTCCAGGCAGGGAGAAAACTCTATCAGTGTCATCTCCGTCCATCACTACCCTGTTAAGGGAAGAGACTTGACTGTTTAAGGCGTGGTAGGTGTTGGAACTACAGACTGAAACCCTCACATCCTTACTGTAAGCCTCCCTGTAGCAAGTATGTTGTTCACTTCTTGCAATCGTGAAAGCTAGTCAGAATAATCAGGGTGCTCTTTATCCCACTCAGAGTTGTCTCGCTCCAAGTGTCTTTTCCAGTGACTGTGCTCTCGCTGTAAAGAAACAATCTGTCAATCCGTATTTGACTTACCAGTGACCACCTCAGTTATGCAGATCATAAAGCTCGTAATCAGCTCTTCACGTTTTGTCTTGTACAAGGTCCTTGCTGTAGCCTTGGTTCGAACAATAGGTTTTTAATGAGTGAAACACTGGGATCTGTTAGCGGGCTTGGCACAGATACACACATTTGTGTGTCAGAGGAATGGTTGGGTTACTGAAGCATAACACAGATGAAACTGTTGGGGTTTTTTAATTCAAAAATCTATTTTTATTATCTGGGGCTTTTTCCTTTTTTTTTTTTTAAGCAGGGAGTGTTTGCACAGTGCTCAAGTCCTTGGATATATGTCCTAATTTTAGGACCCAGGGGACCAGACAGTGGTTAGCGTTCACCACAGGCATTGGAATAACCTATTTCTGCATGTGAGAGGAGGCTGCTGATCTCAGCAGAGTTTGAGCAATGCAGGCATGTTCACAAGGCGAGAAGTAGCCAGAGCAGCTAAGGAGGAGGAAGACCACAGCTGGACTTTGGTGCCTCTTAGATCTGGCTCCAGTGTGGACTGGCATTCCTGAGCCTCCCTGGTTCAGTTCTGAGCAGCATCTAGTGATGTGACAGTTGATGCTTGTGTAACGCTTGTGTAAAGGCGTGTCCATATGGTAGGCAGGACAACTCGAGTTACAAAATAAGTATGGGGTAAAATCACCATGTAGGAAACGTGCTCTGAGAGACGGGAGGAGCCTAAAGGAGTCAAGGGTGGTGGAAAACACTGGATAAGGAGTGAGAAATGGGAGAGAAATTGGAAGAAACCCTGGAGGAGATGGCAGGAATCAAAGCAGCCCAGAGCATCAGGGCAAGGCAGGGGAGCTGGGAAGAGCAGGCCTGTCCGGAGAGGAGGTTGAGGGACGTAATCGAAGCAGCATTGCTAGCGCAGGACAGAGCAAGCGGGCAAGGAAAGCGGTAGGTGAATAACCACTTAGCAGTAGCCAGAGCACGAGAAGGGGATGACAGTATTGTGATGAGCTGTAGATCAGGGCACAATTAATCATGTACTCATTCAGTTTGGAATAGGGGTGTTTTGGCATGGATTTTCCAAGAAAGTGAAGCAACAGCTTTATGCGCTGCTTTGCTGTACTCTAGGTTTGAACCAAGCTCTTACTTTCTTCCTTTGGAAAAGCATTGCACTTAGAATGCAACAAAAGGTTGCTGGTTTGCTTTTTTTCCCAGATGCAGATGAGTGTGCATGGCTTAGTTTAAACATATAATTTGTTCTTAATAAGCTTTTAAGTTTTTGGGTCAGGCACACTGAAAACTGAGTTCTGCCCGCTGTCTTTTTAGTTCTGAGCCTGAACCATGGCTCAGAACTCATGGCTGCTTGAAAGTTCAGTTCAAGGTATTTTGTTAACTGTGTTTGGCAGCAGTCTGCAGCAAAGGAGCGGATGATAACTTTGAAGGTGTTGGTGAATCTGTGTGTTTTGGTGAATCAGAGATGATGCACTGGTATAAAGGTTTAAATTATTTATAGTTGCACGCAGATGCAAATTACCGGAACAATTTAGAACTTGGCAGATGCATGTAAATAATTGTTGTGTCTAATTTGAAGTCAAAATAGAAAAAATAAAATACCCCATGAAAATCTGAGCAGGCTTTTAAAGTCTTAATTTGAGAAAAAGGAAGTGTAAGTGAAGGTGAAGATAGTTCGACTTTGTGTATGTCTGAAAAAAAAAGCTGTGAAATGGTAGAGATTTTTGTAGATGTAAGCTCAAAGTGAAAGGGTAAAATAATTCTGTGATTGGGATTGAACCAATTTAGTCACTGCTGATGATGCTGAGAGCATACCTGCTGCGTGAAACATAATCAGAAGACTTTAAATCTTTGTCTCCAGTTCCTCAGATCTTTGGCAAACTTTGTATTTTGCTTGAAACTGTCCCAAACAGCTTTAAACTGAAGGAGCTCAGAAATCAAAGATATGTATAGAATTTAAGCCAAAATAATCCTCCTCCCCCATAAGTCTAATGCAAGATTTATTGCTTTGTGTTTGTATAAAAATAAGCTTGACCTATATTTGAGAAGCTCTAGTGCCCTCCGGCCTTAAAATTTGGCAGTGCTGGCCTGTGTCAAGGATTTTTCTGTGGAAGATCAACCCCAGACGAGCAAAGTGAATAAGCTTTTGAAAAGTGCGTATTTTGCATATGCTCACTGGTAGCTTGCTGCAGTTGAGCTGTTGCTGCCAGAGACTCCATCTGTCCTCAGAGCTTTCCAGCCGGGGGCTAAAGCGGGGCTTTCCCTGCTCGGCACCACCAAGAACCATGGCAGACCCGAGAGGGGACACAAATCTGGGTCCTCTGCATTGTCCACCCTTGGAGACTTCACAGGAGACGTCAGGAAGGAGTCTGGTTCAATAGAAGGGAGATGAAAACCCAGGAATGGGGGAAGCCTGGATCTGCCTGGGACAAGCTGAAACATTCCCAGGGGCCAAGTCAGGGAAGATTGGGCTTGGGCTTGAAGATTTTGGGGTGACTGTGCGAAAAGGAGAAAACCAGAGGACATGAAGTGGAGTTGGGGCTGCGAAGGGTTTGCTTAACAGAAAGGGACAGGCGGCGGGCTGGTGTAGGAGGTAACTTCAGAGGGGGACAGTCAGAAGCGTCTGTGCCCAGAAAAACATGTTCCCACCTGAGCCAGGGGTGGACCCCGAGTTTCCTCAGCCTGGTCAGGTCTGCGCAGAGCTGACTGCTGGAACACGGAACTCCACACAGAGGACAGGAGCACACTGCCACTTGCGTTTTCTCCCCCGTTAGCCGATGAAGGAGAGGCCAGCAGGGCGATCCGGAGGCTTTCCTCCCTGATGAGCATCCATGTGGGCACGTCTTAAGGTAGAAAGTGGGATTTTTATTTTAGCTACAACCCAGGACTTCATTTGCTAAAGTAATTTGACTTCTCCTTAGTGATCGAGTTAAAATAGCTTCTCTATTTTCCAGTCTTCGTGATTGCGTGTGTGTAATTACACTCATATAGACAGCGGCTTTGAAAACTATTTTAGCTTTTAAACCAATTTGAGTGGCCCTTGTTGCCATGAAGATATTCCTTCCCTTCCATCTTTCATACACAAATGGGTAATACGATTCTTCTGTGCAGATACAGAATTACCTGATTGGAAGACTTAAAAACCATGATGCCTGTACCGGAAGTTTTGAGTGTGACTCCCATAGAACTTTACTAGCCTTGAAATTGCCTATCCATAAACATGAGATTTAGTGTAGGAGGCTTCTGGAGTTTTTTTTCTTTTCCCCTCGGGGGAGAATTGCCTAGATTTATAAAACCAGAAAATATCTCTCTGCATTATGCTATTTGCAAAAGCAAAATGTGTTCTGTGGGAGCTACCGGTTTCCTCGTAATGGGCAAAATGTACAGGGGGTAAGGAGGGAAGGAGAGGGGGGTGCTTCAGATGCAGGCAGTGGATGCAGTCTGGGGGGAAGGGGGAACAAATCTGTTCCTCTCTGTAAGAAATACAGGTTCTCTTTCCGGTGCGGTAAATAGCAGCTCTAATTCTGTATTAAGATTATTTAAAATTCTTCGGTTAATCAAACAGGAACTCTGAAAACCAGCTCTCAAAAGTGTATGTTCTAATGCCTGTGCAGTTATGGATGAAATTTGATTAGTTTTACTCAAGATTAATTGGTAGAGATTAATTAACTGGTGTACGTCCCAGGAAGCACGTGGGAAAACTCTGTGCTGCGCAAATGTTTTACCAACTTGCAGCAAATGTTTACCCCACTTTCTGAAGTCATTTTACAGAGCTCATGGAATAAATCTGGTCTGTTAACTTTTGTTCCTCTCCATCTCTCTTTTTCTTCACAGAAGGAGGTAGAGGAGAGCTCCAGGTTGTACATGTTATCCCTTGTAACCAGCATCTCTCTCTGAAACTCCTGTGTGTGCATGCCTTGTCTTCATGTAGCCAACTGCTCCCGCTGAGGCGCTGAGATTCAGTTTAGCATGTTACGGTTGTCAGAGGAATTGTTAACACTCTGTGTGAGTTAAGAGTCTGTTCAGTGCGTATTACCTTGTACAAAGAGGAAAACATGAGTGCTTGGAGCGCTCTCCCCCGTTTGGCGCTCTGTGGGGTGTGTGTAATATGCACGGGCACCACGTTAGCAGAGTGCAAGTTGTTTATCGTGTCTTTTCCAGTCTTCCTGTTTACGAATCGTGTTTAAACCAAGTGTTGCCTCATTTTTCCTCAGTTGTATTGTTTCATTCCATCTCTCTCTGGTTTGTACGCTCACAGCAGTTAAATTCAGTGATAGCTTTGCCTAATCTCAGTATGATAGCCCATAGGGGCTATGGATCCTGGGAGGTGTCTGCTGCAGATCCCGTGGTTTTTAGCTAGCTACAGGCTGCAGTTTGCTTTGAGCGGGGCCGTGTGCCCCGTGGGAAGGGCAGGACTTTTCCTGTGTTAAGATACTACAGCTGTTGCCTCCCAGTTCATGGCCCAGTTGCCTCTCTGCTCATCACCTGGTGAGCAACAGGTAACTCTTTCCTAAGAGGATCCACAGAACTCTTGTCAACTGCTGTGTCACATCGTGGTTCACGTTTGCAGTGGTACTTCATATGGAGGAATTTCTGGGCCTTGGATTCTCAGCTTTATTTCCTTGACTCTGCTGTGTGGATTCAGTGCCTGCTATGCTTCTGCCTCTCCCGTCGCTGGATGAATCAGGCAAAATCAGCTTCCTGGAGTAGGCTGAGCGTTGCATGGCTTCTGGGCCTCCATGCAGATCTCATCCTTTGGGTCTGGTGAATTTGCATTTCTAAGCTTTATTGACTCATTTATCAACAGTCTGGTTTCATTCTTACCGGCAAATGTCTGTCCCTTAATGCCTTTTCAGGAATGTGGAGATATCTGGTATCAAATATTGGTGTCAGATTCTGCAAAACCACTGCAGCTGTCTGTAAGATGCTCATCCGACAGGTGGAAAAATGATACTGGAAGATGCATCAGGTGGAAGGAGCTTCCTCTGGGGCTCTTTAGTCGTTGCTTAAATGGATGCTGTTGCAGAATACAGTGAACTTAAAATAATCCCCTGGCTTGTTGCAGCTTTGGATTCATGTAAAACGTAGCATACTTGAGTCAATGAAGACATTGAGCTACGAGACCGACTAGTTTAATTGGGATGATTTAGTTCAGTCTGATTCTGCTAATACCCCTGAAGAAATGGTCTAATTAGGCATGACAGAAGTTTTAATTTAGACAGTGGAACAGTTGTTCCTTGTTTTAGCCTGTTTCAGATTAATCTATAGCTAAATTGAGGTCTTTGAGGTTTAATAATGAAGCATGGTATTTGGAAACAAGTTAAGATGAATTTCAAAACAAATAAAAAGTTGTTATTGATTTTTTTCTTATCTGTTTAAATAAAGCAGCTTTCCATATTTTACATCTGTTTTTAAACTAAGAGGATAATGTGCTGGACACAGTACTTAAATGTGATGGAAAGTTACATTGTTAGAAAACCCTTTGTGGGGAGAGATGGATTTACATGGAGAGGGCTAACAGATCTGAGGAAGTGCTTCCTTTTCCTTGTGCCGCTCTTGGTGACTTTTTTTTCTTTTTTGATGCCTCTGTCCACTGTATGGACTTTCTCTTCCACAGAAGCACATAATCGTTCTGTCCATTGAAACATCTTGTGTGTGAGATAAAATTGCAAATTTTACAAATTGCAGCTTGGTTAAATAGCTTCTCAAATTACCTGTAAGCGTAGCTGCTCTTTTTCTTGAATAAGCAAAACTCCTATTGGTTTCCTTTTTAGGCTTCACTAAACATTGACTTCCCTATGACTGAATACTGGGCCTGAAATGATCATGTCTGTTGACTTGTTTAATCCAGGTATTAAATTTATGCTTTTATGTCACTGGCGTTATTTTGCTAGTTGGTTCTTGGTTAATAAAAATCTTTATTGACTTGGAGAAGACTTTTCAGCAACTGATCGCTGAGTGAATATACTGCATTACTAGGCGTGACAAGCACTTCCCTGGCCGCAGGTATTTGTTGGACAGTGGGTGTAAAACTGTCATCCATCTGCATCAGAAAGTAAAAATAAATGAACAGAGATGTGATGGGCCGGTTTGCTTCTCCCTCTTTGCAGTGCTTCATTATGTGCTTACTGGAGATTTAGAAAAAATAGTAAAAATTTCAGATTCAGACTGGTCTGGCTGCTTCTGAGGAGAGATCAAGTGACAGAGCTGTGCAGAGACGTGAAGCAATAAGCCAGCAAAAGACTCTCTGACACGCAGCACGTGGATGTCTAGGTGTTGAATGTGTCTGCTTTCCCTTTGTCTTCTCATTTGTTTCAGGAAGCACTAAAACCTCTCAGCTTGTTCCAGTAGTGTTCTCCTCTGCACATCACTTCTTCTGCTTGCCCAGAAGCAAGCCAGGCTGTCGTGGTGGGCTGAATTCGAGCGGATCCGCGCGTGGTGACAAGACCCAGAGCAGCTACCAGAGCTCTCCTGTGTCCTGGTGCTGCCTTCAGAGCCTGGGGAACTCCCCGGATGCAGCAGTTCCATCTGAACAGCGCTGCCGCTTGCCTTCTCTAGACAAACATACGCACATAGGAACACGTGTGTTCCTACCCACAGCAGTGGTGTGAGCTGTGGATTACTTTGTTTAGCCGGCACTCCCAGAGTGTCTGGGCCGTGTTAACCCTGGTGCCAGCACTTGTGGGTAATGCAGCCCCTGGTTCTGCCAGTGCAACAAGGGACTGCAGCCGATGTCTTGGTGACTGCCAGTCCTCTGCCAGTGTGTGGTACTGTGCCATTACCTTGTACATCAACTGCCCGATTTCCTTCTTTAAAACTGGTTAGTTTTGGTCTCTGCTGCTCCTTGTGAAAGGCTGCTACAGAACAGTCATGGTTAGACACCTTCTCATTTTCATCCCCATTTGTATTTAGCTGCAGTTCTTCCACGCAGTATGTTCTCCTGTCCATTGAATAAGCACAGAAAAAGGTTCTTTTTGCTGAAGTAAGCAAGCTGTCCTGTTCTTCTTCTATAGTATTGTGTTTACATCCCCATGCTGCTTTTGCCATTTTCCTGTGAGAATTCTTTTTACTTGGATATAGAAGGACTGTGTGTGCTTTTCTGAAGGAGTCTTGCCAGCACAGTACAGTGGTATTTTTTCTTCTACATCTATGGAGACATTTCACTGGACATACTCTATGGATACTCTCTCCTTACATGGCTGTATCGTAGTAGCTCCTGGACAGCGTGACACCTAGAACATGTGTCCATTGTCACGTGCCTGCCTTTACTGAGGAATGCCTTGTATCCAGTCAGATTCACAGCAGGCTTTCAGCCTCTGACCTTGCCATTTGTACCATGTTTAGTCGTCCGTTGTTGCACTCTTAACAGCCATCAGTTCTTTCCAATGCGTGTCTGAGTTCTGTATCAGTAATTCTCCTGCGTTTGTCATTAGCAGATTTTACCAGCAGATCCTACTTACTCCCACTGGCTTCCTTATTGTGTTGCCCATGGCTGGCTCAGTGACAGTTACTTGTTTACCCACCTTAAAGCTCCCTACTCCTTCTTGGCTTGTCCGGCGTTATTAACATCACATGGCATTGCACCAAGAGTTTTTTGTTGAAATAAAAATGCAGCTGATAATTCTTTTTATGGTCTAATGAAAAATGGATGCTTTATCCAACAAACAACAATAATGTTTTCAAAGCTGGTATGTGCTGTGCTGTTGGTTTTTTTTTCCTGTTTTCTGATTGCCTCCACGTTAATTCTTTCCTTCATGCTTGCTCTGAAGCCTTTCAAGCTGTCGAAGGCAATAACGAGCCTATGCCAGTCTAGATCACATTTCCCTCCTTCCCCCACAGATGTTACCTGTGGGTACTGCGTTGGCTCCTCTACACTCTTAAGTCATCAGCCCCCATTTGATGGATGTCAGGTGCTGCTTCTCTCGGCATTTTCTCAGGGAGAATGCTGCCTGGAACAAATTACCTCTTTCCTTTCAGCGGGTGATGACTCCTCTTTCCACACAGCCATCACCTGCCTAGCCCCTGCATCAATATTGTCACTTACTGGAAGCTCTTCCTTTTGTTTTGTGCTGTTGTACCAAAATGATTTTTAATCTTAACCATAGAGAGGCTCTTTCTCTTCTCTTTGTTTTCTTTGTATTTGCATGTCTCAAAGGCTTGCCAAAAGTAATTAAAATAAATGAGCTGAAGTACGGTTTATCTGGACGCTTGGCAATTTTGACTTGGCATGTCTCAAAATCTGGGAGATGATGGAGGTTTGTTATGCTGATCGTGCTTTCTGCCCTCCCCGGCACCCACACTCCCAGCCGTTCTCTGTTGACTTCTGGTTGCCTGTAGCAAGTGGTTATTGCTCAGTGGGGTAACAGCATTCCCTGGATCTTTTTTCCCCTGAGCAGAGTTCTCTATGCTCTTGTGGTCTCCAGGCTGCAGCATATTGCGCACGCTGTTTGTGGTCTGTCAGTGTCTGAAATACTCGTTGCCTCTATTTAGAATTTCTCAGCTGAGCTGATTGAAACCCCCGTTACGCTAATTCCCTTTGCCGATAAATGCTGCCACGTTTGTGTCTGCCATTCTCTGTCGCTCAGTACAACTGCACCGACCGCTGCCAAGCCCGGTCCAGTAGGAAATATTTTTCCATTTTAGGATTGCTTCCTGGCCACAGCTCTTGCAGGTGCTCAAAGGCCAAGGTAGGAATGTCCTGCCTTGTGTGCTCTGAAGGATCTGGTTGCCTTTGCCTGCTGAAATCTTCCCTCTTGACTCGCAGTTGATTGGGATCCCCCTGAGGAAACGCAGGTTTCAGGCTGCGGGGTTCGGGAAGCCCAGCTTGGAGCGGAGGTGTGTCGAGCACAGTCCTTCCGGCAGGAGCCTGGTGTGCTGCTCTGGCTGGGGGGAAATGTGCTCCTGTTCTGCTCTGCAGACCTAGAAAAGCTGGAGTGTCCATTCAGTTACGGATAATGGTATGTCCTTCGTGTCTGTTTAAAAATAAAATAATAAAAACTGTGTAGTCTTCAGATCTGCCTAGCCCTGGAGTTGTAGGACTAACAAATCGTTTGGACTTTTGCTGCTGTACAAGTTGAGACCTGAAGCAGAAACCTGTTTTCCTTGGTTATGTCTGATCTTCTCGTGAGACCTTGTCTGTCACCTGTGAAAAACCTGAGGATGCACAGCTCATCCAAAGCACAGGACAAATATATATACTAAATAATTCTTTCTTTGGGGCTGTGTTCTTTTATCTTGCATAAAACCGGAGCTTATTTCCTGGCAGATACTCCTTTACTTGGTGATGATTCTCAAGTTGCAAGTCCCATGGCTGGAAATACTTTGTTTTCCACCCAGTGCAAGCTACAGCCTCTTTCTACTCCTGGCAGACATGGTTTCCTGGGGGTGGAGCATTAGCTGTTAGCAGTGTGTCTTGCTTAGTCCTGGCTGAAACCAGCTTTTCTTTCAAGGAGTGCAGGAGAATGTATGAACTGTAGGCTGGAACAAAGAGGTTTCCAGTTACAGGTAAACCATTTTCCTCTTACCTAAAAGCTTTTCTGTTTCTGCCAGGTACATGACAAGTGTTTAAACACTCCTCAGCTCTAACTATCCACTGAAGATTTTCAAAGACAGAAAACATGTCTCTGTAAATACACTCCTAATACAAACATGGTTTTAATTCATGAATATGAATCCTCATGTTGCAGTTGGTGGTGTTTTCCATCATGCTGTGACATCCCAGTTCGCTGCAACTGTCTTGCAACTGATGGCCCTTGTTTGACACCCACTGGAAATTAAACACTTGTGTATGAGTAGGTGGAGCTGCAGTGGGACCTCCCTGTGTAGGGCTCTACAGAGCCTTTGCGTTTGCACGTGAACGAAGCTCACAAGTGTTTGTACAAAGCTTCATGTTGATCACTTGTTTGTGCATTTCATACAGGCGCTTTTAATTTTTAGCATCCTCATTATGACCATGTTCATGTAAGTGGTGACCTGAAGTGACAGCAGCTCTCCAGTAACTTACGATTTGGGTTGGAATAAAACAAGAGCTGGTCTTGGAGACTGCCTTTGGAAGGAAGAGGTGCACTGAACAGGCTCTTCTGGTTCTGGCTCTGGGTGGTCGATGATGTTGCATAGCCTATCTGTGTCCGTATGACTTGTCCTGACACGTTGTTCCTCGGAGATGCTTGAATAAGTTTCTGTATGCATCTGGCTGCATGCAGTGTGGTCTGCCACCCCTTCCTCAGAATGCTTGTTCTGATGTTTTCAGAAACTAATTGCATATTGTTCTTTTCCCTTCCCCAATTTAAGGGTCAAGATGAGGCTGATCCGTCAAAACCGCCCTGGCTCAAAGGAGGGTAAGTGGTATTTGGAGACCTTGTTTCCCTGTGTTCATAATTACAGTGTACTTTGAGGTCTGCAGTTCAGCCTCAGTAGAAACAGCACTTCCAATGTTTTTAGTGGCTGTTTTCAGGAATAACCAAGTGGCCATACCTCACTTAGGGCCAGGCTGATGCTGTATTTCAGACCCTTCTCTTACACAGCTGGAAGTGGGCTGTGCAGCTCCTCAAGAGGTCTGTGGTTAAGCACAAGGTGATAGTTGCAATGTATAATCTGTAATGTGATGGTGGCAGGTACTTACGGTCATAGTATTAAATAATCCTCGCTGAGAACCACAGAGTGGTCTGGGTGAGATCCTTTTTCCTGACTCAGTGACTGATGGCACCAGGGAAGGGATGGAGTAGCTCAGAAAGATTGCTGTATCTTTTTCTCTTAGAAGAAAACGTAGCTTTGGAGAAATCTTCTATCTTTGCAATGATTTCTGTGGTCATTGTAGTAGTCAAAACTGCAGTAACTCTGGAAATCCTTGCAGTTTGTCATTTTTGAAGCCGTGGACGTTGTGCCTCTTTTGCACAGGTGAGTGAGTGAGAGGCTGCAACATGCTACTTGCCGTAAATCCAGCAGACAGATTCTGAATGTGTGCAATTTTAGCATGATACTCTGCATAATAGGTGCCAGCGTGGCAGCTTCCTTAGAATCCTCTCTGGGAAAGGAATACAGTGACACGTTTTGCACGCTGCTAGGTTATGTGCCTTGTGCACGATTGGGGCAATACGCTTTGGTGCTGGTGCACTCGTTAGGAGCTGGTGTAGCAGCAGATTTGCCCTGAAATCTCAGCAAGAGGTTGGCTTGCTCCATGTTTAAGTTAATTCCCATACCACGGAAGGAAGCTCCTCTAATAAAATGCAAAGTTAAATCCAAGGCTTCATTATACAGCTTTTTGCTTTTGGAGTCATTGTTCTGCAATGTTGGTATTCCTGCATAGCATCCTCTACACCTGCGGATGCCTGGAGCTGCCTAGCAACCCCGTGCTTTCCTAAGGAGCCTGGGATTTTGCTGAGCAGTCTGTTGGAGAACGGGCAATTGGCAGGAGCAGAAGACACTGATTTATTCTAACTATAAACAGCACCTTCTCCTGCTTTAACAAGCAGACAATGTACTGAGTTTATTGATTCACGCACACAACATGATTTCCTGGCCCCAAAGACGAATACACCTACAGTCCTGAAATACTTAAAACTGTGTTATGTCAGTTCAAGACAGTGTTTGCTCGAGTCTGTAATTTTTTTCCCTTTATATGTGAGCTACAACAAAAGAGAATGGCTAATGTAAATCTGAAGAAAGTTTGGCTTATTTACTGCACAAGAGATTTCCAGAAAAGGTGGCTGTGGGGGGCGAACCTTTAATTCCACAGTTAGCCACGTTGTGGCTAATAAGCCACGACATATGTTAAAGCATTTATGTTTGGAGTTCTTCTTTCATATGAAGATTAGAGGAGTGGTGTCCTTTGAAGGAGGTAATCAACTTCTGTGATTGGAAACCGTCTTCACTTGCTTCCATTTTCAAGATTTAATGTGAGCATCTGCATGATAAAACTTGTATGAAAAGATGAATCGTTGCTTTAAGCTATTTGCACTTTTAGCATAGTGACAGAAGTAGCTCCCTGGCTGTAATCACTGGCTTTGGAAAGCTAGCTTCCAAAAAAATAGTACAATAGGTATTGTGGATGTAATAGCTCATATCTATGTATTTTATTTATTAGTGCAAATCATCTCACACAGAAACGCTATTCACTCCTCAACACAGCACTCTGTAAGAGTGCTATAAATATTACATGCATTGCAGAGGAGAGTTACCCTATTTACATATAAAGCTACCGTGTGCATATCTGGGGCACTGTTGGTACTTCTGTCTGTGCAAACACTGTGATTTTGTTAAGTGAAGTCGAGATTGTGCCTGAATGAAGGGACTGAGGTGGCTGGAAGCACAACAAGGTGAATAATCCTGAAAATTAAGAATTGTTGCTGAATTTTTTTTTTCTTTTTAAAATATTAACAAGCTAAAAGCAGGTCATCTGAGTGTATAATCATCCAGGTACTTGGATACCTTTCTTCAGCGGCAAATACAAGCACCTTTCAGTCTTGGTCTCTGTCTGGCTTGGAACTGGTTCTGTCACAGTCAGTCTATCGTAAATATTTTGCAACAAGCCAGGTTGTAACTCGACACGTTTCTCAAACACAATAACTTGTTTGGGCTCATCTCCAATTTATAAACATGTAATTTTAATGTTTTTCTTTCCTGGGAAATGTCGGAGTATCACAGTTCCCTTTCAGTTGAATTAGAAAAAAACCCCAGTCATTGGAAATCATGTAGAAAAGACGTGCAAATTCACGGGTGTGCCACTGATTTTAGCAGGCGCGTGGACTCTGGATTTTTACTTGTGACCATTTTGTTGTACCTTTTCAGCTTACAGACTCTCCCTTTCTATTTCGCGTATACTTTCATAATTCAAGTGATTTTACACAAATCTTTGACCCAAATCTTACTAATAAGCTGTATTGTGATTTAAATAATGCTGGAATTCTTGGCAGTATCTGGGTAGTGTTGCTATTATACCCCAAAACAGTATCACTGGTATCGAAAAGGGTTTTAACATTAGGGCAGCAGGCAAAATTCTGTGTTGGATCCCAACAAGCCTGTTCTTAGTTATGACAATGTAAACACTTTATGCACATATTTCTTGATGTGGGTCAGATTTTTCTCTAAGCCAGAAGGGATTATTGCAGCAGAATTTGGGTGACAAGCTTTTTGGGTATTCTGCACTGGAAATGAGGGTAGTCTCTGGTAAAAACACCATGTAGCCTCAGTTAAGTATTTTCAACATTGGAAAACTGTTCACATCCTTGGCCAAAGATTCAAAGTGTTAATTAACTGCCGTAAATCTCCACCTTTCTCATGTCCGGGTTTGTCTTCTGTTCCCAGCTGTGAGATGTAGCTGAGGGAGCTGGCTGCGGGCGTTCATCGTGTAGGAGCGCAGGGAGCCGTGCATGGTGCTGCGGTGCAAAGGTGACTCATGCTGCATGCAGAGCCGACACAGTTAGCACAGTTACACGTGACTGCTCACCTTCCCACCAGGCTTGTTCAGCCCAGCAGCAGCTGTCAACTCAGCTGTGGCTCGGACATGTCACCCTCCTACGCCCTGTCAAGAAAGTTTTGCCATTGCAGTGCTATGGTGTGCTTCTGTGCGTAATAGACTGTTTCCCTCTTCGACGCAGCCTGGTGCTTGGCTCTGTCACGACATCCTTGTCCATCCTAGCGCGTGGGCTGCTGTAGCATAGGTTTGGTCATTATTGGTTGTTTCCTGGATGGTTTTGTGACTTTTGGCTGCATGGAAAGGGGATTTGAATAGGTCCTGCTTGCTGAGGGGAGCAGGTTGCCTCTTGTCGCTTACTAGCACGTCCTTTTCATGACGTGCAGATTTGTAGTGACAGTTTGCGTTCCTAGATTGTTTCGAAGGGCAGCTCTTCTATTGCAGTAAGACCAGAACCTACTCCTCTTCCCTGTAGTTGTGGTGTCCTGAAGCGTTTCAGCTGGGTGTGGTGTACCAAATCAGCAAAATATGCAGGTTAAAAGCTCCAGCCTGTTTATCACGCAACTGCAAAAGGTGTAGGCCAGTATGGTATGGGGTGGAAACGAATGGCTGAGGATGGAGAGGCGGAAGGTTCCTTTCGAGTCTCTGTTGCCAAGAAGGCGGCCTTGGGAACCACATTCTTACCGTTACCAAGGCATGAGAACAACGTGGAGATGGGAAGGTTGAGCGCCTGTGGGTTTTGGCTGTCAGCTGGACCTTCGCTGCAGGGAGGGAGTCACATCGCAGGCCTGTTGTTCCGTTCGGGGCAAATATGATAGGCACAGCAGCAGCAAAGCATGTGCTCCTTTCCCAACCTTAGCAAAAAGCGTTATGTTACGGACTCTCTGATGTATCCAGTTGGTTTACTTGCATCTTTAAGCTGAATTAACAGATCCTCAAGCGTGCATCTGTGTGGTGTTACCAGTGCATGGCAGGATCCAGATACAGATTATTCGGGCTGGTCTCATCGTAAAGGAAGGAGGCTGTCACATTTCATTTCTGCAGACTCCGAGTGGTACTGGGGTAATGTCCCTTTTGCTCCGTCACCGGTTCTGCCAGAGAATGGCAGCTCTTGTGTGTAGAGGTTTGTATGGCATGAAATGCTGAGCGCCAAATAAAAGTCATCGTCTTTCTCCTCACATGAGGCTTTTCCTCTAATAAATATATGGACCTCGAGGGCCAGGGTTAGGTATGTGCTAGCCTAGAATCAGATGACGAGTAGCAGCATCCTATCCTGCCTCAGACAGATCCACTTCGGCACACTCCCTTCCGGCCATCGACACTGGGCAGGAACATCTGGATTGTTACGTGTGAAGAAGGTAAACCATCAGTTCTAGCATTAACTTTACACCTTCTTAGGTATAATTTCTGGATGATTTTGCTTCCTCCAGTAAAGCACCCCATCACACCCCAACCCTAAATTAATAAAATGCAAAGAAAGGGTATGGATAAAGATGGGAGACAGGATGTTTTCTCCTTTCCAAAGTCTTCCCTGCTATGACACTCAAATTCCAATAGTAAACTATAAACTGAGCTCTCCGTAAGCAACGAAAAGTACTTCTGAAAGCAGAGGCACGTGGCTCCGTTACCCCAGACATACCACGTGTGAATTACTGCCGCGCAGCTCTGGTTCTGCCCTTGGGTAAGTATTCTTGCCAAAACCGTACCCCACAGAAGCGGTGGGGATGAGGCTGCCATCTCCCACCGCGCTGGCCACAGGGACTCTGAAATGCTGGGCGCGCTGCAAGCACAGCGCCCAGCCTGCTCTGAGCTCGCTCAGACCCTCAGCTCTGAGAATGGGAAAATGACCTGGTTTTCGTGTGTTAATGACTTTGGTTTATTATGAAGTTGCATCTGCCGTGAACTGATTGTTCCTTTTCTCTTTGGGTATGATATTAGCGAGGAGACTGATGTTCTAAGGAAGCTTTTGCTCATCTGTTTACTGTCTGCCGCTGCTGGTGAGATTTTTAATCATCTCTTTTTTTTTTTTTTCCTCCTCCTGAATTTCCAGGCCTGCGGGTGGTCTCTATGGCATTGATAGCATGCCCGATTTACGCAAAAAAAAGCCAATTCCACTTGTCAGTGATCTGGTAAGAGACTTTTCTTCAGCCGCACAGTCATTGGTGCAAGTGACTTTACTTTTTCACATATAGTAACATTCATTGCCACTTAAGTTGAAGATTCCCTGTTTAATTAAATTGATTCTTTCAATAAGGGGTTAGGAGTTGTGCTTGGAAAAAGCTCAGCGGGAATGAGCTATAGACAGTTTTATTCATTTGGCAGAATGAAGGTATTTTTCATGGGTTTTGGGTTTGTTTTTTTTTTCCCTACACAAAATATTGGATTATTTTTAGGCCTTCATTATTTTTAAACGTTTTCCTAAAAATCACATACTTTTGGGGAAAGTTGCAATGTCCATGTGAGGTTTGGCAACTTACCAGAAGGTTGGAATTTCAGAGGATAGAAAAACGAGCATATGTGCTTAGATTTTTAAAGTAATTTGCAATATTGCCAGTAGGCTTCTGCACTGAGGAAGCACAAGAACCAAGCGAGTAATGAGGACAAGTTTCATATGCTTGTGTGATATGGTGAAGTAAGGTTTCTGCAGGACAAATGGTTTTCCGTTGGCTGTGTTCAGTACACGTAGCGATTTCATACTTGGGAGAAATGCTGTAACAGCTGAAAGACCAAAGTTTCCATATCTTGTAATTCCTGTGAGAAGATGCATGTGATTCTCTCTGCCATCTTATGCATGGGAAGCTTAATACATGTCTTACTAACTGCTTGTATCTTCAGTCTTTGCAATAATGGCATTAATTTGTGTTACTTCCTTTGTATGCTTTCATTCTCTCTCTCCACAGGCCATGGTAAGTGGAGCTAATGACTATCCAGCAAGTCTTCACCAGAAGCAAAAGTCATTTTACCTTATTTTCCCTCCACTTTTTTGCTTTATTTGATTTTATTTATTTTGAACCTGCAGTATTGCAGTGCACGTGTATCCAGCACTCTGTCTTGCTCCATCACTGATGGAATGAACTTTTCCAGTCTGTCTTCAAACAGCATAAAGCAGAGCTTAAATGGAGGTTTCTATTGGGGCTTGATGATTTTAAGGCAGATGTTCCTGGCATAAATTTCCTTCTCTGCCTTCATCTAGCTGTAGTGGATCGCTGAAGATGCCAGTGTGAGGTGCTGCAAAGGCACTGCCCTGTGCTGTCCCAGGGTGCAGAACTTAGGGTTGGTGTGATGCAAAAGAGGCGTTTTTGAGGGGAAAATGCTGTTCATTGTGTTCAGTGATGGCCAGTGAATGTGATACACCAGCACGTTCCAACCTGTGCTCCCACCCCGCTCTGTTCTTTTTTTATCCTGTTTGTTTGTAACCCTCTCACTGTCATGTCTGGGGGGGGGTTGTGTATGTTGTAAACCGGGTGAAATAATCTCCTTTGGGATAGGAATGAAGTTAGCTATAGAAGAGTGACTACCATGTATTGGCCTTAGGCAATAGCAGTTACCATTGCTACCAGACCATAGAAGTGGAGATGTGAACCCAGGTTCCCTTGACACTTCTTACCAGAGAAACAAATTTACCAGAGTGAGGCTGGTTGCGGACAGCTGGAAACAAGTTGGAGGCCTTTCAGAGTATGCATTTGACTCTTCTGAGGTGTGAGCTGTCATTTAAGAAACCAACTTGAATGTAATAGTCTGCTGGTTTGGTGTCTGGGATGGCAGAGTCCCCTTGGTCATATCTCTGGGCATGTAGTGCCAGTGCATTTCTGAATATTGGTGAATAACAAGCTTTCTTCCTTCTTAGTCACTGGTTCAGTCCCGGAAAGCCGGAATTACCTCAGCAATGGCCACTAGAACATCTCTCAAAGATGAAGAGCTGGTAAGTGGGAGGGTTGCTTGGCTCCTGTTAACTTTTAGTAAGCAAATTAAGGGAATTTGGCTCTCTGGGATGCAGAGCCAGCTTCACAGATGTCTAAAAATATAGATTTAAAGCTTCTTGTATCATTTGCTCAAAGAAACCAAATATGTGAAAAATAACATTTAATGTGTCAATATCACCCTGAAAAATGTAATCTTACCGTGTCCTTCTGTACTGTCTGCCATGGGGGACAGCGTGTGTGAAACTTGCCTTATGCAAGATACCCCTCATCCATAAACCTTAATTCTTTTCTTCCATCTCCTCCACCTTCTTAAATGCCTGGGGAAGCATTTTTGGAAGGTTGTCTTCTGCTGCTGCTGGTAAAAGTTTGATAAATTGTCTACATCAGCTGTGTAGATTTATTGCACTACTCGTGCCTTTTCCCTTGAAGCTCATGTGTTAGCCAGCAAAAATAGGTTGTCACCTTCCTGGATGTTGGTTTATGTGCTCTCTTGCCTTTCAGAAATCTCATGTCTATAAGAAGACCTTGCAAGCCTTAATTTACCCCATCTCTTGTACAACCCCGCACAACTTTGAAGTGTGGACAGCCACAACTCCTACCTACTGCTACGAATGCGAGGGGCTGCTGTGGGGTATTGCACGGCAGGGAATGCGCTGCGGGGAGTGCGGAGTCAAGTGCCACGAGAAGTGCCAAGACCTGCTCAATGCTGACTGCTTACAGAGTGAGTAGTGTCCAGTGGACTGTGACTGTTCCAGCAGCGTTAGCAGAGCTTTCCTAGGCATATAGGCAATACCTCAGTGGTCAGCAAAGCTGCCTTTGTTAAACTGCGTGTTTTCTGAAAGGGTGCCACTGGGCTAAACCTACCCCCGTCGCCCCGTGGACACAGACAGCTCAGCAGATGCAGGACAGCTTGTCACAGCATTGTGCTTGGTGTGCTGTAAAAGAAGGTTAAATTACTGACTCTTTCACGTCTGTTTGGTTTTAAGCTATGTCATGTTTAATCTCTCTGTGTCAGCTCAAGCGGTGTATTTGCAAACATATCCTGCATCTGCATCGCAGAGAGGCAGTGGGCTGAGTGAATAGGGTGTGAAGATGGATGTTCGGACTTTTGTCCTGTCCCTCCCGCCCTGCTGTTCCAGTCAGGTTGCTAGTGTAGCCACCAGCCTGTTCTACAGTTTTAAGCTCTTCAGAGCAACACTGGGTTCTTGCTTAGTGGATAGAGTCCATGGGCTTAGGCTGGATCCTCTGTACCAAGTGCAGATCGGCAGGGCATTTTGTCATTTTAACAGTAGGGTCTCATGGCTGAATGGCTTTAGAGACCTGGGGCTGAGCCAACACACGTGATGGGTCAGATAGGAGGGTGTTGTAGCGTATGGGCAGTATTTCATCTTCCTGCTAGCATTTCTGTTTATTTTGTTGGGAGTGTTTTTCTGCAGTGTTTAAAAACTAAGCCCTCTCTTCGAAGAAGAGCTCTTCAAGGAGCTGTGATTTTGCAGAGTCCGTGACCTTACACCAACAGTGGAGAAGTTGAAAAGTAATTTGATTAAAGGGGAAAAAAAGAGATTAAAAGTATTAATTTGGGTATGTGGCTTGGTCAGCTTATCTTTATTTGCTTGTAAAACAGTTTCTTGATTCAGTCTCAAATTCATGTTCCTGCTTGAGAGCAAAATATCTTAGTCTAAATGTAATAGGAATTTCTGCCATATGTGCTGAATCTTGAGTAGGAAGGTGGAGCTGTTTCTGTTCACTCTTGATTTTCTTGGTGTTCTGGTTTGATGGACTAAATCTAAAGGATCAGAAAAGTTTATGTAGTATGAACAGACTTACTGCAAATCCATGTCAGCGATTATAGGAATATAAAGAGTCAAATCTTGTATCTGCCTCAGGCTTTAGTTGCTTGGGAAAGCCAGACTGGATGACCCACAAGGGATAGCAGTGAATCACGGGTCATGTGTTCTTCTTCAGGCTTATCTTGAGACCCCAAATGGACGTTGTTTATGCCTGTGTTTTTGATGTGTGCAGTTTTAAATAAGTCATAGTTAGGACTGGGGCTGTTTGCAATGGCTTATTTACAAGACACAGTTTATACTGGTGAAACATCTCTGTTCCTCCTCAGTTGGTGAGCGTTTCTGGAGGTGTCTTTGAGGGTTGCAAGGTGATCTTTAATAGCATTCGAGCAATTGCATCGTTGACGCCTTGGCTTTGTTGCAAACATTTTGAGACTAAGCAAAGAGCGGATGTGTTGCAATTGGTTCAGGATAATGCAGTTAAGCCATAACTCAGTTTTCTGTCAAAACCTGATGCAGAGGGCCAGTTAGTTTCAGGATAGCTGTATGTATTTCTGGAGTTCACCAGAACCCTGTGCTGAGTGTTGTATTTTCAGTGCTCGCGTTGAAAAGGGGCTGATACGCATATCCAGGCTTGATTCAGATGCATGTTGAAGATGTTATAATGATGCAATGGAGTTGTGATATCTCACTTTGGGGAAAATGCTATGGAGAGCAGAGGAAAATCAGGTTTGCACCAGCGTCAGGGAGGAATCATGCACAAAGCTGTTATATAACTAAGAGGAAATGTATTCCTGCAGAGGACAGCTGTGGCTGTCCGTGTCCAAGGAAAGAGACTTCAGACAGGAGAGAGTTCAGTGGTAACGGGGAAAATGAGAACGTCTGGAGAAAGGATGGTATGAGTTTGTTAATCTTTCAAAAGAGAGGCTGGGCAGTGGGGGACAGGAGAAGGACAGGAACAATGCTGTGTCAAAAACAGTAGGAATACTCATGCCAGGTCTGTCCCACTAGAACGTTTTTTGAGGGATGTTGTGGAGCCCAAGGCAGAGGTGTAAGACCAGCTCCTGTGACTGGTTTACTATTACAGCTGCCCATAGCTGGAGGCCTGTCTGAGCAGTAGATGCTGTGTTTAATAGCTGGCAGTGATGGCTCCATGAAATGGTTTAATCCTTGTTTGAACCTGCTTAGCCTGAACTATGTTGGGGATGACAGAGACAAGCAGCAGGGAGGAAGATGGTCTGCTCAAGCTTACTGTTTACAAAAGAAAAAATGGAATAAATTTCCTGTAAGAAAATTAAAGGTGAAAGTAGAGGATACTTCCATGGTGAGAACAGGGACTCCCTGGAACAGCCTCTGAAGAATAACCACAGGAGATAGGTTTTCTAATCTCTGGTTGGAATTAAATAAACCTATGCAATGGGCTGTGGTGATGGCAATAGTCTGCGCTTTTCTATGGAATAGAAGCAACAACTGGAAATTACTTCTCATATATGGCAAAGCATTAGCTAAGAACTTGTTGTTTTATTCACGGATTGCACGTTTGCTTTGCACATTTCCTTCGAAAATGTAAACACAAGATACTTCAGCATGCAGAGTTAAGGAAACAGAGAAGAAACAAATGGGAGCACACTGGGCTCAAAACCTGTGAAGCATGTAGAAAGGTACAACCCAAACAAACAAAAACTTTACTCACTGAGTTATTTGAAAGTTGCCCACATCAGAACGGGGAAGATACGGAGCCTGTGAGCCAGGGGTCCATGAGGGTCCCCAGTGTGAATGTGGTGGGAGAGCATATCTGGGGTAGAGATGTAAAGGAAACTGAAGATGGCAGTTGTGTAATCAAAGACAGGAGACAGTTCTGGGAGATTAAGAAAATGGTCAGACCAATATGTGGACATCCTGCTGGGTTGGAAAAACAAATGTTACCGATACTAGAAATCTATTAACAGGCTTTTTCATGCAACTGTGTTCTTTGCTGTGGTATGTTCATGCTAAAATCGGGCTAACTGGAACCCCCAGGCCCGAAGAAAATGGAAAAATTAAGTTAATTTTTGTGTATTTTTGAAGAACATGAGCTGTGCTTGAGGAATGGGGAACTGGGTTTCTGGAGGACAAGCAACAGATTACAGATCCAATAAATTCAGGACTGAACCTTCTTGTGTACTGAACTAGGAGGGGCTTCTTCCTAACAGAAGCTTTATTGTTGCTGTTAGGTAAAAACCAAACAAACCAACAAACAAAAACCCCCAAACCCCCCAAAACCAAGACCAAACCAAAACAACAACAGCAGCCAAACCCCAAAACATTCTCAGGATATATCTTCCCTTAGGTCGATTTAAGGCTTCCATGAAATGTTACACTGGCTTAAAATGAATTTTCAGGCTGGTACAAATACAATTCTATTGATTATAGCTTGATGCCTCAGGATATATCTTCAGTCTGTGGAAGTCTCCCAGCAAATGTTGCATTGGAGTAAAATGAATTTTCGGGCTGGTCACAAATACAATTCCATTGTCTATTCCTTGAAATTTTGGGTAGACACCAGGGGTTTTCTTCCTTAGAATCAGAATGTGCTGTTTATCCATCTTGTATCCTTCAGTGCCTTTCTACGGGAAATAAAAGGATCTCCTTCCCCAAGCGTGTTAGCAGAAATATCCAGACTTAATTCTGAGGGTGTTTTTCTTACCCTCTATATTTTTAAGAAAGTGAGTATCTGATACAGTCAACAAATGTGTGGGACTACGGTGATGAAATACTCCAATTCAGCAACACTCTGTTGCAATTGGAAACAAAATCCATTTGCAGACTGGTTCAGCAGGGCTGTTCCGTGAATTGGCAGTGTCTGAAGTGCAGTAAACTGGAATCGCTTGTGGCACATGTACTACAGCCATCTGGTTTATGGCTGTTTCCCTCTTTGTTGTCGGTACTTAGAAGATATTATTCTGATGATGGGGCCCTTACCTTTTTATCATAAGCTCATAAATACTTGCTCAAGGGGAAATGCTCTCTTTTTAGTCTTCTGCTATTTTTGGAAGTACTTGAAATCTCTGCTGCATGGGTACACTTCCTTTCCTTGTCTGAAAATGGATGGAGGGATGTTCTTTAAAATCCCTGTAAGATGCAAAGCTTTTGGAAGAAGAAAGCTTTCATCTTTTGCCCTGGGCACTGGTGTAGTACTAACTAAAATACAATGGGTTGGGTGATGTTGGTATCAAAGGAAAAGTAAAGCTGAGGATGGATGTGTAGGATACCAAGAAATGGATGCAGAGGAGGAGGCAGTATTGTGAAGAGGGTGGAAGGGAAGGACATCATGCTAGCAAGATCCTGGTGGAAGGGCCCTGTACATTTCTGGGCTGGTCTTTGAAAAGCCTTAGTAATACACTGCAAGTGTGCCTTGTCTTTTTGGGTTTTTTGTTGTGTGTGTTTGGTGCGGGGTTTTTTTTGTTTGGTTTTTGTTGGTTTTTTTTTTTTTGGTAGTGATGCTAACCTAGTCCTCAGTAGATTAGAGTTAAACCTGAGGAAGACATTGGCCCTGGGTTATCAGTATCTTCAGATGAGGAAATGAGATCTCAAGCTTCAAACTACTGTTGAACATGTAACCTGTGTTGTGTGATTAGCCATATGTCTTCATTAGTGCTTCTCTGTGGTCTGCTGAAGCAACAAACCTTGGGGAACTTCACACGAGCTGTCAGGGCTGCGTTACTGAGTGCCTTGCTCTTGGTACGGTTGTGACTCCTGAGTTCTTGGTTCACCTCTGGAGCTGTTCAGTGCTTTGTGACTCAGGACAGCAAACCAGGTATGTTTGCTGCTTTTTGGATGAGAATCTTGTGTGTGTTGCACTCAGAATTCAGAGACTGCAGTCCAGAGACCAGCTCAATGAGTGGACTGTTAGCGAGACCAGTTAAGTCACTCTTGTGATATTCATCTTGGCTTCTGGGTTGAATGACGATTAGACACCATGGTGATGAACGCTTGTTTGCTCCCAAAATCCTATGTAGGAAAATATTTGCACAGAAGGAGGAAGGATACCTTTATTTGAAACTTGAATATCTATTTTGAGGCTCAGGAATACATGATTTCTAAGCATTATCCGCCTACTGAACAGCTGTCTTCTATCCTGCCAGTGTTGCTTTCTTGACTTTTTCCTGTTAAAGCATAGGGTAACAGCACTGGTGGTTTGCTAATAGCTGTATCAATACAATTCCCAATATAGACATATTTGCTTTCTGTTTCCAGTCATAAATTGACTCATAATTCAGTGCTAGAGAGGAAGAGAAGGAAAGCCCAATACCATTTGTATGACAGACAGTACTTGTGGATATTCCTGTGCCTTTCTGATGCCATTTACAGGACTACTTGAAAATCTGATCCACTGGCCCAAACCTTCTTTGTGCCGCTGAATAAATACGATCCAAGTCCAACAGCAGGAAAGGCACCTTCTGCCATGCAGCACAGTGACAGGCTTTGGGTTCATATCACATCCTTCGTAGATATTTAATCCTCCAATAGTTGTTTTGGAAACTCTGGTGGTTTTGTACCAACAAGCAGGCATTAAAATTAATAAAGAGTGTGTTGTTGAAACAGGGGGTTTGTCTGTTCTTTAGAAGAAACAAACCAGCCCATCACATCTCTGTTCATTTATTTTTACTTTCTGATGCAGATGGATGACAGTTTTACACCCACTGTCCAACAAATACCTGCAGCCAGGGAAGTGCTTGTCATGCCTAGTAATGCAGTATATTCACTCAGCGATCAGTTGCTGAAAAGTCTTCTCCAAGTCATTAAGATTGCTTATCAGCCAAGAACATGCACAACATGACCTCTTAATGTTTGAATTTGGTTCTTAATTTCCTTAAAGTCAGAATGGTCAGGGCAGGGTTTGTTGCCTTTTGTCACTGCAGATTTCAGAATTACAGCTAGGAATGGCAGATGGTTTGGTTTGGGCTTTCCTGATTTCCCAGTAATTTTGTGTAGCTCTGCATATACTGTGTAGAGTCCACCTGCATCCCCAGGAGACCTAGTTCTGTTAAAGCTGAATAGCACTTCTTATCCAAAGTTCAAAGTATAGCCCCTGGTATAATTTCGTTTTCATATTCCTTCAATAAATGTTGGATCTACAGCTGGGTGATTGCCTGATACAAGACATCACTTTGGGTGTTGCTAGTTCTTCATCACCCATGAGCAGAGACAGCAGGGACTCCATAATTAGTTACAGTATTTTGATTTCATTTCATCTTAAGCCAACAATAGGGAACTCTGGGGCAGATACATTTTATTGCACTAAATGAAATACTGAACATCAAGCCTCTAGCAAGTAAATTGAAAAAAATAATTATTAGGTAATGCAAAGTTATGGCTTGTTTTATACCCAGGTCTTTAACGGCGTGCCTTGGTATGCAGTGTCCTTAATGAACTTCTGAAGCTTCAGTGGTCACAGTGTTCCAAACTGTGGTTTTATTCTTTCTGGTTTGGATGGTTGAAGTTATAATTGAGTTTTGTTTCTTTATTGAAGTGAATTTCGTAACGGTGAAAGGTGTTAGATTGAAGGCCCTAGAAATGGATGTCTTCAGGCAGCGTTGCTCACTGGGCGCCCCGTCGAGCCTGCTAACAAGGTTGCCTGTTATGTTGTACTGCTAGGGGTCCTTTATGTGTGTGTGTGTTCACAGAACTTTATTCATATTTGATCACTACCTGCTGAAACTGTTTCCTATGCAAAACTGTAATGCCCTATATTAAAAGTGCTCCAGATACCTTATTTGCCCACTTCTTCCAGAAGAAAACAAGTATATGTATGTTTGTGATTGATGCCTCCCTTTGCACACGCTTGCATCTGCTTTAATACATATTTTAAAGGTAACTTAATATTTGGTGAACGCCTGGATGAAGGATCATTTTTCTAGGATAAAGCTTACTTTAATTAAACTGTCCCAGGGAAGAAAAACCTGCAAAAGCATATTAAACCAAACAGAAATATTATACTTGCATGTGTTCACAGGATTTTTGTACTGGTGTAATTTAATCTGATTTACAGTCATAACTTGGAATTGCTGCAGACTGCATGTAGAGAGTCAGTGCAACCTTGGGTTCCTGCTTTTTGCTTCGCGCCCTGGTTTGTCTGCCCTGTTAGGTCACGTCAGTGCTTTCGTTAACGCACGCCTCACAGCTGGACAATAGTCAGTGGCTGAATTTTGACAGCAAACATCACTGTCAAAATTGAGTAGGGAGTCGTTGGTGTGGGAGCATTCTTATTTCATAATTATATGAACTTTTATGCTTTGTAAGAGGTACTCAAGAGACTAGAAGCCAGCCCCCCTTTTTCCAGATACAGTTAAATACTGATGTACTACAGACCCTGTGCCTGACTCTTGTGTTTGCAGCTTCTAGATACTGTACTAGTGCCCCATGCGTACGATGGCCTAAGTTTTTAACTATGGAATTTGCTACCCTTTAGGTATTTGTTATAATTACTATGCCTATGTGTTTCTAAGAATGGGTCGAGTTGTCTCCTTACACACTGATAAAATAGAGTGGGATCCAGAGAGGCAGGCTGGATCCCTCCAGCTTGATGCCTGGTCCAGACAGGGTAGTTCCAGGCAGAAGAATAGGATGAAGGTTGTGCAGTGACTCTGTGCTGAGTGGGAAGCTGTGTGGCACACATCAGTAGGAGTAGGAAATGCTGACTCTGTTGGCCTGTGTGAACTTCTGCACTTCCATGGTGCTGAGCTGCAGCATTGAGACAAGCTTATAGGTACTATTTGTAACGTAGATCCTATGTCCTCTTCTTATCACATCCCCAAGCAGGGATTTAGTTCCTCAAAGCAATGTGATGGGGGGGGGGGGGGGGGGGGGCATGGGAGGCATGCTGATGTCTGCTGTTGAAGAAGAACCTAATTTCTGGCACTTCGTCAGCTGCAAGAGTGTTAAACCCAGGCCTGTTGTCAGGAGAGCATCCTGGTCCCAGGTTACAGAGAAATCTGGGAACCCCCCTTCCATCATCCCCTCCCAGCTCTGGGTGGTCAAGATTCTCTTGTGTGTATGTTGAAATGGAGGAGGGGGCTGACTGCAAAGGTCAATAGCAAGAGTCGTTGTGTGGAGGGTGAGTCAAGACTTTGGTCCTGCTGTCCATATTCAGTGAAACATGACTTTGTTTACTTCCTGGTCCACAGGAGCAGCCGAGAAGAGCTCGAAACATGGAGCTGAAGACCGAACCCAGAATTTCATCATGGCCATGAAGGATCGCATGAAAATCCGTGAGCGGAACAAGCCGGAGATCTTTGACTTGATCAGAGATGTGTTCTGTGAGAGCAAATTGGCACACGCTCAGCAGATGAAGACGGTGAAGCAGAGCGTGCTTGATGGCACCTCAAAATGGTCAGCAAAGATCACAATCACGGGTGAGTGAGGGAGGCGTGGGTTCTCTTGGCCTCACTTGGGAGGGAGGCGTGGGTTCTCTTGGCCTCGCTTGGGAGCCTAAGGTGAGGGAGAGTTGATGTGAAGCTAGAGGGAATGGAGCCAAGGGCTTCTCTGACCTGTGTCTTTCTGCTCAGTGTACAGGTAGCAGGTGGAGATACTCCTACCCCAGCCACTGTAGTGCACCACGAGCCCAGGCTCATCAGAAAAACTCTGATGGCTGATATTCCTGTTTCTCTGTCCATCCTGGGCTGCTGCTTCACGTGGTGTGTGGGCACATTGGGTGGTGTTGGTGACCCTTCTCTTTTCCTTCCAGTGGTGTGTGCTCAGGGTCTGCAGGCCAAAGACAAGACTGGGTCCAGCGATCCGTACGTAACCGTTCAAGTGGGTAAAACAAAGAAGAGGACAAAAACGATTTTTGGGAATCTGAACCCTGTTTGGGAAGAGAAGTTTTACTTGTAAGTGTTCGTACAAGGACTCTCAGTCTGTTTGTAAGAACTGAGCTTTGACAGCTGTGTCCGTATTCGTTCCCACACCACCTGTAGGGTATGGTGGTTTAATTTCCGCGCAGCATGGTGTGTGTGTCTGGAGGATTGACGTCTTTAACAATGTACATAGTGCACACCTGTCCATTTCATCTGTCAGTCTTGTGTGTATATACATTGTCTGTTCTGAGAACACTTTTGCACTCATGTTTCTAGAGAAAGAGAAAGGAAAATCTGTAACTCAGTGACTTGCGTCCTGGCTGTTAGACATACTTTCAAAATTCTTTAAAATATAAAGGAGTAAAGTCTGTGTAAAAGCCTAAGCAAACTTCCGTGACCTATTGCTGTGACCTGCTGCTGGTGTTTGACCAACAAAGGTTAAAGGTAGTTAGTTGTCTGTCACTTGTCTGTGACACAACCAGTCTCCCCTTTCGGTTCTGGAAAATCAATGTCACAGTAACTGGAGGGATTATCAACTTTCAAGATGTTCAGTGTATCCATGTCTGAACTGAAAGCAAAGGCTGGAGGCACAATTCTTTAGATATCAACTACTCTCAGAAGGCTGAAGAATGTATTATTCCATACTGCTTACTGAGTAAGTAAACAGTACCCTCAATTTATCACTGAACGGGTTATAAAACAAAATGGAAACATGAAGTCCAGTAAGTGTTTTCTAAAGGTTCTCAATGGTCTCATTCAACCTCGAACATCTTTATTAAGATGTCTGGAAGGAAATATCCTTAAAGGGTAAGCTCTTCCCTTGTATCTTTTCTCTTTTTTTTTTCTTCCCTGTTTTTTCCTAAACTGTCTGGCGGGAGCTCTCTGTGCAAACTGAAATCTGTGTTTTAAAATCAAGCTTATATCATCCCAGCTTTGTCTTTACAGTGTACAGTACAAACAAAATTATTTTTAACGTAGTTTTGAGCTACTCATTAATGTCAGAAAAATCTTGGTGCTGTTTTGAGCGAGTAAGCCCTTGGCTTTATTCTTAGTTTAATCCAAGGTAACATAACTGCTTGGTAAGTAGTAAGTATGCTTAGGTGCCATTTGGATCACTAGTCACAATAGCAGTAAGTCTGTGTGGGAGCCTTAAGGACCTTGTTTTACCATGCCGAGGAGTTGCCATGGCATTTGCAGTGTGTTCCCTTCTAATTTTAGGAGCTTCAACAAATACTGTGTTTAAAGATAGATAGTGCAACGTGATAAATGTCACAGTTTTAACGGTGCCACCGTTTAGATTTTATCGCCATGTCTGTGATTCAGCAGATAATGTGCTGTTGGGCGTTAGAGTTGATGCTGCTTTCTATCTTGCCTGTGTCTAGGTGGTTGTTTTGGTTGCCTTGGAACAGCAGGAGGAGCTGAAGGAAATGGGTGCAGTGTCCAGACTGATGGCAGGAGAGCACTCAGTGCTGGAATCCATGTGTTGTTTCATTAGTAGATGTCAAAGCTGGATGAGGAGTTTAGAAGCGTATGCAGCACTGGTCTTTTACATGCCCATCTTCCTTTTTTGCATTTACGGATCTTTTTTCAGCTTACAACTCTTAAAATCTATGAAATTTTCTACCTCATATTCAAATGGAAATTTAACTCAACATATGCGGGCCAAAAATACCTATTATATGCTGAGCTTTTTCAGGAAAGATTGTCAAATTTAAAGGGCTGGGGGAGGGGCGGTGTTCATTTATTAGAATGAAGTGAATTTGTTGCAGTGGCAGAAAGGTGTTGGTGGTTATTGAAAGCCTACCTTGCAGTAGACGTGTAAGAAGTTTGGAGTTCAAAACGGTTAAACGTTTCCATGGGTGCCCGTTGCGTGGGTAGAGGGAGGTCGGGTCAGTAACTAATGTACGCGTCGGCTGCTGCTGTTCCTGTTCTGTTTGGCTTGTTGGACAGACTTGTTTGTAGCTTGGATTCATTAGGTGCCCTGTGTCTTTTATACAATCATAATTCCAATGTCTCTTCAAAGGTTGTATATAGAGCCAGAAATCTGAGTGCATCAGTCATTATAATTATGGTGCTGTTATTGTGATCCTTGGCATGAACTGAGGTGGACCATGAACAGCTCAGCGATAAAATTCATTCCACAGACTCAGTAAAGTTTATTAAAAACAGCTTAAACAAGTTTTAAATTTTTTGAGGCTGCAGTAACTGTCTCAAACAGGTTTTCTGTGCTTATTTTGAGTGATGGATGGAAAAGTATATTAACTTAAATACCTCTCCTTAAATATGATTTTCTTCCTTTTCTGTGTTTTCAGAAAAAAAAATGTTGTGGTAGGCTTGACCCAATTTGGAAGTCTGGATTTAGGACTGTATTTTAAGAAAGACAATGTTGAAGACACTTCAGGTTTCCATTATAAGCACTACTTAGGTCACTACTAGCCTGTGTCACTAGGCGTCTGCTTAGATTAATGACCCGTTCTTGGACTATATCCAAGTTGTCTGAGCAAGAGATTGCAGGTAATTTTTCTTTCTAAAAATTATCTGTCTATTTACATGTTTAGCTTTAGGAAATGTGGTGTTATAGAGAGAGCTATATCTTTCATTGGAGTTTGAAGACCTACAAATATACGGGGGTTGATCTTTCTGCTCGGTTCAGTTTTGCTAAGCCTCTGCGTGTATGGTGCTTGGCAGGAAGAAGCTTGGTGGGGAACCCCAGCCGATGCTGCCATACAGAAATGTTGTTCTGTCAGCATGGTAGCCTGCTTCCCTTGCTTTACATCCCATTTTCCTTCTGCAGTAATCCCAGGTCCCTTTCCCGTAGCTATGATGAGCATAGGTTGCTCTGCCCTGCAGATTGCTCCCCTGTGCCGGCAGCTCTCTTCCCTTGTCCTTAACTGGGGACGGACAGAAAGCAGCACGTGTCCCTCCTCTGGCTGGCTCTGAGTTGTCTGGGTCGGTTGATACGCAAGATCTGGGTGGCTGCAGACTTTCCAGGGATGGCAGGTGGTCTGGGGTTCTCTTCTCCATCTATCTGTAATTCTTTCACAAGACTTGTTGGAACGTAGGAGCTCTGATAACAGGTCTGTATAACTCGTTTCCTTAGGAATCAGCCAGTACTATTAGAGGGAAGGTATTTTTGCACTGTTCAGTGCAGTTAGGAAGGTAATTCCCTATTTAGACTCAATTTAGACTATTGGTAGAAAACACAGGCTTTCTAGGATCTTTTTCATAGCGGCTGGGCGTCCCTTTGCATGGGTTACGATATCAGGCAGTGTTCAGGAGGATCAGCTTTTGACCGCAGGACAGTTCCCGTTCTAAAGGGAGAGCCCTGGGCTCACCTGGAGGCTGCACGTCCATACCTTTTACTTTTTAAGGAAACGTCCCAGCCTTCAATGACCTAGTGACGAGCACTAGAAGTTACTGGATTTAAATGGGATTTTACTGTTTTTCCTGGCCTAGACACAAAGTGAGTTGTGCACTTCACAGTGACAGCCCCTTGGAGTTGTATGGTCTGAGTACAGCTGTGTCTGAAGCTTTGAATGGTGGGTGTGAAATCATTGCCTGGAACAGATTACATTGTCACTGAACAGTTTGCAAGAGGCATGTTTATTCTCTCTCGCTGCGGAAGAGTAACTGAGTTAAAATAAAGGCAGTGCCTCCTGCCAGCAGATAATCAATATTTTGCATGCAGAGCCCCATGTGGTATACGTTCCCATTCCTCCTTTCAGAATGGTGCTGTTGCATAGCTAACTACAGGGTTGTCACCCAAAAGTTTCTGTTTGGTTCCTCAATTTTCCTTTCAGCTTCTGAGCCTGTTATCAAGCTCAGCCTCTTCCAGTTATCTCTGTCGTTATATATGACTGTTCCAGAGCTGGTTTTTAGACTTCCCCTTCTGAGACCACTGTGTTTATAAATGTCACTGTAACTCTGTACCCTCAGCCTTCCCTTCACTGCATGGCAGGGGCCGTTCGGTTTGTCTTGCTTCCTTTGTTCTCCAGGTACTGCAGATGCTGAAACTGGCACTGATAAAATCCCGCTTGTTTCCCCACTCAGTTACCAATGTGAAACTTAAAGTTGAATGCAGAGTTGACGCCTTGTGGCAAGTGCCTGTTGGGAAGCTGAGTTAATGTAGCTGAGGATGTAACGCTCAGAATCGCTTTACTGGCTCTGTGCAGTTAGGAGAGACGAACCATTAATTTGTCAGTTGGTGCTGTAGCACTGGGTAAGTGATTGTACTTCTTCCCCTAAGAAAAGAACTTCATGCTAGTAAGAACAGAAAACTCATTTCTTTGTTCTGAGACAGCAACAGCTGGATCTCAGGGCATATTATTGTGCTGTCATGCTTCTAAGCTGCAAAGGGTTTGATCTTCATTCTCTTACCATCCTGACTTTGCCTTCGGTGTTTTCTCCACTGTCCTTTTTTTCTTCCTAATGGAGGAGACTTGACATCGTTTAAAAATTAACCTGCCCAGAGAAGTTTTCTGCCTGCCATTCCCACGGAGGTTGGCCACAACCAGAGCTGCCAGTTGGACCCTGCCATGTCAAGACACTTCATCTGAACCACATCCAAATCCTCCTGCTTTTTCAGCCAGACCATTTCCCGTAGACAGCTTTTTTCCGCTCCCTCTGTGTATGTTGTTATAAATCTTTACTGAGCTTTCTCATACTGGTTGCTGCGACTACTCTTTCCTTTCTCTTCTCGTTTTCCAAAAAACACTTTGGTTTTTTTTTTTGAACTTTGCTCATCAGAAGCAAAACTTTCCTCCCAAAATTATCACAGGTCCTAAAGTCTTACTGATGTGTTCTCTCCTGTGCATTTTTCCACCTCCTGCACTCCGATCCATTATTTCTGCCAGCAGCTCTGCACTTTTTCTTCAGAGGGATCTGGACAGGCAGGATCCATGGGCTAAGGCCACTGTGTGAGGCTCAACAGGGCCAAGTGCCGGGTCCTGCACTTGGGTCACAACAAGCCCTGCAGCGCTACAGCCTCGGGGACGAGTGGCTGGAAAGCTGCCTGATGGAAAAGGACCTGGTGGTGTTGGTTGACAGTGGCTGAATATGAGCTGGCAGTGTGCCCAGGTGGCCAAGAAGGCCAGTGGCATCCTGGCCTGCATCAGGAACAGTGTGGCCAGCAGGACCAGGGCAGGGATTGTCCCCCTGTACTGGGCACTGGTGAGGTCACACCTCGAATCCTGGGGTCAGTTTTGGGCCCCTCACTGCAAGAAAGACACTGAGGGGCTGGAGTGTGTCCAGAGAAGGGAACGGAGCTGGGGAAGGGTCCGGAGCACAAGTCTGTGAGGAGGGGCTGAGGGAGCTGGGGGTGTTCAGCCTGGAGAAGAGGAGGCTCGGGGAGACCTGATTGCTCCCTACAACTCCCTGAAAGGAGGGAGCAGAGAGGTGAGGGTTGGTCTCTTCTCCCAAGTGACAAGTGATAGGACAAGAGAAAATGGCCTCAAATTGCACCAGGGGAGGTTCCAATTGGATATTAGGGAAAATTTCTTCACAGAAAGGGCTGTCAGGCATTGAAATGGGATGCCTGGGGAAGGGGTGGAGTCACCCTCATAGATAGATGAAGATGTGGTGCTTAAGGACATGGTTTAGGGTTGACTTGTCAGTGCTGGGTTAATGGTTGGACTTGATGATATTAAAGGTCTTTCCAACCCAAACAATTCTATGATTCTTTCTTTCTCTGGCATTGGATGAAATTTCTGCCTGCACTGGACTGAAACTCTATAGGCCCTTCTTAAAAGCTGCATCTGCTGTAGAGCAGAAGGGAAACGGTTCACAGACTATGGCCATATAGCTATTCACTAGACTCTTTGAACCATAATTATATTTTTAATATCAGAACACAACTACTTAATCTGCAAAATATTGTTGCTTCCTCTACTCCCTCACTCCCATGGTTTGTTCTTGTTATATCTACTTGTCGCTTTGTGTGTTTGTTATCCTGTCAGCCCTACAAGGCTGGGGCTGTCTTCTGCTCTGGGAGCTGCCAGGCACAGTGGAGTCCTGTCTGCACCTGGGGCCTCTGAGACGTCCTGTTCTTCAGGCAGAAAATACAAAAAAACAACGTCATTTAAGGAAACCTCTTTATGTAAAATGGGCATGTTGAGTGACAGGGTCATGTTGGTGTCCCACCTCTCTAGTCTGCACCGAAATGCACAGTTTAGGTCTCGCTGCAGCGTTAGTGCAATAAAACTGAATGTTCTGCAGGTTTATAATGTTGATAACACCTTTCTTGAGATGAGAAATTGATTGGGAAGAAGCGTTCACCCTTATGGGTATTTACCAGACTCTGTCTTCACGAGTGTGGGTTCAGCAACATGAGCTGATGGCTTTAGAAGGTTATCGGTTTTCAATTTGGCACTCTCCAGGCTTCAAACTTAGGATTTTTACTGTGGGTAGAGATCATTTTGTGAACTGCTGGGCACATGGTTTTATAGGTAAACCTTTCTATCTGTTACAGATACAGAACTTTTGCAAACTTCCAGTGTTTCCACACCTTAACGTGGCTTATAACTTTGGCTTTAGCGTTCCTGTGGAGGTTAAGTAACAGTCCTGCAAATGTTGTTGTCACAAGCAGCAAATGATTAGCAAATTCAGCACAAATGTCATTGGGTTTTTTGCTTCAAAGTATGAATCGCTGGCTCAAAAATGGTGTTCTGGTCATTTTTAGACACTTCTTTTTCTTTCTCTCCACTTTTCGGAGGAGATGAGGTTGGCCCAAATTGGCTCAGATGATGCCAGGGATCTGGGATGAGGCACATGTAATACTCCGTCCCAGACCCCTGACATCACCCGAGCCAATCTGGGACAACCTTTACAGATGGGCAGAGGTCTTGGAACTAACAATCACTTTCTACAATATTTGTGCGGAAGTTGGAGCTGGATGAGAAGGGTACAAATTGCTAACTTCATTGTGGGAGTCACTGTAGTGTAAATTCAGCAGTTGCCTGTTGTGTTTAGCCACCAGTATACCAATTAGCCTGTGTGTGGGCGTGCCACTCTGTGTGTGGATCGGAATTAACTACAACTTCGTGTGCTCGCCTACTTCCCTGCAGCAGAGTGCCTGTCTGGGCATGGGAAGAGGTCAGGTAGTGACAGCACAGGGGACGTGCGTGGGGAACTGGTGGTTTGGGGTTGAGTAAGGCCAAGGAGGAATGACGGGAAAGTTGGAGGTAGAGAGCAAGTCAGCAGAACCAGGCTCAGCTGTTTCCACTTCTCCTGCAACTTCTGGCTTCAGCTGGAAAAACTTCATGGAAAAAATGCACAATTTATTTTATTTTTTCTTAAAGATTTGGTGTGCCGTTCCTTGGAGATGCAACTTTATTTGCTAGCTTGAAGCGTAAAAGTAAGTTCTTTATAAAAATGGCACCACTGTAAACATCAGGACAATGTGGGTATAAAAGGAGACAATTTCTGAGCCATGTACGAAGGGAACCTGGTTTCCAGCCTCTGACACTCTGAGTGGGCCTGAAAGCATTCAGTAGTTTCTTCCTTGCAGTGGGGACACAGAGTATTTCTTCTCTCTTCGTTTTCTTGGAAAGCTGTGGGAGACTGGATGGATGTGTGTGTGCACACAGTGAAATCAAACCACAATACTCCAGCACGAGGTGGGGCATCTTTGGAAATACACCAGCTCCGGTATTAACGAAGGACAAAGTTTCTAGCAGCAGAGCTTGCCAGCCACAGTCTTACAAGTTGTGATGCTGTCACAGATTGGAAGCTCTCATTAGCTAGGAAGCCTGTTAACAGTTAAGATGCCCAAGTCCCCCGGTGTTCATGGGTCTGTTTTGGGGTGCTCTGTGGAAGGTGAACTCGTGTCTTGCTTGACCGAAAGCAAGGACTGTGTTTCCAACAGATTTAAGTGGTGATGGTTTACGGGTGAGCCACCGGCCCAAGGCTTTCAGCTGCTCTGAGTGAGTGTTAAGGCTCACTGTCTGGTGTGGGAGCAGTATAAGGAATATGAATTGAGTAGTCTCTTAAAAACAAGAGAAAGATGTGGTAAAATAGAAGCTTCAGTAGCTTGGTAAATGCTACTGGGAGGTTTCCTGTAGCACTGAGCAGTGGGTTATGCTGCTGTAGCCGAGTGAAGGATGATAGCCAGCCACGCCAGGAGCGTGGGATGAGGCATGTGGTACCACCTAAAGTAGATTGTGGTCTAAACAGTGAATGTTTTCCTAAAGGGAAGAGCAGTTCCTGACCATTGGCAGGAAAGAACCAAGAGCAGTCCTAGCAAAAAGCTAGCATGCCAGAAGGTGAGGTCTGAAGAAGCCAGGAGATAACTTGCTAGTGCTTTGTAAATGGCATTGTGTGCCAATCTGTGTTTTTAGGCCCCCATGCACTTCTGAGCACCGAGCCTTAGTGCTGCCAGGATGTACATTAGTGCACCGTGTCAGGAACAGAGGATTTCTTTTACATGCTTATGCTGTCTTGCTGGTAGATACGGCAATGCACTTGGGTAAACGTGAGAGCTACAAAGAGCAGCAGTCCAAGCATTCCCTGCTTGTGAATGCTTGCTGCACAGTTTTGTTAAAGGAAGACATCCATGAAGTAGTGGAGGAGAAAGGGGAGAATAAAGACAGGAGAAAAACATCGATCCTTCTTCTTATCAATTGTAAATACAGCTCTGATTGCACAGCAGAGGCAGGGAGCAACCATGCCTCTGCCCATGATCAGAACTGCCTGGAATTGCCTCTAACTTTCTCCATGTAATTCCCAGCTATTCCCTCTGCACTGGAAAAATTGTTAGGAGCTGCAAGGATGTCTGTTAAGCAGTCCTGAATCACAGTAGTGGCAATAGGAGCCCAAATGATAATGTTGGCAGGGAGAATGCAAATACCAGTCACTGCCACATCTTACTGACCGGGCTTAGCAGATCTCTTCTGACCCACTTCTTCTTCTCCCTGTTGCTTAGCAACAGATGCAGCATGTTAAAGTTAAAAAGGCTGGAAAACAGGCCTTCAGCAGAAGTTGCCTGTTTTTATAGGTTATATTTCCTTGAGGGCAGACATTTGTAGTGGTTATCGTGAGTAATCACCCTTGTCACAGTCTCATATGAGCATTCAAATTGCTTTATTGTATTGCATGGCCTGTAAGTGAGCAGGGCTGTTATTATAAGGTTCTTCTACCCACTTCTGACATCCAGGAGCCTGTTTGTATCTAGAAAAGGCATCTGAACACCTAAGAAGAAAGGGAGGCTACAAATTCTGCCTGTGTGTTAAGCTGTAGGATGCCGATTCAGCAAACAGTGAACAGCTTGTTTTGTAGCAGAAATATCTTTAGTGATCCATCCAGGACGCAGAGTATCAGTCTGAGATGTGAATAATCAGCAGAATCAATTCTAGTGATTAAATACCAACTTTGTAACTGCTGTATCCCACCCTTTCCTCCCACGCACAGGCAGTGTTTGTCTCATCTGATTGTAATGTATTGTACATTAATACACTACTGCTTTGTGGCTATCTCGAAGTGAGAGAGCTGCCTCCACCTGAGCTATTTGTCTTTTATTAGAAAACAGTATGAGGGGTGTTTGTCATAGGCCTTGACTGTGCCAGCCTACATACTGCGTAAGCACAAGCCAACAGCTGAACAGAGGATTGATGGGGAGAGCTGTCCAGGAACCAGTGACCTGCTCATCGGCATTTTTGGGGTGTGTAAACTGAGTTTACCAGCCTAGCTACCCCCTGCTTTTGTAAGCTCCACAGGAAAAGCAACAACAGTAAGAGAATTCCCAAGTTTAGGGAGCTGCTGCTGAGAGCGAGGACGAGCAGGAGAATCACGGCCGCGCAGCAGGTTGGATGTTGGTGGTTGCAGTCAGGGCAGGGCACCCTTTCAGTGTGCATCTGGAGTGCAGTACCTACCAGTCACAGGAGCGTTTAGAGTGCACCAGGAAGTTGTGTGGTTTCTGCCAGATGCTCCACTTTTAAATAAACAGACATTTGTTTACATTTTGTTTATTCATCCCTCTGCTGTTGGAGAAGTGGGTCAGAGGAGTGTGAAGCGTGTAGCCTATAAATGTTGGCTGCGTGATGTGCTCTTCAACATTTCGTTTGTCTTGTTTGCAGTGAGTGCCATAATTCTTCTGACCGGATCAAAGTGCGCGTGTGGGATGAAGATGATGACATCAAGTCTCGCGTCAAGCAGAGACTGAAGCGCGAGTCAGATGATTTCCTGGGGCAGACAATCATTGAAGTCCGTACTCTGAGTGGAGAAATGGATGTGTGGTACAACCTCGGTGAGCAGGGCCTTGGTATTGGAAACACATCACGTGTTAGTTTGGTAACACTCGGGTGCATCTGGGCAGTTTGCAAGGAAGAAAAAAAACCCCAAACAATTTCAAGGGGCATGTGATGGTACATATTACGTCAGAAGGGTGACGGGGTTTCCCTGTCAGGCACTGGGTGGGTAAATGCTTGGAGCAGGGTTGGATTCCATCTGTGCTGGAGACATGTTTCCTGTCCTGTGCCCTTTTCTGTGGTGACACAAGCATTTTACGAGTTTCCAGGACCTGCAAGTGCACTGCGCTGGGCTGGGAAGTTGTTGAGACCTTTCCAAGTGGCCAAAATTGATCACTGTAGAAAGTTCCCACATGTAACCAGATGGTGCTGAGTTGAGAGCACAGTAATAATGCTAGGAGGTCCAAAATCTTGGTAGGTCCAACCAGCAGTTCCCAGGAGCTCAGCAGTGTGGTGAAGTTGGGAACAAATTCGACGTCAGTCAGCCCTGTTCTCAGAAGAGCTATCTGTCCTTGGTGGTTGTGGTTCAGTGGGCTGTCTGCAGGGCAAGGGACCCTATGGCACATGTGCTGTCCGAAGGACTGGCTTATGGTCAGTCTTCAGAAGTTTTGAAAGAAGAAAGTCTGACTGTTTCTTCGTGGTGACTCTGATCGCAGGCTCAGCCTGAGCTTCCAGCAGTTTCTTTTCCAGTGTTTTTACCCCAAGGTGGCTGTGCACTGAACATGAAAAATGCATGTAATCGTGGATGATTTTTCCTTCTAGAGAAGCGAACAGATAAGTCTGCAGTGTCTGGGGCTATTCGCCTGCAAATCAGCGTGGAGATCAAAGGCGAGGAGAAGGTGGCTCCATATCACATTCAGTACACTTGCCTTCATGAGGTAAGAAGCGGGTTCAGCTCAGTCATCACCACATCCCTTCTGTCTCTTGAAGAAGCAATTTTCCGACCTTTATTTCCTTGAAATGTTCTTCCTTGCCCTACATGAGCGTTCTTTTCCCTGCTCCGCAGGCCTGGAAACAGGCCGAATCATCACACCTGCATTTGTCAGGAAGGCAGAGAAGGCTTTAGGCTGTCTCCCTGGTGCTGAGGGCTGGCTGGGTCAGTCTGTCGCACTGTCACAGCCTGTGCTGCTCTCAGGCAGAGATCACACACTGGTCCAACTCAGAGCTCCCCGTGGGTTTATTGTGGAGAAACCTCTGAATTTCCTTGAGTGATGTTTTTGGCCTGTACCGTGCCTGTGTCTTTCTTTAGATAAGGTGTACTGAAATGCTTTGTAAGTAAATTCTGCTCTGGAGAGAGCTCTGACTCTGGTGGTTGAGCGACGCAGATATTGGTGTTATAAATTGTTCTGTGCTGCTGCACTGATGTAGAGCTATGAACAACTGTTGAGGCACAGAAGATAAGCTGTGGTTACGGGGTAATGACCTGTCTCAGGGTGGACTAAGCTGGGCAGGCAGTGCTGCAGAAGTTGGGAGGAATCCAGCGATGACTTGTAAGAAGGACTAAAGAGCAAACCCTGTTTCGGAGAGATGCACGGTACCCAGTCTGTCTGTCAAAGAGACAGGCAGGTGGCAAGGTCAGTGCCTGCATAAAGAAGCCCTTTCACCTGAGCCCCTTTCACCTGACATAAAAGAATATCATGAGGTCCAGTGAGGTTTGAGCAAATTCAGATTAGAGGAAGAAGGACAGATGTATCACAGAGAGAAACGTTCAGCTATTGGAACATATATTTATCGAGACATTGGGCTAGATGAGCCCTGTGGTGTCTTCTGGCTGTATCAGGGATCAGACAGGTGCGAAACTTAGAAAAAGATCAGTAGGCTGCTTTTAGTGGGCTGTATTGTGTCTTTCAATGCATATTTATTATGTTTTAATTCAGTGATGGCTTCTGTTTGGTAAGCTATTTTGATTTTTTTCCTTTTTTTTTTTTTTCCCTTCTGAACATGCATGATCACTCACTGCCCTTCTTTTCTGCAAATAAGTCTCTTTTTAAGTATTACATTCTTTCATTTCTGTATCATAAAATGAAGATAATTTACAGCTAGAATAGCGTAAAGCAGAGTCCTCTAGCTGCTAATGAGATCATTAGACTTTTGCATCCTTTACTACAGGGAGCCAGCTGTCTGAAAGGCTGATGAATCTGTAAGTGACGTGAATTTGAGGATTACTGAGAAAGCCACTGAACTGAATGTGCAGTTCCTGCACAGCCATGATAGCTGAAAGCCTTTGCAGTGTTAGATAGAGTGAAAGGTTATGTTGAATAACAATGCACGTCTCTAGTTGTTATGGGTGATCTTAAGGATGTCCTTTTCAGAAAAAAAATATATCTGTTTGGGCTGTTCTGCTGTATAAAAACTACAAAGCTGGTACAGAGCTGCTACATCAGCTAGCTTAAAACAGTTCGTCCATGTTAAGGCATTTCATTCTGAGGACAGAAACGTGTAGGTTTCAGGAAGCTAATTAGTGTGTGGTTTCACCGCACTGAAACATTCCTCTGCGTCATTCACAGTGTCTGCTGGGTAAAGTTGTAGGTATGCATGCAGAAAATTCAGCCAGGAGCACTCGAGAAGAAAAGAAGGTAAAAGCACAAAAATACATAATGGGCAAGGGGAAAGAAAGAGGGAGGAGAGCGAAGAAATTCGTGTTGCTGCCGCCTTCTCAGGAGTTCCATGAAACTCACTTGGAGGCTTCAGCAGCCTCACATAAGAATTCATTCCTGTTTTGTATTTCAGAACCTCTTTCACCATCTCACAGATGTGCAAGGGAGTGGGGTGGTGAAGATCCCTGATGCCAAAGGAGATGATGCCTGGAAGGTGTATTTCGATGAGACAGCTCAAGAGATCGTGGATGAATTTGCAATGCGTTACGGCATTGAGTCGATATACCAGGCCATGACGTAAGATGCATTTTGTGTGGTCTGTAGTGGAGATAATTGGTGTAACTAATTGATGTGACTGTTAATATTTAGAAGATGAGGTGTGTGGGTAATGGAAGACTTGGCTTTGACAGCTGCTCCTTACAGGGCTTACTGTGAGCGGGAAGAGATTGTCTGGGTCTGAACCACTGGCTTCCTCCAAGTCTAGAAATTAATGTCTGACAGAGTGCTGAAAGAAAGCAGCTATCTGAACAGTTTGTGTGAGCACCTTTAATTCTAAGGAATTACACCAACTTCAGTAGTGTAAATGACCATATTTTATTGATAGCTGAGACATTCCTGTTTTAAGACTCTAAAATCTCTATGTGAGCACTTTTCTCTTAAAAAGTAACTGCCCAAGGATCCCACTGAAGATTGCTGATGCTGTGAGAAGGGCTGAGGTTTTGTGAAAGTGTTTTTGTCCTACATGTCTGTGGTGGTAATTGATACAGCCCTTTGAAGTCACTAATTTCACAGGTGCTGCTGAAAGCGTTTATAGGAAACTTGAGTGATGGAGCCACTGGTTTGCCCTCTTTGGAGCTAGGCTAATGCAGTTCTTGATCTTCAAAGAGCGTTTTCCTTGTCACTATGCTTTTACTTGGGTTTGGGATTAGTCATTCTTCCTCGTAAAGACTAGTTAGTGCTATGTTTAGCTCATTTCTTATTTCGTGTGTAATATTAAACATAGCAGACAAAAGTGAACTTTTTCACGTTAGAATATGAAAGTTTCGGGGTCCGGATCCTTGGATGAGTTATGATCTCTGCTTATGTCACATTACAAGCACCTTTTCTGCATATTGATTTAAGCCAAAGTGGAAGAGAATATTGGGAGGCATCTCTGGAGGTGTAGTCCCTGGTTACAGCAGGGCTAACTAGGAAGTTGGAGCAGTCTGCTCAGGGCCTCTTTCAGTTTGTTGAAAACTTCCCAGGATGAAGATCCACCACCTCTTTGGGCTCCTGTCGTCAGGCTGTATTACTCTGAGGAAGAAATTCCTGGTTGACATTCAAATTGGAAAATCCTACTTTGAATTTCTTATGCTGTAAATGCTGCCTATTGCTGCTTATCTTTTAGCCTGCTTAAATGAATTTTGCCCTGGCTCAATCTTCTCACTAGCCCTCCCCTCTCTGCTAAGCAGTCAAGACATTGATTAGGTCCCCACTCCTCACACCTTCTCTTCTTCAAGCTAAACAAAGCATTTATGTGTCTGTCTTGATTTACCGTGTGCCGAAATGACCATTTGGTACGTAGGTATCATACAGCAAGCAAGTCAGCATTCAGGCATCAGTATCACGTTTGAAATACTGACTTGTCAATGCCTGTGAAACTCTCTCACTGCAGCGTTCTTGGCTATAATCATTTGTAGGATCGCTAGCACAGAAGCTAATGTCTGTGATGAGTCCCTTAGGGAGAAAACTGCATTTAGAAAACAGTTCCCAAATCTAGTCTGGGAGCTCAGTGAAGATTCCTGCCTAAAAATGGCCCAACTGTCCTGTCCTTTGGAATGAACTTTATTTGCCATGTCCCATAATATCAGACCCCTTAAGCTCCGGTTTCTCCCCCACCTTATGTCTAACAGATCTTCTTGATTGATTAATAATTTCACAAGCCCGGATGCTTCTGGCGTAATTTTGAGATTTCCTGCAGGAGGGTTCCTTGCACTTTAATGAGAGCAGCTAAATGGGAAAATGCAAATGAGCGTGTACGCTTCCTGCAGGCTGGAAGGGTTAGCCCTAAGGAATCACATGGCGGTGCGGCACAGGAATACTGGTGTGTGATCTTGCTGTGCTTGAATGCTTTCCGATTGCTGCTGCCTCCTGTCACCTCAGAACCTGTGGCTGCCTCAAGTGGCAGCAAATTATATGGATTTTCTTGCGTCAGGCTTGGTGCTTGGAATTGGCGTCAGGACCCAGGGTGTCACCGAAGTCACAGGCTGTTGGTAACAAACAGTTGAGAAGCTGGTTTATGATCTACAAAGGGCTGTAGTGAAGGGATTTCTCCTGTTTCGATCGTATCTGTTGTCATCTTTCTGAAAAAGCTCTGAGATGCTGGAGGTTCACAGAAGGAGAGAAGACAAAACTTCCGTCTGTCCATGGTGCCAGCAGAGCAAGGGGGCTGTTAAAGGGATACAGTCAAGTTGTGCTACACAAAACAGACTGGAATGACTTACAGAATTATCCTTTTCCAGGCATTTTGCATGTCTGTCCTCTAAATACATGTGCCCAGGCGTGCCAGCTGTGATGAGCACCTTACTTGCCAATATCAACGCTTACTATGCGCACACGACTGCCTCCACAAACGTGTCTGCTTCAGACCGCTTTGCAGCCTCCAATTTTGGGGTATGTTTGCCTGTTTGCTGATGTTACAATTGGACTTACGTAATTTGCCTGTGGTGCTTCTGCCTTTCGGTAAACAACGTGTTCTGTTTGAGGAATGTGAAATCTGTGAGGAGTTGGAAGCTGTGGATCTCTTCTAGACTAGACAAAGAGAACAGTTTCATTGCCATCATCATCATCACACGTTTTGGATATTAATCAGTGTAATGCATTGTGATGATTATTCTTCGTGTTCAGATTAAACTTGAGCACAGATGGTGTGGAAATGAGCAAATATTAAACTCTGATGCTGTTGATAAAATATACCGTGTGAGCTGATTGTTTCAGAACTCTCTTTTTAAAACCAGAAACTGCTTTGGGTAGGGGGAAGGAAAGAAAGTTTATCCTCCTGCTGGTTAAAATGTTTGTTGTATGTTATGTGCTGGAAAAGTATTTGGAAAAGCCCGTGCATCCTGTCAGACTGAAAATTTATAGATTGAATGAGGAAGTGTTCACAGTGCCAAACCAGAACCTAGCGGAGAGACCTGACCTCAGTAGATTGTCACGAGAAGCCTGTAATACCTGTCAGTGAGCTAACAGATAAGATCTCGGCGCTGTGTCGCTGCTCTGAATTTACCCTTTTCTGCCTGTTCCTTTATTCATCTCTGAATAAATATTTTCTCTTAAACATAAGTTTGGTGCAAACTGCAGACTAGAAATCAGGGGTTTTTGTTCTGCCTCTCCCTCAGAATGATAATGGAGCATTTTTCTGACAATTCTGTTACACAGACTTCAGAAATAATTGCAGTATAAGAGTAAATGCAAGAACTGAAAGGAAATACTGTTTGCACAATGCCATGCATCCATATTACTTCCTCCCACACTCCTGAGCACCTAACAGTAATTCCCTGATATTCTGCTGCTTAGTCTCAACATCGATTGGACGGTGATGACATGTCATGTTTATTGGTGTTTTCTGCTCCACAGAAAGAACGATTTGTGAAACTTCTGGACCAGCTTCATAATTCACTTCGGATTGATCTCTCAATGTACAGGGTGAGTGGGAATAAAGAGAACACTTTCAGGTGTTCAAGTGGACAGAGGGGAAACACACCATTTGGATTTCTCTTACATATCTAACCTTTTGGGTAGTTTGGGTCTTACGGAATTGTCAGGACAAGTGCTTGCTGCTCAAATACACCTTTTTGTTTTTCTCATGGATAGAACTTACAACACCCTTTTTTCTTCAGTTATACCTTCTCATGCATTCTGAAATAATTTAAGCATTGTGAACTATGCTTATCTCTGACACTCTCCCAGAAATGCAAGTTGGATTAGATAAATTAATTTGAATTATTCGTATCAAATACCTCAGGTATCCTCTACAAAGGTAAAACAGGCTTGTTCTCCCTTAGTAAAACAGAAACCATTTATAGGACCTGCAGCCATGTGGTCACTTATTTTAGGTATGGCAAACTCGAATACTGTCCCTGACTCTGGATCTACAGGATGTGCTCTCAGGTTGAGGCTTCCCCAAGTTCAGCATATGGGAAAGAGATGGGTGTCAAAGGTTGGCATCAGTTCAGCAGGCTGCTTAAACCGAGTTTTTCTTTCCTGCACCAGAATCAACATGGTCTTACCATGTGACTTGCCTTTTGTTTTTTTAAATTCCTTGTGATATTATTTTAATTAGTAACTAATGCATTGAAAAATCTAAAAATGACAGCAAAATGTGAGGTTTGATTTTATTTATTTATTTAAAAGTAGATCCTCTTCTGGTCAGTGCTTTTATCTGAAACACAGTAAAACACACAGAGGAGGGAAACACGAGGTAGACAAGGAAGTGCGTTAGGAAGATAAACGAAAAGGACAAGGGGCAAGATGCAAAAGAAGATGAAAGGAATGTTGTGTAAAGAGCTATTCTAAAACTACATTACTAGTCAGAGAAGGTCTAAAGGGAGCACGGATTCACTGAGGAACCAGAGGGAAAATTACCAACACAGGGCAAGAGGAATCTGTAGTGGTGATGCCTTTTGTGTTGCTTGGACTTCAAGAGAAGCTGCTTTCTGGTGGCTAATGCAACTAAACCATGGACAAAGAAGTAAGATTGTACATAAGGGACCAGGAAAGATTTATGTAGTTTAAATAGTTTAGATGCTATCTGGTTGGCAGTGCATTTAGAGAAATGGATGAAGCAATTTGGGAGCTCTTACTAATTATTTTAAGACCCCTGGAGGACAGGTTAAGTTCTGGAAGAAAAAGGTGTTGGTGTCCAGCTTTCAAGACGGAGATGGCAATTTACAACTGAAATTACCCATATTAAGCCTCTCCCTTCCCCTAATTTAATTAAGCTATTCGTAAGCACTTAAAACAATTAATAACCAGCAGTGTTAATTTGTGAAAAAGAAAATGTCAAATGCATGTGTGTTCCTTCCAGGGCAGGGTGGGAGGTGATGAGGGGAGGGGTGGAGCCCTCTCAAGAGTAGCTCCAAGTCACCCTCTGAATAACTATTTTTGGAAAGTGTTTTGTGAGCAAATGTAGTTATTCTGTACGCACGTCAGTTCTTTTTGTTGGTTGGTTGCCAGCTGGCATAAGCATCGAGGAGGTGGAATTTCAAGATAAGATAATGTTATCTTTTCCTGGTCATTATTCCTAATTAAAACCATGCATTCAGTCCCCAGCATTCACCCAATGGTTTGTCTTTAAATCTTGACCCATAGCAGTCTTTGGCTTTGGTAACTACCCTGAGTGCCAGAGGTTCCGTGTGTGGGCAACTTAATTTCAAGAGAATTGCCTCTGAATGAGCATCTACAAATGGCTGTTAAGAGCATTGGATCGCTTGCAGTGGTTAGCTGAACTGCAGCAATACTCAGCTGCTGTCAAGAGACAGAATATTTTCCTGCAAGTCCTCAGTAATAAATGACAACTTGTTCCCCTCTGCCCTTTTTACCTTTGTCTCTCATAAATTTTGAATGTGCAGATATGAAGAGACTACCCAAGTGAAGGTTGCCTTTGCTATTTTACTTGCTGCAAAACGAATCTCATCAGCTTGAATGTAAGAATATGCTGAGGAATATGCACACAGGGAGGGAAGGGTGGGAATGTAGGAAAGGGCACGGTGCCTGAGGTCAGAAAGGGGACAGTCTCTTGCAAGAAGCCAAGCTTTCTGCATTCAGCATATGCATTTACATGCATATAGATACCTACAGGCACACACAGACGTATCGTATCTTGTGCTGGGTTCCGTCAGGAAAGAGTTAACTCTCTTTACTGTGGCTGCTAGGGAGCTGTGTTCTGGATGCTGAGAGAAGTACTGATAAGGTCTTAGCTGGTGCTGGGCAATGCCTGCACCGAATTCGAGGTCTTTCACCGCTTCTGACCCTGCAGCTGCGCTCCCAGCTCTCGCTGTCTCGCTGCAGGCAGTGCAGGGGACACACAGTTCAGACAGCTGACCCCAACTGACCAAGGGAGTATTTCATTCCACAGTACGTCATGCTCGGGGCATAGGTGGGGAGGGGGTCCAGGAGCCATTACTCGCTCTCTTACTCTTGTTCGTTTACTTCCTGGTACTTGCTAACACTCCCCCTGACTCCTGCGTTAGCTGCTTTGCTGACTCCTGTGCTGGCTCGTTCGTGAGGGAGTTGGTGGGTTTGTTTAGTTTTCCCAGTTGTGCTGTCGCTGATGGGGTTCACTCGGAATCTGCTGCGACAGCCCTCGGGCTGCAGCTCTCAGACCCTCTGGGTCTGACTCTCACTTCTCAGCACCTGGTTGTGCACTGGTCAGTGGGTGGTGAGAAATTGTATGATATCATATAATATGTTTTATTCTCTATTAATTAGTTATTATTAACAGTATTTGTATATATTAATTTAGATTTAATTAGTAAATAGTTCTTATCTCAATTTTATGAGCTTCCTTATTTCTTTCTCCCCCGATTCTTCCCCTCCACTGGAGGAGGGGAAGGGGGATTTGTGAAAGCAACTTTGTGGTATTTTGCTAGCCGGATTTAAGCCACGACATATCTGGAAGGGACAATGAGACTTCTAATTTCAGCGAGCCCTGGAGAGTGGAGGAGGAAGCTATGGCTATGGACAGTGTGGTGGTGTGTAGGGTACCAAAATAAATGACTAGAGCGAAGCGGGCACTGAAGGATGTGTGCTTGCCTTGGCAGATTGGGTCTTAGAGGGGACCGAGTGGTTACAGTGACTTGTTGCAGGGAACAGTGCTCATTTTCCTTCTCAGCCCAGTTAATTTCTCTGGGGAGGTTGCTAATATACCACACCTCTCCACGTCTCAGAAGAGAAGCCGAAAACCAGGCAGTGAGTGCAGAAAGGAAAGGGCTTGCACTAGCAACTTCCGGCAAGAGGCCAGTGCTGCCAGTGGCGAAGCTGTTGCTCCCTGCCTGCTCCTTCTTACAGCCAAGGAGGGATCTCCTGCTGGCGAGGGTTGTCAGTCCCCTGGCATCCACAGACTTTACGTTCACATGAGAAGCTATTTAATTAAGCAAACAGATAAGCTCCTGCAGCAAAAAAGGCCTTATTTATTGAGCATTGTTTTGACTGGTACAAGCTTCTCGAGCAGGAAATGTTTCCAAGACACTTTCCTTATTTAGCACATGCTTGAAGCCTCGCATGGATCCGACTGTGCTTTCCAACAGAATTTCCCTTTTTTGTCGACAGAATAACTTCCCAGCCAGCAGCCGCGAACGGCTGCAGGACCTGAAGTCTACAGTGGATTTGCTGACCAGCATCACTTTTTTCAGGATGAAGGTAGTGTGTGGGTGGGAGTGGGAATGGGTCCTCTGCAATTTTTGCCACAGGGGTTAGTTTCCTGTTTTCAAACCATTGTTTCATGTCGTGCTTTAGACACTTCAGGAAAGTGGAGATCATCTGCTGTAATATCTGATATCTGTAATCTTATGTAATAAATATCCACGTGTCATCGTTACTTCCCTGTATTTTGCATCATGAAGATGGAAGTTGTTTTTTTCCCTGGGGTTCTCTAGTCATAAATATGACACAAAAATAATTATCTGGTGTAAGGAAGATAATTTACTTTTATTAATAGCATTAGAAAGCTTTTCCTATAAAACTGTCTACAACTTTTATCAGTCACTATCATCTCTTCACCATCTTTTACCTAGTAAATATTTTTAGGTTTATTTCTTGGAGGATGAGGTACTGAAATCTTATACAGTAGAAATACAAGAGAGCTGCTGTGAATGCTGATGTGCTGGGTCTGTAATTATGTTTGTTGTTCTAGCAATGTGTAATGAGATTATTTTTAATTCCTAATTTTTGTTTTCAAACCTTTTTTTTAATACTGTTGTAGTTTAGCACATGTCACTTAGTAATTTTTATCTTATCAAAAACAAAGTAAGTCTTTAATTTCAGCTATTTCAGGAACCGCTTAAAGTTCTACATGTAAGCACTAGGATAAGTGATGATTTTCAAATTATTTTGAAAGTGTTCACTCACAGTGTATGTCTGTATCGAAATTTTGCTTTATAGAAACACTCTGAAAAGTTTAGAGTTAATGACAATATCAAAATTGTCCCAGGTTATCGTTTTATTCGCAGGGTGATGCCTGGATATCTGTTTAGTTTAAAGCAATGCTGCCGTGTTTTTCTAAAGCAACGTAGCGATGAAATGACGAAAAGAGCTGTTGCAAGAGGAGAAGGCATGTTGGTTGGCATGTCCCTAAGGATTCTGGTGCGCTTTGAAATTCAGTAAAGGCTTTCTGAAAGAAAGTTACTGTATTTAAAGGCATGCGAGTGTTTGGTCTTCAGCAAGACTTTCCGGATCAGATGGAAGGCGCTCCGCTAGTCTGTTGCACATTCTTCCAGTGTTTGAAAAGATTGCTTGCTGGCTTCATAGCAAAATTGTATAAATTTAGTAGAAATTCTGTGTGCTTGGCTCAGATTACACGCATATCAAGCCACATGATGTATTTATTCTGAAGAATCTTCCTTGGCACTTCAACATCTCTTTTATGCTGCAAATGATCCTGTGGGGGTGTAAGTGCTGCCACTCCTGTTTTATGCCTGGGGAGAGCGACCCGTTCATGGTCCCAGGTCACTGGTACCCCAGGTCGCTGTAAGCACAGCCACCAAGTCCTGGGTAGTTCCCAAACAGGTGACTTGTTCTTTTCCCGTTTGCTTTAGGAACAGTGCTTTGTTTGACTCTCTGTCTCCTTGCCAGGTCCAAGAGCTGCAGAGCCCACCCCGAGCCAGCCAGGTAGTGAAGGACTGTGTTAAAGCTTGCCTCAACTCCACCTATGAGTACATCTTCAACAACTGTCATGAGCTGTACAGTCGCGAGTACCAGACAGATCCTGTGAGTAGCTGATAAGGAGGCAGGCATCCAAGCTTCTGATTTTCTTAACGTAATAACGAGAATGCTAATTGATATAAAAAGCCACACAAACAAAATTATGTGACTTGCTATCTTCTGAATGCACAAAACTTGTAATCAATTAATGAGCAGTTATTAGTGAAGTGGAGGATGATAATTGTTTTACGCTAACTAATTACGATACGTTTTGCCAGCCTCAGCTATTTTATTTCGTGAGCAGTTATTTGCGAAGGGAAGGTTTGATGCAGCTTTGAGTGAGCAAAAGCTAATTAGAGCAAATGACTGATCAAGAAACTGGTGTTTAGCATAGATAAACCTCAAGCAGTGAAATTTTATCTTATTTTTAGACACAAACTGTTTTTAAATCCATGAGATTTCTACTGGCCACGCTGCAGCAATGCACACGCAATGTGTCAGCATGGATATAGTCATCAACCCAGGTGCTTAAAAACCGAGTATTTGGAACAAGCTTAGCGCGAATGATGGCTCAGCAGGTCTCCTGGAGCCTGACCTGCTTGTGGCGTGGAAAATGCCAAAACAAGGATTATTTGGGTTTGAGGCCACCAGTAAGCAACATGCTTTGGCATGTTGCGGTGTTTTGCATTAGATCATGCAAGCTGCCAGTGGATGTTAATAATTTTAAGCTCTTCAGAAGAAAGGTTCCACAGGCAATTAGTGTTTGGAGTTTGTATGGTGATCTGCATTATCCAGCTTTCCCCTTCCCGTTTAAATTTACACTGTTTTTTCAATGACTTCCTTTCCAGAACAAAAATCAGGACCTTCCTCCTGAGGAACAGGGCCCCAGCATCAGGAACCTGGATTTCTGGCCCAAACTCATCACTTTGATAGTGTCCATCATAGAAGAGGATAAGAACTCTTATACCCCAGTCCTGAATCAGTAAGAATCTTCCATGTCCTGTGTGGCTAATGCTAGTCTCTGTGTGCTCTGCTTTATTTGTTAAACTGCTTTCTATCTCTTCTGTCACTTGTGTATTTATGGAAGTACTTATCCTGTCTGTCTGTCTTTCTGTCTTATCTGTCTCTGTCTATATAAATAACTTTTTGATTGGGATGGAAGAGTTTCAAAAAGTTCAGTTACGGTGGCGTTCGAGCACAAACACCCTGATTATTACACTCCTGAACTCAGGGAAGCACCTGAAAATGGGGTGAGAGTTCTTTTGGTTTTTTTCTGATGTTGAGCAGTTCTGGGATGCACATTAACGCATCAGGGGTGCCGTGGTGACACCGCCTCACGCTGTGATTTAGGAACATGGTGTTCAGTGCAGCGCTGGGAGATTGCATTGGGTGGGGTTGGCACAGCATCTGACAGGAACCTGAAACGTGTCTGTTCAAGGACTGGATACTCCTCCAATATTCCCACAGGGCAAGAGAGAGGGTGATACCTGACAAGGTATTGCACACAAAGAGCTACATTATGCCCTAGTGTTCATTGATTTAACATGGCAGGGACACTTGGGTAGAGTTCATCTATCAGCCTAGTAACCCTAGAAAAAAAGGAGGGGAAAAAAAAAAAATATGGACAACAAAGGGGAAAAAGGTGCAAGGACATTGTGATCACATTCCCAGAATTACTGTATGCATCTCTTCTAGGAGAGACATCCAGCACCTGGCTTTTTTAGTTAAAAGCAGTCTCAACAGCGGTGTTGTTTTCCAGGTTATTTAATCTATGCCACAGAGTCCTGTTCATGACCTCCAAATTCTATGTGGTGATTTATCTAGGGTGAATGAAGCGTCTGTAATGTTGGGCTTTTCCTGTTGTAGTTTAGCTCAGAGCTGAATAAAGAATAAGCCCTTTGGTCTGATACGTGCCAAAGCCTTTCTCAAATGTCCCCTCAGGTTTCCTCAGGAGCTTGCTGTTGGGAAGATCAGCGCGGAGGTGATGTGGAGTCTTTTTGCCCAGGATATGAAATATGCCACGGAAGGTGAGAGAATTCCTCACTGCTGCCTGCTGACTTGTTGCTGATCTCTTGTTCTTCATCCATTTGGTGTAAATGAAACCTAAGCACCTTAGAACCACCACTGTTTCGGAGCAGGGATTTCTAGTGGATTGCTTGTGGACAGCTGCCTTACGGGTGAGGATTGAGGCTGAGATCTGCATGAGCTCTGGACCTGTGTCAGGCTGTGTTCCAAGCTGCTTATTGTTATCCCAGCTGGTTTGAAATCCGAAGCTCACTTTGGCGTGAGGATACGGTGGCTTAGATCATCAGCAGTTTGTTTCTGCAGTGTACAATGGTAGGAAGGGCTGGAGAAGTAGGTGGACTCTGTGTTGTGCCGTGGCTGTGGTTCCCTTCATGATACAGTGTAGATGGTCTAAGCCATTGGCAGAAACACATGGTTAGGACAAATCCTGCTGCAGTCATCTCTGTTCTGAATTAATCTTTGCGTAATTTTCGCCAGACTCCTAGTAGAGGAGAACTGTTACTGTTCTGAAGATGTGTTAGCCATGTAGCGCCCGGCAAACTCCCGGAAAGGAATTCTGCTACTTGCAGTAGGGTTCTAATGGTCAGTTACAGTTTCTGAACTTGGTTTTAGTTCTGTAAGTTCCTTTGCAGAATGTAGTCGCTTCTCATAAGGTTTGGAGAGCATGCAGGTCCCACTGCATCTGCAGTAGCAGTTGTTTTCCTCATATTTTGCAGGGTCAGGCCTTAGGATCATCTGTAAAGTGACACTGTGATAAAACAGAGGCGACAGTGCTGCCTGTGGCATGCTCGCTGGATTTGTATTCCAAAACCAAGTCAAGTTACTGCTTTTGGTCACTCAGAAAATTGTGCTCAATCTGTTTGCTGCCACTTCGATCTAAGGTCACTTACAGGAGTGACAGCGTATTAGGCTCTTACTTCTGACTGCTAGAAAAAACTGCTGCCAGCTAAGAGGATTTCCTGCATTTTATTCTTCAGGAACAGTCCGTGGGGTTGCTCTGTAAGGAAAGAGGATTGACTCAATCTATTTCTTAGGCTCTATCAATGCAGAAGGGGTAGAGACTGTGCTGTGGGGGGAAACCCTTTTCCAGCTCTAGGCTGGAATTCAGCAGGCTGCAGGTCAGGGTGAAATGTTCTCTTCTGTGTTAGGAACTTTATATACACGCTTGTACCCCACAGTGCTTTTGTCTTGTTAGATCATGTTCATGTAAGAGCAGACACTGGGAAGAAGAACTAGGACCTACTAACTGTGTTGAAGTGTCTCTTTTACAGTGACTATCACTATGCTTATGTGTTTAGAAATAAGGCAACTGATAACGTTCACTTCCCTAGAAACTAGTTTCCTCCTGCAACCGTTTTGGCTCCACTTTCCATTTTGTCCTTCCTTACCCCTGTGCACTCACCCTCGGGATTTGTAATGCAGTGTGTTCTTCTACATGTTGAGAGGGCTTCCTCCTTTCCCAGCAGCCACGAGAACTGGATCTCTCCAGGTGTAGTTGCTGACTTTCCTAAGATTCTCTTTCCCTGTTGCATCCAAAATGCAGCTGCAAAAAGGTTGCTGACTATGTGTGTGGATTTGACTGTCAAAGGGGATGTGACTTCGATTTTTTCTTTTTCCTCTTTTGCATGGTTCCGTTTGCTTGCCAGTGCCCAAGTTAACTTTGCCTCCCAGGTTTTCTCTGTTTATATGCCCTACGGTGTCCCCTTTGACTCAGCTCCCTGGTGAGTCTGGGCTTGTTTCAGCCAGACGATGGTTCTGGTCACTTGTGAGCCACTTAAAACAAGGACTGACATAATGCTTCCACCGTGAGTTCATCACTGCATAGCAAATACTTGCTATGACCATCCCTCTTGAAAGTATTTGTGAGAAAAATTGATACCGAGGCAGCTGATGGACTGAGAAGAGTTTGCATTTTGAATGAAAGCTGTAAAACTGCATGGTTACGTGTATCTGTGCTGTAGCTGTGCAGGTCCTACAGGGGGATTGAACAATGATGGAGTCTGTGCTGGTGTGTGTCTCCTCCAAATATATGTTCAAGAAACCCTCAGGGTGCAAAATTCTATTTGAGGCAAGTGTGATGCCTCACTGCTTTGCTCTCCAGAAATTTATGAAGATAGCCTTTATAACAAGCTCTACAATAATTCAATTACCGGCCTCACTATGTGTATTTTAAATGCAGATGATTGGATTATCTCACTGCATTTTTTTTAAATGAGGGGAAAAATGGGATTAAAGGAAACAGATTAAGTGATGTGAAGGGTGGTGATTAGATTTGCTGTCCTCAGCTCGTCTCTGTCATTTCTCAGTGTGAGTTGCTAATTTCAATACCAGTTTATCTACACCAAGAGTTTCATATTCCTGTCTGTGCCAGTTTGTGGAGTAATCCCTGCGTACATTTCTGGTGTGCTCCAAGATCTGTGTGCACCAGGAGCTCTCTGCAGCAACAGCTAATCTGCTCTGTGGAGTTATGTGCACATGAACCCAGAGTATAGTACTTGTTCCTAACTTTCTTCATGGTGTTTTCCCTTGTGTTCTGTTCCTAAGTTCTGGATAACATGAGCTCATTCACCTCACCGAGGGGTAAGTTCGTGCTCCTTAGTTTATAGTTGTGAGTAGCAAAGACTTTCATCTGCTGCCTGTAGTTTTAACACTCAGGATGTGTTAATATTAGCTAATGTTAGCTTTAGCGTCCTGTAGTTTTATGCCAGTGGTGGAGCAGATGTGCAGAGATGTGGAAGACCATCCTGCTGCTGCAGAAATGAAGGGTATGCACTGCTTAGGAGAATCCTGTTCTGACTAGTCGCTCCAGTTGTTTTTTGACAGTACCCACTACACTGAGGGGTTCGGGGTGAGAGCCCGTTTGCCCCTTTGGCATTAAGCTGTCAATAACATCTGATGGAGAGTAACTGGTGAGGTTAGAACTCTAGTTTTTGTGTGGCTCTACTCCTTCCCTCCTGATGGGGGTTGTGACTGTGCATCTCTGACCCTTTTACTCTGCAGTGGGACTAAATTTTCTTCTAGCTTAAAGACCATGCAGTGGCGTTAGTGTAGAAGGAGTGTGGGCCTGACTGTGTGAAACTGCCCCCTCCCTCCTTCCAGCCTGACTCTTCCACATTGCTCTCCAGTTTGCGGTGTGGAAGAGAGTTGAGAGGCTCAGGTGGGACACAGCTTCTCCGAGTTGTAGAGCAGTGCCTGGCTTTGTGAGTTGTTTTCCTTTTTCCCCCATGGGTGGCAGCTACCAGTGCCTCTCCCAGCTGGAGCTTACCCCCGTGTGCACTGTGTAGTCTGTACAGGGCAATGAGTAAGTACTAATTTATAGCTAGACTACAGTGGTTAGGGGCTTCAGAACCAGTAGTCTTGCTAGCCTGTGGATGCTGCAGCTATGGACACCTTATCTGACCAGCATCAGAATGCTATGGACACCTTCTGAAGACTTAGATTACTGATGTGTAAAATGTTCAAGTAATAACAGTGAAACAACCGTTTTCTATTTAAAACATGTTCAGCAAGTGGTAGCAATAGTCACAGCAGTGTGTTTGGATGCTGCAAAGCAAGTGCACTGCAGACCTGCCTTATGCCTCTGTCTCCCCGAAGGGGACTCAGCTGCTGAGAGTCTTCCTAGCAGCAGGAGCTGCAGGATCTCTCCTGCTTGTTTCGTCTCTCCTCCAAAGCAGTGACAGCTCAGGGCACTGTGAACAGCGGACCTGGCCCTCCCCTCCTCGCTGGCGAAGGCATTGAGAAGTATCCCTTGTTCCCCCTCAACCCAAGAGTCAAACAGATTGCGCAGATGCATGGCCCAGACTTGACTGGCAAGATCCTGGTACCCTGGAGTCCTGCAGCTTAGAGGGTGATTTTTCCAAGTCACACAGTTAACTCTTCCTCTGGGATGCTGGCCAGGGCGCAGCAGCTGGATAACCTCCTTGTGAGCCCACTGGTGACTGGAGTTACTAGTTTTCTTGCTGCTCTCTGAAATTTCTGTGACCCAGAAAGCACAAACTCTGCGAGCAGAGAGGGCTGCTGCTCTTCCTTTGCTAGGAAGTCATTAAAAGACAGTAATAGAAAATCAATGTCGTCCTTGACAGCAATGGTTCATCTTATTTTGGATGCATCGGCATTAGGAGAGTCGTAAATTGGAAGCATCTCCAGCAGGAAGAGAGACCGAGTAGACTTGGCGGGTGGGATTGAAATAAATCATTCTGCCACGTTCTCATTCCTAATAAAGGCAGGGGGATCAGATGCACACACAGATGCCAGCTGTCTGAAGTGTTAATGCTTCAACAGCCTCGGTACCTATTAGAGTTTCTTTGCAGAAATTTATGCTAGAAATTAACCCATGGAAAGTAGTCTGACAATCAGGAAGAGAATCCGCAGATTAAGGATGTGGTGGAAGTCCTGTTTTCTACCTGAAAAATAGAGCTGGACATAACACTAGAAAGTGTGCTGCTAGGAAGCAGTTCCCTATTAATGCCTTAATAATACGGCCTTGGTGACCCTAAAAGCTCTTCTCTGGAGGAGACTGTTTGCAGATGAAATCTGCTGAGGAAATGTGAGAGACTTACAGGACTCTGCGGTCTTTTCAGGATAAAACACAGCAGTTGCTGCAAAATATCCGTGCACTCTTCCACTATTGCTGCCGCTAAGCTCTTTAAAAGCCAGCGGGTTATAAAGCAGAACAGAAATGTGCTAACGCTGATGGCTCCCATGGCCTTCACTTTTTTACCTTTTTCTAAAACGGGTTTTCAAAGTATGCCTCTGTCCGGTGTGTTTCCATGTCACCTTCAGAGGCTCTTAAACATTTCCCTTCTCATAAAGAAAGCAGCTGATCAAAACCGTGCAGGGCCCACTGAAGGGGGGAAGGCAGATGGTACGAGCTGTTGGGGATGAGCGGGTCTGCGGGCTTTGTTGGCCGGCTTTGTTCTCCACATGTCTGAGCCGTGACAGTTCACTTTTGTCTTTTCTCTCTCACAAGCTCCACCTTTCTTTCGTATACGTAAAGTTCTCTTTTATGGGGGTAAGACCTCTCCTTCTTTCTTTTGCTTTCCCCTAGTTTTATCCCCTTGGTGTCAAGCCTGTCCTTTACTGCCTAGATGGCTAGGTAGTCCTAGTAGCAGACCTTGGGCTCATGCTTCTCTGGCTGCTTTGCATCTTCCTCTTCTGCAACTTACTAGTGTTTTAGATGTCCTAAACCCCAGGAAAATGCTTGCATTACTTGCTTTTAGTGCAGTGTTTAATTTGGAGGAAATAAATCTGATTTGAGCCCTTTTTACCTCCCAATCAGACCTTCCCTCTGCAGGAACAGTGCATTCCCTGTGCAGGAGCAGCACCTGGGTGTCAGCACATATCAAAGTTAATGAAGTTATAATTGTCCATTGATTTCCTCGCTCTCACGGGGAGCCAAATGAGGACAGTTATTGCTGTGGTTGTTTTCAGTTTTATACCTGCAGAGAGCTTTGCATTTTCTTCTGCAGTTGTTCTAGAAGGAGGTCAGGGGTTCAGATATTGAATACACTCCTATTTCCGTAGTGCTCAAGAAAGACACTAGTCTTGTTCCTGTAAGACATGAATGGAATTTCCTTGGCTCCAATACAAGAAAATTCAATGTGGAGTATAATAGTAGCACATGTAAAGTAATGTGTCCGTCGAACATCACCCCTGGGGACTATGTTTCTCAGATACTGGGCATTTTAATTTCTCTAGAACAAAGGTTGGGTTCTGGGTTTGGGGTTTTTTTTGAGATCTGTGTGGATCTGCTACATGTGAATTAGAAGGAAATCTGTATTACACTGTTACAGGGGTTTGCAAACAACTCACTGGAGTGTTCCACTGCTTGGGAATTGATGAGGTTAACGAAATAAGCATGCATGAGAAGTTCTTTGGCTTTTGTGTTTTCAGTTGGATATTCCATAATTTACTTGGCCTTTCTTCCTGTGCATGTTGTTGAAGCTTCAAGAGAGATGTGGAAGTTTCTTAATGCTTTTAAATAGTTGCAAGAGTTCATATTTACATGAAAATAGATGATCGTATTGAAAGATAAGCTTGCTTGTCAGGTAAAACCGATTAGACAGCCAGGGCCATTTTGCATCATTAAGACATGTCTTCTGCTGATGAATATCTGCAGCATGTGTAGGTCACATGTGCATACATCTACCCAGTTAATGAATATTTGTACCAAATCCTGGATTAAAGCCATTCAGAGTTAAGAGAAAGACTTCCACTTTTTAACATAGTTGGATCCTGTCTGCATGTCGGCAGTGATGCCTTTTGGAGGTTACATCGGGAACGAGGTAAACACATACAAGGTAAGAAGACAAGTCTGAAGTCAGATTTCTTGGGAAAACAAAAGAAGCGTCTAAGCCAAAATCGTGTATGTTTTAGTCTCCTATCTTGCACTGTAGTCATGGACTAGCAGCTTGCTGTGCTGCTGGAGTGAACAAAGAAGACTGGCACGAAGTGTATTCACACTGTTGAAGGCTGGCAGAAGAAAGAGGTGGATATGAACATGGACAGGCAGCACTAGGGAGCAACAGTGCAGAACTGGTCAGCTGATAATTCAGGATTGCAATGCAGGCAAAAGCCCTTGCTGCGTCCTCTTAGCAGGAGGATTTTGAAGAAAAGCAGTAGCGCAGAAGGAGCTCCCTGTATAAGCATGAGGGATGGCTTGGGAAAGCACTGAGAAGGTTTTGGAAGAACTTAAGTAGTTTAAAAACAGGGATTGTGGGATGATCAGAGGTGGGAGTCAGGTGCTGAAAGATGGTAGGGTGGATGTAGGCTGTGAAGAGCCTGAAGCGTGAAGACGTGGAGCATACATTTCTCATGAGAGAGAAGAGGGAGCAGTGGTCTAGGGAGGTGATCTCTGCAGAAATGCAGGTCTGAGTATGGCAAGCGGTTTAGCAGCATAGGTGTGTGGGGAGGGTCGTGTTGTGGAGGTGTGTGCGTTATACAGGCAGAAACTGCGTTGTCCCGACATAGCCTGGGTACAAAATCATAGCAAAACCTGGCCGGTGGAGGAGGCTCAGCAGCAGGCAGATATCCATGGGTTGCTTCAGTGGGCTGTGCTCAGGAGGGCAATACAAATAAAACAGTTGGCTTTTGAAAGATAATTGTCTTGAATTTTTTCAAACTGGGGATAAGCAAATGTTCCAGCTCCTGGGTAGCTCTTTTGAACTAGCTTGTGACTCATATTTTGGAACTCCAAGAAACTTGATTCTTTCTCCTTCTGTTTCTTAGGGGATCTAGCGTAACATGTTGGTATTGCCTTTGTCTGTATTCAAGAATGAACAGACTCTCTCTCCTTGAGTTGTACCTGCAAAGATGAAATCTGGACTGTCAAATGGAAAGGCCATAAGAGATGGCTCTATTTCTATTGCTTTGACAACCAAAAAGTCTTTAACAAACGGAAGTATTAATTTGAGCTACAGAAATAAACCCCAGAGCCCCAGCAGTCAATGACCAAGAACCCCTGCCTACTGCCAAAATCCTGTTTCATGAAGATGTTGTGGCTTTATAGATGCTTCAGCCTCAAAACCATTGCATACTGTGCACATTTTTTATAAGACCCTCCTGTGCCTGATGCAGTGATAGCGGTAAATTCAGAGCTAACTGTTTTTCTTTCCTTCTTTACAGAGCATGAGAAACACAGACTGTGCAAAAGTGCGGACTATATGAATTTACACTTCAAAGTGAAGTGGCTGTACAATGAGTATGTTCGTGATCTGCCTGCCTTCAAGGGAAGAGTGCCTGAATATCCAGCGTGAGTGTATTGTAAAGCCCTCCTATGCATCTCCTTGTGTTGCCTTGAAGGGTAGTCATTTGGTTCTCCTGTGGCTGCCTTCGTGATACATCATTTCTTCACTCTTGATTTTCAGTGCTTATGTGCATGTTTGTTCCCCCTGGTGTTCTGTGCCACCATTCCTAGCACAATTCAATCCCTTAATGTGCAGTATCTCCCAAGATCTCAAGAGCTTTATCAATGGCACAGACAGTCTTTAAGCCTCTTTGTGCCAACAGTGTAGGCTTTGGTCAATTCTTGAACAGCAGACTCCTGGATGTATGCTTACATTTTGTGTTAGTAGATACAGCTTTATCTGTATGTACTGCATGTACGTATGTCTGCGTGCGGGTCTGTGAATGTCATATGTACACACACAGCAGGATCTTTACTTAAAGATAATGATTTCTTTTTTTAAGTAAAACAAGTTTGTTTAGTTGGAAATATCAGATAAGCAATTGCTCTTAAGCTCTAAGCGATCATTTGCAACTTTTATTTAACTTGAAAAGAGCAGCAGTAGATTTCAAACCTGAAGAAGGTTTATGAGTCCCAAAAGTTGTCTAAGCAACCTGGAGAGAATAGCTAGGGTCCCCCTCTTGGCCCAAGGCAAGAGCAGGTATGTTGCTTCTGACCAGTCTTTAACTGGTTTTCAGAGACTTTCAGTGATGGTTGCTCCATATCTCCTTCCAGCAGCTTTTTCCCCTCTACTTTACCCTTTTTCCCCTTCCAAATCTTTCTTGCTTTGATTTGAGCTTGTCCTACCAGCTTGGACATGGAGAGCAAATTGTTCCTGTGTTACAAGAGCACAATGCTTTTGTCATGTCCCCACCCAGACTTCTGCTGGTTCCTGTTTGTTGTCAGCTTTCCTTGGAAGTGAGGTTGACTTGCCTCTCTGCAGCTGGTGTGTGTCTGGACACACAACACCCAGACTTAAATCCTGATGTTTCATCTAGGCCTTGCCTTGCATTGCCTTGTAGGCTGCACTGCCTCTCCTTCACACTGGAATGACAGAATCACAGAATAGTTTGGGCTGGAAGGGACCCTAAAGACCACCCAGTTCCAACCCCCCTGCTGTGGGCAGGGACATCCTCCACTAGACCAGGTTGCTCCAAGCCTCACCCAGCCTGGCCTTGGACACTTCCAGGGATGGGGCATCCACAGCTTCTCTGGGCAACCTGTCCCAGTGCCTCACCACCCTCTCCAGGAGAATTTCTTCCTGATATCTAATCTAAATCTAATAGCAGCCTTTTGAGGTTTTTTATCCTTCAGGGCTATTGTTGGCTAGTGATGCTTCCAGTGCGCCACAAACCAGGCACCCTTAGGAGTGTCCCAGCTGTTCATCCCATCCTCCATATGATTGTTCACGGCTGTCTAAATACAGCACTTTGCACTTGCCCCTCTTGAAAATAACATCTTGCTTGGACTGTGTTTCCAGTTTGGCATTTTGCATTCCCTTCTCATCCTGTGGTGCACGTGGTCCCTCAAGCCTGGAGCTAGCTGCATGCTAATAAGGCTTGAGGTAGTTGGCGCAATTGCTCATCTTGGGCTATGGGCCTTGCTTAAGAAATCAGGTCAGCGAGAGGCGTTCACTCAGTGAATAGGGTGCTGGAGTGACAGTCTCGGAAGGCCCGTTCTCTTTGCTGTGCCTCCGAGTCAGCGCAGTCTCAGGCAAGCCATCAGATATTCTTAATCTCTCTTTCTCTCCTGTGTAATCAGGATAATGATGCTCAGCTTTGCTCTGCAGCCTTTTGCAGGCTGTTCTGCTCTGCTGGCCTTTGTGATAGAGCTTCAGGCGCTGGCTTTGTTCCTCCACTCTTATATTTTAGTACAACAGCCCTATTGTCAGACACAGGTGAGGTTTATTTCAATCATAACCTTCACCTTGTCACAAAATATCCTCTTGGTATCAATTACAGCAATGTGGTCTTGTCCTTTGATTTGCTTCACCACAAGTCCTTTTATTTTAGTCTTGTAATTTCCTAAACAAAGGAGTCCGTGCATCTCCTTCGCACAGCAGTCAACTCTTTAGATAAAATTAAATTGCTGCTGTCCAGAGAACAGCAGAGTTGTGTGTGTACTCGACAGACAAGAGACTATCCACAAACTCACTTCTCATGTTGAAACTGTGAGAAACCGTGTTTCTGATAGCCTTGAGATATGACTAAACAAAGTGAAGGCTCCAAAATATTGAAGATGGAGTTTTTATGCCCCCCCCCCCCCCCCCCTTATTTTCTGAAGTGCAGCAGCAGTTTCTGAAACTGAAGTAGCAACATAGCTAGGAATGGATCTTCAAATCTTCCTCCCTTCGCTTCTTAGCTACCAGCCAAAAGCTGTGAAGTGCCAATTTCCCTAGCTTTTTAGATGTGTAAAGCAGTGTTCTATGTTTTGTTTTAATAGGGGTGTTAGCATGCAGCTAGTATCGTAGCTGTACTGGAGATTACCTCCTCTCTGGTGGGGGAAGGCATTTCTTCCTTTGAAATCCTGTCTCATTCTTCTGGCTCACTTCATCAAACATAGCATTTGTTCTTTCCCTCTTTAAAACCCTACTAGCCTTCTTGCCTCTGCGCTTGCCAAGGCCCACAGGATGTTCACTGGGTGCCCACATGCATCAGCACAGCAAATGAACACGATTAATTCACCTGTAAAAGACTGCGACCACAGGACCCAGGCTCATGGCCAAGCTGAAATTGCAGCCTTTTGTGTTACCTTACTGTTGTGCAGCCAACTGAGGTAAACTTCCATTTAGTCACAAAGCACCGCTGCCTTTGCCAGCAGGCAGGACCGAGGCGTGTTCTGTGCAGACCTCATTTGGAGAGGTTGGCGGTGCCGTCTCAAGTCCGGCTGTGCTGACCCCTGCAAGCACAGAATGTCTCTGGAGCAGCACTGTGAGCCTTTGCCTTGTGTGCTGGTGCATGAGTCATCACGGTGTTTGCCTCTGGATCAATAATTGAAGCCGATGAGGAGAAGATATTTGCCATATAACAACATTTTGAAGCCATTTCTGCATGAAATTGGGTTATTTTTATTAGTTTCTGTGTGAGATAATTGTGAATATTGTTTTGGATATGTTGCCTGTGTAGCCCTCGGAGTCCCCCCCTCAAGTTGCTCATAGCCCAAGAGCTGATAGTAAAACACTGTAAGAGGTATTTGGCACAAGGTGACTCTAGGTTTGTGTTACAGCTCAGAGAAGATTTTGGTCCTGAATGTGCTGAGGGGCTGGAAGTATTCACAGATTATTTATATCTCTTGTGTTTTCCTGCCAGCCAGTAAGGGGCGAAGTTGAGGCTGGCGTTGCAAATGTAGTTAGCGGATTTCCTGACCTGATCCAAATGATGCACTGTGCACTTAAACACGTTAAACCTCTTCTGGATGTAGTGCATTTTCGTTAGCTGGGGGGAGGTGGTGGTATTCTCCTCCCCATCCCCCCAGTAGTAACTTTTTCCTTACTACCTTTGTTCACACGATTTGGTAAAACACCTATGGGCTTGATTTTGTATATCAGCTTATGTTAGCCATAAAAATGGACAAATGACTGTTGTCAGCACTGAATGGCCCTTCCTTATGGGTATGGTGAAATAACTAAGGATGAACGATAACCAGGAAGTAGTTCTGCTTCTCAGAGCGAAAACTGTGGCCTGTGGCACAAACGTAATCCTCCCTGTACGTGGGCCTACGATCTGTGGAGCAGTCAGCAGCCTGGGAACTGTGCAGGAGGTGGAAAATGTGTAGTTGCTTCCTTGTAAACTGCCTGAGTTCTCTTCTAAGGATTGAGCTATTGCTTTAAAAGATGCTATTGTAATTAATAGCAAAGATCAAGAAACTTGCAGTAGACTGAAATGTGCTGACGTTCAGGAGCACAAAGTGCCATTCAAAAGGAACTTTTCCAGAACACAGGAAATCTGTATGCCTGTGACAATGTCCTACTGCTGCTGTCTGTATTCAACAGGGCTGCATAGACAGGTTGCTGTTGGCATTTAACACTGTGTCAGTTGCAATTTCCAATATTAGCATTGATGTGATTTATATTTCAAAGTGTACTGGGTATTTAAGGCTATCTGGTGTGCTCTGTCTGTGAATTTGCTCTTGATCTCCCTCTCACGTCTGCCACGTGCTTTCATGTCCTTTGCAAACTCAGCCCATAATTAGCACAATATCTATGAACACAGCTGCCTGTTTAGAGGAAGCTGTACTCTCTGAACCTCATGTAATAATCTTTTGTATGGACTGAAATCACACCTGGTCACCTTTTTTGCTTTATTTGTGGATGCTGTTCAGTAACATTTGAAACTAAGATTTGCTTCAGCTGCGGTATGTTGGTACTTGCACACAACAATTCCTAGACCGACATTTAAATAAAGCTGTAAGTGAGATGATGTTGCTTAAACATAGACACCATCAGCACCCCCAGCTTTTGTACTACGTGGATATATCCCACGGAGCAGAGAACAGCGGGATGACCTTTGTAAGATCCTATTGCTGAAACTGCTTCTCACCTCGCCTATTTGGCCAAGGGGGGTTGCATAGAAGCCTTTTGTTCAGTGCAGGAGGTAGCTCCAGACACCATCTCATCTGAGGCATCTCCTTGAGATACATCAGTGCCTGTGTCAGTGGATTCTCGAGTTCTGCTCCACCATTCAGCTCATCCTCCTAAGTGAGGAGGAACACCGACAAACGTTGCTGCCCTGCTAGGACCTGCCTCGTTTGGGGACCTGGCCATGCCCCAAGGCAGTTGGTCCAGCACTTAACATGAACTAAATCTGTGCTTCTTTAAAAGAAAACAGTGAAGAGCTGCTGACACGGCTGGCTGGCTTCTGCGAGCCCTGGCTAATGGCATCTGCCATCACCAGAAGTTCATCTTACTCAAGCGTGTTCGCAGTGAGATAGCGACACGGGTGGTCTAGAGAAGGCTGGGGCAAGGGAGGACTGGATTACAGTGGAAAAAACCTTGATTCTCCTTCCTGCCACTCCAGAAATATGTCTGTATCTGCTGATAAAGTGGCTGAAGGGCCCTGGAACACAAGCACTTCTTTTCCTCCCTTCCTACTCGTTAGCAGCTCTCACGTGAAAGACGGTAGACCCTCAGCAGGACAGCCTGCCGTCTCCCTTAGCATGGGAGATAGCAGCATTGGAGTACTCCCTTGTCCTGCCTGGCACGTGGGTGAAAGCGGAAGAAAAGACAAAGTGCCCTGAGATGATGCCAAGTTAAAGGTGGTGCTCAAGGGGCAAAAAGGGGAAGGTACAAAGAAAGAGGCAAGACAGGACAGAAGGACAAAACCAGCACGACCGACAACCTGGAGAGGCTGGGGTGGTCTGTGTTCTGCTTGTCCAGCCCCAGTGATGGTACAACCTCTGCTCACTGGTGGCTGGTGTACAGGTAGGGGTGTTGTGGGGAACTTTGGCTGTACCGATTACAGCTTTCAGAAGTCCAACAGTGGCCAGCTTTCGCAAGGCTTGCTGAAACAGCAGCGCTGCCTGAGTCTGGTTGGGGTTTCTTGCTGTAACTTGCTGTCTTCCCTGTCCCTCCTGCAGGTGGTTTGAGCAGTTTGTGATGCAATGGCTGGATGAAAATGAAGATGTTTCCTTAGAATTCCTTCATGGTGCCCTGGAGAGAGATAAAAAAGATGGGGTATGTAAGTCACTCTGAGTGAAGGACCTGGCACTGCATCCTTCGGTGCCCAGAACGAAACACCACCACTGTAAATTCAGCTGTCATACAAATGGAGGATGAATCCCCTTTTGCTTGCTAAACAACTGGGAAATTTGTGTATTTTAGGGCTTTTCTGTACAGGTCACAGAGTTGTTTAATACCAAGGTGTATATAATTTATTTATGCCTGGTCTGTTCCGCTACCGTTAATCTGTCAGCGAGTAGCTTGGTGCTCTCTCATCTCTCTGTGCTTGTGAGATGCAATTGAAATATAAGGCATTTTGGATGTATGTAGTCATGCAGTGAAAATGTGACCTTAATCCAGTCACAGATTAATCTTATTCTTAATTTGCTGAGTATTTGCGATGGAGAGCAAATTTGTTCAGTGACTGTTGACACTGTAGTCTGTGATGCTAATGTAAACATTCTCTTTGATATCTAAACTTTAACAGAAATCTAAAAAAAAAATGCTCTTCACTCTCTCCTTTCCTCACTAATTGACAGACAAGCCATGCCTTTCATTAAGGGTCTCAGCATCACGGTCCATTTTCTTGGTGCTTGTCATGTCATAATTGGTGAAGGATGGTAAACCTGTAACCCAACAAAATTAGCTGGTTAGCTCTTGTGTGCTTTTTGAAAAGCTTTTGACTAATTCTGGGTAAGATGTAGGTTTTTGTCAAGCTGTCCTGCCTCCAACACGGCAGATAATGGAGATACCCATGAAATGGGTGTGTTTCAGTTCTTTCCACTTGAGAATGACTCTCTGTACTTCTGTTTCAGTTCCAGCAAACGTCCGAGCATGCTCTGTTCTCTTGCTCAGTGGTGGACGTCTTCACCCAGCTCAATCAGAGCTTTGAGATCATTAAGAAGCTGGAGTGCCCAGACCCTGTCATTGTTGCTCATTATAATAGGAGGTTTGCTAAGGTAACATGCTCAACATCCAGCTGTTTGTCTTCCCTTTGTGGCATGTTTTTGTTTTTATTGCCTGGAGTTCTCCTGGAGTGACAGAGGACAAGTAACAGTGCTCCATCTTGTCTTTGCAGACTATTGGGAAAGTGCTGATGCAGTATGCTGAAATCCTCTCCAAGAGTTTCCAGTCCTACTGTTTCAAGGAGAAATTGGTGAGTCATGCCGAGTTTCTCTTCAGCCCTGAGAAATCACAAAACTGTCCTGATATAAACAAGTTTCTTGCATTGCACCTGACCATGTTGATGGTATAAATATGTTCACCATTCCTATGCTTTTGAGGATTGAATTCTGGATTGTCCATAAACCAAAACTGGGTCCTGAGGGTGACCTGCAGGGCTTGGGGGGCTGTCAGGTGCCCTTGAAATTAACTTCCACACTGCCTGTCTGGGTTGTGTATCACAGAAGTGATTGAAAAAAAACCCCAAACTAAAACATGGGCACAACTTGCTTTGTAGATCTGGTACTCAGCAGCCCTCTTGATTTACTGTTGCCTCCATCTAATTACCTTGCTGTTTAATCCTGAATTAAGTAAAATTCTGTGTATTAAGTAAAATAGACTCTTATGGTTTTGTACCCTGGGTCTGTCCCATGCTTGTTTTGGTACCTTCCAAACCTGCACGGGGGATGTAACTGCAGAGGGAAGAGCCTGTTGCTTAGAATTCCCTTGACTGTTGTTCCCAAGCTTGACCTGGCAGGACCCAGATGTGTCTGTGAATGCAGGTTTGGCTGGCAGTTCCCCTTCTGCTCTGGGATGTACGCCATTCACAGTAGTACATTGCAGCATTAAGAGGCTGAAGGTGACACAGCTGGACACTTGCAGGGCATGATAGAAGCTGCAGAGAGTCTGGGCTTGTCCTGACACTGATTTCTTGTCACCTCATTCTCTGTGACAAAGCTGAGGAGTAAAATACAACAGCAGAGATGTCCCTGATCTGGGGTTTCTGAGACTGGCCATTTCAAGCTGGAGAAAAATAAATTCTTGTCTTTTTTAGGTTTGAGTGCTGAAATCAGTGCATGCCCTACCTCCTATTGGACTCTCAGATCTGGTGGTACTTGGGGACAGATGTTGAAGCACAGATTGTACCACTGGTGAAAATGTGTTGGCATTCTGAGCAGTAACAACCACCTGCTTTTGTCCCTCCAGCCCTGCATCCTGATGAATAACATCCAGCAGCTGAGGGTGCAGCTAGAGAAGATGTTTGAAGCCATGGGTGGTAAAGAGGTAAGAGCGCAAAGAGAAAGAGTGTTACTCACTCCTACTGCACTGTTATTAGACGGGTTGCATCATACTGGCACGTGCAGGCTGCAGTCACAAGGAGAGCCCCATGACACCTGGCACTGTAAGAAGTGTGAGGGGAAAGCCATGCCTGAAGACTTTCCAACAACATTTATCCTAAGATGCAGGAGCAAATGTTTTGAGTCACAGAATAGCACAGAGGAGGAAGGAGAAGGATATGTTCTGTGCTGATGTGGGCTGGATGTGGGCATGGCTGGTGGTTTCACAGCTCTGAAGACAGACAGGTCGGTCTGAGAGCTGTTGACACCAATTGTTTTATGTGGCATATAAATGTGGGACAGTATCTTTGGCATTAAATATCCAATATCTAATACATTGCAGACATGCAAATAAGAGTTCTGTACGCATGCTTTGTTGGATACTCAGATGTGTCCATGAATATATTAGGCTTGTTCTTTGTTCTGAGATGGCCATTTTTACAGAAAGAAGGCTTTCTTCCCCAGATCATTGTGTCTGTTCTGATATAATCCTTGTATCTGGTTTTTTTTTCTCTTCTTTTTTCATTGCTTTTCAAGGTTCGGGAAGATGAAGAAAAGGCTGCTGATGCTGATGTTAGGAGAAAATTATTTTCAAAGCCTAAGTGCATTCTCTTTGGTTGTGTTGTGTTAGAACCTGTGTTATGACCTGTGTGCGAAGAGGAAAGTCAGCTTTGCTGATGGGCAGCTCAGTTTATGCCTGCATTGCTGTTTCAAATCTTTCTCGTGTTTAGTCGCAGAACTCTGTGAAGTGGAAAAATTCTCAACAAATACATTTGCCCTTTGAGGCAAGTGAAACTGCTGTCACTCTTTTTGGCGACCTCAATGATCCTAATTTCTGAGCCCTGCTTCAAGGACTAGATTAGATGCTCCCAGCTGTAATAGCAGCGGTAGCTAAATGCTGGTTTTTTCAGGAAAAAAAATAAACATGATGAAATGTGGTTTATAAAGTTTTAATCCATGTACACTTAATTCCCTTAAGGAATCAATTTGCTACTTTTTCCATAATGGTGACCATTAAGTAGTGTTTCCCTCTATTTCAAATTGAAAATACCACCTGATAGTGTATTGAATAGGGGGAGAAAAAAAAGAAATTAAGACTGTCACCTACTTCTCCTATCCTAGACTCCTCTGCTTTCTGCCCTTTAAAACCTTCCTCAGGAGGCATGGGTGAGCTAGAACAGAGGTGATGAATCCACTGTTTTCCCTGCACTGTGGAGTCAAGATGAAAAACAGGGAGAGGAACCCAGACTGCAGGCAGTGAAACACACAGGAAAAACCTGGAAAATGCGCTGTGAAGACAGTTTTTGGAAGCGATTTTTTTTCTTTTCAGATCCTGTTTGTCCACTTCATTAGGCTGCTGCTGATCACCAGAAATAAGTGTTGTGTTAGGTGCCTGCATTATTTGCTATCCCCAGGGGTTTCCCTCTTGGTGACTATGTAGTACTTTGCTTCTTGACTTGAGTCCTGCCAGGTCCTCTGTAAACAAGGTCTTGTCCTAGTCTGAGTAGTCCTTTTTCTGATGTAGATTGAACCTGTTTAGTGAGTAACAATGGCTTACTCACTTTGAAAATAGAACATGTAGACAAACATGCTGCTGGAAATGCATCTATGGGCTTTATCTTCTCCTTCAGGAAGGGCAGTTCTTACTTTCCATGACAGATTTGATTTATATTCATCTGTGCATCACACAGAAGTGTGCACAAACATAAGCATTGTCCTGACTTCTGTACCCAAAAAGGAATGGCTTCCTTGGGGGAATAAGGAAGTAGCATAGTGGAATGTCCCAGTTGTCTTGAACCGTTCACCTTTTTGTGTTCTCAAAACTGTTGTTGGGAACTAGGTACCAAATATTCAATTGTTCCTGTGACAGGTGTGTTGGAGTTACCGTGTGTGAAGCCAGAACTTGGGGATTGGTTTCAGTTACTGTGTACTGGTGGCTTCATCTGCTTCTGATTCACAGGTCCATCTGCAGCTGTAGCACTGCACAGCTCTGGAAAGCTTTGAAATACTGTTGCTGCATAGCACTCTTTGCCAGTGGCTCCAAAACATGCCCCTATGGAAATCCATATAACTTATCCCCTTTTGCAGCAACGGAAATGGAGGAGCAGGGCTCACCTGTAGTCACCCTGCAGTGGAATGGCATAACATGGAACAGAAGTGCTTGCCCAGTACCATGTATCAAGGTTGGGGTCCTAGATACAGTGCCTTCCTCTTTTCCCTAAATGAGGAATGGTAGCTTTGCTCCCCACTCCTCTTACTCTTTTTCCAACTGTAGTACTCAGAATGCACAAAATAGGGCACAAATTACCCAGCATCTCTGGGTTTAATGGGTTGACATCATGTGGTCTGTGAACATTGCCAGTCAGGAACAGTAAGGACAGTAAAAAGCTTTAGAGAGCTCTGTGTGGAGGGATTCTTTCGGGTCTGTGCTTGAGATGTCAAGGCCTATTTGTGTGTATATATATACACACACAGAAAAAAGTACCTTTAAATGATTTTTAGGATTTATAATTAATGCTTTCATTTTCCTCCTTAGCTGTGTTGATTTCATGGGATCAGAATAGCTTCATTGTGGCTCAGTAACATTCTCAGACATTCCTGAAGCATGCTTTGGAAAGGCAGCTTTTATTGAGTGGCAGGTCGCATTAAAAGCATGATGAACAGTGGAGTCAGGGGGCGAGTCCTGGACAGAAATTGGGTGCATGAATACTTCTTGAAACCATTGATTCCTCTGAATCATCTCCAGTACACCCACAGAATGAAGACTGTAATTTAGCTCTGCTAAAGTGAGCTATATAGATTAATTGCTAGTGTTTGCCTGAACTTGGCCCCATTTATTTAATTATTCATACATTATCTAATAAATCTAATATGACCTGCATTTTCTACCCATCTCTGCATTTTCCTGCAGACTTCAGCCTGCTCTGTGCACTGCCCCTGACATAAGAACAAGCCTTTCTCACTCTGCTTCAGGGAGATGGCTTTCTGCTGTTCATTATTGTGCTTGCCTTTCATGAGTTATGAACTCATGACACTGAAATTAAAAGGTGCCGTACTGCACTGCCCACTGCTGCAGTCTAGATGTGCTGTGGAAGCCTAGTTTAAATAATTTCTGCCCTTTTTGTTCCTCCCGAAGTCAAGCGTGTGGGGTGAGTATCAGAGGCAAGCATGGCCTAGGGAAACCAGAGAACTAGCTGCTGAGTAGCAGCAGATTGTCATCATACAATTTTCATGCCTTCAGTTTCAGGCTAACCTGTACAATTAACGCTTTGGGAAACTCTCCTCTTAACGCTTAGCCGGGGTTAGCCTGCATTTTAAATCTTAAGTTAGCCACCTGAATAACAAATTGCAGGGCAGCTTAGAAGCAGCCAAGACTTGATAGGAATGTTCTCAAAGGATTTGCAGTATCTAGTGATCGCCCCCCTTTAGCATCCCATGTGCCATAGCTAAGGCCACCCCAGTATTTGAGAAGCTGGCAGCTGCTGTTTGGATGTAGCGCTCTGGGTTCCTTACTCTTGAATCTTACAGGAAAGTGGGTAGATGCATGAAAATTCAGTACAGGTGAGTCCCTAAAGGGAGGTTGGATCCATTTGGCTCCCTGTCTCCCAGTCACCTCTGCAGAGGGAAGCTCCTACGGGCCTGTGGAGGGAAGCAGAACAACAGTCAGCAACTCCAGGCTTGAGCCAGATGAACTCCATAACGTGCATAAAGCTAAAATAGGGTAACAGGGCAAAATTCTCTAGCTGCTGATATGTCAGATCAGACCTGATGATTTCACAGGTTCTCTGGCTTTAAGATGTGAATTGATTAGCATCTTCAACCTTCCAGAAGGCAGAAGATGCGTTTCTGTAGTTACAGAGGATCCTCCCAGTTCTGTTTGCACGTGCCTCATCCGTGTGTGTAGAATCTGAAGAACCAATGACATCTCTTGGAAAACCTGGAAGCCCATCACAGTAAATTTTTAGACTCACAGGCTCCATTCCATCCATGAGAGAAGCAGGAGAAGGCCAACCTAAACTGAAGTTCGTAGTGCTATGCTGTAAATGCCACCATTCATATTAGCAGAGAACTTGAGGTGCCAGCCCTGAATGTGCTCGGATGAGACCTGAAGGCCTGGATTCTCTGAAGGGCCAAGTCCCAGATCTTTACAGGAAGTTAACAGGGCCCTGCTCTCTGCCCTGAAGCGTAAATACAGGGTTACCTCTTCCTGCTTTGCATGCACCTCAGTTTTCTGTATTACACATTTAGTCTCAACCAGAGAACTATGGCTGCACCTGCCATTATTTCCACTGGAACTGGAGCACTTGTTCAGAGATCAGAGGCCACCTTGCTGTGGGTACTGTCCCGTGTTTAACACAGAACTTTTCATTAGCTTTCTTCCTCTGTATCATCTCCAGTGCACCCACAGAACCGAGTTCATAAACCTGCTGAGCTCTGGCTTCCGATAGCATTGGACTGGACATGACACATGGCAGTGACCCTACTGCCTAACACTGCTTTCTGCACTCTTTACCAGACAGATTTATCATGCACTCCCTGTAGCATTTCCTGCTATCAGCCATAGCTGATGTGCGTGGAATCCATTGCCAGAACAGTAAGAGCACAGCGTACGCTGTTTCGTCTGGGCACTCTCATCGGTGCTTCACCATATTAGCGATGAACAGTTTGCAGTTACACCACGTGCTGCAGGGGCTCTGTGACTGATGTGTAATTTGTATGTGTGAAACAGTAGCACACACCTACCAGCACTTTCCTAATGGACTTAAATCACACTCAGGTAATTCCCTGAAATTTGCTTGCAAGCTAAAGTGTGCCGGTACCTGAGCATTAGCGATCAGTAATGTATTTCGTGGATGACTCCTTCTCTAGCAGCAGTTGCTCAGAAAGCAACAGCCTCTTCAGGGTGGCAGAGGACTTGGTGGATACTGAGCCAGAATGCCTACCACCAGAGTTTGGCTTCCTGAGTGTGAGGATGGGCAGCTGTCTTGCCAGTTGCAGTCAGAGCGCTGTGACTTCTGGAGGAGAGCGAGTTTCTTGCCACAGGTAATGGAGCCCATTCCCATGGCCAAGCATTGCTCCAGCTGTCCCTTGTTGCAGTACAGGCTGACTATCAGCCTTTCTTCTGCTCCAGAGAAGATCAGTTTGCAGTCAACAAGTACAATCGCAAGGAGTAGTTTAGAGGTGATTGGCGAGCTCTCCATGTGTTCTCACAATAAAACAAGGCATTAATTGCATGATTCATGAACCAGTTATGGATCCTGACCTCACACCTCCTCTAGGCCTGTAACACATGCAATTGGCAGCTTATAAAGAAGTAGAAGTGAATAGGTGTCTTGTGCCAAATTATCCTGGCTTTACTTTTTTCAGCTGGAAGAGCAGTTATTTGAAATGTTTTGATGAGTCATGAGCAGGTCCTGCCTCAGACCTAGCAGAAATGGCCAAGATGGGAGAACTGTTCAGTGCCATTAAACCAGACAGCTTGTGAGTCATTGCCCCTCTACACCGTAGGAGAAGGGAAGGAGTAACACAGGGGCAAGACAAACCACCAGCAGCAGATGCTGGTTTGGTTTTGTTACCTACGAGTTTGACTAGAGTGACTGCTGATTGGCGTGACATTAGCTTCCTTCTGCCTTCATAGCGAGGGAGTTGTAAAGGTAATAGGAATACCAGTTCACTTTAATAGAGGAAAAACAACCAGAGCTAGCAATGCCTAAACGTAAAAGGCTTAAGTAATCGTGATTTGCTTGAATTTTTTTAAAATTATTTTAAAAAGTCTGATCCAGGAGTTTCATTAGCACAGGTTGGAATGCCTAACAGAGTCAGTTTTCCATGCCAGCTTACAACAGGAAAATGAACGGTTCAGATTCCAGATCCCCTAAAGCTTGGCTTTCTGTGACACATGCTGAGGAACTTCAGCACTGTATGCAGGAGTGGGAACTCCTGTTGGGTCCAGATCCTATGTAGTAGCATGCATGGGTATACTGTAAAAATCTAAACTGATTTTAACCACTGTACTGACACGTGGCTCGCAATGTTGGTACATAGATACTCTGCCCTAGAGGTAAGGGTTAAAGCTCTGAATGCCAAATGCAAATGTTTCTGGAAGGTTTTTGCAAGCCTTGCCTGCCTGTTCACAAAGGCAAATCTGTTTTACAAGTTACTTTCTCAGAGCAAATGATCCCAACGCATTCAACGTGTTGTTAATGTATACACACAGGTAGATTACTCAGAAGTGACTCTCTTGAGGCTGGAGGGATGACTCTAGCTGGAATACAGGTCACTGTGGAATGTCAAAAGAGGTGGCTTTGGGCTGATAATAATGGAGCAAGCACTTTCTTCCAGCATGTGCCAAGCTGTCAGCAGTGTCCACGTCTTTTTTGTTTGTTTTGTGAAGTCTCCTCTGAACAGCTGTATACAAAAAGCTGCCTGGTTCCATGTGAAAGTAGAACTACTTGTGCTCAATACCCATAACTGAGATTACGCTTCCCAAAAGTGATCAGTGCACAAGAGTTCCTGCTGTGATATTGTGGCCAGATTTTCAGAATAGCTGGGGTCAAGTCTTGGGGGAGCAGTGGCTGGGTCAGTCTTGAATGCTGACAGCAGCGGGGTGGAAGGTGAAATAGCATCTTTCAGGACCATGTGTGGAGAAATGCGCAAGTAAACAGCATCCAGTCTGAAAAGCCTTGTCTCCTCCTAGTCTCAGATTGGTGAAATGACCCGTGAGCTCAAGGTAATGCACAGTGCGTGATGATTTCTCAGCCTGCTTACTCCTTTGGCTTTGAACAGGGAGTTCACACTCACTCTCTTTCTCAACTTTGCAAATACCAGGAAGGGTATTGAAGGATATTGGAGCCTGGGGAAACCACTTGCTGCTGTTGAGGCAAGTATCTGTTGTTGATGTCACAGCTTCTGTAACAGCAGCAGGCAGTGGAGGAAAGCATCCCGGCTGGCAAAGTCCAGTGGTGATAGTTCACCGGCTTATTAGGAGTAGCCTGAGCAGTGAGGAGCAGCACTGTGAAGGACGGCACACTGCCCTCGGGGTTCAAGCTAAGTGCTCTTCTTTCATCCACAGTTGGATGCGGAAGCAAGTGACCATCTCAAAGAGCTCCAGGTGAAGCTGAACAACGTTTTGGATGAGCTGAGTGCTGTGTTTGGTAACAGGTGAGTGTAATGAGGTCCCTGTCCTTGAAGCATTCCTTTCTTTTGTCTAATCTCATTCAGTCAGGTTAAGAAGAGAAAATAAACTTGTGTCGACTGCATTATATTTTTTTTGTCATAAATTCCTGGTCTTTCAAATACCGAGACAACCTAAAGAAGTGAGAAAAGTTTTTGAAGTCTCTCTTTCTTATACTGCTCTGCTTAGAAATATAACATGAAGATCTCTCAGCTGTGAAGAGGTGATTACACAGAGTGATTTTTTTTCTGTAAGTAGTGCTTGTCAGTAATAGAATTGCCTGCTCCTTTATTGCTCGGAGAGCAGTTTCCAGCTTAGTGTTTATGAAGCAGCATTCTTGTTTAAACATTCTGCTCTAAATGTTTGAAACAGCTGACTGATTTCTGATTGTTAAATGAATATTGGAATAAGAAGGAAACAGGTTTAGAATTTGAGAGTGACTTGTTCCCATGTTGCAGTGAATGGTGTTTTCTAATGTTTCAAGGGGAGGAGCTCTTTAAAGTATTGCCACAGTAATTGATGGCAATTAAGTTTTATTGCAAATCATGTTAGCATTTACCTGAGGATAAAAATGTGCTTGACTTCATAACAATTTTGTAGTGAACCGTAAAAGATGTCAATTAAGCAAACTCTAGAAATACAGGGTTCCCAACTGATCTTCAAAAACAACCGCTTCTCATGATAAACCCCATTCATTTCATGTTGTGCTTTGTAACAAGATTAATACGTGCATGAATTGTAGTTTAGCTGAAACATTGGCAAAGGGGAATAAAGCAAATTGTACCGTCTCGGCCTCCTACAGTCCTCAGATTTGCAGACCTTATGACCTTAAAATCATGGTGGGGTTTGTCAGCAGCTGTTGGGATTTCAGCACACAGAACTACGTGGGGAGGTGAGTGAGGAGTTCCCATTGCCGGTGGTGGATGCTGTAGCCAGAAACGGAGAGATTCAAACTGTAACTGAATTGAACCGATAAGGTGCATAATTAGATGGAGGATGAGTGAGGAATCGTAATTAGGGGGTGAATTTTGTTATCTGAAACCTGTCTCCATGGTGTCAAAGCGACAAGACAATTAGGGTACAATCTTGACATTTGCAAATATGATTTAGAGTGATTATTCAGTATCAGCACACATACTAGGGTGTGTTTGAGAGATGCGCCAGAAGGAGATTTAGCCAGACAGCTCATATGCGTCACTCATTCCTTAACAGTAATAGGGAATGAAAAGCAGAGCTGCAGTTTACTGTATAAGCAGGATGTTCTAAAGGATGTAAACGTGGGAGGTAAGGCAGACATCCACACTATTCTGTGCCGTCTGTACACCGCTGCTCCTACAGCGCTGTGCACACCTGGCGCTGCAGACCTTAACTTTTCTTTGCCTGTGTGAGACCGTTGCGCTTGCTGGGAAAGCAGCACGTACCCGAGAGCCTCACCGCCTTTGTGCTGAGAGGGGATTATGTCTGAGCACACAAGCATCTTCTGCTTTAAAGAATATCGTAGAGAAAAGGAGCCTTGAAGGGGTTTATACTTCACGCAAGGCTGCCTGCTGTTTTGTTCTTGGAGGCTGTAGGAGAGGAGAAGGGAATTCCTGCAGGAAATAGGGAGCAGAAGGCCCTGTCTGACAGCATAGGTGAGGCTGTGTTTTAACTTGCTGCTGCCAAGGCCTCCTGTTAAGCTGTACATCTACACGAGCTTCACTTTCAGGTGAAGCTGTTGCCACAGTAACCGATTTATGATTTTTCCTAATTGGTGACAATATTGCCACATATTAATTTTTATCTTTTAAGGGATTCTGTTATATTTCATCCCCTAGCTGGGCATTTGCGACATCTTGCAGCAGAGTCCTTGCATCTGATGCAGTATTTGGGAGATCTGTGGGGTGAGATGAGCCTGTAACAGGACAGGGACTGTCAGCAGTACAGTACCATTTTACCTGATGTGACTTACGTCTCTGGTTAAGCTGTCGTCATAGCCACAACTGGCTGCTGCGAGCCACTCTCCTGGAAACAGGGAAGGTGGAAGTGGAGGCTGCGTGGAGAAAGAGCGCTGGAATGGCTCCATTAGGAGCAGGTTAGAAGTGAACAAGGGGGACCGTGACGCTGGAGGTGGCAGTGCAGGAGAGGAAGGAGGTGATGGTGTGGGGAAGGAAGGTGGGAGCTGCAGGGCAGAGGGGTTGTATGCTAGCACCCAACCCACGGATGCCCTAGGTGACTCACTGCAGTTCAGGCCACTTATGCACATATAAAGCTGACTTTCACGACTGTGTTGCTGCTCTTAAATCTCTACCCTGGCTTCTAGCACTGTTGTCTCTTACTGGTTTCAAATCTCTGTGCTATTAGTGGACAGCTGAATGACGTGTAATGCCTGTTGTTAGTAACTGTTCTTTTAAATGTCAAAGCATTTTGCTTTATTCACTGAATTTATATGTTGACAGTTATGCTGATCTATTCATCATTTTTAACCATTGTATTATTTCATTTTGAATCTCCTCTTAGCAGTAAGAGATGGAACAGTAACTGTGCTTTAATGGCTCGCATGTCACTTCATTACAGTGACACTGATCGTTTCACAGCTGCGCCCCAGATCCCGTTTTGACACCTTGATACAGAATGGACTGTATGGCAGTGGACTGGTTGCAGCCTGCCTTCGGGCTGCCTCTAGTATTTTAAAGACTTAGCCTATGGTGGGTCATAACCAGATTACTGTTGACGGACTCTGTGCGCTCAGAGTTGTGCATGCATTGTGCTGTAGCTCCGTACGATATCCCAGTCTCTGTGGTCTGACACCCTGTGTAGAAAGCAAAGACACAGCAGGGTGCTTTGAGCGAAGAGCAAGTGTTTCTTGAAATCAGGAAAGGATCGTTTCTTTTTGTAAGCTGAATGAACAAGCTCCTCTCAAACGTGATCGTGTCTTGTTTTTGGAGGCTGTCTGTGGATGCTGCGCGTAAGGAACTGGACAGCATATCCCTGGGTCACAAACACAGTAAGGACATGAGCAGCAAATCTCGGGAAGGAGGAGTGTGTTATTGAGTGCATGTTTATGGACTTGTAATATTTTACCTTATGTACTAGAGCTGAGGACCCTGCCACTGATAATCTTGGTTTTGCCTCTCTCTTACCTGTTCAGCTTTCAGACTCGTATTGATGAGTGTGTCAAGCAAATGTCTGATATCCTCTGTCAAGTGAAAGGGACAGGAAACGTTGCTGCTAATGCCAGAAACACCGTTGCACAAGATGCAGACAATGTCCTGAGGCCACTGATGGACTTCCTGGATGGAAAGTAAGCAAGCATTCAGGTGTATGTTACCCATACAGCGCATCAGATTGGGAGCAGGATGGGAGAAAGAAAAACAGCTCCATGTTCTTGTATTGTTCGCAAGGTGTCTGGCCCCTGAATTCTCAGAAAGAAATAATGGCTTTTCTTCCACTATCTGCCCCTCCCTCAAGCCACAGATCACCTCTTCAGCCTTCATTCTGTGCCAGAGCACACTCTCAGTTCTCCTTTCTCTCTCTGGCAGTTACAGCAATCAGCAAAGCACACTGCTAATAAGGTAGTGTGAAAGACTGACATTCTAAATCCACTAGCTGTGCTTTTTTCCTATACAAATTGTACTGCAGTTAATTAGCAAATTTATTGCAAGCCATACTGACATACTTGATACATTTACTATCCAGTATCCCAATCATGTTGTATGTGTTCTAGTCATACCTGGTGCTGTTCTGACTAGAAAATAAGCTTCTGAACTAGGTGATGTACATAAGCTTGATCCATTGCTTTAATTAACTGTTGCCATTAACACCATGCAGCATGAGTCAGCTGTACAGGGACTTTTTATGGTTAACTGTGCATAATTGCCATCAGCTAAGCTTGATCTACAAAGAGAAATAGTTTGCAATCATTGTGGAGGTTAAACTTTTTGCTGATGCACGGCAGTTCTTTGTGTTGAAAGGGGTGGCCTCCAATTTCCATAATAAATGCCAAGAGAGATGTGAAGCTTTACAAGTTTAAAATATAGAGGGTTTTTGTTGCTCTTTGTGTTAATTGTACCATCTTTCCTTTGGGTCATGAGTGATGAGATGTCATGAGTGACTCTCTGCAGCAATCATTGTGTCTGGGAGCCCTCTCAATTTCGCATTTTCCATTCATGCCTTCATAAATCCCGAGAAGCCACTTTCCTTTGTATCACTGGGAACTTGGTACGCCACAGGATTTTTGTTCAGCTCTGGACCAAGTCAGTTGGATTCTGCTAATCTGAGCCTGGATTATTTTCCTTGCTCTTTTACAGAATGAGAGTCTTTTTGGATGCTTCCTGCATCCTACCCGTATCAGTCCTGTCCTTGCTCAGTTTTGTTCCTTTACTGGGTAACCAGCTATGGGAAAAAGGGAAATCTGGGAGAATGCACATTGTGGAAGAGTCAGCTATCGCCTGCGCACTGCTACTGGCTGCAGAGCTCTTGTTGTTAGCTTGTGTGACTGAAGCCCAACAATCGTTTTGTAGAAGAATTTAACATTTCTTGGCTTTTTGGATAGCCTGGACAATAATACAGGAGGAACAACTAGGGAGATGAAGCAGATATTCTTTATGTAAAAGGGAACAAACATATAGCAGGTGCTTGGTGGTGAATGCAACTGCAACCAGATGCAGAGGAGTCCAAAAACGCTTCGAGGTAGTTACAGAGGTGGAAGATTTAGAGATGACAGCAGCTGTGCAGGAACTTGTGCATAACAGTCTGTCAAGTATTAATTTAGGTATTCAACAAAAATCACTGGAATGAAGTTGTTATTCTATATATTTTATTCTATATTTGTTTGCAATTTTTTTCCTATATACTCTGTAAACCTGATACATCAGGAATTATCTTCATAAAGGGGACGAGTTCAACAGTACCTGCTTTTATCTAGACTATTCCCAACCACCGTAACTATGATACCTTCTGTAATCCTAGGTCAGTAAATAGAAATAACTGAGAGCAGAAGTGCCAGCAATCCATTCTGAACGAAGGTCTTCAGTGCTAGAACTCTAGAGGTGAAGACAGGCATTGTACTTTATGAAGAGGGGAGATTTTTACCTTTAAAGCAATCGTTAGGACAGACGGTGTTGGATGGGGCACTGATACACACACGCATCTGATACACGTGCACATCTCCTTTCTCCTTGCAAATTGCATTCTTTGAACTTACTCAGTTCTTGCTCTCTCTCTGCAGTCTGACACTGTTTGCAACTGTGTGTGAAAAGACAGTGTTGAAACGGGTGCTGAAAGAGCTCTGGAGGGTGGTAATGAATACCATGGAGAAACTGATTGTGCTGCCTCCTCTTACAGACCATACGGTAAAACATTTTTTCCTTCCTGACTCATAGCAGAAAGTGTTGCCATTGCCTGTGTAACTCATCTCCTTGACCTAATGAGTCATCTGTCCAGGTAAATTTGCCTGCGTGTAGCTTGCTCGAGGATGGAAAAATATGTCTGTAGCCTAGTAAAGTAAGGGAGAAACTCTATTTATAGTAGGGTTTCAAGATACAGAGCACACTAGAAAAAAACCAATTCAAAATCCATGATACAAAGGAGTTGCCATCAAGTATATCAAATTGCATGGGTTAGGGATTTGCCGGCCTTTAGAGAGCTGTGTACGTGGCATTATCGGGCAGTTAGCGTTGTCTTCTTGGCATTGGATCAACACCTGTAAACATTTTTGCCTAATGACTTGTTAGCGAGATGTCCATCTGTGCAGATGTAGTTAATTTGGGTTTGCTTTTTAATGATGCCGCCCCACGTTTTACCCCCCAGAAGGCTCTAACATCAGGGTGGGCTGGCGTGATTTCTGTGTCTCTGATGATGGGGAGCTGGGAGCGTGTCCAGAGAGTTTGTCTTCAAAGGAAGTCTTTTATGTAATTGTTCAGCTGTGTGGATGTGCTGGATGAATGTGTGTCATGAACACGGTGATGTTTGTAACAATGGAAGATTAACTCATCCCCAGTTTTGAGAAACTACAGAAACTGATTAAATGTCAGTCACGCATGCCCAGCTGCTCTGGGGGATGACACCCTGTTGGAAGCAGTGTGAAGTTTGGGCTATAACCTCATTATTTGGAGATGATCCAGAACGTCTTTTCATCTCTGTGTTGGAGTAAACTTTTGGTCGGTGGCTAATTTATGCTGGTTTATTTTTCCCCAATAGTGGGTAGAACAATGGTTGTTACCGCTATTCAGCCGTTGCCTACATCTTTTGAGTGGACTTGTTGGGTTGCAGTGTCTAGAGAAGTGATGCGAACCTGCATCTTGCACTGGGTGTTTCTTGCTCTGGGAGGGAAGGTCTTTGCCACTGGCCTTGAGGATGACAACTCTGAACAAAACTGCTGAGGTGCAGTGTGTGTGTACCTACTAAGCATAACATTAGCGTGAGACACAATTTGCTGAAGACTGCGTGCTCTGAGCTTGGATTTGAAGCAATCATTTCTGCTTGACTTAATTTATAAAAAAAGACTCTTTAAATTTAGGAAGACGAAATTTCTTTCTCTCAGTTGAATCGCTGTAGAAAGGAGTCTTGGGAGACAGGGGCTAAAATCGCCACGTGGGAGCACAGAATGCAAGTGAGATCGGCCTCAGAGAGAGCCAGGGAGGAGCTGCTTGAGCTTTATACTTGCTAGTTCTGACGTTTAAGGATGTAGTAGGAGAGTGATTCAGTACTTGTATCCTGAAGAAGGCGCTAAGTGTGATCAGCCAGTTCTTCCGACCTGCAGAATATTGCTACAAGATCCTTCAAGGGTTTTTGTACCGAGTTTCTTGTTGCCATCACTTGAGTTTGAAACTGTGAACTCTTTTTGTGTAATAAAGCTCATCCTTACTTTCCTGAGATAATGCAGCATGCTTATAGCTGGATTTTTAGCTGTGTAATCAGTTGTATCATAGTGAGGAGGCTGAACTCCCCCAGACTGGAGGAGTTGCTGTTACAGAAAGGCGGCTGTGAACAATGCAATGATTAAAATGGCCTTGCCTGCAGTCCTTGAGCTGGGAACCTGTGGCGAGGCTGGAATACAAGGGCAAAGAGTTGCTTCCACTGTATCCCCTGGGACATAGTGATTTTTTTCTGTCACCAACAGATTTTCATCATCCCTAGTAGTGAAGGCTGGCAGGACAAGGCAATGCAAAATTCAGGGCTGGCAGTGTGGGCAGAAGCAGTTCTTTCTCTTTGCTATTCTACTTCCCTGCCATGCACCTCTATCCAATTCTGGTTTCTTGGGGTGTTTTTTGAAAGCCCATCAGGCTTGGAAGTAGCCCCAGGCGCTGTAACTCACCTCCCCCCCAGCCCTCAGCCGTAGAAAGCCCTAGTGCTGCCTCTCCAGGTTTGAAGGACCACTGGATGGGGATTTCCCTCCTGTAACTCCTCTGCAGCCCTTAAGAAGTGGGGGATATTCATGGCAGAAGAGAGTCCTTTTTATAGAATATTTTCTCTCTGTGTAATTGCTAGAGGTGCAGAAGTGTTCTTGATGGTAGTCATGGAAAGCATACACGGGTAGAAGGTTCCTGACGCACTGCAGCGTGTCTCACTCACGGCTCACACAACCCTGTCGCCACACAGTGCTTTAATGCCTGTTCCTCTCTAGACACATCTACGCCACTTAAATTCGTTCAGCTCTGCTCTCCATTCCGTGCTGCTTCTGGAAGATGTTTGTGTAGCGTGGGGCTCAGGTGAGAAGGCAGTCAGCTACTGCCCGTGAAGGATGCGATGGGGACGGGCAGTTTTACACCCTCCCACTCTGACCACCTGAGCTGCGGGTGCCTTAGTGACTTTCAGATGACTGGCTTCTGCCTCTCTAAGCATTGTCTGCACATGGGTTGTGAGATGAGTAGCAACGTGATCTCCAGTAACTCACCGAGCAGTTCACACCTCACTAGCTGTAAGTAAAGATCAACGTCTAATTAAACAGTCGCTGTCTCGGGTGAGTGGATACGCAAACTCAGCTCCCTGGGAATCCTTATTTTGGGGTTCAGTGCACAACGCTTGGGGATATTAATGGATTGGTTATACATGTCTTTTTCCCTCGCAGCTCAGGGCAAAACTGTAGCATGCCATCAGTGACTAGTCAGGTCAGTGAAGAGTTGCTTAATTTGCTCACAGATGATTCCTCTGGAGCCTCTCCTTGACGTATTTCACATGGTACGCTGCAGCCATTCACGTGAGGCTCGCTTTGTGCTTGCTCCCTTTGTGCTTGCTCCTGCTGTGTTTTGTTCTACTCATCAGACCTCACCAAATGAGAACGTGGTCCAGGAGAAGAACAAAATTTTCTTTAAGCTGCAGACAGATTTTACACGTGAATTCCAAACTGGCCGTTCTGCAGGCGCGTCTGCTAGCAGCACCACACCAGAGCTATTCTGTGGTGGAGGAGGGTATGGCTGTACAAGGTTTCCTGCAACCTTTGTTAAGTTGTGTTAGTATAAATGAATCCTCTCCCTTGCGCTAGCTAGGAGCAGAAAAGTCCAAGGCTGCCTCTGTGATGAGGAGAAAAAGCTTTCTTAGCCTTGAATGAAACGATGGTCTGTGAACTGCGTATGTGCCCACATCTTTGTACTGACAGGGAATTGTTTTCCCTTTTTCATCCCCACTTTTAAGCTTGTTTTCTCAGCGTTTAATGCACCACAACAGCTAAAAGATAGTTTTTAATGGGCGGTAGCAAACATTGTCTGATGATCAAGCTTTTTAACTGGACTTAAATGCTGCTAGTAAATTATCAGATCTCATTGTCGTTGAATGTAGGAATTAAAAAAAATCTGGGAAAGGAATGTACAGTACCAGATGAAACTTCCTTGCACTGGTATATCTCAGAAAAACAAGCCTGTGTCATGTTTTCCAAAAACGGTCTGGAATTCAAGAGACTTGCAGTAAGCTTTTGTTTCCTGACTTTGTAAACTAATCAGGAGGACAGTTAAGCTGTGAGGGTTTGAGTCTCTTGGAATCTCTGCAGCTCCGTTGGCTTCTAGCAGTTAGGCTTGAGTCAGCTGATGATCCTTCTCTAACTGCATTCACTGAGGGGAAACCAACAGAGCATTAACAAGGAATTTAATTTTTTTGTGTTGTGAACTGTAGATGTCTTTCATGTTTCCAAAAAGTTGAGGAAGGTAAAACTAATTTCATGGAAACAGTGAGGAAAACTAGCACTATGGTTTGTCCCCTTTTCAGCTATGTTTGCCACAGAGCTAGGCAGAAAAAACTCGTAATAAGGGCTTAATTTTTCCTCATCTTTCCTTGATGTTTTAATCCATTCCTTCCCCCGCCCCCCCCCCCCCCCCCCCCCCGCAACTATCTGATATTTAAGTTTAGTTGTTTTCATTCTCTAGAGGCACATCTGGAATAAGTGCTGTGTGTAGAGCCTGTTTTCCATGAATAAATAACTTATTTGAAGAGGTCTAGAATCTTGTTTACAAGCAGACCGTGTGGCAGAGGAAGGACCTGTACAGATTTTCATTAGATGTTACCAGCATTGATGACACGCTCAGTACTGTCAGAGTAAAATAACTTCTTGCAGACACATTGATAGAGATCGGCACTGATGATGAGGGTTTTCTTAGTGGGCGAGAACTGAGGAGTAGTTATCTGAGCAGCTTTGTTGTTTGAAGCGTATCAAGTCACTGGGTATTGCTCAGTGTTACCGACCTGCCTTCCTTAGAAGCCTGCAGCAGGGACACTACGTGCCTGGGCTACGTAATGTTGTTGTTCAAATGTATGTAAAGAAAAAAGGCGTCAAATGAAGGTTGAAAATACTGGACCAAGAAATGTTAATGTCAGTGTGTTTTGAGACTACTTACTTAACTTTTTCAAAATTCAAGCTATAAAAATGTTGATTGTTTTTTTTTTTTCCTGCTGGGGCAACAGGCATGGAAAACTTAAGACCCGTAAGTCAAACAAATGTTGTGACCAGTGATACACAACAGCAGGTGCATCTGTTGAGTACCAGAGCGCTGGCTGCAGCTGTGTCCCTGCGTGGACTATTTGGTGTGGCCCACAGTGAAATCTGTGTTGGTCCTGGTGTGCAGCAGTTGCATTCAACCTCGCTCGCTGGAAATGGAATTTTGTACTCTTTCAGTGTAGAGTTACACTCTTTACCCACTGGATGCTGGCAGCAAGAGATGCTCCCAGTCTCATTTCAGAAGCCTTCCTATATGGATACGTTGTCCTCCTTCACCCCAAGAGTTGTGAATTTAATCAATTACGAAGAGTTTATGTTTAGCTATGAAGTCGATTATGTTCATTCTGTATTGATCTGTGTTCAACAAACAGAAAAGGCTGAGGAACGGTGAAGGTTAGGTGATGGTTATGGATAGAGCAAAGGAAGATGTTGCCTGTGATTGCAGGGCAGAGAGTCTTTCGGATTGAAGAAATTTCCAAAGATGGCAAAACTGAAGAACCTCACCTAAAAATTCACTTCTGGACTGCTGTTGTAATGGACGGAGAGTGTCCAGTGTCCCTAGAGCAGGTCCCGGTCTTTCCGGTGTTACAGCTGTAAACTCTTTGCCCACTTTCCTTCTGTAAATTAGCACCTGCAACAGGTATAAAGACACTACTTTGCTGAGGGGAACCCATCAGTGGGGCTGCTGTTAACTTTAATCCTAGGAAAAACATGAATGATTTCAGCAGTGATCGTTGCAGTAGAACCCAGTTCCCAGCATCTCCTCTCCAAATACATGAATGGGTTAGCTCCTGCTCCACAGGGTACTGACTGGAAAGGCAGCAAATAAACAAATACCAAAGAAGGAGGCAAAGGAAACAGAGTGGCGTAGACAGGGGCAAAGGGCAGTATAATAAATCTGGGTTTACATCTTGCTTCATTACAGTTTGAGAGATTCTGGGGTGGGAAGTGGTCATGGCAGGAGTGCTTAAGTGGGAGGGTTAAAGACTGTTGAGTAAGGGTAGTAAAGGATCGGGAAGGAGGGCTGTGGAAAGGAGAATTGTATTTACTGCGGACCTCTGGGGAGAAGTATTCCTCATGGAGCCAGCAGTCAAGAAAGATGGGCTTCATCTTCACCAAAGTGTTTTCCTGAGCAAAAAGACCCTACTGGAAAGTGCCACCCACCAACGTCTGTCCCTGGAAGGTTATTTCAGGCATCCAGCTGGGACATCCCCCAGTAATTCTCAGTGGTACCTGTGGTGACATTTACATGCACTTTTAACACTGGCCCTAATGACCAATTAGAAGCGAGGAGAGCCAAGGTCGTCTTTGAGAGAGCAGTGCTTCTGACATACCGGCGGCTTTACTGAGAGGGATAATGGAGGGGATGTTTAAGTAGGGAAGAGGGGTCATCTGTAGCTTTATCTTGGTCCTAAAGCCCAAATCTGTCCAGACTGAGAGGGCTGAAGTGGAGGGCAAGGTTTCATGATATGATAGATGTGCAGTTCATAGCCCCCATCACAGGAGGCTGGGGTTTTATTCCAAGTGGAGTAAGAGGTTGTGACTGTTTTTTAAAGAAAAAGGCAAGATTAGATGAATGAAAAGGAGCAAAGTGGAAGAAAAGTTCCATCATGCTCCATAAAACACCTCTGCGAGAAGAGACTGAAGAATTGTCTTGGTTGCATTTGGCTTTCTCATTAAAGTTTGGTCCTAGCTCCCCAGACAAAAGGGATATTACACAGCAGAAATACTGTGGTGGGGAAAGGGAAAAATAGCTTTGTTGTAGCCATTGCAGAGAAAGTATTTACAAATCCTTTATAACAGAGTGTAAGTGACTTGAAGCAAGATTTCTCATCATTGGGATTTATCCTTCCTTTTTGTTTCATCGTTGGCCACAGAGCATCAGTAAGCCACAGTGGGGGAAGAAGAGCCATTGGCCAAGCTTTTGACATGTAAAGGCAATCTGTAATATTCACTGGACTTTGTCGAAAGCTGCTCAGCGTCAGTCTTGTTTCTGACTTGATGTATGCTTACCATCCCACTGACTGGGCTCTACGTCCATGGAGAGATTGTCATCAGCTGTGTGATCCTTTGCTTTGGCCAGTCTTATGCTGTCTCCGTGTATTGAGACTTGAAATCCAAAGGAGCACTTGGAGACGGAGCCAGTGCACTGCCTTCACCCCCAGCCTGCGCAATCCGCTTGAAGGGGCATCCTCTTTAAATGGGTGGCTGCTGTTAGCAGAATATTGTGCTTCAAAACAGCTTTTGGTGTGGTATCCACGGAAATGCCAGGTTTTGTACGAGGTAATAAGCTAGCAAGGAGTCGAATTGTTGTGGCTGGCCTTGGGGTGGTTATGTAAAGTTCTGGCAGTGAACTGACTTGACTTGCTCAAAGGAAAAACATGCAAAGCTTGTTTATAATGTTTTTCTTCCTCTCCTTTCTTTCCTAACTTCTTGCAATCATAGGGCACACAGTTGATTTTCAGTGCTGCTAAGGAACTGGGACACTTGTCAAAGTTGAAGGTATTGTTCTGCATGGCTTGTGTTCGTGTCCGTGTGTGTAAGCGTGGGAGTGTAGTCGTGCATAGCATGTCTTGTGCTTCCAGTGCTTTGTCACTGAATGCAGTTGTAGAGAAACGCTTTCACATGCATTAAATGTGCTTTCAAATGCATCCTGCTAGCATTAGTATTGTGTTTAACTGTTAAATTTTATTGTGGGTTTAATCATTAAAGCCGTTTTCTCTGTTCTGTAGATACAGCACTCAGTTTGGTGTATCGATTTAAAATGAAAAGAGTCCAGTTCTCAATATCTGGCTGGTTCCTCTGTATCTCCGTGTACAAAAGGGAGTCCCTTATGGGATCCTGATAGAGAGATATCAGGCGAAAAGATGATTGTGCTAGCTATTGATGTTACAAAAATAACTGTTGCTTGTGGAAGAGAGCCTGTGTCTGTAAATTCCTTCTGCGTGGGCTCTCTTTACCGGCAAGCTGGCATTTAGCATGAAGGCTATGTTGATGTGTTTTGACAGTGCATGACGTGACGATGCATGACATGAGCATTACTAAGTGCACGCCACCTCATCATAAGCCAATCAAGCATTCATTTGCTTCATGACGGGAATGGTATGAAAATAGTGACGCCTTACAGCATTCAGCTTGCACTAGGTTGTGGCTTGACTTGTGCTACAGAACAGGTATTGTGCAAGAGGAGGTCTAAATCTGAAGCGTTGCAGTGCACAAACTGTGCTGCAAAGAAGACGGAGCTGAACCTGAACTTGGAGTGTGGTCAGGGAGATCTTCCCACAGCAAAGGGCATTCTTCTGAGTGATTAGTGCTGTTTCAAAACGTGTTCGTCTTTTCCCATCTTCTTTTTTTTCTCTTGTGCGCTTATTACAGCTTTCTTGACACAACTGTCTATTTCCCTTGCCCAGCAGACACGTTTTACGTACACACATTTATGATCCAGGACAGTACACGATTCATTTAAGGCAGTGCTCACTAGTAAGTGATCTGCACGTGCCGGTGTGTCGTTAGATGCACACGCTTTTCTCCAGCTGCATGTTGAGGCTGTTACAGAGCAGTTAACAGGAATGTAACATAACCCTTCAAGTGTGGTTCCCCAGGGGAACAGCTGTCACTTGTGCTGGGGGACGGTCCCCTGTGCTCCCACAGCCAGGCTGTTCTCCCTGGTGACGAGGATCGCGCTACCCCCGCTGCTTCCTGCGCATACAAAGCTCTGTGTCACTTCCATGGGAGAAATGGGCAGAGGGGAGCTCTGTAGCCAGCCTTGGGAGAGTGGGAACTGGACCACAGCCTCCAGATCTGACTCCCTTTTCCTGCGAGTACCCCTTCCCCTTTCAAAAATGTCAGCAAGAACCAGCGTTTGGAGGAAGAGAAGCCACCCCTGCCCTCTGCGTGCTCTCCATTTGATGCGTTCCCCTCCCAGGTCTCAAGGACAGGTTTGTGCAGACGACTCTCAATTCCTGTGGCTTGCTGGCCTTTTCAGGCATAGCCAGTGACACTGACCGTTATCTTTCACTTCTTCCGTCTTTTCTCATTACTGGGATTTCTCAGTGTACGCAAGGTGCCTCTTGCCGGGAATGAGTCGGATGCTTTGCCGGTTTCCGTCCGCACTGGTCAGAGGAAGGCCATCCCTCAGCCTGTCTGCAGTTACCGTAGAGCTTAGCTTTGGTAACTGGACCGCGTGTTTAGCGATGCACGTAGTCACGCGAGTCAGGCAAGCCCTGGTGTGTGTTCAGCCTTCATTTGCACACCCACACGTGGGACTGCGGCAGCACAGGTATTCAGGGTTTGACGTGTGGCAAGAGAGCCGTGCACAAGTGTGAAAGCGCCCTGCGCCTGAGTACTGGAGACCCTTAGTTCAGTCGGGTGGTGTGAACTGACACTGCGTCCAGAAAGAGTAAAGGTGTTACAAGAGTGTAAATTGTTTGGGTCTGTGTAATCATTGTGGATATATTTTGGTTTTGTCCTTTTGTTTTTGCAAGCACATACAAGCTAACAGGAAAGGCATGAGTAAATGGCTCTTCAGAGCCCCTCTGCGGTGCCTTTTGCAGTTCCACTAAAATCCTGGGAAAACGATGGGATGGATTTTAAGCTTTATTTGTCTTAACTAGAACAGGGGGAACAGATCCCTAGTGAATCAGATAACTGGGCTGAAACCCGAGACTGACAGACCTGGCAAGCACCGGCTCTGGTCCTGATGACAAATCAATTTCACAGCGCAGTTTAAAATGCTCAGAAAACCAACCGTGAACCTGGCACCTTGGTGCCACATGTCTACCTTCCACTTACTGCCAAACTCACTCTGCTCGGTTTGCTTAGTAGCCAGCAGCTGGAGCAGGGAGCAGCAGCCTCTTTGCCCTTGTGCTGCCCCAGGGTAACCAGCCCAGCTCTAGCCACAGGGGCTTTTCAGAGGGTTCCTGTGGAGAGTAAAACGATGAGTCTCAAGAGACCAGGAAAAGATTTTTCTTTTGTTTGTGTGGTTAGGTTTTTTGTTACTTCTACTTGGAGTTGCATGGTTATTTGATGTAAATGTTCGTGTCTTCTCCTGGCTGGCAATCTGGGAAGTGCTGGGTCCTTGCAGGAACAGTGTGGGATTTGCAGAGGGCAGGTAGACAGGGGAATGGCAGTCATGGGCTCCTCTGTGAGTAGGTGCAGGCATTATGGGTCCAGTCACTGGGTTATTTTTACATGTGTTGAAGTAAATGGCACTGGGAGACACTCTTAGAAAGCAGTGACGTGTTGCTGTGCATCGACAGCATGGGCACTGGCGAGGTGACCGCTCAGAGCAGGGCTGAATGAGCTCTTTAGGTGTTTGAGAGAAAAATGCTGACCACCTGGTTTTTGTTGCAGTGTGGGCAATCTGGCAGGCAGACCTAGACAGTCATTTCAACAGACAGTCACTCTGGCTTGGAGACACAGCTACCCTGACTAAATTGGCCTCTCCCATGAACATGGCCTTGGGCTCTGGCTGATTGTGCACTTAATCTGACTGTCAGACAGAGAAAAGAATGTTTTACCCTCTGTGTACTGAAGTGTGAAGGCACATCATCTTCAATTGAATTACTCCCAGCTCATGAAGAAGAAGGAGGAGCGCTATTGCTCCCCTGAGGACAGCTTGTCGAAACAGAAGATACTTACAGCTTACTGAATATTGTGCCATGGTACATAGGTCCCCAGACCAGGAGCATCCTGTGTTTGGGGAAGAGGCAAGTTGAGGCACGTCTCTAGCACTCAAGAAAGCGCAGTGCAAACTTGTCTGAGGTACTGCTGACTTGAGAGGCATCTTCTGTGCAGTTGGATGGAGCACTGTGCAAAGCTCCTGCTCTGTGGGAAGCGTGGCAAACGCCCAGAACTGTGCCTAGACTGCAGTGAGCCCCATCTCCGTCAGGCAGCAGGTGGATCATGGTGGACAATGAATGGGAACAGCACCAGGCAAGGTGAAGAATCAGGCTGCAAGATAGCCAGCAGGTTTATCAGCATTAATACCCACATGATGCCACACACCAGGCGTGCTTTACTCAAAGGCAGTTTAGTAGAGTTGTGCCCTGCAAAGTGTCTCTTATCAGAGGCTGTGACATGTTTAAAGTAGGGATAAGTAGCCTTTGCCTGATTTTCCTGCATTTTTTACATGAATGCTTCAGCACCCAGGCTCAGTCAGCTGGCCTGACCCCCCCAGCAGCTCCAACGGTTTGAAATGACTCCCTAAAATGTGAAGTTTTACCTTGAGACCTAGACTGTCAGACACAATGAGCTTAGTGAAATACCAAATGATGGCACATCCTTGTAGTCAGGCAGGAGTCTAACAGGGATACGCTCCCGCTGCAGGAAAGGGAATCCCTTCCCAAGGGATTTCTGTTGCTTTGCTATTAGAGCTGGTGGGTCTTAGTGGGAACAACTTCTTTTAGCAAAGCTATTTTCTAGAAGGTGTTCCTTGTTTGTTTGTTTTTCTTCCTCTACGCCAGTGATACGATGAATTAGTGACCTCTGTAGATGGAAGAATTTAAAAAGTCCACAAACAACATATAACTACTTTGCCCAGTATCTGGTTCTCAGAATTCCCTGATTTAGGTGATGTTTTGAGAGCTTTGTTGTGGCTGCTCTAGAGTGACAAGCAGAGTCCTTGTCTGGATTTTCTGAGAGACAAACTGTCATTTTAAACTGTCACTTACCTCTGTCTGGTTCCTTTTGTAATTTTTATTTTCTGTGCCTATAAGAAACAGAGAAAGTGGGTTTGTTTTCAAGTTAAGCTGTAATAAATGACTGAGAGTTTCCATTAAGCATTCCTTAAACAGCTGAATTAATGCTGTGGCCATGTAGCCACAGCATGAATCCAGAGAAAGTGATGATACTGGGAACTCCTTTTCCTTTAGTCTCTGACACCATACTTACGTCAAATATAATGGTTGTTTGCAGGATCATATGGTGAGAGAAGAAACTAGGAGTCTCACTCCAAAGCAGTGTGCTGTTTTGGATCTGGCACTGGATACAATCAAAGTAAGTGATTCCATTTCTCTCTGTGTCATTCCCTTGCTCCATCCCCTTTGGGAGGATAGCACCTGTCCCAGTTCAGGAGATGGCAGGAGTCTGTCGTTGCTGGCACAGTGATAAAGGCACTGAGCGATGCTGCCATGTTTGTGTAAACCTGAACAGCTCAGGTGACTGGCGGGTGCTGGGAGCCAGCATACTTATAAGTGTTTTGGAAGAGGAAGGGCGTGAGCAGTTGGTATCAGTTGGTCTAAGAGCTGGGGTTCCAGGACAGCATCTGTTTTGCACCTTTCCCAGCTCTTCCCTGTCCGCACACACAATAGCACTGAAATGTTGGTTGCCGGTTGCAATTCTTCCTCAGCATTTTTCCTGATCCTTTTACTCTCAGCAATATTTCCATGCTGGTGGGAATGGTCTGAAGAAAACCTTCCTAGAGAAGAGTCCGGACCTGCAGTCACTTCGATACGCGCTCTCTCTCTACACTCAGACCACGGACACTCTCATCAAAACCTTCGTCCAGACTCAGACAGCTCAGGGTAAGACACTTCTGTGGTGCTGGCAAAGTTGAATGGAGCTATCTGCTCTGCCCATAATTGCTCTGTCTTCTTCTGCCAGTTTGTAGAGTGCGTTTGGCAGTAACATTTCTGGAAACGTGACAGTTCAGAGCTTTTGAGGCTGGGAAGGAGGGAAGGGGGGTTATTTCCCACTCAACACTACATTTTGGGAGATGTGAAACATAACGCCTTGGGTGTTTGTGGTCTTTTTTTCTGCAATCCTCACTTAACAGTCACGTTTCATGAATTAACGTGGGTGGGTGACTTAAGTGAAATTTGAAGTTATTGTGCTGAGACTTCCACAGTGGTGTGAGAGACCGTTTCAGCAAGACGCCACCAAAGAAACTAGTCAGTGCCTGTTTCACAGGCCAGCTGCCAGCAGCCCGTGCAGTCCTGACTAGGGCTGATTGACAGCAACGTGATGAGTCACGGAGCTGCATGCTGCCTGTAAAGGGAAGAGTCTCTTAGGAGAGCAGCAAAAGCAGTGTTTTGTCTGCAGCCAGTACAGAGTACGTGCGAGCTAGGTGATTAGGAATCACCACAACATACTAGTAAGCTGCTGGGATGGGTCTCTGGAGTTCTTTGGTAGCTCTCTGGGAAGGCACAGTAGTTGTGCTACTTCACTGCTTTGGAAGGGGTGAACAGTTAATTGTCTCTATCTTTGATTGCTTTCATGTAAACATCTCCAGACTGTTGTACAGAATAATCTGGTCTCTACTCAGGGACCCTCACTGTCTGACTGTGAACATCAGTAATCTCAGGAATAGTGGACAGATGCTACTAGAGGTTAGGTCAAAACCCAAACTGTTTTAAGTTTTCAGGCTATTTAAATACAAGCCTTGGGATTGGGCTACTGCATCTCAGCAGCAAAAGTCACACAGCTCCATGGGGGTATCTTTCTGCCATCCGTCTGCTTGGGGTCCTTTTTCCTTTAATCCTTCCAAGCCTGTGGGAGCTGGCGACTGCACAGACTGCACTGTCAGCGTACTGTCACATTGAGCCCAGCAATCAAGGGGAGAGCACTCCCTAGCCAACACGCTTTTCCCTCGCGTGCAGATGAGGCTGCTTGATACTGGCATTCCCCGACCAGTGGAGAACGTACTGAGCGTTCTTGAGCAAGACAAAGTTTGTTTTGAAAGTGAAAAGTTGAGTGTGGTTTTGGGGAATTATCCCTGCTGTTAAAACAGCGTGATAAATTCTTGCTTAGATTGAAACATACCTCATTAAAACACTGAAGCTAGCTGAGGAGTCGGTACCTGCGTTTGAGAGAATGGTCCCACAGCTTTGTGCAGCAGAGCAGCGATGACATCCAGTGGCCAGACAGGTCAAAGACTGCTGCATCCACAATGGACTCCAGCAACCTGACTCTTGCCATGAGAACTCCACAAAACAGCTTTTTTATGTGTGCAGTGTGTTTTCTGTCTTTGCTGTTCTATGGGAAGTGTTTCCCATTATATATCCAGACCATGAATTGAAGCTAGGTGTTTTATGTGGATCCTATTAGGTTGTCATGATGAGCCAGGGTATAAGAATGTGTTGGTGCTGCTGTTCCACGCTCCCTACTACAGGCAGGAGGGTTTAATGCTCGAGGAAGAAGGTGCCAAGTGGCAAATTCAGAGCTATATGGGGAAATATAAATGGGGTGAATTCAAAGCTGATCCGAGGAAGCAGCTTCATGCACTGCATGATCTGACTGTAAAACTCCACCAAGGGTGAGTGTTTAGCAGATACACATAGATAATTGGACATAATCCAAGAGCAGCAGGATTATACAGGGTTGCCACAGAAGTGTGTGGGCGGCGTATTGGGTTTTTTTAAGAAACTTAGAGTGAAGCTCTAGCTTTAGACAGAAGATGCACTCGTTATGAGGTCATCAGTTAGATCTCGTAGCTGACTGATGATGTCTCTTTGTGGCTCATCTGAGCCACTTTAGGAGACAGGGGGCATGGTAGACTGCTGAGCTGGTCCAAATCAGCATCTTCTACAGTAGTATGCTTGAGAGTTTCGGACCCTGTTTGGGGAATAAAAGACTTGAGCTATGCCACAATCATATCTGTAGGAACAATGATGGAATATCGCTGAGAAAGGCATGACTTGCTCCTGGAAATGGGGCTAGAAAATGATATTTCTTGCATACGCTTCCCAGTAACCCCAGTTTGTAGGTTGGTTTGGCGATCTGCTCCTGCATTGGAGGGACAGAAGGGACAGCACTACTATTTACAGCTGACACCTCTTACCAGGCTGATGCTTGCCTTGCATAAGCCAAGCTTCCCACAAGCCTATGGGAGGAAATGGCTGCATGCAGAGCTATTTAAATGCTGACTGCTTGCCTCTCTTACTTCACTGCTCAATGGCTGCATCTTCCAGTTTGTGAGGTATCTATTGCCCTCATTTTCTCACTGACCAGGCTTCTATAGCACTATGCTGTTAAATGTTTGATCTGCAAAGCTGGATTTTAGTTCTGCCAGCACAAATTGCGGTCTTGTTTTAACCCAGGCGGTTCCTTACTCGCAGACAGCCTCGCTCTCCAGAGCCAGTGTTGGTGCAGAAGATCTGAGAGGATATTTTGTTTATTAAGAGATAGAATATTTGTCTTGTATGTGTTTAAGTGACACCGCTAATTGGATTGTAATTGATACTCTTCTCTCTTTATCCTGCTTGCTTCTTGCCTTTTGAATTCACGCCTCAGTGCATGATGGGAAAGGTATTAGGTTTACCGCTAATGAGGACATTCTTCCTGATAAGGGTATGTTCAAGACTAATGTTGTTACCATAACAACATTAGCCAACTGCCTTGCTTTTGAAGTCATCTTGCCCGTGCTCAGAAACCTTTTCCAGAGACCCATTCCCCGTAGCTCCCCGTAGAAGTGAGCTTCCACCGAGTGCTTGCACCCCAGTCAGAGCCACAGGCTGCGCGGTTCAGAGGTCTGCACCTTGCCTGAGGGCCTGTCCCCAAGCTTGAGATTTTCTCACGGGATATGAAAGCTGTCTCAAACGGACTGTTTCTTGGGAGATGCTATGGACTTATTCCCGTACCCTTTACCATGGGCTGCGTATTGCTGTTCCAAGGCCTAGACTTGCATGCGTATGGTCTGCTGAGATGGGCTGCTGTAGCACATGGTAATGTCTGATATGCACTCAAGGTATGGCCGAGCTTGAACCTGGCTTGAAGGTGGGTAGCTGAAAGTCTGGGTGCTTGGGAGGGCCCTAAAAATTTGTCTTGTTGTGTTTCATCTTTCAATTTACTTTTTGCTGTCCAAAGCGTTTTTATCGTCTTAGGTGAAATACCTCTGTGACCCATTGCACGAGCTCAGTTCTGCAGTTTCACCTTCCCGTCTCCCAGTGCCAATGAAACTTCCGTGTTGAGGTTTAATCTGCTTGTCACAAAGTGGGCAAGCATGTGTATGCACACAGTTGTACGTGCTCAGAATATTTTTCACTGGCCATCCACAAAGTGGGTTTTTTGCCTCTCAACGTTTCAGTTAATAGAATAGATTTTTGAACGGAAAGACAAGAATGAAGGTAGGGGGGAAAAAAAAAAATTTAGATTTTGTGTCCCTCAAAGTTAATGGGTTGATTCTGCTGTCATTCCCCTGCAGCACCAGTGGCTGCTTTATAACCTATTAATTACACTAAAGGTCGGTGAAATGAGGACCTGAGTGTTTGGCGGCTGACGTTTCTACAGATGTGGCCTGATGAAGTTGTTACAGACTGTTAGTAACCTGGTCCCCACGGAAGATGCCGACAGTGTGAGTAACAGACCTGCGCCATCAGGTCAACAGTTAAGCTTACCAATTATAAAGCTCCATGCTTATATACAGAAATAAAGGAAGACTGCCCTTCTAAGCTGAAGAAAACAGTACATCCAAGATCATGTAAACAGCCTAGAGGCTGTTTGTACTCGGGTCAGGAATGAGAATCTGCCCTAAGATAATAACTTGAGGTTCTGTTTTGTTTGCTCAGATACTTTCACTTGCATATTAATGTGACTTTCACTGCCTACGGTTCTGTGCCATGTAATTCTCCTCGGAGAGTTGTACGGATTAGCTATCAGCCTCTCAGTTTTTTAAATGAGTGGTTTTGCTGCCTGCAGACTGTTCTTGTGAAAGTTGATCTGTTAAATTTATCTAATCAAAATTTTTGTTTAATGATATACTCAAGGCCAGGCTGGATGAGGCTTGGAGCAACCTGGTCTAGTGGAGGGTGTCCCTGCCCATGGCAGGGGGGTTGGAAATAGATGGTCTTTAAGGTCCCTTCCAACCCGAACTGTTCTGTGATTCTATGATCCCTCAAGGTCCTTATCTTGAATTTCAAACACAGCAGTTCTTTCACTTAGTAATGTGTCTTGGCCTCAGAATTGACAAAATAACACTGCTGTTTGTAGGTACTCAGTCACCCTGTAGGTATCCCAAGTACAACAGCATTGCTGGTTGTCAACCTGAGATCAGTCAGTTCTCAAAGAAAAAGTAAAATCCATCTCCCCATCTTATTGAAGACTTCATTTTAATTTTGCAAAGAAGTCTTTTTCTGTAATTTACATGACATCTTGACTTTCCTACCCAGAAAACTGTCATTTTCACATACTGCATGATAATTATGATTGAAAGTTTAAAAAGTTGAAAACATCATAATACACAAATTGTAAGTTTCATGAGATCTTCCCCTTCTGTTACAACATGGTAACTTTTCCACTGTCTTATTTTCTCCCTGGCTAAGTGATGAAGGGAGCTAAGTGTGCAAGTTGTGAGTGCTTCTCTGTCGTCACTTCTGGTGCACAACGGGGAAGGGATTCTTGTTACCCTCTGAAGGGAAGCACGTAGGCAGTCAGGAAGACAACTTTTATCTGAGGTACAGCACGGAAAAGGGCTCTTGGAGGGTGAGACTGCACTGTGGCTCCATGCAAATCACTAACACCTTTGTCTTGTTTCCCCTAAACTTCCTCTCTGGCGTGTTTTGGGTTTTGTTTTGGTTGTTGTTGGGTTTTTTTGTCCTCCCTTATTCCCTGAGCGGACAGGAATGCCGATGCCCACCACTGGAATGCCTGCATGTACACGGAATACCTTGGCAGGGGTCTCTGGAAAAACCCTGGCTCTGTGTGAGGGTCCATTGTCGAGCTTTAGGTCTTTTAAACTCTTTTAAAATTCTTACTAGTATCCTCGACAGGATGTGATCTTTATGGTGGAGTGCAAAAAATGTGAGTGTTTATGCGTGTTGGGCATGCAAGCCTGATGCTGTGGTGCATTACCGTTACATGATCAGTGTGGACTGGAAAGCTGGCTGTGGGAGGTGCACTGTGAAAACGCTATCTTGTCTGGCTGAGGCCATAAACCAAAGACAGGTGCCAATAAATAATCCATGTGTGCACGGTGGGGGTGTGTGTCTCCGTTTTTGTCCAACAGGCTCTGGTGTGGATGATCCTGTGGGTGAAGTGTCCATACAGATCGACCTGTATACCCACCCAGGAACTGGGGAACACAAGGTCACAGTGAAAGGTATGGCGAAGCATGTGTTACTGCTCAGGCTTTGCGGCTGTCGAGGCAGCTCTCCAGTTGGCAGTCGTCATATTTCTGTGTTAGTTCATGGGATGTGAATCCAGAATTCTTCTCTGCGTTTCACATCAGGATCACGTAGATAAACAGCGAATGAGCTTGACCAGCCAGTGACATGGCAGTGTACAGCCCTGTTGTTTATTGGCAGTGATACACGAAGTAAACAAAAGTCAGATGATGGCTCTCACCAGGCGCCACCGTTTAGCCTGTGCTGCCGAGAGCGGGACGGCGTGACACGCTGATGTTGCGAAACTGTTCAGTGTAAACCGAGAGACTGCGGAGCCAGTAAGAGTGCAGAGGCTCCTTTCCCCCTTTCTGAAGGCCACGCTGCTCCCTGAAGAGCTGCTCTGAAAATAACCAAAGCAGTGATTCATCCCAGGCTTCCTCTTCCTCCATCGTCTCCTTTGCTTGAATACGGCATATTTAACTGCTTTAATTTCCTCTGAAGATTTATATAAACAGCTCTTCAGGCCTCTCTTCTGGCCAAATCTACACTGCAATGCAAAAACTGATTTTTCAGAGCTATTTCCTGTGCTTTGGTCTGTTCCCTGCAGTGACCTGAGAGAGAATGAAAATTAGAGCTAATAATTCTGGGTTCTGGAACCACCCACAGCTCATGGGCTTTGTTTGTCTTACCTGCAGTCTCATTTTCCTTTTCAACAGAGGCCTTAATATCGGCCCCCAAAATGCCCCTGTTTTTTTCTCATCCCACACATAACGTATATGTGAGCACTGAACTGGCAGAGCAGCCTGCCCGGAGCTGCAGGAACTTCTGGGTTTTTTGGACTAATTCCTTGGCTGTGCATATGGCAAAAGCTAAGTGCAGTCTCAAGCATTAAATTCCCTTCACAGAACTTAAACTAGAGCAAAAAAGCCAATCATTGTATTACAATCCTGCCCGTATGTGTTGGCGTGTTTTGAGTTGGGCTTTGTCCTCCGAAACGAGAGATGGAAGGCAGAGCAGAGCTGAAGGGTGTCCAGAGCAATGGGAACCCATGAGTATTCACTGTGAAACGGTTGTGACTCTGTTCCAGTTGTGGCTGCCAACGACCTGAAGTGGCAAACGTCTGGCATGTTCCGTCCGTTCGTTGAAATCACCATGATCGGGCCCCATCAGAGTGACAAGAAGAGGAAATTCACAACCAAGTCCAAGAGCAACAACTGGGCTCCCAAATACAATGAAACCTTCCACTTGTGAGTGTGAAAAATAGCCTGGGACCTGACGTGGCAAGCGCAGATGCAGAGGACAGATAGGGTTGATTGGGGCCCAAAACAGCACGTGAACCAGTAGTTTGGCCCAGTCTTGGGTGTCTTTGCAGGAAAAGCTAGATTAGGGGAGTTTCTGCTGTGGGTGGGATGCTGAGGTCAGTTCTGTCCCAGCACTGTCCTTTGGCTACCTTCCGAAACACGTTGTGTCCTGTGAATGTGTTTTACTGTGCTCCAGCATTTTAGTGAACTCTGTATCTCTTACTGGTAGAGTTGAGGCTAAAAGTTCATTACATATTTTCAGTTCTTTTAACCTTAATGTGTGTTTTTACCCCAACTTGACCTGTGGGACAAGCTTTCTGAACTCGTTTCCAAGGATACAGCCCTTGGAACTGGTAGTAAGTTCGGCTGCTCAAATTGCAGTCTTTCTCAACGCCGAGTATTGATCTCTTACTGTTTGGCTTTCGTTATCACAAAGGCTCCTTCCTTCTTGGGAGGCTCAGCAGACTAGATGTTGACTAGGCTGTTGTTGACTAGACCTGTGCTGCAGGTAGAGCTTACCCAGCTGCACAGCAAGAATGAGAGGAGAAGGGGTGACCCGCACAGGACTTGTAAACATCTCAGAGGAGAGGGACCGTCGGCGTATTTTTATTTTGATGTGAGGAAAGGTAGGCTTCCTCTGAGTGAAGAGATTTTGTCCCCCTTTTGTTCTTTTATGATTTTAATTTTAGAAACATAAAGGTTGGGGATGTATTTTCATTAGCCTTTGCTTTAGTGGAAGGTTCTGAATCTTTAACAAAGACTTCATCTAATTAAAATATTAATTACTGAAATGAAGCAAGCCTTAACAGAAATGTTTAAAGTCATCTGAGTTGAAAATCTATTAGCATGGCTTTAATGTTCTCTCATTTCACAGCTTAACACACACACACATGCACATGCAAAGGAAACTCGATAAGGGTTGTTCCTTTTTAAGCAGCCAGGTTGTCTTTATCAGCTGTAAATCAGCAAAAATTTCCACAGGCTGGAGGTTTTTACCGCTCCCTCTCTGACCAGGTTTTTCTGTAGAAAGGAGTTTTCCCTGACACCTTTATTTTGCAGAGGAATTTGCGCATTCTGAGAAACTGTAAGTAAGCTTGTGTGTGTTTTTCAGCATACTGGGGAACGAGGACGGCCCTGATGCCTACGAGCTCCAAGTCTGCGTGAAGGATTACTGCTTTGCTCGGGAGGACCGGGTGCTGGGGATAGCAGTGATGCAGCTCAGAGACATAGCAGACAAAGGAAGCTGTGCCTGCTGGTGCCCCCTTGGGCGCAGGATTCACATGGATGAGACTGGACTTACAGTCCTGAGGATTCTCTCTCAAAGAACCAACGATGAAGTTGCTAGAGAATTTGTCAAGTTGAAATCTGAGTCCCGCTCCACGGAGGAAGGCACCTGAGCTGAGCTGCGTAGTGTTCCCTTTTCTCTTCTGCCTTGTGCCAATATGTGCAAGTGTTCAACAATTCTCTTTTATTAATTACTAAAGGTTTTTTCATGTCGTCTTTGTCAGCTCTGATAGCGCACGTGTGCTGTACAGGAAACAAATCCATCAATCTGATGTGAATTATTTATTTTTTAGTAGCTGAGTAAGACACCATAGAGAGTGAGACAATCTCTTCTTATTTAAGATGCAAATTCTGCTTTGTGTATATAAATTATTTTATATTGGAGGCTGGGTATGCTGGGTTTTGTTGATATGCAGCACTGTGATTTTATCCTCCGAAGTTGGCAGACGTTAAAAAGGTTCTGCATAATCACACCGCGACACAAACACACGACTGCGTGGAAATGGGGAGGAATGGAGTGATTTGGGGTTTTGGCAAAGACCGGTTCTCTCTCGTTGGATTCGTGTACTGTGGAGCTGCCAGGGGGTGTTCTGGCACAGATTATGCCCAAGTCCCCATGTGATATGCAGACACCTCAACGTCTGCTTGAAAAACACGTTGCGAATCGCTCTGAAGATGCGCACCGCATGAATGTATGACCACGGATGTGCTGCTGTGAGCACGGGACAAGTGCAGAGGGGCCCAGGATCTCACAGCCAAAAGCTGCAAAGGCAGCGCACCGGGAGCAGACTGCAGCTGCCCTGCCCTTGTAATTAGATGGTGTGTCTCGGAGAATATCGATCCCCCCGTGCCGCTGGGAATCCCGCATCACCGTGGGGATGCTGTAAGCTGCTGCACTCCGCAAGTCACACTTTGGCTGCCGCAACTGACACGGTCAGGAAGGGAACAACGTTAGAGCCATGACAGATGACGTGGCTGCTAGATACTTTTACCACTTCAATATTCTTTTGTTAGTTTTTTGACATAGAATTAGAGAATTTAATACTTGCAGGCTTTCTGTAGCATTTTGTTACCCTAGAGTAGCTGAGACCATTCCTCACTATGAACCCAGAAACGATGTTTCGCCTGGGAGAGCTCAGCACATCTCCCCTGTGCAAGCACTCTGGAGTGCTGGTCAAGGGGCAGCAGGTCCATTCAGTTCTGATGTTGAAGTCGCTGTTGGCCGTGCTGCGGTTGGTCCGTGCCGATTGTCGTTGACCTGTGATTTACTGATACCATTGAAAATATCTTTTGCACTGTCTTAAAGAAGCATCCTGGTTCTGTTTTGTTGTAAAACAAAACACTGTCCTGAGCAAAGGGATTGCAGGGAGGTCAGAATTTCAGACTGAAAATTCATAAGCAGGAAGCTCTAGAGTAGTGATTGCACCTGAGGTGTGTTTTTTGGAGGCTTTTTACTGTTTTGGGGATCTTTTTGCTCTTTCCAGCTGCCTCTGTGCTCTGGAAAGTGCAGCTCAAACAAGCCAGTCCTTGCCCGTAAGTACTGTAATACTGTCAATAAATTCAAGGACTGCGTGTTGAATGACTTTTTTTTTTTCTATTTTCTGACACTTGTACAGCTGTATGATATGATTCCTGTATTTCACGGCCTGCTGGTAGAGTTCTGAGACAGCGTATCTGCTTTGTTCTTGTCCATGGTGCAGTGTAATAATGCTATTTGTCATGATTTTGAACCATTGTGCGTGCCATTGTTACCAGAACTGTTAGCGCAGTCTTTAATAAACCCTTTTAGCAGCATTTGGAGTCGTCTGTTGAAGCGTAACTCTTGGTTGGGTTTGCCACATCACGCGGGGCGGAACCGCTGCTGCATCTTTGCGATGTACTCTCGTTTAGTGCGCCGATGTTCCTTTGGTGCTGGAGACGCCCAGGAAGGGATGCGAGCAAGGCGATTCCCCCCTCCTCCATGGAGCCTACATCTTTGACATCTTTCCCCCAAGTTCTCTGGCTTCTGATAACACACTGGGATGTCACAGGAAGATACAGAGAATAACTGTCTGCTTTTCTTCTCCTGCCTGTTTCCTTTGTACTCGGGGAGCCTCCCGAAGGTGCTCAAAGACTTGGGCGGACAGTTGGGTACTTCAAAGACAACGGGAAGAACAGTTAGATACCAAAGGATTCATAGCTTTCACTCTGACATGGGCATCAGTGCCCTGTAGATGGTATTGGCAATAGATGAGAGAATCACAGGATGGTTTGGGTTGGAAGGAAACTTAAAGATCATCCAGTCCCAACCCCTCTGCCATGGGCAGGGACACCCTCCACTAGACCAGGTTGCTCAAAGCCTCATCCAGCCTGGCCTTGGACACTTCCAGGGATGGGGCATCCACAGCTTCTCTGGGAAACCTGTCCCAGTGCCTCACCACCCTCTCCGGGAAGAATTTCTTCCTGATGTCCAATCTAAATCTCCCCACTTTCAATTTAAACCCATTACCCCTTGTCCTGTCACTACAGGCCCTTGTAAAACCACCACACACACACACACAACCCCACCCCCCAGCTTCCTTGTAGCCCCTTCAGGTACTGGAAGGTGCTATAAGGTCTCCCCGGAGCCTTCTCCTCTCCAGGCTGAACACTCCCAACTCTCCCAGCCTGTCCCCATAGCAGAGGGGCTCCAGCCCTCAGAGCATCTCCGTGGCCTCCTCTGGACTTGCTCCAACAGGTCCATGTCCTTCTGATGTTGGGGGCCCCAGAGCTGGACGCAGAACTGCAGGTGGGGTCTCATGAGAGCAGAGTAGAGGGGAGAATCACCCTGAAGAATGAACCTTCTTGATGTCAAGCAAACTGCGCTCCCTCCTCATGCCTTGGGGATGCTGCCAGTTTCCAGCAGACAAGCTCAAATAACTCAGAGACTCGTATTTCATGATAAGGCAGGTCTGAATTTTTGTGATCCGAGGTGCAGTTTTTTCCCAGGGGTAACTGAAGCTCAGCAATGCGAGCAGCCCTGCTAACACACCGTCCAGCTTGGGTCCGTGTTTCTGCTTCTGGCTTCATCGTGGGGAGGCTGCCGAGCTTGATGGCACGTCCCACGTGATGTGCTGTGTAAAGCACGACTTTACAGCCCGGCTTCAGCACCAAGCTAGGCGGTACCTGGGTTTGTAACGCGTCGGTGTGCTCACTTGTCGTTGCTTCAGCGAGCACCACCGTGGAGAGAAACTAATAAAGAGCTATTCAAAGGAAAACCGCTGTCGGTAACCATGGGGAAGAGGCCTGGGCAGGGCAAGAGGTTCAGCTGTTACACACAGAGCCAGGAACCTGAGGCTGCTGAATATATTGCTTATCCCCCAGCCTAGTGCTGCTGCTGCAACGGCCAAGTTTGTTGCTTCTGCAACAAGCTAAGTTTGTGACCTTTAAATTGTAGAATCTGTTTCCGTGAGCGTTGCTTTGAAACACATTTGTCTGATTCTGCCCGTCTTGCCTCGTTTACGCTCACGGCGGCGCTTTCAAATTGTCCTTCTTGCCAGAGAAACATCGTCTCTCCGAACGCTCCTCAAGATGACAGCTGGATATAGGATGCACACTGTGTGGATCGAATACATCTACACGAATATAATAAACATATTGAACACAAAGAATACAGATTTTATACATATATACCTGGGCTGGCACGCATATACATACGTATCTATACATATGTACCTGGGCTGGCATGCATATACATACGTATCTATATACATATATATACACACACATAGATACTTGGGAGCGGTGTGTTCTTGCCATTCCGTCCAGGGGGGGTCTGCGGAGTGGGGTGACACCGATTTCGAGTGGGACAGGAGGGAGGTGGGAGACGAGCTGGATGCTGGAGGCAGGCAGGTGAATTCCGACTGTTCTTGCCCGGTCTGTGGGAACAGCGGAGTGTTCTCAGACCAAGTGACTGACTCGCAAAAATCCTGCCTCCAGGATTACAGGCTGTCCAGAGAAGGGTAAGAACAAGGGAAGCCGACGGTGCTTCCTTCCGATGCACTTCATGGTGCTGGTGGCTTTTAACTTGGAGGATATTCCCGACTCCGTAATTTCTCTTCAGTAAGTCCTAGCCTTCTCCTGTCCCCATCCCGAGTGGCACTGGATGCCCCTTGAGCCCCTGAAACGGAGTTCTGTGCGTTTACAAGTTGTTGCATGAAGAAGATCTGTTTTGACCCTGGTTCCAGCTAGTTTAGTTTGGTGCCCTCCATCCCTCCCTTCGGAAAGGTGCTGGTCCTACCTGTCCTTCCCTGGGGCAGACCTCTGTCGTACCCCACCCTGATCGCTGGTCTTTGAGGCTGCAGCGTCCCCATTTATTCTGCTACCCCAAATCTTTGATAATCTTTGCCCTTCTTTGAACCTTTACTGTTTATGGATCATTTCTGAGCTCTGAGGAGCAGGAATATGAGGACCAGAACAGCATCCAGCATTCAAAATGTGGACCAGCTCCCAGGAAGAAGCTGTTTGAAGGCAGCAGTTTTCTCCTAAACTTAAGAGCAATAGTCAGTAGTTCAAAACACAATCTTCCAGGCTGCTGGCGGAAGATACTGGCAGGCTGCTGGGGGGAGCAGGGAGCAGACGGCTGCCAGACCTCCCAGGTGATGGGGAGACCTTTTGTAGGAAGACAAAAGGTCAAGGGGTTGCTGCAAGTTGGGAAGTCAGCGTTACTCTGAGCAAACCTGAGAGAGAAAGAAGCCACCCTGCTGAGACTCGGTGGATGGTAGAGAGCCGTTAACAATCCTTTTATTTCTAGCCTTTATTTGAAAAGATGAGATAATTTTCTAAGCATAGAAAGAAAGCAAGCCTGGCTTTGGAGCTTAACAGGCTTTTTGATTTTTGGGAAATTCCCTTCTAAAGCTGTGGCCAACTTGGGGCGGTGACAGCATCAGGAAAGTGAGTTGGGGGAGCGAGATAGCAGGACTCGGAGGGATGACGCGTGCGTGTGAGCACGTGATGGGTATAGGAGTGCCTTACAGGAAGGGATGCTGAATTTCTGGGTGTCTGGTGGGAGAGAGCAGAGACCCAAGGGCAGCAGCGGTGGGGAGGGCGGTTTATCAGCCTTCCCAGACGAGATTAGCAAGTTGGTGGATGCAGAGGAGGATGGGAGGGTTTGGGGAGTGGCTGGGACAGCCTGAGAAGGCAGCTGGCACTTCAGGCATGGGATTCGGTTTCCGTGTCTCTGGGCAGCCCCCGGGAGGGAGGAGGCCAGGCTGCTCGTGGGATTTCCTCCAGACATGTCATCTTCCTCCTTTTCTGCTCCGACGCTCTCATTTCCTCCCTTCTAGAGAAAACTGGATGTACGTCTGTGGACATGTGCAACACGGCTAATGAGGCCAACTGTGCACCAGAGTGCTTGGTGGAAGACACTGTGGGTCTGGGCCCTCCCTGGGGGCTGTGATGCAATCCCCCACACTCATCTTTTAAACCAGGGGGGAGGGCACTGGAGGCTTTTTTTCCAGGACCTCAGTTCTGTGCTACTTCGAACTATCTTCTGTGATTTGTGGCCAGTCTGGAGATGCTGTTGCTCCACAGTGTTGCTTACCATGATGAAGTCTCTAGTAGCTTCTGATGGTGGGTCACGTTGCCATCTCCACTAAGCTTCGTCCTGCTGAACCGGACAAGAGCTAGGTTCCTGCTTGTAGGCAGTGCTCTGCATTTCCAGTTGCACGTGCGGGATTCTTTTGCATCTGCTCTCAAGCACAGCCTTTCTAGCATCACTTTTCCCTGGCTTTAGGAAGAACTTCTCATTTCCAGTCCCTGCCCTCGTGGGTTGCTCATATTTCTCAGCCCATTTCCATTATGTCACCTCATAGGCCTTTCACTAACCCCCGCCTCCCTCAGAGTCACCAAGGGTTCCCGTCTGACGTCGTTCGCAACGCGGTCTTTCAGTCCACCTAGGTTTGAGCTGCCAGATTTGTCCCTAGAAGAGCTGCAACCCCCGGTGAGATCCTGCTGGCTCCCAGTGACACTGAATGCCTCTTACCGCCCTGTGCTTAGTCCTGCACGCGGTCACCGCTCCCGAGTCATCTCAGAAGCAATGGAGCTGGCTTACAGGCACGTCCGCCGCTGACAGGCTAGAGCTGGGAAATCATTTATCAGGGTCAGGGATCAAGATCTGCCAAACCCACGTTGCCTTTTGCCTCACTTTTCCTCTCGTTATTCGTTCCTTCAAGACTTCTTCTAAGGCCTGGTGTGCTGTTCAGCTCAGCCTGACCCGTCGGAAGGCACTTGGATATGTGGGATGCGTTACGTCTCTCCAGTCGCGTAGCCTTCATGAACAGACCCTTCCTGCCAAGCCTTCAGGGGCACGTTTCGGTGTTATCGGTGGTGTGGTGTGGAAGGGGCCCTTCCCCGGGGAGTTTGAGCCCTCTGAACTTCTAGTAACTGCAGTGCAGTACTTTCTGTTTCCCCATTTTCCGTTCCAGGCCGTTGCTTTCTCTAGGGCAGTCCCTCTGAGGCCAAGTTCTTCTTTTGTGGTTCTTTTTTCATCTGCCTGTCCTTGACCACCTTCTTTCTGAAAAGGAACATATGGCAGAGGGGACACCAGGGTCACTTTGAAGCCTGTCCCTCAGTCACCCCGTGGCCAGGAAACAGGCTTTAGGCTCAGCACAGTCCCCAGGAATATCTGCTCTGCTCCCCTTCGGACCAGAATGCCAAGGAATTCCTCCAGCATCCTAACAGCCACCTCAAAATCTCAAGAAACCACGACGAGCTATGTGGAGAGAGCAAGCCAGGGACACAGCACTGCAACCACTTTAGCAAATTCCTCGCTCCTCCACGTGTCCAAGGGAAGTATAGGCAGAACGGCAAGCAGGTGCACAGATCCTCTCTAATCCCAGACCCGGGTGACATCTGTCAGTGTGACCTGGGGACCACCACACCCACAGTCCTGCTTAACACCAAGCAAAAGCAAGATCATGGGGTGCCTGAGCTGATTTCTGAGCACCTTTTGTTCTTCGCGAAATGCACTGAAAATCAGAGCAGTTGCGCACTGGGAAGGAGGAGCGATAGTTCCTGGCAGCCGACAGGTGACAAGCAGAAGTCTGGCAGTGTAGGATTAGTTCTGTCAGTACAGTACCACACTGTGTGATAAATAGTGTCAACACACCGAAAGTTGGAGGGATATCAGGTAAGATTCAGAATTCTTGGACACTAAAGCCTTTATTCGGAGACACCTCACCCTGAAGCACTGAGGATGACGGCAGGTCTGAAGCGCTCCTCCCAAACTGCGTCAGGCTTCTCCCAGCCCAGTAATGATTTCACTTCGAGACCAAAGCACCAGCTTCAAGTCCTGCCTTGACAAAGTACACAGCGCTCTGTTCTCTCTATCGACGTGCCTCAAAGAACCTTTGCATTTTCTGTGTTCCCTTGGCAGGATTCACTCAGATGAACTTTCACCAGTCCTTATTCATCTTTACTTGATCTTCAGTGCACATGGGGATTTTTGCTGTTCAGACGTTAAAAACCCCTTGTTTATCTTTGCATTTAAACTGCAAATTACTACTTGCTGAACAATAGTGCTTTCATGAGTTGCTCTTTTTAGTATTTCTGCTGCTTGTTGGAACCAAATCCAGAACAACACCACCTTTTGCCATCCTTGTGACAGTGGTGACAAAACCTGTCAGTTGTCACATCTGGTAGTGCTGTTATTAACAGCAGCTATTCATGAGAAGCTAGTTTCCCGTAATGACAACTGTCACCCAAAAGGATTTCCGTCTATTGGCTATAATTCACATAACGTGAGAATATTAACCCTGCGAACCAGCCTACGGGGAGGGACATTTGAGCGATGTGAATTTAGGGAAAAAAGCAGCAGTCACAGTGACTGCTCTGCATCTTTCTCACCCCTCTCCCCCCGAGATGCTCTTTCCCAAGACTTTCTCTTGCTACCCACCTGGCGAACTGGGGGACATCAACCTTGTCTGTCAGCATCTTCAGAAGCAGAAGATGTAATTTATTGTGATTTACCTCCTTCCTAACCACAGCCAGATGTACAGAGAGGTGTATCACTGTGGCAGCTGTGAGAAGTGATGAAGTAAAAAAGCCGCCTTTAATTTAAGTTGCTGCTAAACATGGTCAGTTTATCCTTCTCTCGAGCACAGCAGCTTGTCAGATCCTTATTTGGAATTACTTTCATGCGCCTGGACCCAAGCCTAGGCCAGGTCATCTCTTTCATCAAAGGAGGAAGTTTTGGACGATGACCATCACGGATGCAATAAGCCCACACAATAGCGACCAGGGATTTTTCCAAAGCTTGGCAGCAGCAACAGCTTATTCCCTGGTGTGTGTTGGGATGGGGTGTGGGGTCTGAACACACAAATATCCTCTGTGTTTCAGGGAAGTTTCTTGTTCAATTTTGAAACATTTTCCAACACAACCACCCTCACTGATACCCTCAACGCCCACATGCTGCGTTTGTGAAGCCTTGGGGGCATTTTCTTCTTCGCCTCTCTTTTTCCCACTGGAAGTAGCAGAGCAGCCGTCAGCAGAAGGTGGAGACCATGGTCAGTGCTGGATGTGAAGCTGTTGTATCACAGCTGATTTCTCCAAACTGCCCTTGATTTAATGTGATAATGCTGCATGAGCAAACCCTGCATGCTTTTCTGCAGGGGGAGCTTGTAATCTGGTCTGGACATTGGAACCAGGCAAACCAACTGGAGAATATCTGGTTCTCCTGGCTGGAGTCCACATTAGCCAGACTGCTGCCAGGACTGCCCGGGTGAAGGCGGTGCAAAGGTGTCAGTCACCTGGCAAGCGGCGCATGCTACCAAATCCATTCTCTGAAAGCGACAAGTGATGAAGGAAATGGAAGCAAAAACTCTGCTGGAGGAAGTTTTGCTTCAGGGATTTGTAGGGCAGTGACCTTTTTTTCTTAGGGATCAATCCTGAAAAAGCAAAATCATGAGGGTGACAAGCCCAGGGTGACAAGCCAAACCTCTTCCACTGGGCGACTCACAAGCTCACACATTAGACCGGTTTCTGTGCCAGCAGGAGCAAGGATTTCTGTGGTCATAAGCCAGCGGGTACAAGCCATGCTTCCCAGCAGTTGCCTGACAACTGGCTGGGTTGCACTCGGTGATCCTCCTGCTCAGTCTGTTTTCACAATAAAAAGACGCCTCTGTAAGTAGTATGCAAACCTTCCATTTCACGGACATGGTGATGCCAGCAAATGCCTTTCTCCACTAAAAATAACAGCACAATGGAGGCTGATTCATGTTGCATGGGAAGTCTTTTTCTTCTCTGTCCTTGTCAAGCCATTGACTGGATTTCTCTTGTATTCCATAACTTTTAACATTTTTTGTCCATACAGTCCGGGTGACTTGTGTCTGTGTCTACATTCAGTCGCCTGTTCCTGCTGCTGAGAGTCCGCAGGATTCACCTGTGGTACCTGGAGTAGCTGTAGCGGTCAGGCATTTCACTGAAAATTGAGAATTGTTACCCAATATGGATGAGGTCTGGGCCAAAGGGAGACAGAGGAGCGGGCCAAGAAGGGAGCGTGGCTTGAGAATATCCCACTTGTAATTTTCTCTGCATGGCGTGGGATGATGAGGTGGGCGATAAACAAACACGTTTTGCCCCTCAACATTGCTATGGTTCAGTGTCCAGCGTCCGGTGGCATCCCCAGACCGGTAATAGCTCAGCCTTGGCCACGGCTCCCGTCTGTTCGGCAGAGCACTGCTTACAGCACACGGCGCATCGGTAAGCCCAGTGCTACGGCTGTAGCCAGGTTTGCCCGTGCTGGGGGTTCCATCTGAGTCACACAATGTGGTTTTAAAAGATCGACAGCAAAGTGTGACTTGGCAGAACGCATCGCTAACACGAGTTTCAAAAGGAATTAAAAGCCATCACCTTCTGTGGCCAAAGAGCCCACCAGTTCTCTCGTAGTTTACTACTACGGACTGTGTCGGCCTTTTCCTATGCTCCACCAAAGCAAAGATAATTGCAGTGTGTGCAACATTCATACAATTAGGGTCAGGGAAGGACCAGTGGATCCCTTACCTCATGTTCTCCCTCACCCAGGCCACAGTGCATCGCCCAGTTACCTCTGCATCGAGCTCAAGGGCTTTGGATGTGTCTGTCACCCCTCCAGAAGGACACTTCACCTGGCTGCTAAAACACCAAGAAATGGAGATGGGCTGTTGGTGGTTTGCTCTGCTGGTTAAGGGTTTGGAGGTGTTTAGCTTCCCGATACTCGTTTGCTCAGCCCGAGGCTCCCGGTGCCGGTTCTTTTACACACTCTGGACAGGAGGTGTGAGGTGCCCAGAGCGAGGGAGGATGAGAAGTTTGGCTGGGGTTGTCCGGCTGCAGGTTTGCCTGAACAGCATTAGTTGCTGAAATGAACCCATGTGGACCAAGGCAGCGTGGAATTAGGTTCAGAACAGAGATATAACAGGTAACAGATCATTACCAGGCTGTGTGCTTCAGTCCTTTCAGAAGCCTCCCGGAAGGACCAGGCAGTAGTCCCCCTCTCCATCCCACTGAGCAGTGAGAAATAAGCTAAAGCTACTCCTTCTCCCACCTCTCCCACAACGCCCCAGAGACTGATCTAGTGTCTCCTCCATGGGTTATGGGTAGCGTGACGCTTCCCTTTTCTTAAATGTCTGGGTGGTACACCTTCCTCAAATGCTAAAGGTCGTACCGGTGAATGGATTTGGGATCAAGCAGAATTATTCCTTCAAGTCACGTTGACTTGAGCTGCTGAGGGTTCTTCACTACTTTAAATAGCTTCCCAAGCTCCCTTGGCATCTCTGTTGCAAGAAAAGCTTTTTCCATGGACGGGCCTTGCCTGCTGGAGGACTATTAACTACTGCTGTGACCTGCTTGTGGTAAATAGCAGGTCAGCCCTCTGAGGACTGAGATATTTTTGTCAATTAGTGGCTTGGGTTTTTACCACCTTCACTTCTACACCTAGCCAGTTCCTCAGAGGTTCTAATCTGACTGCATAGTTCTGTAGAATAGGAAACCTAGGCAGAAATAGGGTTTTTTCTCCTATTAAACCCAAACCCTCTGAATCTTCAGGGATTTCTTTCCAAGTGACTAACATTAAAAATAATGTAGAAAATGCAACATCTAGTCCTAGCACAATCAAGAAAGGAACATAGTTTATCTCTGCAGCAGAAACACTGCTGGTTGTTTGGTTAGGTCTGTTAGCCAGACTACACAGGTCTCTGGGGGCCCTTATGGCGCTGCAGCCCCCCACGTTTGTCATTTGCATGGAGCAGGCAGCTACATGAGGGGCTGTTCTGCTGAGCTATAAACACTGTAAAATACTGACATGGGGTATTTGGTGAGGATAAAATAATTTTCTGGTCAAATGGTGTGAAGGCAAACCTCCTTGTCTCTACAGCACAGCAGCACAAGCGGTTTTCCCACATACCCACTACACCAACGCACCCGAGCCCTGGTCTGCGTGTGGGGCTTCAGCCAGGAGTAACATGTCCTTCACCACTCGCCCAAGGTCCTACCCACGTTGGGATCCTACCTCGGGTAGGGTGATACTGCGTGATCTGGTGCTCTGCAGAAATACAGGGATGAGATCCTACAAGTGCTGTGGTTTTGCTGGCCCAGTGCTGCTCCAACCAGCCACGGGGTTCTCCCTGTCAGGCTAATCGTATTGGTTTTCTCTGGAGCTGGGTCTGGCGGGGATGTTGCTCCAGTACAGCACAATGAGTCCATCACAATTTGGTTAATTGGTTAATCTACATGCTGTTGGGCAAGCTGACTTCTCTGCCTCTCCGTGAATGAGTGCCACAGTGGCATGGTCTGTGCACTCACAGCATTCATCCCTCTGTCTGTTGGACACTAAGTCAACCACCCCAGCCAAAGGCAAAGCTGTAAGGACAGCACTGTCAGCGCAGCAGAGTCCATGCCGTGGCCCCGGAGAGTGTGGTGGCATTCACGGAGACCCTACCTGCCTCCCGTCATTGCCCAGGTCAACAGCTTGGCCCAACTGTGTCGTGCAGCCAGACGGAATGTCCCCACAGAGAAACACTATTTACTCAAGCTCCCTCCCGGTGGAAGGCAGGGTATGACACCCCGTGGTGAGAGACCACGTATGGGGGCAAGACCCCGCAGTGTAGGAACGGGTACGCAGCCATGGTTTACGCTTGGAGAGGCTTGGAGAGCCTTGGAAAGGCTCCCAGATGACCAGCTTAGGCATTCCCTTTGTGAACTGGCCACTGCAGTTATATTAGGGAGGGGGAAGCTGAGCCCTTAAAACACTGTCCATGCTTTTCCGAGGTCCATGGGAGGAAGGAGAGCAGTGGCTTAGTCACAGGCTTGCCCACTGGCTCAGGCAGCTGCTTCAAAGTGGAGCGCATATACGAGTGTGTATGTGTGTGAAGAAAAGGCCAGTGTATCTGATGGGTTATATTTCACACTCTGACTCCTGCAAGGAAAACTGAAGCCTCTCACAAGTGTATTTCTCCTTGGATATTGTTCATAGATATTCAGCATGGAGCCTGTCCCAGGAAACAGCACATCTTCTAGGGCTGACAGCGTCCAGAGCCAGCGGAGAGGGAAACTGGAGCGGTAAATAGAAAATAACTTTCCTCTCTCCTTTGAAGTCTCACAGAGGCAGTGCTGAAGCCAGCCCCCTTGGACAGCACGGCGGCTCGCTGGGCTGTAAATCCACGTAAGCTGGGGCTCCTTCAAAAATCACTTCCAACTCCTGCGAGCAGAGAGCGAGAGATCAAAGCCGTAGGTAAGTAGGGCACCTATTACACCGAGCCTTTATCTTTTCCTGAGAGGACATGGGGGATAGCTGGAAGTTTGGTGATTTTGCAAAGCTAAACCAAAAAGTTTATTTCAGTAGCTGGGGGATATTGCAGGCATCTTCACAGGGGTCTTGGATTTGCATCTCTCAACATCTGATGTTGCCGGCGTGTGAACAACGTACTCGGGCCATCCGAAAACTTGTAGGAGAAAGGGGAAACAATGTGAACAAGACATCATCCTTGTTTAACTTATTGTCCCGTGAATTCAAACTGTACTTGAAATTATTTCTGTGGTTCTTATTTGTCAGATGGCTCTTTCCAAAGCCTAAATACTATTGCTGGGGAAACCAGAAATGTCTGTGATGTTGCCTTAACTCATACAGTCCCTGGAGTAGATGGGAAACTATTCATGTACTCAGAAGAACATGGAGTGTGTGAAAAATCCTAGAAAAATGTAATTCCTGCCTAATGTTTCCTCCCAAACCTATTCCAGAGTCTCAAAGCCTCAGGCACCTCTTGGGACACATCAGATAACGAAGAGCCAAAGTCTGGGTAAGGTTTGCAGTAATGCAAGTCCGGGTAATACCCCACTGTTCCTGGGGCAAAACGGTGGATTTGAGCAGAGAAGGGAAGGCACGTGTGACCTGGGTGCCCGTGCTGCTCTGTCCTTGCCAAGGCACGAGACAATTAACTAACGTCTCCTTTGTAAATTGTCTCCAGTGACAGTCGTGCTGTGAGAAGGGGATGTGCCATGCCGGGGGTCCTTCGGGGGAGGAGCTTCTGAGGGTGGAAAGCAAATCATCCAAAGCTGCCAAGGTGAACACCAGTGGGGAATTTGAGCAGTGGGATGTATCCTCATACGCCAGACGCTGCAGATGGCTTTTGCCGGGGGTCCTTGGGACTGACCGCCTGATACTGCAGGTTGGAGACATCCACCTGGCCTGGAATTCAAAAACCTTGGGCCAAGACTTGACCAGCATATGGTACTGTAGCTTCATTTCTGACTTATGCTGGGTCAGAGAATGACCGTTAAGATCCTGTTCCACAAGGGGAATTTGGGTCTCGTGCTCTGCCTGTCGTGCTGAGGGGGTATTTTAATGTCAGCCCTTTATTACAAGCATGTCAGCCACTATGTTTCTGGAAGTCCTTCACCAAAAATTCTTCTCCACTTGAACACGCACTGGTGTGTCTGAGTCTGCTTCTGGGGGAGATTTGAACTCCATTACGCACCTGTGTTGTTCTTAATGAACCCTATTGTAATTAATGTGATGTGTTCAAAAAAAGGATTTTGTGTTGTTCTAGAGCTCGCTGACTAATGGACAATGCCGGACAGCGGTATGTCGGTGATCACTCACAATAATATGTTAAACGTCCCCAGTTGTCGGCGTTTGTGTGTTAAACAACTACAAGTTCAGTAGTTTCAGGAGTTTCAGTAGTTCATGTTTCGTGATCTTTCACTTGTTTGCACAGTCGGGTGGATGGGGTCCAATTCTAATTTATGATCCTGTTGTAAGTTCAAAGTCCTGTAACGTTAATGGTGTTATCTATGGATCACGTTGGTGCTGTTAGCTTCAGAAAAAGTGAGCTGAACCTCAGAAGAAAGTTTGCGTAGGTCTGGACATACCCCTAACAATATGAGCTCTGAACACACCGTTCACGTCTGTCTGAGGATGAGGCTCACCTTCGTTTGCACCAGATTTTATTCTGTTGCTGTTCCTTCGCTGATATTTTATAAGGATGTCTCTGCTGCCTTTTAATATTCCTTCCTTGTAATCTTCTCCACATTTAACTGCTAATCAGATAGTTCAGAGAGCTGGAAGGATTCTCTGTGGGTATTCAGCCACGACTGCAACGTCTCAATTTGTCCAGGAGCCTCAGAAATTATCGCTTTGAAGGTTATGTCCCTGGTATTCTAACAAACTGCTGGGAAACTGAGACTTTTCACAGCAGCCAAAGGGAAACAGGTGCATGAATCTTCCTGAAATTCCCTGGAAGGTGACAGCTACACTACTGCAAAAGTTAGAATGGAAACTCTGGTCAGGAGCTCTCATGATGGTGGTGACCTGTAATGAGGGCATGACCATGTGCTGCGTTTAGACTTGGGTTGTGACACCCTTTCTCTACTTGCACCTTTTATTTTTATTTTTCCATCGTGGTGTGAGCATCAGGGAGTCCATCTGTGCAACAAACGTCTGACATGCCTTAGCACAAATCACACCAGAACACCACCGGGGAGGGCTTTCTGAATCCTAATGAGGAACAGCAACCCCATTTCTACGGAGCTGTCCTTCCCTGGGGTCTTGTGCTATTCCTTTATATGTTTGGGAGTGGAAGGCTGTTTATAGCCTCATTATAGGGTATTTAGCATTAAATGTCAGGAAGCATCTGCTGGCACATTTCTCAGTGGGAGACTTCTAAATTCTGCAAGTGGGTTTGGGTAGCTGTCGTGAATATACATGGGAGTACCCTCCAGAGACTTGGATCGTGTCTTTGAAGGCGAGTTAAAGCTGTCTTGTTGCAAATACACTTCATAAAACAGGATCCTTTGTAAACGGTCAAGCTGAATATTCAACAGCAGCGTTCTCATCTTCCCTCATGTCAGTAACATCCACTCCCTGTCCCATATCATAGGTACCGCCGGGAGACTTCTTTTGACAATGTTATTGCCATGTGTGAAGGCACACTTCCAGGACACACGGCGTTCAGCCATGAAACTGCCTTAGGAAGTTAACCTCTCGCTCTAGCAGGACAGTCCATTGCCCCATGGGTTGTGACAACGCAAGGCTTTGTCAGACCCTGTTGTGAACTCTGTTGCTGGAAAGATGTATTGAAGAAAGAAAAGAACAGCAAAAGAAAGAAAAAAGGGATGGGGGTGGGGTGGGGTGGGGTGGGGTGGGGTGGGGTGGGGGAAAGAAAGCAGGGAAGGGAAGGGAAGGGAAGGGAAGGGAAGGGAAGGGAAGGGAAGGGAAGGGAAGGGAAGGGAAGGGAAGGGAAGGGAAGGGAAGGGAAGGGAAGGGAAGGGAAGGGAAGGGAAGGGAAGGGAAGGGAAGGGAAGGGAAGGGAAGGGAAGGGAAGGCAATCCTGTTGCTCTGGTTTGTGTGACAATGACTTCAAGAGGACATAACCAAACCCCCACCAGCTTGTTGTCACTGTATTATGCTGATGTGTATTCATGCCAGCGAGTCAGATAAGGGAACTGATCCAATAAAAATGCAAACAAATACACTTTTTTTGGTCAAAAAAGTTCTGAGGATGGGGGCAAACGGGATCTTCTGGAGGTGGATTTTCTGTGAAGCCCATGTGTCATGAAACTGCACCAATGGTTTGTGGCACAACCACTTTGTTTGCAGGAAGATTCATACCAAACAGGTCTAAGCTGAGGTGTCCTTTGCACAGAGTGGCTACTTCTCTTCGCCCTCAGCCAGTGCATGTTCTCAGACACTCAATTATGTATGGCTGATAACCTGTATGGTCTCTGTGGCCTGCATGGCAGCTCCTAGAAAATGAAGTCAGGCTGGTCGTTGTCCAGAATGTTGGCTGCACCTCTGCTCTGGGACCAGTCTTCACTTAGAGTTGCTCTGTCCTTCTGTTTAGATCTGCAGGAAGGCCAAAATCCAGTATCTTCTCCTGCATCCGTCAGTGCTATGCAAAATTCCCTTATTCCAGGATGGTTGGTGTCCTTGTTGCTGGCAGGATGAGTTTCCATGAGAAACTGAGACCTGTTCGTTACCATGCCTCTTTCCCAGCACATTACAGCCACGGGAGGAAGCCACAAGATAGCAGGATATTTCTAAAGCAGAAACTGGGGATGAAGAAACACACTCAGTAGCTCAGTACAAACAGACTCTAAATTCACAGGGGATGAGGAAAAGGGGCTACTGGTCCCACCCACAGTTTAGGAGCTGGAGACAACTAGAAGATGGGAGAGATGGGCCACGCTCCCCAGTACACTGTATTCTCTAAAAAGGGGACAACAACTTTTGAAAAAACTCCTATGGAAGGAATCTTCGGGGAAAGAGCTGAAGGACGTTAAAGAAAGAGCAAATCATGTCAGCAGGTCTTGCGAAACGTCTTTCCATTAGGCAGCAGCATGTCTTTCTTTCCCCCTTAAATATTGCATCATTCTTAAACAGTAGCTTTTTAACTCCAAGCAAAGGGAGTTCTCATGCTACCAAAGTTTTAATCTCAAGCTGTATTCTTAGCTACAAATCATTAACCATTGTTGATTTGAAGTTACTTTTACTTTAGTGACCAAACCAGCAAAGAATCATAATTTTGTGTATCCTCCAAGACCGATTCCGAATACTGTGTACAAGTCTTCCTACCAGCTTGCTGACTCACAGCTGCAGTGCTTGGAGGCAGAATGCTAGCAGGAGAGGCTGTCATATTACTGTTGATATTAAACCTGCAGTCTGCACCGTGTGACACCTTTTTCCTTAAGAAAACATTCTTCTGTTTCAGTAATAGTGTTGTGAACTAATATGAAAACCAGAAAGTGAGCAGGAAGAAGCTTCTTCATTTGTACCACCCAGAAAGGTGAGTATTCCCATTAAAACAAACAAACAAACAAACAAACAAACAAACAAACAAACAAACAAACAACCTCAAAACTTTTCACCAGAAATTTGGGGTAGCCTGTGCCTTTGTTTTATGTGGGGGTTTTCGCAGTTCTCATGTACTGATATGTCACTGGTGTGATTCCAGACACCTTGTCATCCCTGCTGCCTCCTATTTAGTCTCTTGAGGAAGTGAAGAATTACTATTCCCTTTTATGAAAAAGAAAATAGAAGTACAGCAGCATTAACTGACTCATCCAGAGCCTGTCACACATGCAAGAAGGGATTGAAGCCTCATTTCAGTGTTGTTCACTTTGCTATGCTTCCTTCTTCAGGTGTCCACATGACCCTAATGGGTCATAACCATGGCCCATTATCTGCTGGGAGAACTTTAAATAACATGGTAAGCTTTCACTGCGGTGTTTGCCATCCTATCTGCAGCACTGAAAAGCAAGGAAGAGATTTCATTTGGAAAAGGCTGCAGAGAACTGTGGTACTGATGAATCTATTTTCATTAGCCAAGAACAAACAGCACACACACACACAAAACCCAAACAGACAAGATGGTTAAGGAGGTGTGAATTACCTTTTATAAAGCTTTCCTCTTCAATAATTTAGCGTATAGCAAAGAATGTTAAAACATATTTCTTTTTGAAAAAAATCCCTCTTTGTTGAAACCTGACACTGATTCGGATTTTTTCAGGCAGAAGATGTAATCAAACCTAAAAATAAGCGGCAAAAAGGCCTAAAGGAGCAAATCAAAGCTTGAGAATTAGCATTGGAAGGTTTGCATTACAAGGTTGTAGGAAAATCTGCAATGCTTGATAAATGCCATTATTTAGATTTTTTTAAATATTAAGTATTCATTTTACACTCTATAGCAGTTGTACTTAGGTGACTTTTTTTTAGATCAGCCCTGTCTCTTCTCTTTCACATAATTATCTTTATAAACTTACATTTAGGCTGAAGAGTGAACTGGAACAATGTTGTGTCAGAAGCTGAACCTACATGTTTTGTTCGCATAACCATGGCATCCAGAAGCCCGCATCAGGATCCTGCTGTACTTGGTGCCACGAAATCCCCAAATAATCAGTTATCTCACGGAAGTTATGTACATTTTATACGTCCTCATGGGAAATAGTGAAATGTCTGACCTTTGGGAAAGAATATGCTTTGTGTTTGAAATCCTCCGAGCGCTCTCCAGGAAAATAGGTCCGTTGACCGCCAAAAGTTGAGCGCAATGTCTCGTGTTCACCCGCTGCTGCTTTACCTGCTGCCCTGTGCACTAGCAGGTTTTTAAGGCTGCGTTTCTCTAAGGTGAAACACGGAGTCCTGCCTGTGGTACGTAAACCTCTGTAATACCCGGTGTCATACCCAAGTCCAACGATCAATCGCTTTTTATTTACTCAGTGCTACACGGTGCCGTGTTCCACCCACAGCTCCAGGAACTTTGCCTTTTGCCGTCCTTATCGAGTACACGAAGCACGCCAAGATACCCTGCAACTTCTGGATCGTGCTCAGCGTGCCCCTGCACAGGTGTACCTCCGGATCCTGGAAAGCGTGGTGCCCCCCAGGGAGCTTCGCTGGGAAGAAGCCTGGCGTGCTCTGCCAAGAAACCAGCTAGGGATTTTGAAAGAAGCTGCAGCTTTTTGTATGGTGCTGAAAACAATCCCTGTCGTGACAAACGGCTTCAGCTAGAAAAGAAGACGCAAAACAGCCAGGTAGGACAATGTCCTGATTTCTTCTTCTAGAAGAAATGTGTAAAATCTTGTATAGTAGCCCAGATTTTGGTTATTTTTGCTGTCTGGTTTTTTTGCCTTTTGCATAGTGGATTATTCTGCATCTGTAAATGTCAGTTACTGATAATCATAGAATCATCAAATCCTAGAATGGTTTGGGTTGGAACAGAGCTTAAAGATCATCCAGTTCCAACCCCCCTGCCATGGGCATGGACACCTTCCACTAGACCAGGTTGCTCCAAGCCTCACCCAGCCTGGCCTTGAACACTTCCAGGGATGGGGCATCCACAGCTTCTCTGGGAAACCTGTCCCAGTGCCTCAGCACCCTCTCCGGGAAGAATTTCTTCCTGATATCCAATCTAAATCTCCCCGCTTTCAATTTAAACCCATTACCCCTTGTCTTGTCACTACAGGCCCTTGTAAAAAGCTCCCCACAGCAGCTTTCTTGTAGCCCCTTCAGGCACTGGAAGATGCTGTAAGACCTCCCTGGAGTCTTCTCTTCTCCAGGCTGAACAAGCCCAATTCCCTCAGACTTTCTCCATAGCAGAGGTGCTCCAGCCCTCTGATCATCTCCATGGCCTCCTCTGGACTCATTCCAACTGGTCAACATCCTTCTTATGTTGAGGGCCCCAGAGCTGGATGCAGTACCCCACAAAAGCAGAGTAAAGGGAGAGAATTCTCCCCCTTGACCTGCTGGCCACAATTCCCCTGATACAGCCCAGGATCCGGTTGGCTTTCTGGGCTGCCAGCGCACACGGCCAGCTCATGTCCAGCTTTTCATCCCCCAGTACCCCCAAGTCCTTCTCCTCAGGGCTGCTCTTGATCCATTCTCCACCCAGCCTGTCCGTGTGCTTGGGATTGCCCCGACCCAGGTGCAGGACCTTGCCCTTGGCCTTGTTGAACTCCATGCGGTTGGCACAGGCCCAGCTCTCCAGCCTGTCCAGGTCCCTCTGGATGGCATCCCTTCCCTCCAGCGTGTCGACCGCACCACACAGCTTGGTGTCATGGGCAAACTTGCTGAGGGGGCACTTGATGCCAAAGTCCATGTCACTGACGAAGATGTTAAACAGCACCAGTCCCAACACCAACCGATAAAGGGTCTTGTGTGTGAGTTTTCCTTAAGTAGTGCCAGTGGCGCACAGAGGTAGCGCGAGCTGGGACCACACAGCAAGGCTTTGGCAAAGGTCCATGACACCAGTGGGAAAGCACGCATCCTTTTTACTGGCTTGGATCTAAGACCCTCTTCTCTCTCTGTTTAGAAATTCTGAAGGAAGAGCCAGGCTTCTCTCCTGCACATGCGTGTATCTAAAGGTGCCTAGAGCTTTCCCTATCCTCGTTACTGGCGACTGCATTTAATTTAGCGGTAAAGACGTGAAACACAGTCACATCTTACCTCCATCACATGGGGTTTTGCATCATAACTGTCTGTCTCCGAAGAAGATGTGCTCTAGCTCTAACTGGTGGATGAGCCAATTAATGAGTGTTAATGGCCTGCTGTGTGTTTAGTGATAAATGATCCCACTGCCTTTAAAACTGGAGGGTGCAAGACTGAGATGGAGCATTTGCACCACTTGCTTAAGAACCTCATATAGATATCACGGGTCCTTAGGCCTCACCTGGATGTGCTTTCACGTACCATGGCTGTTTTTGTTTCAATTAACTAGTAATGCCACACTGTGCAAAGAGGGGAGGCCAACTCATGGGTGCCCAAAGATGTTATGAACGTGGAGAAATGATTAGATGAAATGCATCCATAATATCTTCCATACTACAGAGAAAAATAACCCCTTCCCTCCAAAATCCTTTCCTTATCTGATATAGGAAATCCTTCGCCCATATCTGACACTAGTTTGCCTCTCAACCCAGAAGTGAGACACTCTAACACGTATTGAAGGAGGATTTTCACCACAAAGCATTGCTCTTCTCTCTCTGGCCATAAAGCATGACTGTTCAGGTATCCTGACACAGGCAAACATCCCACGGAAGCCAGCAGATCCGCCAAGTGAGGCCGCAAGGGGAAGAAACCCTTTTGTTCTGGATAAAGTTAACTTGCTTCGCTGACCTTAATGTATACCTCTGCAAACGATAAATTAGCACACGGATAGTATTGAAAACAAAAGTTAAGGCTATACTATTGGTGACAGTGGCAGTGTCTTTATCTCTCAGTGTTACTCGCTTGCGATCCATCAGAGCAAAATAACCCGCAGTCCACACTACAGAACTCACTGTTTACTTCCTTTCGAGCGAATAGCTTATTTTTCTTGGTGATAAAAGCCCTCTGTGGATCTCTGTTTAGTCAAATGTGTGGCTTACTGCACTCTAGCTTTGGTTCTCGTTGTTAGCTTATTCATGACCTACATACAGTTTAGCATTATGGAAAGTCACTATTCAAGGCTAATGCAAAAAAATAACTGGAAGGAAGGGACTAGGGAATTAGGCTAATTTGCTGATATCAAAGTAAATCGTACTGTTTCCTGGGAGTGTGACCTCTCCTAAGAACCTGCTTACAGTTTCACGGGGAATCGTTCGTCACCATCGGACAAGACAGATTCCCCAGGACAAGAGCAGGCAGTTGGCTGTCTGCGCTACTGACCACTCTGTGCTGCTGGTGGCCCACCTTCCACACGCTCGGCCTGGCAGTGTTTACCTTGGGTAGCCATCCAGTCCCTTACACTCACGGGCCTAGTCTAGGACCTCAGGAGGAGCAGGATTAGGTTCTTGCACACGAGTAAAGTGACACAGAGGTGACGATGAAAAGCTGCCTGAGTTCCCAAGACTCGTACAGCAGGAAAGCAAGAAGAGGTGAGTTCTGTTCTACTGTCTGTAGCTACTGTACTTTTGTGAATATATTTATATATATTTAAAATGGAATTTCCCGTCTCAAAGGTTGAAATACGTGGTTTCAGCAGTGCCTACAATGCCGTACTCCAAGCAGGAGCATTGGAGAGAGGGAGTGCAGGTAGATTACCATCCATTAATGTCTTTTTGTTTCCTCATATGCTCCAGTGATGGAGAGCAGCCCGAGATGCTTAGATTGGGCATTGGGCAATACTGTGGTGGATCCAAGGTCGAAGATAGGTGCATGCCCTGTAGACAGGGCTGATAGCTATGATCCGTAGATAAACAAGACTCCTTTTCCCTTTCCCTGACTCACTGCAGGGGCCTGTGCAGGCCCTGCCCGTCTTCTTAGGTTATTCAGTGGTATGCTTTCATCCATTGCTTCCTCCCTCCTCCGTCCTTCATGTGATCCCGAGTTTACTGGGACTTGCAGCTACTGCTGGCTGCAGTTGCAGTGGCAAGCTGGACTACCTACTAGTTTAACATGAAGGCTTTCACTTTCTTCCCCCTGTCCTTTGATACGAGCTGTTGTGTGCCATTTATACTGTTGTTGGCATCAGGAGTGTTGCCAATGCTTTCCCCACCTGCCATTTCACTTCGTGGACAAACAAGACTTAGTTTACTTTTCCATCTTAAATCTACAGCTTTGGCTTTACGGCAGTACAAAAGTATTGATACAGGTGTGAAGGGAGTGAGAACAATGGTTTTGCTTAATTTATGCTTGGTTGAAACAGAGTGGTGTCTCGCATCCGGTTTAGGATCGCTCTCCACGGCATTCTCTTCTAGATGCCTCCACCCTTGGTGCAGTGTCTGTGTGGACTCAGGGGAAATGGTCTCTATCTCAGAGTGTTTCTTTCCAAGGGGAGGAACAAACACATTGCACCAGGGTGGAATGGCTGGAGTGATAACTACCTTTTATGTCTCCTGAAGGCTGCTCCCCCATGACAAAGCCATCCAAACTGTTGTATATCTCCTCCTGAGTTGCTGCAGATTGGAGAAACTGTCTGAGCATGAACTGAAAATGATGGTGATTCATGGTTTTTTGAGGTGCTTAAACCAAATAGTTTTGGCCAATTTACTCTGATTAACATCCTCTTCACCTGTATCTGCTGCAAGACCAACCAATGCTCCAGCTGCCTGTGTTAGACTTCCCAGGTACCTTTCAGGAACACCCAGTCACAGCAGACACAGGCATCTACCTGTAAGAATATTAAACTCTCCGGTTTCTAGTGCTTTTCCTTGCCATTATTGCCATCAAGCAGTGAGTTTGCCTTTCATAGAATCATAGAACAGTTTAGGTTGGGAGGGACCTTAAAGATCATCTAGTTCCAACACCCCTGCCATGGGCAGGGACACCCTCCACTAGACCAGGTTGCTCCAAGCCTCATCCAGCCTGGCCTTGGACACTTCCAGGGATGGGGCACCCACAGCTTCTCTGGGCAACCTGTCCCAGTGCCTCACCACCCTCTCCGGGAAGAATTTCTTCCTGATGTCCAATCTAAATCTCCCCTCTTTCAATTTAAACTCGTTACCCCTTGTCCTGTCACTACAGGCCCCTGTAAAAAGGCCCACACACGACCTTCCTTGTAGGCCCCCTTCAGGTACTGGAAGATGCTGTAAGGTCTCTCTGGAGCCTTCTCTTCTCCAGGCTGAACACCCCCAACTCTCCCAGCCTGTCCCCATAGCAGAGGGGCTCCAGCCCTCGGAGCATCTCCGTGGCCTCCTCTGGACTCTCTCCAACCGGTCCATGTCCTTCTGATGTTGGGGGCCCCAGAGCTGGACACAGAACTGCACGTGGGGTGTCACGAGAACAGAGGAATCCCCTCCCTCGCCCTGCTGACCACGCTGCTCTGGACACAGCCCAGGATACGGTTGGCTTTCTGGGCTGCCAGCGAACACGGCCAGCTCATGTCCAACTTTTCATCCACCAGTACCCCCAAGTCCTTCTCCTCAGGGCTGCTCTTGATCCATTCTCCACCCAGCCTGTCCTTGTGCTTGGGATTGCCCCGACCCAGGTGCAGGACCTTGCCCTTGGCCTTGTTGAACTCCATGGGGTTGGCACAGGCCCAGCTCTCCAGCCTGTCCAGGTCCTTCTGGATGGCATCCCTTCCCTCCAGCATGTCAGCCGCACCACACAGCTTGGTGTCATGGGCAAACTTGCTGAGGGGGCACTCGATGCCAAAGTCCATGTCACTGACAAAGATGTTAAACAGAAGATGTTTCAGTTTAGGTCTGGTTCTAGGGCTGCTTCATTTCATTCTAACGTGCTCCCACATTTTCTTTTTTTCCCATGTGAATCCTTTTTCTTCTGCTTCCTGGCCTTGTGCCTTCCTTCTTCCTTTGAGTCTTCTCCTTCAAGTGCTGTAAGAGCCTCTGGGAGGCCCCTTCTTGTTTCATTAACAAACAGAAGACTAGAAACACGAACCAAAACCAGATAAACCTGACCAAAATTGTAGGACACTTACAAGACGAGGTGCAGACTGGAACCAGCTTCCAAGAAACCATTCATTCAAAAACTTTCCAGCACACCAGATATTGATTAATGAAGCAGTACACACTGTGGTCTATTTAAATCTCACGCCTCGCTGGCATGGTTGCCTCCTGTGACGTACTGTTCTGGGAGTCTCAAGGTATTGACGTGCTACTCACAACTGTGCCACGTGCCAGAGAGGGTTCACAGCTACAGCTAGTCACCAGACATGACTTTTGGCTCTGCGTGCCAGAAATCATCATCCTCTGCATGGTCACCGCGGTTTCAATTCTGGTCAAGCCTTGCTGCAAAGCTGTGCTGCAGGCAGGCTGGCTAACGGGCTTTTCTTCATTTGGTTTACAAACAAAATTCCTTCTCAGCATTTTTCCTGGAGTAGTGTAAATATGTGCTTCCCAAATATGCGCCGCAAACTTACTTGAGACACTGCCTTTGCCTAACCCCTTTGTGTTTTATGCTGCTTTTCCTCGTATGGCCAAAATAGTAACCTGACTGTAGGAAAAAAATCATGTCCATGCCTTTCTGGCAGACATTACCTGTTCAGCAGATGACATCCAAGGAAACACTCAGACCTCGCTCTGAGCTGTTTACATCTCTGTACCACTCTTACCCTCAAAGCTAATCCAATCTAGCTTTTTCTAAGAGAAATTATGACTTTCATTTACTGACACAAGGCATTTATTCTGTTCTGATTACACCATCATTACAAAGGTCTTCAGGGATTACTCGTGTTTTCTAGTACTTTGCTTTGTATCGGGGAACCTGACCAGATACTAATGGTCCTTAGAAGACATTTCTTCTTCACCCATGACCTGCAAACCCAAGCTGTCAAACTAGCCTCAGCAGTTACCTGGTCAGCTGTACGCTTGGGGTACCAGTAGCCTAACGTGGAGCTGGGCAACAGGAGGGCATTGCAAAGCTCTGCTTCGGAGATATGCCATGTCTCGGATGAGGAGCCCTTCGTTGCGTGCCAAGAGTCAAGGTTGTAAGAAAGTTAAAAACACAGATTTGGGCATAATATAACATGGCACAAAGAGAAGCTAAAATAACAAAACACACCCTTGAAGAATATGTCTAAGAGTACAGTTTTTCATGGGCTGCTCTAAGCCTCATGTAGCTTCCACCTCTCTTTCTATTATTTTAAGTTGGGATGTCCTGTTGTTATCTGAAGATTACCTATCTCCTTGAGGGGAGGAGGTACTGAAAAAAGGTTGGCCTTTTCTCTCTGTGCCACATCAAGCCAGAGGGACACGGGTTTGGTTTTTTTTCTTAATCTCCTTGTTAATAAAACTCCTTTCTTTATTTCTCCTGACTAGATGTTTGGTCCCCCACAGGACTGCTGAAACCCTACTTAATTCCCTTCCGTCTCTCAGAGTCTTTGATTACTTTTTCTGTTGTGTGTCTTCATTAGCACATTCCTAGCTTCAGGCTATGTGTCACTGCCTTCTGGAGACACACTGGTAAAACCCTGATCCTTCTATCAGAGACAGCAAACTCTGGATCTTCTTTTGGGCCCCACAACTAATTTTACCCTGAAAGCAGCACACGAAAACCAAACATGGTATGACAAATTGGAATGTTGGGAATAGGGTATTTAATTTAAATACCTGCCCCCCTTTCCATTGATCTACTTGATTTTAAAAGGAGTTTCTGTGATACTGCATCACACACCAACAGGACAAATGGCAACAATGAACCCCAAATAGAGCTGTACCCTCAGCGTCCTTGTGGCCGTGTGTGCTGTGGTACGCTCATGCCTGCATTTCTCATTCACTTAGCTGGTGCTGCCTCCTCCCTCTCCAGGTTCTCCTGCATTGCTGGGAGAAAAACATGCTTTCCTTAACTCTGGCATCACATCCTGAAGGCCCGGTGCACCCATCAGGGCCCGGTGCCCTTCCATATGGCTGCAGAGGGGTTTATGTGCACAATTACAATTTAGCGGGTATTTGCCATTTAAACACCAAACTGCCCGTGTGCAGAGGGTGGAGAATAATACAGGTCTTTGTTCTCAACCATGTAAGTGCAGAGGAACACGCGTTTCTGTTGAACACCTGGAGAACAGATAAAGAAACAGTCTAACGTAAAATAAACTTGCACTGAGTGAAAGCAAAGGCTGCCAGTGCCGTGGCGGTGCTGGTGCAGCTGCAGTTATATACAGCTTATTGATGGCCAAGGTGCTGCTGCAATTGAAGTGCAAACTGTTGATAAAAATGTCACGCAGTTTCCTTGGGGATATCTCCAGGGAAATCAATGGGTCTGTGCATATTTATGCCACATTGTATTAGTGCAGACATTTTCGATCCTTTTTGTTTAATTAGCTAAAAACTGATGCTTCAGAGGGGAGCCAAATTGTCTTTTCTTGTTACAGTTATGTTCCCTGGGCCTCGTTTTATTAGATGGCTGGTTTTTTTCTTACTCCATCATGACAATGCTCCTTCACCACCAGGCAGAGGTTTCCTTCTACTCCTTAGACCTCACAGAACTTGAGATTATCACAGGTCAAGAAATCAGCCTCTCCCGGCTATCAGCTCTAGAATAATGCCCCCCTGAGTGCTCCTGTCCCCTTCTGGGACCATGCCCCAGAGTACGGAGAAGCTGGTGCTGCTGTATGAGTGAATACCGCTCAGTCACCCCGAGCGCCTGCTGACCTCTCTGAAGTGGGCCATCTTACCACCAGCTAGCCAGCAAAAGCTGTAAAAACATAACAAGGACCTAATGCAGAAAATACTACTGTGAAATGTACAGAAGATCATTGATACTAGGGAGAATTTCATGGAAGGTATGAGGTTGCCTCCATATTTTTCCAGGCGGGATAGATGTGATTGTAACCTGGAAAAGAGACAGTACAGACATACATGATGTATTTCATTGTGAATAAAGTGTTGATAAGCATAATGGACTTGATGTGATATTTAAAGGTATCCTCTCTGCCTGCCACTCAGTTTTTCATTTGTAGGATAATTGACTGTCAGAGCAATATATAATGCACACCATGAGGGGATAAAAGAAATAAAACCCAGATCTCTTGGGAGATGCTGTAGGGAATGCAGAAGCGACCTGTTCCCTACAGACCCAGGGATCTCCTCTTTACATGTGCTTAGGGTAGAGAAGTGTGGAACTGGCAGTGGGGTCCGGGCTGCACTGCAGCAGTATGAAACAGACTGTCCAGCCTGGTGGACACTGCTCCTCCATGTCCCCTATTATTGCCATCTGGAAAACTAAAGGGCAGACCTACTGCAGCCCTGTCCCCCTTTGCCCGCTGAGCTCTCCTAGCTCATCCATAGGCACCAGTGCTCGCTCTTCCATTCTCCTAGTGGAAGGTGTCCCTGCCCAAGGTAGGGGGGTTGGAACTAGACGGTCTTTAAAATCCCTTCCACCTAAACCGTTCCATGATTCTGTGACTCCATGAACCTATGGCAGTGGATTTAGTAGACAGAGGGGCTAAGCCCAACCAGGACTAGAGCATCTCTAGGAGACTGCTGGAGATTAAATATTGTATAGCCATTATACAGCCCTTCGGGTGGTGTTAGACCCTGTCAAAGGAACCCTTTCTCCCAGGAGTGCAGCCTGTTTTTCCCACAGCGCAGCTCGTGGGAAGACTCTAAAACGCCAAGGGTTTTTGTTGGCTCTGCATGGGCTGGATTTCCTCTGCGTGTTCCACCATGGGGTCCCACTGAGGGGTCTCCTAATTCCTCAGTGGTATGAGCTGGGTTTTTTGATGTACACATCTGAGCAGTGTGGATGTGACAGTGTTTGAAGTATCACCAGACACAGCCTATGTGTTTGCGGCAGCTACTGCCTTGCAAATAACAGCAGGAGATCTTGTGTAATACCATGTTACAAAGGGCACTTCAGTGGAGGCTCTAACAAGCTGGGATGTTGCTTTGCCCTCAACTATTGATTTTTCTATTCATGTAGGCACGATTAGCTTTTAACGAGCCCTCCCAAGCATCCCACCCCCTGAGATTCCTCTTGGTTCCCTGACGATGGTTGGCAAACAGGAGTTAAAAGCAGTGTGGACACATCTGGGGTTTGCTGTGGCAGCTGATTAATCCCTGAGCTTTGCCGTGCAGCCGGGCACGTGCAGTGTTGTAGGCAAATGAGAGGCACAGATATGTACCACAAGAACGTATTCCTGAGACAGGTGGGTGTCCATCAGCTCCTACTGTTTTCTGTGTCCATCAGATCACCTAATTTCTCCTGGGATAACAGCAAATATTTCAGGTACCCAGGAGAATTTCCCCCTTGCAACAGCCCATTCCCTACCAGAGCAATGACATTTTTGGCCAGAAGGGAGTTCATAAACTCAAGATCCCAAATCTGGTGGTACCTGGACCTCAGAGATGAGGTGATCTTGGGCCTCATTCCTGTCAGAATTGAGCTCAGCTTTATCTCCCCTTCAGTGTAATCCGGGCAGCTGAACCCACAGGGAAGCTCTTTGACCAAAAGGCTTTTGGTTCTCCTCCGCCTCCTATGGGCTGCAATTTCTGTTATAAAACACCAGGAGGTATCACATTTTCAGGTGTTGGTACCAGGAATATGAGATCAATAGTCACCAGAGCAAGTTGCTGCTTTCTTTTTAAAGAAAAGCGGCCTTTGTGTGGATATCTTACGATTTTCCCCAATGATCATTGTTTGTTAAGGGTCTGGAGTACTGGGCAAGGGGCTGTGATGGACAAAGAGGATTTCTAGACACGCACCCTCCTTCCCTGCTGCAGGTAAGTGGCACTCCACTGAATCCTGATCAGTATGAGTCACGTTATTCTGCACACACCCACTGAAACTATTTTCTGACCATTTCCACTCGGCATGTACCTTACAGTGCTGCTGGCTCCCAGCTGGTACAGTAACTGGTGGGAATATTTCTGTATGAGCCTGCGGTGCTGAAGCTGCACACTTCAGATCACACGCAGAGAGACGGATGCACATGGGGTAGGAATCCAGAGCACCCCTTCCAATTGAGTTAATTTCGATTTCTACCCATTTATGAGTTCCTTGGAGAAGCAGTTAAATGGGTTTGGTTGCATAGCTCCCAACAGGCAAGGACAGCCCTATAGCCACCAGACGTTTCATGACATTGCCTTCACGTGTCCATTAAATTTTCCTCTCACAGTCTGGTCATGATAACAGGAACATGCAGCATTTATTTTTCCCTTCCTCTGCAGCATCATGGCGTGCTTTCTGCTGCCACTCGGACAGTTTCACCTACCACATCCCCCGGAGGCATCACTGCCAGTACTCTTCACCTTTCCTCACCTCTGATACAGCACGTTGTGGGACCTTTGGTCTTTCATTATTCATTTTATGGTTGTGATCTTGCTTCCTGGACTATGCAAATTGGATGTTCCTCCTACACTATATTTTTTTAAGCAGCGCTCTGATATTCAAGGGGTGGGCATCTATGTCTGTACTTCTTTTGAGTCCTACACTGACTTTCAACAGCAAGAGGATGCAGAGCATCTCTCGTAGCAAGGGAGGTTGGGACAAGATGTCCTTCAAGAAGGACAAGGACCTACTGGAGAGGGCCCAGCGTAGGGCCACTGAGATGATGAAGGGCCTGGAGCACCTTCCGTATGAGGAAAGGCTGAGAGAGCTGGGTCTGTTCAGCTGGGAGAAGAGGAGGCTGAGGGGGGATCTTGTCAGTGCTGATCAGTATCTGAAGGGTGGGTGTCAGGAGGATGGGGCCAGGCTCTTCTCAGGGGTGTCCAGTGACAGGACTAGGGGCAATGGCCATCAGCTGGAAAACAGAAGGTTCAATCTGAAGGTGAGGAAACCCTTCTTCCCTGTGAGGGGGACAGAGCACTGGGACCGGCTGCCCAGAGAGGTGGGGAAGTCTCCTTCCCTGGAGACTTTCCAAAGCCGCCTGGACTTGTTCCTGTGGGATCTGCTCTAGGTGATCCTGCTCTGGCAGGGGGGTTGGACTAGATGATCTCTAGAAGTCCCTTCCAACTCCTAACACTCTGTGAATCTGTGACTCTGATTCAGGTGCTCATAACCATGAATGTGTCAGCGGTCCCCAAAATGTGCTATGTTCCTTATCCTTCCCCTACACAAGGAGCTCCTTACCAGCCAGGACTAGTCAGGAAAGGAAAGCATAGGCTGTGGGAGGAGATTCGGTCACCTCAGGCTGCCCTTGATTTGTGAAGAAACCCTTCAGCACCATGAAAGTTTTTCTGGAGTTGTGACTCCCATGGTGAGTATGAGCAATGCACTTGCCTTGTTTTGGGAGCTGGAGATGAGGCTTTTTGGGTGGAAATGATCCCTGGACATTGCACCATTTCTATGTCGGGGGTTGGGGGAGCCCAGCTTGGCTCAGTTGGCCACAGTTGCTTCTCTGCAGTGAGAGGTACCAGCTGTGGTGGAGCGGGTCAAGCCCCAGACCTTGCAGTTCAGGAGTAGCAGACTGGAGTTACAAGACAGCAAGGGAAAGGAAAGATCATCAGCGCTCATTTTGAACTCTACAGGATGTTTGGGAAAGCATCTAGGTTGACAGTAATTTTAAAAAATAGCATTGACATAGGGAAGTCTCTGAGTGCTTGCAAGGGTTAGCATCCAGTTTAAGTCTACGCTGCGGGATGCTCCATGGCATGTTTCTCTCCCATCCTCTAGTTATCTTCTCCAGTTACTTGGGGGCATATTAAGCCTTTCAAAGCCTTACTAGGTCACCAGGCATATTTGGGTCTTGTGGGCTCCAGGGAGGGTCCTCTGCTCTCTCAGCTTTGCTGTTTTGAATCTGGTCCAGAGGGTGGGCTAAGGACATCCCTTAAACATCAGTGTCAGTAGGGCTTCAGTTTTGCATCTGATCACAGCTGAAATCCAGCACAGTCTGAATGACTGGAAGTCATTCTCCCAGGTACAGTCTTAGGATAAGGTATTAACGGCTTGAATTTAAATCCATCCCACTCTAAGCTAGCCCACCGTGACTAGCAGGCTGTTGGAAAGGTGGAGGATGCAATGATGAAACACCATGGTTTGGAGGTAGCTCCCTGGCCAAGAAAACAGCTCGATTACTGGAATGGCAACAGACTGAACTACCTCTTCCCATAAGTATGGGTCACAGCAAAGTCGCTGCTTCCTTGCTGCATCTGGTCAGCTGAACCGCTGCCCAAACAACGCTGGCTGCAGCAGGAGTTCAAACACCCAGCATGCACGTATGCCCTTTATGCAGGCACTGAAATTTAGACAACTGATTCTGCAGGCTGCAGCCCTCCCTGATATGTTCAGAAATCTGCAAAGGAGGATGTGCACAGTGTGGTTATTGTGAAGATGCTACCCAGGGACCAAAGTGAATGGCACGAACAAGAGACCTCAGAGCTGACTTCATCACCCTGAGTCACTCCTGCTCTTCTGAGTGCTTCCACATGTGCTGAGCTTCCCTCTCTGAGTAGGTTCACTGGAGTCCATGGGGACTGAGGAAAAAGGTCATTGCCCGTGTATGTGCGGTGTATTTCTGTTGCCAAGAAAAATCATTAACAAAACAGCCCACCCAATTTTGGCTGTTTTAAAATCTAAGCAAACCCCAGGGCCAGCTGATTTACTTTTGTGTCCACTCTCCTGTCAAAGGAAGGAGATGAACCTAATTCTAGGAAATAAGAAATTACAGTGGCCGAGGTCAGATTGGTAACAAGCAAGTACAAAGACAGCAAAGAAAGTGGGAGCAGTGTGGAATGAATTGTCACTACCTAACATATTAAAAAGGAGAAGAATGTGCTGAGAAGGAGAAAAACACCAGAATGAAGCAAGAACAAGGGGTTCCCCAAATACGTTGAAGGACCAAAATTAATCCAGACCCTCACTTTTGGTTGTAGGTAAAAACGTGATGCTTGTGGTTGTGGCTGCTGAGATGGTGTGGGTGGTGAGAACATGAGAAATGGCGAGTGCAGGGAAAATTACTTACAAGTTAGATGCTTTTCAGTTCAAAATCATCTGTAAATGCCTTGGTTCTTGAGGAGATTGGTCCTACATGTCATGTCCCATGTTGTCTGTATGGATCCTTTGTGTTAGAATTAGGAACCCAATTCAGTGAATGTTGTCTCAAGCAGGAGTAGCTGGGAAGAATAACCCTGGAGTCACTGCAAAGGGGCATAGGCTCTTGTTCTTCCTTCCGAAATTGCTTACGGTGCTATAGGGTCCTCTTAATTGTCACCCTGCACTTCAACCTTTGTGAACACTGGAGAACAGCCATTGCAGCATCCAGGGCCCTCCATAGCTTTTCCTTTCACAGGACTTGAGGAAATTTCACCTTCCAGAAAATACTCTTTGACAAAGCCTTGGCTCTCATGTTACTATAATTACTCAGCTGATAAATGCATTCAAGTGTTTGTGTGTAGTTTTGAAATTAATTCTAAAAGTGTGCACATAAATCCAGTGGGAAAACACAGAAGATGAAGGAAAAAAACTAAGAGATGAATACATACAGAAATCTTTTGAGTTAAACTTTAGCTGTCTGTAATAAATTGGCATGTTCCTGACAGGCATTACTGTCAACGCAGCTTAGGGATGGTGATCGTAGAATATTCGTGATTCACAGGCATAGGGAAGCAGGAGGTGAATTAAAGTTGTATTTGGCCCAGTTTTGGTCCTGTAGTGTACCTGGCAGGCAACGTGCCAGGGGACTGGCATATAGGAGGTCACTGTATCGTCCTATACTTGGGAAAAAAAAGTGAATGTGTTGTTCGTTGAAGGTGGGAGAAGAGCAGAGAGGTCAGGCAGGTGTCCTGGAGGCCAAGGGGAGGTCATGTTCTCAGGGATGAGCAAGCCCTGACGATTTGGCACCGAAGCGATCCTCTGGCTGGCTGGAGGAAGCTCTGTGGTTGAGTTATGCAACTTTGCTCTATGAAGTTTTTCTCTGCAGAGTTTTTGCTACTCACAACTGTTGGAAAGTGGATGAGGTGGAGCCTTGGGATCAGCTTATAGGATATTTCTCTGGGGTTAAGGAGTCCAGACCGACTCCAGCATTAGGGACGCAGAGAGAGGGGCTGCTGCTGGGAAATTGATCGCTTCCCAGGTTCATCCTTTTTTAAAGCAATTTGATATGTTGGACTCTTTTACTCTCTTGGTTTCCTTTTGAAAGCTTCCGCGTCGACAGGAGGTAGGTAAAGCAAGCAGCAGCTGCCTCTGGAATTAATCGGGGTGCCCTGACCCTAGGTGCTCTGCTTTTCTGCTTTACTCTTTTGCAGCTGGTTGTGCTGGAGCATTTCATTTTTTAAGGGAGCTACTACACTCTCCCTATCTACAGGAAACAGAATTAAAAAAAAAAAAAAAGAAGAAGAATTTGGCCAGGAGCCAAGCCCAGTGACTGAAGTAAGTAGGGAACTTGGAGTTAAGTTTAGTTACCAGGACATTGCATGGCAGAGCGGGTCTGCGGTGGATTTTAAGGGGTTCGGAGACCAGCCCGCGATGCCTATTGCACAGCGCAAAGAAGCTTTGCTTCCTTAGACGAGTGTCCTGGCACCGCGACTCCGAGTGAAGCTTTTGGTCTTGGGAGGGGATAAGGCTGCGTGTAAATGAGAAGCCAGCAGCACACCGGAGTGCTATGGAGGGCAGCAACTTTGCTGCTGTGACTTTTACAAGCCTTCAAGGGTAAGATTTAACACTTTCCTTCCGCTTGTTTGTTTTCTCCGCCACTTTTTGGGAGCAGAAAATGCCTTTCCCACCCCCTTCCCCCAGATTCGACAGCTTTACAAAGTTTAATCAAAGTGCTTGGGGTTGAGCTTTTTCTACGGGTGATCTGATAGACTTCTGGGTGGAGTGAGCGGAGCTGTGCGTGATTTCGAGCAGCAGCCGCCCGGGGAAGCTGCTATTGTTCGCGTGGTTTCAGGGAGCAGACTGCAGCCTGCATTTCTGCTGGGGAACTCGCCCAGCCTCAGCTGTTGGTCGGTAACTTGAGCGTTACCAACTTACTTACGGAAAGGAGCTGAATGCAAATTTTTGACTGCCATTCTGGTGTCAGTTTAAAGAGTCTTTTAATGAAGACAGATGGAGGATATTGGATCATTACTTTAAAACGTGGCAGATAACAGACTGAGTCTGTTTCCCAGCAATTATAGTTAATTGCATTGGCACATTTGACTGTAGGGGGTAGGAGCACACAGTTTCATGCGTTTCTGTATGTATAGCTTGGAACAGCACCCAAAAAATAGCTGGAGGGTTACTTCACCTTATCCAGGATACCTCTTAAGTTATTAAAAAAGCTAGGGAGGTTTCAAGCGTGCTTTAAAACCCTTTGCACTGAGCTAGTAGGTTTAAACCAGAGTCACCACTCCTTCGGTAAACCCTGGCGCCAAGAGCGATCATTTACAGCTTCTTACACTTATTCCAGGTTGAATTCAGGCAAATCCTATTTCAGCCCTGAAAGAGTGTTATTCTGGGATTAAAAACACATGTATTTGTTGCATATCCTGCAGCTCGCTTTCTACGGTTCCCACTTGTGGAGCAGGGAGTGGTACAACACGTGCTACTCCCTGTTTTGCTCTTGAGGTGTTCAAAGGCAAGACGATGTAAGGAGGGGTGGAGAAATACAAATGCTAATGTGTTTCAGTGTTAAAAGATGATTAGTACTAATTATTTCTAATGGCTGAAACTTTTGTGTTTGCTTTCGATAGAGAAAGCAAATGCATCGTACTCTTTGGAACCAAAACCCGACCAATTTGAGTGAAATAGTTAATATACCAGAAATTTAAAGGGGGTTTTTACATTGCTCTTGCCAGAGCATTAGCGACCATTGCACCGTGATGTGTTTCACTGCAGTACCTGGGAGTGAATGTGACTCTCCTGCTTTAGCGTGTGACATGTACCCCCTTAGCAGGAGAAAACGGGGAGTTTGAGGACTTAATCTATTTTAAACCCTTAATATTTTCTCAGTTGTGCCTCCAAATCCAGTTTAAAGTGTTTCATGTTCAAATTCTGGGGACTTAGGTTTAGTTCATCTCGTCGCATTTAACAGTGTTGCTCCACCAAGAGCGGTAGGCAGTCCTGAACCTTTTCTCTCACGGTGTCCAGTGCTTGGGTTCTACTTTCTCATATACTGAGCTATAGGTTGGGTATTTAGTACTTTAGCGTGAAAAAAACCCTCCAAACTAAAAAGAAGTTCTAAGAGCTGTGGGTATTTGTGGTTGTTACATCAGCAGAGTATAGATTTTTAAAAAAATTAATTTATAAACCTTGCTCACTTGCAAAAACGGGCCTGGCATGGAAAGCTGGTGAGTGTAGGCATGGTACACTTTCTGAATTTTTACATGGACAGGGCTATTTAAGCTTTTTAGGGTGTATACATACCACACCGTTTCGTAGCAAGATGGACTGGAGTTTGCAGTACAGCCCTTGGCGAGCCATGGGTTTGGATTTGGCTGTAGCCTATTTCCACATGCTGCGGCAAATTGCACCTGCCCATCATGAAGGAGCCTTGCAGTTGTGTTCTCAAACCAAATCGGGCTCTTGCCTCTCTTGAATAAGGCTGCACTTGGTTTGTGAGAAAGCATCCCTTTTCAAGACCCATCAAAGTAGTTTCTCGCAGTGGATATTAAAGTGCTCAGAGGCCATAATTAAACCGTCAGTATCCATAAAGCAGGTGGATTGTCTTTGCAGAAGTGTAAGCTCTAGCTAGACAGTTTGTAGAGCACTGTAGGTAGAAAAGACTTCTATACTGAAAAGGGATATTTTATTCGAAGCTTATACCCTCAAATCCCCATAAATAAGGAACTGGGAATTTGAATCTTAAGTATTTTTTACTACAGGCTCTGGAAGCATAGGGAAGTAACACATGTCCTGTTAAGCAGAGGTGTTGGACCTGTGTGGTTACTCAAATACTGTGAGCGACAGTCGATTACTGAACAGTGCAGGGTACCTGGAGTAAACAGAAATGAAAAAAAAAAAACCCAGCAAAGTAATTGAGTGGAAAATGCAACAGCAAGAAAAGTCCAGAAGGGCTGACACAGACAGTGGAAGGCAACTTGAGGAGATTTAAGCAGTGCTTCACTTTGCATCTAAAAACAGCTGGTGCCAGGGAAAATGAAGACAAACAGGAAATTGCCTTTTTTTCTAACTATAGAAAGATTTCATGTGTTTTATGGGTTTTCATTTAATTCAGAAATAAGAGGCTGTGAAAGTGTCTTAACAAAATTTGAGTTGTACTTTGTCCTACATGAAAATGAAACATGAGAGAAAGAATTTTTTCCAGTAAGCGTAAAGGGAAATAAAAAACATAACAGTGCATGTGAGTGATCTGAGGCTGAAGACCCATTGTTGTAATTTTGGAAGGAAACTGAATCTCAGATTAATAAAATAGAGATATATGTAAATAAAACTGAACAGAGACATGGATTTTGATTACAAGTGGAATCTGGGAAGAAAGAAATACCCTGAGGGAGATTGTTGATAGATACATGTGCAGAGATGTTGGACCCTGCAGGTAGGATTGAGAGTCTGTCATGGTTTAACCTCATCTACCAATCACGTACCACACAGCCGCTCGCTCACCTCCCCCTCTCCTCCAGTGGAGGAGGAGAGTCAGAGGAAAAGACTAGGAAACTCATGGATTGAGATAAGAACTATTTAATAATTGAATATAAGTGAATATTACAGTGATACTGATAATATTAACAACACTACTAATAACATGTAATGAAAATCACAGAATCCTAGGATGGTTTGGGTTGGAAGGGACCTTAAAGACCACCTAGTTCCAACCCCCCTGCCATGGGCAGGGACACCCTCCACTAGGTCAGGCTGCTCAAAGCCTCATCCAGCCTGGCCTTGAACACTTCCAGGGATGGAGCATCCACAGCTTCTCTGGGCAAGAGGGTGCCTCACCACCCTCTCCGGGAAGAATTTCTTCCTTACCGAAAGGTAAACTTAAATCTCCCCTCTTTCAGTTTAAACTCATTACCCCTTGTCCTGTCACTACAGACCCTTGTAAAAAGTCGTCGCACCCCCCACCCCCCGCCCCAGCTTTCTTGTAGCTCCCATCAGGCACTGGAAGGTGCTGTAAGGTCTCCCCAGCGCCTTCTCTTCTCCGGGCTGTCCCCATGGCAGAGGTGCTCCAGCCCTCAGAGCATCTCCATGGCCTCCTCTGGACTCGCTCCAACTGGTCCATGTCCTTCTGATGTTGGGGCCCCAGAGCTGAATGCAGAACTGCAGGTGGGGTGTCACGAGAGTAGAACAGAGGGGGACAATCCCCTCCCTCACCCTGCTGGCCACGCTGCTCTGGACACAGCCCAGGGTACAGTTGGCTTTCTGGGCTGCCAGCGCACACTGCCGGCTCATGTCCAGCTTTTCATCCCCCAGTACCCCCAAGCCCTTCTCCTCAGGGCTGCTCCATTCTGTGCCCAGCCTGTCCTTGTGCTTAGATATATGTACAGGCTTGTTGGATGCAATACCCCAAGAAAGAGACCTGGGACTGAAAAGCAGGCAGAGCAAAGGTCAGCCAAGAGACCACATTTGTCTGTAGGAGTTGTGATAGCTAACACCAACAGAAGCTGTATCTGGAGCACCACCAAAAGGGAAACCTCCACCATCATTTGCTTAGGTTTGTTTTCACACTTGCAGCAGGCGGTCAGTGAACTCTCAGACTGAAAACAGGCGACTGGAAGTGTAAAGGTGTGCTGGCACGAACTGGGCTGTGAGCAGGCAGGCACACACTGAAGCTATAGCCAGTATGAGGGTGGCTTGCGAGGTAAAGGAGTATGAGGATTAGGTGCGTGAGTCAATAACAAAGCAGCAAAGGAAGATATTTGCAATATTATGAAAATAAAGGGTACACCTTAGTGCAATAGGGGTGTGTCAAGCCCTTAATGCCATTGTCTGTGTGGCCATTGAATACTGACACATTCTCAAATGACATTGTGGTTTGGGCAAGCCAGGAACTGCATTTTGTGTAAAGATTCAGGTCAGCTTGGGAAGGATTTGTAACTCCTGGGCTTTAATGAAGAAAGTAGCTATGCTAAATCTGTGTGGTGGAAATTACGTACCATAGAGGTAATTGGTACAAACAAATATGGCAAAGTTATCACCCATATCTGCCCTGAAAGACAAGGTTTTACGGGAATGGTGAGCCTGTAAGGATATTTGTATTAGCCATGATGGTAACTTAAATTTGCTGCTGAGTGAAAATGCTCAGTGATTGCAATCCTAATCAAATGCATTGAGAAGCTGAAGGAATTAAAGATGCCCTCCATGCCAAAATAGTGTATTGTTGCAGTCTTGTCATACTGCAGTCATGCCAGAAACCAGTGATTAAAGAATCACAGTAATGAACAAAAGCCATGTGTCAGAGCTCAAGGAAGCTTCAGGTTTTTATTTGTGAGAAAGGATTGTAACGCTATTGTTTATTTCATGTTATTACTGCTGAAAGAAGGCTTATAACCACCCTCTCTTCTCTGCTCGCCCACAAATATAAACATGCTTTTTTTCCTCTCTACTGAAATGATATGCTTTGTCAATTGAGTACACAGCAGGGAGAGGTTTGGTAGTTGCAAATAATCTTTCTAAAACATTTGGCAAATACAGCAAAATCCAGAGTTCAGTAGTATACCCATATGAGGGTTACCAACAGTCAACCCTTTGCATCCTTGTGCTGCCAGTGGATAGTGATTATCGGATCTGTGGCTCTTGGTGCTCTAGGAAATCTGAGGTCTTTACCTCTGGGCGTGCAGGTAGCGTGTCCCACTCCTCCCACCAGTTTATGGTTAGGAGGGTTTTGTAAGACGTAATAGTAATTCTATGACATGGAAGATATTAAGTTGAAAATGACAGACTGAGGTCAGTTAGGGATGGAGGGTAAGGTTGGTCAGCAGGGTTGAGAAAGCTTTGGATTGTGACATTGACTATTGTAACTTTAAGTGGTTTAGCTCCATGGACAGAGGAAATTTTGGGGAGAGGTGTTCCCCAAGCATTTGTTGGTGAGCAGAAACAATTGGATCTACATGAGTGAACAGAGAAAGGTTCACAGTCAAGCACAGTGGGCAGAGGGGTTCCCCAACACTGCTGTGAGTGGTAGGGAGCACTGTTGTGGGGCTGCGCCGTGCTCAGGGTGTTTACCTGCAGCTGTTTGCCTTATCTCAGTCTTATTGAATTGCAGCTGCTAAATATAGCTTTGGTTTACCATCTGGAATAGACATCTGTGCAGAAATGTTCAACCTATGCAATGACTATGTAGAGTTTTCCTTAAAGTTTACCTTCGTTTTCTGAAAAGACATGAAGTCCAAACTTGCACAGGGCACCGTCTGGTGATGATGTATCAGGCTTGCATTTGAACAGTGGCATAGGCTGTATTGTGGTTGTGTTTTGTCTAAAATATGACATATTTACTATATTTGTCTCCTTAGACACCTTTGCTCTGCACAGATGGCATAGGATAAAGTGCAAAACCTTCATTCTGTCACCTAGGAAACTTGTTCTGGATAAATTGTGATTCCCTCAAAAGTCTTGGCTTGGCTCCACTGACCAGTTAGGCAAATGGTACAATGTTCCTGTTGACTCAGGCTCCCAATAAGCCAGGCATGCAAAGCAGCACCAGCTTTTCCCATCCTCGTGGACACCTGTAGGCTGTCAGCATCAACATCACCATTAAGTCCTTTAAATAAACTGTTCGATGCTTGGAACGGGGAAAGTTTCATTGCTGACAGGTTTTGATTTTGTCTGATGCTCAATTTCTCTGCCTATCAGGATATATTCAGTGCCCTAAATGCAGTTCTGGTACCCGGCTGTTGGTTTCTGGGCCAGGAAGTTTGCACCCAGCAGGAGAGAAGTTGTACTCAGAGCCGTCCAGGCTAGTCCACCCCAAACACGGAGGGTGACCAGCAGACGGCCCACAGTGTGAGCCAGCAGATTGAGCACAGACAGATGTAAAGGAAACCAGTGTTTCCCGCCACTTCCTCCTCTTCGGGGAGGCTGGTCTTGCTCTGGGTAGTCACACAGTATCTTAAGTACAAGCCCTGTGCATGTATGTCTCCTTCTCATATAGGGCCAAAGTAGTAGGAATGTCCTTCCCAGTCTCTCCCTCACCGGCCCCTTCTTTCTGCCACGTCAGGAGGTGAGCAGGTCAAAACGTCCAAGGTAGGTAGCCCACACTGATGCAGTGCAACTTGCAAACCTGAGATGTTTTCGTGTTTTAAACCACGTTATGTGATAAACTGTAGCTGTTGGCCACAGTGCTTAGGTTCTCTCATTTTATAGGCACGAAACTACATGTATGTGCTGCATCATGTCATGCTGCAGGACTAGAAACCCCCATTGTGAATTACCTTCTCTTTTCTCTTGCAGGAGTTCCATGGACCTGGACTGAAATAAAGTTTTGTGATGTCTCTATTTGGATTAAAATTTGGAAAGAAGAAATTGAGAGGTGAGTGCAGTGTGGTAATGGCACTGTCACGGGTGGCAGACGGAGGAATGTAAATACAGCACACATGTGAGCCCTTGAGATCGTGTTTGGGAACATGTCTTACCCGTACAGAGCAGGCAGGGGAAGGCAGTCTTTACTTTTCCTGCATTCCCTGCTACCTTGGAGGAATGCTGTGGACTGTGTGCCAGTGAACGGGAGGACATCTGCGACAGAACAGGCTGCAACGTTTGTGCTCTGTCATCCCACATGACTGGCTTGGGGAAGTTGAGTTCTGGTGTTTTTTCTACAAGGACCTTGTTGGGGGAGTGGGTGGATGAGCAATGCACATTGCCCTCTCTCAAGCAGCTTATAAAATATGCCAGAAGTGAGTTATTGTGAAGGTCTGATGCAGTCTTTTGATGATTAAATGTGTTGATGGCAATGGCCCGGATATTCCCTTCAGTGAGAGACAGGAAGAAAAGTACAGAGATGCACCCTGAGAGCACCCCAAAAGCTGCTGAGGGGAACACTAGCTCTGGAGAAAAAAACAGAGCCTACATAATTCTCTCTTTTTGAGCTCCACATGGCACCCAAATAAATGGCTGTGGAGTTAGGGAGCAGCCATCCTCTGCAGCACAACCCTCACTGGACTTTTCGTCAGAAATCCCTGAAGAGATGAATGCTTGGAAGAGGTCCGGCAGGAGGGCTACTAGCGTATCCTTAAAGGTGGCCAGCTTCCTACAGCCTCTTAGGGTGTGTCTTCTGCAGTAGCCACGGAAGTGAGCCTTGCGTTTCATCCTTCACCTCCAGGCCCAGGGTGTGATGGCTGGTCAGGGATCCCGGTCCATGGACACTGTGAAGAGGGAAACTCTCTAGCCTTTCCTTTCCAGGGTACTTCTCCCTGTATTTGATGAATGCAGAGATTAGTGCCTTACTCGTATTTAGACATGAAGTTATCTTTCTCACAACCTCTCTGAGCTCTGAATAGCTTCATCCCAAAGGTTTATTTTTGCAGTTGTGCTGCTGCTTCCCCTTCCTGGCACGGGGTACACCACAAACCAGGTCTGATATTCCCAGGAAGGAAGGTTGTGATTGCTCCCGCGAAAGGATCTCTGCCAGCCCTACGTTTCTTTCTCCATCTTGGCTTTGGAGATGAGAGAGCACAGGCGAGTCTGTGAGCCGCCATCCACCCAGGACATCACCATTTGTAAAGCCATAGCTGTTCTGATTATCAAAAAGATTATGTTGCTATATTAGGAAAATTCTGTGGTTTGCCTCACTTTGGGTTTTAGCAGAGAAGTGTTCACACACACACACACACACACCCCTTCAACCAAGTGTCTAAGAAACTCAGATCTTCCTTGATACAAAAACCATATTTGATAGGGAAAAAATAATTTCTTTTCACATTTTATGCATTTTTGATCATGAGTTCAAAACCAATGAATTCAAATTGGTGGAAATTCAGAGAGGGATAAGGGAAGCTGGGGTGATCAGGGAATGAGGAGTTTCCATAACAGGAAGCTAAACGAGCATTTTTTCCTCCCTTTTTATTTTTAATTATTCTTTTGCCTTGCAGCCCAAAAGCTGAAAGGTCTATGATTGCTCCTTGCAAACATTTCAACTGGGGTAAATGCCAGGGTTGAAGTGCTGTTTTAATCCAACAGTTTTTAAGCCTTTGTACTGGGAGAAGTCCATAGGACTGTGCTGCCTGAGAGCAGGCAAGGCTCTTCTACGGGCAACATACCATGGGCTCATCTTGCAGGGACAGCACTGCTCACGGAAATACCAGATTGCTATTCCAAAAGCAAAGCTGGGTGAGTTACCCTTACTGAGGAACCATGCTCGTGGCATGACTTCCATGGGAGGGCATGGGCTACCTCAGGCACCAGCTGCTGGGACGGGGATCAGGATTGCTCCCATGACAGCCAGTAGTATTTTGCTGTTTCACCCCAGCAAGACAAGGCTGTTTCCACATGAGCTGAGATGCAGGCAAAATTAGGAGAGTTTTTTCAGGATAGGTACACTTCAGCAAGATAGGTCTAAATTTCTTGGTGATGAGTCAATTTTTTATAGGTTTATGTTCTTTATAGAAGGAATCAGGGATGTAACTAAACTCACAGAGCAGTCATGGGTGATGTCACGTCAGGCACACAAAGACTCTTGGAGGAAACAGGTTCTTAGGTGGCTGAACCCTGGCAAAGCTCTTCAGGCTGAAGCGGGGAAGTACGTCTCTGAGATAAGCAGCAGTAGCGTTTCTGTGGGAAAGATGCTTGAGGTCTTTCACGCTGAGGTTTAACCTACAATGCATATTGACGAAACAGAGAGGAGTGGGGACACTTTCAGTTCACAGAGTGTGTGGGGAAGAAATAAGGATCTTGCCTTGGTGATGGCTGATAAATGTGGAATATCCCTGCTCACTGGCTTGATCCCATGGAAGCTTAACTCAGCACGGGAGCTTCATGCCTGAAGGATGGGGACGGCCAAGTACTATCTATGACACAAACAGGGAACGGGGAAAAGTCATCTACACAAATGACCTTATTCCAAGGTGTGTGCTTCCAGCCAATGGCGGGAGCAGAAATTGCTGCAGCTTCTCTCCATGAGTCCAGCTTCGGGGCTCTGTGAGTGTAAAAATTGAGCTAGGGTTTTTGGGAAGCTCCGTTGGGTTTTCTTTCTTGCTGCTAGGGACAGCCTGCTCTCCAGGGCAGCTGGGTTTTGAGCAGCTGGGCTCTGGGCAGAACTTGGCGTGGGTAGCAGCTCCCTATGGAGAAGGCAGCCCAAAACTACAGACATGAAACTAGACTGCCGTCTGGGACTCGCATTCAGGTCTGATAGGAAATGTCTTACCACAACAGACATCGAGTATGAAAAATATATTTATTTTTATGTAATTTCCCATGACGGAAATAACTGTGAATTGAAAAACTTCCCAAAGTTCGTTTCAGAGCTGTATTTATTTTTATGAATTTTACATCACTTCCTATCACTGTGTATTGCTGTTATTAACAACATGTGCAATTGTGTCAAGCTGTGGTGTTACCAGCTTGTCTAGGAGATACTCTTTTCTAGGAAAGGAAATTATATGTGCCAGCCAGTCACTGTCAGACTATTTTTTAAAATAAAAACAAACAGCCATTTCAGCTGCCTTATTTAGCGTGCTGATATTGGTCAAAATATTGTAAGCTACTATGACATAAACGAGGATACAAAATGATATAAAATTCTAAACCAAATTTTTAAAAAATAAAACTAAAGTTTTACAAAATGAAGAAGATAGATATAATTTCTAAGGCTAATGTATTTGACAAATGCATACTTTCATTCTGAAGTGGACTGAAAACAAATGTGAAAAGATGTAGATGCTTTTTGAGAAGTAATCTGCTGCAAGGCATTTCTGAGACGTGGTGCGTCCCCACCCTTCACCCAGAGCCAAGGCAGGTGGGTGAGACATCACCAGGAGGAGGAAGAGAAGGAAAACCAGAACTGGTATTTTTGTAGGAGACGGTGAAAGGGAGAGATGAGGCAGGCTCTGTCCCTTCCCAGAATAGCCTAAAAGGGAGTATTTTCTGGTCCAAGGTTATCTAGCACTGCTTCTTCCAGGTGTGCCCCAAGAGTGCTGTTTGACACGAGTGTTGCACATGCTGGGCAAATCTGAGACATCCTTTTGGAGCTCTCTTTCCTTGCTTTCTTCTTATGGTGATAACATCAAATACTGCTTTTTGAAAAGGGCAGGATCTAATATTGAACTTTATAAATCAAAAATTTACTGAAACTGTGGCAGAAATAATTTCAGTTCACCCTCAAGATTTTTGATTTCAGACTGACTTTGCATCTGTTGTATGTAAACGGGGGTATGTCAGTACTAATCCTAAGTGGGCTCTCTGATAATGATGCCAGAAAAAAAAAAATCATTTTGCATTCATACCAGGGACACATGAAATGTTTTACCTGCGTGGGAAATTCCCATGGCCATGTAGTGTTTGTTTAGTGCTAACAGGAGGCTGAGCTCAGTGCCAAACACCAAAGACACTGTCCCTGACCCCAGAAGTATATTTCTTGCATTTCATTTTTTCAGGAAGAAGGAGGATTCTTGTTCTTTCGAGGCAAAAGGAGACATAATAAAGAAGATCTTTCTTTAATAATGGAGGAACAGGCAGGAGGGAACAGGGCTAAAGCTGTTTATGGTGAATGTTCTTGCAGTGGTTTGGGTTTTTTTAAATTAAATCCCTCACACTTGGTAAAGCTACTCCATTTCAGAGATGAAAATGCATGTGACTGATTGCCAGCATAAATCCTCTCCAGCCGTAGCCGCTAGAGAGTCTCTGTACAAGAGGGGCATCTACACCTTCGAAACGTGCAGGTTTGTAATCAAGGAGCCCAGGACAGCCCCTCCTTTGAACTAATAATAAAACCCACGTTTGTTTGCCAAGCAGCCAGGCATGTTCCTGCTCCAAGCAGGGCTGGGCTGTGACCTTCCTCTTCCCCATTTCCATCCCACTGGGTTCTCACCGCTCCTCCTGCCCTGACCACGCTTGCTTCACCCTGCCAGGCTCTGGCTGCCGTCCAGGGGAGGGATGGGCTCTGGTGTCGTGCCACTGAGCAGCGGGCACACCGGCACCAGACAGGTTACAGAGTTAGCTTGACACACTGATAGTGAGAGTTTGGCTTTTGTCCATGTCCCAGGCTGTCTGGGAAATGTAGATATTTAACCAGTGTGAGCCTCAGAGCTGTTGCATGGCTCTTCCCACCACCCACAGTATCCTCTGATCCATATTAAATGTTGAGCTTAATGGTTAAAAATCCCTGGCTTTGGTTTTGGGTAGTGTTCACGTGATGCAGCGCAGGTGTCAGCAAGGCACTGCTGTATTATGGATGTGAAATCCAGTGATATTGCTGCTGTAAAAAATAATCCCGTTCTCCTTAACCCAAAGGTAGGGACTCTACCCAGGCACATCACCTGCAAGTTGAGAAACTTGTTGCACGGTTCCTTCATCTCTCATGATTGCAAAAAGGTGCAATTATTGCTTTAAGGTACAAGGAGATGTTGGCTATTAGCTTGTATAATGACTTCCCTAGAAGCAGTGATTTTAGCTGCCTAATACAGTGTACAATGTCTTACCCTCTCTCATGGAGTTGTCTCAAGGGACACAGAAATTCTCTGTTTTGAGAGGGGGACAGAGGTACCGACACACCGTGGCAGGTTTCAGTTATTTGTGCACAGGGGGTAACAGTCCATTGAAGACCAGAAGTAAGGCTGAGGATTTCTCAGCCTGTGAAGAGATGGGTGATTTGGGTGCTGGATGCGAGGTGGCACTTGTGCTGTTACCGAGAGGTGGTACCAAAAGCTGGGTTGTACAGTGACGGTAAGGTACCCAGAAATGGGAGGGAAATGGGACAGGATGAGGTGGAAGGAGACACATCATGAGGTCTGAAACCAAAAATGTGCTGAAAGCCCTGGAGATGTTTTGAGACGGCCTGTGGCAGGAGAGACTTGAATTACAGTCTTGGGCAGGTCAGACATGTGCCCTTCGGTGCAGAATAACTGTGCTACAGCTTTCACAACTGGCTACTGGTACGATTAATAGCTCTGGGGAGAGCCACTCTGCAAGGGAAGCTGGGGAGATGAGCCCAGCTCCTGGATGTCACTCTTTGTCAGTGATCCAGGGCAGTGTTTGTGCTCTTGAGGTTGCTTGTTGAAAGGGTGGAGTGGGGATTATTATTTTTAAAGGGCTTATGTTGTCTCTGTTCTGTTGTCAGGCTCAGTTACGCCAGCACTCCCCTAATTGGGCTGTGTTCATTTCATGCATGAGGTATCAGGGCCTAGTTTGTATATGACTTGGAAAAAACAGGCAGATGTTAACCTTCTTTTTCTTGGAGACACAAGACCTAATATCTACAAAACTTTTCCAACAGCCTGTTGGAAGCATTGATTTTGGCACATGCTCCTTAGCATAAACCAGAAACGAACTTCCAAGCTGTCTGACCAGATCTTGAATCTGATCTTTTGCAGGACTTTTCCATGCGGCAGTCCTAAACGGAGTAGGGTGGTGGGCTGGCCAGTTACATTTATAGCTGATTTTTGGCATGGGTTTAATTTTATTAAATACAGATGTTATACTGTGGTTTAGCTCCTAAATCTGTATGCCTGAGAAAACAGCCACTTTCCCAGTGACTTGGTCTCAGTGGTTAGACCAAGAACTGGGCGCTAAGCCATATTTATGTATGCTGAGTTTCCACTGATGAATAATTTAAAATAGTTTTCAGTGGTAGTGAAATGATAACTTGGAACACAAATCCCATTCCTTCTTTCCAGTGATTTGTGACTGCTGTTTTCAGAAGCAGAATGTTTGAGTTGCTTAGAGATATAAAAGAAGTTTCAAGAAATGGAAAACTTCTCATCTGATAGGCCTTCAGGTTTCCCCTCCCTTTCAACCCAGCGCTTTCAGAATCAACAGGGCATGATAAGACATGCATGCTTGGATCTACAGCCAAAATACCCTGAGCTGTGGTTTCCAGGCGAAGCTGGTGTAATGCTTGTCTTTCTTTCCCTAACTTGTTTATTGTAGTCATCCAAGAGGCTTCATTTCTGTCCAGACATTTCCAGAGGCAAATACGAGTTGTTAGGTCTGTGATAGCCTAGAACTGCTGGTTTAGGAGGCACAGCAGTAGGACCTCACGGTCCTGTGTTGGTAAAAATAAAACTACTGAGGCACCGTTGCCCTGCTCATGTGGTCAGTGGTGGTTCTCCTGTGGTGTAGCTGGAGGACAGAAAGTTCTGCTTGCTGGTGTTGTTGGATGAGGCTCCCTTTGCAAGCCGCTGTGGTTTCTCTTGCTGTAGCCAAAGGCATTGGCTGTAATCCTGTCAGGAAAATTAAAATCTTGCCATTAGAAATTAGCCTCGTATTTTGGCCTTTAGGGACACCGTCTCTGAGAGGGAGGGATGGCTATGGCAGGGCACAGACTTTCTGTTCAGTTTTGAACAAGGTCCATAGCTATCTGGCGCCTTGAGAAATCGGTTGTCCGAGAACACCTGCCCTTAGCTACCATATGATCAGACACAGGAAGGAGGGCAATGACTTGAGCAAGTTTTATTTGCTGTTCTGTTTCTTGTCCCACTGCGTCATGTGCCACTCCTAAGCTGTTGGCAGCTACCTGTGTGTCTCACCTAAAAGCCATTCCTCTTGGGGAGTGCATCTCTCGCTGTCGGGGGGAAGCCAGGCTCCTTTCCTCACTGGAGCAGTTAAACATGTGGTTTCTTTCTAGGAGCATTTAAGATATTTGAATTCAAATGCACGTGTCAAGTGCCTCTTCCCTGGCTGCACAGAGCCTGGAGCAGGCTGAGGAAGGGGAACAGCTCCACACTCCCCCAGCCCACCCAGGCAAGAGCAAAGGAGCTGGCGGCATGGCCAGCAGCACTTGGATTTCTGTTTTGGCGTGCAGTCCCCTCAGGGGCTGCCCTGCCTACAAAAAACATAAAGTCACCAAGGACTTTAGAGCCTCCCAGAAGCTGCTGTGTGTACCTGAGGCTCTGCCATGTGCCCCGTGTCTCATGCACTGCCAAGGCAATACCCAAAGGGCTCCAGCCCAGATGAGTGGTTCTGGATGTCTTGGTGCCTCCTTGTCCATCCTGCATTTCCATAGCTTGTTCTGAGGAGGCAGCTGGGCCAGTGGTGAGCAGCATAGACTCCCTGGGAGCGCGAAGCCTTTCGTTTCAGGATTGCCGTGGGTCTTTGGATTGCTTGTGCTGCTCCACATAAGCATATGGTGCATGCAAACAGTCCCACCCCTGCCCAATGGTCCCACTGCCCAGGACCAGCATGGGCTGTCCGAGCACATCTCTGCAGCCCAGCAGGTTTTCCAGGTTTGTCATCTATTCCTGTTTGCCTTAAAGTCGTTTATCTTTTCTGTGGCAGTTATTCCAAGACTAGACTTGGCGTCCCTGGGGAAGGGACCAGAGTAGCACTTACTGTATGGGAGGAAACGTGTGAGTGTTGGGAAGTTCTGTTTTTAACAAATAGCTTTATCTTCTGTCTGCTTTGATAATACTGGTTGCTGTCAGGAAAATTCCTGAAGGGGCACATAACACAATAGCTGAAGCCCTGCAAGCCCAGACCTCTTAAGCTCTGCCTCTGTTTTCCTCTGAGACACCGGACAAATTACTCTGATTGCTCTGGACATTGTTCTCCCCATTGTGAAAGATGGGAAAAATTTGCCTGAGGAAAGCAGTGATGGATTAAGCAGTTTGAGGGTCTTGCGTGAAGCCTCTGTGTCGATCTGAGTCACCCAGTTAGGGCAGGTGGGAGCTGAATCGGACATGCCTGACACAGCTAGGTCTGCTTGAAGAAAGGGATAAGCATATTTACCTGCTAGCATAGCTTTGAATTATTAATTAAAGAGCTTGATGAAAACAGCCCACAGACAGAGAGTGAAAAAAGTGTTGATATGAAAAAGGGTTTAAAAATTGGGGATGCTGTCTTATGTATAGGGTTATTGGAGGGAAAGGAGGAAGGATAGCATCTCAATGCACTGAATAGCTTAGACGCTTGCTAATGCGAGAGTGAATAAACAAGAACTAGATGTCTTAACACATCATTTAATACGTATAATAGGCACGTGCTGGGATAAGTCATGAGGCTGGAATATTAATAGAAAAGAATGAAGCTTGTTCTGGAAGGGTAACAGGGGTGGCAAGGGAAGAGATGTTTTCCTTGTATGTTCATGTGCTCTGAGATCAAGCGTGAAGAGATGAACAAACCGCAGATCTCAGTAACGCTACAAGAGCAAAGAACACGGGTGCGGCAAATGGAGAAGGGCAATCCTTTGTGAAAAAAATAATTTACAGTTTTCTGAGAGATGAGAGCATGGTGATAAATGGTGACAAAAGAATTCTAGCTATGCAGGGCAGGGTTGGAGAGGAGCATAGGGGAACACGACCTGTTCGGCTAGCACAGCGTTTTGGTGGACAGTTTTTTGGATCTAGAGATGAGGCTGCTCCAGAATGGATTCCCTCCAACAGGGAGGAGCTGGCTGGTCCTGTGAAAGCAGGAGGGAGTGTAAATGGGAGTGATTATGAAATGATGGAAAAAGTGACAATAGAAAAGTGTTTAAAATGGGTTTCTGGAAGGAAATCTTCAGTAAATATGAAGAACTAGTAACTGAGATCTCACGGGAAGGAAATCTGGGGAGGAGGGAGAATTAAGATATTAAAGGCACAGGTATAAGCTATCATCTTTCAGGGAAAGTCTCAGAAGGGTGAGTGAAATGGCAAAATCACAAGCTCCTCATTTGCTTCAGGCAGAAGAAGTGTGCCTCTGGAAAGTGCAAAGCAGCTTGTTTTATCCAGCACAAACTGTGTGGCAAAAGCTCTAAGTGAGAAAAAGCTATCGAGGACATAAAGGGCAATAAAAGTTGTTCTGTAAGACTTGGTATCTCTGGGGTTCTATAACCCTTCTAGCAAGAAGGAGATCAAAGACAGTTTATGTCTGCCACTCAGTGAAAAAAGCCTAGCAAATAATGCTAAGAAATCTGGGTTGGGGGTTTTGTGTTGTTTCTTTTGGGGATTTTTTGGGTTTTTTTGGTTGTTTTGGTTGGTTTTTTTTTTTTTTTTTTTTGAGACATCTAACGAAACAGAAACAGAGGAGAAGGGGGAGAGAAGAGGCAAAGGGATGTCTGGGTAAAGGTGGAGCATGGCCTGGAGCAATGCTGCCTTTGAGAGTTTCTGGTGCACAGACAGGCAAAATTCAGAAGACTGGGAAAAGACCAGCATCTATCTTGAAACAGGGAGAAGAGAAAAGCTGAGAAATCATAGATATATTGGCTTCACTTCTTGGGTAAAGGTTAAAACAATCCAACGAACCACATCAAAGTAACTAGAAGTGTGTGTGTCAAAAGAGATGATTAACAGTCAGCAGTCCTGAAAAACTGCATCAAACAAAAATTAATTCTGTATTACTAGTAGCCAGAGGGCTAGTGAAAAAGACTGAGATAGCTGTCATGTATCTTGACTGTCATTTATGGCATTTTTACAAGTAAGCTAGAGATACATGCTCAAGATAAAATCACTATTCAGTGAGCGTCAGACTTTTCTAAAACAAAACACACTAACAATAATTATCAATGACTGATTATGAAACTTGAGAGATTCATCAGGGATGTATCCTGAGTCTGGTATCCAATATTTTCTTCTACATCTTGGCTGGCAGAATAAAGAACACACTTAGTAAATCTGCGGATGGCACCATGCTGGCAGGAGCTACAAGACCATTGAAAGATAGGATTAGAATTGACTAGTTGGAGAAATAATCTGAAAAAAAACCAACTGGATGCAGTTCAGCAAGGACAAATGAAAGATTTGCACTGCCTGATGAGGTATCGGCTCTGCCAGAAAGGATCTGCCAAAATGGGTCATATTCTGGAATGCTGTCAGCTGTGTGCTGGTGGTGCATAAGGATATTATTTCAAATTACTTCTAGGTGAATTCCCATGTCAAATATGCATTGTCCATGAGATAAGTGGAGTGTCCCTTGTGCTGTGGTCAGCTTTGGAAAAGCCTCAGCTGCAAACTATGGCTCATTTTGGCCACTGGGCATCCAGAATGAGGTGAACTCGCTGGGAAGCCCACTGGAGAGCAGCGAAAGTGATGCTACTTCTGACAGGCTGACCCACAAGAAGTGACTGAAGAAACCAGAGTTGTTTACCCACAGGAATAGAAGACTACAGTAAGGCATAACAGCCTTCAGGAATGAGCTCGTCTGTGCTCTGCATCCTTGGCAAGTAGCAATAGGAACTGAGATGGAGCAGAAGAGCACCTTTGACCATCCCCAGAGAAGACAGCATTTCTTTAAATTGAAGTAATTAGTTTTATGTTAGATAACGGGGAAAAAACTGCCCTAGGGGAAGGACACAGCAGTCCTGGAATAGGCAGTCTAAAGAGCAGCCATGACTGGAGCTTTCTAGGACATTTATTGGGAGTGACAGGCACAACCCTGTCTTGAGGGAGAGGGTAGATTTGAGGACCTTTTGAAATCTCTTCCAGTAGATTTTGATTTCATGACAGCTATGGTGTGATGTTCCATCTGCGGGATGATGCTAGGAGATGCACTTGCACTGAAGGCAGAACACTAGCAGTAAGCTGATGGTGACAGCTTCCAAGACTTCAGGGGAAAGAGATGGAGCAGGGCAGGGAAAAGAGAGCACCACACTCAAGTGGTAATTCTTACCAAGGAGGAACTGAATAATACGTAAAACCAGTGCAGGCATTTAAGTGGTTGTGCGTAGAGGAGACTTGGAGTATGGTGCTATGGTACCAGTCCACAGTGCAGCTCTATCAGTGTCACCAGCCTCTCCAGTTCCCTGACATGGGGCACTTAGCCCAGAGCACAGATTACCAGTGCCATTACCTTTTAGCAGCTCTGCTTGTGTTTTCTGATGCTTCAGCCATATCTCTATTGACTCTGCTTACCTTCAAGCATGTCTGATGTGTTTCCTCTTCTTTACAGAGGAAGAGAGACAACTCCAAGCAAACAACCGGGATTTTAATCTGCAGTTTGAATATGCTGTAAGTAACCAGCACATGTGGTTTCATGCGGATGCAATCACAGATGTATCTGCATCTGCTTCATGTCCTGAATGTTGCTTCGAGGGGGGTGACATGACTGCATGCGAACTACGATTCTGCAAACGAGGCAAATGTGCCAGATGAACCACCAGAGATGCTTCGTTGCGTCAGCCATGGGGAGCTCTGCCTTGGAGTCAGCCCTGCAGTCGGGCAGCCGAAGAAGATCTACTGTTGGAAGAGCATAAGGCAGTGACTTTACTCACGTCCAGAAAATCATTTGTGAGTCAAAGTGTTTGCAGGATCAGGCTCCAAGGCCTCTCAATAATGGAACCTGGGGGCAGTTTTCTGTTGGAAACGTGTCTCCATTCAAAGTAAAACATGAAAGGAAATGTGTCAGTTCCTCAGCTCTTGCAGTGAAATCCTCTCTGGCAGGAAAGTTTTAAATCTGGCCTCTGTGGCTTCCTGCCAGCTTTATTTCCAGCTCTTTAACAGCCTACTTAGGTTCACGTTGTGCCATGAAATCTGTGACTCCAAGGAGCACCTTGACACAGGCTGGCTGTGACCCAGGTCTACCAGGCTATGGTGCCAGAGGCCCTGTTGGGCAACTTGATTTCCAAATCTTGTGGAATATGTGTGGACACTGTGTGCAGAGGAGGGCTAGCTGAGCTGCTAGACCTGCACTACCTGGCTGCAGGGCTGTCCTCCAGGAGACAATCCTGAACCTGCATTCTTTCAAAGCATTAACAGCTGCCAGCTAATAGTGAAATGGATTTTGTGAATTTCTGTCCTCTGTGTATCTGAATTCCAGGGGTGAAATTCATCCTTCAGTTTTACTCTGGAGCTCCTTTGAATCATGTTTTGTTTTAGGAGCATCACAAGTATTTTCTTGATAAGAACTGAAAAAAATCAACATTTCAGAACACAGGAATTTCTCGTGAGATAGAAAGTCTGACTTGCCAACAGCTTTGACTAAAGATCTTTATGTAGCTGATCTGTTGGCAATATGAACTGAGTGGTTTTCAGTGGTCACCTTTCATCCAACAGAGGTTAGAGGCTTCCTAGGTCCAGAGCTGCTGCGTGTGTCCTGAGTATGCAATGCATTGTAGTTGGTATATGTGAAGGACTGTGCGGCATAAACACCTTAGGAAATCTGATGATTTGAGCCTGAAAAACGCATTTGATACGCACAGAACCTGCCAGTAACATACTGGCGTGGATATTGTCACTACGTATGGATTTGTAATCTTTCATTGAATGGTTGCGACGTAGACTATGCATAGCAGTGGGGCAGGAAAGCAGGAGGGAGATGTACAATGGTGTCAGGGTGGAGAGAACAAGCGACGCGTCTAGTTCTGAGCCTATTTCTGTGGAAAGCCTTTCCGAAGGCTGGCTTTGCATGTCACTGCTTCCCAACTGATTGCTTACATGCCCAAGGATTTGCACATAACCAAAGAGGGCAGGACCATGAGAGCTCTGAAGGGTTTCCTTAAGAGCCTATTGATTAGGTGTGAAAGCGAAAGCAGCCAAAAAGTCAGTTCAATACACTCTACTAAAAATTGGCCGTGAGTTCAGAAATCTAACCCTTCGTTTTAGTCAGCTGCAGCTCATGATTGCTGGAGTCCCGTGTAGCCTGAGGCTTAAGAAATCCCAAACTGTCCAGAAAAAACCAAGATTTGAAGTGGTGAGTGGGTGGCAAGATGCTAAATACTTCAGGTAGTGAAGCAAGCACTGCCCTAACTGTACAGGGCCGTACATCATGTCCAGGGCTGCTTATTTCCAGTAAGTCCTGACAAAAATTCAATTTACTAAACCGACATTACCATGGCGTATGAAGAGGACTAACCTCACTCATAAATTACTTCCATGCTGCAGATTGCTGGGTGCATCTGGAGATGCCGAAAAGGGAGCTAGTCTCCTGGTACACTCCAATCAACATATGCATGATTCTCCTGGTACCCTCAACATACACGATACTCCTGAAGGTAGCTCTTCTAGTCCTGCAGTCTACTGCAAGGGCCAAATCTGGGGCCCTTCCTCACGTTTGGATTTGTCTCAAGGCAGTGGGGTTGCAGTGCCAAGCACTAGGATGTGGTCCAGGGGGGCTGAGACTGTCCCAACGCCGAAGCCTGCCCTGGGGTGCTCAGGCTCAGCAGCTATTAGGCTCAGTTGTCTCTCAGCATGCTGACATTTTCTGGATGGGGTAACTTCTGTATCCTGCAGCCGCAGTCCCACCGCCTCAGTATATCTTCCCACCCTCATGTATTTAATTTGACCTGAGTACGAGCGAACAACAGAACCATTTGGACAGTCTGTGCTTCATTGTGGTGCTCAGCTCTGTGGCACAGGAGAATCTTCAAATGTGGGCAACCACAGCATGGTGATTTGAGTCTTCTTCGCGGGGGCCAGGCAGAGAACAGCTATCCTCCAGCTCTTGGTCCCACAGGCAGTCTTGTCTTCCCTTGAGGCACAAGGAAGGTTGCACCAATAGCTATTCCAGTCAGATAACAGGGGCACTGAGCAGAAGCTGGGAGGAAACACAGCAATATAACAAAGCTTAGAAAGTAATTTAGACAGTGAAAGCCACAGGAGTGAGGTTTACTTCAGTTGGTAACTTAAGGCCGCATTAGCCATAAAACCTATAGAACTGGTTCTTGTAACAAAGCTAGGTGAGGTGGTAAATGTTTCTGTAGGGTGAGGCACTTGCTGAGAAAAGCCAATAGGGAAAGAAGGAAACGCAAACACAGGCGGCAGCGTGTATTGCCTTGCTGCTGTGGCCAGGCTGTATGCTGGTGTGAAGGCACCAGCCTTTCACTCAGAAGGGTTTCTATTATGTAGGCACAGATCAAAGTACAGCGGTGCTTTGTCCTCAGCTGCAGTGAGAACAGGGAAGTGGGAACATACAATCAGAGGTGGGGGTGTTGTCCCTGAATAGCTGGTGGTTATCATCCCTTCCCGGTGCAAAGTCTACAGGATATCTGTGAAGGGAGAAAAGAGGAGCTGAGAAAAACTTGACAGCTCTATTGTGTGTGGATCCTGGCAGAACCCCGGGGAGCTGCTGAAAGCTGGCCCTCCTGGTATGAAGCAAGACTCCCAAATACGCTCAAACCAGCTTTGCAGGAACCTGATGCTGCACTGTGGAAAGAGGTGCTGGCAATGCGTGCAAGGGCACGTCCAGGTCCATACACCTGGATTTGCAGGAGACTTTGGAGGGCAAATTCCCTGAAAGAGCTCATCAAAAAATACATGAGAGGCCAAGCTGCAGTGTGTCCCTGCCACACTGCTCCAGCCACGGAGCATCTTTAAATGAGCACTGGCAAGGCAGGAGCATTGGACAGTGCAGGAAGCTGGACTGATAGGGTAGGATGAGGATAAGAGGTTGATAGGAGCTGCACGTAGGAGAAACTCCCTTAACACTGAGGTTTCCTGGGGAGCAGAGGGGCAGTCACTGGAAGAACCGAATGCTCCTCATGGGCATATGAGATACGTTGTGCAGCGGGCTGGAAGTTTGGGGTACTCTCCTTCACTGCCCAGAACGGAGGCAGTACAGGATGAGATGGGGACAAGGAAACTGTCTGTTACCTGAAGAAGCCTCTTATGGGTCTTCTGATGATTTTTGCAGTGATAATAATAGGAGGTGGCTGTGGCTAAGAGCAGCAGCTTCAAGCGGTGGCAGAGCTTGGGTCGGTCAGGATTTATTTGGACTTAGTGTGAAGGCTGAAGCTGGAACTAGAACCCTCAGATGGGTGCAGCCCCAGGCATCCTTGGCCTTGCCCTGCACGGCAAGAACACAGTAGCTTAGAAAAATAAAACAAACTTTAAAACAAAGTACTGTGCAGTTAACTGGAAGGTCTGAGTGTGAAGGTATGTACTACCCACCAGCTCGCAAAATTAGGAATGACTCAGAAACCAAGCGTGAATGAGTGGCATGTAAAGGCACTTAGTGCAGCACAAAAATGGACTCAATATAGGTCTGTAAAAATGAAAAGTCAAGCCCTAATCCTGTGTTTATTCGCACTGCAGACAGGAAGATCCTTCATGACTTCAGTAAGAGATTTGCCTGTGTAAAGATTGGAATAAAGTTCAATGCAGGGTGCCAGATGTGGTCCAGCAAGATTTCAGGGCTTTAATCAAGGTTCTTATGTGAGGCAATCCAATCTGGCTGCACTGTCCCCAGCACAGATGCAGAGGCGAGTGCTATGTGTGGACCCACCATGATGGGCTCTCTATTTATCGACACTGTGGAAAAGAAAATATCTTCTGAAGGCTTTTAATGTTTACTCTTATCCCAATTCCCTTTTATTTCTTCGCTTTCACGTTGGAATTTAGCACAGCTGCACTGGGACGTCACAAAGGGCTGCAAAAACAGCTTTGAAATTGGCTTTCAGACAATAGGAGAGGAAATGCAGGGCCCATGAGTCAATAAGTTTCATCTTGGATCAAGATCTAGGGTCAAACCAGCATCCTTTCGGCAGGGCCAGCAGTGAGGGAGCTGCCTGGACTCTGCTGTTCTCCCTGGTCATCTGACAAATTCTCTAGTGAAATAGGAGGAATGTATATAACTTCCTGTGGCCAACACGCATTGCCCTGGGCTGGATCAGCAGCTGGGTTCTTATCTCTGAAATTTAATCGGAGAGCAAGGAGCGCCGGCAGTGGTCTCAGACTCTGCTCCACCCCCTCCGCTTGCATGCTTTGATCTGAGAAGGATGCCTGGTGGGTTATCCTCAAGGACCTTCTCAGTGTGGTCAGGATGGTGCAACAGCTGCCCTCCCTTCCCATCCTCAGCCTGCAAGGGTTTCCTGGTGTTCGTCAGGTTTGCGCAGCCCCTGAAGGAATAGCTGCGGCAGCAACCTGAGCTGTTCCTTCTGCTTTTAGGGAGGCGTTAGGTGGATTCAGCCAAAGACCGGCTGAGGCACTGTTAAAGGGAAGCCAGAGCAGGGCTGCCCTACAAGGGAGGACAAGCTGGGAGCTGAGGGTGACCCTAGCACAGGCAATGCCCTCACTGGCTAGGGTTCAGCCCTGCAGCATCTGGTCATGGGAAACAGGGTAGGATTCTAATAATGGGGCCCATCCTGACCATCCCAGATGTGGGGTGGCTTAGATGAACCAAGTCCAGAGTCCATTTAGGGAGCCCAGTCAGGAGTGGCAGGAGACAGGGCTGAAGACAAGACTATACTGTAGGTCTAAGGTCCATTCAGGAGGCAGAGCTGGATAAGTCCATCTAGGAAACTAGGACAGATGTCAGTCTGGAGACTGGTACTCCTACCACACAGCTCAGGCAATGACTGAAGGCCCATGGCTGGGTTAAAAGAGCTCCTGAGACCTGGACAAGGGTTGTGGATGGAGACGCCAGGTAAGGTGAAGGCCTTAAGGCGTATTAGGGCCCTGACAAACTCAGAAAGGTTGAGTTGTGCCAGACATGACCTGCAGTGAAGTCCATAGACTCCCTTGGACCAAGTCCTCCACTTTCATCCTAGCTTAAATCTCATGGAGACGAAACTCCTACCGTAATGGTTGGGAGTCTGGTTGTGTGTGACCTGAATAAACAGGGTACAGAGGTGTGGAGTTTTCATCCTCTGCACCCCACGGCAGTGCTCTGCCCTCCTCTCACTTCTCCCTGCCTGGCAGCAGCTTCATGTACTCAGCTGAGCAGGAGGAGAAGAGAAAGCTTTGGGGAGATCTTATCGCAGCCTTCCAATACCTGTAGGGGGCCTACAAGGAAGCTGGGAGGGGCTTTTTACAAGGGCCTGTAGTGACAGGACAAGGGGTAACGGGTTTAAATTGAAAGTAGGGAGATTCAGATTGGAGATCAGGAAGAAATTCTTCCCAGAGAGGGTGGTGAGGCACTGGGACAGGTTGCCCAGAGAAGCTGTGGATGCCCCATCCCTGGAAGTGTTCAAGGCCAGGCTGGATGAGGCTTTGAGCAACCTGGTCTAGTGGAGGGTGTCCCTGTCCATGGCAGGGAGGTTGGAACTGGAAGGTCTTTGAGGTCCCTTCCAACCCAAACTGTTCTGTGATTCTATGATTCTATGAGATGACTGAGACAAGACTTTTAGATACCGTACTTGGCCTGTGAGTGATGGCGTGATATCATCAAGTCATGCCACCTCCATGTGCCTCCAGCCCCTCCTCTGTGCCACTATTGTGAGGACACTCACCACAGTAATGTTACATGGATTAACAGCACTGTAATGGGATGACTCCAGGCAGAAGAACAGTGTAGGAGAACACAAACAGTGACTCCATTTTCCTAGAGATTTTCCTTGAATAGCCAGCATGTGATGAGATCCTGAAACTCACTTTATTACTGCTGCCAGGAGGGGGTCAAGGAGTTATGTATAAGAAATTCTCAAAGCTGTTAATAAGAAAAAAGAAGAAAAAAGAAAAGAAAGAGGAGTGTGGGTTGGATATACATCCTCTGGTGTTTCGGCAGTCTTCTGGGAGTCAGGATGAGAACTTTACAGTGACCAGATGGACTCCATCAGCATCCTGTTGGCCTTTCTCAGTCTTCTGTTGAGCTGGGGCTGCTGCCCACCATCAGGAATAAGGCTTGGTAGGCTTAAAATCGGTATCATCCAGCTATTCTGTACTACCTACGAAAACAAAGACCCTGTGTCAGCTCTTGCTCTGTTACATGGGTTTATTAAATATGTCCTTGAGCACATGCACAGCCCTGTGGTCACCTTTCTGCATATGGCAGCTGCATGCTTTCAGATTGCACCGCCGCAGTAAACTCAGTGCCACTGAGTTGCGGTCCTGCTGCCTCCCTGCAAGGCTTTATCAAGGCAGGTGGGAAAGACGTTCCTGCTCCTCAGCTGCCTCATTGGTCTGTAGCTTGTGCCGCACATGTGCCAGTGAAATTGCCAGGTGTCGTGGAACAATACCTCCCTGCGGGATGGCCAAGGTTTTGCTAGGATTTGCTTTCAACCAGGTTGTCCCAGCTCTTAGCGACTAGTATGTCACTGAGCCAGGGCTATAAATTCAGATGGTCAATACTCTGCTATATCCTGCCTTTTCTGGGAATCACCCTTTAGCCCCTGTAATCTAGCCATAGAAGCAGAAGTCTGTCTTACTTCCAGTGACTTTTATAGTGAGGAGATGATTTGTTTGCTCAGGTAGGAGCCATCTGCTGAGAGTTTGCCCGCGGTCGGACGTCACAGGCGGGCTTCTGAAAACACCCCCAAAGTAACAGCTCATCCGCCAGATCTGGACTTGTGTAACTGTGGCGCGATGAGCACTATTCTTAGGGACAGCATTTTGGTGGAGTCACACCTTCAGGAGGTGTGAATCTAGCCCCTGAAAAGAGCAGATGAGAATAATCCCCCACCCACAGACAACGTTGCTCTCATGTCAAGCTTCGCATCTGGAGAGCGTGAGGCTGACGGTGGGTAACCATGCTCCTGCCTGTTCAGCTGGGACGCAGGTGCCCACGGGGGCTGTCCGTGGTCAACCAGGAGTCTAGGGCAGATCTGGGAGTAAGAATAAAGCTCCCGATTCCCATCTTTGTGCTCAGCCCATGGTGCTGCTTTTCTTGCCCGCTTTATTTTTATAAATCTATAGGAGAACCAAAAGCTCTTGTTAGCCCTCTTAATACTTCATTGCTGCTTCGAAGATTTTTCCTCTCCATCACTTTTCCCATATGGGAGTCTCCTTCACTAAAGGCAGAACACGGGGGAGGTAAGGAGGACGATGCGTTAGAGGCATGACATAAAATGATGGCTTCACGTGGACTGTTTAACACATTGCGGCGCTGCAGGTTCCCATAACACCCCTCCCATCCCAGGGTCAGGTTCTGGTACAGATCTAAAGGAGTGACAGGGTGTGATGGTGTTAAGCATCATGGATTAGGATAAGATCAAGAGCAGAGGCTCACTGAGATTTCCCTGAGGTCAACTGAGAGCCCGAGCTGTCAAGGCACGCAGCCCTGGAGTATTGCATGGAAACATAAATGATGTCTTACTTCAGCTCTATCTGTCATGTGGTAATGCAGAGCTTTGAATTGGAACGGCTGAAGTTTTCCCTAGTTTGTTTTTATCATCTAATATTGATATTCCTTTAGCCCTGAGGGCCATGAACAAGTTACTTGTTGAATTAGAAATCTTTGTAGTGATTATGAGGCGCTCTTTTTTTCTGGTGGTTAGTTTTAATTATAGATTCTAGAATAATGAGAATATCGTCTGTAATACTCCCTGTTCATACCCTGAGGTCCGTAGTGTCCCAGTGCCCCAAAAGACAGTGTGTCAAACAATATAATGATCCTGAACTATGATGGAGAAAATACTGGATGTCCAGATTCCTGCAGTTAAGCATTTGGAAGCTGTTATGTCTGGAGTTTTTACCATGCTTAATGGCAATAGGAAACAAAATGAATGGGTCTGGTTCATTCAGTGGTTTTCCTGACGTAATTAATGGACATAAATAGAAGGCAGGAATTGAAATAAAGCACTCCCATTCTTTTCTTATCCCCTTCTGAGATTTTTGCAGGCAAAGATCTATAAACTTTATGTGAGTGTTTACTGAGTCGTTTTTCCCATGTTGTATGTGACCCTCTGAAATCTGTTGACGCACAAAGGTCAGGTCCCCTTTTTCCTCCAGCTACTGTCATCTTTTTTTTTTTTTTTCCAAGTGGCCACGATATTTTTCTTCAGATTAGTGGGTAGGCAGCATCTTTAGAGCCAGTTTTTATTAAAAAATCTGCCAGACTTTCTGGTGAACACAGACATGTCAAGCAATTTAGTTCTCTGTACATTGGGTGTGCAGAGGATGCTGCTGTTGCATTGCTTCTGTTTTAGCTGTGTCCGTGGAGCCTGTGTGTAGCACATATCTCAGGGTAAAGAATTTTGAAATAAACCAACTTTAACTATGTGTCATGACATTTAGATCACAGGCAGAGTTAACCACACCCGGAGATGGCTATATGATGCCAGGAGACAGGCAATATTATTTATTGAAATCGCGGATAAACATCTTTCCTTGCTGGAGTGCAATCAACGGGAGGATTTGGCTAGCTCTTCATGAAGGGCGTTTCCATCTCTGCTCTTTCAGACACTTATTCATTGGCTTGTACAAGGGATAAAACATGAAGTTACTGCAGAAGAATGTTACTGTACTTTGTGTCTGGACATAGCGAAACCCAGTAACGGCCTAAAATGGAATAGCTGACCCCATACATGCCTAATGGTGGTAATCTGAAATAAATGGTGGGAGCACTGATGTGTGTCAGTCTAGATGTCAAGATCTTGGATTAATACATATATTGGAAGCGGTCGGTGATTCTGTGTTGTAAACCACAACAGATTCATACTTTCTTTATCTCCTGTCCTCCCACCAGCTTAGCAATATCTGAAGGCTATTACAATACTGTGATCACCACTTTCTCTTCCCTTGAACCAGCAAATCTATTACTGAATGAAGGTGAACTGTGTAATATCTGCCTCCTTGTGCTGTCGCACCTTAGGTTCCCTGGGAGGGGGTTAATAGGCATTTTCTGGAGAGCTTCTAGGGGGAAGATTTTAGATGTGCTGGCAACAGATGGCACACATGCTTCCAGGACTAAACCTGGGTGAGTGACAAACTTAATGTGAAAAAGAAAGTCATGCACACCTAATAACTGAAGGGGCAGCCCAAGCTGGTGGGCTCAGTGTGATGGATTGAGCCTGCCTACCCGGTGGACCAGAGTGCTCTGATCTTTGGGGAAGAAAATACCCAGTTCTGTAAATTTGAGTTTGAGCCTTTCTCTGGTTTGAAGAAGAGAGAGAGAGGAGCAGCCATTGCTTGTGGCTGGAGGGACCATCTGCAATTAGAAAAAGAAACTGGGAATAGGGAACAAAACTACAACTCGCTTACTGAAACTGTGAGTTCTTGTATTAATGGCTGTTTGCACAACGCCGTGTCCAAGTGATCTTTGTGGAATAGAAACAAGCCGCCTCTCGAGTTTCTGAGTTGGGAGGCTGCTGAATCAGCTGAAAATAATCATGCCTTCTTCTGCTACTGCGAGGACCTATAGCTCCTGTGGGGCTGTCCAGCTCAAGAGTGCTTCAAAGTACCAGAAAAATTATAGAAAATTGACGTAGTGTGTGATTTCCATCACTGCTTTGTAGAAGCTACCAGAAAAAATTGTGTTCTGGTTACAGTGCATTGTGTAAGTAGGAATACTATTAGTAAAGGGAAGATGCATCTCGTAAGCAACTACATGTACCTGTATCTACATGCAGTTGCACTGGCATAAATGGAGCATCATGTTTCCACCAGTTTGGAGAGGAATTCTGTCTGTTTATCCAGGCTCAGCATGATTGTGTGGGGGAAAAGGAAATATTTTTTGAGCTGGTGTTGGAAACAATGCTATTGCTAAATATAAGCAAGTAAAAACACAGTTGAAATGGGTTGTGCTGTAATTTTGTTTCCTGTTTTACCAATCCTATTTATTTTTCCTTTTTTTTTTTCCCCAACAGAACAATTCAATTAAAACATCGAAATACAACTTCTTCACTTTCCTGCCTCTCAACCTGTTTGAACAGTTTCAGCGAATAGCCAATGCCTACTTTCTTTTCTTGCTGATTTTGCAGGTATGAATTCACTGTGCTGTTTCTAGCAGATTGCATTGTCTGTTATCAAAGCTGGTCTGTGTATTGATAGTTGGAACAAAGTGCAAGCCATATCCCTGTTATGAATTAGCACCTTAGTAAAACCTTAGATTAGGTGGAAAGTAGGGCAGAAAAAAAGCAATTTCCTTTCTTACCTTTGGATATGAGGGTTTGAACTAAATGAAGAAAAAATTTTAATTAAAGTTTTCAACAAGCTGTGTATCTTTTCATGCCCTGTCCTACTACCCCTTTGTGTCTACATCTGAGTGCTCCTGGCTGTCCTCCGATTTGCATTACTTATTCCTCCTGTAGTACAAAAGGAAGTTGTCCCTCAGGTTTAAAGGCAAATTCCATTGGCAGCCTCAAAGGAAATGGCAAGAAGAAGAACAAATTGTGACCTGCACTGTTTCCCTGGGCAGGGAGGAGTTAACACCAGAAAGGCTCAAGGTTTGCACAAAGCTGAATATTGCTGCTCCCTGCTCAGCAGGGTGAGGAAGGCGTCTAATATGGAGCGTGTCAGACGCTGGCAACACTACTGAACCCCGTGGCACATAATGGCATTGAGTTGCACTTTGCCCATCGCTGTTGGTAATACTACTCTGTCTGAAAGCTGAAAGCACGGGAGAAATTGATACCAGAATTTCTGCCCCTTTGCACTTTGCTAAGATGTGGATAAATGCAGTGTACTCTGTTGTTGCTGAGTCATACTGGAATACACATTATCAAAAAAAGGGTATAATTTTTATTATGTTTCAAGTATGGTATTTTAAAATTGACTGTTTCGGTGCACACCAGTTTGCAAAATTACTTTTTTCAAATGCTCTTTTTCAATTTCAACTCAAAAAAAATAGGCAAAATTTTGTTAGGCCTGTAGCAAATGACATATAATCTTCTTTGCTTATTTACAGGGAATTAATTTGGGCAATTTCAGCCCTTGCGCATTTTTTCAAGAAGCTAGCGAAAGTGCTTTTTCAGCTAAGCTAACAAAACTGTTCCTGTGTTGTTGTACTGCACTCTAGCTGTTTGTCTATCAAATTCATAGTATTTCAAACTATTTGCTTCAAATTATTCCGCTGTGCCTTTTGCTGAACCATCTAGGAGCAAATGTACATAAAAGCATCCAGCTTTTTCTGCTACCTTCATCAAGCTAGGCTAAAGGGGGCAGCTACCAGTCTTTCAAATTTACATATTCCTCTGTTCAGTTTTTGCCATCTTCTGCCCCCACACTCCATCCCTGTAGCATTGGGAGTATCTCTTTCTGTATCAGGTGTGGATGTGATGGGTAGGCTGTGGAGACTGCCTCCCCACTCCTTTGGCACAGCCCAGAAGGACATGAGTATTCCCAGTTGGGGGAGAAGGTAGCAGTTACATGTCTCTGCAGCCTCCACAGCTGAGCAGGGCTGTGCTTGCTGCTAAACATGATTCCTCCTGGCTGGATTTGGGATCTGGGTTAGGATCTGGGTTGTGACAGCACAGCAGAAGGACCAACCCCAAAGAGCAGCTCTTCATCCTTAAGCAGCTGCTTTAATGGCATAAATGCCAACTGCAGAGTGTACATGGAGTGGACACTGTCCAAATGCAATCTGATGGATGGACTGATGCCGGTCTCACCTTGCTTCCATCATTAGTCCTGTGCTTCCAGAGGAAGGGGAGAACTATGCTGGGGTTCCATCCACCTATCCATCCATCCATCCATCCATCCATCCATCCATCCATCCATCCATCCATCCATCCATCCATCCATCCATCCATCCATCCATCCATCCATCCCTGCATCACCGAAGGTGTGACAGAATCCCCTCCACCTCTCGGGTCCCCTCGCTGTGAAAGATGTAGGCAACAAAGATGTCTCTGTTGATCTCGGCAGAGTGAGGTCAACCCTGGCAACAGCTGTGTGCTGCTTATTGGTATGAAGTTTACGTCAGCAAAATGTGAAGAGTTGCTGAAGCAAAACCCAGAAGCATTTGAAGGCTCTGCACAGCAGAGCCTTGCTCAGCTAGCTCTGGGTCCCTCACACCAGGCTTGCTCGTGTCAGTACCTCCGAAGAAATCCACCGGGGACTTTGCAATCCTAATTTTACAAATGAGAAAGAGCAAGTCACTGCAATTCCTGACACCTCCATGTTTATAACCTAAATTACATTTTATTTTGTAAGCAGAGCACAGGTTCCCTGGCTCTCCCACCTTTGTGAGGTCACATGTTAGTGATAGAGCTGCATATCTGTCTTTATTCTATAATAGAAAAATGTTGGCTGCAGTTTCCGCAGAAAACAGTGATTTGTTTCCATCTCTTTGCTGAACTGGCAGGAAATTTCTTAACTTGGATCTTTTCTTCCTACAGTTGATTCCTCAGATCTCCTCGCTGGCTTGGTTTACAACAGTGGTGCCCCTAGTGCTGGTGCTGGCCGTATCAGGAGTCAAGGATGCCATCGACGATTTTGTAAGAAAGATCTGTATTGCTGACCCGTACTTTGGAATTTTCCCATGATTCTTCATCACAGTGGCTAAAGCAAACCACTTAAAATAAACACAACCAGTGGCAGGCAGTTGCAGAACTGGTCTGTGGCCAACATGGGGTCTGAGATTAGATCCCCAAATCTATAGTTCATTACCTTAAAAGGAGCTAGTATTTCCGACTTGCTGAGCAGCTCAGCAGCTCCATTGACTTTCTCTGAAACTGCTCAGCATGTCTGAAAATGTGGTCAGCAATAGATATGTCTGGATGCATGCACAGAATTCTGTTCTCAGGCTTCCACTTCGGAGAACTCATCCTCTGCCATTTAGCTGCAATGCAGACGGAAAAAACATTTGGTAAGAAGTAAGCCTTCAACCCATGTGTGGTTTGTCAAACTTCTCCAGCTTTGGCTGAAGCCTGCTCCCAACAGAGCTAACGGTAGAGTTCCATTGGCTTCACAGGGTGACGTCAGAGCTGAGATTAGCACCTGATTTTCTCTCATTATTAAAATAATTTTGATGCTCTATGGAGACTGGGTGCAACTTTGCAAGTAGGCAGGTGAGAGGTGGTGAGGTGCTCTGCCAGGGAGCAATGTCAGAACACATGTGGTCAGAGCAGAGGAATGAATTTCTCTGGTGTTTACAAATCTGTGATGGGCAGGACCAACGACAGTTGAGTCAGGACTGTGCTAAGTGACATATAAGGCACTCCACTCCTTTTTCCCTCCAAGAGCAAGCCCTGTGTTGGCTGTTGCTCTTTGCAGTCCAGTTATGCCCTATGGTGGTAGTGTAAACATGGGCTCGACTGTGACTCAGTTGTGACTCTAATCTGCCTGATCCGTTCAGCCAGCTGGGTGAAAACCTAAAATGTTAATGAACAGCCTACTGTTCTTGTGTGCTTGGTTTGCTGGAAATATCTTTTAACGTACTCATCAAATTTTCAGAATCGACACAAAAGCGACAAACAAGTCAACAACCGCCCAGTCCAGGTCCTGATCAATGGCATGTAAGTCCTTTTTCTTCTGCTGTAATTTTGGCCAGAAAGAGAATTTTATTAATAATAATTTATTTCTGTATGATTCCTAAAGATCATTAAAAATTGAAAAGTGAATTGTTTTTCACATCATCGGTTCACTGTGCAGTTCTGGGCTATGTGTCCGGTTAACGATCCAAAGAAACAGTACCACAATCAGTGCAGACAGCATGGCTGTGACCTTGCACTGACAAAAAGTAAACTCTTCCTGTTATATGTCTAAACAAATGATACCTAGAGAGTATTGTATTATTTCACTCCTTTCCCTAGAAGTGACCAGCAAGCCTACCTTCCCATGTCCATTTATGCTCATAGCATTTATTTATGCATTAAACAAAACTAGGCATTACCAGCAAGTCGTTTTAAATTAAGAAGCAGGAATATCTTCCTCATACATGACATTACATTCTGAGTGTGTGTAGCACTTCTGACTTAGATGTACTTAAAACATTTCAGCTGTGTGCTTTGGACGTTGTACTGCTAGCACTGTTCTTTCCTGCAGAAAAAATAGCAGAGACTTTGGCTTTTGTGGGAGGCAGATGTGCTGTTTACTTGCGGCTCCATGGAGTCCAACTGTGTGTAGGACACAGCTGTAGACAGCTGTGAAGTCTCTGGTGACTTTTTTTTCCATACTATAGATAGCAGTATGTTGTGTAAACTCCAACAGATGATCAAACAGTTAAAAATATAACTGGAAATAGAAGAACAGGAACATACTTCTTGTGCTTTCTGCTAAGTAGACCAGTTTCTTAGTTTACTGTGTATTAGTTACTGTGTCTAGCAAAAATACATTGAAACAAATTTTCTATTATTTTGCCTTTGTTTGAAAACTGGAAACCATAGGTCCTGCCCAACTCCGACCAACACTGAAAAAGCAAGGCTGAGCTGAACTCAGGCTTGAATACCCAGTCCTGTTTTGATACAGCTCTTCATATTTCTCACCACTAGATTTTGCGTATACAGCTATCGTGACCTGGTCACGTTGGCGCTTGCAGTTTGTGTCTGCATGCACATCTTGCTTAGTGCTGTGGAGACCACTGCAGACGTGGGCTCAGCTAGACACGTGGACAGACAAAGCACTGCCTTGCCCTTCCTGACAGACACACAGAACCATTAAGACCACTTAGAAAAACCTAACACAACTGGCAATTTTCCCAGGTGTTTGGGAAGTCTGTTACTCAACATAGAGGGTTTTTTTCCTGAGAAAATGTGGCCCTTTAGGAGGAGGAAGGGAGTGGTCAGTCCAGAGAGAAGGACAGTGCACATGGTCTGTGCTGCTATTGTGGGGCTTTGTCTCAACCCTGCATAGGTCACCCCAATGGCTGTTACTGTTTTTTTTTGGTTTTTTTTTTTTTTTTTATATTGTGGTGTCCCCTTAGCTTAGTATGGATCAGCCCACATCTTGGCAGACCCTACTCTGTTTTACTTGATGGCACCTATGGTCTGGCTTCAGGAGCAGAGCGTAGTATCCTACTTTCCCAAGCAGTATTTGCTTTGTGTGCTTAATTACGAGGTGTTTTCTTGCAGGTTAAAGGATGAAAAATGGATGAATGTCCAAGTGGGGGATATAATAAAACTAGAAAATAATAACTTTGTGACGGTGAGTACAGTTTCTCTCCATCCTGCTCACAGTCAGACTCTGTAATTACTTTTACCATTCACATGCAAATTAGTCAGTAGTGATGATGCCTCTGAGACCAGCAGTGTGCAGAAACCACGAGTAGCATTGTGGTGCCATGCACTCTGACTGTGAACTCATGCCAAGTCTGTCTGTCCATGTTCAGGCCGACCTACTGTTGCTGTCAAGCAGCGAGCCGCACAGCCTGACATACATCGAGACAGCTGAACTGGATGGGTGAGTGACCCTGGACCTCGGGTGCAATCGCTGCTGCTGCAAGGTCAAATCTTCTCTGGTGACCAGGGGTGCTGCAGCCTTCCTTGCAGTGTCTTTTGTAGCAAGAGTTTCCTAAGACATTGAACAAACTTTGGATAGTGTCTTGAAAATAGAATCTTCTGGTGGGTACTTTTGCCTCTTTCAGTGCAAATGTCATTTGAGGAGGGGACTTTCATTTTAGGTGACAGTTCTAATACTGAGAGCTAGTCTGAAGTGTGCTCTGGCACTATCCCTGGTCACTGGCAGAAGCCTTCTGTTTCTTGTATCTCTCTTAGTCTTTTCTCTTGGCCAGATTATCTGGATGAGATAATCACAATGAATAGCTCCAGTAATCTCCTTTGGACTGCTATACCATAACATTAATGCATGCACACTGCAAAGGCTTCTAAACGTTGCTCAGTCCAGAGTGCAACTGGCCACAAGTCAGAGGGCTGCAACTCATTTGTGTTAATTGGAATAAATTGGATCTGACCTAATCCTTACAACCCGGTTTGCGTTACCTTTTCTGCATTACCAGGAGCTAGCATCAGCTTGAAGGGCTAAGCAAGACCAGAGAGATTAGAAAATTGTATCTTTCCCAAGACCCTACACACAGCACTCTGGACTTTCTGTGTTTGGATTCTGCTGAAAAAGAGCCTGTAATTCTTGCACACAGAAGTCCCAGGGAACACTTTTCGGAGGCCCTGGACAAATGCAATGTTTCTTTGACACTGCATTTCACACTCCTCAGCTGGCTAGCCCCAAGACTGGAGTACTCTTCATAATCAGAATACCATGGGAGAAGATCCAGAGCTCTCCAGTATGTTCAGATACCTCAGGGTTCAGGGTGGCATGAGCGGCAGGATAGACAGTGGGCTGCTCAGAGAGCTGAGGTGCCTCGTCTTGCACTTTATGGTGAAGATGAGAAGACAGAGCCACCTCACCCTCTTCAGTACCATGGTACCATGTCCAGAATTCCTCTGTCCTGCCTGTCTTTGCAGCTGAAGAGACCCCTACATCCTTTGGCCAGGTAAAAGGGCACATGATGGCATGGTCCATCAGATGTCTAAGGAAGAAGACAGTCCTCAAGAACAGGAGTGACTTTCAGGGAAAACTTTCAGTTCACAAATTTCAGGGAGAGCTTTCAGTTCACATTCGACTTTCAGTTCATATTTTTGTCTGTTATTTGTGACAGTGAAACAAACCTCAAGGTGAAGCAGGCACTGACAATCACAGCAGAGCTCGGAGAAGATCTTCAGAAACTGACAGAGTTCAATGGTAAGTCAACACAGAAAATCTACTTTCCAAAACTTTTGCCCAAACACCAGAGAATGCCTGGGAGACTTGCTGCCAGGCTGTTCCCTGCTCCCTGGATCCTCCAGATGCAGCAGCAGGAAAACAGAATGGGCAAATTGCAGTCCGTACAACAGGTATCAACAGTAAATGCAGACAAAGAGATCCCCCTTTGCCTGCAGGTCTCCCAGTGCCGTGCGTGGCTATTGCCTGAAACCGGGTCAGTGGCCATTCTTCTGGCTGCACGCTTCCCTTCAGCATCCGTCTGCGCACGTTGAGACTGCTCGCCTCAAACGGCAACACAAGATTGCGTGTAATTGCACAGTGGAAGCTGTTTTCCCCAAATGGCATGCTTAGTTCTGACCTCAGATTATTTTCACAGTGCACTTTCACACTGAGGCAGCAAGGCTGATGCAGCGGTTACGTTTATCTTCCAAGCAGCGGCACCGCCTGTATGCCGTGCAGCTCTGTGCACACAGGACAAGTGACTCCCTGTCAGCCTGAAGCCTTCCTGCCAGCATTTCCATCCTCTCTCGATGCCACAATAAAGACTGCATTTTAAGATATTTAAAGCCAAGCAGTGCAGGTGTGGTTAACGGGAAACGTGTCCTTTCTTAGCACTGTTTTGTGTATCAAATATATAGCAGCACATGCACAGAAAGGAGCCAGACCTGTCAAAACCAGAATTCTCCACGCTCACACACCACCAGCCTGCAGAGAGAGGATGGGGGAACAGACCAAGTGGTGCTAGTCACATTCCGCAGTGCCCTGCTGGATTAGGTACGAGGGCAGGATTACGGGAAGGGGTTGGTATGGAAAGGGGTGGAGTGAGTGCTGCTGTCCTTGGACTGCAGGCTCTCAGGAAATAGTTTCAGATAAAGAGGAAAAATAATAATAATAATAAAAAAATTCTCTTTGCAATAGCTAAATGATTCCAGGACAAATGGCCGGGATGTGGCAGTTAGCCTAGCTGGGACTGTCTCTGGTAAAGCCATCCAAAAGGGTGGATTCTTTTGCCTTCTGCACTGAGGTTTTATGCAATAATGCGTGTGGTCTGGGCTGAGTGTCAGCCGAGTGCATCAGGGTTTCTCCGAAGCGATGTCTGAGGTTCTGAGTGGTTTAGGTCAGGAGAAATATGTTTTCACAGGTGCAGTTCGAGGTGACTTTATGTTAGCAGGCAGACTGGCATGCCTTATTTCCTGAAGAGGGTTCAGTGTCTATCAATTTGTAATCAAAATCTTCATCTTAAATGATTTTTCAAGCATTTTCTGTGTAATGCTTATCTAAGGATATGGCATTCTTGAAAGCGCATTAAAAAAATGTTTCAACATCTTCTGGAAAACTAAAACTTTTCCTATCAAATATTTATTTGTCCTCTAAATCTCTATTTTAGTTACGTTGTAAATAAAAGTGGCCTCTTTGCAATACTTAAAATGAATAAAATGTTTTCCCAGGATGATTTATATTTGGCAGAGTACTGGGAAGAGTGCCTGGAACCAGACCCAACCTTGCATTTCCCTTAGCAAACCTCTGTAGAAGTATTTAAATATTTATGTAACTCTTTATCTAATTACTTCTTAAGACAGGAAGAGAGCAAAGGGTTGAGCACTAATATAGACACTCAGTGCAATGCTTAATGTGAGTTACATGTTTGTTGACATCGCAGTGGTTCAGATAAGGAAGATGCTTGCAAAATGTGAAACTCTTTATTTGATTTGGGGAATTGGGAGATAAGAAAGGAAACAGTACTTTCCCAGTTACCTGCTACTTATCACATGTAGACTTGTCAGTGTTTAACTTTTTCTGGGGAAATGCGAGGAGACAGAAGCCACAGTGCCTTGATGAGGTACCTTCAGCTGCAGAGTTCAGCTCAATTTTGGGGCCCCTCATTGCAAGAAAGACACGGAGGGGCTGGAGCGTGTCCAGGGAAGGGAACGGAGCTGGGGAAGGGTCTGGAGCACAAGTCCTGTGAGGAGGGGCTGAGGGAGCTGGGCATGTTCAGCCTGGAGGAGAGGAGGCTCAGGGGAGACCTGATCGCTCCCTACAGCTCCCTGAAAGGAGGGTGCAGAGAGGTGGGGGTTGGTCTCCCAAGTGACAAACAATAGGCCAAGAGAAAACTGCCTCAAGTTGCACCAGGTTAGGTTTAGATTGGATAATAGGGAAAATTTATTCATGGAAAGGGTTGTCGGGCATTGGAAGGGGCTGCCCAGGGAAGGGATGGAGTCATGGGACATGGGTTAGGGTAAACTTGGCAGTGCTAGGTTGATGGTTGGACTCAATGATCTTAAACGTCTTTTCCAACCAAACAATTCTATGAGTTACTGGGGTCAGTGCAGGTATATTGGGTGAATCTCTACAGATTCTCACTTTTTTGTCATCAGTGTAATTTGGATGAACCTCTTCTGGTCTCAAAATCAGCATATCAGTGACCCAGACCTACCCAGTTAATGGAAAACAGATGTGGATGTTGACACGCAAGGTGCTCACAGGAGCTGGCACGAGGAGAGGCACACTCTTCCTGGGGAGGGGTCATGCCCTGGGATTCGTTCACCAGTCTCACTGTGCTGTGTTTCAGGCTGCACTGCAAAGCCTCTGTTTTCTTTGTGCTTTTCAAGCGGTTGCAAGGGCTGAGGTGAGACAGGTCTGGTTACTGCAGGCTTTTAGAGATGATGGAGTACAGGTCTGATTGTTCTCAGATTAGCTACATGATAAAATAGAAGATAGCAGAGTTGTTAGTATGAGCTCTGATGTCGCACCTGTCATAGAATTCCCAGTTGCTTCATCCTTCAAGGCTGATGGTTTGTCTGCCCTGGAGTAGAGATACTTTTCTATGAAAAGAACACCCATTCTTGATATTAAAATTTGCAGTGGTGGAGACTATCACAATACTTAAAGTCATAGTTTTTTTCTGTACTTCTCTGGATTTGGCTGCCAGTCTGTTGAGCTTGCCGTGTTTTGTCTGAGAGCAGCTGGAAAAGCTGTATTCTCTGCAAATGCTACTCCTTATGCGGACATTTTCAGCTTGCGATCAAAATAACTTCAATGTTCCTGCTGATCAACTGAACAGACTGAACTCTTGCATTCCCTTTCAATAAGGTGTATTTGTATTTTCCAGTCTTCCCAATACATCCACAGGGCTCTGCTTTGAATCTTTAGATGTCGGGTGCAAATTTTGATTTAAATAATAATTTTTATACTGAGGTGTCTATGTTTATGGTTTTCTATGAACACATTTTATTATAAGAAATAAATACAAAGTGTTGAAATAGAAACAGCCTCTCACTTACAGTGTCAGCTGCATGGCCGAAGGTAGCAGTATCTTTTTTCATGTGCCATTGGGATTTAAGGTATAAGCCAGATGAAATTAAAAAACAGTGAACAAAGACACCTCACTTAATTGCTCTCTTGCAGACTTCAGGCTATGATTTTCTCGCTTGGGCTCCTGCAGTTTTAAAGAAAATGGAACAGGAATTGTATGAGATCAGCACTTTTATCTGAAGTTATCCAGTGACATCCTACCACTATGAACTTGCTGTGGAAGGATTAAAAGTATGTTGCTGGTTCAACATTTCTCTTACCAAAATAAAAGTCATGAAGACTTTGATTTGGACTCCACCAATACGAAATTGTCATGTTCAAAGAACAGGATGAATCTAAATTCATTGTGGCCCATTGGATTATGACATGAGTATGGGGAAGGAGCGATATCCCAAAACATCAGTAAATACAGTATATAGGATCAGGACAGGGTCAGGAGTGGATATCAGCTACAGTGTGAAGTACTCCCTGTCTGGGGAACAGCTGAGAATATTTACTGACATATTTTTGGGCCAAGAAAATTTCCACCACCTTTCTGATTTTACCTTCCTTTTACAGGTGAAATCAAATGTGAGGCACCAAATAACAAACTGGATAAGTTCACAGGAACTCTTACTCTTCGAGGAGAAAAGTATGCCCTGGACAATGAGAAGATGTTGCTGAGGGGCTGTACGATTAGGAACACAGAGTGGTGCTTTGGCCTCGTTATTTATGCCGGTAGGTAGAAAAAATGACATGTGAATTGCAGAGTACAGCAGCACTAGTGTGGAAGTACATCACACCCAGTGTGCACCAGGAATTTTCCTCTTTGGAAGATATGTTTCTACCAGGTACAAGAACAAACGCAAAACAATGTGTGAGATCCCTTGGCTTAACCCTAGGCTGGAAATGATGCATATTACTGGGAATTTTAATTTGAGTCTTTTTACAAGATGAAACGGCTACATTACAACATCCAATTCCATCTTGATTAAGTGCTTTAGTAACCAGAAATCATCTGTTATTGCAGAAGTGCATACAGCAAAATACAAGCGAGAAGCCTTGGTCAAGCCATTAGAAAGATATAAGAATTAAATCTATCTAAGAATTAAAGCTTAATTAAATTGGTCTTTTTTGGCCCACACAGGGCCAACTGGAGTCTTCCTCTCAGCAGGCTTGTTCAAAATTTTGCTCTTGATTAAAAATTCCACATAATTTCTATGTGATTTTAATCCATATTGGAATATAAGGGTCATCAACGATATTATTGTGGACCATTAGATCTATGGGGTTTATGAGCATAGATGTTCTGTTGTTTCTATACTGCTGTAGGCATGTGAGGTGATGTATAACATGTCACTAATAACAGCACAGTATCAGGTATTCTGTGAAAAGTAATTAAACCTGAAAGGGAGGATTGACTGTTGAAAGAAGAGAGAAAGATCAAAATACAGAATTGATGGCTTTATGTGACTCTCTCCATATAATCTGAGGCAGGCGACTTAACCTCTTTCTGCCTAAGTTTCCCACCGGAACTGTAAACTGTATGTGCCTGCCTTCAAGAAAGCCATGACGTGTATTTACGCTGTAGAGCAGAATGAGGCCTCGGAGGGAATCAGTGTTAGAACAGTTAAACTTTATTACTAAAATTCATGAATGTGTTTCATCTCCAGGGCCAGACACCAAACTAATGCAGAACAGTGGAAAAACAACTTTTAAACGGACGAGCATTGATCGGCTCATGAACGTCCTTGTGTTGGTGGTAAGTCTGATTAATGTGTCTTTATTTCTTCAGGTGTGTTCATCACTTCCAGATGCTCCACCTCTTTGCCCACACAAATGAGGGAATATCAGAAGTGACTAATGATAAAAAGAAAAATTATGTAATAATTTATTAGCAGCCCGAATTCTGCAGTGCCTCTGTCATCCCATCTTGCAAAGCAAGGCCGTTACATTGACAGCATTAAGGACCTTTTTTCTGAGCTTTTAATTTGCTCTGCTCTCCCTTGCTCTGCATTTGTTGTGAGAATCACTTTGAAGTGTGCAAATGCCTTTTTTCCCTTGTAATTTTTTTATTTTCTATTTAAATAAACAGTAGCAGTTCTCCCTCTTCTTCCTGATTTCTTGGCATCTCTGGTGATATCTGCACAGGACTTGGTAATTGAGTTAGTTAATTTGCATGATGCCAGCTTCTGACTTAACACATTAAGGTAAAATATTAAACATGGTCTCATTAATACTCGGAAACTGGTGTTTTTAGCAGCTGGGAAATTTGAGAACACTAATCTTACATAGCAGACATTCCCCTCAAATGAGAAAACAGATCTGATTTGAGGTTTAAGCTTGTCACTGGTTTTAACACATGGCAAACACTTCCAGGCAGAGGCAGTGATGCTTTTGCAGAGACTCTCCCCAAATTTTACTGCTAAATTGAACTGACTGAGTTCAAAGCTGCTCAGGGAAGGGACAGGTTTGGATGTCACTGTCAGTCTGCAGAGATCTGTGCTCTAACCCTGCTTTACTCAGTGTTGCTTGAAGAAAAGCTCTAGTTTCAGGCTATTTTCCTTTAGATCCAAGTTTTTCATGCATGCAGCACCACCTTCAGTTTATGACACTGAGAAGGTCTGGCCACTCCTGTGGTCACCTCTTCCCAGTAATGTCCGCTGTTCCCTCTTCTTCCCTCATGCCCTAGCTCTCCAGCGTAACCTGAGAGCCAGGCTGGGGCCAGGATTCATCCCCAGGTGCTGGAGCAAGCCCTGGAGAAGGCATCCAACAGCAGCCTGCCCATCACTGCAAGGCATCCCTGAGCTCTCGCTGTCCTGAGTGACTTCGTGCCTCGTCGGCACTGGGTCTTATAGCACAAACAACTCCAAGACTGCCCCACTCTCCAACCTTGCCACTTCATCCCAGCCCCTGTCCTCTGACTTTTTCCTCAGGATCCCAAAAGATCTTTAGTTGGGCCCCAAGATGGGAGGTGTTACAGGGCAGGTTGTGCCTCCATGAGACTGAAATAGTACCAAAGCAGCAGCGATCAGCCCAACTCCCAGAGGAGTGTTCCAAACATCTGCACGTGTGTACTCGCTGTAAAGCCATGCCACAGCACAGGGAGCCACTCCAGGGGTCATCTTCAAGCTCTCAGGAGTCCTTGTTCCATGTACAGTAAGGACATGCCCTTGACTTTAGTAACCTTACACCAGTCTGCGCCAAGTGAAAATTACTATCATCACCTTGTTTTCCTCAGTGTTTTAGTCTCTCACACTTAAGAGGACAGCAAAATAAGCAAGGTTTGGTCCTCTTACATTCCAAATTTTGAAAACTTTTGAAAAACTTCACATTTTCTTAGGTTTTGCTGGAAAGGATGAGAGTCTGTGGTGTAGGGCTGTGGGGAATCCACAGGGCACAGAAATGGAACAGATTAAGACTGAAAAGAGAACTTGGAATTTAGCATTTGATTAAGGTTTGCCAAATCTTCCTTCACAAGTCAGGGCTCCCACCCGGAACTTTCAGCCTGTTTGGCCTCTTCATCAAAATGAACCAGATGAATTTATCTCCTGGCTCAGTTTTAAAAAGCTGAGCAAGTTGCAGTCGATTGCATCAGCCTCTGCCTGGGTTCTTGGGCGCTGATGGAGCCAAGGGTGTGTTTTTCTCTTTCACACTTTTTTAGGACACCTAACATTTTGGTGTCTAAGTAAATCTCTGTCCTACCCTAAGCACCAGGCTCTTTGCACACCCAAGGGGAGGTGGCATCTGGTCCTTCCAGCTCACTGGGTGGCCGAAGGTTATAAAGCATAAAAAGCAGGAGTATATTGCGCTTTTGAGTTTGGAAATACAAAGCAGCCACAGTGTACTATAAATAGTTCATTTCAAGCGAAATGAAGCTTGTTCCATGTTAACACTGGCAAAGCTATGTTGTGTTTAATTGTCCATAAAATTTCCAGGCACAAAGCAGTGTTTAAGCAGGGCTCACCAATGAATTTCTGGTTAAATGTTCACCCTGGTCTGTCCCAACAAGGGTTAATCAGGAGTGAACCTTTCCAGATGGCAACCATAGCTGTTTTTTCACATTTGGGAGTGTTTCTCTGGGATCTGAGAGAGAAGTGAATGTGTCTTTGATGGGGATGCACCTTCCAGCTCCAGGAGTGCTTTTTACTCCAAAGCTTGGCTTTTAGCAGGTTTGGGGAAGCATGTTTCCAGAGAAATAGTGCTGTCACCTTCACCTCTTAAACAACTTACTGCTCAAATCCTGGAGCAGAGCTCAAAGGGCCAATAAAGAAACCAAGAGAGTTTTAATCCACAGTCCAACAGGAAACACTTGTCAAAAGTCACCTCCTTTTAACAAAAATCCTACTTAGTCCCATGGGGCATCTGCATGGCCAAGACCCGGGGAGGGAGGATGCTCATGCTGGGAAGTCCCATGAACATGCACAAGCCTACGATGAGGGTTTTTTCACGTCCTCTCTTGCAGAGCTGTGGTTATGATTACAACACCCCACACACAATTTCTGAGCACGGAAATTAATCTCCAGGGCTGCTGTTAACGGTTCTGTCTTTTGCTTTTGTCTCAGAGCAAACGGCATATTAGTGAACCTGGTGTAAGCACAAGTATTGCACACAGGCTGGGCTGTTGGGGACGAGGGCCTTGACATGTGAAATGCACGAAAAGCAAGATGTACATAAAGCAACTGCAGTCATAGACAAGAACTGCTGTGATACAGGAAAGTTCTTGTCCGTATCTTGCTGCTGTCTGGCCCCACGTGTATTTCTGTTGCTGAATCACACACTGAATTTCCTGCATGGATGGTCATATTCTACAAAATGACAGTTTTTAATCTGTGGGGCATCCTGATTTGGGGTACAGTGAGAAGAGTCAGTTGGCTCCTCTAATTAATTTATTTTAGGACAGACAAGATCTGCAGAGAGAAGTAATATCTTTTGCTTGACCAGCAGAAAAATCTATAAAGTAGACAGGCTTTTTTGTTTTCTCCATTTATATCTATTGGTTTAATAAAAGACATCAGCTGTCCCTGGGTCAGGCCTCTCGTGTATCCCTGTATCCTCATGACTACAAAAGCACAAACTGAAGTCTGGTTTGACTGCTGGTCACAGAGTTTTGAAACAACTGCAACACATTCCTTACTAGCAAGCAATTTTGTCTCCATTTCACAAGTGGAGTAATTTATGGGGCCTCCCACAATCGAATAGGAAAGCTACTACTGATGTGGGAAATAAATGTGTCCCCCTTTACTTACTGGAGTCCCCTTTTAGCAGCTTCTTGATATTGAAACTGGAGGTGGTTTGATGTGAATTTTTCACTAAGTCATTCCAGTCACTCCATAAAAGCATCCTTCTTCTTCCTCCTATAGATTACCTCGGTAATAGCTTTATGAGCAGTGTTTCTAGGTTTGTACCTCAATTATTGTTTTTTAAAAAGGTTGATTACTGTTTTAATGTGATGGTTACTGGATGGTCTTACACGTAATGGCCCAACTTACTCGTATTTCCTCTCTAATGATTATACTCGCAAAAGATGACTTTTAATTGCTCTATTGTGCTGCCCGTTGATTCCCTATCTTCCCATCTTTATTAGGATGTTGGTTAAGTCAAATGACTGGAGAAGTCTGTATCAACAGAATTGGGTTTATTGTTATTTGTCCAGGAAGGACAAGCTAACTTCAGTTTATCTGTCCCATGATCACCATTTCTACCTTTACAATATTGGAATTAAGTTAGCAGGTTTTCAGGATGGTGGAGCTTCCCAGTTTTCAAAGCATTGTAGAAAATTAACTTTACTGGTTAAGGTAGTTTCTCAGCTAGTCCCTCTGAGCTTTCGTCTTTAAACTACCTGGACCTACTGGATTGAAAATGTTTTTTATTAGCAGATAGAGCCACATAGTGTTCCTTGTCACGCAACATAATCTGTCTTTTCCATCTGCTACATCATATGGGATAGATACTTCCTTCTGCTTCCTTCCCCCTTCATTCTTGGAGGACTGTCTGTTGAACGATTCTGCTTTTTCCACACCTGTTTGAGTTTTTTGTTCTTTTCTTGGTATTTTCTATGTCTGTTAGCTACTCGACATTCTATAATTTATTTTTATTTGTATTAATTCCTGTTAACTTCCCTTTTTCCTGTTCTTTTTGTGTTCTTTTCTAAACTTTATAGCTATGTTTTTGTCTTCTAATCAAAAAATGTCGTATGACCTATGTAATGTTTTTGTGACTATTAAATGGTGTTCCTGAGCAAGTCCCAATTTTCACTGAGGTGTCCCACTTTGAAATTCTCTTCCCAGTTGCTGTTCCCCTGGTTGCTTTAGGTGTCAGGAAACAGGCTTCTCTAAAGTCCAAGGATACACATCACTGGTTAGTGTTGCTTTCTGTTTGCTCAAAGGAAATGTAATCAGACTGTGATGGCAGGCACCAAGGCAACCATTAGTTCTGAGTCAGTGATTAACTCTCCTTTAACCACCAGAATGATACCCAGTGCTGAATTAGAACCTGCACAGTGCTGGGTTTTCTGTGTTACAAATTACCTTTAATAGTTTTTCAGTAATGGCGAGGAAAATTATGATGTGTCCTGCAAATGCCCAGGTAAAGTCCTCCAGGCAGGTTTTATTACCCAATAGCAAGCCAGATGTTTGAGAACCCACAGTTCAACCCACCTCTAACAAGATCTGATGTTCTGCAGACAGCTGCCCATGAGCACCTTGGTTTAGGTGTCTACCTGGAACTTAAATCCCCAGCTGTTTGGGGTCTTGCGTTTCCAGATTGCCAGGCTCTCCACTATGTCATTTTCTCCTTGAGGTAAAAGTGTCATAACTTTTCTGGTTTTCCTACTACAGCCTAGAAACATTTTCTTGTGATTCAGGCTGTCCAACCCAATTTCATTAGGGTCTTCTGATTAACATGTTTATCATAAATTCATTGTTTCTAAAATGCAATGTTTTGGGATTGGTGTTTTGTTTTGTTTTTTTCTTTTCAGATCTTTGCATTTTTGGCACTGATGTGTCTTATCCTAGCCATTGGCAATGGCATCTGGGAGTATGATAAGGGCTACTACTTCCAGGTCTATCTGCCCTGGGCAGAAGGCGTCAACTCTGCCTCCTACTCCGGCTTCCTCATGTTCTGGTCGTACGTGATCATTCTAAACACCGTGGTGCCAATTTCACTCTACGTCAGGTATGTGCCAGAAACTTCTTTTTATGTTTCATCTTAGGAGGGTTAGCCTTAGCTGGCAGCAGCATTTTCCCTAGACACCAATGCAACCCCATTGTGGACAATCACACACAACCGCAGTGATGCTTTTCTTCTTTCTGCTGCCTTCATAGGTCTTTGTCAGGGTTGGAGCAGGGACAGCAGGGAGCAGTGGAAGAGGAGAAGATGATTTTGTGGTTAAAGGGGAGGTGTGGGTGTAGGATGCTGTAGGATTAAGGCTGGAAGCCTGCTACGGTTAGTGTCTTGCTCTCTCCCACTTGCAGTGCCCATCAAACAAAGTGAATGGCATGGTTTTTGAGGTGGCCCTGGGGCTTGTGAGGGATGGATTGCCAGGTAAGTAGGTGTAACCAGGTTGAGGATCTATTGTACTTGGTGCTGTATGAGCAAAGTCAATGTCACCACTTCCCAGAGAACACAGTGCTAGGTTATTGCAGATAGGAAAGTAGGGGTAAAGAGTAGGCAATGTGACCATGGCACTCTCAAATCCTTGAGGTTGGGATGTAGAGTGAGTAGACCTGCATAGTTCATCATTGCACCTAAGTCTTCAGGCAGCTTTGCTACCAAGACTGTCTTTTGTGATGCTAAATATGAGGAATTACTCCTGTTCCTGTCCGGTATGTCACACCAGCAGCCAAGTGGATATTCATTGTCATGTGAGAGCTGATACGGCTACTTGCTTGTATTGAGTTGCACACTGACTTGTTTGCTGAGGTTGTTTCAGCCATGGCTGTGCTCATCTCCCAGCACCCAGCTCAGCCCAGCCCAAGGCTCTTCCCTGTTTAACTGCACCGAGTGAAATGCACTGCTCCTGCCTCACATTTTGGGCTGAAAAATTTGGAAACTTCACAAATACTCTTGTAAGATGATGTTTTATAAATAAAGAAATTTTCTACAAGCCTAGCAAATTGTTTTGGTTGGACTTGCTTCAGAATTGCTTGCTACTGGTCATTTGAGGACAACCTGATGAGTACACCCTGTCACTACCTTCAAAGTTGTCTTCTAATTGCAGTCTCTAATGGTGGTGCTGACAATAAAGTTCTTGTCCCTTAAACTAATGAATATTCCATCACCTTCTCTTTCTGTTTCACCAGTGTAGAGATTATACGCTTGGGTAACAGTTTCTACATTGACTGGGACCGTAAAATGTATTATCCGCTGAATGACACGCCGGCTCAGGCCCGTACCACTACACTCAACGAAGAGCTGGGGCAGATCAAGTATATTTTCTCAGACAAAACAGGAACTCTCACTCAGAACATCATGTGTTTCAACAAGTGCTCCATCAATGGCAAATCCTACGGTATGCTATTTGTCTTGTTCTCCAAGTTTTATGTCATTGTAGGCCTCAGTCCACCGAGAACCAATGTCATATCAAGAAGGTGCAGTGATCAAGTGCAGGGCTGCCTGTCAGGGATGCCTGCACAGCCTTGGTTACATAAATTACATATCTTAGCGTCATTTTCCTGTCCCTTGTTTCCCCTTTTTGCCACCCTTTTATGTCCCTTTTGCTGCCTTAGTATTATCCCAACTAAAGAACCTATACCTTATTACTTTTTCCTGATTGGTCCCAGTTTTAATGCATCTGTACTCAAATTTGGTTTTTTATTATATCACTACCTACATAATCTCAGCTTTTTATGGTATTATTGACATAGTTACCCAGGTATTGCTACCCCTGCAAAATGTAACACATAACTCATGTAACTAACTCCCTCTTCACCAGTTGTGAAATCAACCATCACTCATGGTGTTATCTGCAAATTTTGTCAGCTTCTCACACTGTTACCTCTCACATTCAGTGATTTCTCATGTCATGAGCAGCAGTTTTCCAGGTAGGTGAGGTTGAGGTAGGTGAACCTTTGGTCAGCACCTAGTCAATGGCCTGGTCGTTTACCTTAGCCTTGGCATACTTCCCTGACCAGAAGAGAGAAAAGTTTTTAGGGAGCTGGAAAAAATGGGAAACAAAAGTTGTGAACTCTGTTAGATCCTAACAGTCATTTACTTAAAAGGCTCCTACACTGTAGGGCCCTGGGCAGTTTTCTCCATACTGCTCCAAACGTGCTAACAATTCACAAACTGACCTATTTATTAACATCATTAATTCCCTCAGAGAAATTAGTCACTGATTATTGGTAGGATGATGCTTGTTTAGCTTGTGTCAGACTGGCTGATGGACGAGTGGGTCAGAAAGCTTGTCTTTTTTTCTCAGTGTTATCAGCTGGCCTAATAAAAGGAGTTATCTCTTCCCATAAATCCTGGGGTTTGTATATTTGGAGACCACCCTTTCTCAAACAGCACCAGTGTGCCAGCCAACATTAGTGGTGCTAAACAGTTTGAAAAACATTCAGTCTGTTCATTCACGTGTCCTTACTTGACTTTTCCAAAGTGGACGTCACCGCTAGCATAGATATAGGATGTGAGTCCAAGAAATGAATGGGAAATATGCAGAAAGAGAGTGGATAGTCTATTGCCTACAGCTTTCTAAATGCTGAGCTTCATTCTGGGAATATAATTCTCTGGATTTGGTGCTCAGGGGCATTTGGGAAAGCCATGCCAGAAAGGATGAGTTAGTTCTGCTGCCAGGAAAGCTGCTCTGGAGGCTTAGGCTTCCCATTGGGAAGGAGGTGTTTTAAAAGCCTCTTGGTTGCAGTTCCCAGGGTATCAACTGGTGTGCAGTTCTTAGGAGACATGGCTTCTGAGTGTCTTCTACACTCTCAAGGATTTTGTGAGGTAGTACCAGTACCTATAATGACTTTTGTCACAGTTGATCTTGCTGGTGCGAGTATAGATCTACCATTCATGTAATCCACTGTATTGCAATCTTACTGCATTGAAGTGTTGAATCTGGCTGACCTGGGCACAGTCCAGACCTTCCAAGTGAATTTTTTTTCTTCAAGTAGAATAAGTTTCAATAGCGTTTTCTGTAGATGAGGTATCTTCTATTTCTGTGACCAGACCATCCATTCAGGGAAAATGAATGGAGCAGCCTTGCTACCTGGACATGGGGAGAATGGGCTTTGATAACTCCTTCTCTGTGGTTGTCCAGGGACTGTTGCAAACTCAATTATGATCCAGGACCTGAATTTTGTTCAAAGGGAAGACAGAAGTCATCCCCTGAAAGCACTATTGTTGCCTACCCAGCACTATGTCCTTTCTGGGTTCATCATGAGCCAAGCCTTCTTTGCCCAAATGTCAGTCATTTTTATAGCAACTGCTTTGTGTTTCAAGCATCTGTCAGACTCTGGATTTTGTCATGAATTAACAGATTGCTGTGAATCATCAGTCTCCGCTCCCCATGTCAAGATATTTGTGCTTTTAAACCAGATACTAGCTTCAACACTTTAACGGATTTTTGTGGTAGAGAAGCTCAGAGACTCCACATATCTGGAATTTGTGGTTATAACCTCAGTCTTTCTTGCTTGCAGGTGATGCGTATGATCTGTCTGGGCAAAGAATAGAAATAAGTGAGGTAAGTGGTCAAGTGATAGCAGGATCTGTGCTTTCTGTGAACCTGCCTGCACAGGTGTTAGTAGGCACAACCCACTCAGGCATAGCTCATGCTCTTGACCCTACAGGAGATGGTGCTCTTGACCCTGACAATGGGGATGTGTGTTCTCGCAGATGTCAGAGCCCACTGTTCTCTCAGCTTCACACGGTATCCTATTGCATGCACAGCTTCCTCTTGAATACTCGGCTATGGATATTTCTTGGATATTGGTGAATTCCTTGGACATTGGTGAATTTTATTATCCTTGGCAGTTAATTAAAACTTTGGCAGGGAATCAGTGAGTTCAGTTCATATCGATAACAAGGTCACTGACAAATTCCCCTAATGTCTGGACACTGGAAAATGTGAAAATGGGTGATTTCTCCATTTCTCTCTAGTCCCTGCTTGCTGGCACCAACCCACATCTTGGGTTTCACTGCCTAAAATGCCTGAAACTGCATGCAGTAATCCAAGTAACAAATGGCAAGATGATGAAAATCCCACTCCTTGCTCCAATGATTCATTTCCAGGCCATTTAAAACTGAAAATATCCACTGAAATTGGCTATTTGTGCCGAGTGCTGTGCCTCCAGATGGCCTTTGAACAGGCAGCAAAATGCAGAGGGCTAAGTTGCTTGGGGAGACATGCTGGTCTCCTGCCAACTGGCTGCCCGGCAGCTCCTCCTGCCCATCAGACTTGCCGGAGCAGAGTCCTGCAGGTGTAAAAGGCTGTTGCCCACACATCCACAGTGTTGCAGTGCCTGGACCTTGCTGCGGAGAGGAGCATGTGTGTGGGATGGGCCTGTGCTCTTGCTGTCAGCGCTAAATGTCAGCTTGCGGAGGTCAAGAGGATGATTCCTACCCTGGAAACTCTGAGCTCATCGGGGATGGGGTGGGAGTCAGAATCGCCCCAGCCAGGCTCAGCAGTGCATTCCTCCATGACACATCACGCTGTGAGCTTCTGGCCATTTCTCCACTACATTCCCCTCTGCTTGGGGCTCCTTGTTTTTAGACAAAATGGGCAGTGTCTGTGGAGTTGAACCTTTACATCACTTGTCTGTCATCTTTTTCCATATCAGAATTTTTTCTTGCTTTGGGAGAACAAGGTGGACAACATAGCCTTTTAACTTGTTTTAAATTGAGCTTCCACATTCCCCTGTCACAGACAGCCGTTGAAATCCAGAGCATGATGCCACCAAGCAGGCATATGTTGAAGGCAGGCATTTTTTTGCTACAGAAATCCTTTGGCGAGCATCCTGTAGGAGCATTTGCTGTTGTGTGGAGAGGCTTCTTTAGCTAAGCAGGCTCTCAGCCTGAGTGCTGCTTTGAGAGGCACCTCAAGTGCCTGTCCCCTCCTGTGATTCAGTAACTTTCACGACCTCCCACTTACTTAGACTCATCACTCTCTGTCATGAACAGCCAGGCAGTAGAGAGCCCTTTGTACGTGCAAGGAAGAGAGGGGAGCTGTGATGGGAGCAAGTGAGAGCTCCACAAATAACACCGAGCCATATTTTTGCAGAACACAGAGAAGGTTGATTTCTCATACAACCAGCTAGCCGACCCAAAATTTGCCTTCTATGACCACAGCCTGGTTGAAGCCGTGAAGCTGAGTGATGTCCCCACGCACAGGTTCTTCCGGCTGCTCTCCCTTTGTCACACGGTGATGCCAGAAGAGAAGAAGGAAGGTGAGAACTGTTGAAGGCACCAAACAGCGGTTGCGTGAACCCTGCACCACAGTATGTCTTCTCTCCAAAGGGAGAAGAATGTCTCATTCTCTTTTGGCTCCTTGGTGATTTTATGTGGTATATGGCTACACATAATTCAGTGTCTTTGGCAATGCCACACAGGAAGAGAAAGCACCAGGGCCACCACTCCCTGTGTGTTCCTGTGGTAGAGCTGGCACTACTATGAACACCACACCTCTGGAGTGCGGAATGTGCAGGTGCCACAGCTTGTCTGAGGTGGCAGATGGCTTGTCCCACTCTTTCTCTACTTGCACCAGGTCCCATAAAGCAAAGAGCGTTGGGCATCTACCCACTGGATACTCCTTAGCTCCACTCACCCAGTGTTCCCACAGGTACTGGGTCAGTCACCTCCAATCCCAGTCAGGGTGAAAACCATGCTGTAAAGGCTAGAACCATTAACTGTCACATATAAGGTGAAAATACTAATGAGAAAAATACATGCAGATGTACCTAGAAGGGGTTAAACCCAAGGAAGTTGTCCTCTCAGTGAGATCTGTTGGACTGCAAACAGAGTGATAGAAGGGTCTGGGGAGCCTCTTGCACTGGCCTGGAGGACGGGTTGATGGGACTTGGTGGAGACATGAGGACACTAGGTGGTTTTTAGTGCTGCATGTCTGGGGATAGACAGAAAGGCAAAGGGTTAACTACCATACAGTGTCCTGGATTTTGTATTTGTTTAGCCTCAGAAACAAGGCAGAAGCCACTTTTTTTTTTTTTTTCCCCTGCATGTCAGGTAACTTGGTGTATCAGGCACAATCTCCTGACGAGGGAGCCCTCGTCACTGCTGCCAGAAACTTTGGATTTGTGTTCCGGGCTCGCACACCAGAGACGATCACTGTTGTGGAAATGGGAGAAACCAGAATCTACAAACTCCTTGCTATTCTTGATTTCAACAATGTTCGCAAGCGAATGTCTGTAATTGGTATGTTCCCTTTGCTCCCTTCTTTCCTTCCTGATTTTTTAGGCTCTCCAGTTGTCCCTCATTCCTGAGAGACCTCCTTTGCAATGCTTTCTGAATAACATTTATTTCTGAGTGCCTGAGATGGGCTGCCTTGACTTTGAATTACAAAGCAACAGTGCTGGATAAATACTTAACTTAGGCCGGCGGAAGAACATCAGCATCTGGACCACAATGATGGATCAGCCTCCTGAAGGCACTAAGCTTTCTGCATAGCTCACCTGCCTCGTGGCAGTGCAGAAAAGGCCTTCCTTCTAATCAGCTTCAAAATTACAAGCAAAATCTGGGAAAGTGGGAAAGGAGAATGCAAGGACAAGTAGAGAAACCCACTTACCTGAAAGGAAAATGGAGAAATGATTCAAGAAACCTTGTGCAACCCTCCAATATCCTCCGATATTTCAGAAAGTGCAATACCATAACTGTAGCAGCATAGTGGTAGTACCTTTCCTGGTAGGAGCAATAGGAGCAGCAGGACCAGTTCCCTAAGAACAAATTGTTCTTGACTTTGGAGTACAGATGTCCTGCCTGAAGTGTTGCCCGTAGGAACCGTATAATCAAACAGAACATCTGCTCAGACCAATGCCATCTAGGTACAGTTGCCTGTGCTGCTACTGCTAAGGTGGACAGTAGTTGCATTATCTTCTGCTCTTGATTCCTGGGAGGTTGCCAACACTTGAGTTTGGTCACCTCCAAAAGCCTTTCTTTGCTTTGATGCAAGTACTGTGAATCCCAGGTGCCTCAGTCTGGGATTTGTAGCATATCTTTTCCTCTTCCTTGTAGTGCGGAGTCCAGAAGGTGACTTGACTTTATACTGCAAGGGAGCTGACACCATTCTTTATGAACTGCTTCATTCATCCTGTGAGTTTCTCAAAGAGGAGACCACAGAACACCTGAATGTAAGTGTTTCCTTCTGCACAACATCTCTGCATTGATGGCTTCCTTTTCTCCAGGTATGGAAATGTACTTTGTCTTGAGACAAAAAACAGGTTTCAGAAGCAGCAGCCAAGCACTAGTTTTTAATTTGTGTGTGTGTAATGGAGAGGGGACATAAATTTATAAAGCCTTAGGGCTCAAATGAGGTGCCAAAGCATGGGCACCAGGTGCCATCTGAACTGCTCTAGGGTATCCAGGACATCTGGACACAGATGGCAAATACAACGCAGGACATTAAGAATCCCTGTATTCTTCTGGAGTAAGAGCTGGAAGCCAGGCAGGAGAGGTGAAACACTTGAAATGGCACAATACGTCTGTGTTTTGGCAACTAAACTCCACGTAAGTCTGCTCTTACTGTACCGTGCATGCACCCGATATCTCCAAGCATGAGTGGTGACTAAAGGGCCACAGAGTCATTTACCTTCCTCAATACAATTCAGATCTGCAGTGATTGTGATCCCAGAGGTCTCAGTCAGAAGGGTCTGAGCAGGCACTGGGACCTGGTCACCTCCCCTTCTTCCAGATCAAATAGGGACATAATTATGGGACAGCAAAGAAAATGAGTCACTCAAACTTGTGGCCTTTCATATAATCGATGGTGTGTACTGGGAGGGAGTTACCCACACAAGGGGATGTTTCAGCCTGTATTTACTCCCCACTGTGATGCCAAACCCTACTGGTACAGAGCAGAGCACAAGGTAACAGAAAGTTTTGCCAGGAGGGTTGTGCAATAGTACAAACATTTCTGTTCACTGCCTGGGGGAGCCAGAGAAAGTTGCTGGTGAAGACGAGGGCAGAGCAGAGATGCACTGTGGATGTGGCTTGTTCCTGACTAACCTTTACTTAAGCCTGGGGGAACATGTCAGTTTTCACAGAGACATGTCTGTTTATCCACCAAACACTGAGATCCGTACTGTCAATCATACATCTGGAGAAAATGCAGTTACAGGGACTTGCTGAGACGTCATGACCGACTCTGCTCACACTGTGCGTTTCAGCCAGCATTTGTACGCTAAAAATGTGGGGCTCAAGTCCAAAATTCAAGGCTGTGTACAGTGTTTATTTAGGTCTCACTGTTCTGAACCTTATGTTGAGAATTATCAGCCTGGGAAACAACTGTCTGGTTAATGTAAAGCTTTAGGGCCAGAAAGTAGAAAAGATTTTTTGAATATGTTCTTTGTTAGGACCATGGATGGCAATGATAAAGTGGTCTGGAACTAGTTTTTTAAAAGTACCCCAAGGTTTGTGGACTAAGACGGGATTTTTTCACCTTTCCTCTGCAGACTTTAGGCAAGAAGTTTTTACATACAGCTGTTTTCTTTCCAAGGGTCCTTTGTAAGACCAGGTGAGCAGACCACTCTTCTTTGACCCTTTCTGCCTCACCACTGTCTTGCAGGAGTTTGCTGGTGAAGGTCTGAGGACACTCGTGGTGGCCTATAAAAACTTGGATGAAGACTACTTTCAGGACTGGATCAGGCGTCACCATGAAGCAAGCACTGCCTTGGAAGGACGGGAAGATAAACTGTCGGAGCTATATGAAGAGATTGAAAAAGACCTCATGGTTGGTGTTTCAGGGAATCTGGGCCAAGCTCTGGGGGAGGCAGTGAGGATGGTGGTTTGTCAATAAACAGCTCAGTGTGACTTCAGTAAATATTGCTCTGCAAACAGCTCGGTGGGTTGTGTGACAGGAGCGGTTGAGAATATGGCAGTGCTGGGTTTTCACTGGCACCTCCGTCAGGAGACTGTGTCTGGGGTGTCAGCCACCAGTGCAGGGGAATGGTTTTATTTTAACTCACGTGGGTGTCAGAGTAGCTTTCTCGTGATGAAGTGACATACCAAAGCCTGAGGGAGATGACGTGGACACAAATATTTCATAGCTACTCTTTGTATGTGCAAATGGCTGATCTATTTATTTTCCTGCCTTTGAAATGACACGCAGTGAATAACCTCCCAGTGCCCCTCCGTTGCAGAGAGTGGCTTCTTTGTTCTTGCCCAAGGTGGGATGGGGAGATGATGTCCATGAACATGTTTGTGTCAATTTGAAATAGGGCTAAACTGTGATCTTCAAGTCAATCTCTTCTCCTTGAGTGTCTTACAGCTTTTTGAATGCCCTGGGAGGGATCTGCCTGTGTTTTAGAGCCATGAATAATGAATGAAAAGGATGTGTGGGGATCTAAGGGAAGGCAATTCAGCTTTTGCACTCACAGCAGTGTTTTCCTGAAATCTCAGAAATCCTGGGAGCTGCAGAGCTGCTCATTCCATTAGCTGTACGTTCAGGATGCCAGCAGGCTCTGGGAAAAAGCAAGTGTGAGCTGAGGAGCTGCTGATCTCTGGAAGTTGCATAGTCCCTGGAACAGACCCTACTGCCCTTCTGGGTCTGCGCTGGGAAAACGCTCATCCTTCAGCCCAGAGAATACATTGTGCAAATGCTGCGTGGGTCATGCCCAAAGCAGGAAAGACATGGAGGCTTAGGAGGGTAAGGAGAAAGGTTTATGAAGCTCATGGCCTGAGTAGAGACGAGGTCACAGGCTCACAGCAGCAAAAAGCGTAGCTCAGAAAAATATACTCTTTACACCAGACCCTTCTCTGTACGCCATACAGGAGTGACTGTGCTTCCCAGAGGTGCTGCTGAGAGAGACAGAGCGTGGGTGTAGGAAAGGTTGGCTTGAGACAGAGGATGGGCGTGAGACCCAAAGTCAGCAGGGAAGTAGAAGGGTCTTGTGGAGATGTAGAAGACTGCCAAGTGTCATAGTCAGGTTGACGGGCAAGAGCAGAAGTCCCTCTGTGTGGCAGGCTCCTGATGCGGCTCCTTAGGGAGAGTAAGGATATAAGGACGAGAATAGGGATGGAACATGATTACATACAGAAAATAGTAGTAAAAATACTATTTATAATAGATTGGCCTAAGAACTAAGGAAGATCCCCTGTCAGGAAGGCATCACGACCTTCCCTTCAGCTGCTCTTACACCAGGTCATGGGCAGGCAAATGCCTGTCAACAATGTTACTGTGCCTTTCTGCAGCTCCAGGAAGACAATGGCTTTGGGAATGCATTTCCCTTGCTCTCTGTTCCTGGGCACATTTAACATCAGTGCACATCTTTGGGCTTCCAGCTCAGACTCAGGCTGCCAAGGATGAACAGGTACTCCCGGAAGGTGGCTTTGTATGCCACAAGCATTTAAGCTCTCGCTAACTGGACCAGGGACTGCTGTAAAATGTGGATGGTGCAGTTCTTAGCACCCTGTAGAGAAGTTCCCCCAAAGCTGTTATCTACATAGATAACACTCATAGCTGATGAAAGATGAACATCCCAGGAAGCCAAAAGGCATCTTGGACTTAAAGTCAGCTCCTGAATTTAGTCTCCCAACAGCAGGAGGTAGGTGGTAGCAGATGCTATCTAAACCTGATCTAGCAGAGAAATCTTCATGTTCCTTGACAATAGATTAAAGCCACCGAGTATCTCCAAAGTGCAGAAAAAACAGTAACCGTAAAATAATGAAGATCTGTGTCCTGAGCAGTCTGTGGTTTAGCTGTGTGACAGTGTAGAGCGGTGGTGAGGATGGGTCTGTTGTGGGCTCGAGAAGATGCTTAGCAACCATATGACTGCTGCAGTACAGCATGGTTGGGATCAGGCTCCACAGTAGAGGATGCACGTGGATGCTTGAGGACATGCATGCACAGATGTCTAGTGACAGCTCTATCTATCTGCTCTGAAGGGGCCGTGGGGAAGAACACAGACCTGTACGTCTGCAAACGTGTTGGCAAGCAGTGTAATGTATGTTCGTGATCCAGCTGAACCTGGAGCATTAGAGACCAGGATCAAGAGCTCTACTCTGTATGCTGAATTTGCTGTGGAAGAATGAAAATTAGTACAACCTGGATTTCCTTTGTGTTTGTCTGAGTAAACCTGGAGGTGTAATGCTTTCTCCTTTGCTAGCAATGGGAAAGGTACCAGTTCCCTGCCGTTTTCTGTTTAGCTGCTAGGTGCCACGGCGATTGAGGACAAGTTGCAAGACGGAGTCCCACAGACGATTGAGACTCTGGCCAAAGCCAACATTAAGATATGGGTTCTCACTGGAGACAAGCAAGGTAAAGAGGCTACAGTTTTGGATGTTTATCTTCTCTCCTACCAGTGGCATGCTTCTGCTAATGCCTGTGTTCTCATTCTTTCTCCTGTGAAAAACTGCACAGAGGACAAACTTACAGGGCTGTGCTTCATTGCCAGATGGGCACAACTCCAGTTATCTGGAATCAGACCAGATAACTGTAGCTAGTACTGGTTCTTAATTCCTGTCCTAAGGCTGGAAGTAGTGTGAAGATGACATCTTTTGCCTTCGGAGATGTGGCAATGAGCAATGGATGCAATGAGCATCCCATAGTCCCCATCACATGCTGTGAAAAGGTGTCAATTTAGTATAGTTGACGATCTTGGTGAAGAAGCTGGAAAAAGTCTTTCCCTGCTTTCCTGAACTTTAACGCTAAAATGGGTGTTGGATCTGTTTCACTTTGGTCCTGGCAATAATGATCCAGAATATCAAAGGAGGGAACATAAGCTTTTGGAGAAAGCACTAGATCAGAGAGAAACGTGAATAGACTACAGTAAATTCTTTCGGAGAAATAGCAACTTACCCTGTGTTTGCAAATAATTTCTTCTGAGAAATGGGCAGAGAATTTTTGAGGAAAATGAAACACTTCATCTTGTCATATTCCACATGTAATAGTTTTGCTTATGAAGTACCAAAACCTTTTTTTTTTTCAGAATTTTTTGAACAAAATGTCTTGATATTCCTCTTCAGAACGATGGTTTGGGGCTTTTCTGGCGATAGAGGGAGGGAAAATTAAATATCCTGAAAATCTTTTTTTGGAATCCACATGAAATGTTTTTTGTTGCTCCAAGTATGATGGCCAAAGGGTGTTCTAAGCTTTTTCATTTTGGTGGAATTTTAAATTTTTTTTGTGGCCTTGTAAAGCTCAGTTAGGGGAGATTTGCTGCTACTTCCATCAAGGTGATTCTCCTGGTTCTCTTAAACTGTTGACTCTGGAAGGCTCAGAGCTGTTTTGAGTGAGAAAGAAAGCTTTTGTCGTGTGTGTAAAAAGGCCAGAGAGATGGTGTGTGAGTCTGGGGCTGCCAATATGGGTCTATCTTCCTGGTTTATTTTTCCCAGAGACGGCAATGAACATTGGTTACTCCTGCAACTTGCTGAATGATGACATGGAAGATGTTTTCATTATTGAAGGCCACACATCTGACGACGTACTTAATGAGCTGAGGTAAATGGCTGAAACGTATAGCTTTGTTGCTGTGCACTGACACTGGAATGGAGCAGTATTTGTATTTTGTGTTATTCCACCTTCGTTTTCCTGTGGGCTTTAGTTGGTGCAGTTTGTCTAGGGACCTCAGATAATGGCTAGCTGGCTCCCTCGAAGATCCAGCAGCAACATACCGTAGAAATCTCCTCTGAGGATAAATTCTGAAGCTTCTTAATCCAAGAGCTCAAATCTATATAAAATGTATAGAAAAGCAGCGTCAGTCAGGTAGTATCAGCTGACGTTCCACAAGCAGTCTGAAGTCCCAAAGCCTTTGGCCCCTGGCTTGATCTATGCTGTGACTCTACTGCTATTGCCATTCATCCACAATGCAGTTCTTTGTCTGAATATGGTCTTTTCCTAGCATTATCTGGAAATCTGCCTTCCTCCACAGCCTCCTCAGTGGTCACAAGTGCTTAGGTGTAGGTGGAAAATGAGAAAGTTTTTCAGTCCTTTTCTGTTGAAGGAGGTGGATGTCAGACAGTATGAACAGAAAAGTGGGATGCCCTTTGGGAGACATGCCCTTCGTGACATTCTGATGATTTGTTTGACTTTAAAACAGCACAAGTTTAGCACACTCTTGTAGAGTTTCAGAAGCATATGATGATCTGTGCAAACAGCAGCAGCTCAACCATGCATGTTGTTGTAGGGATACAGGGAAAATAAGATTAAACTATCAAAGGGAAGCATTGATTTTTTTTTTTTTTCATAAAGTTGATTTAATAAAACATATACATCTTTACAAGCTTTTCATCATTATTCTGGATTTTTTGTTTGTTTGTTTGTTTTTGAGGAACGCGAGGAGAAAGATGAAGCCGGACTCCTTTCTGGACAGTGATGAAATCAACGTGCAGTTTGAAAAATCTTCAAAAAACCCAAAAATTATACCCGACGAGCAAGCAAACGGGGTGTACGGTCTGGTTATCACCGGCCACAGTCTGGTAAGGAAGATTCAGAGTCATGTTCGGGCTGAGTTCCATGATGAACTTAATGTGATAGGGACATACTGGAAATCTGAAAATGCTTTAAAAATTTGACTCTAGAGAACTGGATTTTTTTTCCCTAACTGAAGATTAGTTTTGGTGTTTATCTGAGACAATAAAGGTAATGGTCAAGGTTTCAGAAGACTAGAACAGGCAATAGTTGGCCCTGATGTTAGGCAAACAGGAGGAGTAGACTAGCTGGATCAACTTTCACTTCCAGAAAGATATTAGAAAAATAATCAGGCAGTGTATGGATGCAGCAAGAAGATAACATCAGACATGGGTTTCAAGTATGTCAAGATCATATTCTACTAAATACATCTCCTAATGATTTTTTTTTTTTTTGTATTTAACAAGTAGGATATATATCTTATAACTTAAATAATAAATTGTTTGATGCTTTCTCCCATGATGTTCTCCCAAGCAAACTGAAGTAATACAGTCTAGATGAAATTGTTAAGTGACAGCTGCAAGACTGCTTGGAAAGCATAGCTCTTAAGGGTTCACTGTTGATCTAAACCAACATTTAAGTAGCATCTTCAGGGGCCTATCCCATATCGATTTGACAGTCAGTGTTTTAATTAACTGCTTAAAAATAAAGCAGATAACACGAGGCTGAGAGAAACTGCAGGCATGATGGAGTTCAAGATTAGATTAGAAAACAACTTTAACACATTGGAGAAATACTTTGAAAAAACAGAGAATACAATTCAGTAAGAACAAATGCTTTGTTCCCCACTTTCACACAATGGACTGCACAAATACAATATCAAAGATATGTGTGTAAGATCATCATCTCTAAGTCTTGTGGAGAAAGACTCCTGCATAATTTGGCACTAGTAAATTCTTAGTTGTAACAATACAATTTATCTGGGCCATGTTCTTTGAGAAAATACAGACCAGATGGAGAAAATACAAAGAAAACTCTACTAGTGGTCATGCATGATCTGGAGAGCATGGGGGGAAACTAAGAAATAGGATTTCTGAGTCTAGAGAATACTGATCAGTCTTGGCAATGTTCTTCAAATAGTAACAGGTAAACAAAGTAATGGAATTAAACTGAGACAAGAGAGTTTTGGATTAGATGTCTTCCCGGTGAGAATAGTGAAGCGCTGGAATAGATTTTCTATCCTTGGAAATTATTTAGAATGGGTAAGAGAAAAAAAACCCAACAATTTAGATACAGTTCAACCCTTCTGGGAGGAAGGCTTAGTCTAGATCAGGTTTATTTGCCTTCTGTATTTTGCTTTCACAGATTGCAGGGGAAGCAAACAGGTAGACATGGGAAGATCCGGGAGGTGCTGCCTTTCAGAGACAAGATGCTTCTGTTCACTGTGGTGTCTACCTCTTGATGGCAGTCCAGCAAATTTAACTCCCAGCTCTATACTAGCGTGGGAACTTACTATTAAAAAAAATCTGACCTTGCTCCATTTTTCGCTTGTGTGACATATATATGGACCCATATATATGGAATAGAGGGGGCATTTTCAGGCTGTGTCTATGTTATCGAGTACCCTCGCTTCCTCTTTCACACTCACTCCCTCTTTAACTCCAGGGCTTTAATCCCCGTTAGATCCCCACTGCAAAACAGACAAAAGCTCTGTCAAGTTTGGTGCGAATCCTCTGTCATCCCATCCGGCTGCAAGGCCCTGCCTGTTCCTACTTCGAGGCTGCCGGACAGACCCTGAGTACTGTGCTATAAAAGCATGACAGGCAGCAGCAGCAAAGCTTTCTTTTTATTCCTGGAAAACCACACACTCACCCACACCCTGACAAGGAGGTATGTCCCACACGGAGAAATTCCAGTCTGGGCTGGCTGCTCCCAGGATTACTATTGCAACAACACATCATCAGTAGGGTAAAACTAACCTGTCTCACGACGGTCTAAGCCCAGCTCACGTTCCCTATTAGTGTGGGAGCAGCCGGCCCATGTGGCCTGCAGCAGGGTGGACACAGCCAGTCTCACCAGGACCGTGGCTTTCTCCTGGGTGTGCACCACAAGGACAGCATGGACAAAACTGTCTGCTGTTTGTCTATTTCTATGAACCTAGAGCTTGAGCAATGGTAATAGTGCTGATGCAGTCCCACTCAAACACAGCATCTGTGCTCTGTCCCTGTGTGCAGATGGCGGGGGTGGCAGCACCGGGACTAGGCACACATTTGGTCTTGCTTAAACACAGCAAACGAACAGAATCACAGCAGCATCTGTAATGGCATCATCAGGCAACTTGTTGGTTTGTGTGCATTAATACCATTAATAGATCTACTATGTGACAGCATTTTGCTAGCACTGTGCAGTGAGGATGTTGTGGTGAAAGCCATTAGGGACCAGCTGGTACTTAAGCTAAGCCATGAAAAGGTCTCTTGTTGATCAATCCTGCCCGCCACTGACGAGGGAAGCGGGGGTGCTGGTGACTCACTGCTCTGTTTCAAGAAGAAAGGGTATATGGCCTATGGATTGTCTGCAGAAAGGGCAGTGGGGCTGCTGTAATAACTCTGAGGAGGAGAGAGCCCTGTAGATTCCTTCCACGCATGTCTACTTAGAAGAGACATCAAAGAACAGAGACAAAAAGCACGATCCGAAAGAAATATGAAAAGCTAATACTGTGCTCTTCCTCCCGCGCAAAGCTGGAGGGGTGACCAGACATCCAATTATCTCTGTCTTTCCTGAGTGGATCTAACACGGCTGACATTTAAAAGGTCAGCGCTCACAGCAAAGTTGTCTTCTCCCTGGTTTTGTGTTTTGCTTTGTCATGCTTACCTGAGCTCAGCTTTTCCCATGTTTTTTTTTAATTAAGCGCTCCCAAATTGAAATCTCACCTGTTCATACCACAGATCCCCCAGAGCTTAAAAAGTAAATCAGGAGGGACAAGCAGAGGCTCTATGGAGATACACAAGGTTGTCTCAAGCCCAGCAGCAGCGTCATTAACTCAGTTCTGCTGTTGGACACTTCTGCTGCCCTGTGAGGTTACCACAGCGGAGCAGCTGTGGTGCAAAGCCAGCTGTGGTGCATCCAAGGAGCAAGCTTGTTGGTGCACTCTGTGTAGCACGATGTTATGCGGTGTGGGTGCTCCCTGCAACCGCACAGATAGATTCGCTTGGGCTATCTCACACCTTCCTTCTGCCAAATGGAAGGAGCAGCTCAGTTCTCATTTCCTTCCCACTCTTTGTCAGGCCACGAGCTGCTGATAGTCTGACCTGAGCATCCCATTTGCCCCTTCTTCCCAGGCCTACGCGCTGGAAGGGAACCTGGAGCTGGAGCTGGTGAGAACAGCCTGCATGTGCAAAGTGGTGATCTGCTGCCGGGTGACCCCACTGCAAAAGGCTCAGGTGGTGGAGCTGGTGAAGAAGTACAAGAAGGCTGTGACCCTGGCAATCGGGGACGGTGCCAACGATGTCAGCATGATCAAAAGTGAGTGATGGCTGACGGCCGGCACGCTCTAGCCAACGGGCTTGCTGCCGTGTTAGCTCTCTGGGGTGGCCAGAACATGGACCTGAGTGCCTGCTCTACCACCCAATTTGTGGTACCAAGTGCCTGTGCCCCACATTTCGGCAGGTTTCTACAGAGGGCAGGACATACAAGAGTCCCCTTTGCTCCCACCTTCAGGATCGCAGGGACCTAAGCTTGCACTTATTTCCTATTTCTCTGTTTCTGCCTTAGAACAGACAAAAGCCCACTGGGGATGTGACATGTCCACCCCTGTGCCTGCATGGCCACCGTCACACAGGCAATACAAAGAGCAAACAAGTTCATTTCAGGGAGGGCGTGTCTGCAATGCAGAAAGAAAATCACGCCTGTAAATAATCTTTATAATGTTACATGGGATTTTTAAACATTTTCATGTGGTACGGCCATTTGACAATTATCTTCCTTGCGTTATACATCGTGGGCTTCTAGGCCCCTTCGTCCTTGAGCATCATTTGATGTTGCATTACCCCAGTGAATTTATGAAAAAAGTCCCCTAACTAGATATAATTAAATTAAGATTATTCAGAAGGGCCTATTGCTAATCTTCCTTGTGTTAATTTGCAAGAATTGATTAACTGCAGCCTTTTAATTAAGAAATAAAAGGCTAAGTAGGGAGCTTCAAGGGAGATAAGTCAGGCAGTCAGTAAAGTAAGGATAAGAAAAGCAAGTTAAAGTGTACATGGTAATTAGAAACTAACACCCTCCCTGCCACGAGAGGGTTGGGACTTTGGGATTTTATCAATTCACTGTTGCATGGAAACCACTGAATCTAACCAACCTCCAGCCATCAAGATTGTTCTCATTAGTAAAAGCTGTATAATTATCTGTCACATTAAACTTATGTCCATGTTTAATAAACCCAAGCAACTATTAAAAAAAGACGTGACTCTTCTATCTAATTATTTGATTGAACTAATAAAGCCCAGGACATGTAAAAAGGCTACAGTGTGCCTTGTAGCACTGTGTCTGAGAAATTTATGAAGGGTTTGAAGGTATTTTTTTTGTCTGGAGTGATGCTGTAAGGCTGCTGTAAGGACATGCATGCATGTAAATGTAAGTCATGTATCAATGTATATTGAAGATTTTTTTTTTTATAACAGCATTTATGCTGTTGGAAGCATGCAGAAAGAAAACATGAATTGTCACTGAGGGTGTAATTTCATTCAGATAATAAAAGCCCGGTTACTGAAAATGTCTCACCACAGCCAAAATCATAACGCTGCTGAAAAAATTAGTGCCCCAAAATATATATATATGTATCTATATTTTTAAATAGCTTTACATATGACTTTTTAGGAAGGTTGGGAGGAAATTAACACAGTGTCCCAGTGCAGGGAACTCATTTAACATTGGTGTAATCATGAGTCTTACTGTAATGACATGGTCAATAACCTTCTTGTTGCAGCTGCCCACATTGGGGTTGGCATCAGTGGCCAGGAGGGCATGCAGGCAGTCTTGTCCAGTGACTTCTCCTTCGCACAGTTCCGTTACCTGCAGCGCCTGCTCTTAGTCCACGGCCGGTGGTCCTACATCCGCATGTGCAAGTTCCTCAAGTACTTCTTCTACAAGAATTTTGCCTTCACGTTGGTGCATTTCTGGTATGGCTTCTTCTCTGGCTTCTCAGCACAGGTAGGTCCAGCTTCGGTATTCTCATGGTCATATCTAACATTTTCAAGTAAAATATCTGGAAAAATTTTAAAAGGAAATAAACTAAGCTATGCCCCCTCCACACCTGACTGAATGGCACACAGGTCTGTCTTCTTCAGCTGTAGGAGTGCACAGCAGATACTGATTCCTTCATTGTGTTGTGCTGGTAGAGGACAGAGGACAGAAGACATCTAGGTGCGTTATGAAGCACATAGTACCCTGTGGGGTTTTTGACAGCATTCAAACCGACTACAGCCATCAAACAAGGGCACAGATTGCACAGAGGCCTGACCAGTTTGGCGCAGATCTGTGTAAGACCTATCCTAGCCCATTTGAAGCCATCGGTTTCATGCCGGCTGTGCTTCAACAGCTTGCAAGAGGAGCAGATCTCCTGCAGCGGAAAATGTGGTGTTGGTTTAGGACAAACCAGCCTCCAGCCCAGACCCTGGGAAGCACAGACAGCCTGCAAGTGTGAGCTGGGGTGCAGGCATCCATGGAGCACTGCTCTCACCCGGCTCTGCCATGCCGGGGGCCGGATCCTGCTCAGTGGATGCTGAGCAAACTGAGCTAGCATAACGTGATCCTTCCCACATGTATTCACACAGCTTATGGTAAGGAGATGTTTAGGGCTGCCGAACTTGAGCCACCTTATACTTTTGGTCTCGGTGGCGTCTCAAAGCAAGATGTTCCAGCATTTAATTGTGTATATTTGAAGACATGGAAAAGACAGCCTTTTGCTAACTTTGTGCTCTGTTTCTGATGTTTGGTTTGGTTTTTTTCAGACTGTCTATGATGAGTGGTTCATTACGCTTTACAATTTGGTGTATACCTCCCTCCCGGTGCTAGGAATGAGCCTCTTTGATCAGGTACGGTTTCTACCACCACCTGGATTTTTTTCTAGGGGTTTTATCTCCAGGTGCTTTGAGCTGGTTCCATGTAGCAAAAGCAGCTGACATTTTGGCTAGCTATTGTTTCTCCTAAAACAGTTTCCTGCTGGTGAGACCTGAAAGCACAAAAAAGGATGCACCAGGGAGGAGATGGTATATTGCTCTGATGTGGCCTGTGGGTTGCAGAGCGTGATGAGACCTCTGGGTTAGGCTGACTACAGTAAAAGCTGCCATTGCAATGTTCCCCTGAAGCAGTCACGTCTTATTAGCTGTGTTCCTGAAGCCTGACAAGTGTTTCTTTAATGACCACACAGAACAATGAATGAACTAGAAGAACTCTGTAGCCAGGGTTTCCAGATTCAGCCTTTCCAGGGGAAGCCTTTGTGCTGTAATTTCACATATGTATTTTTAACTCACATGCCATTACCGTTCAGCAAGACATAGGAGCAAGAAAGCTGCTCCTATATGCCTTTTACAAGTTAAACGAGTTGGAACTGCAATGGTTCATGGTGCTGAGCTCTGGACACTTAAGGGATCTGAGTCAGACAGCCTTGCCTGTGTGTGGACCTGGTGGAAGTACTTTCCATCCCCTAGCTTCCAGGCAACTCTCAGGAAAGCAGATCATGCAGTCTGCTTAAGATGAAGTGTACCTTGTTTTTTTTTGTTGTTGCAGCGATTGTCAGCTTTGTCAGCATATGAAAGTTGAAATTCGACATGGAAAATGTGTCTAGGTGACCTTGGGATGTGGCACGCTCATCACAACTGAGCAAATTGTGTGCTAAGCCTTTTTCTGTGGAAATGCATGACACAGGGATGTGGCAAGCCTAAGTGGGTTTGTGTGGTCGGTTGGGTAGGTGCTGGCAAATCTGACCACCTCCTGTCTACTTTCAGGATGTGGATGACCGTTGGAGCATGCTGTTTCCTCAGCTATATGTGCCTGGCCAGCAAAACCTCTACTTTAACAAAATGGTGTTTGTCAAGTGCATGTTGCAAGGGATCTATAGTTCCCTCATTCTCTTCTTCATCCCCTATGGGGCCATGTACAACACAATGAGAAGTGATGGGAAGGCCATTGCTGACTACCAGTCCTTCGCGCTGATGGCCCAGACCTGCTTGCTGATTGTGGTGTCTGTACAGGTAAGACATGCCAGGTAATGTTTTATGGAATTAGTTGTTGTTTTATGAAGGCAGTCCCTGGAAGGCCACTTTGGATCTTGATAGCATTGTGTTGGCTGCTGCACCTTGCATTCTTGCAAAAAGTCACTTGCACCAGATTACTCTTCCCAGTTCAACAGAAGAGACGTGTGTGTTGTGAAAGATCACGGTGAGGAAAGCAGGGTCTTTGCCTTGGGAAGTTTACAGTCATAGCAGACAAAATAGTTAAGACTGGGAGTAGGGAAGGACTCGCTCCAGTTTTATGGGAATGGGTTGAAGCATGGGACTGTCTGTCTGCTATCAGGCAGTCATTTATGAGGTCTCCACCATGAGGCTGTCTCTTTAGCCTTGGCCCCATGCATGATGCAGATGGCAGAACTGCAATTGCTGGAAGAAATAGCTGTCTTGGGTGATGCAAAATTCAGATGGTACTACAGGATGAGATAAATTTCTTAGAAGTCAATCAATCATACTTCCCTAGATAATGCTTTCTGCTGTCTGAGGTCTTGTAGGCTCTTTCTCCTAACTTCCAATGCTGGATCACAGCTTGGGGGTGGGGACATAAGCATGGCTTATTTGGATTTAGTATCCTTTCTCCACTACTGGCCACTGGTGAATGCTTGAGAAGAGTGCAACCGGGCAAACGTAGTAATGCTTGCCTTGAACGGTTTCCCAGAACCCTACCATCTGTGGCTTGGTATTTCTTGAAACTTGAATGAATAACAGCCTTGGGAGCAGGGGTACAAAGAAGAGGATGAGAACTCTAGCTGTGCTCAACACTGTTCTACTAAATAATGAAGGCACTGACAATAGCTGTATTGCTCCGTTCTTTCAGATTGGCTTGGACACCTCTTACTGGACAGTTGTGAATCAGTTCTTCATCTGGGGCAGCCTTTCTGTTTACTTCGCTATCACCTTCACCATGTACAGTGACGGCATATACCTGATCTTCACAGCCTCCTTTCCATTCATTGGTAAGCCCTGGGACAAGTCTGGATTGCACTCAAAATGGGCATACTGTGGGGCTTAAATCTGTCGAGCATTTCTAGTATATAGAATATATTGATTGCCTTTTCTACAACAGATGCCAGGGTATTTCTGAGGGCTGCTGGGCATGCTTATTCTGAATCCCATCCCTCCATCCAGGTGACTGTGTGACACGTTTGTTTCCTTGCATAAGAATGCATATTCACACGCAGCCACGGAATGATCCTTTAAATAAACCTACTGAGCTGGCTAGAATGCTCTTTTATATTCTGCTTCCAGGTTTCCAGTTCCTACAGATATCTAGGAGCATTTTGTTTGCAGAAGGATGTGTGTTCTTTTGGAAATAAGTTAGCAGGTTGGTGTAGGAATGCATGGGAGTACAATCTCCAGTTAGACATGAGAAAAATGACATGTGATTACAGTGAGCCTTCAGCCAGGTTAAATGGCAAATTCCCAACAACAACCAAAAAATCCAGTGATGACCAGGTCTTCGGAGTAACCCTACAAAGCAGATTTCTGAACGAATGCAAAATGTGAAGGGCAACATAAAAATTATTCTGTCCCCTGAGGCTTTGACCAGGAGGAAGGTGAAAGCTTAACAAAGTAATTCAGGTGTTTTTAACAGCGTTGTGCATCCATAGGCAATATCGATACAGCATTGTTATGAGACTCTACTTTTGAAATCCCAATGCTTTTTGTTTCAAGTATCAGGTTGGTGTATTAATCAGTGCCTTTATTTCTGGACGAATTGTTAAGCCAAGGCTTGTTCTGCCCATCTTCACTGCAGTACCAAGGTGCTTGGCCATTTTAGAAAGCTCTGCAATGCAGGTCAGTTGCTGCAATGTATTTTCCAAGCAGATGGTCACATCCAGTGTAAAATGGTCCAATGTAAGATGGCTTTTAGTATCAAAAGTGCTGACTGAGCAAAGACAGAGTGTTCAGTTTCCAACGGCAGGCGGTAACTCACTTGCCAGGGATGTCTCTATCTGCTGCTCTGTAGACACTACACAGGTGAAACTGGCCTTAATGCTGAGCGCCGCTTAGTAAGGTATCAGTCTGAAACCATTTTTAAGTTTCTAGTTTGGACTCAGATAGCTTGTTTACTTTAATTTCAGTGGAGTTGTATTACAGCAGACCTTGGCCAGCTGAAAAGAAAACATTCAGCAACTTTACTGCCAACAACAGCATCGTTAAGCCCTGTAATGATGGCTTTGCAGACTGTTTGTTCTATCTTACATTCCTTCAGTTTTGGAGGAGCCAGAAGGGAGCACTTTGGTTTCAAAGAAGGTGGCCATGTCACGCCAGCACACGGCAGCTGCTCTGCCAATACGCCCATTTGGCCATGCAGGCAGCAGGAGCAATGCATGCTCCTCTCATAATGAGCTGTGATGCTGTTGTCTACTGGGCAATCAGAGCCAGTACTCCAGATGCTTCAGGAAATGGTGCTGGAAAGTAAGAAAATAGTGCTCCTCCTTCTGCACTAGAGTCCTGGGAAAAGGTGAGAGAACTGGACTGCTGCTGAAGGTCTCGAGCATTTAGATCAACCCCCTCAGTGGGGGATGCTTTGTAAAGATACATCGCTCCTTCTAATCTCCCTGAGTTGTTGCTGCAGTTGAGTCTGGACATTGCATTTTTCTTTGCTCATCTCTCACAGTGATACTCTTATCAGCGTATTCTCTACAGCGAGTTGATTTCACTGTTGGAGATAGCGTCGACTTTTAAGTTTGGTCTCTTTGCCAAGTGTTTTGGAATCACAGAGGGTGAAAGGTTCAGGTGAATGATGGTGAAAGTGCTGCCGTTATGGTTTTAATCACATTTTTGTTTTTCAGGTACGGCTCGAAACACCCTCAGCCAGCCAAACGTGTGGCTAGCCATCTTCCTCAGCATCGCCCTCTGTGTGCTGCCTGTAGTTGGCTTTCGATTCCTGAAGGCTCAATTAAAGCCAACTCCCAGCGATAAAGTAAGGAGATACCTCATTAAACCAGAAATCCTGCTTACTACCACCTGAGCTTACCACGGAGCCATATTGCAGGGCCCTGGCATTGCTCAGAGTCCCTGCAGGTGCAAGTGCTGCCATCCATCTGTCCCCTAGTCCCCTGGGAGAGAGGACTGGATTTGGGTTTTGGCACAGTTCAAACTGTCTGCAGCTGGGACCAAGACTGAGATTATTTAGATGTGGTTTAGATTGCATTGGAGTGAGGAAGACACACTATTTTTAGGTGCAGGTTTTAAGTGCTGTGACTCAGTGGCAAAGGAGTGGAATGCTTCAGTCCTCTCATCCTGCAGCTCTACAGTTTTTAGCCTGGCGGACCACAGTCGTTCACCCTCAACCTGAGTGTATTTGTTTGCTGAGGATTTTCAGAATTTACTTCATTTGTAGCCATCCCCTCTGAAATCAGCTGCCCTCCCATTCCTAGAAATATGAAGAAGAGACCATTAGGGCAAGCAGACCCCAAGAGGGATGGAGGGGGCAGAGAACTTACAACTCACTACAGCCAATGGACCCTGTGCCAATTACATAATGTTCAACAAGGCCAAGGGCAAGGTCCTGCACCTGGGTCGGGGCAATCCCAAGCACAAGGACAGGCTGGGTAGAGAATGGATGGAGAGCAGCCCTGAGGAGAAGGACTTGGGGGTACTGGGGGATGAAAAGCTGGACATGAGCCGGCAGTGTGTGCTGGCAGTGTGTGCTGGCAGCCCAGAAAGCCAACCGTATCCTGGGCTGTGTCCAGAGCAGCGTGGCCAGCAGGGCGAGGGAGGGGATTCTCCCCCTTTGCTCAGCTCTCGTGACACCCCACCTGCAGTTCTGCATCCAGCTCTGGGGCCCCAACATCAGAAGGACATGGACCAGTTGAAGCGAGTCCAGAGGAGGCCATGGAGATGCTCCAAGGGCCAGAGCACCTCTGCTGTGGGGACAGGCTGAGAGAGTTGGAGGTGTTCAGCCTGGAGAAGAGAAGGCTCCAGGGAGACCTTACAGCACCTTCCAGTACCTGAAGGGGCTACAAGAAAGCTGGGGGGGACTTTTTACAAGGTCCTGTAGAGGCAGAACAAGGGGTAACAGGTTTAAATTGAAAGTGGGGAGATTTAGACTGGACATCAGGAAGAAATTCTTCCCGGAGAGGGTGGTGAGGCACTGGGACAGGTTTCCCAGAGAAGCTGTGGATGCCCCATCCCTGGGAGTGTTCAAGGCCAGGCTGGGTGAGGCTTGGAGCAACCTGGTCTAGTGGAGGGTGTCCCTGCCCATGGCAAGGGGTTGGAACTGGATGATCTTTAAGGTCCCTTCCAACCCAAACCATCCTGTGATTCATTCCATGATTCTATGACCCCTCGAGAAGACGAGCATAAACGCAGCTCGCCGGGCCGGCTTTCCAAGAGCATCTGCTAAATGCTGCTGCCACCTGGTGGTTCCTTTCTCTTCCTGCACCCAGCCGAGTGAGCGTAGCGCCGAGGGCAAGCTCCTGGGTGCTCCTCAGTGCTGCCCTGGTCACCCTTGGGATGCCTGTGAAGCTCCCCAGGTGCTCCAGGACCGACGGAGAATGAGTGAAGGGGAATTCTCTGCCCTTGCAGAGGGAGTAGGTGGGTGCTAGGGGAGGGTGCTAGGTAGGTCCTCAGGACGCAGTTCGAATGTATGAAAGCCAGCTGTGTTCACCCTTTGGTTGAGCAGACGTCCGACACAGCTGTGGCCTGGAACCCCAGCCTCAGTGCTTGGGTTGCACCTCTCTCTAGTGCAGAATTACTTTACTCTTCTACCTCCTCTGGAAAGTGAATTGTCTCAAGAGGAGTGTTTGGGTTTCCTGCTCTGCTGAGATCCCCATCTGCAAGTATAAAAGGAACTTAAATACAAGCCTGAAGGGTAGAGACAGGTACCTACAGCTGCCACTGTTCCAAGCAGGAAGAACAGGGGTCCGGCAGCTGGAATTCTGCCGAGGCGCTGGCACTCGGCACTGGCCTACTGCCTTAGACAGCCCCTTTTCGAAACGATGCTTGCCCGAAGCTGATCTTGATGGCCACATGGTAGCAGAGAGCCCACTACCTGCAAATAAAGTGCATTCTTTCTTTCCCTTCTGCCAACGAATACGAGAATCTATTGATCACTGTTCTCATCATATAAAGTTTTATGTGTCGGAGATCCCCTTTAGTAATCTTTTTTCAAGATTAAGCAAGCCAACTTTTAAATCTTTCCGTATTTGTTTTCTGGACTTTTGACTATTGTTGTGATGACTTTCAAAATTTTGGGTTATTTGACTGAAGTGCCTAGAAGAGCTGCAGGAATACATCAACTGAGGCATGGCAGAGCTGTGAGGAACAATACACTGAAATCATCCCCTCCCATGTCTTACAGATGACACTCCCATTAATTCCTTTGACATTAAGACCTGCTTTTCCTTTAGCCAGGCTGACACCCTGTGCTGCCAGGCCAGTTCTTGCTCTGCAACTCCTCCTGCCATCCTGTTTTGTCAATCATTTTTGGTTTTGGGCCGCTGCTTCCGTTTCCCTTTCTCTGCCCCTTTTTCACTGTGTTTGTGAATAATGATGCATTTCACATTTTTCCCTCTTATTTTCTGATTTCAGGTCATGCTCAAGATCAAAGAAGCCAAAAAGAGGCCACCTCCGCCCTCACCCAAGAGACGTCTGCGTCGGACCAGCACCCGCCGCTCCGGCTATGCCTTCTCCCATCAGCACGGCTTTGGAGCGCTCATTATGTCTGGGAGAAACATGCGGCCCAAATCACCTTTTGCCACAACGGGAACGTTTTCACCAAATAGTGACAAACATAAACACAAAGGACTGTAAAACAACAATCAAAACCAAAACCCAAAGACAAAAAAAACAACAAAGCAAACCAAAGGAAAGCGTTGTTAGGAGAGGAGGCTGTGCTCCTCGCAAAGCACCAAGCCGGTGGCCACCCAGAGCTCTGCCCTCTGGGCTACCAAATCAAAGACTTGGGCCTTTCCTTTCACCCATGTACACCCTCTGACTCCAGCTTCTCTTCCAAAGATGTGTGCTGCTGCCGGGAAGGCGGGCAGGGTAAATTAGGGCTGTTGTATGGTATCCCAGAGGGCCTCCCTGGAACAAGAGAGAACACGTTGCGGGAGGCACCTCCACTCCCTGAGATTGTTCATAACACTTTTATTTTTTTTCCCCTCCTTTTCACTACATACCTCAGAGCAAAGAGAAGTCCAGACTGAGGAAAAGGCTGAATTGGTGATGGTTTTCTCATGTGCCTTTGTTTCTGTCATGAATGCACTCTGGGACATATTACTGGGGTGACAGTATTTACCCCGGGTGTGCCTTAGGTCCAGCCATGCAACCCCCAGACCCACAATCTTTGTAATATCTGTAATTTTGTAGCCTTTTGACCGTAGGCAGGAACTTTGGAAGGCATGTGTTGGAAATAACCTTCCAAACTAATGGTTAATCCAGTTTCCCAAGAGATGGCCAGTGCCCAAACACCACCCTCTTCCTGCATCTGCAGTCGGGAAGTGCTGCAAGCTCGAGAAACCCTTAGCTAGTCAAAGGACAAGGCCTTGACATTCATCAGCCTGCACTGCTTTATCTGCATTGCAAATCTGCTCTTGTGAAAGATCATTGTCCTCAGAGCCCTCCTCAGGTTTTGTTAGCTGGACACCAGCTATTTCATTGAGACTTAAAGGGCAAAAGAAGCTCAGGCTCCCATACAGATCAAACCATAGAATCTGACCCTGAGCAGGCCCTGTTGTGGTTAGGGCTCATCTGAGTCGCCAGCATCAGGCACCTTTCCCACCATAACAGCCTGGGCACACCTGACCTGGTGGCAACCACCCAAGCAGTGTCAGAGCCTATTTCGTGGCTAGCACAGAGCATCCTGCACGGCACTCCACCGGTGCTGTCGCTCAGCCCAAGGGATGTACGGTCAAGTGTCGGAGTAACTTAGTGAGGGCTCAGGCGCCGCCGCAGAGTGTCTCTGCGCTGGCTAGTATTTTATTTGGGAACAGTTCATCTGTCGATCACGGGTTGCAGAGAACTGGAAATCCTATCGGTCTGACTGCCGGCAGAGGGACCTCGGATGCACAGACACAGCCACCGACGTGGTGATCCTGAGGGACCCCTGGGATTTGCTCACTGTTTTTTTACACCGTGATCAGTGGGGTTACTGGGGGAAGGCCAGGGTGGCAGCGGGAGAGCCTGTCCTGCCAGCGCTGCTGAGCTGTCGAAATGGGGCTTCTTTGTGCAGAGGACTAACCAGCGTTGGCTCTTGGGGTTTTTTTGGCTCCTTTACAGAAATTCAGACCCTTTCCTTGTTTTGAATTGGATTTTTTGCACGGTAATCATCTGGTATCTATTGGGAGCTCTCTGCCTTGAGTCTCTGCGCTATCGGTGGAGGCAATGTACGATGGCAACAGGCTAGCCATGCCCCATTTCATCCCGACTGCGCCTAACACCATTCTGCCTGCGGTCCCAGTTTCCACAATTACTGTGTAAGATTGTTTAAGCTCTAATAGGTGGTTTCATCTCCCTGGGTTTAACTCGGCACAGAAGAAAACCCTGTCTGTTGCACCTGCTGCTCCGGGAGGCTCCTTGGAAAAAACGTGGTATTAAATTTCAGCATAGCCAGTGCAAAACTGGAGCTGGGACTGCATCCAGACTTCAGCAGCCAGGAGATGCTTGCTAGGGAAGGAGCAAATTCTGATCCTGTGATCTCCCCTGCAAGGAGATACCTGAGCAAAGTGAGAGCCAGCACCCTGACTGAGGAGGCTGCTGTGGTCATGCTTGTCACAGCCATCTGATTTACCATTCTACCACTTTGCAGAGACAATCATGGCTTTCTGAGGAGGATTATCTTTTTTACAGTCAGCCTCCCTGGGGGTGGAGGAAAAAGGAGGATTTATGCAGGTAAGCAGACATCTCCAGCATACCCAGACTGATCTGTGGGCCGAGAGTCCTACCAGAGCTGTTCCTAGCGTGTCAGACGGCAGGGCGTAACGCAGAGCGGCAGGGGCAGACCTTTTGCTGGCAGAGCAAGGCTGTGTCACTCTCCTCACATGGTTTACGTGCAAAGCACTCACCTTCTGGCTGAAGGGGATTCACAAATGCTGCATAGGACGTACGGGGATAATAGAGCTGTTGGTGAACTTGCACCAGATACAGATATTTCAGTGGTTTGCCGAGATCAGCATTTTAAACATATCAGCTGGCAGTGATGTCTGTGCTACATCGCTCCTGATTTTGTAATTTTTTTAAAAATAAAAAATATTGGGATGACTGATTCCTTGCCAGTCTGCTAACTGATTAAAGGAGTTTCTAACCAGGTGCGTGTGTTGGTCTCGGACCTCCGCAAGTGGGAGGATGGTCTGTGGGAGGATGGATCTGAGATGCTCGCGCTTGTCGTGCCGTATGCCGACATGAGAAACAACCACATTCCCAAACTGTAGATTCCATTAGGGATGTTTTAAGAGGAAACGACAGACATCCTTAAACAGAGGACGCCGACTCCCGGTGGGGTGACCCGGGGGCGGGGGGGGGGGCGGGCAGCGCCGAGATCCCGCCTCGCCGCCCGGCTGTAAACATCGAAGCGGTGCGGGCGGCCGGTAAGGGGGCGGCGGGATGGGGCGGGGGGAGGCGAGGGGCTTCGTGGCCGGAGGAGGAGGAGGGGAGCAGCTGCCCGGGGGTGTCGGTATTTCTCGTGTTGGCGGTGCTGCTCTCAGTCCCGACGGTTTGGGGGGTGGGGGTGGGCGGGGGGTGTCAGACCTCGTGCCATCAGTCGTGCGATGTCTGAAGATGATAATTTAGCCTTTTGTGAAGCTCTTGTATTTGATAGATGTACCAAAAAACGAATCCCTGAAACATCAGGTTTTTTGCATGTCGTCCCCCCCCCCCCCCCCCCCGCCCCCGAGTTATTCCCTAATACAGAGGCTTGTGGGTTGAACAGGCTGCTCTGCTGTACCACCTAAATACCCGCCGGCCCAGTGAGCAGTGTCGGGATCAGGTATGATAATGCTTGGATGATAACCAGTGATGATACGGTTATTTCTCTTACACTGTAGCAGAGGAGGGCTTAGAGCATCCTCTCTCTCCCCTGCATCCAACACGGAGCAATCTCTGCCATGAACAGTGTGGGTCATCGGATGGTTTTGGGCAGAGGAGGCACCTCGAGGGTGGTTTACGTGGCTAACTGCATCGCTTGCACTGCTGCCAGGCTGCCCGGTGGCTGTCGGTGTGCATCCACACAACCCTCTTCCACTGACCTGTACCCTGGGAGTCACTGCTCCCAGCTTTCACGGAATGAGAGGGCAAAGGAGCGCCGCGTGCTTGCTTCAGGTTCTCCAACCGGAGCGATCCTTGAGATCTGTTGTAAGGGAGCCATCTGAATAAGGACCGGTGCCAATTACCAACTGGGAACAAAACCAGGAGCATAGGGGAACTCTTGGATACCTGTGGGCATAGGCGTTGTGTCCTGTAACCCCATCAGACCACTGATAAAATTTCATCCTAAAACTATCCCTTCCAGCTGGAAAGTTTCCTGTTCTGATGGTGAATTTACTTTTTTTTTCCCTCCTCTAATTTTCAACCTAAATGTGTTCACAGTGCCTTTATTCTGTTGTTGTCATGCCAGCATTATCCTTGTGCTTCAGCAGTTTTGTTTGTCTCCTGTGATATATTTAGAGAGCAATCCTATCCGCGCTCTGCCTACATTTGGCTAGGCTAAACACGCCAAGCTCTTAAGTTTCTTCTTGTTTGATAGGTTTTCTGTTTCCCCCAGGCCCTTTCTGCACCTGTTAATTTGAGTTTATCATTTTTAAATACGGGTGAGCCGATTGTTTTTTGTACGATGCTCATTATCATCAGTGCCTGTATGATAGCACAGGTATTTAACTGCCTTGTCTAGACTGCATTTGCTTTTCTTACGGCCTTATCATCTCTGTGATCCCTAATGCAGCTTTAAGTGGTGATTTTTCCTAAACCACTGGAAAGTATGCACAATTGTTTGCTAAATTGTGTTAGCTAAATAAATACCTCTCGTCTCTCACTGTCTCATGCCTGATAACGTGGGGAGGAGCTGATGTCATCGTACCATTAAGTCCACACACGCTGATGCTTTAAACTGGTGCCTTGTCCTCACAGGCAATCTTTTTCCATGAGGACTGGCAAGGGCATGTTACTACATCTGCTTATGTGTCGGCTGATGTAAATATGCTGGAGTAAGGAAGCTGTTGTTCATCCTAGTATCTCATGTTGTTCTTCCCAGCCTCAGCTTCCTCTCCAGGAGCCAGCTCTAGCCCTGATCCAGGGCTGTAGGGGTGGTGGTGATGCCAGGCTCAGAAGGGCACAGAGCCCTGCAGCCGTGACCTGTGAGGGCTTTGCACTGTAGCTGCAGCTCAGATGCCCTTCAGTTTTTCCAAAGCTAGTCTTCTGCTCCCCTACTTTTTATCATTCACTCAGAAGTAGAGAGTGTTTTTCTCTGCCTGGCAGTGTGGAGGAGCAGCCTCTCTCCCCTGCTGCTTCCAGCTGGAAGGGCAGTGGTTTTCCTGCCCCCCCCCCCCCCCCCCCCCCCCCCCCCCATCTCTCCCCAGCCTGCCTCTCCTGCTGGGTAAGCTGGCTGTACTGAGCTGCTGCTCCCTGCCTTTCCGCACAGCGCCGAGCCCTCTGCCAGACTCTCCAGCTATAAATGGATCTGGCCTTTTCCAACCTTCCCCCCTGCCCCGCCTCCCAACACTAAGAGATGTTGCGGGAAACCGGAGCTGGGCCAGGCTTCCTCTCAATTAGGAAAACATACGAGCCAAACACTGGGTTTTTGTAGGTTCTCTGGAAGCATCGTGCCTGGCTTTGGGGGAAGCTGGGCTCCGGGGAGGGCTGTGCTGCTGAATGGCTTGTTTGCACTGCCAGAGCGGTTATTCCCAGACCTGAATGCAAAGCTGGGGCAGACCCATAGGTGCTCTCTCCACGCATCACCCCACAAACCAAGTGCCGCCTGATCCCAGCCTTGCGTCTGCAGGGAAGGCCAGTGCTTTGTTAGGGACTGCTTCCTGCTTCCACATCCATATTAGGCTCTTAATAAAAGAAGCCTGGCTTTTGTACGTAATGAGCGACCCCGTTTGCCTCCCTTAATTTTTTGATTTATGGCAAAGATCCTGGGATCTTTCAAGCTTTATTGCATTCTCCCTCCTCTGAGAGGCAGGGAGGCTCGGGATCTGCTCGTTTGGGAGCTGGGGCCTGAAGTATGCAGACCAAGGTGACTCAGGGAGGCCGTGGCTGCCCTGAATTTTAAACTCAAGTCTTTTGTGTCATCCGGAGTAGAGTGCTACCCTCCATCAGCCTTGCGGGCATCCAGGCCATTCATTCCATGTAGAGCACAGGTCTGTATTTAGAAAACTAATTTGTACTCTCATGTTGAAAAACTGTAGTCTGCAAGTCTCCCAGTTCATGTGCTTCATAGAAGCTGCTGGGCCAGGTTCCAGTCTGGTGACCTTTCCCTGGCAGCAATGGATTTGCATCCTTTGAGCTTAGACAGCAACACCTAGAGCAGCTGCTTCAGGAGCTTCCTTACCTCCTGGCAATCATCCCTCAAAAACCTTCAGGCTGTGGATAAGGGAACATAAAATATTCAAAAGGTGCAAGCCTGGTTTATGGTTTCCCAGTATTCTGCCTGTAGTTCTTCTGGTTCAGTTTTTGCCATGGCAGCAGGTTCTGTCTGATGTTTTCCCTGTGCAGGATGCCTGGCATCCCAAGTTTGCTCTAGTGCAGTGGCTTGTGCTGTCTTTTGGATGGGTTGGTGGAGCTGTTGACCAGGCAGTGTGGCATAGGCAATGTGCAGGGATACATCTTTTCTCTTTTGGTGTGAGCTGGAGAACATAATGTCCCTGTTACATAGGGGTTATGGTTCACTGAAACCTCCTTTGCATCTTTCTGCCGGGGTTGCAGGCAATATTTTTGTGAAACAGATGCGTGGATGAAGTGCCTCCTTCATCTTTCCATACACCAACAAGCTGTGGTGTGCCGAGGGTACCTTTGAGCTCTGGGAATGCATGAAATGAAGATACTGTGTGTAGCTGTAGCTGCCTGATGCTCTTTCCTGTGGTAACCTCTGCCGAAACTGGGCCGGGCATCAGAACCTGCCGGGTTGCCAGCTCAACTTGAGTCCTTCAGGTTAAACTTGGCTGGGAGGAGTTTTTTCTGCTTACTGTACCCCTCCCATATGTTACCCCAATTCTGCATGTCCTTACGCAACCTGCCTTCTGCTGAACACCTAATCCTGAGTTCTTCCCCCAGCCCTGGACACAGCAGGGTGTTTTCTGACATTTGTTGGGTACACATCTCCTTTCCTCTGGTTCTGAACAGGGTTTTGCATGTGATACTTGTTGCTCATCTGAATCCCACAGCTTCTCTCCCACCTCTTCCCATTCTTGTGTGCTCTCCTGGACTGCGAATGTTGGTTTCCACAATTCACATCTGTTGTGCTGGGTGTGGGTAGTTGCTGAGCATCTTTGTAGCACTTAAGCCTTACCCTGTACTCCACACTTCGGACTGCTTCCTCAGTGGAGCAGTGGATGGGAATGTGTCTGTCACCCGACAGTGAAGGTACCGACAGGCTGTTCTAGGGATCCTTGGCAGAATGATGACAGCACTAAATCGTAGTTACAATTACAGCTTTATTTTATTATTAAAAGCACCCAGGAACCTTGAGGCTAGGAGGGAGGGGAAGAAGAAGTCTGTTTGTTGTATCTATCTACTTGATGCACAGAGCCTGATAATGGGAGGGGAACGAGTACGTGTCCCACTGGGCCACAGAGGATGGCTGCTCGCCTTGTACAGTGGCACTCATTATGCTAACCACGTTGCCAGGAGTCAGGAGCTGGGCGTGCTGGTCACACAGTGTCCTCCTCAGGACCGCTCCTGTCTGAACAGTCTCCCAGTGGGCAGCTCTTGGGATGCTGTTACAAGTGTCCTGCTGATGCTAGTATCTGCCTGGCACCACCTGTAAAGGTGGTGCTGGAGGTCACTGCCTTCGGATGCTTTCAACCTCTCTGCCAGTTCAACCGCTTGGTAGAAGTCTGTGCACTACGTTGCTGGTGTCTCTTGGGTGAAGGGCTTGTGCCCTTTAAAGGAGAACTTGTTAGCTGGTTTCACAATGGCTGGTTCCAGCTACACCTGAATCCAGAGTGCCAGGGCAAGACACTGGTTCGGACAGCGGCGTGTGAGCGCAAATTTGGTGTGCTGCTAATCTGGTCCCAGCAATGGGATGTGAAGTGTGCCCAACCTACTGCTGTAATGGCTGTGCTACCATTTACACAGCACTGAGGCAAAGCTGGTGGAGTATCTGGTACAGGTGTCTACTTGTGCATCGCTAGCACGACGTCAGGTGCAGACCATGAGCGTTAGAGCTCCACAGTTCCTTGCACCAGGCCGTGGTGGGATATCCCACTGAGACAGAACATCCCTGTTCCCTGTGCTTAGTGCACTCCTTGCCAAACGCCATGCTTTGCAATGCATCAGAGCTCTGGTACCTGCAGCGCCTGGGTCCTGCGGGGGTCTCTGAAACACAGGCAGTGCATGCAAGACAGCGTGAAGACTATGATTTTGTGATGATTCTAAGTTAGTCAGGATAGATGGTTTGAAAACTGCCTGGAGAATTAGAGGAGTATCTTGCAAAACTATTAGCATGATAAAACAGCAAATGGGATTCCCTGCTGATAAATAGCACAGTTTTGTGCAAGTAATGGTGATTTGTGAACAGTTTCTCACTGCCCACAAGAAGCCCTTTGGAGTCACTGTGGATCGTTATCTGAGCACAGCAGCTCAGTGCTCAGCTGTAGCCAAAAAGGCAGAGCTCATACTGGAAATAAAGAATAAATCAAAAAATGCTGTAGTATATTCTTGTGTACTTAGGTATACAGTCATATTGTGCCTGTGTCTTGAGTACCACACAGAGTCTGGTCTCAAAAAGAGTGGCATGAACCTGGACATGCTACAGAAAAGGGGAATGAGCATGATGAAGGGACTGGGATAGCTTCTGCAGGAAGAGAGGAAAAGTAGATGATAGTGGGGAGGAGTAAAGGCCTACAAAATAGCATACACTTGGGAGAAGTTGAGTGAGGAATGACCTGACTCAACTCTGCTATTTCTCACAGCACAGAGGACACACATCCAGCAAAATAATTTACTGGGCGGGAGGTTAAGGAAGTCCTTTTTCAACACAGATGATTTGCAGAACATGTTGCTACGAGATGGCATGAAGGCTGAAAATACACCCAGATTCCAAACGGAACCGGACACCACAATGGCAGAGATGTGTTTCAGTGGCTGTTAAACATGGTGTGCGACCTCCAGCTCTAGAAGTTCCTTGGCTGCTGACTGTTGCAGGCTGGAAGAGCGTGGCGTTAGGAGACATCACTCCATACCCTGTCATATGTGTATGTCGGTGACAAAATGTCCAGGATAGGGCACTAGACAAGAAGATCTCTTAGTGTGACCTAATATGGTGGTTCTTGTTACCCCAGTGTGCTGAAACTGTGGGGTTAAAATTAACTGATTTGGTTTGGAGCACTTCTAGTATGGTGGCTGTCCTGTGGGAATTAGGCACAGGTCACCGTGTTGTCCCAAAATCTGGGTTCTTTCACCCAGTGTGCCATACGCCAGTTTACACACAGAGCCGAGTGTTTATTCCATGACTGTGCAGAGATGGGGGCTAGGTGGTAGCTCCGCAAAGATAGCCCAGCTCGATACAAAAAACTATGGCATATTTATCCCGTTGGGCACACATCAAGATCGGCCTTTTTCTACAGCAATTGGTTAGTTACTCACCACAACGAATCTCATGGGTTAATTGTACTCTCTGCTTCTGTTTAAAGGCACAGTGTCCTCTTAAATCAAGGTGCATGCCTAGTGAGAGGTGGTCTTAACTGGGAAGGGGGCGTTTATTGAGTCAGTGGTCTCCATCTCCCCCTGTCGCCTTTACTGTAATTACTGTTCACGATGCCTTGTGGCAACCATCCAGCTTTTTGGTGCCCTTTCATCAGTCTTCAGCTCTCTTAGAGGGTATAGTGGGCAACCTTTGTCAGTCCTTAATTCCCCTTCAAAGGTACAGTTGATAACAAGGCATGCAAGGTAGTAATCAGTTCTCTCTTTTGCAAAATGTTTGACTCAGTGGAAAATTCCTTTTTCTACTGTGCAACCACTAAAAATATTTTCTTACATCTTTTATCAGCAAATCTGGAGGCATTTGCAGGAGAAGGGGACTGGTGCAGCCACAGCCCACCAGCTCGGAGTGCCAGACAGTGTGGTTGTTGCGGGGTATGCCAGCTCAGCGACTGCCCAGCCTGCCAGGTGAGATGCCTGGTCCCATCTTCGCTCCCCCTTGGCTTCTGATTAGGGTCTGACTTATGGATGGAACAAAATCTAGGTTTTTAGAGCCTCTTCTTCATACAACTGTGGGTGTTCTTGTTACCCGTCCAAAGGTCTCGTGCTATGGAGAGGGGAAAAAGCAGGCTATTGCAAATTCTATTGTGAATTCCTCAATCTTTTCCAAGTCCTATGTTGCAATTTCCTTCACAGTCTGAGTAGTAAAATGTCTCCAGTCTCCCTCCACTGAAAACTGGGAAAGGCTGCAACCGCACTGCCTTGTAGAGTCTGTTTGCTGACAGTGGAGTGCCTGAGACGCTAATTTTGGGAGCTGTAGCAGCAGTCACTGTCATTTGCTGCTCACCCCATTGAAAATTTACCAAGCTAATTGTCTGGGGTTTTTTTTGGTAGATGCTGTCTGAGGCTGTAGCTAAAGCAGCCAGACAGAAACAGGCGTATGATTTGTGTCTGCCGTTCAGCTTGCTGCTAGGGCATTCATAACTGCTTGAGCCTGAGCCTGGTATCGCTGTGAGATTTTGGGAACGCTGGGCTCAGAATCCAGACATCATTTCACTTGTGCCTCGGTCCTTGAACCCAAATCTACACACTCACGAGCTCTAATGTGTCTCAGTGCGACGGACAGAGGTTAAAGCCCCTGTTGTGCTGCCCAGTTCCCCGCTCCCTGCAGAGAAAAGAAGTCTCCTGGCAGCCTCCGGCTGTTTTCAAATGGGACGAAGGCCGGGGGTGCCAGTGCCAGCGCCCCCAGCCTGCACCCCGCGCCCCCTTTCAGCCCGCGGCTCGGGGCGGCTATATCTGGCTGCGGCTCCTTGCTCCGGGAACGTGACCTCATCCTTGTTGTGGTATTTCCAGTGATTCAGCCTGGCCGGGGGCAGGGAGGAGTCATTCCTGGTGCAGGCTGACAGGGTGTTTGTACGTTGCTGGAATTCCAGAGCGGTCCAGCCCCAACCCTCCCGCTGCCTTGACAGCTCGGCTGAGGCTGGAGCGTGGCGTTCCTGCCTGGGGGACCGAGGCTCTCGCTTTCGGGGGTGATGGGGATCCCTGTCTTTGCAGCTTACCTGCTGTGGGGAGGGTGAAGAGAGCTGCGTGCGGTTGTGTGCCTGGGAAAGCCACAGAGTCTCTGCTTTATGGGTGGAAAAAGAGTCTCTCAGGATGTTCGTTCCTGTTTACCGGCAGCCGGCATCCCACGACGAAGTTAACTCTGCAACATCTGCGGCAGCTTGGTGAGTGTTACGATCCTTATTTCATGGGGGTGGGGAGGAAACAGAGGCACTGAACAGGGACGTGGTCTGCTGGAGGTTTTATGCAGCTGAGCTGGAAAAGTAAACTCCGTGAAGCGGTGCTGACTGTGCCTGTCCTCTCCTGTAGCGGCTGGATCCCTCCAGGGAGCAATGGACGTTGTGCAGTGGGTCCGGCTGATGCGGAGCAGTGCTCGTAGGGAAGAGCAGCTCCCAAAGCGGTGTGAGGACAGGCTGTACAGATTGCCAAGCCCCACTTCCTGTGGGTATCGCTTCTCTCCATCTTTTGAGGTGTGCTCAGAAAGCCCAGGGGTGCCCCTGCAGGCAGGGGTCCCCAGCCGAGGTCAGTGCTGTGGACCCTGCGGGGCTGTCACTTGTGCCTTGGCCGGACTGCTGTTGCTGCAGGTGCGGTGAGCCTTACTGCAGCCCTCATCTAAACACTCCCAACTGCCTCGTTTGACCATGGGTTGTTGTGAATGGTTTTAAAACCTTTGGGATCATTTGGGGGATGTTCTCAGCTGTTCCCTGGCTGAGGCCAGTTTTGCTGCAGAAGCAGCTTGGTTGAAGATGTGGCCTCAGTGTTGTCTTGCTTAGCAGTGAACCAGCCTGTCAGTGCGAGTTGCTTCATCCTAGGAGAGACCTGTTCCCAGTTTGTCACTATGCAGGAATTAAGTCATGAAGGTTCATCATGTTTGGAGAAGCAGCTCCCTGTCTAGAGCCCTCTTACCCATGTTGCTGAACACCTGGAGATGACATTGTGGCTGTGTTTTTTCTCAGATCTGGGGAGCTGTACCTGGCACCAGATTCAGTGTTCTTACACTGGGAAGTTTTCACTTTCATATTGTGCAAGGGTAGCTCAATGTCAGGAGACTCATCCCAAGGGGAGCAGGGCTGGGCTGCAGTGGAGAATCTCTGCACCTTCCTCATTGCATGCACTGTCAGCTCAGGTAAAGGGCATCAGTGTGTGCTGGAACAGGGAGTCTTAACTCAGATAATCTTTCCAAGTTGTGTGGAGAGCTGTACCAGCAGTTTGCTGGAGAGGAGACAATCATAGAATCACAGAATGGTCTGGGTTGGAAGGGACCTTAAAGACCATCCAGTTCCAGCCCCCCTGCCATGGGCAGGGACACCCTCCACTAGACCAGGTTGCTCCAAGCCTCATCCAGCCTGGCCTTGAACACTTCCAGGGACGGGGCATCCACAACTCCTGTGGGCAACACACAATAGGTAGTACAGATTTGCTGCTCTCATTTCAGGCCGGCTTAATGCTTGGCTGGCTTCACCCCTCATGTGGGCATCACTAGGACATACACCTGCTACTTTGGGGTCCCTGTGCGCTCCTTGAAGTTAGGTTTTTAACTGCATTCACTGATGCCATTGCCCCAAGTCAACTGTTTCCAAACTTTTGAGGTTAGGCAATATTTTTCCAAAGGCGGTCCCCCCAGCCTCTGCAGAACAGACCTCAGTTGCTACAGAACTGCATGAACGGTCCGTTTGTTGTCACCAATTGCACCCAGAGGTCCCTGGCGTGAGCCATATGCCTGTCTGGCACCCAGCTTACTGAAAATAGGCTGTGCTGGCTATGGTATGCATCCTGAAACAGCTCCTTCACAGCCTATTGCTGAAGTCTGTCGCTGCTTGTTTAATGGGCGGTGGCTGAAACCTGCAGAAACCCTCTACTGCTAGTTCCCATTGTCAGCACAATGGGGGCAAAGCCCCCAGACCCTTTGATACATTGCTTCTTTGCTGAGCTGGTCCCTATCCCTCATCTTCCTTATTTGGTGTAACACAGCAGGTAAGGTATGAAATGAGAGAGAAAGAAGCCTAGCAGGAGGTACCAAAGGCAGCGAACTGGAGAGAGAGAGATTAAATCCCAAAGATGCGGAGCCCCTGAGCGTGGGGAGGGGGCCTGGGCAATGGGGATGGGCTCCTGCCCCTTGAGCTGGTCGCACACATGGATGGAGCAATGCTCTATCAGCCTTTCTCCCAGCCGTGATGTAGCACTGTGCACCAGAGAAGGTGCGGGGCTGGGGGTGTCCCACGTGGGGATGGAAAATAGCATCAGTTTGTGTTGCTGCTAGCAAGTGCTGTGTATGGAGCTGCTGGAGACCATGCAGTTAGGGGTCTCCTCTGGCTAGTGGTGACTTCACCCCGTGGCAGGTAGCTGCCCTCCCACCCCCCTGCCCAAGCAGGCAGGCCGTGGAGTCAGCCCCACCATGCTCTCCTCTTTCGGAGCTTGCTGTAAATGGCTCTCTGTAACACGAGATGCATTTCTGCCATAGTCCTCTCCAGAGCGCATCTGTATTTACACTGGGGCTTTCATTAGCAATCTGGCCCTTGCAGTGCCAGCAGACTGCAGCCCTTGCTTCTCCCTCCTGCCCACATGCTCCGTGAGTGAGACCAGCACCCTGGCACGGCTGTGCCTGAGGAGAGGCAGGTGACTGGCAGCGGGAGGACTCCCTGAGCCACCTCCCATCTGGAAGAAGTGCCTTGTCACGTTGCCTCTCGCCCGCCATCCTACATCAACGGCGGAGCTGCCTCCAGAGACTCCCCGCAGCACGGCTGGCTGATCTCTGAGCCGGCACGGGGACGAGCTGGTTTTGCTTTGGATTATCGCTGGCTCTGCATGCTTTATTCTTCCTGCTGCTCTTATGCCATTGCTGCTGTACCTGGTTTCCAGCTGCAGTGAGCTGAGCCCACGACCTGGGGAGATTCTATCTGACAAGGTAGGAGATGCTGCCTTCTATTTGTTCAGCTAAAAGTCATGTGGACAGTCCTGCCCCTACCTGGAGAGCATGCTTCAATTAGTAGTGTGTATGTGCTTCAATTAGTAGTGTGTTTGTGGTTTTATTTTGCATTGTTCTGTAGCTCTGATGAACAGTCAGTATGCTGCTCCGGCTGCAGCCACTATTACATGGAAAGAAAATATGTATATCCATTTTCTTTTTACCTACACCCTGGAAAATCAAAGTCTGGCTCCCTTTCTGCTCGAGGATGATGTGCTGGTGCTCCAGAGCCTGTCTGTCTTCTCTGTTCTCCTGGAGCATCCTGTGCGTGTTCTGCAGGTCATGTCACCTGCTTCTCCAGGAGACATGAATGTAGAGAGGGCAGTCTGAAGGTGTCTTGGGAGAAAGGGGCAGGGAGGAGAAACTCGCAGAAGACAAAAAGTAAAAGAAGTTCAGTGGACATGGAAATGGCTTTAGAGAAGTTATTTTTACCCCAGAAAATTAAACAGAAGAGCCGCCTTTCCCTGGGTAGTCTCAAAAGGTTTGGGGTTTTTTTTTCCTTCAGTCCCTTAGGCCAAGGTGTTTTGATATGGAAAGTCCTGAGGCTGCTGTTGACCCTAGGGATGAAGGAGAGTCAGTCTGCCTTGTTAGTTGGGTGCCTTCTCTCCAGTGAACCTCGCTGGCATTTGATGCTTCATTGTCCCCCCACTACTGCATACCTTTATGGGGTCTGTACTGGGAAAAGAGGTGATGTCCAAAAAACCCTGACCTGTCCGGATTTCCCTGTGGTAGCCAAGGGTAGATAAAATAGGAGGGCAGCAGTATTTTCTTCTGACCTAGCTGGTGTTGAGGCACAACCATTCCCTTTTTAGTCCACAGAAGCTGGGGGACAGCCCCTGTGCAACCAGCCAGCCATCTCCCCCAGGCTGCTGTACCTAGGCTTCCCTCCCATGTGGACCAGAGTCTCCTAAACAGGACAGACAAGGATATCAGGCCATCTGCAGGTGATGGTTTACTTCTGAGGACTAGCCCAAACAACAACCCATGTTTTACAGCCCCCCTATATCCCTAGCTGCTAAGCTGTGATGAGGGAGGGGGATCCTCTAGTTTTCCCTCCTTAGCATATCCTGCTGTGCTGCCAGTGGGTGTATAAATAGTGCCCACAGTATACTATTTTGGTGACAAGCTCTTCTCAGGATTCATCCAAAGAGTTATGTGAGCAAGCGTTAAAAATAACACCAGGCCCTGCCCAAATGCTGGTCTTGTTTCAGCCAAAGTCTTGGAAATCCTCCATAGAGAGAAGCCTTGGGCCCTTGGGAGGGGGCAGTGGGAGGGAGTCTGGTGGGGCTCCCCATGTTTTCTTCTTCTTGCTGCCCTGCTGACCACAGAGGACACAGAGCCTCAGCTTCAGTAGATGTGCTGGTCACCAAGAGGATGTGAGACTTTCACTTCTAATTAGTTTATTTGCTACTGAACTTTCCCTGTGTGTTCTGAGTATTATCACTAGGACTAATGAGAGGTACATAAAATTCCAGGAGGGGTTAAGCTAAGCTTTAATCTAGCCTGCTGCCACATCCATGCTGGTGGCCAGAGCTAGCTGCTTCACTAAAACATAAAAATTCTTGGGCTGTAGCAGTGACATAGGTAGACATTCTGGCCCTCCATTAAGTTTGTCCTGAGCACTGGTAGCTGGAGATTAGTTTAATTGTGGAAGGCATATTAAATGTGCATGATGAATTAATTGCTCTTGACATTCTTGCTATCCATGTAAACACAAAAATTATTCCAAAATTCTGCCCTTTTCACGGTGTGGTCAGTGCCTATAACTGAAAACCAGACCCCACTGCAGAGGCTGCTGGGGATCCATGCTCCCTGGGCTGCATAGCCAGGGCAGGATGCACCGACCCACTGAGGAGATGGAAGCTGCAGTTTGTTTCCCTCAGGCTGGGTTTTGCGTGTTGTTCAGGTCCCATTCTAGGCATTCAGCTGCTCTCCTGCTGCCGCAGCGTCAGCCCTGCTGTGCAATGGAAAACAGGAGACCTCACTGGAAAACAGCAGATCCCACGGAGTCGTGTCTAGTGTATGGAGCCTAGAGCTCACAGAAGTGCTTCTGGAGGGCTCGTGCTCAAAGAAACGCCTTCTGAAGGCACAGATGCTCCCTCTTGCAGATAGGTGATGTGGCTCTACTCTTGCCTGGTCTAATATGGGATGTAGGAGGTTACCCCCGTGAGAGTAGATTTCCCAGTGCTGTTACACGGCTTAATACATGGAGCCTTGCACACAGAAGGGGAAAAGAGCTGAGATGTCTCCTGGCTCCAAACCTGGGGGCAGTGCTTGGGCTTACCTGTTTACTTTGAGTTGAAAGCAGCAGTGTCATGGGGCAGGGGATGCCACACCTATCTTTCAGATGCTGGGGTTCAGGACTACGGCGTTAATCCCCCTCTACAGCTCCTTGGCCTCCACGTTTGCATCCCCGGATACATCTGTGCTAGATTGTGGCTGCGCAGAGGAAGGGCCAGATGCTTCTGCAGTCTGAGTACTTTACTTTCAGAAGGTCTGGGTTTATTTTAAGCTGATACAGAAAGCTGTTGTGAAAGCAGTAGGCATGCAAAAATTACTGAAAAGGTCGCAAGCGCCGGTTGGCACTCCATGCTTCAGCTCCTCTGATATGGGATTAGTAATTCTGGAGGATGTTCCCCAGGATGGAGTGTGGGTCCTGTTGGAATATCCTGACAGAGCTTGCTCCTGCCATTGCACTAAGAGCAGGGCAGTCGCTCATCTTCTGGCTTGGACTGTTGTGTCTCGCGTGCTCAGCCCTTGCGAGCCCTCCTCCCCACCATTTAGCTGGTCTTCTCTGTTCCTTGCTGTGTGTTGCGAGGGACATGCTGGGTTTGCGCACAGGATGAAGTGTTTTCTTATGTGTATTGAAAGCACAGGCTTCAGAATTGTCTGGAAATGGAAATACGTCACGCACATGAAAAGCATGTTTCTGTTTTTTCCAGGAACATGCTGTGGGCAATCGGTCCTTCATCAGGGGCTTCCTCTGCTCCTTCCTGCTCCTCTCCCATGTCCAGCCAACAAAGGAGCTCTCTGAGTCATTGTTGGTGCTTATTATTAGGACTGAGTCAAGGCCCTGTGTATCATTATACATTACAGAACTCCTGAGGGCTCTTTCAGGGCTCTTCCCACCCTGGTATGCTCTCATTCCCCTGACTGGAATGTGTCTGGGGTGAGTGGGACCATCGTCTTTAAGCACCTCTTTGCTGTTTTCAATAGGCTTCTATGTGGTGCCAGAGCCCCACGCCATGGTTTCCAGCAGCTCCTCAAGTGCTGAGGTGTCTCCACAGGAACCCCGTAGTGCACTGTGCCCCAGCTTTTTCATCTGCTTCTCGTGAGGCTGAGCCCTGTTTCAGGCCTGTCCTACGCAGTCTGAGCTCGGCATGTCTGTTAGGTGTCTCCTGTGCCCTGCCTTGCCTTCCCACCCAGCCTCGTCGCTGGTGCCTGGGCTTTGCCTCTGCCAGCTTTTCTGTTTCAAAGGACATGGTAGGATTTCCTCCCAGGCATGGATCCCCTTTATCCCAACAGCATTTCCTTTGCCGTGTGTCTTTCTCCAACCCAAGCAAAATCGTGGCTCGCAGTGGACCGGTGTGTACTTCCCAGGTCCAGCTCAGCAGTGTGCCTGCCTGTGCATGGGAGGGCTGCCTCTTGGCTGAACATGCCTTTCGGAGGAGGCAAACCTTGCACATCTGGCCACACGGCAGCTGGGTGCTGCAGATGTGCCAATTAAGCACACACCAGTAAGCACATACAGCCAAAAGGGTCAGGGGCTGACGTGACTTGGAGTATGGCTGACTGACAATCCAGGACAGCCTGCTGTACTAGATGGGAAGGGGTAACCAAAGAGAAGGGTAGGAGGGTTCTCAGCTGTGGTCAAGGTTCATCTTCAGCAAGACTGAATTCATGAGAAAAAGTCTCTTCACTGTGGTGGATGGAAGGAGGATGAATCTACTGGCTGAAAGCTGGTGCTAAGCATATTCCATTTAGTGGGAAAAAAAATAAACCCTTGGAGTATGTTTTAACAGCCAGGTGGATTAGCTACCAGATCAGCTGGCATGGGATGCTCTTCCACCCTCAGGCTGTGCTCTGTCTTTCCAGGAGTGTGTTTCTGTTTCTCAAGGTGTTCTCCGTCACAGAATAAACAGCTTTCAGCTTTTAACCCTGCAGTAGAAGCTTCCTTCTCCTCTGAGTCAAACAGAAATCATATGAGAATAAGACATCCAGAAGCCATATAATAACACCACCCTGATCTAGCCATAATGGATTCAGGCTATACCATTCCTTGTGTTTCTTCATTTTGTCTGTCTGGAAGCCCCCAGTGATTACGACATTATCTGCTGCATCCTGCATCCTAGCAGTCCAGTCCCTTCCCTCTGTTGTTGCTTCCTGATGCCAAGGCACACTGGATTAACCAAGACCCTAGCATGGGTATGTCTTTGTTGGCAAAGCCAGAAAAATAAATTGTTTCCTATTTCTGACACTATGGGCCTGTGAAAATTAACAGTAATGCATGTCTCTAAATGAGTAAAGCAAAATGCTTCTGAGGAAGACCATGCAAAATACTAAGAAAACCAGTCTTACTTTCTTACTGCTGTGCTTTTTTGGTGGAATAATGAATGGCTGGTTTTATCAGTTATACCTGATGTCTAACCTAAACTTCCCTGGATGCCCCTCTGGAAGGCTATTCCTGTTGAGGATATGGAGAACAGCTTATTCATTTGTTCTTGGCAGCAGCATACATGTATTCCAGAATTGCTTTAATGTACCCCCTAGATTTTCAGAGAGAACTAACCCACTTGCTTTGCAATTTGCTCCTTTCTGGTTTTACTTGCTCTTTTTGAACCCGCACCAGTTTGTCCATATAGGACATGTCATAGAATCACAGAACGGTTTGGGTTGGAAGGGACCTTGAAGACCATCCAGTTCCAGCCCCTCTGCCATGGGCAGGGACACCCTCCACTAGACCAGGTTGCTCCAAGCCTCGTCCAGTCTGGCCTTGAACACTTCCAGGGATGGGGCATCCACAGCTTCTCTGGGAAACCTGTGCCAGTGCCTCACCACTCTCCCCAGGAAGAATTTCTTCCTGTTATCCAATCTAAACCTCCTCACTTTCAGTTTAAACCTGTTACCCCTTGTTCTGTCACTACAGGACCTTGTAGAAAGCCCCTCCCAGCTTTCTTGTAGCCCGTTCAGGCACTGGATGGTGCTGTAAGGTCTCCCTGGAGCCTTCTCTTCTCCAGGCTGAACACCCCCAACTCTCCCAGCCTGTCCCCACAGCAGAGGTTCTCCAGCCCTCAGAGCATCTTCGTGGCCTCCTCTGGACTCGCTCCAACCAGTCCATGTCCTTCTGATGTTGGGGGCCCCAGAGCTGGATGCAGAACTGCAGGTGGGGTGTCACGAGAGCAGAGTAGAGGGGGAGAATCCCCTCCCTCACCCTGCTGGCCACTCTGCTCTGGATACAGCCCAGGATACGGTTGGCTTTCTGGGCTGCCAGTGCACACAGCCGGCTCATGTCCAGCTTCTCATCCCCCAGTACCCCCAAGTCCTTCTCCTCAGAGCTGCTCTCCATCCATTCTCCACCCAGCCTGTCCTTGTGCTTGGGATTGCCCCGACCCAGGTGCAGGACCTTGCCCTTGGCCTTGTTGAACTCCCTGAGGTTGGCACAGGCCCAGCTCTCCAGCCTGTCCAGGTCCCTCTGGATGGCATCCCTTCCCTCCAGCGTGTCGACCGCACCACACAGCTTGGTGTCATGGGCAAACCTGCTGAGGGTGCACTCGATCCCAAAGTCCATGTCACTGACAAAATGTTGAACAGTACCGGTCCCAGCTCTGACCCCTGCGGAACACCACTCATCTCTGGTCTCCAGCCAATCATCAAGCCATTAACCACAACTCTCTGAGTGCAACCATCCAGCCGTTTCCTTATCCAATGAGGGGTTCATCTGTTAAATCCATGTCTCTTCAATTTAGAGTCAAGGATGTCCTGTGGGATGGTGTCAAATGCTTTGCACAAATCCAGGTAGATTACATTGGTTGACCTTCCTTTATCCACCAAGGTCGTGACCCCATCATAGAAGGCCACCAAATTTGTCAGGCAGGATCTGCCCTTGGTGAAGCCATGTTGGCTGTCACCAATCACCTCCTCATTCTCCATGCGCCTTAGCATGATTTCCAGTAGGATCTGCTCCGTGATCTTGCCAGGCACAGAGGTGACCCTGACTGGTCTGTAGTTCCTTGGGTCCTCCTTTTTTGCCATTTTAAAGACGGGGGTTATGTTTCCCCTTTTCCAGTCAGTGGGAACTTCACCAGACTGCCACATCTTCTCTAATATGACGGACAGAGGTTTTACAACCTCATCCGCTGGTTCCCTCAGGACCAGTGGATGTATCTCATCAGCTCCCTTGGACTTGTGAACCTTCAGGTTCCTTAAGTGGCCTCAAACCTGATCTTCTCCTGCAGTGGGTGGCTCTTCATTCTTCCAGTCCCTGCCTTTGCATGGCAAGTGTCCATGAGGCACGTGCCAATGCTGGGCAGAGAGGAAGAATTACTCCACGTCTTGCGTATGACATGCCTATTCGTACAGCTCTGCGTCCTCTTTAGCTGCTTCAAAGCACAGTGCCAGTGTTACTCAAGTCCAGCCTGTGATCGACAGTAACCACAGATCCCTTCTGAATGAGCAGGTCATGCATGATGATTATGGGTGGGGATGCACAATCTGTGCTGCGTCAGGCGTCGTGGTAAGGATTATAATTTATGTCATTTTGCTGTTTACGTGTAGACCTTACCGTTTCAGCTAGCAGTGTCTACTGCAGACAGTACAGATGAGGAGTGAAAAACAGCCGCTCCATCTGAGAGCCAGCAGGTTACATGCACAGGAGGAGGGTGAGGTCTGCGGGGTTTGTTAACAAACCTGCATTTTTAGCAGAACTTTTCAGTGGTCCCGTTTCCTCTCCCCATTGCAGCTCTTCTAGGAGCCTACTGGGATGTGGGTGCTCAGGAGCAGTCTCTTGGGTGGCACTGGAGTTCCATGCCTGCCAGTACTGTGTTTCAGCATCACTGGTAGCAGGTTGGTTTTGGGTGTACCTTCAACAGCCTCTTTGTATCACAGAGTGCTTTGCAAAAGCACAAGCTGTCTAGACATGATTAAGAAATGGCTTCAAGTTGCACCAGGGAAGGTTTAGAATGGATATTAGGAAAAATTTCTTCACCAAAAGGGTTGTGCAGCATTAGAAGGGGCTGCCCAGGAAAGTGGTTGAGTCATCATCCCTGGAAGTATTTAAAGATGTGTGTACGAGGTGCTTAGGGACATGGTTTAGTGGTGAACTTGGCAGTGTTAGATTGATGGTTGGACTTGATGATATTAAAGGTCCTTTCCAACCTAACAGATTCTATTGTATGGCATTGCTTTATGTGCCACTGAAACATAGCCAGCTGGGGCAGGTAACGCTGCAGAGCAGCACCACGTGTCCAGTTTGGGTGGTAAATGGAGGGACTTGGGGAAAAAAGGCAGTATAAACCATCATAATTTGTATCATATGTCTCAAATAAGCTGCTGGTTATGTGCTCCCTGGGCTTTGTTGCAAAGGAGGGAGTGTTTGAGAACAGGGAGGTCTGCTGGGAACTCGCTTTGTGGTGCGTTGACGGATCCCGCTGCTTGAGTTCTGCTGTCGCTGTGAGCAGTGATGTCAGGAAGTGCTTCTGCATGCGCAGAAAGAGGTGAGTGTGGGCTTTCTGTGTGAAACCCAGAGCAGTTTTCATACTCACTGTTGCCTTGGAAAACTGGAATATTTATGACTCAGTACTGAAGCAGGAGGGCAGGAGGCTTTTTCCATTCTGGGATGTGGCCTCTCATGTGTCCAACAGTGACGTTTTTCTTCTCCTCCTGCTACATCCATTTGCATTTCCATTGCAGTCTCTGTGAGCTGAGGCTCATTGGCAGTGCAGTCACCCTCACTTTGGGTCAGCGAGGCGATGCCCCTGGAGTGGGAACGGAATGTCATTTTGATGTACATCATGGGAACCATAAGCAGTCACCTTCCTTGACCAATGCATGCAGTGTACGCAGCGATCTGTGCCTGTACTTTGTAGACACTGAACCATTTCAGGGCTGTGGATTCAGCTCAGCCCTGCAGCTTTTCAGCTGCTTGGTTGGAAATATCTAAGTTTTTATCTGAGGTCAGAGTACAAACTGGTGAATACACCAGAACTGCAGCTGCCAAATTCACCAGCTCCACTACTGTATGTAATGTCAAGTTAAGGCTTCCCTCATGGCGGTTGGGAATTACGAAGTTGTGGTGAAACCAGTGGTTTTGGTAAATTGTGCTGGAGAGGCAGCATTGACCCCATTTTGAAAACTAATAACAGGTTAATGTCCACTGTTACCATGGGCTGCTCAGAGCAATGGGTTGCCAGATTAGAAGGCATCATACCATTTCTGCTCCTTTTGCCAAGGTTTGATTGGTGGAAGAGTTTATTATCCCACTCAGCATGTCATCAATATTTGAGGTTGTGCTTGAAGAAGCAAGAACCCTTGAGGAAGGGTTGCTCTTAGAGCTGAGATCCTGCATCAGACACTCTGAAATCCCAGACTGGGTCAGTTATGTCCAGGCTTTGCTTTAATTCAATGTTTTCTGTACAGTATTATAAGCTTTGTTTATCAGATTGAAGCTGAGACTTTAGGCATGATTCAGGTGCTGTTCTGTTGTTTCTGCCCTGATTTCCCTCTCTTTGGCTACTTCTTTGTGCTCTAGCTTGGGCAGTGCCAAGTTACTCGGGCTAAAAGGTGGACACTGGCGTTGCAGGATCGGTTCTCCCTTTCCCACAGCCCTCCTAGTCATTCACATCTCCTTGTTGCCCCAGTCTCCTGTGTGTAAAACGTTGATAGCAGCACTTCCCTAGAAAAAGAGTGTGAACGTACTGGAATCCTGGGCTGGAAGGGACTGGAGAGAGGCAGCTGGCTGTGGGCTGGGTTTGGTTTTTCCCATAGACATCTCGGTATTGTGGAGGTATGAGGAGCTGAGCTCGGCCCCGTGGGCACCTTGCCAGCCCTAGCCCTATCTGGGAGTTGTGACTTTTTATGGAGCTTGTGAAAGCCTCCTCTCCTGGGCAGTGAGGCATCAGCCACTGGTAATAGGAAGGGTGCGACCTTAATACAGGAAGGTGGAAATCGCTATTGTGATTGGGATGAAGGATCCACCCAGCGCAGTATTACTTTTTCAAAAGTGACTGTAGATGGTCAGCTAGGGAAGAGTGGGAGGAGGCCAAGCAGATACCCTTTTTTTTTCCTCAGTGGATCTGTTACGTCTATTACATTTTATCTGTTTAGTAACTAGAAACTGATTTCTGAAGTGCTTGTCCAGCCTCCCCTTGAATCCAAGTGGAGTTCTTCCACCCATAATACCCTTTGCTGAGAAGTAAGGAGCAGCAAACAGGCTGGAGGAAAGGAAAAGGAATTTTGAAAGAGGAACTGCTGGTCTGAAAGGAAGTTGTTGGTGGAGAGTAGTCTCAAAATGGAAGCTGTTCAACACGTCAAATGATGCTCTGAGCAATAAAAAGTGAGATTTTGCTAGTGATGTTTCCTAAGGACACAAAGCTGGGAAGCATCATCAGAGGCAGTTAGGGGTTATTCAGCTGGAAGAGCTTGGATGTCCTTAAGGACTAATGCACATGGGAATTGGATGGTTCAAAATTTCATGGCTGTGTGCATGAGAAATAAATATTCAGCTCCAACTGGGAGCTCACTGGGAAAGTGAGAGTGATGAGGGGAAAACCGAGGGTCTGTCAGTGGGTTAACTGTGAGCAGCTAGCATGATGCAGCGATGAAAAAGATAAATGTCATCCAACATTACACACTGGACAAAATATTTGTAGCAGAGATGGGGAAATTTTAGTGTAGTGAGGCATGGCGAGACCTTGGCTGGAAGACTGTGCATTTCTAGTCACTCTCTGAAGGCTGTATGCAAACTGGGTCAGGTCCAGAGAACAGATACTGGTGTGATCAAAGAAATGACGAGCCTACCTAATGTGAAGTGATTAAAGAACTCAGATGATATAACTTTAAAAACAGACTGGATAAACGCTGACGTTAAAGCTCATTTTTGGAACATGAGTGAATGGGGGTGAGCTGTGCATGCATAAAGATAAGCTGGAAATTTAGAGAATGTACTTAAACATCAGAAGAATTAATTTGGGGAATTAATTTGGTTAGAAAACAGTTAGCAAGCAACAAGAAATGTCCAAATTTTTTGAAAAAACGGCAACAACTTTATCTTCTCAATCCATTTTCTTATTTGGAGGCATGACTCCTGCCTAGGGTTACTAGCTGTGAAGAAATCAGTACTGTTGCCGGGGGCAATGGGCAGAGCTTGCTGGGGCAGGATCATTGAAGGGGGGAGGGGGGGGTGGGGGGAGGCTGGTGAATCCTGCTGTTGACGAACTTGTCTGCGACTGGTATAACCTCACAGAGCCTGTCCTCAGATCTGCTTGGAAGGCGGGCTCACTGGGGGCATCATTTAGTAACCCCTGGGGAAATGTTAGGAAAAGCACAAGGCTAATGTGTGCTTTTCTCAATCTTATTTGATTCTGACCCCTCATGCCAAACCTCCTGTATTTGTTCCTGTCAGATAGAAAAGTTGTCAAACACATGTTGGTAATGATCGGCCAGTATTGATCTCTGTGTGTTTGAGGGAGGGATGTTGTTTGACCTTGAAAGGCAGAACTGGCAGGGAGGGGGAATAATTTTGGGCTTGCTTTCTGAGGGTTTTTAAGAAGTTTTCGGCACCTCCTGCTTTCCTGATGGCCTCTCTGTTTTGGTCCTCCTTTCTGCAGTTCAGTGCTCTTAGTTCAGCTCTGACTGGCATCCCTCTGGAATCCCTGAAACGGCCTCAGCGGGGGTGGATGGGGTTGCCATGTATTGAGGGTTGAGATTTCTGCCATAAGCAATCAGTGAATGAGGTGGAAAGACCCTGCCTGGCTCCCACCTTGTTTCCAAGTGGCCCAGCATGTGGGAAAGAGCGGTGGTGTCCATCCCTCCTGTGGCTGTGCTGCAGATGGGTCATGGTGAAGCTGTAGCTGGGGCACGTTTGTACAGTTTCCCGCAGGTAGCAAGGCACAGATTGTTAGCTGTGGTGGTGAGCTTGCTTGTTACTCGTACCACTTTCTGTTTGCTTGAGAGGCATGGACATGCTGAAGGTAGAGGGCCAGATCAAAACATCCATCCTTTTGGAGGTGTTGGGTTATGACTGAGCTGCAGTGAAGAGTGGGCAGCCCTGGGGCTGTGTGGCTGTGGAGAGGGTGGGAAGGTTGTGCATCATGCCTGATGGTGCAGAGTGATTAAATTCCTGCCCCATGCTTGGTGCCAGAGGTGCAGCCCCAGCAGCCGTCTGTGATCTGGGGCTGAGCTGTTTCCAGCTCACGGATCACTGGAGCAGATTGGTAGCAAGTTGGTGGAAGGCTTGGGCTGCTGGTGGATGATTTTGCCATACAATTGCAGTAAAAGTGGAAAGTTTTCTTTCTCCTTGTATGTGGGGGCATGCTGACCTTAGCAGCCAATTCCTGCATGGTGTGTGAACGCAGGTGAAGGATGGAGCCTGAGGCCAAGGCAGACGTGTTGGGCGTTTTTCCACCCAGGTGATCTACGTGTGTCCTGTTCTTTTCAGCAACACTCCAGGTACGCACACAGCTCACATCCAGTGAGTGCAGCACACAGGACTCCCCCAAAGCGGTGAGCTCTGCTGCAGCCCAGCACTGGGAACGGGATGTACCTCCTTACTGAAATTCACAGGTGGGAGAGCTTGTCGTGCATTGAGTTCTCACGCCATTGGAGCAAGGGAGAAGGAGGCGAGATGGCAAAACCCCTGACTGATACCTGGGATGCCTGTCAGTAACGAGACTGAGGATGCTTGATAAGCAATCTTCTCCAGCCAGGCTGCACCCCACAGTGCTGTGTTGTGTGGGAAGCACCTATCCCTGCATCTCCAGGCCAAGCAGGACAGGGAGCACCGTCACTGTAGGGGCAGGCATGTTCTGGCACTTCCATCTCCCTCACCTTGCGTCTCTAAGGAGTGCAGTCAGCAGTATGCAGTACGCCTGCTGCCGCCTTGCATGCGACTGTGGAGTCAGCCACGCTCCCCTTCTCGCACCAGCTCATCTCTGTGATCAAAGAGAAGTCATCTCCTGGAAGACAGTTCCCAAGAAAGAGCTTTCTTCTGCCTCATTAGTGCCTGTAATCCCTTAGTACCTCTGAAGCTTTGGGACAACCCACTGTTGTTGAGGGATCCTGGGAGGGAGATGCCGCAAAGGGGCGCATGCTGCAGAGGTGCATGGCCACGTGAGCTTCGGGTGAGGGGAATGTGCTGAACACGGTTTGGGGATACAAATATATAGGTTGGGAACATATACGTAAATAGGAGTGTATTTCAGGCAGGCTCTTGCCTGCTGCATTGCTCTGCGTGATTTTTAACAGAACAGTCCCTGACTCCATGGGCCCTGGTGTGCGTGTCTGCCACACAAGGCAGGCATTGCTGCCAGTGAACTGGTTAACACCAGGGCTCTGTGGCAGGGACGGGGGTGCAGGCGAGCGGTCAGCCTGCCAGCATTTATACCTCCTGGCGTCAGCGTTGGCAATGCTCATGGAGGACTGAGGAGGGCACTGAAATAGTTTCCATTCTCCTCTCTGCTGTGGGAACGAGTCTCCTGGGAAACAAACGTTCCTTGTTCTGCACAGAGCTCCACAGCTGAGCCTCTCTGTCTTCTTCCTCGCTGCTGCTCCCCGACTGTCCCAGCAGAACAGGCCAGAGATGGCTGTTTGAGCCTGCCTTAATTAACGCTGAGAGTACAATGGGACTGGCCGTACGGGGTCCGGGGGCTGCACACTAATGGGGGTGCAGTGTATACTCTCATTTATTGCAGCTCGGGTGGAGCAGAGCCTGGCAGGACCAGCTTTCTGCTTGCTGTAGTGGCCAGGCGTGGAGGTACATCCCTCGCTCCTGCGTCCTCCCTGTGGCTTGTCCCTGCTGCTTGGAGGGGACAGGGGCGTGGGTGTGGGCTCCGAGCATCCAAGCAAAGGCAAGCAGTGGGCTGGGGAGCGTGCAGTACCACACAGGGGACACGGGCATCAGCCTCTCGGGAGGGACCTGTGGAGCCTGAGCTCTGGGACGGGCTGATGGATCGTTCCCAGTGTTTCGGAGGTGAGTAGCAGAGCCACGTCTGTGATGCTGTCTCCAGTGCATTGCCCACACTCAGCCTAAGGGCCTTTCTCTTTTCATGCTGGAAGGGTCTCTCTGCACTGGGGCTAGTCCTGGACTCCTGCCTCTGGAGCCCTTGGTGGGAGCCACCCACCAGCCACTGCATTTTCAGCCAGAAACCTGATTTGAATGTTACCTGAAGAGATGTTTTAAAGGTTTTTAAATGGTCTGGGATCAGAGACAATTGGCAGCCACTTCCAGTAATGAGTCAAACATGGTTCTGGTGTAGCTTTCTATGTTGACCCCTCCAGAGGCAGAAGCTTCTGCAAAGTGTTGTGTTGCCTGCGCTGTTGTATTCGTTTTATTTGATTGCTGCTTTGGGTGCATCATGGCATAAAGCAAAAAGTACTCAGGCATGTGATGGTTCTTCATTTCTTTGAACATTTTTGTGACATTTTTACCTCTTTTCTGGCTTGCCCACTGCCCATGGAGCCGTTTAGGAGATGGGGTTTGGTTTGGGCTCTCAGCTGTTGCTTTTTCCAATGTGGATGCCTATTTTATGAGCTCTGCTTAGTTCAGTGCAGGGCAGTGGCTGTAAGAGAAGGGCTAGATGTCAAAGTCCTGGTTCCTTCAGGATGGTTGTCTCAGGGCAGCTGCTCCAGCACTAGAAACATCACACTTGGCATAGCCTGGAGCACAGCTGAGTTTCTGGTGTGTGTGGTCTTGCCCAGACTGTGCTAGAAAACCGAAAGTAGCCTCATGTGTCCCTTGGCAAAGCTACCTGTGCCCTGTGTAGGAACCGCACTGACTTGCCCATGGAGCAGGTTGCAGCTGCCTCTGGTGAAAGGAGATGATGGAAAAATCCTTCCACATGGCCCCAGGATAGCCCCCTGGGCTTTTGCAGGCACTGATCCTTTGTTTCAGGAGGGAAGATCTGCTGTGGATTGCTTTGAAGAGATCCTGGGATTTAGCCCAGGTTATGGGCAGCACTTTAATCACAAGCTGCAGTTAATAGTCGCTGGGATTTGATTTGAGATCCCCTGTGACAGCAGGGACTGCAGCCATCCTGTCCCTGCCAGGCATATTCGGCACCGGGGGGAGTGCTGGTGGTTGCATCTTGCTCCGGGGGTGGCTCTGTTTCAGGGATGCTGTGTAGGTACTATTGGAGAGGCTCATTAGGACAAAGCACTATGGAAATGTGAAAGAAGCTTCAAGTAGCTTCTTGTAGTCTTGCTGATCTCTCGGTAATAAGTCCTCCCATCCTCCTCCTCATCCTGTGTGTTGCTTTGCAGACTAGCATTTTATCTCCAAGGGCTCTGGCTGCCATTATCAGCGGTAGGAATATAGCACTCCTGTTCCTTTTGCTTTCCTTTGGAAAGCCAGGAGAAGAGGCAGCTTGCAGCCACGCAGCATCTGAAACCTAAGCTCAGCACAGAATAAGATGCTGCAGCTCTGTTTTATGGCATAAGCTTTATTCTTTATATTTCTCCTTATGCTACCTTCTGATTTCCCCAATTTCTGTAAGCATCAATCCTCCATCTTCCAGCTCGACTTATCTCCCCTCCTCTCCTTCTCCGCTCCCTCCCATCCCTTGCCTTTCCTGAGGTCCCGCAGGGACTGGTTGCAAGCCGGAGCGGCGGTGCTGTGGGCATGCTAGCTCCTTCGCACGCAGCAACGTCATAGCAGCAGCAGGAGCACTGGAGATGTGATTGCGCAGACCCTCTGCATTGCCAGGGATGCAGCTGTGGAAAAAAAAATGTAAAAAAAAATTGGCTTTGTGTTTTCCACAGCATCCTGGTGAGAGGGCACGGAGCCTGCTGGAATCCGAGCGCTCAGCAGTGCGGGAGCAGAGCGTGTTCGGTGAGAGGAGACAGGGAACGGAGGATCTGTGGAAAGGTGAGATGGAGAAATGGTCGGGGTGGGCGTTAGTCGTACTGATAGTTTTCAGGCTGTTCGTTGTCCTGCAAAGTGGCCGGTTTGTTTTTGTAGAGGATGCCAGCTACCCGGCGAAGCTTAAAGATTTTAGGATGCCTTTGTCTCTACAGAGGCTGCGTTGCTTTGGAGCTGCTGCGATCGTAGCGGATGGAGGCGAGCGAGGAGGCTGGCGTCGCTGCGCAGAATGCGCGTTTGTCCATTGTAGCTATGAAATAGCAGTTGTCATGTCGGGGGCCGGTTGTGCAGAGGCGAGCCGTGCTTCGCCCCGACAATGCCGTCGCACAGCTCTCCATTGTGCCTGCCATGACAGCCAAGCCCACACGGGTTGTTTTGGTCCCGACAGCTACCGTGCTCCCTGTGCATCCCTGGCAGTGATGCTGCTGTGCAGCTCAAAAGCTGTTTTGACAGACAGCGCTTCCATGAAAAGCCAGAAACAAAGGATGCAGACAGAGCAGGGGCTGCTGTCAGTGTGGCTTTTGGCTTCTATTTTTTATGCCTTATTTTTATATTTTTTTTAATACTGGTGAATCAATTGCTCGAAAGGTGTTAGGATAGAATTTTGTGTCAGGTAAAACCCTGCTCTTCTGCTGAGAGATGCACGGGCTGTGTGCGGCTGGAGCCCTTTGTGTTGCCTAGGGTGTGTCTGTGCTGGCTGTGTAAATGGATGCTTTCTCCCTCCCTCTTTTCAGGGATCGGATAAGAAAGGTTATGTAGGAATGGGGGAATTACTACTTTTAATTACTGAAATGAAGGGTCCAGTCTGGGTACCAGTTATTAGAGCTTAATTACATGGTCTTGTTATAGCCAAATCCCTCTTTTCCCTCCCCACCTTCCTTCTTCTTCCCTCCCCCACCCTCTGCACAAATCCTTCCATCTCATCGCCTCTGCAAATGCAAAGGGAGGAGGGCTTGAACAAAGAAAAGGGATAGGGATGCTGGAGAGGTGATGTTCAGGATGACAGTCAGCAAGAACAATAAGGCAAAGGTATAAAAGAGTGAGATTTTGGTGTGTGTGGTAAAGGGATGTGGCTGTAGACGAATGTACACATGGAAATGTAGTAACAAAAGCAAATAGCAGATACAATCTTTTGGGGTTATAGAAGATGCTGGGCATGTGGGGTTGCAATTGCAGGTGTTTTGGGGAAATGTGGTGCTAACAGGAGTTACGTTAGCATTGACTGTTGAGGATCATACCGGGTCTGGATTGATGGGTGTCATGAAGGTGTATGCAGTATGAGGGGAGTAGAGATCTGCTTTTGCCTCCAGGCACCTACAGCCTTCTATTCCAGTGCTGCTAAAGGGCAAGCTTGGCAGGTCTAACCTGTTCACAGGAGCTTTATGCAGTTTGCCAGTGACCCAAGAATAATTCAGATAAAGCATCTTTAGGCCTATCCAGAGCCACAGGAAGGAAGGAAAAATGTAGATACTGAAATCGCCAATGTTTGGCAGAGCTGTAGAGGATCCATGTAGCAGAAGAGGCCGGGGGGGGGGGGGGGGGGGGGGGGGCACTGCAGAGCTGTAGGGGCAGGGGGTTTTGGGTCAGAGGCCAGCAGTAGAGGAACAAGGGAGGAAATTCAGGGTGGTCATTGTCAGGGAATGTAAATCTATCATTTGTGCTGTGATTCTCCAGCCTCTCACTGTGTTCCCCGAGGCGGTCAGTGCTGCATGCAGCCCTGGGGGTCTGTGGAGGTGGGAGCGATCCTCAGCACAGCCTTCTGCAGCTGTTTTCTGGAGGAACCATTTTGCTGCTGCAGGTTCTCAGTCGGTTGCTCCCTCTCCATCCCTAGGGAGTGGCAAGGCTCTCCAGCCTTTACACCAGATGAAGGAGATACCCAGGGTTTCAGTGCAGGGTGCCCGGCAGGAAAGAGAGGACATCTATCAAAATTAGAGTGTGTTCTTCTCGCAGCTCTGTGACAATACCCTGGAAGCACCATATGCCTTCCTGAACTGCAGCTCCTACTCATCCCTGTCTTGCCCTGGGACCTGGAAACCCTCTCTTTGCCTCCAGGTCTCTGTCCTGTCCAGCCCGATAGGAGCAGGGAGCAGGATATGCTCCTGTAGGTTATGTTCCCAGATGGCGCTTGTGCTGCTGCTGCAGAACAGGCTCCTTCAGGAGGTTTCTGGGGGTAAAAACATCATATGTGGTGCATTGTGGGCTAGAGAACATGTGAACATGCAACAGGACATATCAATGTGGGATAGACATACCTGTATCAGGGTGTGGAAGAAAAATTGTGTATTGTCTGTGTGTACAATACTTGCTTAAATGAATAAAAAGAAGGTGATGCAGCCTCCTTTGCTGTGTGGGATGGGAATGCTCCCCAGGACATAAGGGCTATGTGCATAGCTGGTAGGTGCCACTCTTACAAGAGCATCTGTTAAACAGTGAGAGTGCATAGATAATCTCTGCCTTGAGATGCTTAAAAGAAGGGCAGGAGCTTCTGATGACAGGAGCCGACTGGAGTGATTCACAGGAAGGAGATGAAATTGCTGTCATGTGTCTTTCTGTCTGCATCGATGCAGAAAGCTGGAGATAAAGTGCAGCTGGATCTATGGATCTAAGGGACTTTCTGCACTGCAGAAAGTTCAGGTGGCCCAGGAGAATATGCCATGGACCCGGGAATGGCCTGCCCACAGCTCAATTACTGCCTCTCAGGTGTCTGAGGCTGTGACAGCAAACGAAACACGAGTTCTCTGTCCCAGAGATCTTCATTTTCTTCCAGTCTGATGCTCCTGGTGAGTCAAGATCTCACGAGGGTGTTATTCCTGATAGCCAGACAGTAATCCACCTTTAGCAACATCATGTTGTGTTTTGACCCATTTTTCATTTATTCACCAGTCTTACTATTCTTTTCCAATGTTTTCCGAAAGCCTTATGTAGGACTAAGGGCAGGTCAATAGACCTGTCATGGATCACTTTCCTTCCTCTTTTGTAACAGGTACAGTCTTTACTTCTGTTATTCGCCAGCCACATAGCTTCCCCTCCTTCCACTCTTTCCTCATGGGAATTTTTATCAAAAGCCCTGTTGCAAGCTTCAATCATGCAACTATTCCTTCATCGTTTTGAGATCAAGAATATCTTGTCCCTTTGACTTGAGTGCATTCATCTTCTGGAATTTCTTTCAACTTCAGAAACTCATTTCCTTTTCTGCACCCTCTTTGCTCTGTATTATCTAACCTGTCGTGGCCACAGCTTCAATATTATTCTTGACGAAACAGCACCAGAGATGCTGTTCTACTTATCTCTAATATCCTTCTTGGTGTTGTTATCCATTCAGGTTGGTCAGGAGCCCTGCTCTTCTAATTTCCTCACCTTGCCTGGTGATTCCAGATGCTTTTTTCACTTATGATGTATATTCAAAGTCTTTTCTGCAGTACTTCTCCTCTGTGAGCTCTTTGTTCTTGTTGGCGTTATAACTCTTTTCGCTGACATGCCAGAGATCTGCTCTTTAAAAATTAAAAAGGTTTCATTACAGAGCTGTTTAGTTTTTACCCTTCTGTTTAATATAAACTGGGTCAGATTGAGATACTCGGTCCAAAGCCACTTCCGTATCATAGACGCTGACTGAAAACTCCTCTTGGTAGACAAAGCTGTGATGGACCTGAGTGTTGGTTAAACTCAAGGAAAGCAAGCTGAAAGCGAGGGATGTGGATGGATGAAACACGGAGGATCTGAGATGGATGTGCCTCCCTGTCGGCTGTGGAATCACAGGGTAGTACTTGACAAGGAGATTTTGTTACCCTGTTTGTCAAAACCGTTGAAATCCAACCTGTGCTGCTTCATGGGAAGAGTTCTGGTCTGGATAAGGAGCTTCTGAGTGTCCAGTCTGTAAGTCCAAAAGAGCCAGAAGTTCATCCCATTGCAGGGCTGTGCGAAAAGCTGCAGGATAAGGCCTGAGGAGCCAAGGGAGCTTGGCTGGCAGGGAGTGAAATCCATAGCAATGATCAATGACAGCCATGCTGGTAACTAGCCTTAGCAGGGATTTGTCATGTTACCTGCTGAGCAGGTTCCCTGCATGCCCTAGCACTCATCTGAAAGTTGGTTGCTCTCCAAAGAGGTAGAAACAGGCTGTCAAAATGGCTCTGGTCCCTGATTCTGCTCCAGTTTTCTCTCTTGATGAAAATGAATTTAATGTTCATTAATTCATTGAAATTCAAGAAGGAAGTGGGTCAAAGCAAGGTCGTACTTGTTAAGATGAGCACAAGAGCAGCCTTGCCCACAAACTCCCTCTCCTCCCTACCGTTGTGTTGCAGCCTCAGGGCCATGTAGGCAATGTTTTTTCCTATCCATTGGATGCATGCAAATATTTCTTACTGGGCAAGGCTGCTGCTGGCTGTATCAGCAGGCAGGGAAAAAAAAGGGAGGACTGCAGTTAACTCTTGTAAATGGGAGGGAGGGAGGCAGAGCTGCAGTGTAGGTGAGTAGCTGTAATGTAGGTGATGGCAGCTTCTGGCTCAGAAACACCCTCTGAACTGCTGGGAGAGAGACCGTGTGTTGGTCCTTGTGCAGTGCTGAGGGTGTGGGGCTGGCAGTACCTTTGAGTGATAATAAATATCTGAATAAGGCAGCAGTGCTTTGTACTGACACTTGGCAAGTGCTGGGCAAGTGGCACTACCACCGAACTCTTGCTCTCCGCTCCAGTACAAGATACTCTCTGGACCTAGAGAGTAAGTGTCAGTGTCCTGTTGTTGTGCTTTTTGGACCAGTGGCACAGATAATCTCAGAGTGATGAGAGCTGCTTTGTCTTGGTGTAATGTCCCTGCTTGGTCTTCCAGGAGTTTCAGGAAAAAAAAAAATTAGAGCCCGTAGGGAAGACCTTGGCAATTATACAGCAGATTTTCACCTGATGCTTCCCTCAGACCCACTGTTACCTCAGACTGTGTTCTGTTCTTGGGGAAGGGCTGGACACACAGACAGGGGATAGGTTCCGAAGTGGGAGAGTCTGCCGCCTTGGTTCCCAGAGGTGCAAGAGACCCACCTGAGCATCTGTGGCTCTGGCAAATGCTCAGGAGCTCTCCTGCATGCCAGCGCCAGAAAAAAACCTGCATAGAGTTGCAGAAAAATGAGTTTTTCATGAGAACTCAAGTTGTGATGTGAGCTTTGAGCTGATGAGTTGCTTAACTGTGATGCAGCCAACGCTGGGGAAAATCTGTGGTCCTGGGTGTTGGCTAACACGGACTCGGTTCAGGAGCTATTAGGAAATCTCTCTGAGCACCTTCTGGGCTTCAGGGAATGGGCTCTTAAGGTGTTACTCTTCAAGAGAGCAGGGTGTCCTTGCTTCCTGTATGGCCAGACTAACCTCATCAATTTAACTCCAGAACTGCACCTTAATCCTTGTAAACAGCCACCAGCTGCCATCACTTCTGTAACAGTGTGACCTGAATGCTTTCAGTGGGCAGGTTCTTCTCTGTCTGCTGTACCTGAATTGGTGCAGGACCAACCATGCCTTTAATTAGCCTCCTGTTGCCTAGGAGCTTCAACTACCTGAATCGTTTAGCAGGCTACCTTCTTTCAGTCCCCCTTTGCGTTTCCCATGGTGGAGAGCAGGGACATGTGCCTCGTGCTGCGTTTTCGTGTGTCTTCTGAGTAAGCTCAGAGAGCATAGCTGTCCTCACAGATGTCCTTCTCAGCAGGGAGAATGACCTGTCAGGACCATTGTGCTCATGCAATTTTCTGTTCTTAGTGGTGAGGCGAGTTCCAGTGCCTGCCTACATGGCATTTTCCCCTCTAGTGCCAGCCTCAGACCTTTTCCAGTAACTCAGGTGGCAGAGTCATAAGCCCACACATGAGAGGATCCAGTGAGAGGTATAAATAACGCATTTGTATCTCTAGTTCCAAAATATTGTTGGCCCACGCAGTGTATCTTCCTTTTGCTTTGCCCTATTCATTCTAATGATTGATACTGAAGTATCAATCGTTAATGGAGTGACACATCTGCCCTGGAACTCTGGTTGACCTCTCCTTCACCAGTTGTTAGTATGTGAGTTGTTGTACTGACTGCTAAGGGACTTCTTGCCTCAATGTGGATTATCTCGAGCAGCGATTGTAGCTTGACCCTTCACAAGAACAAGATCTTTTCAGCATGCATCTGAGCTCGGCCATTTCGTACCGGCAACAAGCTGTTCCCTCTTTGTCTACAGTCAGTGGGATCGAGCTTAAACTACTGCTGAGATTTATTCTCCAGCTGTGGGTCATACTGCTTGAAATGGCATGAGGAGAGCATCGTCCTTACCCAGATGTCTCCTCCTGCCTTCAGCTCCTTGTCATAAGCTTCATTTTCATTTCTGCAGGCACTTGCTATTTATAAATACTTTATTTATAAAGCATTCTGGAGGTGGTGACTACTTCTTATTACAGTAAGCCTGACAGCCTTTTTGTTCCTATGTCCTTCCCTTCCCTTTCGTAGAATCATGGAATGGTTTAGGTTGGAAGGGACCTTAAAGATCACCCAGTTCCAACCCCCCTGCCATGGCCAGGGACATGGCCACCTTCCACTAGACCAGGCTGCTCCAAGCCTCATCCAGCCTGGCCTTGAACACTTCCAGGGATGGAGCATCCACAGCTTCTCTGGGAAACCTTTTCGAGTGCCTCAGCACCCTTGCCGGGAAGAATTTCTTCCTGATGTCCAGTCTAAATCTCCCCACTTTCAGTTTAAACCCACTAGCCCTTGTTCTGTCACTACAGGCCCTTGTAAAAAGCCCCTCCCAGCTTTCTTGTACCCCGTTCAGGCACTGGATGGTGCTGTAAGGTCTCCCTGGAGCCTTCTTTTCTCCAGGCTGAACACCCCCAACTCTCCCAGCCTGTCCCCATAGCAGAGGGGCTCCAGCACTCGGAACATCTCCATGGCCTCCTCTGGACTTGCTGCAACCGGTCCATGCCCTTCTGATTTTGGGGGCCCCAGAGCTGGATGCAGAAGTGCAGGTGGGATGTCACGAGAGCAGAGTAGAGGGGGAGAATCCCCTCCCTTGACCTGCTGGCCACACTGCTCTGGATACAGCCCAGGATATGTTTGGCTTTCTGGGCTGCCAGCGCACACTGCTGGCTCATGTCCAGCTTCTCATCCACTGGTACCCCCAAGTCCTTCTCCTCAGGGCTGCTTTCGATCCATTCTTCCCCCAACCTGTCCTTGTGCTTGGGATTGCCTAGACCCATGTGCAGGACTTTGCACTTGGCCATGTTAATCTTCATGAGATTGGCACAGGCCCAGCTCTCCAGCCTGTCCAGGCCCCTCTGGATGACATCCCTTCCCTCCAGCTTCTCAACCGCACCACACAGCTTGGTGTCATCAGCAAACTTGCTGAGGGTGCACTTGATCCCACCATCTATGTCACTGACAAAATGTTGAACAGTACCGGTCCCAGCTGTGACCCCTGCGGAACACCACTCATCACTGGTCTCCACTCAAACTTCAAGCTGTTGACCACAGCTCTTTTGGGTGTGACCATCCAGCTGATTCCTTATGCACCAACTGGTCTTTCCATCAAATCCACACCTCTTCAGTTTAGAGACAAGGATGTCTTGTGGGACAGTGTCAAATGCTTTGCAGAACTCCAGATAGTTGACATCGGCTGACCTTCCTTTATCCACCAATGCTGTAACCCCATCATAGAAGGCCACCAAATTTGTCAGGCAGGATCTGCCCTTGGTGAAACCATGTTGGCTGTCACCAATCACCTCCTTGTTTTCCATGTGCCTTAACATAGTTCCCAGGAGGATCTGCTCCATGATCTTTCCAGGCACAGTGGTGAGTCTGACTGGCCTGTATTTCCCTGGGTCCTCCTTATTTTCCTTTTTAAAAATGGGGGTGTTTCCCCTTTTCCTGTCAGTGGGAACTTCACCAGACTGCTACAACTTGTCAAATATGATGCATAGTGGCTTGGCAACTTCATCCACCAGTTCCCTCAGGCCTGTGGATGCATCTCCTCAGGTCCCATGGACTTGCGCACCTTCAGGTTCCTTAGATGGTATTGAACCTGATTTTCTCCTGCAATGGGTGGTTCTTCATTGTCCCAGGCCCTGCCTTTGCCTTCTGCAACTTGGGCTGTGTGGCTTGAGCACTTGCTGGTGAAGACTGAGGCAAAAAAGTCATTAAGTACCTCAGCCTTCTCCATATCCTGGGTCATCGGGTCTCCTGTTTCCTTCCAGAGAGGGCCCACACTTTCCCTAGTCTTCCTTTTATCTCCGACATACCTATAGCAGCTCTTCTTGTTGCCCTTAACATCTCTGTCCAGATTTAATTCTGTCAGCACTTTAGCTTTCCTGACTGATCCCTGGCTGCTCAGACGATTTCTCTGTGTTCTTCCCAGACTACGCATCCTTTCTTCCACCCTCTATAGGCTTCCATTTTGTGTTTGAGTTTGTCCAGGAACTCCCTTTTCATCCACGCAGGCTTCCTGGTGCTTTTGCCTCAATTCCTCTTTGTTGGGATACATCATTCCTAGCTTGGAAGAGGTGATCCTTGAATATTAACCAGCTTTCTTGGGCCGATCTTCCCTCCAGAGCTTCATGGTACTCTGCCAAGCAGATCCCTGAAGAGGCCGAAGTCTGCTCTCCTGAAGTTGAGGGTAGTGAGCTTTCCTCTTAGACTCACTGTTGCTGGGGGAGGACTGGGTCAGAGGAAAGGTGAGGCTGCATGGAGCACAGAGGGACCCCAGACGTCCTCGGAGGTCTCTAGACCCCAGTGCAGTATGGCTGGCCAGTTCATGGCACAATGACAGAAGAGGAGGAATTGCCAGAAACAGGTATGTCCCAGCACTGACAAGCACTGCATGAGGGTGGTTAATGCACAGAGGTGGCAGTGCTCCAGTCACACATCATTCGGTTTATGTTTGGCAATATTTTGTTGAGGCACTGATTGTAGCTGCTGATCCATTGGGTTTATATTGTCTGTGCTTCTGTTGGTGACTTTGTACAAGCTCCAGGGCCTCCAAAGAGTGTCTCTGTCTCCATAATGCTGACCTCTCCCAGGCTTTGTGCTGCTGAGAAACACCCCAAACTGAAGCAATGTGTTGGTGTTTGTTCTGGGGGAGCTGAGGAGTGATTTCCCTCTGAACCAGAGTATGTTCAACAGCCAATGTTTTGGTCTACTGCCTCGTTGTCTGCTTTCCCATGGCACAAATTGAGGTTGAAAAGAAAAACCACAACAACCTCTTGGCCTACCCATCAAAATGAAAAGGGGAATCTTCTTTCGTGGAAGCAAGCCAGCAGACGTCGCTGATTCAGTGAGGCGAATTCACCAGGGAAGGGATCCTTCAGCCCAGACCTTAGTCAGACACGGAGGACCCTCTTACCTGTTGGGGGACCGCAAAGAGAATTTGCATGGGAACGTGGGAAACCTCTCCCCACAAACCTATGCCAAAAGTTTGTGCAGCTCGAGGGAGCAATCCCTCCCCAAAAACACACTCCACAGATAGGGAGAGTATACATAAGAAAAACCCCTGGTCTCTTCTAGGCTAGTCTTGTTGTAAACCTTGATTTTTTTTTTGTGCTTGAAGCTGAGAGATGTAAATGTGTGTAACAGAAGATAGTCAAAAAAGTACACTTTGTCAGGTTCCAAATCATTAAACTGATTAAATTGATAACGTTGATTCCAACGTGACAAACTGATGTCATTAAACTGCAGAAAGTACCTGGATGTCACCCTGGTCGTAAGGGACTGTACTTGATGAGCATCTACATACGAATGTTAAGATACATAAAAAATGGGATGGAAAATGATGGTACAGAGTCTTCTGATGCTGATACAGAAAGCAGGGGACATCCCGTTGTTGATTGGGAAACTGTGTGCCATTACTCACCCCAGCTCAGAGGAATGACTGCTGAGTTGAAGGGAATTGAGAAACTGCCCAGGAAACTGCACGGAGTCCTGGAAAACTATCCTAAGAGGAAAGACTGAAAAAATGGGAATTATTTGTGTTAAATGGGAAACTGTAAGGTTTGTGGTACAAACTAATGAACGGTCTAGAGAAAGACAGTAATGATTTATGAGGTGCCCTGCTTGTAACATGGCAGTATTACAGAAAATTAAGGAGGGTTATTTGAAACTAGTAATAGGAATAATTTTAATGTACTGTAATTAATTAGTCCATGAATCTTGCTGTCAAACTTTAAAGACCAGCCATATTCCCAAATGGCTGGGCATCTGTGTGAGTAAGACTACCCTGTGTATGTATAGTATGTGTTCAGAAGCTGCAGAGTTTTGAAACCTCCTGGTTGAGTTGAGGCCCAGCATCAGTGCAAGGGCTTAGGAGAGGCAAATTCTTCCTCACCACTTATTGCAGGTACTTGTCCTTTTCTCTGAGACATTTGGTACAGAAAGAAAACAACAGCTTCAAGAAAGAAGGTTGTCCAAATGTGAGTGTGTTCTAGCTGGGAAGATCTGGGATCCTAAAATCTTAAGATGTCTCCTCAGCCCTCTCCAACACCCTTGAAGTGGTTAAAAGCAGAGGGGTCATCCCTCCAGTAGACTTGCTGTGTCCCCTAGGACTCATCCCCATTTGCCCTCCTTTTTTTCTCCTAGTGAATAGGTCTATGCATCCTCTGCAGCCCAGCAAGACTTTCCTCAGCAGAAGACCTTGGTTAATCCAGGGTTATCAGATTTAGTTAGTTAGACACTTAATGCTCTGTTGAGCCCAGTCATTCCAAGCCTAATTAGCACATGAGCTGTCTTGTGGAGGGATATCCTAAAATAAACTGTCCCAAATAGAGCTTTACAAGCTGAGTTTGGTTTGGGTTGCCAGCCCCTGCGAGGGATAAGTTTCTCTTCTCAGAAGAAAAATATGTGTGATCATTAGGAATGCCTGGTCTGCTTCATAAGTATTTTATTAAGGTTTTGGCTTGCCTTTTGTTAGTTCTGTTGCATGGAAAATATTCTGTTACGTAAATCGATGCTGCGGTTTCATCCAGATCCTCTTGTGCTCTCCCTTGCTGCTAGCCATGTGAACATACAGTCACACATCAGGAGGATGCTTGGATAGAGGTTGCTGAGTGGACCAAGGGTCTGGGAATACTCTTGTACATGAGGAGAATGAAAAGCTTGGGACTGCTCAGAGGGGTGGCAAATGCAGTAGAAAATATGATACTCTCCCTGCCCCAGCCCAAGGACAAGCAGTGAAGTTAAATGCACGTATGTGCAAAAGAACTGACAGATTGCTACTACTGTGGCATGTAATTTGGTGTAGAACTCACTGATTCATGAAATTACGAGGCCTAATAGTTGCAAGAATTCAGGGAAAAAAAAGGACACTATAAGGGATGTCAGGAATATCTAGCACTGTGATTGTATAGGCTCCTAACTTTCTACGGGTGGGTTATGAAACCTGCTTCTAGGCATAAACTGGTCCCATATGGAGGAGGCTGCCTGTGACTGGGGGGAGAATGGAGTAGTCGCTCACTCATTTGCCCACTTTGGCAAATTACACCTCATGCAGAGCATCTGAACACTGCTGGCAAAGGTGGATGGGCCCTACCCATCTGATTCAGTCCACAGATGTCAACAGATGTGTGTGGACACAGATGTCCTGGCCAAAAAAGGGTCAAGAAATGTGCAGTCTTAACAATAATCACACAAATTCCCTATTCAAACCTGTGTGTTACAGGATCCTTTTCCTCGAGCTGCCTTCAAAGGGAATGCAAAATCCAGCCTGGGGTCTAACATCAGTTGGATATCAGCAGCAAAACTATATGTGGTCCTGATGTCCTTCAGAGGACAGAATAAATTTGATGCATTGAGCCCATCAGATGCTGCCTTTATTGAGCTGAACTCAGCCTTTTTGCTTTGTAGCATGCTGTCATCCCCAAATCAGGGTGTTGTCAGCCTGCAGACCATTGAATTGCTTATTGCATATTCCTGCTTTGGAAAGACAGAAAATTTTTTTCCTGTGTATCCAGTTATTGCTTCTGGTCTTGGCAGAACTACCTAGAGCTAGGAAGGGTTAAAGTTTCCTGCAGTCTTAGCAGGAGTCAGCTGTTGGACATAGCTGCTGATGGAAAAACCATTTAGAAGTGCACTGTGAAGAGGAACATCTAATGAAACCAGGCTGCTGCTGGGATGTTTTCTGTTTGTGCTTGATTCTGGAGCTCCTGATCTGTTTGCATGGAGTCTGTATTAAATTCCATGTAGAATTGCGTCATGTAAAAACAATACAGCTCCGCAGATGCAGGCGTTCTGGCTGTCTGGCAGAACTGATGCTTATCACTGCTAGGTATCGCCACACCTGCATCGCTTCTCCTGTTCACTGCGGTATGGCTACCTAGTCCTGGTAGCAAACCATCGCACCACCAGTGTGTTCAAGTCTCAAAGTAACCCTGCTGGGGCTTTCTGACATCTCTAGCTGCTTTATTTATGCTGGCTTTTGGCGCGATACTTCAGTTATTTCAAGGACTTGGCCCTGCTGTGGTTTTACTCCACTCACTCGTAGCCACCTTTACTGCCTGTTGTGCATTTGCTGTGTTGCCTCATGGGGTTGTACATCTGTAATCTGTTACCCCATTAATGTTTGGTTTTCACTCGATAGTGAGCGATTCCTGTGCATGTGGAGCTCTGAGCTGAATGCCCAGTAAACATGATTATACAGCCTCTTTAACTGAGTTAAGGCTGAGCTCCTTGTTTGTTGGGCTTTCTCCAGTGATCACTGATGCTTTTGCCTTGCCTGGAGGGTTCAGGATTGCTTTGCAGCTGTGATTCCTGCCAGGGGTGGTCTGGACTGAAACACGGTGCCAGTTTAAATGGGACAGAGAGGATGGAATAGCGAAGATATGCAGCCGTGGAGCAGCTGGAGTCTGAGTGGGTGTGCTGACCTGTATGGCACTGAGATCTAACTCAGTGTGAAGACAGACCTTTGTCCCTTTCAGTGCTTAGCTCATCTCTTTTCCCCAAGTCAAGAAGGTGATACGGGCTCTGGAACTGCTTCAGATGGAGCGGTCCTTGCGTACAGATGAAACTTGCTTCTGAAATTCCCCTCCCATAAGCCTTGGATAAGCAGAGCCTCTCCCTTGCCATGGTCTGGGCAACACCAAGTTGTCTGAAGAGAGATGCTGGTAAATATTAGGGAGGAGAGTCCGGAGGGCTCTGTGGAAGTGATTCGTTGAGAGGTCTTTCCGGATTATTTCTAGGGATGCTTCAGATCCCCAACAACCCCTGAAATCTGCAGTGCTGTTGAGAATATCTCCATCCATAGTCTTTCCATCCATGCCCTCTCCACCTCTTGCTGTCATCTCGGGAGCCTGCTCCATGCAGTGCACACCGGAGCAGGAACCTGAGCTCATTCGGTGCCACTGGTGCAGCCATCTAGCAGACATCGGGAGCAGTTCGACCATCCTTAATGCCTGCAGGCACAGGTCAGAGCGCCACCACGAAGCAGTGCTGAGTTGGATGCCTGACTCCTCAGCAGGACACTTTACTCCCTGCCCTCCTGTGGCTGTTGTGGTGGTGAGTTTTGAGCTCACAGCTCCCAGGCACAGAAGCTGGTGGGAAGACCAACTGTGGGAAGCCAGACGCTGACTGTGACTCTTGTTCACTGCCAACCGTGGTTTTGTCACTACTCACCTGCAGCCGCTGGTTCTCAGTCGGGCAGGTCTGTATCAGGACCATGCTTACCAGGCAGCCCTGCTGACAGCCAGCTGCTTTGCCGCTAAGCCCTGGCCAAAGAAGTGCAGTGAAGGCACTAAGCGTGGCCTCTTCAGTGACTGGTTCTGCACAGCAAGTTCAGTTGCTTAAAGGGTCCTTACAGGTGCTGGAGGGGGAATGTTTACAAGGGCCTGTAGTGACAGGACAAGGGGTAAGGGGTTTAAATTGAAAGTGGGGAGATTTAGATTGGGTATCAGGAAGAAATTCTTCCCGGCAAGGGTGCTGAGGCACTGGGACAGGTTGCCCAGAGAAGCTGTGGATGCCCCATCCCTGGGAGTGTCCAAGGCCAGGCTGGATGAGGCTTGGAGCAACCTGGTCTAGTGGAGGGTGTCCCTGCCCATGGCAGGGGGGTTGGAACTGGATGGTCTGTAAGGTCCCTTCCAACCCAAACCGTTCTGTGATTCTATGAGTTTTTTTCTTTCCGTGTGGGTTGTTACGTGCCCTGGGAACGATGCGCCCTGGCAGATTCATGTTTGGAATTGCATCATTTCTGCTCTTGTAAGATCTTCAGTGTGTTTTCAGAATGCTGGGGCTCAGAGGTGCTCTAGAAGTGTAGTCCCTCCTCCTGCTGCCACTGCCACTAGAGTGTCTGTGATAAGAAAAGGATTTACCGTCTCTGCAGTTTAATTCAGCAGCAATATTGGTGTGATATTAACAGCTAGAAATGTCAGTCTCCTTCTCCTCTACAGATTTGCATATGGTAATTATGGTACTCTATGTGGTGGGGCTGGTGCAGAGGATGGCGGGTGGGGAGGATGAGGAGCAGGTTCCAGCCCGGGTCACCTCGGCCCTGAGTCACAGCCTGTAAGTGGCTCCGGCCCAGTGCCACATGCCAGATGATGAGTCATGGAGCAAGAGAGCACAGAAATAGGAAAAACTGGTTCGGTTGCTGTCTGCTCCCTATTAGCTGGTATAGATCTGCTGCTTGAGTTGTTTCTGATGGCTTCTGTAACTCAAAATGCCCAAAGCAGCTGGAGCTTTTTTTCCTGACTGGGAGGCCATACCTGCCTCATGCTAGTTGTGTCACTGGGAGGAATGCACACACTACCTATTGCTTATTTTCATTTCACGCACCCTCTCATCTCTGCTGGCAAGCCCCCATCCCTGACCTGCACACTCCTTGCTGCCATGAGCTGTGATAGATTGTCACGTGCTGCGGTTTCCATTTTGAACACATCATAATCCTGTATAGTTCTGGGATGTAATGATAGATTAATCATGGGCTTAGTCAGGCTGTCCTGGAAACTGCTGGAAAAAGCCCTGGCAGCACCTTGTTGTGGAAAGAAAAGGGAAGAGGTCTTTTCGGAAATTACCATTTGCTCAGCACCACGAGAGGAATCAGCCTCAGCTGCGGCAGAAATTTAGGAAGAATTTAGTCTTTCTATCTTGCTGCTGCCCGCTTTTAACGCTGGGCGCTGGAATATTCACCCTGGGACCAGGCAGACCACCCTTCTGTGCTTCCTGTTCCCTGAGACAGGGAAGGAGAGCTGGAGGTTTAGGATGAGTCAAACAACTAGTATTTCCTTTTACACCTCTCCTTTCATTAAACTTGCTGGTTGATTTACTAAAGCACTTAATGAAGGCACAAATTTGGCAGAGATGCATTTACTGGAGAGAAATAAACTCATGTCCAAACAAACTCCACTGGCTAGTCCCACCCTACAGCCACTCACAGGCATTCTGCAGTCATGGAATCATAGAATCATTTAGGTTGGAAAAGACCCTTAAGATCGTTGTGTCCAACTGTTAACCTAGCACTGCCAAGCCCACCACTACGTCATGTCTTTAAGTGCCCTCCACCCTCTTCTTACTTTCCCCAGTGGTGCAGACCCATTCCCAGGACACCCATCCTGTGCCCCTCACCCCATTGTCTTCATTCACGCTGCTCCCTGAACGTCCTCCAAGTTGGAATTTTCCTGTTTGGTGTTTTTTAAAACCATTCAGTACTTTCTGGCAGCTTTTGTAGTGGCAAAGCTGGCGCAGGGATGAAATGCGTTACTGGGATCCTGGAAACCGGTGCTGGAACCAGTGAGCCCTGAGATCCCCTATGCTGTCTGAAGAGTGGCTTTCAGTCTGGATTCATCTTCCAGCCCTTTTGCCTGGAGGTAGACATTTAGGGAGTAAGCTGAATATATCTTTGCTCGTGGAGCAAAGAGGAGGTGTCTGTCTTGTGCCCCTGTCTGCAAGCTTACACAAAACACTGCTTTTTGCAGCGTTTCTGCTCGTGCTTGTTTTGTAGAGCTGTGTGGAGTCTTCAGGCGTGTTAATGTGAATGCTCTGTGGGAGTCAGGGATTCACACAGAACAACCCTCAAAGAACAAGCGGCTTCAACACAAAAGGATTTTTGCTGGTTCATCTATGAAACTGAATGCCCGGCTTTTAACCCTGTTTTTCCCTCTTTCACTCTTGAGTGACTTGATGGATCCTGGTCCATCTGAGGAAGATGATGATGACAGTGAAACCATAGCCATTCAGAAAGAGATTGCAAGAACCCTAACAGTTAAAGGTTTGCATTGGGCATTCAGATTTCATAGATGAAAGGATTGAGATTGTAGAAACAGTAATCTGTTCAGAAAAGCCAGCCTTCAAAAAGCCAGCATTGCCTCCAGCTGACGGTTCTGATGACCTTTCTCCTGCCTCTTCATCCTCCGTGCTATATGTGCAATCCTTCTGCATTTAAATCACATTTATTTCTGCCTCCTCCAGTATTGCTTTATATTTTATGAGGAAACTTGAGTCGCTGTGTGTTGAACCCTGTCGCCCCAGGTGTGCAGCTGACAGTGCTGAGCAAAGCGGGGCGTTAAGCAATCAGCGATAGAACTCCAAAAGCATGTCCAGAGTGGTAACAGATAGCGAGGTATGCCTGGAGGTATGTGACCACCACACCTATCGCATCAGCACTTGGAGGCAAGGCTGGTGTTTGCAGCAGCCCCCTCTAATTGAAGCAGAGCCTCGCAGGCCAGTTTGGAGCCAGCTCTGATGGCTTCTGCACCTTCTCAGCAGTGTTGCAGAGGCAGGAGGTTGTACTCCAGAAGCTGCACGGACCACCCTTAAATTAGCACAACGTCCTCAGTATTTGAGAGCATGACAGAGGAGGGATTTGGGAGCCTCTGTGAAGTGCTCAGGTGGGAATTAAAAGGTATGAAGTGCAGAGCCTGAAGCGCTCAGCTCTGCGAGATGCTGTGTGCCCATGTTGTCTGCAGCCTCCTTTCTGAAGCGCAGACATGGCTTGGCAGGCAGCACTCAGATCAGTGCTGAACCATCCTTTGTTGCTCAGCACTCACCTCCTTCTGCTTACCTAGAGCTTTGCTGCAGCTAGTGAGTTTGTGTCATCTACATATATACATGGGGGTACAGGCATTGATGAGCAATGGCACACCACACCATAGGTGTGTCACAAAAAGCCATCCTTCCCTGCCCTGTATTGTCTTGGCTGGAATGAAGCAGTTTATTTGCAAAAATTTGCAAATAAAATGGTTGTTGTACTGATGTCTCTAGGGTCATGGTGCTCCCCACGTATCTCCCTGCCTTGCACTGCCACAGCATGCTTTTCTGGGCGGGGGTTGTGGCCAGATGCTGTGTTTGCTGTGGTACGTGTGAGACTGAGCAGGACTCAGCACACGTTGGGCTCATGCTATCGCAAGTGACAAATGAGAAGAGTGAACTGATTTGGCAGAAAGCCAGGTACAGATTATCTATCCATATCTGGAAAAATAGCGTTCCAAAGAGGTGGGAGTGCTTTACAAAGAGCTGATCAAACCAGCAGAATCTGAAACTACTCTTCTTTCTGGATTTTATGCCCTAGTGTCAATCCTAGACTGCCAGAGCCTGAATAGGAAGAGGGAGGATCCTTCTAGAGTCTTCCAGAATCAGGGAGGGAGAGTGAAGGGATGGTATGGCCAGGGAGGATGCTCTGGTGTTTGGAATTGAATCATCCCTGTGCTGGCAGTGCCATTGCCAACCTCCTTGCATCCCAAAGGTAGAAGGAAGCCAGCAGACGTGTCCCAAGAGGGAGAAGAGGGGTATCCAGGGCACAAAAAAAGGCATGCATATCCCAAGGGAAGCTGTCAGAATGGCTTCCAGCACCAGCAGGGACTGGCTTCATGCCACCTGTGGTATCGAACCTCAGAGCCTTGTGCTGGCAGCAGGCTGTGGGTGCAGGCAGAGTGGGCATCCGTCTGCTGCAGCATCTGCAACAGCCAGTGAATCAGTCCACCCGGGAAACTGTGCTGCCACCGAGATCAAATAGCTGGATGGAGTTGCATGTTGCAGCGAGAGCTCTGGAGAGACAGCTGGGAAATGGCTGTGTGTCAGCTCTCCTGACATGGTGCTGTCAAATGAACAAGTGTGTCTGTGCAAGCCTTGTCCTCCCACAGCAGCCTCTGCACCAATGTGAAGAGTGTGTTGCTCAGCAGGGCTTGTCAGCAGACCAGTGCGCGTGCGGGGAGCCAGCTCCAAGCAGCCATTTCCCAGAGGTAGCGGAGACACAGTGCTTCAGCAATGAAGTGTGCTGTCATCATGGTCTGTCTCCTCAAAATGATGCTTTTCAAGTGGTTGCGTTGTGGCAACACTCAAAATACAGCAGAGCCTTATGGAGAGATGTGATCTAAGCATTTCAGTCAGCTGCAAAGACAGAGCAGGGAAGGCTCTTTCCCATAGTGCTGCCAAGGGGGGAACACAGGATAAATACGGGCTCCTGATGCAGCATGTACCATCGGTGGTGCACAAGGTCCAACGTGGGGCATGAACACTGCCCCAGCTGTTGAACACCACTTTGCGCATGTGTGTGCGAGACACAGAGTCAGCAGCTGCTGTCACCATGGTGGTTCTTGAACAAGATGATCCTGAGAATCCCTGATGTAAAAGATCTCCCCCCAAGGAACCAAGGACAGAATCCTTTCAGCCTGTGTGGCAGCAGCTGTGGGAAAGGAGCCAGAGGCTTGTAAGTCCCTGAAAGGGGAGTGAATGATGATATAGGCATTAAGGAGACTATAGGTGGGGGAGAGTTTAGGGTCATGCAATAGTCCAGCTAGATGTGGTCCAAGTGGTCCAGGTCTAATTCAATGCCTAGTCCTGGGTGAAACGTCCTGGGAAAAGCAGACGTGAGGGTGACTGTGCCCCTCGTGTAGGTCTCATGTTGACTGTAGGTCTTATGATAGGTTGCCCAGGGAAGCTGTGGATGCCCCATCCCTGAAAGTGTCCAAGGCCAGGCTGGATGAGGCTTTGAGCAGCCTGACCTAGTGGAGGGTGTCCCTGCCCATGGCAGGGGGGTTGGAGCTAGATGGTCTTCAAGGTACCTTCCAACCTAAACCATTCTAGGATTCTGTGTTTCTGTGGTCTTTGGTAGAGTCTACCAGGAGACTTGTCTGTTCAGCAACACTGGTATTAGCATTAACTTTTACATCATTGGGTGTTTACTGTATACACTAGGTCCATTTACATATTTGATTTTTTTTCCTGCCAGCATCATCCTGTGTCTGTGAGAAGCACTATTGTGCGAGGGAGGAAAGTACTTCTTTTGATCATTTTTTTTTTAGCATCTTTCAATTGCTGTTCTTACGCCATGAAGCTGGAAGAACTGAAGTTCCTGATCTTTCTGTGGAGTTGTCTCATTGCTTACACTGTTATTCTAACTTCACTTATCCCACATTCCTCCATTTCCATCCTGGGCTGCCATGTGCCTTTGCAGCTCTGCTCCAAATCCATTGTCATCCCATAGTCACAAATGCTGGGGTAAGGCAGACAAAAACAGGTGCTGTGAATGCCACTTTCTGGAGACTGAAGGTCAGTGGTGACAGGAGACCCAGGGTTCTGGACTCCAGAACCGATCGCAGTGTGCGGTGTCAGGGTGCTGTAAGCACTGAGGATGCCTGGATGAGATACAGGATGTGGATTTCTGACCAAGGGGTTTTGGGCCACCGTTTTCGGAACAAGTGGTGGATCTATGGGATCATTAGGTCATTTTTTAATCCCTCAGGATCATCATCCAAGAGGATCACTCTTCTCTTCTGTGGTTTCTCCCTCTCCTTGCTGCCTTAGCAGCCCTCCCATGCACTTGTCTGTGTTGGCTTCTCTGACAAGTAGAAGGGAAGGCAAGAGAGAGAAGTGAAGGCAAGAGGGAGAACTCCTCCAGACTGTCCTGGAGGCACTTGCAGGATGGACATCTGGATTGGATGGGGAAGGAGGCATTAATATAGTCTCTGCTTTCTGGTATCAAGTGCTGGTGAATATCTTCTTCTGGCTGTATGAGAACCTGCTCTTTACTGCACACTGAGGGAGTGGGGCTCAGGGCCCTGCCTGTACAGCTGCTGGGGGGTGGGCTGTGGCAGCCGTACTGTTGGGAAGTGCAGCAGGTAATAGGTTAAGCAGGTAAGTGCCACAGGGAATGTGGGAGAGTGTCAGAGAATGGTGACCTGGACAGCTCTCAACCACAAGAGGACCCAGTTTGATCTGAGGTTTGTCCATTGGCAAAAGGTCAGCAGAAGGCAATATGCTGTGTGGGACCTATTTAACCATCAACAGTGGCTCCCTATTGCCCCACTGAAATCCCGTCCTTTTCGTGTGACAGGCCCTTGTGCACATAAGTAGTTGTGTTCTTTGGCATGCTGCCCTCATACCGTTAAGATTGCTCAGGACGTTGTGGGTGTCCCTGGATTTTGGAGTGGAATGGTTGTTGCTGCTTTCCTCTTCCAGTGTGTTCCTGCCTTCCAGCCTCAGCCTGGACTTGTGTTGCTTGAACATTGCAAGGTCCAGCAGTGCCATTCAGTGTTCGATCCTTAAAGGAAAGTTCGAGGCACCTAAAGGCCGGCAAAGATAATGAATCCAGTACAAGAAGATGGGCTGGACTCCTCAGGTCTGTTTTCCTGTGAGAGTACAGTGCCATCCACAGCGAGGTCTTCAATGGCCCAAAGTCCATGCAGCCCTTTGGCTACTTGAACAACATCAGTAGCTCCCTTCAGATAAGCTTGAGAGGGTTCAGTTGGAAGCACAAGTGTTGTCCCAGGAGTCTTCAGGGAGGAGGACATACTTGTCTTACATTGTGATGCTTTCCCTGAAGAAGGACAGCTCGGGACCTTGTGCTTGGGTTCTTGTGCTGACAAAGACCAGTCTTTTTGGTCCTCGTTGGCACATGAAGTCTTCAGTCAAACCAAGAATGCTTTAAGTGTTCACTGCCTTTCCTGAGAGGTGACTTCCTTTTGTGTTTTTGTCTGTCCCTAGGTATCAGAATTCCCTCATGAGAAGTGTCCTCCTTGCCTCCCATGTGCAGCCCTACCTGTCCATGGGTAGCACCAGATTAACTGGTGTCCTGAAGAGCATTCCTCACCATGGATAGTCCACCCAAACTGACTGGTGAGACGCTGATTGTCCATCACATTCCCCTGGTGCATTGCCAGGTCCCTGATAGACAGTGCTGCTCCGTGAGCAAAAGGACCAACCCCTTCTGCCAGCCAGAGCTCAGCATTACACGGACCTCTGCCCTTCCAGACAGAGACCTTTCACAGGCTGATTCCTTGGTGTACAGCAGCTTTCTCCAGACCTCCGAAACCTCAGCAGAGGCCTCAGACAACAAAGAAGGCCAAGTGAGGGATGTGATTGTTCCCAGTGTCAGTAAGCGACACAACCCTTTCCTGCTGACTGAGGGTGAAGACCTCAGTGTCTTTGGGGATGACTTTGGTCAAAAATCTTTCCATCTTCACAACTCACTTGTGGCTGGCAAACCTCCCTTTCATCTGCACGAGCTGGCCTTGCCCCCTTTCCACCTCCACGACTCCAACCACATTGTGAAATCCTGGAACATGGCCAGCCGGGCCGGCGTAGTAGACGGGCAAGAGGACAAAATCAGCAGCGACGACGTCCAGAAGAGGAACAACGCGAACCGGTGCCACCAGGCCTCAGAACGCATGGAGCTGGATGAGTGCAGCTGCCATCGCGGCAGCTCCTCCAGTTTCTCCTTGGACGGTGGTGACCAAGAGTGGAACCAGAACACAGGTGAATCGCTGAGGAACCAGGATGCCCTGCGCAGCCGGACGTGCAGCTGTTCCAGCTCTGAGCTCCAGCACTGTCGCTGCTACAGTTCATCAAGTCAGTCTGAAGTGATTGACCAACAGATGGGCTACATCAGTGACTCTTCCTGCAACAGCTCCGATGGGGTGCTGGTGAACTTCAGTGCTCTCTACAACAAGATGAACAGCCATTCTCGATCTAACCTGAATTCAGCCAACCTCTCCTGTGACTCTTCCTTCTGCAGCCACTCAGACACAGGAGCGTTTTACCTGGATTTGCATTCATCACCCACAGAATCCAAGATGTCTTGTGAGTCGCATCACCCAGAAAGTTCAGGGAAGGTGTGTGGGTGCCAAAACTCCTCCTCACCCGTCCTTGATGCTAACTGCAACTCCTACCACCTCCACTGTGAGCCTTGCACTTCGGAGAGCTCAGACCTCACTGCCTGCTTCCAGAGCCAAGCACGGCTCGTTGTGGCTACTCAGAATTATTACAAGTTAGTCACATGTGACTTGTCTTCCCAGTCATCCCCCAGCCCGGCAGGATCTTCCATAACTAGCTGCTCGGAAGACCATACCAAAGGTAGCCCGTCCCAGCCCACTGAATACTATCTGTTTAGAAGGCCTGACCTGAGACAAGAAGAAGGCAACGTGGAGTGCAGTGAAGAGGAGGCAAAGGGAGAAACCACCCAGAACATGATTGAGGGTCAGGTCTACGTGAACGTGTCACCGCCTAACCTCAACGCCAGTCGGCAGCGCTCCAGGAGCTATGACCAGAACCTGGACAGGAGCCCCAGCAGCAGGCTGGGCTCCTTGGAGCGCATGGTGAGCTGTCCAGTCAAGCTGAGTGACAGTCCAGCAATACCCATCCAGAGCTCCCCTCCAAAGCGAGTGACTTCTTTTGCCGAACTGGCTAAAGGCAGGAAAAAGAATGGCACCTCCCCACCGCTCCGGTCCAGCGGTGATTCCTCCTTGGAGTTCTCCCCTATCCCCGAGACACAGCGGGATTGCCCAACCTTCCTTGAAGAAAGAGCTCGCCGCAGCCAGAGTCTTCCACCCATGCCCTTTGTTCACGGCCTGAACCGGAGCTGCGAGGGCTTCTGTTTAAATCACACTTTTGGGGATGGCCAGGCTTTGTGTTCCACCAAAGACTCGGTCTCCGGCGAGAAGGTCCCCAGTGGGCATGGGGCAGGTGAGCAAGCTTCTCTCTCCCTGCTGACGGAGTCAGATGCCAGCTTCTCAGGTGGCTTTGCCAGTGGCCACGGACAAAGAGATGTTAGAGCCCGAGCAGACGGTAAGGAACCAAACTAGGCAGAATGGAAAAGTAAAAAGAAAGGCCGCTTTTTGGGACATGAGGAGTCTGCATGGCAATGCCTGTGCGGTTTGTTTCTTCGTCTGCTACTCCCTGGGACAAAGCCCTGCTGTGCGTATTTCAGACCCAGATCAGTGCAAGTGTCTTGTCCTTGTACTCGTAAAGCCTCCTGAGGTTTTGTGCAAACCTCACACATTGTGAGAGGACATGGGATTTGCACTTAGGGGTCTGTGCAGCTTGGAGGATTGTCTCCCTTCCAGGGTGTTGTACTCCCCCATTCCATGAGAACCACCTGCCTTTAGCTCCTAAGACTCATGTGAAGGTGCTCAGCAGACTCATGTTCCCAGCAGGCAAAGGGAACGGGATGACTGAGGAGATTTTAGCCTTTCTTCTTCGGAGCTACGCTGGGCAGAGGTGGAGAGGGAGGAAGCATAGCTAGTGCTGTGCTCTCAACGCAGGGTCAGGGAGCTCAGATGGTCTCTGCTGGGACTTACAGCATGAGGCCTGCAGAGATTAGAGGAGCTGTGTCTGTGCTGCAATATCCTGGCCATATCCTCCACAATGCCCTGGATTGCAGCAAAGGTTCTGGAGGGTCATTGTCCCAGCTGCCCCTGTGGGAAAGCCTGTAACACAGGAGTTGCTTTCCCCCTTGATGGTGCCTTTACCTGTCCTGGTGAGGAAGCTGTGTGACAGCCCCATCAGAGGTATGGCCATTTCTCCAGCATGGCAGGAGACCTCTGTCTCTGCTCTAGACAGTTCTACCTGCTTCACAGTTAAGAGCCTGTCTAAAACGGGGCTCTGAGCAGACTGCTGCAGTAGATAGTCCCTACCATGCCAAGAACCTGACTGTCTCCATTTAATGCCCTGAAGATTTCTGGCAGGAGATGAGAAGAACATGTCACTCATTGCAGTGGCAGGTGTGGGACTAATTTTGGCCTTTGGAGCAAGAGCTTTTTATGTCTTGTCATGTTTGCTGATTGAGTCTTGAACACGCACTTACTGTGGGATGGCAGGGAGGGCAGGTTGTGGGATGGCAGGGAAGGCAGGTCTCTGCTGGGAGCATCCTTCTTGGTTTGCAGAGGGAGGAAGGAGCAAGAATTACTCAGGGAGAAGGGGTCAGGATTATTATCTCAGGATAATATATCCCAGCAGTTTCTGTACCCCAGCCTGCAGTCCCTTCCTCTGCACTGTGTCAGCAAGACAGGCATTAGCCCTGTGTGGAAAGCTCCTGCCCGCAGCTGGAGAGGCAAAGCTGCCTTGTGCCAGCTGAAAGCAGCGTGCCAGCCTAGAGGGTCTGAGAAGGGGCTAGAGGGAAAGCAAGCCCTGCCAAAGGCTAGCTACAGGGAGAGAGGCCTGGCACACCCCACAGGCAGCAGTTAACTTTAGGGTTGTGCTTGGAACAGGTGCTGTGTCCCAGGGTTTACCGTGGGCTGGAGGAGCGGGGCAGAGGCAGGGCAGAAGTTGCCAGGCTGCACTGGGATGCGGTGTGGCTGGTGATCAAGGATCCCGGTCAGCCCAGGTGTGCACCCAGTGCTGTCTGTGTTGTACACAGCATGTCACGCTTCCGCTGTGTCACTCAGGATATTGTGGCTTCACCAGGAGCTGCAGGCACACATAGATCAGCCTTGCACACTGCTTAGGACATCCCTGTCAGTCCCTGATTGAGCAGACCTGCCTTTTCCGGGGTTGGAATCTCTCCTAATTCTGCTGTGATCCCGGTTTGGATGGGAGTGTCCTGCTTGGATCTGGTACAGGCAGGAGGAGGAAGGAAGCTATGTGCTCAGAGCAGGAACAGTCACAGGGGATAAGGAAGGGAGGGAGAAGGGGAAGCAAGCAGCCTTTCCAACAGCACTGTGTGTGATGTGGGATGCAGAGCTGCAGTGCTGTTGGCTGGGCGAGGTGAGTGGTGCCTGAGGAGGGGATGGTCCTATGGGATAAGAAATCTTGCTGTACCACAGTGCATTGGGCCTTGTCTTTGTGGAACTGTGCAGGCAGAGCCAGGGCAGGGGCAGGCACTTGGGGCCACAACTTGTGCTGCCCTGAGTGCAAGAGATGTGGAAGGGATGGGAAGCTGGTGAACCTGCCAGAAGAGAGAAGTCCCCAGTGCAGTGCCCTACAGTTCCAGACAGCTGTCAGCAGCTGGAAACTCTGTATTTGGGGCCACATATCTTTACCATGCCAGCTCAGGATGTGTGTAACCAGGTCGGACATGAACCACGCTGCCTGTGTCACTCTAAATCATCCTCTTCCTCCTGCAGCTGAGAGCACATTCCCTTTTGCCTGCAATCTGCCAGGCTGCTGATGTTTGTCCCCCTGCCTGTCCTCACGCTTTGTTCCCTTTTCTGTCCCCGAAGGTGGTGGTACAGACACCAAGCCTGTGGTACGCTACAGCAAGGACCAGCGTCCCACAACTCTGCCCATCCAGCCCTTTGTTTTCCAGCACCATTTCAGCAAGCCACCCAAGGCCCGTGCCCTGCACAGCCATTTTGCTTCCAGCCTTTCACAGCTCTACAGCTTATCCAGCAACCGGCCTGCCAACCAGCAGATCTCCTCCAATTCCCAGTCGTCAGCCTCCTTGGCGGAGCAATCGGCGGCGGCAGGAAGCCAAGCCCACAGCACACTCCTGATCCAGCGCTCAGCCGATGGAGCTGCTTCCCGAAATGATGGCTGCATGAAGAAGCCTGGGCCTGAGACAACCCGGCCGTCCCCTCTGGGGAGTTACTCTCCTGTGCGATGCAACGTGCCTTTCTTTCAAAGCGTGGACTCCTCTTCCTCGCCCACCGTGGAGAGAACCGGAGAGAGCCAGCCCCCGAGGAGCAGGTCCTGCCCCATCTCCGCCGGCCTGCTTCCCACCAGGTCTTCCCCTGCGGTCAGTGCCATGCAGCCCTCCCAGGCCACCAAAGCTGATGCCCTGAGGCAAAAGGAGAATCCCAAGCCGGTTCCCAAGAAGGAGGCACCGCTGGAGCCAAATCCGCCACTCTCTGAATACCGACTCCACAGTGGATCCCTCCTGCCCCTGTCGGTGGGTGATATGTCCATGAGCAGAGTGAGAGGCCACACAGATCCCCACTGGAGAAGTGGCAGTGAGACCAGCAGCTCTGGTGCCCTGAGCAGCATGGGAATACGGCCCCTCAATGGTAGGTACCCATCTGCCAGGATGTGCCCGTTGGGAGCACCTCTGGCTCCCTATGGCTATGGTTGCTCCCTATAGTACCCCCCTCCCTTATAGCCACAACCCGGGGCAAAATTCCATCTGGGTGCTGCAGTGCCTGGCAACCCCCACCATCACTTTGCCTGCAAAAGAATGTCCTGCACTAAGAGCATGTCCCCCCAGTCCCAAGTCCTATGCTGTGTCTCTGGAGAGGGCAGCGTGGGCTGCTTACAGCACCCCATGCCAGGTGCTCATACCCCAAACGTATTCACTCTATGCCTGCAGCCACGGGGCCAACACAGGCTCCTGTCCTGCCAGGCTGTGGCCTCCGCCTCCCTCCGTGTTTGTGTGCTAACGTCCTGAAACGCTGCTGGACTCCTAACTAATGTGCTGTTTCTCTTTCTCTGTCCTTCCTCTTTCTCACCCTCTCCCCCCCGTTTCCCATTCACGTCCTTCTGTCTGCTCCCATCCTCCTGCCTGGTGCTCGCTGCCTGCGGCATCCTAGCGAACCACCTCTCTCCCCAAGCGCTGAAGTGGCGGGAGTACAGGCGGAGGAACCCCCTGGGTCTGGACCGCATTTCGGTGCTGCCCGGCTTAGCAGGCAGCCTAGACAGGAGGCAGCAAGAGCCTCGGCTGAACCGGGGGAACCCCATCTTTGAGCTCCCTGGCACTCTGAACACCAGCCATTTCCACTGCAAGCTGAACGGTGCGCACCACCTTTCTGCTGGGGGTTCTTGGGGGGTAACCTGGGGGCTCGGGGTTCAGTGTCCCGTGGGGCTGAGGTTCAGCGTGGCTTCATCACTGCTTTGCCTGCTCTAGGCAGGAGGGGTTATGCATCTGTAGGGCTCTGTGGGGCTGTGTCTTCTCCATGCCTGGCCCTTAAGGTCTTCTCTGTCCTCCAAAACCCATGCAGGAAGGGCTGAGAGGGGCAAGCTGCTTTTGGCTGAACCTTTGTGAGTCCTCAGAGAGGTCTGTCTGTGGGAGGGAGAGCGTGCTTTGGGCCAGCCTCAAGTCGTGGAGGGAATTCCCCAAAGCGCTACACTTCACGCTGCCAGCCCAGTTTTTTCATCCCTCCTTTGCGGAAGGATGCCTAGCACAGAGCTGGGGAATCAACCAGGTGGAAAATGGAGCATGTGAAAGAGCTGCTGCAGAAGTCACTCCTTGAAAACAGAGGCCATCCCAGGGGACAGGCAGAAGACATGTAGCCTGTTGGCTGTGCACGCGTGTGCGTGACAAGCAGGGATTCTCTCTGTGCTCTACTTTTGACCCCATTTTCTGAGGCTATCCGGTGCAGCAAGGTTTCCCTTAGCACCAGCCCACAAGGGGAACTTCCCACAGCATCTTCCAGTGTCCATGGCCCCCTGATCAACCTGGGGCTAGGTGTTGGGTGGGCTGTGGGGCTGAACTGTACAGGTTCACGTTGCAGACCGCTGTCGGGAGAGGAACAAGCCTGTAGTGTGGCTGTCCCAGCCACGGGACAGGCTGGGGTGAAGACTGCTGCAGGTGCAGGTTGCTTCTGGGAGAAGCCAACACTGCGGGAGTGGCTTTGGTTTAAGGGCTTGGGACTGACCTTTCTCCACCTTGTCTTGGCCCTGCAGGACAGTCTATGAGGCAACTCCAGCTTACCTACACGGACTTCTTCCCTGACTACTTCTCACTAGCTGAGAAACCCCCTGCTGAATTCTGCCTCTCCCCAGATGGCAACACAGAGTCCATCTCCATCGACCTGCTGCAGAAGAAGGGTGAGTCCGTGTGTCTCTCGTGGACAGGAGCGTGGCATAGCACAGCAGAAGGTGAACAAAGCTTCTGTCTGTCTCCTCACTGTAGATATAATGGTTTCTTCCCCTGCCCTTCTCTACTCTAGCATCACACCTACTCGTCCCCGTGGACTGATGGCTGTTTCCACAGCAGGTTCTTGTAGTCTCTGCATCATGCAGTGTGCCACGGAGTATGTTGGAGCTGCTGGTCCTGGAGAGTATGATTAAAAAGGATCTTAATTCCACACAAAAGGGCAGAGAGAGCAGGCAGGCACGGGAATGCGACCCTAAGGCAGTTCATGCTGCCACCCATGTCTCTGAACAAGGGTAGACCTGTGTATCTGTGTGATGTTGCAGATATTCTAGCCTGAGATTTTGTAATTTATGTAAAAGGTCCGTTGGGTCCTACATGGTAAATTGTTTATAAAAGGGTGGGAGAAAGGATTCCAAAGCAGGCTGTGATGAGACCCATGCTAGGGTTGGGGACTGGGTTGTTGATGGCTGACTCTGTGTCATTTCAGAGGCAAGGGATTTGCAGAAAGGTTCCAATTCCTTTGCCAGCTACGTGTTGCTGATTATCAGATGGCACCGTTCCTTTCTATTCCACTCCTGTTCTTGCAGCATACTGATACAGATGTCAGATCACCCACTGCTGGCTTGTTACTGAAAGTCACTACGTAGCTTGCCAAATGGATGGCTTCTGCCCTGCTACCCTCATTGCCTCAGACCCCGTCTCTGCTTCCTCGAGGGATGGTGTATGAGGGTGATGGTCCATGTCCCTTGGGCACATTGACAGGGTGTCTTATGCTTCAGCCTTTTCTACAGGTTGTCCTACTGATGGGTTGATAGGTGCGTGATAGAACCAGCAAGGACAGATTTGGTGAGGAGTTAGGAAGGGCTTCACATGATTTTGGCAGGGAGGGCACCTGCGCTGGCATGGGCTTGAAATGCCCCTGCCTGATTTCTTTGGGAAGTAGTTGTTCAGGGTCTGTCCTGACCCTCAGGCAGCTCTGTGATTCGCTCTTTCCCTCCAGGTCTGGTGAAGGCAATCAACACTGCTGTTGACCTGATTGTGGCTCACTTTGGAACCAGCAGGGATCCAGGGGTGAAGGTATGTCTTGTTTTCAACATCCTGAGTGATGCGGAGAAGATGGAGAAAGATTGCCTCTCCTTTCTCTTCCAGTCAAGACCTGCAGGGTATCCAATGAAGGCAGGAGTACCGAGAACAAACCAAGCAAAGGCATTGATACGCCATGCAGCAGATAATAAATACATGACAATTCTTGCTTGCTGCATGATGCTGAGGGTGCTAAGAGTACGTGGATTTAAGGGAAGATTAGAAAAACACAGGGAAGGGAAATTCACTGGGGTCTACCAAACACGTAGGAATAATGTCCAGCTTAGGTAGTCTCTGAGTTTAAAGTAGCTGTAGGCTGCCAGAGTATTAAGGGCAAGTATTACAGATGGTTGCTCTGGTTTGACTCTTTCGTATGTACTTACGGCTCTGTATAAGGAGGAATATCAGGCTAGCTGGACTTCTGGTCTGATGCAGTACACCGGCGCTTTCTTCTCATACAGTGGAGAGTTGTGTCTCCCACGTGCCTTGATTCTGTTCTGGCACTGGTGCGAGCACACAGTGCAGTGTTCCCCATCCTTCCATGTGTCACAGGGCACCATAATGATAAAAAACACGTCATTGCCCACCTGGGGCAGGTGGGTATCCCCTATAGCCCATACCATGAACCCTCTAGCTGCAGAGTGTGTCTAGGTTGCTGGCTGTCTCTGGCCTGTGCTCCCCTTGTCTCCCATTTCTGGAATCACACAGAAGCAGAGCAAAGCTGCTTCTGTTTATTTGCAGTCCTGTGACACCCAGCATGTTTGTGGTGCCTCCTCTCAATGCTGAATGCTCTGCTGCAGTCAGGAGACTCTGGATCGGCAAAGTGACACTGTTTGGATATGACAGCTTCCCTGGACTGCCATCCCCAAGGAGAAACCTGACTGGGACAGATTCCAAGCCCATTCAGTCTCCTCTCAGAGCCCAGGGTAATTTGCCCCTCATTACAATTGTTGCTGATGCAGAGGTTGCTGTGCAGCGTTACTGGAGCTGTTGGTGTTCCCACAGGTTTTTAAGACTTCACTGTGAATTTTCTATTCTTGCGGTGTTGGTTTGGGGAGTAATTGCAACATTCCCCCATCACTTTACTTACCAAACAACACTGTGGTGTTGACCCAGGTTTCGTTGTGCGTCACTGTGCCAGGGGCTGAGCATTCACCTGTCAAAAGGCAGCACCCGTCCCTGATGCTCCCACGCTCAGTGGATCTAACAGGATTATGCCTGACCCAGAAGTTCAGTCTCAGTTCAGGGCCTTTGTGGACCCATGCCAGTGGCCAGTATAATTCCAGCTCAGCTGGAAAAATCTGTGCCCCAAACACAACTGCCTGGGACCACCAACGTGATGTGCGAGGCCTGGGGCTGACCCTCTGGGATAGTCCCCTCAAAAGCCATATGGAGCAGGATATGTCCCCGCTCTGCTGATGCTGGGCTCTTATGTGCCTCCTCACCTCAACCTGAGCTCTGTCCATCCATTTTGCCCTCACCCTGTTTATTTATAGTAATCCCTAGGAATTACAGCTCGGCATGTCACTGAGTTAAGAGTTTCTTAACCCCTTGGTGTTGGTAGTTCCTATGTGGCTTGCTGCTTCCTGCTTCAAAAATAGCAACAAGAAAATCTACAGCAGCAGAAAAATCCCCTACTCTTTCCTTCCTCCAGCAGGTCAGCCTTGTTTTATCTGTAGGCAGTACCAGGCGTCCCTTCTAATTGTGTTATCCTCTTCCCAAGCTGGGATATTGTCTTCCCAAGCTGTTGCCTCATCCCAGCCTGGGGCAGACCTTGCAGGGAGCAATCCAGAACTGGTGGATCAGGCAGCAGGGGTGAAGGGGAAGAGCTTGCCTGGCCAAGGAGCTGCTGAGCATCATTGTAGCCTGGATATTTCCTGCTGGGTGTCTGTGGCAGGCAAGTGGGGCTGGACTGTTTGCATACTTCTGTTCATTGTACAGCAGTGACCAGCACTCTCCCTGTTGCCTGTTGTCCCTTAGGCCAAACTTGGGAACAGCTCCGTGAGCCCCAACGTGGGGCATCTCATCCTGAAATACCTGTGCCCCGCTGTCCGGGACATTCTGAGTGATGGGCTCAAGGCTTACGTCCTGGACATGATCATCGGCCAGAGGAGGAACATCCCCTGGAGCGTGGTGGAGGCATCCACCCAGCTGGGTATGGAGGGTGTGCAGCGGTGCCCAGCACTCTGCGGAACTGCCCTGTTGTGGCTGGGAGGTGCTGGGGAAGGCTGACTGTAAGGATGGCTGTGCGGCATAATGCCCATCTCCCTGCACAAAACAGGGTGCACCTTGACCTTTTCTTGCAAGATGGGAGACCCACTGCTCTATTCTGCCCAAGTATTTATTGTCATTTCCCCTGAAGTTCCCAAATTCTCCTGTAACATGCCCTAGCCATGACAAAAAGAAGAAAAAGAGAAGGAATGTCCCTTTCTCCCCTCTACGTTTCCAGGATGTTTCTAGACCTTCATCTTTAGCTCTGCACAGCTACAGTATAAGGCAGAGTTGTGCTGTAGCCTGGTCTGTAAGGAAATTCTCACACACAGCTCACTTGGCTCAAGAACACCCACAACACCTGCACCCTCTGCTAGTACCAGTCTGCTCCCTGGACTGTGGCAATGGCTACCATCCAGGAGAACTCCTTTCTGAGGTTAGAGGTGGCAGGGCCACACTGATTTCTGCGTCATGAAGAGCTCACATCCAGAGCTGGAAGCCTCCTAGCCTGTTTGTGACAAATGTCCATCTCTCTGTTTGCAGACAGCCCAGATTATAACCACCCGCCACAATATTCTGTTCACCTGCTGATTTTGAGCCAAGGGCTGCGATTGTCCTTGAAGTGTGGGAGGCGGGTCCTTGTGGTATTGAAAACTCTCGCAAAATTTTGGAGTGGCAGTCTGGGACAGAGCACAGCCCATCTCCCTTGTGGCGTATATCTGTTGGGATGGAGTGAGCTCATCTTGGTGTTTGGTGGAGGGGCAGTGCACATACAGGCATGGGCACTTGGCCAGCGTCTATCTTCACTTGATGCTCCTTCTGCTGGTGCCATTTTGGCTTTGTTGACCACAACTAATCTCAGCTTTTTGCTTCTCTCCGTAGGCCCCTCTACCAAGTTGCTGCACAGCCTCTATAGCAAGATCAGCCAGTACACGGAGCTCACCAACCATACCATGAGGTTCAACGCGTTCATCTTTGGCCTCCTCAAGTAAGCAGGCTCCCGGGGCTGGCTGCATCTCACTGTCCAGGGCTGGCAGCCCAAGCTGCTCCTTGACGGCAGGCAGGCAGAGCGGCCAATGAAAAGCCATAAGAAATCTGGGAAGCCACTGCCCATCTTTGGGGAGGGAAGGAAAAAGCTGTGAGCCTCTGGGAACTCCAGAAGGTTCAAAACCTACCCTACCAGGCCAGGAACGAGAAGGGGTTGGCTGTAGCCTGCTGAAGAACATTGTCAGATTCTTTTAGCCCCAAAACATTAGGTGGGAAGAGTCTCTCTGTAAGGGTTCATACAAGGTTAGACATAACATATGCATAAATTACTCCTGGAAATCCCCGATTAAATCACTGCTTCTTGGAGCTGCAGTGAATCCCAGGGCACGAGACTCTGAAGGAGAAATTGCCCTAGTCCAGGACTCAAGGCTGGCCCTTCCAGGTTGGATAGGGAGTGTGCACAATACACTTAATGTTAAACAGAAGGCAGCAGCGATGTCTTTTTGCCAGCAAAGGGATGAGTGCTGCTAGGTTGGCATTTCCCTGATCCTCTCCAGTGGTCAGCAAGAGCTCTGGCAGTGGCAACAGAGTCGCCAAGGTCTCCAGATGTTGCAGGACCCCTATAAGCAGGAGCAGGCTCTGCCCAGCTTTCCACACTCAGGGTGGCCCAGCTCCCCTCTGCTGGCACAGAATATTTTGGGCCGAACCTGTGGCAATGGTCTTACCTTTGTAGATGATTTGCCTCTTCCATGTGAGCACTTCCCAGCAAATCTAAGCTCCGCCAAGGACGTAGGAGCTAAATGGGGAGGAAACGTGCTGGAAACATGGTTGTTAGGGTTGCACAGTGCCTCATGTAAAGCAAACTGGGTGGCTCTGTGACAGTCTGGGTGGCTGTGGTCAGTGGATGCTGATGGGAGCGAGACACTGTCCTTTCACAAGGTCTTGAGGAGCACAGGTTCGTGCTGTGTAAACGCCCTTTTCCAGCCCCACTTTCTTTTGTAGAACAGTGAGGATAAAGTGAGTGAATCAAGGATCAATTTTTTTTTCCTGCCCTCTTTTCCTTCCTGCAGTATCCGGTCCTTGGAGTTCTGGTTCAACCACCTCTACAACCATGAAGGTAAGAGCCTGAGGGCTGTGGGCTGCAGTGGGGGCCACATTCTGCACAGTGCAGAGGATGGGAGGGACATAGGTTTCTCTTGTTGGTCTCTCAGCCTGGGCAGCTCCCCTCTTCTCTGACCTGAAGGACTAGGCTATACGCAGCCCCAGTGCAGCCGGGAAGTCCCAGCTGGCAGTCCAAGGTCCGTGCAGCTCCTTCCACCTGAGCCTGGCCAGCCATGTCCATCCCAGCTGCAGCTGCTTGGTCTGGAGGTCCGTCAGCTGCAGATCCCTCAGTCTACCCGCAGGAGATCAGCTCTAACCCTCCCCAGATTTCTGTGTTCCCTGCCCAGTGCCTGAGAGCTTTGTGCAGCTGGAGATGTGCAGACTTAGCTGAAACCTTTCAGGCATGGGAAATTGAAAGAAATGGAAAGGAAAACCTCCTGACAAACAAAAAGCAGATTTCACTGGATGTGTCTTGTTTTTTTCAACCAGAAGCATTTCTAGAGCGTGCAGATAACCCAGCAGCACGACCAAGCTGCCTGATGCGTGGAAGCAGCATGGCTAAGTGCTGAGAGCACAGTGAGACAGACACCCTCAACCTGCTGGATCCCTGAGTGCTGCTGGCTCAGCCTGTGCTCAGCGCAGGGCCCCGTGCCCTGAAAGAACTCCAGCCCAGTATCTTCTGGCGGGTTCGGGGGCTGACAGCAGCCGCTTCCCAGCTCTGCGTGGGCAGTCAGCACTTCTCCCTGGAGCAGGCAGGAGACTAGACTTCCTTTGGACTGAGTAGTGTGGCAAGAGAAGGCATCCTGGTTTTATGGAGCAGAAGACAACTGTCTGTTTCAGGCTATCACTAAGAGCAAAAGCTAGGGCTGTCGCGATGATGAAGGCTAGGCAAAGGGGATGGACGTAAGGTACAAGTCCTCTCTGCGGTGTGAATTTGTTATCTCACTGGGGCCACAAATCCTGTTCCCAACCCTCTCCCTGGGAGTGAAACCTGATAACAAAGCGGGGGGCAGGGACACTGTGGATGTGGTCAGGTGAAGTGAAGGATGAATGCTGCAGGTAGAAATGCTATTCCATTTCCTGCTAGGACCACAGTCAGCCCAGCCAGGTCCCTGGAAAGTCTGTATTCAGCTGTCTTTGACACCTCTCTCTGCAGAGAACTGGTACTGGCCAGATCTGCAGCTCGTTCATCTCCAGGAGGTGGGGGAAGAGAATTTTAACGTGTGACAACCCTTTGATGCTCTTTATTTGCACCCTACTCCCATAGTATTTTGTGGGAGAGGTCATCCTGGTGGATAGTATGCCAGGCAGGCAAGACTAGAAGCGGATGTGGGACGGTTTGCCAAGAACTCACAGAGCGTGTGGTGCTCCCTGACCGAGTGCTGGGTCTCACACTGCAGTCACAGCTCTGACCAAAAACTAGCATCCAGCTCCTTTCCCCACAGCTTCAGCAGCTTGGCAAAGATGTCACGGGCCTCCCCTCTAATTAATGTCTCTTGCCCTACAGATATCATCCTGGCACACTACCAGCCGGTGGGCTTCTTGTGCCTGTCTCACGGTGTCTGCCAGCCTCTTTTCGAGGAGCTCCTGCTCCTGCTCCAGCCTCTCTCGCTCCTGCCCTTCAACCTAGACCTCCTTTTCGAGCACCACCTGATGCAGATGGGCAAAGAACAGCAGCAGCAAAAGGAGCTGCTGCGTGTGAAGCAGGACCTGCTGCTTTCCGCACACTCCACCCTGCAGCTGATGCGGACGCAGGGCAGCAGTGAGGATCCCGACAGCTGCAGCGCCATCCCTGAAACACGCAAAGTGAGTGCCAGAGATGGTGACCTCTCACCAGGCCACAGCCCCCAGCAAGCTTCGAGTGAGAGGGTCAAGGGCGTGGGGGCCTCCTGTGGCGATGGTGACAGGGAGGAGGAGCGGAAGAAGATGCGAGAGAGCACATGGGAGGGGAAGAAGGACAAGCAGGCAGGCTGGTGGTATCAGCTCATGCAGAGCTCTCAGATTTACATCGAGGGATCAGCTGAAGGCTCGAAGTTCATCCGCTATGAGAAGAAGAAGAAGGCTCTGAACACTGTGCCCAGGTCAGCGGAGACCTGCAAGGCACCACCCCCCCGCGAAGGGGTGGTGGAGGGTGCAGAGGCTTGCCCCATTGCAGAGGGTACTGTGGAGGAGAGGCCCAAGGCTGCCAGCAAGCCAAGCCCTGAAGCCATGGAAGAGCCCTTGGAAAAAACCCAGGAGGCACCGGTTGGTGAAGAGGTGAAGGAACGGGGCTGGCCCTTCTGGATGGGCAGCCCCCCAGACTCGGTGCTCACGGAGCTGAAGCACAGCAAGGAGAAGGAGTCTGGGATGCAGCAAAGAGTGGGAGCAGCAGCAGCAGCCCCCCAAGAGGAGAGCAGCACCAGTGCATCAGAGGGAAGTCAGCCCATCAAGTGGGGACACTTGTTTGGGTCCAGGAAGGTGCAAAAAGAGCCTAGGCAGCCTAACAGGTAAGGGCAGGGGTGGTTTGGGGTGGGGGAGGACGGGTTAAGCTGGAGTTGTAGCAGTGGAGGTGGAAGTAAGGCCAATAACTGACCACTGGGCTACACATAGTGGTACATAGAATCAAAGAATGGTTTGGGTTGGAAGGGACCTTAAAGATCACCCAGTTCCAACCCCCCTGCCATGGGCAGGGACACCCTCCACAGGACCAGGGTGCTCAAAGCCTCATCCAGCCTGGCCTTGAACACTTCCAGGGATGGGACATCCACAGCTTCTCTGGGCAACCTGTTCCAGTGCTTCACCACCCTCTCCAGGAAGAATTTCTTCCTGATCTCCAATCTAAATCTCCCCTCTTTCAATTTAAACCCATTACCCCTTGTCCTGTCACTACAGGACCTTGTAAAAAGCCCCTCCCAGCTTTCTTGTAGCCCCTTCAGGCACTGGAAGGTGCTGTAAGGTCTCCCTGGAGCCTTCTCTTCTCCAGGCTGAACACCCCCAACTCTCCCAGCCTGTCCCCATGGCAGAGGTGCTCCAGCACTCGGAGCATCAGAGGCAGTGTGTGAATGGAGAGGTCTGTCACCCCTGCCAGGCCCTGCCAGCCTGCCTTAATTCCTCCCACACCACCGTTCCCCTCGACTCCTAACCCTTGCTCAGCTCACCTCACCTGCTGTCTCTCCTCTTCTACCTGAGCTCTACCACTGCCTCACCTTCTATACTCCCTCTCCGGGGCAGGGGTCCCAGCTGCACAGCCCCCATCATCACCTCATCCCTCCCAAAAGCACGTACTGAGAACAGAACGTGGAGCCATCCCTCTTGCGCAAGGATCAGGAGAAGGTGTGGAGTTGCCCCATGTTGCTCAGACCTCCTTGCAATGCCCCTGCATCTGCCCCCTTACTGCTCCTGTGGCCACAAGAAATGTCCTTCCCAGTCTAGGCTAGGTTGTGTCTGGAGTATGCTGATCCCCCTCATGCCAGGAGGCATCCCAGGCACTGCTGTGCCCTTTCTGCATGGAGCAAGACATCTAAGGCTTGACCCTGCCATGACAGTGACTGCTCCCTGCCCCCAGGTACACCCCCAGGTCCCTGCCACTGCCTGCTTCTGTCTCCTTGCAGGTTGCCCTCCGGCTGGCTGAGCTTGGACAAGTCCGTGTTCCAGCTGGTGGCCCAGACGGTCGGGGCAAGCATGTGGCGAGAAGCAGCCCCTGAGCCGGACCCTCCCCGGCCAGAGCCACCTGACGTGCCCCCCACAGCACAGCGAGCCCAGGGGCTGTCCCCCCAGCCTCCCTGGTGAGTGGCACCATGTCGCCATCCTGCAGTTGCTGAGACATGGTGGGTTGGGGTCTGCATGGCTCTCCCTGGCCCCCTTTGTGTTCGTGGAGTGGGGGATGGCTCGGGGCAGACGCAGCTTGTGCATCCATCACCGCAACCTGCAAGTTGTGGGGGGAGCTGGGGGGCAGCTGGGAGCCTGGCTGGGGAGGGAGGGAGGCAGGAGGTGTTTTCCTAGTCCCTCTGTGCCTGCGATGGTCCCTGGGCTGCAGGGGTGTGACAGTCCTGTGGCCAGCTAACCCTTCCTCCCCTCCCTCTGCCTGCAGCGAGGTAAAAGCTCTTTGCCATCACATTGCCACCGAGGCAGGACAGCTGAGCTTCAACAAGGGGGACATCCTGCAGGTCATCTCCAAGGTGGATGGTGACTGGCTGCAGTGCAGCCTCGGCTCCGAGAAGGGACTGGTGCCCATCATGTATGTCACCCACCCGGAGGACGAGGACTATTGACGTGGCTGAGAGGCCAGGCACAGTACCGTGGGCTGCTGAGGCTCCTCTGGGGAAGCTCACCCTGCCAGAGGAACAGACACAGCTTCTTGCTAGTTTCTTACCTTTCTTGCCATTACAGAATACAGTAACCGTAGGTGGTTCCTTCTTGCTCCTCTTCGTGCAGCTGCCAAAGGCCGACTCGGCCCCCAGGGTCTTGTGCGAGCTGCACCTCGTATTACCAGTGCATGCAGCCACACCAGGGCCGCCTGACCCCCCTCCACCCCACCTCCAGCACCCATAGGCCGTGGACTCATATGTAGCAGGAACCCAAGCAGTCCCTGACAGGGCGGTTTCCCGCTGGGGGGTGCAGGATGCTGGCTGTCCCCTCCCCGGGGGTGGCAGAGCAGTCTGCATCCTTCAGCATCCCTGGCGTCACTGGCCACAGGGGTGGGAGCACCGTGCGTTGGCAAGGTCCCTGCAAGGCTGGGCTGGTGGGTTGCTTTGTGGCTGGGTTGGGGGCTGCCACGTAGGTTCCCCCACGCTGGAGCAGCCCTGTCTAACGTGTTACGGCGGTGCGTGGTGTGTTGTACCGGGCCAAGCGTCCTGGCACTGCCACGCTGCAGGGCTGGGGCTGTGCCTGACCACAGCTGGGGGAGCGGGATGGGGGTATGTGTGTGCGTGCGGAGCAGAGGGGTGCGTGGGGTCGTGAGGAAGGCGCGTGGATGTTCAGTGTTACGTAGGTCAGGGATGGGTAGTGCCAGCCTGTGCAGAATTAGGTGCTTTGGGGGGTGGCCCTGTGCCCTCCACGCTGAGCAGGGACCCAGTGCCTGGGAAGCCCTGGGATGCTCCGTGGAGGAGGGTTTTGGAGGGGATGGGGTGAGGGCAGGGTCCCTGGGAGGGCTAGGGATGCTCTTTGGAGTTGGGGGCAGTGCTCCCAGCAGGTAGATTCGGGGGGGTGCTCCCAGAGGGAGCTGGGGAGCCGGGGAGGGGGGGATGGTGCTCCCTTTGGCATAGAGTTTCTGGTCTTGCTGAGCAGTGCCGGGGAGGGGGGGGGTGGGGGGTGGGGGGGATAAGTGTTGTGCACGAGCACAAGGGGCTGCTGGGGGTCCTGGGGTCCTCGGTAGAGACCAGTCAACCCCTTCTTTGCCATGTTCACGCCGCCCGCTGTGATGGGGATACTCACCTGCGTGTCAGGTGGGAAACAGTGTTAATGAAAGGCCACACCAGTATTTGGTGCTTTGGCTGGGTCAACACTGCTCGCAGCGTTGTGCCTGGGCTGGCTTCCCCATGGCGAGGGGCCCTGGTCTTGCAAGGTTACCTCCTGCTTGTACATCGCTTAGCAGACGTTGCACCATATTTAATTTGTATTTCCCTGTTAGAACGAGGTGTCTCGCCTTTATTTATTTCTTTATTTATGATGCATATTAATAAAAAAGGTGCTGATTGAGCTTCCTGCTATCCAGCCTTGTGATTTCAGCCACATGCCTGGGAAGGATCTGAGGGTTACCTGTGCTGGGATGCTGCACTGCAGGCTTCATCCTGCCTCCGCCACAGCCAGCATCAGACCTTTAGGAGACAGGTTGCCCCCAGCTATCAGACCTGTCAGTTCAGGCTGGGGGCCGGGGAGGGGGCTACATCACATCATCAGATGGCGGTATGTCTCGGGGAGGCAGCATTTTTCCTTGCCTTTGTTCTTTGTGCGTGCTCTCAGGGGTGCAAGCAGGGTTTGGATAGGAGTTCACACCATTTCAGTGTGGCACCTGCTTCTCCAGGGTGCTCAGGGTGTTGTAAGGTGTCTGTGGGTGCAGCCAAACTGGGACTGTAACCTACAGGCAGTGAGAGAAGTCAGCACGGGAAGGAGGCCATGAAGGATGGTTTGTGGGACTGGGACCCAGAGCCGGGGACAACCTGGCCATGTGGCTCAGTGGCTGCGGGTCACCCACGAGGAAGGGCTCTGGGGATTTTAAACTTAGACTCGCACAAGTGTTTGGACCTCCAAGTCCAGGAGGAATGAGCCCCAGGAGTCCACCCCTTCCCCTTACACCTCAGTAGCTCCCAGAAGGAAAAAGCTCTGCTTAAGGCTCCAGCCTTTGCTGCAAGGACACCACACGGGACTGTGTTGTATCCATGTGGACATCAGTCTGCACTGGTGAAGTGAGTCAAAACAGCAGGAAAAAAAACAAAATCCAGAAATAAAGCAGCATGAGCTCCTGTCCTGGTTTGGAGAGGCACAGAGAAGGCAGGGCTCACACATGGGCTGCTTTAACCTCTCGAAGTGGGGGTGATTAGGGCTGTTTACAAATTGCACAGGGCCAGGCTGCTTCCCTTTGGAAGGGGACCCGCAGGGTGCTGAGCCAGCCCCAGGGCAGGAGGGTAGATTTCCAGCTGCCTGTTCTGCCAGCACTGACATGAAGCAGCTTGGTGGGTGCTTGCTGCCGGGGCAGCCTCAGCTGCAGGGTGGTTAGCGTGTCAGAGGCTGGATCTGGCGTCGCAGCTGCTGAAGTCTTGGGCATCATATGGATAAACTCAAGCAGGTCCCAAGGTGGCCTGTCCCAGTCAGGAACTGGCCATGGGGAACAAAACCCGTGAAGCCTGTGAGGCTGGAAGCCATGCAGCAACATGAATGGGACAGTGGCTGCCATCGCTGCTGCTGCGGTGGGCTGGCCTGGTGATGGAGCGCGAGCTGTAGGATCCTGATGGGACATGGGGCTGTGAGTACCAGTGGGGCAGGCTGAGCAGGGAGAGGAGCTGCCGGCTGCTGCTGTGTCCTGGAGCTCACCCTGGTCTGGGGAAGGCAGCTCAGCCAGCCCCAGCACACGGAGCTCAGCACTCCTTGGCACCCCTTGGCACCCCTTCATCTGGGACATGGCAGCAGAAAGGGGGGTGCTGTGGGGTGCGGGTGGCGATGGAGAGAGGGATGGGTGCTGGCCCACAGCTTTGTGAGCACCGCCAGAGGAGATGGGACAGGTAAGATGGCCATGCTGTATGCATGACGCCTCCTGGGCGCTTCCCTGAACCGAAACGTGGCAACCGTTCACCAGCAAACAGTGCAGGTACCTCGCCTTGTTACTGCACCAACTCCAGGCCACCTGCCAGGGCCAGCCCCACGTCCCCCTGCCCTCCAGTGGCACAGGGCAGAGCAGTGACCAGCACTAGTGCTCACCCCAGCACCAGTGCCCAACTGCCTTGAGGTGCAGAGCAAGGCCAGGGGCAGCTCTGGATCCGCAGCAAGATGCACAGTCAGTCCTGCCTGTCTCATGCCACCTGGGAGTGGTGGTGTTCTCCAATCCTACTCCTTGCAGACAATTCTCAGCCGTTGCTTGGAGAAATTGCTCCTGGCCTCCTTGCAGATCTTGGAGCAGGTCATAGAATTGTAGAATCAAAGAATGGTTTGGGTTGGAAGGGTCCTTAAAGACCATCCTGTTCCACCCCCCTGCCATGGGCAGGGACACCCTCCACTAGACCAGGTTGCTCAAAGCCTCATCCAGCCTGGCCTTGAACACTGCCAGGGATGGGGCATCCACAGCTTCTCTGGGCAACCTGTGCCAGAGCCTCACCACCCTCTCCGGGAAGAATTTCTTCCTGGTATCTAATCTGAATCTCCCCGCTTTCAGTTTAAACCCATTACCCCTTGTCAGGTCACTACAGGACCTTGTAAAGGTCCTCCCCAGCTTCCTTGTCGGCCCCTTCAGGCACTGGAAGGTGCTGTAAGGTCTCCCTGGAGCCTTCTCTTCTCCAGGCTGAACACCCCCAACTCTCCCAGACTGTCCCCACAGCAGAGGGGCTCCAGCCCTCGGAGCATCTCCATGGCCTCCTCTGGACTCTCTCCAACCGTTCCATGTCCTTCTGATGTTGGGGGCCCCAGAGCTGGATGCAGAACTGCAGGTGGGGTGTCACGAGAGCAGAGTAGAGGGGGAGAATCCCCTCCCTCGCCCTGCTGGCCACTCTGCTCTGGATACAGCCCAGGATACGGTTGGCTTTCTGGGCTGCCAGCGCACACAGCCAGCTCATGTTCATCTTCTCAGCCACTGGTACCCCCAAGTCCTTCTCCTCAGGGCTGCTCTCGATCCATTCTCCACCCAGCCTGTCCTTGTGCTTGGGATTGCCCCGACCCAGGTGCAGGACCTTGCCCTTGGCCTTGTTGAACTCCATGCGGTTGGCACAGGCCCAGCTCTCCAGCCTGTCCAGGTCCCTCTGGATGCCATCCCTTCCCTCCAGTGTGTCGACCGCACCACACAGCTTGGTGTCATGGGCAAACCTGCTGAGGGGGCACGCAATCCTATCATCCATGTCACTGACAACGATGTTAAACAGTGCTGGTCCCAACTCTGACCCCTGAGGAACACCGCTCGTCCCTGGTCTCTACTCAGACATCGAGCTGTTGACCACGGCTCTCTGAGTGTAATCATCCAGCCAGCCGTAGCAAAGGTGTTAGCAAAGGAGTGCTGGGCTCTGGGGATGAACCCTGGGAGCAGAGCATCCAGCATGCGGGAAGCCAAGAGCAGCCCAGCTTCATGTTATGGGGGTCTGCTTTGGCAAGTGGATGCAGCGGTACAGGAGGTAAAGGTATGGGGTGGCAGCATGGCTGGGAGTGGATTAAGGGTCCAGGTAGCACAGCCTGAGGGACATGTGCCAGCTGAGAGGGGTACCTGATGGCGCCAGGAGCAGGAGGGTGCTGGCAGGTCCCCTCGGTCCTCCTCTGAACATGTTGTCAGGCAAAGACTGTGACCATGGCCCCTGGATACCTGCCAGGGCTGAAGGAATGTTGACAGCTCTCAGAGGCTGCTGTGGGAGACTGGGAAGGGAGGAGGCACTTGAGCACCAGCAAACTGCCAAACTGCCTTGGGGACAGGCTGAGAGAGGTGGGATGGGAATGCACAATTTGGCAGGACAGGCAAGGAAAGGTGGGACAAGGATGCACATGGAGTTAGGACAGGTAGCCCCAGGGTGAGCACAAGGCCCTGGGGTATGCAGCCACATCAAGAAAGCTGTCTTCAGAGAGGAAACCCTCTGGCTGAGCCAGGATGTCACGAATGGTTTCTAAGGAGAGTCCTGCAAGCTGTGTCCACCAGTAAGACTCACGGGAAGGCAGAGGATGTCTCATAGAACAGACCCAGTAGCAGCCAGTATCAGGCCTGGCAGAGGAGTATGACTGTCACCATGACTGTGTGACATCTGGCAGAGAACAAAGAAGGTACCACATTAACACAGCAGCTTTTCAAGGCACTGAACACTGAGCAAGTGGGGAAGTGTCAGTGTGATGAGAAATTGGGCTCATGCTCTGCTGGGATTGACTCTTCCCTTGTAAGGGCTGCAGGCACCACTGAGCTTGAGGGCAGCAGCAGGGCAGACATCTGCGCGAGGGAGCATGGGGCACAAGAGTGTGTCTGAAGGAAAGGCTCACATATTGGAGAAGGGGAGGGATGCCTTTCTTTCTTATACCCCACCTGGCAGCCAGACCCGGTGCTCACCCGGCCAGTGTCCAGCAGCAGTGACATCTCCAGATCTCACACGGCTCCGTGCAGCAGCCATGCCATACAGGGCAGGGGCTGCCAGGCTGGGGATGGGCATGCCGGTGGCTCTGACACCTCTTTGACCACTGCTATGGGGACGTCAAACAGTGTAGGAGCTCGTATTAACCCCTGAGAGGTCTGTGCATGCTCAGGACATCCAGCTTTAAGGCTAGCCCAGCTGCAGCATAGCCTGGGGACAGGCCAGCTCCCTGCACGGTGACTGCCCCAACCTGGGGTCACGGGAGCTGCTTCCCAGACCCCTGGCTGCTGTGGCTCCACTCGTGGCAGCAGCTCAGGAGTGCTGATGCAGGACCAAATGCTGGGGTGCAGGCCAGTTCCCCTTCAGCCAGAGGAAGGACAGCTCTGCAACTTTGGCACTGTCTTGGGACTCGGCAGTGAAGTCGGCATCTGCTGTGCGGACTTGCTTCCTCAGCCCCTCGGCTGGCTCCCTCCCTGCCTCACTGCCCCCATCTGTACAATGAAACCCACGAGGTTTCCTCTGAACAAACTTCAGTGTCAGTGTTGCCCACGAGTTTCTTTCACGGCCCAGAGCCCCTGTTGCCCCTTGCCGCGATGGTCGTGGGGCAAGGAGCCAGACTGCGCACCAGCAACCGCCCGGGTGACAGTACAGGGGAGATGTAGGTGAGGACTGGCAAGCCAGGTGCTGCTCCTGGAGAGCATCGTGCAAGGGAGTAACACGTGTGGGTGCAAGCACCAACCTCCGGCTGCAGGCAGGAGGCCAGGAGAGGGCAGGAACCCTTTCTCCAAAGTGTGGCCCCAACAATGGGGTCCCTGCTTTAGAAGATGGATGCAGACCTCTTTGCACCACAGGTACATCTTTGGGAACCCTTTGATCCCAACCAAAAGGAAGAGGCAAGGTGTAGCACTATTGCTGTTGGTCTACAAGCATCCCGACGGCTGGTTTGCCACACCAGGCAGAGGCAAGCAAGGCGTCAGCGTGTCGCTCCACACGTGCCACAAGGCCAGAGAGGAAGATGGGGAACTGAGCTCTGTGCAGGACTGGGCTGAACATGTTCCCAGGAAAGAGCTGTCCGTTGGTGATAGCCACAACACGCTCCGTTTCCATGACCCTGCACAATGACCGAACACTGAAAATTTCAGTGGCATCTGGTTCAGCTTCAGAATGGGGAAATGTATGAAATGAGGAAACTTGGATAAAATGAAGCTAAAAGAAGTAGCACAGTCACACAGTGTCCAGCAAGCTCACAAAGATTTAAGGCAGCCTTTCAGGGCTCCCGGTATGAAAATGTAAAGAGGGACCAGCAGGGCTAACAACCAGGGCCAGAGGTTGGTCGCAACAGAGATGCCCCTTCAAAGAGCTGAAGTCAAGGCTAGATGACAAAAAGTAGCATCAGTCAGGTAAGGTGTAAAAGCTTGATAAGACAAAAAAGAGAGTGAAGAACAGCCTGTAGAAACAGCCAGCAAGTTTTTCTGCAAACACTTCAAGAGCTTCAAATCTGCACCAACGCCTGTAGGGTGGGCAGGACAGCACGTCCCCTGAGGTTAGGACTGACATCCCCTTGGGGCAGAAAGATTGCTACGAAACCTGGCTCAAATGCCGGCACAACATGAGGCTTGTGGCGAAACGGGACACGTGCCTGGACCCTGGCATTGCTGCAGGGCGCAGGTCCTTGCCTACACCCTGCTGAAATACAGCCTGCCCATCCTCCCGGCTGTGCCAGACCTGCGCTCTGTGACAGGGTGGCACGGGGCAGGCGGTGGGACCTCCCAGACCCTCCCAGAAGCCCAAGGACACCTGCATCCTGTCTTGTTGCAAGCAAACCAAAGCTGTCTTTGTGGCTTTGGGTTTGCCTGGTGTGACTGGAGCTCATAGCTGCTGGACCCACTGGGGAAGGTGGTTCTGGCTTGCAACACCCCTCCGTTCTCTGTGCAACAGCGAGGGTTACGCTCAAGGCTGGATTTTTCTGATGTGGAGCAAGGGGAAGTGTGAAGAGTGAGAGAGTGAGAGAGCAAGTGGTCTTACTGGCAACTGCTTGCGCCATACTTCCTCCATGGCTTCAGAGGTTTCGGATGGGGTAATGAAGGACTTTTGGACGTGCCATATGCTGTTAACACAGGAGCTGAGAACCAGTGTGCTGGGACTGCTGCACAGAGGGAACTGGCATGTGACTTTTTTTAATGTATGGTATTTCCCTACTAATTTTCCAAAGAATCTCCAAATGAGGAACCTATTCCTAGTGATACAGTTTTCTTTTGCAGCCCTTTAGTTATCTCTTGAAAGACCCAGAAGCACCAAGAGGCAGGGAGAGGTGACATCTGAGTTGCTGCTGTTGCTGGTGGCAGAGGAGCAGTTGCTTCCCTCCGCCCCCACAAACCTCCCACCCCAGGCAGAGCACAGCTACCTCCCAGGCTGTGCCCAGCTGCAATGCCAGGATCCTGACTCTGCACTTGTAACTCCAGGGCAAGTGTGTCTGAGTATGGTGAACTCTCTATGGGTGAGCTTCATACCTGAGCAAAGTAAATAAAAAGGTTGGCTCCTGGGGTACACCACTGGCCCTGCCAGCTCTGTTGCAGGTAGAGGTGAAACACAGACAAGGAAGAAGAGGCTGAGACTGTCTTTCTGAGCATAGGAGGGCACAAGGAAGGTTGCTGGGCAGACGCCAGCTCTGTCCCTGAGAGGTGAAAGACTGCTGGAGTATCTGCCCTCAAGCACCAGAACTGCAGAAAAAAACAAACCAAGACTTGTACCATGTTTTGCTCAGGGTCAGATTTTTGGAGTGGCTGGAGAGGGTGTATTTGCAGAGGGTCACCCCACATGGGCCTGCTCGATGCTGCTGAATAAAGGCGTTGCAGGGTGTGCAGAGCAAGTGAAGGGTGTGCATCCACAGAGAGCAGAGCCTGACCCCAGGCTTGGGAAAACCGGGCCTTGCTGAAGAGCACAAGAAAGAAAAAGGCCATCACAGGGGGCTGCAGCCCAGCTGTGAAGCCTCAGAAAATATTTCAGGGCTTGTTTTTCTCCCAGCTGCATGTTTCAGGTGGGATGTGGGCCAAGCACATCCAACAAGGGCTCCTTGCCCTGGGCCAGCTCTGATGGTCAGGTCTGCTGCCGTGGCCAGTGTCACCAGCCTCCAGCCTCACAGAAAGACCCACCGGCAGACCCTCACCTGACCATCACTGTGCCTGTGCTGCCTTCTCACCCTTCATGGTCATTCCCACTCCCAGCATCTCTTGGCAACACTACCTGCCATGACTCTTGGGCTCCAGGTCCCCAGGGCTCTCACCAGCTGTCCCAGAGCATCTGCTCTCAGCCCAGTCTTGAGCACCCAGCCACTTTTGCCAAAACCTTGGCTTTCCTGCCCATGGCATGCACTGCCAGGTAATTAAGATCATCAGCCCACTTCGAAAGTCCTTTTTATCTCAGTCCTTATCAGGCAGTAACAAGGTGTTGTAGTCTCTGCTTGACTTCGCTGTGTGAGTATGGAAGCTACATCTTCCTGGAAAACCCCAGTCATGAACCAGCACAGCTCACATGTCCTTCTGGACAGCTCAGATCTGTGCCCGGAGCAGGGGCAACACAGCAGGTGTGGCTAGCAGCTGCTCCTGCCAGCAAGCCCAAAAACTGCAGTTCCCAGGCAAGACATCAGAGAGCAGCAAGCCCGCAAAAGGGGCATGAATCTGCCCTGGTGCGCAGAAGAGAAGAACACAACCAGTGCTGACGCTGTCAGAGCTTCCCTCATTGGAAAGGGAAGCTTCCTCTTCTTCCTCTTGCAACATATGTGCTTTCTCTTCGTGGCTGTTTCCTTTCTGTTCTTGCAACTCTTGCAGTCAGGCAGGTGTGCTGTGAGGCTGCCGGCAGGACAGGGACCTCGGTCCTGAACTGGAGGCGTAAGCAAACATGACCCTGCGATGGGCATTTCTGCTCCTCACACCTCTGTTGACAGCACAGGAGGGGGAATATCCGAACCTCAATAACTACGGAGAACACAAGGAAACAGGTAAGAAGCTTCTTACCTGCAGCAAAGCAGGTTTCGCTGCCCCTCTGCTGCAAGGTTGCTGTGTATCCTACCCAGTGCAGGATGTATGCAGAGAGGACTGGGGCTGACGGCCACGCCAGGGCTCAGGACACTATCAGCTGGGTTGTGGTAGGGTGAAGCTCTGGGGATGGAGGGTAGCAAACCTCGGTGTGCTGCGAAAGCCTCTACAGGGGCCACGATGTTCCTCCATGGGGTGGGAAGTGTCCCTGGGAGCACGAGGTGGATGGCTCTCTTTGCACAGTGCGCAGATGCCATGTCCTCACCGCGGTGGAGATGGGTGCTGGTGACCAGAAAAGACCTGTGGGGCTATAAGCTGAGCCCCTGTGTGTCTGGGAGACTCTGGGGGCAGGAATTATGATGAGGGCACTTCCAGGGCTCTGCTGGGCTCTTCCTACACAGGCAGCATGCTTTCATCCCAGCAGAGTCAGTTGGTGGGTATCTGCGGGCTCACCTGGATGTATTTAAAAGATATGTGGATAAAGTGCTTAGGGACGTGATTTAGTGGTGGTATTAGCAATGTTAGGTTAAGGGTTGGATTTGATGATCTTAAAGGTCTTTTCCAACATAAAAGGTTCTAGGATTCTATGTTATCTGATCTCCCAGGAGACTGCACTGCCTGGGATTTGAGCTGTGATCCAGAGTCTGTGACCTTGCATTGCTCTGCATCTGTCTGAACTGGAGCATTTCTCTAAACCAATCTTGACGGAGCTAGGTGCTAAAAATCATTAAACTAGCATTTAATCACGTTGTTCTGATCTGCTGTGAGGATGTGCCTGGGCTGATCCAGGCTAGAGAAACTTGCTGATTAAGTACCCTGGGTATGATAGCAGCCAGGGAATGGGACCAGGATCTTCAGTTGCTGATGTAAAGTGACGGCAGGGTATGTACTGTGTGATATGGGCCCTAGAAATCCATGCCCAGGGGAAGTGTGTCCCTGTGGTTACAGGGAGCATGAGCACAGCACACTCAGAAACCAAGGGCTAAACCTACGACAGAGGATATTCTCCTGCCCGGAGTGACTTCCCCTTGCCCAGATCCCCTGCTGAAGCTGTCCTCCCAGGACAGCATGTGCAACTGTGCCCAGACATTGCATGTGTTCCCAGCGTGTCGGCACGGTGCATGCTGAAGCCAGGACCTGGCTATACCGTGAGCAGTGCGACGCAGCAGGGACCCGGTGGCCAGCAGGCCTCTGGCTTGCTCTGCATATCTCAGTCACCCAGACGTCCCTGGAGGAGTCTGGGGCTGCCTGTGGCAGAGATTGCATTGCTGAGCCTGCACCTTGGTGTTTGTGAAAAGAGGAACCAGGGCAAAGACTTTTGGCAGCCATGCCCAGCAGTGCGGGTAGCCCTGCCTGCATCCTCAGCACGTGGGCTCATCCCATTACAGGATCTGTGTTGAGATCCCCATGTGATGGATCGGGAGTCTCCTCTCACTGAGGGACAGGACAAGAGGGGTGTCCAGGATGGGGCAGGAGGGTCCCTCCCATCCCTCTTAGGGTGGAATGGGCCTCTGTGGGGCAGATAGTGGCAGTGGGGCAGGGTAAAGCTGCTAGGCAGAGATGGGGGACACGGTGCCAGGACATGACCCAAGGGTCCCCCTTCCCAGGGGTTCCTTAGCATCTCCCATGGCCCTGGCAGATGTAGGGTACAACCAGGCAGCCCAGGGAAGAGCAGAGTAGCTGCAGACAGAGGATGTGGTTGGTGTGCGTGGTACAGGTGAGAGCTAGCACAGCACTGCTGCTTTGCTTACCCCGTCATGGGCACACCATGCGCTGAGAAGGGTGCATTGTCTCATTGTCCTGTTGTCACCGTATTGTCTTTCTCTGTGGTTCTTACAGGGCTCCCCCACCCAGCCCTGAGATGCCACATCTGTACAAAAGTCCTTTTATGGTCACAGTGTGCATGGGAGGCAGGTGGAAAAGCTCCCACGGGAGGTTTTCCTTGCAGAGGCAGGGTCTGTGGTCCAGGATGGCCCTGGCCCCTTCCTCATCAGCCTTGCTTGACATTACACAGTGATGGTGGGCTGGGTGGGGGCGTGCTAGGTGAGGTCATGCTCAGTCTGAAAGATCTCGTGTCGGTGAGACTCGAATTTCAAGCAGTGCTTAGAGTAAATCTAGAGTAAAACTAGAGTAAAGAGGCTGGGAAGGAGCACCCTGGGGCTTGACACCCTTGGGGCTGTGAGCTGTGAACTCCACCATGCTTCCGCTTCCCATTACCTGAGTACACACACAGGAAACAAGTATTTCCCCTCCTGTTCTTAAAACCCTGTCAAAAGCCCTTGCGCGTGGCTGAGCAGTGCAGGTTAAAGAGTCACCATTTCCCTGCTCTTGCTCAGTGACCTGTTTTTCTGCCTTCCTTTCCCCAGCAGTGCTCCTGGGCAGAGCAGCCCTGGGGTCTCTCTGGCCCTTCCCCACTGTTAAAAGCCCACTCGGCGGTTCAGTTGCTAGCGGTGAGTTCAGAGATGCTTTGAGATCTGTGCACATCTCCTCTGTGGCGTGCAATACCGCTCACTGCTGCTTCAAACGGTGCTTGCTTTTCTTAGCTCCTCGCAGCATGCACATGCCATCCGACGCAGCACGACTCCAGCGCGCTTCGCTGTCACCTCTGCTAGCCGCTGGGCTGCCACGGGAGAAGGGTTGAACTTTGCCTGCTGCTCCTTAAAGTTCACCTTGTCTTTTATTCTTTGTCTATGCGATAATATAGTGTAAGAAAGTACATCTTTTGCTGGTAAGCAAAGGGCTGAACCCAGGAGCCTGACCTGAATTCCCGGTACAGCTATTTCTCCTTTTCTCCTGATCCTCTCCGACATCTGCTTCTGGGACATGCTGCGGCTTTGTTTTGCCTGCCAGACACATAACTCCTTTGCAGCAGGGACTGGCACCCCAGATATTTCTGTAAAATGCTTTCTATATTCATGGGTATTAAACAATATTAACAATGAGGGTATTCATTTAATAGTATGACTGAAAAAAAACCCTGTAAACAGTTAATCTCTGACTGTACGAAGCCAATAGGCCAACCTTTTGTGACCACTCCTGCCTCGGCATTCAACATTCCACGTTTTGCAGTGAGCACACGTTGCACGGTTACTAAGAGGCGCCTGTTTGGTCACATCTACGGCATATTTTCCGTTCTGAAATTTCACTTGTCTCAGCCTCTTTCCTATAGCCTGGGGCAGAGGGTCTGTAGGTGGCTCTCTGCATACCACAGTGTCAGTAAAAAACAGTTTCTTTACCCTCTCGGATGCCGTTAGTCCCTACAAGGCTAGAAGATGAGTATTTCTTTCCCCTTTCTCTCTCAGCATGCCCCTCTTCTCCAGCAGAGCCCTGTCGCCCCTGTGCACAAGCATGTGCATCCATCTCCTTTGCACCAACGGCAAGCTCCAGCTTGCTGTAGATCCCATACCCCCTGACTCCCTGGGACCACACAGCTTCCCGTGGCCACCACCAAAGCACACAGAGAGCCTTAACCCTGGGTTAGAGTGAAGGCTCCTTTGCTCCAAGGAGCTCTTTTCCCATGGTAGATGTTTCAGAGTGATCGGGGAAGGAGAAAGAGAAAGAAGGCCAGGAGGGAGGTGTCCCCCGAGCCTGCGCATCTCGGCTGCACCCAGCCCTCATGGATTGGCTTCTCACAGTGAGTCTCAGGTGGTAGTAACACGCCTGCGAGGACTGGGCTTATTGGAGAAGTGAGGTCGAGTTGCATGATGTTTGGTGATGTTCTTGAGACAAAAGCAGACATGGACTGATTCTGTGGGGAAGCAGAGACCCCCCACAGAAGGAGCAGAGGCTTTACCCTCAAGCAGCCATCAGCAGTGCCACCAGGAAGGGCTCTGAGCGGACACAGGTGCCTGAAGGCTGTGACACCCTGCATGTCTTCAGCTCCTCTGCAGTTCCAGGGGCATGGGCAGGAGGAAAGCCTTTGGAAGGGCTGGGACAGCACATGCACCACTGGCAGGATGCTCTGTGTGCAGGAAGTAAATAGGCTTTGGCAGCCTCCTGGGCTGTCTTGCTGGTGTGCACTACCCCTTGGCAAGGCAAACGGGCTCATTTTGCCATACCCGTCCCTCTGTCAGACAGCATTAATTCCCAGGCTAATTTCTGAGGCTGCTGCACTCCCCTACAGCAGAGCTCTCCAGCCTCTGGCTCCTCTGAGGATAGGGGTGAGCTGTGGGCTCTGCCTGCCTTTCCTGATCTCTGCCACGCAGTCCTCAGGCTCTGCCTGGCCTGGTGGATGCCCTGCCTGGGTGTGGGTGCTGTATCAGCCCCTGCCCGCCCCACGTGTGAGCATGACGGGGACACCTGTGGCAGACCAAAGAGCACAGGGGAGCCTGCAAGGGAATAAAAAAAGTGGCCAAACGACCACCCCCACAGCTCTGAGGGCTCGGAAAGGACAACTTGCAGAGGACAGGCATCCCGCCGGTGCCTGTGAGGGGCTCTGTGTCACAGCCAGGTACAAGGATGGAGCAAGAGGGTTTGCCTGCAGGATGGCTTACTGGTCTGGTCCTCATGCCCCCAGGGTAGATGCAGCCACTGACCCACTGCTGGCACACGCACGGGAGCACGTTTGAGCCACCTGCTCTTGCCTGATGCCACACAGGAAACCACACCAGATCATGGCAGCATCCCACCACCCCCTCCTAGCAGACACTAACAGGAGGACTGAGGAAGCCCCAGAGCAAATCTGCACCTCTGCCAGGCCCTTTACACCTGAAAAAATGAAAAGGGAAAAGATTATGACATCTCTGGCAAAGGATTAGGGCTGATAAATGCTCGGGTTTAAGATAAGTGATTCACTGGAGTCCTGATGAAGGTGGCCAGCCTAGTCAGAAATGTGTGGCTGTTGTCCCAGCTCAGTCCAAGGGATCCCTTCACACCTGCTTCCAGTCGGGAGGCTTACACAGCACTTATTTACTTGTATCTTACTGAACCCCCCTAACTAAGGGAAATGCTGAATCAGCCCTCAGTGCCTGTCAGCAATAATCAGTATAATGCTGAACCCACCTAATTTCAGCCTGCAGAAGCTTCACCTTTTAATTAAAAAAAAAAAAAATAATAAACTTAAAGAAAGACTAATTTTTCTTTGTAATACAGTACAAATACCACACTGTATTACACCTCTAAAGCAGCAGCCATGACGTGGCCTTTTAAAACGTAGTGTTACCCCTGGCCTCTGTAAGAAAGCACCATACAAAGCCAAAAAACTTTAGAGAGGATTTCTCTTGGTTGTATCAGCAGCGAATGCTGTTCTTCCTGAGGGGCACTAAAAGTTTTGGGGTGAAGCTCAGGGAAGGCTGGGAGCAAGGCAAAGCTGTGGTGTACAGCTGCAACCACCCCTGACAACAGAGCACCGGTCTTTGTAGGAAGACACAGTCCCAGATACCAGTCTGAAATCTGCACATGTGTCAACAGTTCAGAAGAAAGAGAATTTCTCTTTCCCTCCTTGTTTCCTGCCTGGCCAGTCACCATGTCCTGTGCTGCCGGAGGGTTTTGTGTCACTGCAGGGACAGTAAAGCTACCAGGAGGTACGGGAGCATGTACGACAGGAAAAGCAACGAGCCCCCTTTGCACCGACTGTCAGGACTGGGAGAGGCCAGCTGTGCCGTGAGCACTCGCAGCCCCCTTGGATCCTAGAGCTGTCTCCCCCAGAGGGATTTCACTCCCTCAGACTGCTTGTTGCTTGAGGTCAGGCCCCACAAACCTCTTTTCAAGCAATGATTGTTCACATTTCTGCCTTGACTGCAAATTCGAAGGATCCCCATTGTTCAGGCATGATTTTGGGCCCTTAAATACAAACTGAAACACTGCAATTGCTTTCGCAAGCAGCTCTCATCTGCCTGAAATAACTGCTTCTCAATTTTCCAGTCAACTGGGACTTTGTTCTATTTGTTTGCCATGGGCTTTATTCCTGCTGAGATGATGCAGCAGTTGTTGCCTGTTGGCCTGCTGCACGAGGTGTGCAGAGCAATCACGGCGTTGTGTGGAGACCTAACGCGCTTTGGGCGTGCTGGGAAGCAGTACAACCTCACTGGGCCTGCCTGGCTGCACCCCAGTAACTTCGGACAATGTTTGGGAACTTGCAGGTGGATTTGTTGGATGAAGAGAGCTCAGAGAAGTGCATTTCTTATTACATGAAAACGGGTATCTGGACAGAGGGTAGAGACCCAAATTAGTGCCAGGCAGAGAGATAGCAGCACTCCTGTTTAGAAACTCATGGAAAACTAATATGAAGTTTTACTGACATCAATTGCCCAATCTAGATGTGGCAAAATGGAACTAAGCATGCTGCTGGTTAAACACCTACCTGCAGGCCCTGAAGAGTCCTTTCTGCCAGCTGAGATGGGGGGGTGTTCCCCCTCCTGGGTGAGGATGGCAGGGATATGGGACAGGAGGTACCCAGCCCTTGGAGCCAGCAGGTATTTCAGGTAAGGGGTGGAGAGGAGAACATAACAAGTGTAACCTGCAGAGCAAAAGCAAATTGGCAACGTGTGGGCTTTTTGCTGCAGATAAGGGTGCAAGTGGGTGTGAGCAGGTAGTGCCAAGCAGGACAATGGGAATGCAGGTGAGCGGTGCCAGCAGAGACTCACTGGGTCTGGCGCACTCCAGCAGCCCGTCTTTTCGGGAGGGAGGGCAGGAGAGAGCAGCATCCACCCGGCTGCTGGATCCCTCCGCAGCACATGACTGGGAAGGAGACTACTGCGGGTAACCCTCCTGCACTGTACCTGGGGGTGCAAGAAGGGTAAATGCCCGTGGGGTCTGGGGTCTCATCTTGGGAGATGCTCATCTCTGCCAACCCTCTGAAGGGATGGGGGCCAGCAGCCTTCTTGACAGGGCCTCCTCATGCCCAAGGATGCTGCCAGAACCCAGTGATGTTCAGGGCTCTCCCTCATGTCCATTGCACACAGGACAATGTAAAGCTCCCTCCGACTGGGACCCCAAGCTACGGTTTTCCCGGAACCAGAGCAGCTATGCCTTGAATGACGTGGTGCAGCTGAGCTGTGTTGGCGACTATGTGCCATCGGTTGCCCAGATCAGATGCATTTCCAATGGGACCCAGACCTTGTGGAACGAAACTGCCACCTGCAAGGTTAAGCACAGCCCCACATCATTCGGACCGCAGGGTCCTGAGCTGGCGGCAGACTCTCCGTGACATGGTCATGCATCGGCCCCACCTGAGTGACAGTCCAGGAAGTAGACACCTGGATGCCTCAGGTTTCCCCATGAGCTGGCAGTGCCAGGGAATCTTTTATCTCAGCACCTTGATGTGTGCAACTGCCGGGATCTGTGCTCAGTTCAAAGGCAGGAACAAGGGTCCCAGCAATGGGGTCTACACTAAGCCCTGTGCCTTCATGGTTCCTGGTCATATAGTCAAGGTGGTGGGTGTGGAAGGTCCTCTGTGTGAAAGGTGTGGAGGAGCTCAGTTCCCATTCAGCCTTACCCAAATGGAGCCTGAGTGGAGAAGCCTACATGTCTGCAGTGATGGATGGGACTACTCTTGGGGTGGCCTGCTGCCACCCCTAACTCTGTTTTAGGCTGCAAGAGAGGGATTTGGAGTTGATCGTGGTAACCAAAGGAGCTGGACAGTGTCAAAATCAGGGCAATAGACCCCACAGCAGGCTCTTTCCATTCCTGCTTACACCCGCTCCTCCTCTTCTGCACAGAGAGTTGCCAGCGGCCCCAGTGGGACGTAGTGGGATTTACCCCAATGCAAGACTTTTACCGGCTCAATGAAGAGGTGACATTGACCTGCTTTATGAAGGATCCTCTTCCCTTTGCTGTGATCAGATGTGCAAAAGAGGCATCTTCTGGTGGGAAGGATGCTTGGGAGGTGAAGGACATTCAGGGAACGTGGCACGGTGTGTCAGAAAGACTGACCTGCAACAACGGTGAGTGGAGGAGTAGTAGGTCTCTCCTGATACATGCATTTCTCCCCAAGGAGGGACCCTGGACATCCTGCTGTTTCTATGTGACACCTGGGCCACAGCTCAAGAGACAGGTCCCAGCTGGGAGCTGTCTCCAAGATGGGGAGGGACAGAAGCCTTCAGTGTGGGCCAAGCCTTCCTGCTATCCCTGCATCTCCTCCCTGTCTATTCCTGAGTTGCAGGCCATGGGGAAGTGGAGGAGGCCAGATCCTGCTCCTCAGTTCACCTCTCTCCCAGTGTGCCATATCACTACCTTGCCCAGGCACATGCGCCTTTCCTGAATTTGGGGGCCTTTGGGTTTCCTTGTGGTGTTGAACACTGACACCACAATCATTGCAAAGACTCAGTCCCCCTCCTGCCTGCGCATCCCCAGTCCCTGAGGAAAACTCTCACACTCTGCCACGCTCTGACAGGAAAGTGCCCAAGACCCTCGTGGGATGAGAAACTTCGGTTTCCATCAAACAAAAAAAGATACCCACAGAATGAAGAACTGATGCTGACCTGCCCTGGACACCTCAAGCCATCCTTCCCCAAGGTCAAATGTGTAAAGAAATTTCTACAACAGAGTTCTGGAGAAGGAGAATATGGAGATATTTGGTGGGGCAGGAACAGCACAGGTGCCTGGGTGATGATTGAAAGAGCCATAGAGTGTACTGGTAAGTGACAACCCAGCAGCTCTCCCATATCCCCTCCTAGCTTCACCCTCAATAGCCAGTCGTGACATTTCCCATCTGAGCACCAGGCAGGCCACTGTCCCTCCTTGGTGCTGTGTTAACCTGTGCAAACTGTTGAAGAGGTGACCCAGGCAGGAGATGGGAGACAAGGTAGTGGCACGCAGGCAAGCTGGCAGTTCCTGCAGCATTTCCTGAGCAGGACAGCGGGAGTGCCCCCTCCCAAGAGGTCTTGCTGACAAGTCATGCCCTGACAGATGGATGTGTCACCTTCCTTCTGCCTTCAGGGGATGGAGGGATGGCTGGGGATTTCTGACACCCCGTCACCTACCCCTGCCCCGGCTTGTCACCCCAACCCCACCTAACACCCCCTTTCACCTCTGCCAGAAACGTGCCAGAGGCCCTGGTGGGACCCAGGGCTGCGCCTGGCACCAGACCAGGAGAATTACAAGAAGGATGAAGAAGTGGCTCTGAGCTGCATCGATGGTTTCCAGCCGCCCTTCACCATTGTCAAATGTTCCAGTGAAGTCCAGTCCATCAGTGGTGGGACACCTGTACCCCGACCAGTTTGGCGGGGAAGGGACAGCAGCGGTGCCTGGATCCCCATTCGGTCCAGGGTGGAGTGTGTCGGTAAGGAAGGCACCGGGAGCTCTCCTGGCTGCCCCCTCTGCCCTTCCAGAGCAGGGAAGGGGGGCTGTGCATGCACAGTGTTTCCAGGGTGTCTGCCTGCCTGGAGCAATGGTGGGTGCTGCTGGAGGCGGTGTGGACACAGCCCCCAGCCTGCCCTGTGTGTGCCCTGGGTCTCCAGGGGAGCCTCTGTGGGGAGGGGGCTGGTGTCAGCCTCAGCTCCTGAGGGTCCTGGCAGGAGGGGGCTGTGGCATTAGAATGGCAGGTGACGGCCAGAGCTGTCCATGTCAGGCCAGGGCCTGGAGCCCATCATGCAGGGCTCTTGGCTGTGGTTCAGGTGGGAGGTTCCTGGTGGAGGTGCCAAGTGTGGGGCCCTGCAGATGGGGCCAGGGCCAGCAGCAGGATCTGGAGCAAGCCCCTGTGGGGCTGCCCCGGGGAGGGGCAGAGCCATGCTGAGCATGGGATGGCCGTGTGCAGGCAGCCCAGTGTGAGGGGGAATTGGGCAGGGAGAGACAACATGGGAACCTCCCTCCTTGAGGCTGTGGGAGATGGCTGAGAGTGTCCAGAGATGGAAGTGGGTGGGTGGGGGAGGTTCATGGTTGAGTGATCCTTCACACTTTGGGTGCAGAAGGAGAACCCCCTCCCAACAAGCCTTCCTGAGGGGTCAAGTCCTCAGGGGACTTGACTGTCCTCAGTCAAGTCCAGGAGGCAGATCAATGTGTCCCCTTTCCCTCTCCCTTCAGGGACTGGAGGGATGGCTGAGGATTGCTGACACCCTGTCACCTACCCCTGCCCCGGCTTGTCACCCCAACCCCACCTAACACCCCCTTTCACCTCTGCCAGAAACGTGCCAGAGGCCCTGGTGGGACCCAGGGCTGCGCCTGGCACCAGACCAGGAGAATTACAAGAAGGATGAAGAAGTGGCTCTGAGCTGCATCGATGGTTTCCAGCCGCCCTTCACCATTGTCAAATGTTCCAGTGAAGTCCAGTCCATCAGTGGTGGGACACCTGTACCCCGACCAGTTTGGCGGGGAAGGGACAGCAGCGGTGCCTGGATCCCCATTCGGTCCAGGGTGGAGTGTGTCGGTAAGGAAGGCACCAGGAGCTCTCCTGGCTGCCCCCTCTGCCCTTCCAGAGCAGGGAAGGGGGGCTGTGCATGCACAGTGTTTCCAGGGTGTCTGCCTGCCTGGAGCAATGGTGGGTGCTGCTGGAGGCAGTGTGGACACAGCCACCAGCCTGCCCTGTGTGTGCCCTGGGTCTCCAGGGGAGCCTCTGTGGGGAGGGGGCTGGTGTCAGCCTCAGCTCCTGAGGGTCCTGGCAGGAGGGGGCTGTGGGATTAGAAGGGAGGTGACGGCCAGAGCTGTCTGTGTCAGGCCAGGGCCAGGAGCCCATGGCAGGGCTCCGGCCTGTGGTTCAGGTGGGAGGCTCCTGGTGGAGATGCCAAGCGTGGGGCCCTGCAGATGGGGCCAGGGCCAGCAGCAGGATCCGGAGCCAGCCCCAAGGTGCCCATGGAGGGGCCATGGTCCTTGCTGCTCCCCCAGTGCCACCCCAGAGTGCAGAGGTCTGCTTGTGCCCTGCCTACCTGTGCAGCTGAGGGACCCTGGGGACAACTCCTGCAGCGACAGGAGCTGGAGTGGGGAGGAAGGAGGGGAGCCCTGCAAGCCTGTGCTGGGACAGCCCTTGCCATCGGGGCTGGCGCCTGTGGGGGATGCAGGTGGGGAAGAACGATGCCTTTCCTTGGGTGATGGGGCTGCAGGGCTGCCCTGGGGAGGGGCAGAGCCGTGCTGAGCATGGGATGGCCGTGTGCAGGCAGCCCAGTGTGTGGGGAAGGTGGGCAGGGAGAGACAACATGGGAACCTCCCTCCTTGAGGCTGTGGGAGATGGCTGAGAGTGTCCAGAGATGGAAGTGGGTGGGTGGGGAGGTTCATGGTTGAGTGATCCTTCACACTTTGGGTGCAGAAGGAGAGCCCCCTCCCAACAAGCCTTCCTGAGGGGTCAAGTCCTCAGGGGACTTGACTGTCCTCAGTCAAGTCCAGGAGGCAGATCAATGTGCCCCCTTTCCCTCTCCCTTCAGGGACTGGAGGGATGGCTGAGGATTGCTGACACCCTGTCACCTACCCCTGCCCTGGCTTGTCACCCCAACCCCACCTAACACCCCCTTTCACCTCTGCCAGAAATGTGCCAGAGGCCCTGGTGGGACCCAGGGCTGCGCCTGGCACCAGACCAGGAGAATTACAAGGAGGATGAAGAAGTGACTCTGAGCTGCATCGATGGTTTCCAGCCGTCCTTCACCATTGTCAAATGTGCACGGGAAGTCCAGTCCATCAGCCTTGGGAAGCCTATATACCGACCAGTTTGGCGGGGAAGGAACAGCAGAGGTGCCTGGATCCCCATTCGATCCAGAGTGGAGTGTGTCGGTAAGGAAGGCATCAGGAGCTCTCCTGGCTGCCCCCTGTGCCCCAAACAAAATGATCGATGACATCCCATGACACACCCATGTCACAGGTATTCACCTCCCACCTCAATTAACAACCCCTTTCACCTCTGCCAGAAAAGTGCCAGAGGCCACAGTGGGACCCAAGACTCCAGCTGACACCAAATGAGGAGAATTATAAGAATAACGAGGAAGTGACTCTGAGCTGCCCTGAGGGTTTCCATCCGTCCCTCACCAAAATCAAATGTTCACTTCAGATTCAACCCATCATTCATGAGAAACCTGTTTACAGGGACCCTTGGCTGGGAAGGAACACCAGTGGTAACTGGATCAACATTCCATCCAGCGTGCAGTGCATCGGTAAGGGAGGCATCAGGAGCAGGATTGTCTTTTCAGGAGCAGGATGGAGGAAATGTGTCTGTGTGAGTCAGTAAGGGAAGGCCTTGGTTTCCTCTTGGGGCCAGTGCTGTGAGGTCTGATGACTGTGGAAGCTGCTCCTTCAAGGCAGGATGAAATGTGTCACACTGTGCTCTACCGTGGTACTAAAGGATGACTCCTACAACACACCTGGCTGTGAGGCCAGAACCACCCCTTTGTTGTTCCCTGTAAGCTTTGAGGAAGCCCTTCTGGGGACACAATGTCCTGCCCCTCCTTCCATTCTTCCTGTCATCCTGAGGTTTGACTGAATGGGAACAGTTGCATCACTGGGGGAATTCTCCCTAAAGGTTATGTCCAGCTTCTGAGAGCACCATGACCCCAGACTCCCCCTGCTCACCTACCAGAGAGCTGGAATGACCAGTTTCAGCCCCTCACTTTCCCTCCATCCCGGCTGCTGGGGAGCCGGGCTGTCTGATCCCAGCACCCTTGCAAGGCCGGGAGGGGAAGGGAAGGAGGTGACCCTCTTCCAATGTTTCCTTCACAGAGGTCTTCCAGGTTGTCCCCGGCACCTTGGAGATTTCCAGCACTAGCATCAAACTGAACTGGACCTGCAGGCTCCCTGACGCCTGCCAGCACATGTGGGCCAGGTGCCGGCTGGCAGAGCCTTCCTCCCCTCCCTGTGAGGCTGAGGAGGTGAAGGGAGAGGAGATGCTACATGGCCAGGAGGGAACCTTCACCTGCCCCCCCCTGCAGCCCTTCACTGTCTACAGTGTCACCATCTCCCTGCCCCCCAGCACGATCCTTTTCTCATGGTTGGTCAGGACAAAGGAAACAGGTATGTGCGCACGACTGTAGGACAGAAGGGACAGTCCTGGACTGTGTCACGGCTAGGAGAGGTGGAGAAATGTCCCCTCACGCAGCAGCCCAGCCTCATCATCCACTGCCTGCAGTGATGGTCCCAGGATCCAGGCTGGTTTGATGCTGTGGGGAAAGGGCTGTGCAGGGCCCTGGGCACAGCACATCCCCTCCTCACTCTCCCCCTCCTTACCACACCATTGCTGCTGCTGGTGCAGCACACGCAGCCTCTGTGGGAGACAAACTGTGGGTGGTGGGTCCCTTTACAGCCTGTGCCCTGGGCCAGGTGCTGTCTGTGCCCTGCTCTGGCCTCAATCCCTCCTCACCAGCCCCATGGGTGACACCCTCATCCTGTGCTTCCAGTGCCGGACAAACCAGAGAAGCTGTGGCTGGATGCCAGCACGGGGTCCCTCAGGTGGAACGCGTTGCCCTCCTGCAAAGGGGAGATCCTCGGATACCAGGTACCTGGGAATCAAGGACTCCCCATGGTGCCCCTCACCTTGTCAGGCTCCTCTCTGCAAGGGGCTCTGCAGGCAGCCTGGGGAGAGCGGGGAAGGGAAAGCTGTGATGACCTGCGGAGGGAAAGAGAAGTTCAGGGCTGCTCTTGTAGGGGATGTCTCCAGAGAGTCTGCCATGTTGCAGTGCCAGACCGGTGGCTTGTTACACGTACACACACCTCTGCTGATGAACAGCCTCCCTCGTACCCTCAGCTGCACACTCAGGCCTGGTCCTTTGCTCACAAAGGCGGCCACTTTGACATCTCGAGTCCAAATTCCTCCTCCGCTCCTCTTGTCTGCTTCGAGATCCACGTGTGGGGCCCAGGCTTCTGCTGGTCCCTCTGTGGGAGCCTTCCAGGGCTGGGACAGGGGCAGGGAAGGGCAGGCTGGCAGGGGCATTCGCTCTGTCTCGCTGTGCCCTGGGTAGGTTCTGAGGGGGGGTTGGAGCCGCTGCCTCCAGCTCTGTCTGCTGTACCCAGCTGAACATCACGGCCAGGAGCTCGCAGGACCGCAGCTTCCTGGAGGTGGAGCGCCTGCGGCTGAACGGCTCCATCACTCAGCACCGGCTGCCGGAGCACAGCCCTGGCAGCAGCTGTGTGGTGACAGTGCAGGGACTCACAGCCGCCGGAGCCGGGGCTGCGCTGCTGCAGGAGCTTCAGACCAACAGCTCGGGTAAGGTTCGCCGCGTCCCGGTCTCTTCGGGGTGGCCACAGCCTGCGCCCTGGCCGAGGCAGCTCTGCGACCCTGGCCCTGTGGCCTCTGGCCAGCTTGGAGGGTCCTGGTCCCTGAGGAGCTGGGCTCTGCCACCTGCATTGCCCGGGGCTGCCCCTGCTCCCTGCACAGCCCCTGCGCTGTGCCCGCTGGTGCTCATCCCCGGCTCTTCTCCTCCAGACACTGCACATTCTCCAGATATCCACTGCCGCAGTGTCCGTGACATCTCCCCATCCCAAGGGACGGCCGTGCTTCCCCTCCACCCCATTGCCCATCCCGCTGAGGCGGCGAGGTGAGCGCAGCCGCCTGCAGCTCCGCTCTCAGCAGCCCCGGGCAGGTTTCCCCACCGGCAGCGTGTGCCCGCGGCAGCCTCATCCCCCTGTGCCTGTCCCCGTCTGCCCTGGCCCTCTCACCGCTCTGCCTTGCAGGGAGCACCAGCTCGTCGTGGCCACCACACACAACAGCACGGTGGTGGAAGGCGCCTGCGTGGGAGAGCCAGGGCCCAACAACGCCAGCTGGCAGCCCCACATCTACATGGCCGCCGTGCTCAACCTCACCAACTCCACGGCCTTCGTGCTGGGCGATGGGGCCCGCGGGCAGGACTACCACAACGCTGCCCTGCAGCCGGGCTCAGACTACACGGCCCTTCTCCGCCTCGTCCGCCACTCGCAGCAGGTACTTGCAGCAGGTACCCGCCGCAGGGGGCTCCTGCTCCCCGGGGACACTGCCAGCTGGGATGGGCCCCTCGGCGGGGAGCATCAGTGCCACTCGTGTCCCGGGCTCCCTGGCCACAGCCGGGGCGTTCAGTGGCCATGGCTGGGAGGCCTTTGCCCCCAGGATGGGCAGTGGGGCAGGAGTGGCCTGAGTTCTCCCTCCCTCTCCTTGGACAGGCAGAGAAGTTCACCTGCGTGTGCTACAGCTTCTCTTTTGGTAAGTGGGCTTCTCACTCCCTGTGCCCCAGGGTCTCTCCCACATGTTCCCTTTTCCCAGCCTGGCTGCTTCCCGTGGAGGGGAGCTGGCTGAGGACAGGCGTGGAGGGGTCTCTTTGTCCTAATTCCATCTTTGTAGAAGTTGTCTGGATCTTGAGGCTAGCTCTGGTAGATGGGCTTTGGGCAACCTTGGGCCACTTGTACAGCTGTGGTAACGATGGCAGCTGGACACTGTGCACCATCCTTGCCGTCATCGTGTACTGCATGTTAGTGCCAGTGCTCCCTGGGGCATGTGCACCCCCAGAAATGCAGACGCCTCACGAAGCTCTGGCTGTGCCTGAAGCAGCCAGGGTGTAAGGGTCCACACCGATGAGTATCACACCATGGGAACACCTACCAGCTATTCTCCAATACAAAGCCTGTGGTGGGAGATGAGGGACGCTGCTTTTCACCCCCTGCCACTGTGACATCTCCCACTGCCTGGCTCAGGCTGAGCGGGAGCCTGAGACTGGGCTGTGCCAGCTGCAGGGCAGGAGCTGGTGCCTTTGATGAGCCGGATGCACATGGTTATGGTGGTAGCGCTGGTCGTGGCACTCCTGGCACTGGGGATTTTGCTGCTCTTCGTGCTCTTCAGGTCAGTATGTGCCTCACTTTTCAAGCACCCTGTGAGGCATCCAGCACCTTGAAGGGACAGGTAGTGCCCAAGTGCACCCTGACACAAAGCAGGGACAGGGCTGTTACATGAACAACAGCCTCTCCTCTGCCTCTCTTCTGCTGGGCTATGGGCCTGACTTGTTGTTTTGCAGGAGAAAGTACAACCGTTCAAAAACCTCGGAGAGCAGCAGTACTATCCCCTTACAAGGATGTCAAAGAGGTGCAGTATGAGCAGAAGGCCTGCATGCCTTGTCTGGACAGGGTGCTTACAGGGTCTGTAAGGTCCTTACAGGAACAAGGGGATCAGAGCTGGCTGGCGTGGGGAAAGGGACACCTCCCGGGAGAAAGGGACCTGCGTGGGGAGGGACAATCTAGGGTTTGGCCACCACGGTGCCAGCTCAGTCCCAGCTGCAGAGCTCCAGGGCCAGCCATCAGGTAAATACTGAACTCCTGGCCTGGTGTCTCCATAGGTGTGTGCAAGTTGAACACCCAGATCCCAGTGGAGGAACTGCTGGAGGCTGTGAAGAGGTTTAAGAGGGCAGAAATAGAGGCAGAGCAGACAGAGGATGAATCTGTCGACAGGCACAGCGCTGGGCGTCTGAGAGAGTATCAGGTCTGGTTTAGCTCCTTCCCACCTGGCAGCACCCAGCCCTCACCCTTTCCTTGGGTGTGGGAGGTAGTTGACCTTGGCCAGCCCCAGAACATGTGCCAATGCAAAGTGGGCTTGTCTTCCTTCTCTGCAGCAACTGTCCTCCACCTTGTTATATCCCTGCAATGCCGGGAAGGAGCTGTGTAATCAGAGCAAGAACCGCTACAAGAGCATCATCCCATGTAAGCAGAGCTCTGGAGGGCTTGGCACAGATACCTGGAGGTGGTTGGACATTACAGGGTGCTGGGCTGGTGTGCCCCTCCAGCTCTTCAGCCATGCTGAGCCACTGGTCTCATCTTCTGCGGTCACTGAAACCCCGAGGAATTTTCCAAAATCATTTTATATCCAGTTGGAGAATCTTTGTTCTGCTCTTCTACTCTCCCTGACAGCTTAAACATTCATCACTGTGTTCCTGCTGCTAATCGTTGCTGAACTAGTCCTTCCTGGATGCTGCTGTATCCCATCCAGATGTGGCTATTTGTGGGAAAGCGGTGGGAGTGACCCAATTTCTATCAGAACTCTGGGCCACGAATGGTGTGGATATTTGGCCATTGCATTAACAGTCTTGCCCCAAAACACATTGTATTTCCTGCTGTGCCGTGTCACCTTTCATGTCATTAGCTGTTCTCTACCCCTGAACATGTCCTGACGCCTGGGATGCTGCTGAGGAGGGAGCAGATGGACCCAGACTTTCCTAAATTACATCCCCCTCCTTAAACAGTCGCGTTGTTGCTGCCTCAAAGAGATGGTCCACCAACTCCAACCGCCCTTCTCTTTCAGATGATCACTGCCGTGTGGTGCTGCAGCCCTCTGACACGGGGAACGGCTACATCAACGCCAGCTACGTGGATGTGGGTAGTGAGGAATTGCTGCCTTGGGCAGGGTAGAGGTGCCTGGGCAGGGCAGGAGAGGTGCTTGGCTGTGCTGGGTGAGGACAGTCCCGCTCGCATGGCTGGCCCCAAGGTCTGGCACTTGCTGCCCTCATGTGCTGGCAGATCTTGGGATATCACTTCCCTTCCTGAGCTGCTCCAAGAACTCTGGGTTGGCGTGCAGCTCTCATTAACAAAAAGGGACCTGTGCGAGGGGATGGGAGCCGAGGTACAGCCCCTGGGTAACCGCTCTCCGTGCTGGTCTGGAGTCATGCGGTGGGACGTGCTGTGCCAGGGCCTCTGGTCTCTGGTGCCTGTGGGGATGGGTCCTTTATTTCATTCCCTGTTACACGTTTAACCCTTGTGATTGGAGCTGTTTGAACTTCTCCCCCACAGAGCTACCAGAGTCCACACTTCTTCATTGCAGCTCAAGGTGGGTGCTCCCAGCACTCATGCTCAGGAGATGCTGGTTGCTGCCCTGTGCACTTTGGGGAGGGAGGAATTGGGACAGCATCTTGAGAGCTCTTAATGGCTCCGTCCAAGGACCTGTATCCCCTTGGCCTCTGTCCTGGATGGTGGTTACGGCTGCTGCAGGGCATGGAAGGCCCCACTGGCAGTTTGGCAGTGGCTAGCTCGAGCTGGTACCTGCACTGCTCAGCCTGAGGACATTGTCCTGTTTGTTCCCTTTGGTGGCTGGCATGACAGGGACATGACACACCTGACATGTCTATACCCAGCACGCTCTGAGACAGGCTCCTTCTGGTGCAAAGCTGGGATGGGTTATTCTTCTCTGCCCATGTGCAGTGAGGAGGTCTCTGGCTCCTTGCAAAGCTGCACTCGTTCACGGAGCTCTCATTCTGAATGCCTCAGGAGATAGGACCCTAAATGTGAGAGCACCTCATGGTCATCTTGAGGGCCTGGATGGGGAAGCCTGTGAAGCAGCAGTGGATCCCTGATGTACCTGAGGTTCACATGCACTCTGCCTTCCTTGTCCCAGTTTCTAACATGGCTGATGAAGCCCAGGTGCCCAGTGCACCCTGCCAGGTGCTGCTGTGCCCAGGCTGCGTGGTGTTAGGCCCAGGGCAGAAGGAAGCCCATGGCTACTTGTAGCTTGTGAGTGTCTGACGTGCACAGGAGCAGTTTAGGCTTTGAGGAAGGGGGAACTGGTACAGCAGCCAAAGCCCCCATGGCTTGGGCACTGGCACAGGGCTCTACCTTTTCTCCTCAAGGTCCCTTGCCTGAGACGGTGGTGGATTTCTGGCAGATGGTCTGGCAGGAGAAGACCTCGGTCATTGTAATGCTGACAGGTTTAGTGGAGCAGAACAAGGTAGAGAAACCTTCTCAGCCTGTGCTCAGCCTGGGATGCCCCAGAGCTCAAGCTTCCTTGCCTGCTTGGCTTTGGTTTGCTCCCGGTGCACCTGCCAGTGAGGGCAGGGAGCAGGTCCACACCACAGCTGGCTTGCAACGCTCCCCTCATGAGTTTGTTTGTGCTTAGCGCTCTTGCTGCTGTTGACAGACCAAGTGTGAGCAGTATTGGCCAGAGCAGGAGCAGGTCTACGGGGACTTCACTGTGACACTCAACAACACCAGAACCACCACGGGCCTTGTCACTCGCATCTTCTGCCTGAAAAAGGTGAGCCTGGAGTGTACCTGAGATGGGGTTGCGAGATGCTTTCAGGTTTCAGCAGCTAAGGGGATCTGCTGGCCAATAGACACCGTGGGGAGACCCGTGCGGTCTCCATCAGTAGCAGGTCAGAGTTGTGATCACTGGATGCCATGCCAGGGCATTGGCCCCACATTTCTGTGCCAGGCAAAGGGTTTGGTCAGCTCCAGTGGTCACCCCAGCGGAGTCTGGGCTGATGGTGTACATGGGCAAACAGCATGTCCTTGAGGGCTTGGAAGAGGTGATCATGAAGGGTAAAAAAGCTGTTGAAAGGTATAAAATAGCATATCTGTACATCCAGAATGATGGGACCAGTGCCTGACTGTCACCTGGGCCAATCTGCAGAGTCCACATTGAAGGTTTGTGGTCATTTACAGCTCCTAAACCTGAACAGATAGTTCATGGTTTAAGACAACTTGATGACATTTCTCAAGACGGGTACTTCTGCTGAAGTTTTTTCTCAGATAATAAACAGGAACTGAAGGAGCTGCAAAGAGGAGAAATAAGTACAATATACAGAAATTGCAGTTATGCATATTCTTGTCTTTTCTTGTCATGCCCACAATGAAGTCTAGCTGAAAAGTCAAGCTCCAAGAGCACCTGATGGTGGGACATAGCAGTTCATTAGTTCAGGCCAAGTGCATGTGATGTTTAGGGAAAAACACATGATGGGCTGGTAACAAAAGTGACTACATTCACATCAGTGCAGCACCAGCCTTAAGAAAAGCCTTATTTGGGAAAGCCAGGGCTTTTTGATGACTACAGAAGCACTCTACACTGTGATTTTGTGATTTTGGGGGTTATTTTCCTCTGGGACACAAGCTGCATTTACTGCTCTGAGTTCACTGATGGCAGCATAGGGAAGCAGAGAACAAAGTGAATTGTGTGGCTGTGTGCTGCTTGAATTTGCCCTTTGCTGTCTGATGAGCTATAGTGGAGCAGTGGTGGGGAACACTGTGTGCTGGTGCTCCCCTGAAGTGGTTTTCTCCACTGCTCCCTACCTGCTGTCGTGCAATTACTTCTCGTCAGTTTCCACGTTGGTTCCTGCTCCTTGCTCCCAGCCATGTGTCCCTCTTTGCAGGCAGGCTGTGCTCTCCCAAGAGTGGTGGAGCAGTTTCAATACCTGCTGTGGCCAGACCACGGGGTCCCCAGAAACCCTGCCCAGCTCCTGTGCTTAGTGGAGGTGGTGAACAAACGGGGGATGGAAGCGGCTGCTGGACCGGTGCTGGTGCACTGCAGGTACTGGGCTAGGAGCACTTGGTCGCTGGGGCAAGGCTGGCTGGGGCAGCACTGACCCTCAGTTTTCTGTCCCCTCAGCGCAGGGGTCGGTCGCACAGGTACCTTCATTGCCCTTGACTTCCTCCTGAAGATGGCGAAGGCCGAGGGGAAGGTGGCTGTGTTTCACTGCGTGCAGAGGCTGCGGGAGCAGCGGGTCAGCATGGTGCAGACCAAGGTGAGGAGAGTTACCTGGTCCCTGCACACTGTCAGGCTTCAGGTCTGCTTCCCTCCCTTCCAAGGGATGTAGCAAAGCCACGCTGGCCATGCCCTTCATGGTCTAGCCACAGGGACTGGAGCTGCCAGGTGATGGAGACTGCAGGTTTCTGTTTTCAATGCCATCTCCAAACCTGGATCCATAGGCTGGAATAGGCTTTGAGCAGCCTGGTCTAGTGGAAGGTGTCCCTGCCCATGGCAAGGGGGTTGGAACTGGATGGCCTTTAAGGTCCCTTCCAACCTAAACCATTCTGCGATTCCCCTGAGACCCTCTGAGGTGCCAGCAGCATTCATAGGCACTAGTCATCCTGCTATAGAAGGGCTGTCTTGTAGGCAAGGAGCATGAATAAAAATCCACATGCCCTTCAGGCTTTCAGGCTGTCTGCCCTCATGGCATCTTCTGGGCAGCTGTGTGCTGGCCTAGGGACAACATCCCCATGGTCTGCACAGTGCTGGGATGCTTTGGAGGAAATTAGGTTGGGCAGGACCATCCAGCTGCTTGTAGAAGGACTAACTAGTGCACTGGTTTTCTGTATTACCTTCCCCAGAGCAGGGGTCTGGTTTGAGAGGGAGCATTAAACCACAGAAAGATGGTCCGGTCTGGGTTGTTGCAGTTGCTGGCTGTTTCTCAGAGCAGGGCTGCCTCACCGAGAGGCATCTGGCCTCAGGGCCCCACAGCAGGAAGGTGAAAGACAGACCTGGCTGATTCCTGGCACAGGTTGATGCCAGTGAGCTGGTGGTCTGGAGTCCCCATGCTCCTCGTGGAGCTGCTCCAGCCTGTGCAGCTGACCCATGTCTTCATGCAGGAGCAGTACACTTTCCTGTACGAGGTGCTGCTCGAAGGCTTGCTCTGCGGCAACACCGGGGTTCCAGTGGAGAGCATTGCCAGTCACATCCACTACCTTCGGGAAGCTGAGACCTCAAGGCACAACAATGTCCTAGAGAAGGAGTTCAAGGTACTCCTGGGATCTGGTGCACTGGGTCAGGTGGTGCAGGGGCTGGTCTGTGGTGACGTCCCCCTGCTTCTCCCCTGCCCAGCTGGGGGATGGAGATGGGACAGTGTTTCTGTGGGGTGGATGAAGAAAGGGAGGCACTGACAGGCAGGACTTGCCTGTCTGAATCATCCCTACAGGCTCTGCAGAAGTTTACTGAGTTGTTCCAACTCCTGCCATGCAGAGAAGCAGAGAAACCCAGCAACCAGCCCAAGAACCGCAAGCCAGAGATCCTGCCAGGTACCGCTGGCAGGGCTGAGCAGCCCCTTACTCTGCGACTCAGAGCCTGACAGCAGCAGGAGGGTTGATGCTGCCCTGCTGCTTCCCTCCCAGCACCACGCTGGGAGGTTCTGCCCAAAGTCCAATCATGGTCCACCATCCCTGCTTCATTCTGGGGTTGCTGCAGGCAAGCATTCATGGGGTACACCTGGGATACAAGCGTCCCTGGGTCTAATCCAACCCAGAGGAGGACACATGGGGTTGGTGGTGCCTGTTCATCCAAGTCTCTCCAGCCTGTGCCACAGGGACCCCACCACTTGCAGAGAAAGCCCCATGCCTGTGCAGGGAGACGATGGCTCATCATTTCCCACTCCTCCTTGCCTCCGCAGCGGATTTCTTCCGGCCCGTCCTGATGTCTGTGCTGAATGCAGACTGCTCACCAGGTTACATCAACGCTGTGTTTGCCAGCGTAAGGCTCCAGCCCCAGCAGGACTACCGGTGACAGCCCCCACCCCACCCCCGGCCACCACTGCTCGAGGCAGGGGTACATCATGCCACCCTGGTTTGAGGTCTCCCAGCCCTGGGACTTCTCCACGGTGACTGCTTCCCAGAGTCTGGGGCCCTGCTGCCAGGAGATGGCCCCCGTGATCAGCCTAAGCCCTGCCTGCACAGGCAGCACAGCTTTTGCCTGCTGGGAGCAGAGCCCGGGTGTGATGAGCTGGGGAGCGGCAGGGTGCAAGCCTGCTCTGGGCAGGGCTGAGGTGCCCTGCGTCTCCTCGGGCTCTGCCCCTAGGCCTGCAGAGCCCTGGCGGGAGGGAGGTGGAGAGGTGTTCCTGCTCTCCGAGGGTGTCTCCAATTGCGTGGCCTCTTCCCCCAGCACCCCTGTGTGTTTTGCAGACATACACAAAGGAGAACGGACTCATCATCACCCAGATGCCTCTCTCCACCACACTGGTGGATTTCTGGGCTCTGATCTGGGATTACACCTGCACATCGGTGGTTGTCCTGAATCAGCTCCAGGAGCTGGACAAGGTCAGCAGCCCACACGCAGCCCTCCCCTCTCCTGGCTCCCTATGGGGCAGGGCAGGGTGCTTTCTGCCTTTGCCCCCATGCAGGTCTCATGGGCTCCCCCCAGGAGAGCCATGAGGACAGTCCCAGCACCGTGGCACTACGGTGGTGGGGTGTCCCCAGCCTACAGCGCTGGAGCATCACTTGGGCTTGGCTTACCCCCTGCCCAGGTGTCCTCTCTGCTGGATTTTTTTCTGCCTGCAGCACCAGGGGCTGCTCCGCAGCAAATGGCAGGCAGAGCACCCACGTGCACACCTGGGGGTGGCTTAGGGGCGAGGGGCTGGTATGAGCCCACCCGTGCGAGGTGCTGAGCTCTGCCAAGCTTGCAGGTCGGGGTTGTGTATGATCACGCCATGTCTCATCCCCCAGACATACGTGGAGTTCTGGCCCACCCAGGGCAAAGCTGCCTATGGCCGTTTCCATGTCCAACTGATCTCAGAGGAGCCCGGAGCTGGCTTCACAGCCTGGACGCTTGCCCTCACCAACAAGCAGCAGGTGGGCCCTTTGCACAGAGATGGCAAAGTCCTTTGAAAACAGCCTCTGCAAGACCTGGGAGGAGCAGCCAGGCTTCAGCATCAGCAGGCTCTGATTTGCCATCCAAGTGATGGTTAGGGGTGGCAGAGGCCACAGCGGTCTGATGGGGTCCTGGAAGGGCCCTGGCCAGAGCCGGGCCTTCTGTCTTGGGACAGTGGTTGGTCTCAGGCGTGTGAGGCTGCAGGAAAAGGTACCTCTCCAACCTGGAGGACAGCAGCCATGGGTAGAGGCTGTGCATCTCAGTGGTGGTTTGTGGATGGGGACAGCTATTATGGGTAGCTGGGTGCTGGACTAGCATTAGGCTGAGCTGCACCTAATGGTCAGCTTTTACCATGTGCTCTGTCTGTCGGCCAGTCTCAGAGCACTCAAAGGAGAAGGGTAGCATCTGGGAGTGGGCCATCCCACTGTGGAGTTGCTCCCTTGATCCAGTGTGCACAGCTGAGCCAGGACTCACACATGCTGTCCCTCCCTTCCCTCCATGAAGACAATGTGTTTCTTCTCTGCCCAACCCACTGACTTTCTTCCCTTCAAGCCCAAGAAGTCTGCACTGGAAGTCCAGTTCTGGCAACTGAAGGACTGGCCCATGCAGCAGCGTCTTCCCCCACACCCTGCTACCATCATCAGCCTGCTAGGGAAGGTGGAGACGCACCATCGGCAGACCCAAGACGGACACATCCTCATCACGTGCTGGTGAGTGATGTCTGTCGGAGGAGCGGCCCTGGCACAGAGCTGGCTCAGCCCAGGCTGCATCAGTGAACTTGGGTCACAGCAGCGTCCTCAGCTCAGGTGAAGGGTGGACATACAATTTCAGCTGTGTTCTGTGGAGGCTGGCTGGGTGCAGAATCTCTAGGCACGACCATCCTGAGAGCCTGCATGGCTAGTGGGACACCTCTGAGGCTCAGCACTGCCAGGTGATCCCAGGGCAAGTGACTCCCCCCTTGCTCTGCTCCACAGGGATGGTGCCAGCCGGAGCGGAATCTTCTGTGCTGCTAGTTTCCTGTGTGAGCAGATCCAAAGCGAGGGGCTGGTGGATGTATCCCAGGCTGTGAGGATGATGAAGAGGCAGCGGAGACAGATGATTAAGGATGTGGTAGGTGTTGACTTCAAACCCAGCCAGGATGGCAACACTGGAGGAAGAGCCATAGCCTGGATGGTCCCAGCAGCTGCCTTAGCAGCTAGGTGCTCAGATATTGTGGGGCAGCAGGGGCAGATGAGACCTCTGAAAACCTTGTTTTCCACTGCTGGGACATACCCACTCCCCCAGGGGACAGTTCTGCAGGACAGGGTGGGCACCCAAGCATCCTGTGTGCCCCTTTCTTGTCCACCCAGCCTGCTCAGCAGGGGGCTGCACCGGTGGCTTCTCAGGTGCCTGTCCTGCACCCACCTCACCACCTGATTTGAGTGCTAGAGGCCACCATAGGGTGAGCACCCTGGATGGGAGTGAGCAGCAGATGCTTCATGCCATGGATGCTGGCTCTTCTTCTGAGACCAGCTGGCTCTAGCATTGGTAACCCAACTCTCAGCTACTGGAGCACATGCCTGTGAGGAGGAGACTGTGACATGCCTATCTCTGGCTTGCTTAGGAAGCTGCTGGCCACCAAGGCTGGCCTTCCACTGCAGCTGTACCAGGTTCTCACATGCATCCTTCTGCCCTCAGGAACAGTATGGGCTCTGCTACGAACTAGCCCTCAGCTACTTGAACTCATTTGAAACCTACGGGAATTTCAAGTAAAAGCATTGCCCATCTCTGGCCAGGACCTCGACTCTCTTCACAGCCCTCCATCAGTAACAGTGGAAACCAGAGGAGTTGAGAAGGGTGTGTACAGACCCAAGACGTTTTACTCTGCTGAAAACCCACCCCAAGGGTCCTGTGTGGCTGGAAAGCACAGGCTGGACCGTCTCCAAATTGTAGTCAGGCTTTGAAGCAGGGACTTGACCCTTTTCCCAGAGTTTGCATGGGAGCTTACCTGGAATCACAGCCCGAGTATGCAGATCAGAGCAGACTCACTGGAACCTGTCTGTGCCGGGGATGAAGACAATCAGCTGTCCCATCCAGGCTCTGCTGTCCCTTCAGGCAGCCCCAGGGAGAGTGGGGCAGCTCCACAACACCCAAACTGTACTTTTCCAGGGGAGCATCAAGCCACTGTAAGATCCATGGGGCTCAGGATCACAGGCTCTCTGTCCTACTTTTGGAGAATCATGAAGCACAAGGCCAACAAGAGCCAAGGGAGGGACAATCCACAGCCCCGTAGCACTATCTTGGTCCTCCCCATCCCACACAATTCTTTCGTGGAATTCCATCTGCCTGATGCTGATCCAGGTGCCACAGCCCTGCCAGGTCCCGCACTCACCAGCCTGTTTGTCTCCACCATGGCAATTCCCAGTTGTAGTGGCTCAACTCCGATACTCTGGATATTGCTCCACTGGTTACTGCCCAGGAGGGGCTGCTGCACCATGGAGACTGGTTCTGCCTTTCCTGCTCAAAGGCAAAGGCCTCAGAGCCAGGGCTGACCCCATGGCTCTGTTGTGCCTCACCAATAAAGGCTCTGTGCTGGTCATGGCCGTGGTGATCTCTGATCTTCACTTTTCTTCTAGGTTTAACCTGACAAGGGGGCTGCAAAGAAGCTGAGAGCACACAGGTCCCTCAGCATGGGCACAGCATGGGCACAGAACATACCTCTGCCCAAGACGTGCATTGAGGGACATCACCCTTCACTGATTCCCACCACACACCCCATCCAAACACATATGAGGGCTGCCCAGCACAGCTCTGGGGGTCCAGCAGCACTGGAGGACACGGGATCACAGTAGCCCTGCTCATGGCCTCCTCTCAGTTAGCTCCCTACATGCAGATGTGACCCCACAAGGGCAATGGGGGACCAGGCAGGAGCTGCAGTGGGGTGGGCAGCCCGCTCCAAATCACGAGCCTTTATTGGTTGTCCAGGCAGAGCAGCCAGAGTCACGACGGCAGCCCAGCAGAGCTCTGCATTTGGCTGAGTGTCAGCGGACAGAACGGGGGGAGGGGTTGGGAACCCAGGACATGGAAGGAGAGTGTACCATCCCTCAGTCTAAACCTGTGTGAGTCAGGGACCAGGAAATCTGGTCCACAGTTCCTGCTTCCAGGAAAGCAAAATGAAAGCGAAGTCTAAAAGGCAGGTAACTGGAGAAGGTTGCGGTCAAAGGCCTTACAACAGCGGTTATGCAAGACCTGGGCAGTGAAGGGGGTGAGGAAAGTATAAGCTCACAACCCTCCTTGACTTCCTGTTTTCATCTTGCTTTTGCTGAAGTGCATGGGACTGCAGTGCTGGTCACAGTCACGGGAGAGCCAGGGTTCCGGCAGCCATCAGCACATTGCTGGGGTCATCCTCCCATCTTCTCTGCTCCCTCATGGCTCTGAAAGTCTCCTGGGGTCCTGGGCAGGGTCTGGAGTGACTGATCTCCAGCTTGGCCACTTCTACCTGTGGAGACCAGCAGCACACAGGGCAAGGGCTGCTGCGTGCGCTCAGCAGCTTGGGCAGCTCTTGCTACCACAGCTGCCTGTACACGAGGGTCTGAGACAAGCTGGAGCATGGGCCAGTGCCTGCCACAGCCCAACCCCGTCATCCCAGCTGTGACCAGCCACGGGTCCCCAAAGGTGCACATCAGTGCCCAGGCAAGAGCAGCATTCCTCAGCCTGACCTTCCTGAGGTCCCTCCCGGCATGGAGGTGGTATGGGGTGTCCCTCAAAGGGATGACCCACCCTTTGGGATGCCCATCTTTGCTGGCCTCTGCCCCTGCTCCAGGCTGGGAGCAGTGCCCAGAGACAGGCTCAGCTGCCACAGGAGGCAGAGCCATCCTGCCTGTTCCTGGCACCACAGGGCTGGGGAAAATGGGGAGGGACTTCAGTGGAGGGGATGAGCAGATGTTTCTCCTAAGGGGCAAGCTGTCCTGGGATATCTCTGCTTTCCTTCCAGCTGCCACCTATCCCTACAGCCCATGTTGTGATGGTGGGCTGGAAAATTGCATTTTCCTACCTTTTCAATTATTCTCCTTAGCTTTGCTGGGTGAAGAATTCCTTTTCCTGTAAAGGCAAAGGGGACTCCTGAGTAAGAGACTGGCATTGCCCACGGCCCTGCTGAACCTGTCCCCATCCTACTCACCTGGAAAGCATGTACAACAGGATCCCAGCAGCCAGGAGGAGGAGCACCAACAGCACAACGACCCCAACCACAGTCCCGTGCCACGAGCCCGGAGGCTGCCCTGCAACTAACAGACAGGCAGGAGTGGGTGCACAGCCCAGGCCATGGGCTGGCAATGGCCCCAGAGACGGCAAAGGGTGTGCGAGTCTGTACATGTGTGTCTTGGCTTAGGCTTCTTCTGGGATGGAGGATCACCCCATCTATGGGAAACGACCAGTTTCCTGTGCACACCATGAAGCCCCAACACCCAGCCAGCTCCCCTCCATGGGAAGAGGCTAGGCTGGGAAAAGGGAACATGTGGGAGAGACCCTGGGGCACAGGGAGTGAGAAGCCCACTTACCAAAAGAGAAGCTGTAGCACACGCAGGTGAACTTCTCTGCCTGTCCAAGGAGAGGGAGGGAGAACTCAGGCCACTCCTGCCCCACTGCCCATCCTGGGGGCAAAGGCCTCCCAGCCATGGCCACTGAACGCCCCGGCTGTGGCCAGGGAGCCCGGGACACGAGTGGCACTGATGCTCCCCGCCGAGGGGCCCATCCCAGCTGGCAGTGTCCCCGGGGAGCAGGAGCCCCCTGCGGCGGGTACCTGCTGCAAGTACCTGCTGCGAGTGGCGGACGAGGCGGAGAAGGGCCGTGTAGTCTGAGCCCGGCTGCAGGGCAGCGTTGTGGTAGTCCTGCCCGCGGGCTCCATCGCCCAGCACGAAGGCCGTGGAGTTGGTGAGGTTGAGCACGGCGGCCATGTAGATGTGGGGCTGCCAGCTGGCGTTGTTGGGCCCTGGCTCTCCCACGCAGGCGCCTTCCACCACCGTGCTGTTGTGTGTGGTGGCCACGACGAGCTGGTGCTCCCTGCAAGGCAGAGCGGTGAGAGGGCCAGGGCAGACGGGGACAGGCACAGGGGGATGAGGCTGCCGCGGGCACACGCTGCCGGTGGGGAAACCTGCCCGGGGCTGCTGAGAGCGGAGCTGCAGGCGGCTGCGCTCACCTCGCCGCCTCAGCGGGATGGGCGATGGGGCGGAGGGGAAGCACGGCCGTCCCTTGGGATGGGGAGATGTCACGGACACTGCGGCAGTGGATATCCGGAGAATGTGCGGTGTCTGGAGGAGAAGAGCCGGGGATGAGCACCAGCGGGCACAGCGCAGGGGCTGTGCGGGGAGCAGGGGCAGCCCCGGGCAATGCAGGTGGCAGAGCCCAGCTCCTCAGGGACCAGGACCCTCCAAGCTGGCCAGAGGCCACAGGGCCAGGGTCGCAGAGCTGCCTCGGCCAGGGCGCAGGCTGTGGCCACCCCGAAGAGACCGGGACGCGGCGAACCTTACCCGAGCTGTTGGTCTGAAGCTCCTGCAGCAGCGCAGCCCCGGCTCCGGCGGCCGTGAGTCCCTGCACTGTCACCACACAGCTGCTGCCAGGGCTGTGCTCCGGCAGCCGGTGCTGAGTGATGGAGCCGTTCAGCCGCAGGCGCTCCACCTCCAGGAAGCTGCGGTCCTGCGAGCTCCTGGCCGTGATGTTCAGCTGGGTACAGCAGACAGAGCTGGAGGCAGTGGCTCCAACCCCCCCTCAGAACCTACCCAGGGCACAGCGAGACAGAGCGAATGCCCCTGCCAGCCTGCCCTTCCCTGCCCCTGTCCCAGCCCTGGAAGGCTCCCACAGAGGGACCAGCAGAAGCCTGGGCCCCACACGTGGATCTCGAAGCAGACAAGAGGAGCGGAGGAGGAATTCGGACTCGAGATGTCAAAGTGGCCGCCTTTGTGAGCAAAGGACCAGGCCTGAGTGTGCAGCTGAGGGTACGAGGGAGGCTGTTCATCAGCAGAGGTGTGTGTACGTGTAACAAGCCACCGGTCTGGCACTGCAACATGGCAGGCACTCTGGAGACATCCCCTACAAGAGCAGCCCTGAACTTCTCTTTCCTCCTGTGACGACTGGGCTCTGAAGCCTTAGTCCACATGACAAGGGGAAGATAGAGTTCCCACAAGGGATACAGATGCAGACTCCCATTTGCCAATGCAGCATCTGAATTCCTCCTGAGACCCTGGGCCATCCTTGCTTCTGTCAGGGTCTTTACTGAAGTGAACTATTAGGAATATGCGAAAAGGAGCTAACTGTAACCAGTAAAAAGGGTTCTCTTCACAAATAGATGTGTCTGGGAGCAGGGAACCAGATGGAACACACCCGATGGAGTCAGGGCCCCTGTTTGCTGGTTTCTTCAGGAAATTTCTTTGAGGGGCACAAAGAACCAGCACGTCTGGGTCCCTGTCACCCCACGGAGACCTCTGTCCGCAGAGAAGCTGTAGGCAACACTGGTAATGGTCTCACCAGCCCTCAGTGCTAGGAAGCAGGGCTGCACTGTGGGAAGAGCCCCAAACACGGAGGCAGAGGAGGTGCCTCTAGCAACACACTGAGGAAAACTCAAAGGCACGGTGCAACTGCCCCAGAAAAGGTTTTCAGGGGATGATGCAAAACACAGGCTTCCCCATGGCAGGAACCAGAAATAAGCATGCAAGAGGCACAGGAAACCCTGGGAGGCCACCCAACAGACACGTCACCAAGGGCTGCACACTGAGCTGCAAAGTCTGCCAAACCCAGGTTGAGCGCAACTGGGGAGGAAGCCCAGAGGGATGGGAGCACCCATGACCTCTCCAGGCAACTCCACAGCACAAGGAATGTCGAGGCTGAGACAGAAATTGCTTGTGCTCATCACAGCCAGATATACACCTGGACTGGCTGGGAACTGCAGATCATCGTGGCTTTCCCTTCCCCGCTCTCCCCAGGCTGCCTGCAGAGCCCCTTGCAGAGAGGAGCCTGACAAGGTGAGGGGCACCGTGGGGAATCCTTGGTTCCCAGGTACCTGGTATCCGAGGATCTCCCCTTTGCAGGAGGGCAACGCCTTCCACCTGAGGGACCCCGTGCTGGCATCCAGCCACAGCTTCTCCGGTTTGTCCGGCACTGGAAGCACAGGAGGAGGGGGTCACCCATGGCGCTGGTGAGGAGGGACTGAGGCCAGAGCAGGGCACAGGCAGCTCCCAGCTCAGGGCACAGGAGTGTCCCCCACAGTGGCTGCATGTGCTGCACCAGCAGCAGCAGCAGCAATGGTGTGGTAAGGAAGGGGAGAGTGAGGAGGGGATGTGCTGTGCCCAGGGCCCTGCACAGCCCTTTCCCCACAGCATCAAACCAGCCTGGATCCTGGCACCATCACTGCAGGCAGTGGATGATGAGGCTGGGCTGCTGCGTGAGGGGACATTTCTCCACCTCTCCTAGCCGTGACACAGTCCAGGACTGTCCCTTCTGTCCTACAGTCGTGCGCACATACCTGTTTCCTTTGTCCTGACCAACCATGAGAAAAGGATCGTGCTGGGGGGCAGGGAGATGGTGACACTGTAGACAGTGAAGGGCTGCAGGGGGGGGCAGGTGAAGGTTCCCTCCTGGCCATGTAGCATCTCCTCTCCCTTCACCTCCTCAGCCTCACAGGGAGGGGAGGAAGGCTCTGCCAGCCGGCACCTGGCCCACATGTGCTGGCAGGCGTCAGGGAGCCTGCAGGTCCAGTTCAGTTTGATGCTAGTGCTGGAAATCTCCAAGGTGCCGGGGACAACCTGGAAGACCTCTGTGAAGGAAACATTGGAAGAGGGTCACCTCCTTCCCTTCCCCTCCCGGCCTTGCAAGGGTGCTGGGATCAGACAGCCCGGCTCCCCAGCAGCCGGGATGGAAGGAAAGTGAGGGGCTGAAACTGGTCATTCCAGCTCTCTGGTAGGTGAGCAGGGGGAGTCTGGACAGCAATGAATGTCAGTGACTGTGTGGACTACTATTGCTGAAGCCAATTTTCCCCACCAAGTCAAATAGAGGTACCTGTGCATCCCAGCATCCCTACAGTCCCACAGATGGGACTCTTAGAAAAACCCAGCCCTTCCCTGCTCTGCATAGACCCCAGGAGAAAGGGTCATTTTCCCTGCAGTACAGTGAGAGATGGATGCTGTACAGAGTAGCACTCCTACACCACATCCCCAGGAAGGGCATGAAGGGTAAAAGGGCCCAGCGCTGCTTCCCCCAGGCCTCCCAAGAAAGGCCAGGAGGAGCTGGTGATTCAGGGACTGTGGCACCCACGAAGGGCTTGTAATGTGCACAGAGCCTGCACAGTGGCTGGTGGACCAGTATGTAACCCTGGAGCCTTGTGTCATCATCTAGAAAGCCAGAGCTGTTTCATGCCCTAAGAACCTAACACATCAAGTCAGAAAAGCACAGAAGGGCACCCAGCAGGACACCCTGAAAGCTTGCGTCATGCACGCAACTGTGCTCAGGGAGAGTGCCACAGGAGGAGCATCCCCTTCTCTCCCACAGACCTTCCCACACCACCCATGCTCCCAGCTGCTGGCAGGACATCAGCACTGGGAAGTCTGTGGCCCAGGTCTCAGGACACTCAGTGAGCTGGAGAGCAGCAGAGCACTATTTCAAAACTTCAGGAACCTCCCACTGAGTTCCCCAATCAGCCCCCTGTTCTCCCTTGTAGGGGACCTCAGCTCTTCAGGCTGGGAGAAGATGGTGACAGGGAGCCTGGAAGGAGCTGCCTATGGGGAGCAAGCTCTGACATTCACAGCTGCCCAGCTGGAGTGGGGACAGGCTGGGACAGCCATCTGGTGCCGCTGCCCAACCGAGATACCATGCAGACCACAACCGCCACCACACACAGCTTTCACATGCTTCTCTGTGCACGAGCTGCTGCCAGAAGCCCTCGAGGAGATGCTTATGGCTTGCAGCTTCAGCACAAACCCACCCACAGGTGAACCACAGCCTGAACCCAGGGCAGGCTGGGGGCTGTGTCCACACTGCCTCCAGCAGCACCCACCATTGCTCCAGGCAGGCAGACACCCTGGAAACACTGTGCACGCACAGCCCCCCTTCCCTGCTCTGGAAGGGCAGAGGGGGCAGCCAGGAGAGCTCCTGATGCCTTCCTTACCGACACACTCCACTCTGGATCGAATGGGGATCCAGGCACCTCTGCTGTTCCTTCCCCGCCAAACTTCCCGGTATACAGGCTTCCCAAGGCTGATGGACTGGACTTCCCGTGCACATTTGACAATGGTGAAGGACGGCTGGAAACCATCGATGCAGCTCAGAGTCACTTCTTCATCCTTCTTGTAATTCTCCTGGTCTGGTGCCAGGCGCAGCCCTGGGTCCCACCAGGGCCTCTGGCACATTTCTGGGAGAGGTGAAAGGGGGTGTTAGGTGGGGTTGGGGTGACAAGCCAGGGCAGGGGTAGGTGACAGGGTGTCAGCAATCCTCAGCCATCCCTCCAGTCCCTGAAGGCAGAGGGAAGGGGTCATGTCCATCTGTCAGGACATGACCCCTCAGCAAGACCTCTTGGGGGGAGGGGGCTCTCCTTTGTGTACCCTGAATGATGTGAGTGAATGTTCACTCAGCCCTGAACCGCCCTCACCCACCCTTGTCTCCAGGAATACTATATTGCCCCTCCACAGCCCACAGCAGGGGGTTTCCCAGGACAATCACTCCTGCACTAGGAGATCCCTCCAGCTGTTCAGTCCAACCTGTCCACCAGCCCTGATGGGTGCATGTCCTTCCAGCCATGGCTCATCCTTCCCACAGGGACCAGAGATGCCCTGTTACACTTCTGGGCTCAGCCAGGCCCTTGGCCACTCTCCTCCTTCCCCACGACACCGTGCCACGGGACACGGGGGTGAGCAGTGCCTTCTGCAGTCACATCTCCTGCCTTACCACAGCCTCTGCCCCTTTTCCCTGCCACATACCCTGCTCCCTCCTCCACATCCCTCCTCACCACGCTCACCATCCTCTGGGATGAGCAGGCACAGTCTGTCCCAGCAGTTTGCTGTGTGCTGCCGGGGGAGGCTTTGTGGCAACGATTCCTACAGGCAGGGATGCTGGCACCTGGGAAGGAGCACTTCCCTGTTCCTCCCTCTGCAAGGATCGTTGGGAGGCCCCGAAGCACTCAAAATAAAAAATCCCTTCTCCCAAAAGGGTGGAAAAGGGATCTTACAAGGTTCACACCATCTTCTGAACAGCACAAAGCAGTGCAGACAAGCTGGTGAACAAGCCACTTATGCTCAGGCTTTGCTCCCAAACAACCCTGACTGCAGAAGGCAGGAGATGCCCGGCTGACGCCCACAACCAGCAGCTCTGCCCCACAGATACACAGCCACAACCTACCCCATGCCCAGGCGCATCCAGCCAGCAAAGCAACAGCACGTTCCTATCTGTTCTGCTCTCTGCAGGCAGCGTCCCTTGGGCAGCCTGGGATAGGATGGGTACAGAAATCCCAGCCCCGCTCCCTGAAGTCCCTTCCCCTGACTGACAATTCATGAATTCGTGCCTGATTCATGCCTGCTGCCTCTAAGGATTGACTGGTAAACTAGCTCGGTGCAGGGTGTGACCCATCCAGCCGAATCCCACCCTTCTCACAGCACCCCACTGCATCCACACCATAGCTCTTGCCCCTCGGGGACTCCCAGAGACAGCAGGCACCCAGCTGACACAGCCCTCAGGGGTCTGCCTGGCCGCCAGCCCATGGCTGCATGCAGCAGAGATGCATGCCAAACCTGCAGGGGCAGGAGCAGCAAAATCTACTCTCCAGGGGAAAGGAGAAACTGCTTCTTACCTGTTTCCCAGGGTAATCCTTGGACCTTGGGATCAGGTTCTTCCTGGCCCTGTGTCACCAGCAGAGTTATGAGGACCAGGAGAAACCTCACAGATGGCAACTGTGGGGTCATGCCAGCATGAAGTCCCCAGACAGGACAGAAATCTCAGCCCCACTTGCCGTGCCTAAGCCCGGGCATCGGTAACTGACTGCAAGTCTTGCAACCACAGGAAGGAAACCGATACATGGGGAAATCGCATGAGACACAGGAGGTTTCCTTTCTGGGGAGGGAACCTCCCATCAGTGCCAGTGCTGCTGTCTTTTTTCTTCAGGGGCATTCAGGCTCTGGTACTCAGCAGAAGGACTCCAGTCACCAGGATCCCAGAGTTTCCCCCCAAAACCCTCCTGGTTACCAGAGTGCATTCAAAAAGCACTGGTCCTGTTTCTGAGGCAATACCCATGTGCTTCCCAACATCACTTTTTCAGAGTTCTAGATTTTAGAGGTTTTGAGTCATGATGAGTCACTGTACTTCCCCTCAGTGATCACAGGAGATGGAGGAGCTTTGAGAAAGACACAGCAAGAAGCAGGGGTAGGGCTGGGGATGTGAACTGCAAGGAGCAACTCAAGGTCTGAAACAGTCCTTGGCCCCTGCAAAAGACATACTCGACGCACACCCTCTCTCACCAATCTCTGGTCTTCCATCCCCAGCTGCCTCCTCCTCCTGCCCCTTGGCCTGGCAACACTCTCCTCTGTCCCCAGCTCTGCAGACCACCCTGCCCTCCACTGCCACCTGAGTGCCTCAGAGCTACTAAACCATCCTCCTTGTTCCTCAGCAGCTCCTGCTTTGCTCTTCCTCCAGAACCTCCCATGGGCCCATCTGGGATGTCTCAGATCCCAGAGGGCTGGGTGTTCAGACACGGGGGCTGTGGAGAAGCAAAAACCATGCTTGTCCCTCGACTCTGCCCATGGCACAGGCACACTTCTGCCTGGGATGTACTCGGGGGAGCTCCACCAGCCACTGGCTCCCACCACACACCTTGTCCAAATGTACATCAGAACTGCCCAGCACAGTCCTGAAGGCCTGGAGGGGCTGTCAGACTCAGCTCCACATCGCAGCATCCCTGCTCATGACCTCCCCTCAACACCGTGCTGTTAGCTCAGCACCCTGCAGAAAACATAACCCCAGAAGGCTCAATTAGGGGACCAGGCAGGAGGTGTGGGGGGGAGTGGGGCAGGGCAGCAGGCAGCCCCCTCCAAACCATGATCCTTTATTGGTTGTCCAGACAGAGCAGCCGCAGTCATGAGGCTGACAGCCCACAGTCTGACTGAATATGAGGATGGGGAGCGGAGAGTGTGACAACCCAGGAGGTGGCAGGATCACAAACTAACACTCCGTTTCCCCATATACCAACCCTACGCATTCCGCTTTCCCAGCCAGCAGCAGCCACATGGGGTTAAGTTCCCTCTTCCCCTCTCTCCCCAGTACCCACTGAGAGCAGCTCCTGTAAGGTCACACCAAGGAGAGCCCACGGGAAGGAGATGCTTTGGTCCCAGGTACCACAGTCATGGTCAGACAACTCATCCAGAGCACTGGGGGGCTGTCAAATATGTCTTTACTGGCACAAGCAGGTCATCCCAGGCTACCCAGTAAAAAGGAGAGATATGGGTATGATGGATGGACTGTTAGATGGATAAGGAATTGGCTGAACGGCCATGTCCGAAGGGTTACAGTCCATGGCTCAATGTCCAAGTGGAAACTAGTAATGAGTGGTGTCCCTCAAGGGCCCGTACTGCGACTAATGCTACTGAACATCTTCATCGATGACACAGGCAGTGGGATGGAGCACACCCTCAGCAAGTTTACCAACAACACCAAGCTCAGTGGTGCAGCAGATTCACTGGAGGGAAGGGATGCCATCCAGAGGGACCTCAACAGGCTCGAGAAGTGGCCTACATGAACCTCATGAAATTCAACAAGGGTAAGTGCAAGGTCCCATGCCTGAGTCAGGGCAATACCCAATACGGATGCAGGGTGGGGAACGAAAGGATTGAGAGCAGCCCAGAGGAGAAAGACTTGGGGGTACTGATGGATGAAAAGCTGGACATGAGCCGGCAGTGTGCGCTGGCAGCCCAGAAAGCCAACCGTATCCTGGGCTGTATCCAGAGCAGCGTGGCCAGCAGGGTGAGGGAGGGGATTCTCCCCCTCTACTCTGCTCTTGAGAGACCCCACCTGGAGTACTGTGTCCAGCTCTGGGCCCCCCAACATCAGAAGGACATGGACCGGTTGGAGCGAGCCCAAAGGAGGCCATGAAGATCCTCCGAGGGCTGAAGCACCTCTGCTGTGGGGACAGGCTGGGAGAGTTGGGGGTGTTCAGCCTGGAGAAGAGAAGGCTCCAGGGAGACCTTACTGGAGCCTTGCAATACTTAAAGGGGCCTTAAACGATAAAAGGGGAGAGGCTTTTTACCAAGACATGTAGTGACAGGACAAGGGTCAATAGTTTTAAACTTCTGGAGAGTAGATTTAGGCTTAACATAAGGCAGAAAATTCTAACGACAAGGGTGGTGAGGCACTGGCACAGGTTTCCCAGAGAAGCTGTGGATGGTCCACAACTAAATGGAGGTTGGGTGATCTAGTGAAAGTGATCCCTGACCATGACAGCGGGGTTGGACTACATGGCCTTGAAAGATCCCTTCCAACCCAAACAATTCTGTGATTCCACAATTATAACCACGGAGCTGGAGAAGAATTTGGTCGACTGTCCCACCTTCCAGCAGCGTGCTCCTCACCTTCAGGTTGCCCCTCGCCATCCAGGCTGCACTGGCACTGGCATCCCTCAGTGCGGGACAGACGGTGCCTGCCGGAGCCTGTGCCGAGGCAGCAGCAGCAGCCGACACTGAGCCAGTCCCAAAGGGCAGAGGGTGGGGATTTCCCAAGAGGTCCAGGGCCAACTGCACCTCAAAAAATGGGAGACGAGCTCCAGCACCCACAGAGAGTCACAGACCGACACAGAGCCCAGCTAGGCCTAGCTGGGACCGTGCTACCATAGGATGGAGAGGAGAGAAAGTGGGAACCCAAAACGTTGAGCTGGGAGCACGCAGCCTCTCAGGTGTGCTTCCTCAGGGCTGGGAAAGCCTGGTCCAAGCTCCTCCATGCAGATCCATAGGGACAGGGCTTTCACACACAAAGCAGGAAGGAACCACAACAAGGTGGGAGCTGTCGCGGGGAGGCAGCCCCTGCAGACCAGAACGATTTATTGGTTGTTGGACACTGAGCACAGCTGCGAGGGCAGGGTGGTTGGGCCAAGCTCAGGCAGGGGCTGGGGTTGAGAGGGATGTGGGGATATGGAGCCAGAGGACAAAGAGGGGTTGAGAACTAGTGAGCTGCTTCTGTCTGGAAGGACTGTTGTAGACACGGGGATGCAGTGAGATGGCTTGGCCAGAGCGCTGGGGGACTGCCAGAACACGTCTTTGCTGGCACAAGCAGGTTGTCCCAGGCCTTGGACTGCTCCTGCTCTGTGACAGAGGATGCTGGAGTTTGGTGAGGCAGGAGATCTGAGGGGGAGCCATAACCCAGCGCAAGCTACATGGCATCCTGATTCCAGCGGTGGAGGACCAAGCCTGGAGAAGGGGCCACAGGAGGTGTCATGAGCACTGAGCCTCGGACATCCCCCCCAGTCTTCTCTCTCTCACTGCTCTGACAGTATCCTGAGGATGACAGCACACGCAGGGGCTGCGGCAACGGCTCTCCAGCCTGGTCACCTCTACCTGTGGGGACCAACAACACCCAGGGCAGGGGCTGCTGCATGCCCTGGACAGCATGGGCAGCTCCTGCCACCAAAGCTGCCTCCCTCCAGCCTCTCCCCACCACATGTGGGAACACAGGCAGGGCACTCCATGTCCTACCTGCATCTTCCACAGCCAGGAGAGTCTCCTTGATCATGCAGTAGGTATCCAAGTTCTCATAAGGCTGGAGCTCTGGGGGACAGCACGACAAGTAGCCTGAGGACCCAGGACCCACGGGAGAAGGAGCAGGGCAGAACCAGGCAGGCAGAAGCACAGGGGGCTGCAGGGCACCCTGGGGCACTCAGCAGCAGGGCAGCAGGGCTGGGCAGAGGCGCTGCCTCCCCAGGCAGGGTGAGCATGGGGGGCAGCTCCAGCCCTCGCTGGCACCGTGGGGGGACCGCCCAAGAGCTGCTGGGAGAGGCAGCTGGAGGAGGGTCTCGGCTGAACATGGCAGGGTGGGACATGCTGCTCTGGCAGCGCAGCCAGAGCCAGGTGGGCTGCCCACAGACACCACAGGATGGCAACAGGCCCTCTGCAACAGACCTGCTCCCCACCCAGCTCCCACCCCAGCCCTCTCTGTGATGGGGACCCTACCTGTGTAATGATCCTCCTCCACTTTGATGGGCAAGGCCTTCATCTTCCTGGGAAGGCAAAGGGCAGTGGAGATGGCAGAGAGGCTGGCGTGGCCCAGGGCCTTGCTGAACACAGCAGCACAAACACACAAGGCTCTGCACACCCTCCCTCTGGGTCTCTCACGGGCTTGCAGGCATTGCCCACTAACACGCCAGGGACAGCAGCAGTGGCAGTCACAGCAACAAGGGAGGGGTTCTCTTAGCACACACAGCCCCCGCCCCAGCCCTGAGGAAGGCAGATGCTTATGATTCCCAGCCGGAGCTATGGTAGGACCAGGCAACTGCCTCTTCCATGCCCAGAGAAGTCTGGGAGGGGCTGGGGAACCCTCCCTCAATCCCCAGCCACCCCACAGCACAGCACGGCCTGAGGCCAAGCAGCAACTCCATGTCTCCGGCCTGCTCACCTGGACAGCACAAACCACAGGATCCCTGCGGACAGGGGGACCAGCACCGACAACACCACCACGACCGTGACCGCTGACAGGGGCCATGGGCCCAGAGGCTGCCCTGCAACTAACACAAAGCCGGGAGTGGGTGCACAGCAAGCAACGGCCCTGACCTCAGCATCGGTGCAGGCACGTGTGTCCTGTCTCTGTGGGGACAGGCAGCAAGGCACAGCCTGCCCCTGCTCCATGTCTGCTGGGCACGGCACAGGGAGGGAGGCTCTGGAGCACAGGGACTTGTCCTGTCTCCCATACACAGACGGAGTGTCCGGAAGCCCACTCAACCAGCCTGCACACAGCCAGAGGATGCACAGAACCAGGGTCAGCAGCCCTAGTGCCCTCTGACCCTGAGTTCCCCAAGCACCCAAATGCAAGGGAGGGTGTCATCTTCAGTGGAAGAGCAGAGGTGCCAGCCCCACTCTCGCAGACACGACAGAGCCTGAAGAGATGCAGCTGCTCTGGGAACCAGGCCATGCACCCCTCCAATCAATCAGGACTTACCCAGACCCACAACCCACTGCTGAGTGGGGCTCTCAGGGTGCCCACGGTCCCTGCCTCACTCTTGCTGGGGATGGGGTGGGTGCACACACAGGTCTGGAGGTGGCTGCAGGCTCACAGGGAGGCCACCTCAGCCAGACGCAGGGTGGAACAACCGTTACCCGAGATGTAGCTCTGAAATTCCAGCAGTGATGCAGCCCCAGCACCAGCTGCCGTGAGGCCCTGCACTGTCACTGTGTACTTGCTTCCAGGAATCTGACGAGGTGGCATGTGCTGAGTGACAGACTGGTTCACCGTCACCTGCTTGAATTCAAGGAAGCTGTCATCAGTTGCTCTCCGGGCCGTGATGTTCAGCTAGAGGAAGGACAGGGAGCTGATGGGGAGCAGCACCGACCTCCCTGGGCTCCTGCTCAGGGCAGCCCTGTGGAAAGCAGCTGCTACTGCTGCTGTGGGACAGGAGAGGACCTGACCCCCTCCACCACCACCACCAGCAGTGTAGAGCTGGTGGGTCCTCACGGGGGAAGGCTCACACCTCTCCCCAGCCTGCCTGCAGAGCCCCTTGCAGAGAGGAGCCTGACAAGGTGAGGGGCACCGTGGGGAGTCCTTGATTCCCAGGTACCTGGTATCCGAGGATCTCCCCTTTGCAGGAGGGCAACGCCTTCCACCTGAGGGACCCTGTGCTGGCATCCAGCCACAGCTTCTCCGGTTTGTCTGGCACTGGAAGCACAGGAGGAGGGTGTCACCCATGGAGCTGGTGAGGATTTCTCCCCCACAAAGGCTGCATGTGAGTGAGAAGGGATGTGCTTTGCTACAGGACCCTGCATAGCCCCTTCCCCAGAGGTTCCAAACCCCAGGGCCATGACTGCAGGAGCAGATGCTCAGGCTAAGATGCTGGGTGGAGAACACCTTTACATTTCATGTGAACATACCCATTTCCTTTGTCCTGAAGAGCCGTGTGTACAGAATTGTGCTGGGGGGCAGGGAGATGGTGACACTGTAGACAGTGAAGGGCTGCAGGGGGGGGCAGGTGAAGGTTCCCTCCTGGCCATGTAGCATCTCCTCTCCCTTCACCTCCTCAGCCTCACAGGGAGGGGAGGAAGGCTCTTCCAGTCGGCACCTGGCCCGAATGTGCTGGCAGGCGTCACGGAGCCTGCAGGTCCAGTTCAGTTTGATGCTAGTGCTGGAAACCTCCAGGGTCTCAGAGACAACCTGAAGGACATCTGTGAAGGAAACATTGGAAGAAGGTCACCTCCTTGCCTTCCCCTCCCTGCCTTGCAGCCGATCTCCACCATCCCCACCACCCCCTCCCCAGCACAGTGCGGACAAGGCCATTGCGTCTTCTCCCAGACTACACTCAGGAACTGCCTGCAACTTGCTCTGGCACAGGGCACTTATGCTGTGGGATACATGCAACACTGCCCTCCCTGCCCAGGGGGAACAGACTGAGGGCACTGGGAGAGTGGCTGGTTCACTCACTTACCCACACAGGTCAAGTTCACCTCCATAGGGTGCCAGTAGCCTGTGCCGTTCCTCACAACCCAGCCGCTGTGAGGAACCGTGGAGCCTTGTCTTGGGTGCAGCTTCACACATTTGATCTCCATGGGGGGAGGCCAGTGCCCCTCAGGGCATCTCATCTTCACCACTTCATTTGGGTTGAAGGTCCCCCGTTCTTGGTCAAAGATAAACCTGGGGTCCCACCAGGACTTCTGGCATTGCTCTGCACCAACAAGATGAGAAGGAGTTAGCAGGGCAGAGGGTGGCCCTGCATGGAATGCCAGGGAATGCAGCAGGGGATCCCCTTCCCTGGCACAGCAAGGTGAGGGATGGAGCTCCTGGACACCATACAGGGCATCCCTCCTGCACCACAACCCAGGCAAGGGGATGAGGCAAAGGGCCCAGCACTGCTTCCCCCAGACCTCCCAGGAAAGTCCAGGAGGAACCGGAACTCCAGGGATTGGGGGTACCTTGTACCATGCACAAAGCATGCACAGAGACTGATGGACCTGCATGTGGCCCTGGTGCCCTGTTCATCCCTCAGGGAGGATGACAGCACCTCAAGGCCTATGGGTGAGAAGGCAGTAACATCTGAGCCCAAGAGCTGGGTGGCAGCCTGCAGCAGAGACTGGGAGGGCAGCCCCGCACACTGGGACATGGCCGGGTCCCTGCTCTGCCAGCATGGGCTGGGAGGACACAGAGAGCAGTGTCCTGTGACACCCCAGACCCTGGCACAAGGCTGTTGGCCACCTGTGCCACAAACACCTGTCAAACTGGGGTGGCACCATAGCCCCATCTTCCCTCTGCACACCCTGTGTCCAGAAGTCCTCAGGGAGCCCCAGGTCACCCAGGTACACCCACCAGGAACCTCCCACCTGAACCACAGCTTGGCATGGACAGCTCTGGCCGTCACCCCCCTTCTAATGCCACAGCCCCCTCCTGCCAGGACCCTCAGGAGCTGAGGCTGACACCAGCCCCCTCCCCACAGAGGCTCCCCTGGAGACCCAGGGCACACACAGGGCAGGCTGGGGGCTGTGTCCACACTGCCTCCAGCAGCACCCACCATTGCTCCAGGCAGGCAGACACCCTGGAAACACTGTGCATGCACAGCCCCCCTTCCCTGCTCTGGAAGGGCAGAGGGGGCAGCCAGGAGAGCTCCTGATGCCTTCCTTACCGACACACTCCACCCTGGACCGAATTGGGATCCAGGCACCGCTGCTGTCCCTTCCCTGCCAAACTTCCCGGTATACAGGCTTCCCAAGGCTGATGGACTGGACTTCCCGTGCACATTTGACAATGGTGAAGGACGGCTGGAAACCATCGATGCAGCTCAGAGTCACTTCTTCATCCTTCTTGTAATTCTCCTGGTCTGGTGCCAGGCGCAGCCCTGGGTCCCACCAGGGCCTCTGGCACGTTTCTGGGAGAGGTGAAAGGGGGTGTTAGGTGGGGTTGGGGTGACAAGCCCGGGCAGGGGTAGGTGACAGGGTGTCAGCAATCCTCAGCCATCCCTCCAGTCCCTGAAGGCAGAGGGAAGGGGTCATGTCCATCTGTCAGGACATGACCCCTCAGCAAGACCTCTTGGGGGGAGGGGGTACCCAGAGTGTGAATGATCACTCAGCCCTGAACCTCCTCCATCCACGCTTGTCTCCAGGAATACTATATTGCCCCTCCACAGCCCACAGCAGGGGGTTTCCCAGGACAATCACTCCTGCACTAGGAGATCCCTTCAGCCGTTCAGTCCAACCTGTCCACCAGCCCTGATGGGTGCATGTCCTTCCAGCCATGGCTCATCCTTCCCACAGGGACCAGAGATGCCCTGTTACACTTCTGGGCTCAGCCAGGCCCTTGGCCACTCTCCTCCTTCCCCACGACACCGTGCCACGGGACACGGGGGTGAGCAGTGCCTTCTGCAGTCACATCTCCTGCCTTACCACAGCCTCTGCCCCTTTTCCCTACCACATACCCTGCTCCCTCCTCCACATCCCTCCTCACCACGCTCACCATCCTCTGGGATGAGCAGGCACAGTCTGTCCCAGCAGTTTGCTGTGTGCTGCCGGGGGAGGCTTTGTGGCAACGATTCCTACAGGCAGGGATGATGGCACCTGGGAAGGAGCACTTCCCTGTTCCTCAGAGAAAACACCCAGAGCCGCTCAGCATCACTACTTTGTTCCTGTGATTTTCCTGATCTGGTGCCGTCCAAAGTCCTTGGCCTTTGGAAGGACTCTGGCACGTTTCTGGCAAAGGCGAAAAGGGGTGTTAGTTGGGGCGGAGGTGATAAGCCGGGGCAGGGGGGACGTGTCAGCAATCCCTAGCCATCCCTCCAGTCTCTGAAGGGAGAGAGAAGGTGAAACATCCATCTGCCAGGATAAGACCCCTCAGCAAGAGCTTGTTGGGAGGGGGGTCTCCTTGTGGGTTAGTGTCAGCCGGGGCTGGAGCCTGCCCAGGCAGGTGGTGGATGAGCACGTTCCCGAATTCGGCAGGGGAATATTCTCAGAAATCAAAACCAGGGACATCTGAGTGACCTCAAACAGACATCAGAAGTGAATCCCTGGCCACAGTGGTGATGGTGGAAGCTCAGAGCGGGATGAATGGGGCAGAATTTGACCACAGAGCTCCATAAGAGGCACCTCCCGACACTCTGCTTACCGAGGCACACTACATTCCCCTCAATGTGGATCCAAGCATCACCGCTTTTCCTCCCCAGCCACACATCTCTGTTTAGAAATCCAGAATAATTCAGTGCCTGGGCTCCCCCTGCACATTTGGCATGGGTGAAGGATGGCTGGAAACCATTGTTGCAGCTCAGAGTCACTTCTTCGTTCTTTGTGTAGTTCACACGTTCTGGTGCCATCTGGAGTCTTGGGTCCCACCAAACTGGCCTTTGGCATGTTTCTGTCAGAGGTAGAAGTGGGTGGGGTGAGGAGTATTTTTGGGAGGTGACAAGAGGAGGCTTGGGCCAGCTCACTCCTCCTCATGACTCTCACCACTCACCCTGACACACACACGAGTCCCTTTGCTTGCATTATGTGCCCAGGCACTGTTCAGGGGCACAGGGCTTATCATCGCACCTATCTCCAGGAATCCCATGGGGTGCTTGAAGACCCATTCTCCTAAATTTGGATGAAACACCTCTCTTCAGCTAGATGCAGCTCTGCAGCTGCCCACTTCCTGCCAGCCAGCCCTCATGGGGCTGCACTCCTTACACTGGAACAGCAGCATCGCCACACTTCCCTTATCTGGTAGCAGATTTTCATGCCATCATCTCAACCCTGCACCCTGGTCCTCCGCTGCAAAGGGCACGGGCCACCACCCCCATCCTTTGAGACCACGTGTGCTGTCCAGATACAAAACTTCTTCCCCCACAGCTGGATCCCTCCCAACGCCCTCAGATCACATGCATCACTGTGACAGCCAAAAGCCTTGACAGACCTCAAACCCTTGTCTTGGTCCAAGCCTGGTTAGGCATCCCTGGCATGCACCTTCCTCACTCCCATCATTAAACCTCCCTGAAGCAGCATACAGGCCCTCACACTCCTGACCCAGGGTGACATCCAGGATCCTTCCCACTCCAGCAGGGTCTGGGCTACCTGCCCAGCACCAGGCATTTGGCCAGGGACAGCAGCCAGCAGGGAGGAATTCCTCTGCTGAGGGAAAACAAACCACACTTCAAAGAGCAGGTTTCCACCCATGGGGCGGGACGATTTTTCCCTATTGGTACTTGTCAGGAAACAGATCCCAAAGCCTGGCTGTCCCTGAGATGGTCTACAACCTGAAAGGCTAGGCAGAAACATCCTTACACTGATAACTTGGACATAGGCACCATCAGCAAGTAATGTGAGCCGAGGTCTGGTCTAGAAACTGCACATGGGTCATTCTGACGATGGCTAGCCCTGAACAGCAGTGACACAGGAGGTGGAGAGAAACTGAAGAAAGCACATGTCTATGGCAGACATGATTCCCTGATGACACTTGAAGAGCACTGACCACAGCAAAAGCACTTGCAGGGCCCTGGCTTGGCACCAGGGCTTTCTTCTTGGTGCAGCTGGAAGTGAGCTCTGCCCCAGACAGCAGCTCTTCTGGCCCACCCATAATCCAGACTTCAACAGCTTCCTTCAGTGCTGCAGACAGCAGAGGCATGGTAGAGCATAATGGCTGGAACCTCAGTTCAGTGCCCCATGCCTCTTCTGCAGACACAGATCTAAGAAATCTCACCCAGCTGCTCAGAGCTAATGCCTCTACGGAGCCCACCACAGCCTCCTCCAGCTGGGACTCCTCAGGCTGAGGAGGGGAGAGCTGTCACTATTGAGAGAGCTTCTCAGGGATGGGCTGTCACAACAGAAGAAAGGAGTCGAAGCTGCTGCTGAGTTGAGGGAAACAGGTTACGTCCTGCCCTGGATAGCTGAGGACTGCCCGCTGCTGGAAAAGCAGCATCCCTCCAGCCACCAGCGATGGCTAATGTGACTCACGACCCATCCGATGACTTGGTGAGCCACTTCTGCTCCCATTTCCCTGCAGAGAGAATGACTCACAACCCAGGTCCCATAGACCCTGGTGCAAAGAGCAGCTGCTCCTGCTGTGCCCCATGGGGACCTAAACATGTACCAGCAACCCCAAGGCACAGCACTCAGTCTCCAGAGGAAAGACCACATTCTCCATAGGAAGAGCCCAGCAGAGAACCAGGAGGTGCCCCTAGCCCTCCTGGCACTGAGGAAGAACAGAACAATGCTGTTAAAGAACAATCCCACAGAACTACAGTTCCCCAGAACCTAGGGAGAAAGCAGGTGTCCTACCTAACACAGGGGTTCATCTCACAGCTCCCCACATCTTTGTTGAACACCACCACCTCCTTCACCTAAGATAGGCATGCTGCCCGGATTGCCCTGGGAAGGCCACTGCTGCTGTAATTGCTTCGGCTTCATCTGTCCTCTGTGCAACAAGAACTGGCCCCCTCCTGCTCCCAGGACACTACCCACTCCTTGGAGGGACACTGCTCCCGCACTCATGGAGGCTTTCCCAGCACACCGAGGCTTGCTGCCTTCCATCCCCAAATAGAGCTTCATCCCACCACAATCTGACAGATGCCCGAGGGTCTCAGGGCTGATGCAGTCTCCAGCTCCAGCCCTTCCCAGCACAGCCACTGTGGGCTGGATGGGGTAAAGTCGTAAGGTAAACGTGCAGGGAGACGGGCATCAAAACCTTTTCTGCAAGAGAGAGTCACAACCTGCTCTTACCTGCTTCCTTGGCTCCCCTCTGGTTCTGGGGACCATGGTCCCTCTGCCCCTGTGCAAGCAGCAGAAGGGCAAGGACCAGAAGAAAGGCCAGAGCCAGCCCTTGCAGGGCCATACTGGCATGAAGGGTCTGGGCAGGACTCAGCTTGAGCCACGCAGGAAAGGTATCCGTGCAACTCAGCGCAGGAGAGGTCTAACACAGAAATGAAACAGCCCCGTAGGGAAATCACATGTGGTGCAAAAAGCTTCCTCTTTGGAAAGACAGCGTCCCACCAGCAGCAGGGCTGCTCCTCGCCCATCTGCCCACAAGCAGCAGATCAAGGCTCAGTGGCGTCCCATGGGTGCCTCAGTCCAGCATTTTCACCTGGCACCATAGCCCTGCCTCCACAAACACCCCCTAAACCTTCTCAGGCCTGCCTCACTCCTCTCTCCCTCCAGATCCAGTGGTGGATGGTAAAGAAAACACCCCTTGTTCACCTGCCCAAGCCCACCCCAAGGTGCTTTTATGATGAAATCCCTTTACTTATTATCTTGAACTGCCCCAGCTGCAACCACCTTGCTGTTGAACCCCTCCAATAGACCTTCCAGATCTGACAAGCTCCTGAACCAGCCAGATGTGCCTCATTTTGAGCCGTAACCCCAAGGCTGGCTCTCTCATGGTCCCTCAGTCTCCTGTCCCTGAAGACACCACCGCCAAGCTCTTCCCTGTGACTCTTTCCAGCTCACACACTATTGTATGACCTCAGGCTTCCAGGAGAACTGGCTCCCTGTGCTGTTGCAGTTCACCTGGGCAGCTCCTCTTCGTACTCTGTGGTTTAGACGGCCTCTTTCTCTTCGTTTTCCTGGGCAGAGGAGCATGATTGCCCCGTGGTCCAACACAAGCAGTGTTTGGGGAACAGGTGCTGTCACCCAGGGTGTTCTTCACCACCCGTCTGGGTCCAGTTGCCCCAAAGCTCCACGGCCAATCCTTCCCCAGGAACCATCACCCTCAGCACCGCAGGACAGCGTTTGGTATACCTCTCTGCATTACCCCAGTAGAGCAGCAACACCGAGGGGTTTCTGGAAGACCTCTGCTAAGATCCATTCTGGAACATCAGCACATCAAATCTATCTGTCTCACATACAGCTGTGGTGAGATTAAGAGGGTAAAGTCTTCTGGCAAGCTTGCAGCCAGAGGAGCAGCAGCACTAAGTCATGTCCTCCCCATTTCCTTGATGGTTGCTTCCCTGGGCTTTGGGAACCAGGCTTTTTTTGTCCCTGCGCAGCCAGCAAAGGTGCGAGCACCCAGAAGAACAGCCACAGCCAGCGCTTGCTGGGTTATGTCCTCATAAAATCCCAGTGTTAGATGTAGACATTCTCACTGCCTCTCTTTGCCATATGAAAGAAGCAAAAACGGTGAACAAAAACAGCCAAGCTTCAAAAAATGCACACGTGGTGCAAGAGACTTGCTATTGCAGCTGATATATTTCTCTCCTTTTCCCCTACCCTGAAATGTATTGGAGTCTAGCAATTTGTGTTTGGCCTCTTCCTCCTTGGAAATCTATCTCTTTTTTTTTTTTGATGTTTGTTGTCTTGGTGTATCGCATGCACTAGAAAAGTGCTCAAGAAATCCTGAAAGCCAGCGTGCTCCGTTGTATGCCCAGCTCTTACACAGTCTAACGTTAGAGCTGCCAGTGAACTGACGATGCCTTCCTTCTCTTCTTCAAATGCGAGAAGGTTTCCCAGGAACTGTCAAGTCACACAGCAATTCACTGATGCAAACTCTTCATGGCATGATCAACGGGAGGTGATGACTTCCAGCTCCATGAGACCACTCACGGTGCTTCCAAGAGCACGTCACGTGTGGGCTGCACATACCCTGCGTACACCGCTCGAGCCCTTGCAGCAGAACCGAGGCTCACAGAGTCATCTCACACTTCTCAGATGCTTTCTAATACAGATTTCTTGCTACGGCAGACAGCAGTTGTGTACATTTTGCACATCATAAAGCAGCCAGCCACACACCTTTCTCTCCATGGGGCTGAGTTGATACGCTCATTGTAAACATGACTGATGGGCTGTTTCCTGAAGGTACAGTACAATCATCAGTGAACAGAACTCAGACCTTCAGGCTAAAGAGAGAAAAACCTAAACCACCCGCAATTTACGGTCAGCTTTACTTCTGACAGGGAAGAATACTGAGGGCTCAAACCCATTCACAAAACCACAAGTAAAGGAGAAGTAGCTGTGGCTTCTGAGGATCAGGCTTTGTGGAAAGCACTGCTAACACGTCCACCACATTCCCCTACAGAAAAGTCTATTCCTGTACCAGACCTCACAAATAACAAATACATTGGATATATATATCCAAGCACCAGGACAGGCTGGGTGGAGAATGGATCGAGAGCAGCCCTGAGGAGAAGGACTTGGGGGTACTGGGGGATGAAAAGCTGGACATGAGCCAGCAGTGTGCGCTGGCAGCCCAGAAAGCCAACCGTATCCTGGGCTGTGTCCAGAGCAGCGTGGCCAGCAGGGTGAGGGAGGGGATTCTCCCCTCTACTCTGCTCTCATGACACCCCACCTGCAGTTCAGTGTCCAGCTCTGGGGCCCTCAACATCAGAAGGGCATGGACCTGTTGGAGCGAGTCCAGAGGAGGCCATGGAGATGCTCCGAGGGCTGGAGCCCCTCTGCTGTGGGGACAGGCTGGGAGAGTTGGGGGTGTTCAGCCTGGAGAAGAGAAGGCTCCAGGGAGACCTTACAGCACCATCCAGTGCCTGAAGGGGCTACAAGGAAGCTGGGGGGGACTTTTTACAAGGGCTTGTAATGACAGAACAAGGGGTAACGGGTTTAAATTGAAAGTGAGGAGATTTAGATTGGATAACAGGAAGAAATTCTTCCTGGAGAGGGTGGTGAGGCACTGGGACAGGTTTCCCAGAGAAGCTGTGGGTGCCCCATCCCTGGAAGTGTCCAAGGCCAGGCTGGATGAGGCTTTGAGCAACCTGGTCTAGTGGAAGGTGTCCCTGCCCCTGGCAGGCGGGTTGGAACTGGGTGGTCTTTAAGGTCCCTTCCAACCCAAATAGTTCTGTGATTCTATGATATTTGGGGCTTATCCCTATCCCTACCCCATACCTGTCCTTGAGGGAACCTGGTGTGGGGCATTCCTATAGATCATCAGACACAGCCATGGTGGCGGGGGTGGACTGAGGCCAGGCTGGGATGTCATCCCACAGGTTGTGAGCCAGGATCAGGCCAGAGGAGGGTAACCCAGTTAGATCCAGCCCTGGGATGGCCAGACAAGGGTCTGCTCCCTGCAGAGCACCATCATATGATCCCGTGTGATCTGGGCAGCTAGATCCCCACATGTTGCTGCTTCCTCTCCAGGACACAGCATCTGCCTTAGTCAGGGCTGCAGCCAGCACTGCCAGAGTCCAGAGGCTTTTCTGCCAGGAAGAGATGGAAAATGCCTGCGGGGTCTCGGCTAGATCACAGCCCCAAGTCCTGCTGTTGGGTCTTCCTCGCCCCTTCAGCAACCTTCCCAATCCCACCATCCCTGAACCTTCTTCCACACAGGGATCTCTCAGTGCCATCAGGGAGACAAAGGCCCATGCACCGTGCCACCCTGCTCTTAGGAACCCTCCAGCCCCTTCTTCAAGGTGGCAATAGAACCCAGACCTCCCAGTCCCCCACAGCACGTCTCCTCCACAGCTGGGGGAGAACCCCAAACCTATGGGCAGCAGGGAAACCCCAGTAGTGCTGGTGTGCAGAGGGATGACAGAACCGTAGAATCACAGAATGGTTTAGGTTGGAAGGGACCTTAAAGATCATGCAGTTCCAAACCCCCTGCCATGGGCAGTGACACCCTCCACTACGTCAGGTTGCTCAAAGCCTCATCCAGCCTGGCCTTGAACACTCCCAGAGATGAGGTATCCACAACAACCTGTGCCAGTGCCTCACCACCCTCTCCTGGACGAATTTCTTCCTGATACCCAAGGGAATATAAGGTGGCAGGGGCATATTCCCGTAGGTCAGGTTGCTCCAGGGTGATAGCCTGGTCATGACAGGTTATCAGTCTGCCTTGGGCCATGCAAAACTTCTGGGAGGTCTGCAAGGAGCTGTGCTGGCCTGGGAGAGGGTGGCATTGGGGCATCTTTGTTGTCACTCAGTTGGTGGCAGCAGCCAGGGCAGGGACTCCCTCTGGTGGCACTGGCCACCCAAGACTGCCATCTCTGCTCCCAAGGCACAGCTGCCAGGCCTGCCCATGTCCTGGCCTCCCCCAGGAGGAGATGTGATGAGGGACAGCCAGAGGGGCACTCCTGGGATAACCGTCCCTCCTTTCCCTCTACTCTGACTGCTACAGCAACCTCCTTTCAGGTGTGGGGGGCAGGATATGCTGCCTACTCTCCACAGCAAGAACCTCCCCAGCTTCCTGAGTCCATCTGTGCATGCCTTCCTGCCATGCCCCTCTCCCCAAAAGCCTGGACCCCAGACCAGCAAGCCTCTCTGCTCTGGCACTGCTGCCTTGACGCATGTCCCTTCACAGTGACAGCCAGCCCACGGCCCCCCACCCAGCCTGCCCAGGCCCATCTGGCCTTGTGCTGCAGCCCACACCTACCCCAGATACACCCCCGCTCCCTTTCGTTCTCAGACTGCAGCCCTCTCCCATCTGGCCGTGCTCTTGCTGACTGCCCAGAAAGATATTTTTAGTGCATGAAATTGGACATAAGCAGTTCGCAGCTGGGAGCAGGGTGGAGTAAGGCTGCCGGGGTGTGGGATGCTGCATTTTGGTTTGAGGAAGATGTGCTCAGAAACAGGGTTTCCAGCTCTGACCTCCAAGCGGTTCCACATCTGGCCCAGCTGTTCCTGCTCCCATTCCAAGGGCCATCTTCAGCATGTCGCAGCCTGGTTCTCACTCAGGGAACCTCACCTAGCCCAGGAGGTGGGCACTAGAAGATGTGGAGCAGCATTTCAGGCCACACTAGCTTCCCCTCAGACCCTCTTGCCTGACAGTGCTGCTTTCAGGGCAGGCTCTCCACCAAGATCAATCCTTCTGACCTGCACAAGCCTCCCTACATTGCTCCGGTTCAAAGGCTCCACCCAACCCCATGTGCTGGCCCCACACATCCCAGCTCTCTTTCGTAGGCAGCTGGTGCAGCACATGTGTTTGGTGGAGTCATGAGTCTCTCCTTCCATACACAGGTCTTAAATAAAGGGCTTGGTGTTTCCCCTTCTCAGTCCTCAGCCTCTGCAGCTTCCAGAGGAAAGCAAATCCTGAGGAACCACTTATGCCACCCAGGGTAGATGGGAACAGAGAAGTGCCCAAAATATCCCGAGCTCAGAAGGAACCAAATGAATAGGGAAGAAAAAGCCAAGTAGTTGTTTCCCCAGTGAACTGGAGCCAGTGTCCTGGTGGCAGGGGCAAGGTAGCATAGCTGGTGGTGTTAGCTGGTCTTTGGGGGCTGCAGAGCCCCAGCATCATGCCTGGTGCTGTAACAATGATGCCTTGGAGGAGGCATCACTATTGCTGGGGGACCCTGAGCGGGCACAGGTCCCGTGTGACCCATCCTATGATGTCTGTCCATGTCCTAGCCGTGCTGTTACCTCCAGCAGAGTGCTGTGCCTCCCCACAGCAGCTTCCCTCACACATGCAGCACTGAAAAGCCAATGGCTGGACTGGGCCTCTGCTCCCCCCTGTCCTCCTGCAGAACCCCCTGGGAGCTGGCTGTCTTCCCCCAGCCTTCAGCATCTGACCGAGGCTTGTCGCGGCGTGACTCGGTTCCCCACAAAAGCTGGGCAGGTGGAAGAGAAGGAGGGAGGAGGGCACTGCAATCCTGGTAGGTGGGTGAGAATGGCGGGGATGCCGTGGTGCCCAGGGAGCAGCTGCCCTTCGTTGTACCAATACGTGCACACAGTCATGTGCATTTCCAGCCCGGGATCACGCCAAGCGGAAGACCTTCAGCAAACCTACAGCAGCTCCACAGCTGAGCTGGGTCAAGGGGAAGGTCCCATCTTATGTGACAACCTCGTAGGGGAACCCACACACAGTCTGTCCCACTTGCCTTTGGCCAGCAGTAACTCTGCAGCGCCCAGGGACAGGAGATGAGCAGGCAGGGCAGGCAAGTTCTCAGGGGGGACACAGCGGGGAGGGAGGGTGGGTACTGCTTCACCCCTGCCACAGGGGAAGTCAAATCTCTGACAGGCTCTGGGAGTAGAATATCAACCTTCCTCTGCGGAGCTTGGCAAGATGATAGTCCTTCATGAGAGCTCAGACTACAGAGCATCCAAATGGATGCTCCTGAGTGTCCCATAAGAAAGGACTCACCATGCATCACGGTGTGACTTACATGCCAGGCGCTGGACTGGCGGTGACACACTTGCCTCACCCACAGCCTGCAGCACCAGGTCTCTCCTGGCTGTAATTACCCCAAGGAGACCAGTTTGTCCAGTGCTGATGCAATCAGCCACTGCAGAACAAGGGCTCAGCAGGGTGGGGTGACCTGCCATCCATGCCACTGGTGGACAGATATTAGGCCATGGTAATCAAAGGTATGAATGTGTTGTGGTGGCATGCCAGTGCTGCCTGGGAACAGGGCTCCAGTGGGCAGGGCACAGCGGGATCAAAGCACTACCCCATACAACTCAGCACCACCTTCCAATGGAGCCAGCAGGGATCCCAGTTGAGGCAGCACCACCACCACTTCTCCTGGCTCTAGTATTCTTTGCTTCCACTGCTACTGTCCTGGGACCATCAGCCTCTCATGTTTGCCACTAACATCGCTGAGTAGGACGCACTCTCCCCCCTTCATTTTTTACCCACCGCAGAGTACAAGGCTGCTGTGTGTGGACAGCCCTGCTCCCTCACTCTGCTGTGTTGTAGAGATGTCCCCACACAGAACAACACCCCACCTCCTCCCCTTGCCCTTGTTTTCGTGGCAGACCCCAGCACGCTTTGTCTCCGCCAGACCCGTCAACATACCCCAGGCTGCAGGAAGGTTTTTTGGCCCTGGCTCCATGGGGCGTACCGATGACCTTCCTTGGAGGTCAGGGTGCGTTCACTCATGGGAGAGGGCAGGAGATGAGAAAGAGTGGCAGTTCTGCTCACGGACCTCGCTAAACCTAATGAGATTTTCAACATCCAGTAGAAGCAATAAAGATCCATGATTTAATCGGCTGCAAGCAGCGACACAATGTTGACTTCCATGCTGAGCACAGAGCAGCTACCTCCCCTCCCTACACTGGGCCATGCTCCACCCTCAGCCTACCCTGCCTGGAACAGGGTCTGGACAGGGCATGGGAACAAGGGAAAGGGCTGGGAAGTGCCCCCAGTCACAGGGAGCTCCCCATCCTGCTGATGTACAGATGTTGTGGTTTAATTCCAGCTAGCAAAATACCATGAAGCTGTTCTCACAAATCCTCACTCCCCTACTCCAGCAGAGGGGAAGAATTGGAGGGAAAAGGACAGGGAAGCTTGTAAAACTGAGAAAAGAACTATTTACTAATTAAATCTAAATTAATATATACAAATACTACTAATAATAAGTAATTAAAATAATAGAAAATAAAACATATGATACAATATGATACAGTTGCTCACCACCCACTGACCAGCGCACAACCAGGTGCTGAGAAGTGAGAGTCAGACCCAGGGAGCCCGAGAGCCACAACCAGAGAGTGATCGCAGCCCGAGAGCTGCAGCCCGAGGGCCGGAGCCCAAGAGGTGTTGCAGCAGGTTCCAAGTGAACCCCATCAGCAATAGCACAACTGGGAAAACTAAACAAACCCACCAACTCCCTCAAGAACGAGCCAGCACAGGAGTCAGCAAAGCAGCTAACGCAGGAGTCAGGGGGAGTGTTAGCAAGTGCCAGGAAGTAAACGAACAAGAGTAAGAGAGCGAGTAATGGCTCCTGGACCCCCTCCCCTGCCTATGCCCCGAGCATGATGTACTATGGAATGAAATACTCCCGTGGTCAGTTGGGGTCAGCTGTCTGAGCTGTGTGTCCCCTGCACTGCCTGCAGCGAGACAGCGAGAGCTGGGAGCGCAGCTGCAGGGTCAGAAGCGGAGAAAGACCTCGAATTCGGTGCAGGCATTGCCCAGCACCAGCTAAGACCTTATCAGTACTTCTCTCAGCATCCAGAACACAGATCCCTAGCAGCCACAGTAAAGAGAGTTAACCCTTTCCTGATGGAACCCAGCACAACCACTGAGCACTTTCAGCCCTGCTCCCTGCCCTGCTCTTCTGCCGCTGGTGCCATGGGTCACAGGGCTGCTCCCACCAGCTCAGCCGAGGCCAGTCCTGGACTGGCTTTGATGTGGTCCTGCTTGCCCCGTCACTGTGGCCAGACTAGTTTCTTGGTGTCTCTGTGCCTGGCTGACATCTGGCAGAACCACAAGCACTTCAGGGATGCTGAGCTGTGGCTGGGGAGTATTACTAATAGCCTGGCAAGAGGCAGCAGATGGAGCGAGACTGGCACAGTCTCCTGGGATGAGTGTGGAGCTACCGAGAGACCCATTTCCCAGGGCTGGGTCAAGAGGACAAGGAGCAACCCCGTAACCTGCTGGGCAGCCTTGGAGGATGGGAGCATGGCAGGTATCAGGAGATAAGATGTATGGGCTGGTTCAGGAGCAGGGTGGGAGATGCCAGAGGTAGTAGCATCACCCCTCGAGTTTGGCATGAGGTGACCAGCTCCTGGTGACCAGTGAAGCTCTCTGCAGTGCTGCTTCACTGCAAGAACGTCATTGTGCTCACACAGCTGCATGTCACCATGGGTCAGAGGTAGTGCAGGCACGGCCGGAGCTGCCTGTCTCTCCTTTTCAGAGGTGGTGGTTGGTTTTGTTTTGTCACTGTTCTCCATGTTTTCAGATTCACAGCCCACAGGGCTTCCATCAGGCTCAGCTGGGTTCCAGCATCAGCTGCTCAGTCTCCTGCCACCCTGTTGTGCACCCTGGCAGGGGCACTGGAGCTTACTTGGGGGGGAGCAGAGCAGGGAGCTGAAATCACTGCCCACCACGAAGCGAGACGGATGGAAGGAGGATGCTGCCTCCACAGATGTCATGATACCAGCACCCCGCCATGAGAAACATCAACAGGAGAGAACAGGAGGCAGTGAGCAAACACTGCCAGGTGCCGTGCTGACTCTGCTCGTAGAAAATTAATGGCACAACAAATATTTGCAGCCCTCCCGCTGCAGACAGCCCCCACATTGGCCTTGCAGCTGGAGTGCTGGAGCAGGAACGTCAGGGCAGCGATGTGCCTGCACGGCGGGGACCTTATCAGTCCCTGTGTGCAGCTGGATGTGGGCTGCTGTGTCTTGCAGCCATGGTGAGAGCAGGCATGGCCCTGTACTCGCCGAGCTCAGCTACACACAGCGGGCTGGGAAATGTAGTTCTTGCTGCATCACCTGTACCATGGGCTGTTGAACATAACCAGGCTGCATGTGAACCACCTTCTCCCATGTACTCTGGGCTCGTCACACTGACCAGACTGCCCAGCAGGTTGAAACAGATCCCTCTGTGCCCCCCTCTCCTGTTTCCTATGCGACAGAAGGAGAGGTTTGTCAGGGACTGACCCTCTCATAAGCAGGGAGCTGGGGAACACACAGGACACGGGCAGGTACAGGTAATTTGGGAAAAGAGCAGAGGTTGTCAGGAGACAGGAGGAGAGAGGACACCTGGGACCACAAGGCTACACCCACATTCTGGGAGAAAGCACTAAAGGGAGACCCCTGAGTCAGTTGATGCTCCTTGTCCTGCTCGATTCTGTGTCTGCCCAGTCCCTCCATGCTGGAAAATCCTCCTGCAACGAAGCCCCATGCCTGTTCTGGCACAGTTTCACACGCTCACTTCCCGCAGCCATCCCTGGGCCCCCCCGCAGCAGCAGCCATTGATTTTCCTGAGTGTGTGCAGAGAAGAAGCCTCAGGTACAGATGAGCTCTCACATGTGGGTGCAGTGGAGGGGACTGCTCCAGTTCTGGTTCCGGGGCCCTGAGCAGGGCAAGCCTTCGGTCAGGGTGGGTTACCATCAGGTGATCCCAATCAGAGCCGTGCTGCAAGGACCTGGTGCCGCGGGTGCTGATGCAGAATAGAGTGGGGGTGCAGTGAGCACCAGGCTTTCTGCATGGAAGAACCCCTGCATCCCTTACTGCCCTACACATGGCCCAGCCACCCCACAGCCATGGCATGCCCTGATCCTTACAGGACATGCCCAGCCCCTGTATCTCTCCAGCTCCCGCCTCCCTGAGCTGTTGGGAGGCTCTTGCCCCTGCTCAGCCTGGGTGATGCACCATCCCCAGGAGGCAGGAAGACAGTTTGTTAATCCCTGAGCCTTTCCCCCGTGAGAGGGGGGAGAGTGCAGAGCCCAGATGGAGAAGGGCAAAGAGGACAAAGCCTCCCTTCTCTCCCCCTCTGCTGCTCCAAGGAGCAGAGCACAGCCAGGGAGACCTCCTGCTCTTCCTTACCAGGGCCTGAGGAGCTTAATTCAGGGTTTGCTGGAGGATCAGCCCAGCCTGGCTTCGTACTCAGCCGCCCAGAGCGTACCCGCCTGCACCATGGGAGGGATCTGGGGCAGTGGAGACCCTTAGCCATGTCTCTGCTCAATGCTGCTGTGCCAGGCAGGACAGATCGTGGTGGAAATAACACAGCAGAGTTACCAGTGCTGATGAGAGAAGGGACCGTAAATCCTGCAGCAGCAATTTCCACAGTCAGGGCCGTCTCCAGGGCTTTAATTTATCCGTTACAACTTAATTGGATGTAAACCCAGTCACTTGTAAGCAGCAGGAGCCCTGAACAGGCACTGGTCCTGAGCTTCTCTCTGCAAGGTGCCAGCCCATCTCTGCTGCAGTGCCTTGACCCCCACGGGACCGCTGCTCATGTGCACTCAGGGAAAGGCAGAGGCAACTTCTGCTCACCTTCTGGCCCCAGTTGAGCTGGCTTTGCCCCTCTGAGCAGCTCCCTACACCACTGAAGAGCTGATGACTAGGCTGTGGGTGCAGCAGGATGCCCAGCTTTTGGGTACCAGGGCTGAGCCCGGGCATGCAGGAAAGGCATCCACTGCCACCTGAGCTGGTTGTTGTGGTGGAGCCTGAAAGTCCCTCCTGTCCCCACACGCGGATGCTGGTGTCTCCTCTCCCTGCGCATCACGAGGGGTGGAAGGCAAGAGAAGCCAGCCGTATGGCACAGGGGAAGAGCTGGAGCAAAGCACCTGCGGGGTGGCTGCCCCACGGCCCCCGGGACACTGTCCAGGACAAGCAGAGCCCCACATCCACAGAACCCATCCATCCTGGTGATGACTCTGAGGGGAGATCCGAGTCTGTACCAATGGGGTTCACCCTGGCAGCAGCAGCTTGTATGGGGGGATTGAACCCGGGACACTCTATGGGGTAGGGCTGGATATATGGGGAGATCAGATCCCCACGCCCTTGGCCCATCCACTCAGCGACTGAGTGCTACAAGCAGAAAGAGAGTCCCACAGCTACAGGGAGCATCCGTGTGGGACCCAGGGGACAAGGAGTCCCACGTCTACAGGGGGCATCTGGGCAGGGGAGGATCAGAGCATCCTGTCCGCGGGGTCTGCCCAAGCCGTGCACCGGGAGATCGGGGCCCGGTAGCCGACGCAGACGCGCACGGAGATGCCACCTCGGCACCCACGGACCCTCGGGGATCCGGGGCTGGGGCGTGCGGACACCAGGGCGTACGGGCTGCCCGTTGTCCGCCGGGGCGGGGCGGGGCGGGACCGGTGTGTGTGCGCTCCGGCAGGTCTCGGCGGCGGGTCCCAAGGAGTTAAGGGCTGTCCCCGCCCCGGCTCCGCCCCACCGGTGCCAGCGCCCGGGGCGGCGGAGGCGCAGCTCCGGGCCGTGGCGGGGGTCGGGGCGCCGCCGGGCCATGAGCGCTGTGCGCCCCGCCGCGCCGCCCGCCCCGCGCCGCCGCTAGCATCGCCCCCGGAGTGGGGGAGGATCGGGGACGGGGCGGGGGGCACGGGAACCGCGCGGGAAGGCGGCGGCGCCCCGGCCCCGCGGGGCTGCCCGGCCGGGGATGTGAATGGCGCTGGGGGTGCTCGGCGGGACCGACATGGAGTGGGAGAAGCTGCCGCGGCGGCCCGGAGAGGGCGAGGGGGAGGCGACGGGGCCGTGGCCGGGCTGCGGGCGGCTGCGGCCCTCCTCGTACCGGGCGCTGCGCAGCGCCGTCTCCACCCTGGCGCGCATCGACGACTTCTACTGCGAGAAGATCGGGGCCGGCTTCTTCTCCGAGGTCTTCAAGGTGAGCCGGGAGGGTGGTCTTCGGTGCATCCCCCCGGCGTTGGGCATCCCGCCCGCCTGGGGCATCCCCCCGGGGGAGCGCGGCTCCTGTCAGCCCCGGGGGTGCGGGGTCCTGGCCTTCGGCCCCGGCGGAGGAGTGCGAGGCGGTGCCGGGCGGCGGGGACCTGGCCTGCCGCGGTGCCCGGTCCCCGCCGGGGGTGTCGTTCCTCCGCCCCTCCGTGCAGGGGGAGGGGAGCGCCGGCTCTGTTTACAGCGCGGGCAGGCTGCGAGCTCCTAAACGCTGCGGCCTGGGGGGTCGGAGCAACGGTGGGGTGGTGGGCAGCCCAGCCCCGGGGACCCCTGCCAAGAGGCTGGAGCCCCGGCAGGCCCGGCGTGTGCCGTGGGCAGGGGGTGCAGGCAGTGTCACGGGTGATTTCCAGCGTTTTGGGCCTGCTCCAGCCTGCGCTGGGCAAGTGGGTGCGTGGGGTGCCCCACGGGAGCCCCCCCGGAGGTTACCGGGTCTGGCAGAGGGGTGTGATGCTGCAGAGCAGCGCGGGCAAAGGTCCCTGGCCGGGAGCCCGGAGCTGCCTTTGTCCCCTGTCCTCTCTGGGACAGCCGGAGTGGGGACACCCGTGTGCCCATACCCTGGTTAGGGGTGTGTGGGTGCTGGGGGGGAGCTCAGGGTCCCGGCAGTGTGGCAGAGGTGCGTGGTGACGGTACCACGCAGCACTGCCAGGGCCGGGGGGGCTGTGCCCTGCCTCACTCCCACGCAGGTGTGTGCGTATGTTGTTTTCCTTCTCGGCATCACATAAGGCACAACAAGCTGTGGGACAAGGCCTGCCCTTAGGCCGAAGCTTCTAGTGGCTTCACCCCCCTCAAAAAGCAGCTTTGGGATGGACAGGGCCCCCACCACCTCCCACCACAGTCACAGGGCAGCCCCGTGCTGTGTCCCACGTGCAGCACAACGGGGCATCCACATCCTGGCGGGACCCCAGGGTCCCTCTCCAGCCCTGCCACCCTTCCCCACTCGGCAGGGAGACCCCAAGACCCAGCTCCTCTGCAGCCAAAAGAGAGGTGTGCTGCGAGGGGCCGTGGCAGGTGTGCAGAGGGGTCTCTCTGCCCCACGCTCCCTCCTGCCCCTGTCGAGCCGTGGCCTCGCTGCTGGCCAGGTTCCTGGTATCGATCCTTGGCTTGGAGCGCGTGGCAGCACCTCGGAGCAGAGGGAGGCATTTAATAATGTCAGGCATGGATACAGCTCTTTAATAATGGATGTTTCCGTGTCTCGGCCAGGCCACGATCTCTCCTCGCCTCACTGTTTCCGTTTCCCTGGGCCCTGTGGGAGCCACAAAACGCTCCTTCTCCCACCTGTTGTCCGTGTTCTTGCAGGGCCACTCGCACGTAGGATTTGGGGGAGCGGTGGAGGTTGGGGGGTAGGAGCGGGCGGCAGGAGCCGACGTGTGTGCATGATGGAGTGGAGACAGAGGCAGGAGGGGGCCAGATGGGGCTTTGTGCTTGTGTGGTGGGTTGCATCCAAGAGCTCAGCAGGATGGTGGGGCAGGCCTGGGATCTGAGCTGGGGTTTGGCTGCCTGAGCTTGCGAGGAGGATGGAGCTTGGCAGGGCAGCACAGGACCAGTTTTCCTCCCACCTCCCTTGTTCCTGCTGTTGCTTTCCATGGCCGTGGGCACTCGTGGCTCCCTCCTCTGTGTCGCTGCTGGGTCCTGCCTCATTCCAGCCTCGGTGGGTGTGAGGGATGGGGAGGGGACCCAGAATCTCTGTCCCTACGCAGGTAGTTCAGCACTGGTCTGCAGCTGAGCTGGGGCCAGGCAGGGTCCTGGGGTACCAGCACAGGCTCCCAGTCTTAAAGCCAAAGGGCTCCATGTGTCTGAGCCTTGGTGTCCCAGGTTCGCCCCTGGGTTGAGCCTTCTCCTGCTCCAGCCAAGCACGTCTCTTCAGAAAGGCTGTCAGGAGCGGGCAGGGGACACAGGTGGTGAAAAGTTGCCCTTTTCCCTGGGAATTGTTTCCAGTTGACCCCCTGTTGTGCTGGAGAGCTGGACTGTTTCCCTTTGGAGCAGCTGGTGCCCATTGCCTTTCCCCCTGCAGTTTCAGAGGTGCCAGGCCCACCCGTTTTCTCAGGTACACAGACATTGAGCGAGACGCCTCTCCATCTCCAGTAGACTGAGCAGATTGAGCCGGGTGTGTTTGTGCCAGACATTTTCTGCAGCCCATAAACCTCTGTTGCATCTCTTCCCCAGGCCCCTCTCTCACTTTCCCGCCTGCGATCTGCAGCTGACGCGGGGTCTGCGGGCAGTATCTTGGCTTGGCTCTGCCAGGGGCTGTACCCAGAGGTCTTTGCTTATCCTACTCTGCAACCTATGCCCCTCTATCGGATATCCTCATGCAGACACTGCTTCCCAGGGCACAGCCCTCCGGTGCGCTCAGCCCAGCGCCTCATTTCTGTGGTGCCAGGGGTGGGGGGCATTATCAGTTCTGAGCGTGGACAATGCTCCCGGGATGACTTTGGTGTTGGTGCCGCCCACCCAACTCTGTTTGCTTCCCTGCTAACCCCTGGGATTTTGTATTTCCAAGTTACCGTTGGAACTAATAACACAACTCCCTCTTATCTGCTGCCCTTCATCAGTGGACCTTGACTTGTTTTGCAGAGGAGGGTGGAGCGGCGTGACACAGATGGGGAAACCAAGGCAGGCAGGGAGGAAGCAAATTTGCCAAGGTCAGCCAGCTGCGGCAAGGCTGGGAGCATGTTGTGCTGACTAGCCCGTGACACCCAGGCACCTTTCCTGCGCTGGCATGGGGCGTGCTCCGGGCCTGCTGGTGAGGGCCAGCGATGCTCTGCTGCCTCTGTAGGACGCTGGCACTGCTCCAGCTCCTGGTGCTGCACCTGGGAACATGGGAGGTGATGGTCAAGCGTTCCTCAGGAGCGGCTGCCGCATGCATGGCTTCTGCTTCCCCAGAGAAAGCGTATCTTGACTGATTCTGCTTTTTCTGAGCAGGTTTCCCTGTCCAACCCAGTAAAAGCCCTGTTGCACTGCTGGGATTCCCAGGAGCTCCATCGCAGCTGTCACAGGTGGCTATGGGATGTTGCTTCCCGTCCTTCCCCGACGGGCTCCCCGAGGCGAGGAATGCAGGACGATGTCCCTGTGTCACCGTGCCTTGCCTGCGCCAGGCTGGGGCAAGGGAACATGCGCTGAGTGGGGTGACATACGAGCCTGTCCCCAGTGTGTGAGGGGGCTGCTGGGATCATCGGGTGGAGGGACCAGGCGGGGTGGGCTTCACCCCGTGACTAGACGGGAGTGCCGGCTGCGGGGAGGGAGCAGGCCGTCTGCTTGCCCTGATTAGCATGCTCTTTAAATAAGACTCTAATTTCCGCTGTTAAAAGAGCTCAGATCCCTTGTGCCCAGGCTGGGGCCGCAGCCAACCCCATCCCATCCCCCAGCCCCGCACGCTGACAACAGATGGGACAGGGACTGACACGCCACGGCACCCCAGCTTGGCTGTGGGGCCCCTGGGAAGCACCCAACGGAGGAGCCATACAGGGTGCTGGGGAGCACTGATGAGGGGTGAGGGCTTGCCTGGTTCCTGAGTGGGGGCTGATGGCTTGTCCTCCCCCCACTCCCTGACACCCCAGCACGGCTGCCCGGCTGAGCTCAGCTCCGGGGAATGCGCTGGGATTCCTGGGCACCATGCCAGAGCGTGGAGAGGCGATGGGGAACGCCGTCCTGCCCAGGGAGCCTCAGCTGCCTGTTGCCTTCCCTGGACGGCAGCAGCGAAGGAAACCCCCTTCGCACGGGACTGCATCCCACCCGGGGTCGTGGCTTGCTCCCTCCTGTGCTACACCCGCTTCCCAAGGGTGGATGGGGCGCTGGGCTGGTGATAACCCCCAGCCAGACTGGGTAAACTGGCCAGCGGAGTGGGAGGCCGTGGGAAGCCCAAGCGAGCATAACCCCTTCCATGCCAGCCCAGGCACGGGCTGGCCTCGACCCACAGAGCGTGCGGGGGAGATGGCAGGATGGATATCTGGGTGCTGGATGCCCTCAGCAAGGTCATGCTCTGTGTGCTGGGGCTGGAGCTCTCCTGGAAGTCCCTGCAGCCCTCTCTGCCCCTGGCGACGGAGTCCAGCTGGGTCAGAGCTGTGCTGGCCAGGGTATCCTGGGATTTCTCCCATGGAAGGGGCTTTCAGCACACCTCTCCTCCCCCAGGTTGCCTCCCCTATTGGATTAAGGCATTTGACACCGTACGGCTGCGCGGAGACCTGACCCAGCTTATTGCAATAACAGGAGGCTGATTAACGAGGAATTAAGCCACGGGCACGTCACAGCTGTCTGGGCGTGAGCTGGTGCCCACCAGGGGCTGTTCACAGGGCTGCTGCTGCTGGCTGAGACCCGGCGAGCCCCAAGGTGCATGGCCACTGAGTGCCAGCACTGTGCGTGCCGCCCGGCGTTCCCATCCTGGGTGCGTGGTGCTGGAGCCTCGCTGCCTGCAGCCATCCTGGCGGGACTGAACCTGCCTGCACTGTCGAGCCGGGTCCTGGCGCCTGGCAGCTGCCGGTGCCAGCCAAACCGACCAAGCTAGTCCTGCCAGCCCCACGCGGCGTGGGAAGGGAAGGCAGCGCAGCCGCCGGCGAGCTGACTTGGGAATGCTGGGCTTTGTGGAGCAGCATCCAGCGCCAGGGACTTGGCAGGGCTGGGGGGTCCCGCTGGCTTCGTCTGGGTTCTGTCTCCTTGGTCCCTGGCTTTATATGGTGCTGGAGGGGCCAAGAGACACCCTTCCCACCCTGCTTTGGCTAGTCAGATCCCCTTCTTAAAGCTGGCACAGCTACCGAAGCCAGGCTGGGAGTCCCAACTCTGTGACTGGTGCTGCCTCCCGCTGCCCCACGCATCCGGATGGGCAGGGGGAAAGCAGGGATGATGGGGCTGGCAGCAGTGCCAGGTGCTGCGGGGCGGTGATGGGGGGAGGTGGGCATGAGGAGGGCCTGGAGTGCCATTAGATGAAGTGCCCTGGGTGCCCATGGGGCTGGAGGAGCCGTGCTCCCCACAGCAGCGACTGCACCGTCGCCTTGGGACGATCCCAGGCATTTTGTCCAGTGTTCATGGTGTGGGGCTGGGTTGGAAGTTGTCTGGGGTGTCGCCTCCTCGCTTATCCAGGGACCATCCTGATCTCCGTTGCCATGCGGCCCCAGCCCTCGGGTAGGGGTCCTGGCTGGCTGGAGGTGACGCAGGGTGCCTATGGCGGGCGGCTGCTGAATTAATCAGAGCTCCTTCATGAGCTAACGAGCTGGGGGTGGCTATTGCCTCTCCCCTTCTGCCTGGGGTTGGGTGTTGTGCACCCAGACAAGCAGAGGGATGCTTATAAAGCACTAATTTCTTCCCCCAGGCCCTTTACTGGTGGGGAGCTGCTGCTCATCCCCTGGGTATTGGATAATGGATGGGTCCCCATCTCAGCATGCACGTCAGGACAGCTGCTTCCCATAGCAATGCCAGCTGTGGGGTGGGAATGGAGCCCCGGAGGGCCCAGGATAACAGCCTCCCCCAGCTGTGACAGGAACAGGGGCTGAGCTGCGAGCAGAATGGGGAGTACCAGACACCCTGCCCCCAGCCAGCCCTGCCGTGTTTTGCTTGAGGAGGTGATTCCTGGGGTGGGGGGATGCAGGACGGACCAGGGGCTGGCACCAGCACAGCAGCCTCAACCAGCATCGACTAAAAAGGAGAAGAGCGGGGAGCTGACGGCAGCGCCGAGGAATGCCTGCGCCTTGGTGTGTGCTGGGGGGCAGCTGGGTTCCGTCGGGGTGTCCCGTCCACTGGCAGCTGCTCCCGCGGGGGTCCCATCCCACCCCCATCACCAGAAGGGACCCCCCAACACCGATTCAGCCACCCCGGCACAGTGCTGAGGCAGGGGATGCCGTGCTCGTCTCTCGCCCCACGCACGCCGAGGGGCTGCAGAAGGACGGGGGTGTCTGTGCTTGGCCGCGCTCCCAGCTGCTGTTCCTGGCGGGGGGCCAGGCCCCCAGCTCGCATGACAGTGTCAGCCTGGAACCAGCTAAATATACAGCCTCGTCCAAGTGCCGTGCCCCACAGGGGTCATGCACCGGGCCAGTGTCAGCCACTCCCAGGGCTGTTCTGGGGGCAGTGTGCCCCCTCTGTCATCTGGTGGGGTCTGTCTGGGTGGTACGGACCCGAAAAAGCTCTCCCTGGTGCGCCCCAATCCTGCACCTGCCTGTCCTTGCTCACAGGAGCTGCTGTAGCCTTTCCGGGAGGGCTGCATGGGGGTGGGGATGCACAAGAAATGAGGTGCCCCGGGGGGTATGGGGATGTGCACCATCAGCACTGGAGGCTCTTGGGATGCTGCTGTGCTGGGAGACCCCCACCCCTAAAGCCTTACAAGTCTCTGGGGTGCCCAGTGCCTAGTGTGTGGGGGGTGCTCAGCTCCTGTCTGTAGTGTTGGGGTGGGTGCCAGGTGCAGGCAGGTGTCTGGGGGGCAGCTGCAGAGACTCGTGGGGCTCAGCCACCCTTGCATCCCCCTCCAGGTGCGGCACCGCCAGTCAGGGCAGATCATGGTGCTGAAGATGAACAAGCTGACCAGCAACCGGGGCAACATGCTGCGGGAGGTGCAGCTGATGAACCGGCTCTCACACCCCAACATCCTCAGGTAGGACCCGCTCCACCGCTGCCGGCCCCATTGCCCCCCTTTTCCCTAGCCTGGAGGGGATTTTGGAGCTACCTCTGGCTCTGGGTGAGCTCCTGTAGTGGTCCCCTCCATGGTCACCCTCGGGTCCCCTCTGTCTCGCAGGTTCATGGGGGTGTGCGTGCACCAGGGACAGCTGCATGCGCTGACGGAGGTGAGAGCGTCTCGGGGTTCCTGTGGGTCTGGGGAGGGGACGGCGGTGGCTGTGGGGACACTTTTGGCCCACAGCACATGTGGGGGGGCTGTAGCATGGAGTGGCTGGAGGATGCATTGGGATGGGAGGTGGGTATCCAACACTGCGGGAGGGAGGGGGAGTGCTGCAACGTGAGGGCCCGGCTCTTCCCATCAGTACATCAACGGTGGGAACCTGGAGCAGCTGCTGGACAGCCCAGTACCCCTCTCCTGGTCCATGCGTGTCAAGCTGGCCCTCGACATCGCACGTGGGCTACGCTACCTGCACTCCAAGGGCATCTTCCACCGTGACCTCACCTCCAAGGTACGGGATGCTCCAAGGCATCCCATTGCCCTCCTTGTCCCACGCCCCAGGTATGGCCAGCGGGGGAGCAGGAGGCTGCGCTGTGCCGGGGCATCTGGGGAGCAGTGGCCGGTGCGGTCGGTGTGACGGGTCCTCCTGTCCCCCCAGAACTGCCTGGTGCGCTGCGAGGCCGATGGCTACACAGCTGTAGTGGGTGACTTTGGCTTGGCGGAGAAGATCCCCACGTACAGGTGCGTGGGAACCCTTGGAGTGGGGGATTTCCAGCCCACTTGGAGCAGGAGCTGGGGACGTTTGGGGTGCAGCTAGAAGGGCAGGAAGGTCCCTGGTGGAGGGAACTTACGGGGCAGATGGACACATTTGGGTCTGGCTAGGAGGGGAGGAAGGGAATGGTGTGGGTGGGGAGACATGGGTTTTTGGGGTGCATGGAGGAGGGTCAGCCCTGCAAGGGAGATGGAGATGGTGATTTGGGCTGTCCCTGTGGGAGGATGGGAGGTAGGAAAGGGGCAGGGGACTGCGGGCAGCCCCTGACGTCCTGTCATGTCCCCCAGTGAGGGCAGCGAGAAGGAGCCGCTAGCCGTGGTGGGCTCCCCGTACTGGATGGCGCCCGAGGTGCTGCGAGGGGAGATCTACAACGAGAAGGTGAGGCTCCGTGGCTGCCGCACGTGGGGCGTTAGCTAAGCTTGCGCCGCGTGGGGCTTGCAGGATTTGCGGCCCTGGGGAGGAGCTGAGCATCCCTTGGGGGGCGAGCTGGCAGGGTCCCTGCTGCAGCTCCATGGGGAGGAGGGTGGCTGTGGGTGCACAGAAGGGCACGTCGCCTCGGGGCTGCGTGCACCCTCAGTGACTCCCCGCTCTTTGCAGGCCGATGTGTTCGCGTACGGCATCATCCTGTGCGAGACCATCGCTCGCGTCCCTGCTGACCCCGACTACCTGCCCCGCACTGAGGTGACTCGCAGGGGCAGGGAGGGGGAGGGTGGTGGGCAGCGGCAGCGTGGCTGGGACCACTTCACTGAATGAGGGGGCACCATCCCCCTGTGCTGGACAGAGCCCCGTGTGCGGGAGCTGCCCCACATCTCGGGGCAGGGATGCGGTGTCCCACTGCCTCCTGCACCAGGAGGGATGCTCTCTGCTGATCACCTGTCCTCAGAGCCCAGAGTCAGCCTGGGTGGGAGAAGGGGATGGTTGGATTCAGGAACAGAGCAAGAAGGATCTTGTGTTCCAGCATCCCCCAGCCTTGCCCCAACTTGGGATGACACCTGGGTCCCCCCTTGCCATGCCCCAGGTGGGGTGCTGCCAGGTCCATAGCCCTGCGTGGCACACAGTCAGTGCGGAGAGGGGAGCCCAGGCCTCTCTGAGTCCCCTGGTCCATGCAGTGCCCCAAGGGACCCGACCTTACCCTTCTTCCTTTCCCTGGCACAGGATTTTGGCCTGGACATCACCACTTTCCGCACCATGGTGGAAATCGACTGCCCGTCAGCCTTCCTCCAGCTCGCTTTCCACTGCTGCAGTGTGAGCCTCCCATTGCAGCCGGGGCGGGCACCCTGCCTGCACAGGGCGGGGGGTGCGGGGAGCTGCCTTTGCTGGGCAGGGCTCCTTGGGGTGCTGGGGGTGGGTGGAGAGCTCACCAGTTACCCCTCCTGTCTGCAGATGGAGCCCACCTCCCGTCCCTCATTCCTGGAAATCACGCAGTGCCTGGAGGGCATCCTGCAGCACCAGCCGGGCATGGAGGGCACCGGGACCACCCTCTTCGGCACTGGGGAGAGCCTGCCCACTCCTGGCACAGCGACCACCCTCAACAGTACATGGGGGCCCCGGGGATATGAGGAGTGGGGGGCGGGGGTGTCCCATCCGATCCCCGCAGCCACAGGGGAAGTGGAGAAGGGTTGCATGAGGTTTGCAGGATGGGGTTGGTCGCTGTTTTCTCCCTGCCTTGGGATGTACCCCTGGGTTGTGGGGTGCCTGGCACCCCATGGCACCCTTGCACCGGCAGCCGCTGGCGGCTACTGACCCGTTCCTGTGCCCGTGCCCAGGGGTCGCTGTGAAGGAAACCGGCCACGCTGAGCAGTCGCCCCTGCGCGAGCTGGGGACCCAGCACCTGCAGCCAGACCAGCGCCTGTCCCGCAGCCAGTCCGACATGTTCCCCCCCAAATCGCCTGCCCTGCTGCGGTCGCCGGAGCCCTACGGCGGAGCCAGGACCAAGGAGAAGTCGCCCCACGTCAACCCATTCTCCCAGCGCGAGGACCTGAAGGGCGGGAAGATCAAGCTCTTTGACATGCCAAGCAAGTCGGTCATCTCTCTCACCTTCGACCTGCCGCCTCCGGACTCGCTCCAGCTCAGCACCCCGGTGACGCCCGAGCCTGCCGTGGAGGTACAGTGTGACTTCTCGGACCCCACCGCCACCCCCCGCAAGTGCCACTCGCTGCCTGCCTCCTTCGACTTGCCTCGCCGGGGGGGCCTGGCACCGGACCTGGGGTACCCCCATCCTGTCGTCGACCTACAGCCTCCAGCCCTCCTTCCGCTCCCGGCTTGGGGACGAGCCTCCCCTCAAAGCCTCGGGGCGGAGGAGCGGATGGACTGTGGCCCCAGCGGCCGCGAGCCGCCGCAGCTGCCGCCCCCCCCACAGCCCCCCAACAGCAACTTCATCCGCACGGCATCCTCCGGTGCCCAGCCCTGGCAGCCAGAGTCGCCAGCCCCCAACAGGCTCCTCTTCAACAACAACCACGTGGTGGTCAGCAAACCCCTTCCTTGGGGCAGTGGGCTGGAGCACGGCTTCTCCGAGCATAGCATCTCCTGCGCGGCGGCGCTGGAGCAGACGGAGCGTGCGGCCATGCTGCCCGGGCACGGCTCTGGAGCCATGCTGGAGCAGGATGAGGTGCTGCCCTGCCCCGGCTGCTGCCTGGCTCCCTTCAGCTTCAGTTCCGCCTCCATCTGCCACCGGCCAGCACCCAGCCCACCTCGCTACCAGAACCTCAACTGCGAGGCCAAGAGCCTCCTCTGCCACGACCGTGGACGCCACCAAAAAGCCCCGGGGCCGGCGCTGTCAGAGCCCAGCCTGAAGCTGCCGGAGGCACAATCCTAGTGCCGGGGATCCCTGGGGCGCGGGGCTGCGTCCAGCACGTCCCTGCGGACTGTCCTCGCTCACTCCGTAGTTGGTGGCTGCCGGTGGCCACGGTGCCCCGTGCTGTGGCCGCCAATGCGCTGGCCGGGCACTTGGCACCCATCCCACCGGGGTCAGCCTCGGGGAGTCTGCGGGGAGCCCCGGGGACGGGCTGGGTCCCTGTTGGGGACTGAAGTGCAATAACACCCCTGCCCCAAGCACACTGCAGCACTGCCCCGGGTGACAGGGCTGGACCCCACAGGGCTCAAACCCTCGATGCAGGACCCCCCCCTTCCTCAAGGGCTCACCCCTCTGCGATCTCTCGCAGGGGGATGTGCAATGAGACTGCTCTCCCAGGAGAAGCGGGAACCCACTGCCCCCATGCCAGGGAGGTGAGCGGAGTTGGGGGCGGAGGGGTCAATGTGTGTATGTTTGTGTTTTGGGGACCCTGTGGGGCTGAGTGGTGTCCCTGTTCTTCCTCTCAAGCGTGGGGAGAGGCGCACAGGGGGCCGGGGTGAGAGGCGATGCCCGTGGGGCAGTACACAATGGGGATTGCCAGTGCTAGGGTTGCCCCTGCCCAATTCTGAGGGCTGGGTGCTGAGCCGGCGCAGCACCCTGTAACCCCCCCAGCACGTGGGGTGCTGGCAGAGGGGCCGGAGTGGCATCCTGGCACTGGGGAGAAGGGGCCTGTGGGCAGCACGACCAGGCTGCTCAGCCCCTCGCAAGGGTGGGAGCCGGCTTTCCTCCCTCCTGCACAATGCACTGGTGAATGCAGAACTCTTGTGTTTTTTATTATTAATAATAATAATTGCTAGTAATATATACCCAGCTTATTTAAAGTGTTCAATAAAAACTGAATGTCCGAGCAACTTGGGCTGCTGTTTCTGTCTCTAGGATGCACGTCACACACGGAGGGGAGCCCGGCTCCCAAAGAGGGTTCCGGGCATCCCCTTGGGGACCACAAGCCAGCCTGGCTCAGCCCATGATCTCAGTGCCCCCGAGGTGGCCATCTCGGCTGAAATGACTTCGGTCAAATTCCCGTTTATTATTTAGGTTCTTGAGCCCGTGTGTGTGGTGGTACACAAGAAAGCAAAGAGCAGACAAGCTGTGTGTCTTTATTGCTACAAAGTGGGTTCAGCCAGCGGACGTGTCACACATGTGCCACCTCCAAAAAGCCTGCTTTTCACACCCTTTTGCTCTTTAAGCAAGCTAATTCACACCGCGATTAATCAACTATATATGGCACATGCGACCCCATAATGAAAGGAGAGCATCTTCACCTGGTTGAACATGACTTCCTCTGCTCTGGCCCGGCTGCCGTGTTACATCAGGGCTATTTTGCTTAATCTTCGCACGTGCGTGTGTGCGGTAACTATTTAAAGCCCCGATGACTTGTCTTGCGAAGCATCAGTCCGCTGCAAAGCGCCGGAATTGCTTTTGCTTTGAAAGGCGCCATCACATCGTACAACCCTAAAGATCCTGGCTCTGCTTTGTAATTAGCCAAAACCAAACCCCAAACGCTGGGCCGTTCGGGTGCAGCTTCCCTCCTGGGGCGCGGAGGCTTTGCCGAGGGTATTCCTCGCTGTTTGCCTGAAAGCCGTGGCCAAGCTGCTCCTGGGATGGATCCAGACGGAAAGTCCAAGCTGTGGGGAGAGGTCCTGGCCGCGTGTGGGGCTGCGCTGTCCCCTGTTTCTGCATCCTCGCAGCCTGGCGCTGCAGCTCGCTGGAGGTGTTAATCAGGGCTTGCTCCGTGCTGCAGCCGGGTACGAGCGCCCCATCGTGCGCCAGCCCCGGCGTACCCTGTGCAGGTGTGGGGCTGGGCCGTGGGGCCGTACAGCTCTGCTGGAGCACATCAGCTGGGAGGAGGGGGAACGGCCAACGCTGCCGTCTTCCCCTGCCTGTGTGGTGCTGGAGCATCGCTGGGCATCGCCGGGAAGGACCTGGGCAGCCCATGGGCTGTCAGAGGGCAGGGGGCTGCTTGCACGGGTGGGACATCTTGGGCAGGGGTGCAGCAGGGATGAAGCGGAGGCAGTGTGGGGTGCAGGTGCTGTAAGGGAAGGCAGAGGGTGAGGATGAGGTGCTGCCCGGCCTCACCCCACATACGTCAGGGCTTGGAAGGCAGCTGGCAAAGGGATTTGCCCCTTTGCTGCCCCACATCTTGGGGGAGGTTGTTGCTTGAGCTACCGCAGACGAGGGCCTCCCATGGCAGCAAAGGGATGAAGGCAGGCTCCATCCAGCACAGGAGGGGTGCTGCATCTCTTTCCCTTTTCAAGGGAAGGGGGTCAACACACCCCACGCAGATGCCCAGGCTCCCCGCTTTCCCCCTCGCACACCCCATGGGCCCTGCGCCCCCAGGGGCTCAGCGGAGCCTGGTGTGGGCTCACTCACCGCAGCAGGGTGGGGGTCAGCGGCCATCAGATAATGAAAGGGGAGCTCGGCCCGGCTGCCTTCTCGCAGATCCAGAGCTGCAGGTCATCGGGGCTGGCACACTGGGCAGGCTTGATGTTCCCACGGCTTATTATGGCACAGGAGCCGTTCGACTTTGACTGCCATGGCCTGGGGGAGGAAATGACACAACAGGGGACTGCCATCACCCTGCCAGCACCCCCTTCCACAGTAGCCGGGGCCACTGGCAGCTGCCTCCTCCACGGGATGGGTTGAATGCTGCAGTCACAGGGGGGATCCCCCAGTCCTCCCCTACTGATTTAGCAGGCTGAACCCTCAGCCAACGCATCCCTGCCCTTCCTCAGGCAGGCTGAGAAACTCCACTGCAAAAGGTCAGCATCGCTTTCGACTCCTCTGAGCCTCCCCGCTGCTTGAGTCTCAGCCTCGCTGCTGAGGGATGTGTCCTCCCTGCAGTGCCCAGCCCAGTCCCCCCAGAGGCCACAGGGATGGTCGGAGGAGCTGCCCTGGACTGTGGGGTTGCAGTGGGGTGTAGCGCCCGGCAGTGGGACTGAGGATGGAGGGACAGGCAGTGAGCAGGGTCTGGGTACCCAGACAGACGGGTCTGTTCCTCCCCACTGCTCTCAGACACAGCAAGAGGAAGCGGTGGTGAGATGGGCAGGGGGGTGCACGTGGTGGGGAGGAGCCCTGAACCCTCTGCGGGCAAGAAGTCTGGATCTCTCCTCAAGGGCAGACCAGGAAGGCACGTGGGGGATTGAGGTGATGCTCAAACGCTTTGTCTAGACCCCCAATAAATCCTGCAGTTTCTTTTGTCCCCTCTCACTGCCTCCTACTTGCGCATGCCCAGTATGTGCCCCCGTCCACCCTGGCAAGGCTTGGCTTCCCATTTGCACAGCCTCCAAGCATCCCATCACACCGCTGAGCCCACCTCCCCTCAGCCTCAACTGCATTGATGCCCATTGTTGCCCAGTGCTCATGCCTGGGACTGGGTGCTGGTGGGATTTAAATGCTTCCAAAAGCCATGCTGGAGGAGAGGGATTTTCAGCAAGAGGCTGTGCTACAGAGTACCTTTCGTAAAGGGAGCCATCCACCCAGAACCAGGCGTCCGAGACCCCGTCACCATCCGGGTCCTCTTCCTCCAGCCAGCCGTAGTCATACCAGGGGAAGCTGGTCTTCTGCAGCCCAATCCAGTATGGGATGTCTGCATTCTTCAGAAAGGTCTAGGGAAGGGGGAAAATGGCCTTTTAGTGGCTTTTCCAGGGAACCTAGATGCTGCAGTGTTTGCAGGGGGTGGCCATCTCCCCAAGGTGCCCTTGGGACTGGAGCTCCTTGGGGGTGGGAAGGTGGCCCACTCCAGCTTGAGCAGCATCTAGGGGTGCCAGAGCCACTCTGCCCCATGTCCGCCACCAGACGTGAGTTCCAGGGATCACTTTGCGCACTCCAATGTTTCAGCAGGCCAGGGCCCCCCTGAGTGATGCCCTGGGAAGCCCCAGGCTGGAGACACCAGCTCCTGCCCTCAGCTCCCTCAGCACCCTACCGGCACAGTCCAGCGACTCCAGGATTTGGTCACCAGCAGCTGGGAATATTTCTTCTCACACTCATCTCTGCTGTCCTCCCAAGTCTTCTTCTCCGACGAGATGAAGAGGCACTTACCCCTGTACAGCAGCCAGCCCGAAGGGCAGCAGTCTGGGGGCAGGGGCACAGCTCAGGTGCTCGCCCAGCCCATGACGGGGGGCTGGGAACAGCCCCCTCATCTTCCCAGCAGACATCACAGACTCAGCCTCTGCTGCAGGCATAGCTTCAGGCTTGGGGCCACCCCCGTCCCCACCATGTGCCCTAAAAAGCCAGTGCTTGTGCCTTGGCACTGCACCTGCGGAGGTGTGCCAGTCCCCTGGGGCAACCCATCCCTGCTCCACCATCGCCCTACCTATAGCCGTGCAGGAGCGCAGGGTGGCCACGGTGCTCTCGCTGCTGTTGAGCCTCCCCTGCACCTCCCGCATGTCCTTCTCCGTCTGCCCCAGGACCCCCATGACGCGCCCCAGCTCGGCGTTCAGCCTGCCCAGCTCCAGCTGGCTGCTGTTGCCCTCCCGCCACACTCGCTGCAGCTCCGCTCGGGCCCACGCCAGCTCCAGCCGCGTCTGCTCCAGGCTCTGCTCCCGATCCATCACCTCCTGCGACAGGCGGCTCTGCTCGGCCGCGTGCTGGCGGGAGCCGTCCTGCAGCCGACGGGTCACCTGCCAGTCTGGGGACAGCCCGGGTGAGCTGGGCACAGGGACAGGATGTCCCGGGCAGGGGGATGTGGCACCCACCCTGCTCGATGGGGTGAGGGTAGGCAGGGAGAGGCAGGGAAGTCTCCGTGATGGAAGAGAAGGACGTGGCAGGGAAGTACATGGTCAGGGATGGGCAAGACCTGTCAGGGGAGGCAGTGGGGAGGCAGAAGGGGTGCAGGAGCAGGCAGGGATGGCGCAGCAACATGAAACTGGGTAAGGCTGGAAGGGAAGGGAAAGGAGCAGAGAGAAACGGGAGTGAAGGGAGGTAAGGGAGTCACCCATGAGAGGGGTCCAGGCCAGCCGTTGGCAGAAAGGGCAGAGGCTCCCAGCCATGAGCAGAGGGTGTGGGCATGCCTCTGTTCACCCACCCATTCACTCACGACACCCACCCCAGCCCAGCTGCCTCCCTCTCCCTGTGCCACCCAGCACCCCCAGCCCTGCCAGTGCCCACCCCATCGACTCACAGCAAGCTCCCAGGGCTACAGTGGCCACAAACAGCAGCAGGCAAGTTGCCAACAGGCCCACAAGGATGCACCACCGCCGGGACAAGCATCCTGCAAGACATGACCGACCGCGAGCATCACCTGGTGAGCTGGGAAACCCCTGGCAGCCCCCAGATCTGCAGGCAGCTGAGTGGCAGCGTGATGGCACAGGTGGCATGGTGTGGGTGCTTCCTTTTCAAGGGCGGGAGCGGGAGCACCCTGAAACACCACCCACTAGCCATGCCAGGACATCCCCGCATCCCCTGGGCTCCATCTGGGCACTCACCTGGGCTGGGCTGGGGCCCGTCCCCATCCTGCCCTGCCGGCGCTGGCTGCATGTTCTCATAGGGGCTCTCTGCCTCGTCCATACCGAGGGCTGTTGGAGGAAGATCAGTGAGGAGCAGCTGAGTCCATGGGGCTGGGCATGGCGGATGTAGCGTGTGGTGTCCCGCGGGTGCTCACCTGCCTCCAGCGCCTGGCTGGCCATGCTCCGGCCACCCATCACCTTGGCAAACCTCAGGTCAGCATAAACCACGCTCTGGGCCATGTGGGCAAGCGCCAGGCAAGTCCTGATCCCTGCTGGCTCCTGCCCTGACCTTGGGCTGGCTTTCTGGGATGGTTCTGCTGCCCAGTGACTGTGCCGACCCTCAGGGGTGCAAAGGAGAAGTGCGGCTGGTGCCTGCAGAAGCAGAAGTTTGCTCTGAGCTGTAGCAGATGGGACCAGCCAGGCACGGCTGCAGGGACCAGCACCCTTTCATTGGTCCCAGCATCACTGGCCTGTCCCCTCCCACGCCCCACAAGTGCTCACGTTCCCCCCATGCACGTGGCAGGGCCAGGGCAGTGCAGCCTGAGATCAGAGCAGTGGCAGAGCGAGGATGGACCCAAATCCCTGGGCCAGGGGTGAGCTGTGGGGCAGAGCAGGCCTAGCCTGGACACAGGAGCACATTGCCCTGGGGACAGCCCTGTGGAGGGCTGGAGGTCTTCACATATCCAGATTTCCCTTCTTGGCCTCTGGGAATAGGAATTACCCTATGATGCAGCTTGTTGCTGCTTCCAGTCCTCTCCCTGATCCCCTCTTTGAAGACCCTGGCTTTGGTGTTGCTCCAAACTGCCCCCCCCACCTCTCCCCAAAAGTTGCATAAGTCAATGATGCCCAATTTGCTTGCCCCAGACCACAACCCCAACACTTGCAGCATTTCCTCCTTGGTCCTGGCCTCCAGCCACTCTGAATCTGAGAGGTCTCCATCGCACTCTCTATCATATCTGCAAGAGCAGGGGATGTCCATCTCTGGAGAAAGACAAAAACCTTGGCCACTCTCAAAGGGGGCAAGAAGAAGGTTTGGAAAACTAATGGTTGAGCAGCTTCCATTCAATCCCCAGACACAAGACAGGGCATGTCCTCCTGGGCATGGAGTGGTCCAGACCCAGGAAGGACATGTAGGTGGCTGCGGGGAGCCCAGTGGGGTTTACCAAGGGCAAGTGGTGCCTGCCTGCCGGCTGCTGTGGGAGCACTGGGCTGAGGATGAGGGAAAAGCAACAGGGGCCGTTCATTATGACTCTTCAAGGTGTGGGATATGGTCCCCTGTGGTCCTCACTGGAAGAGGGGGGAGATGTGGTCGGGAGAAGAGGAAAAGAGCAAGAGCTCACACTGCCATGTAGAAACAACTTTTAGGCATTAGGGCAGACATTTCTGCACAACAGCAATGCTCAAACCCCAGAGCACGGAGCGGGGGGACCTCCATGTGCGATGGGGCCAGCCTCACGGACATCTGTTCCCGTGTGGAAGACGGCCCCTCTCTTCCCTACCCCAGGGATTTGGGTCGATTCTCAATAGGATGAGCCCTGCAGCTCTCCCCAGGGCCCCAACCCCAAGCTGCACTGCCCCACTGCTGTCCCAGGGGACCCTGTGCGGTTTCGGGGCGTGTAAGGAGAGAGGATGGTGGTGCTGGGGCCAATGGCCGTGCACCAGTCCCCCTGGCCATGCTTTACTGCTCCCGCCTGCCACACACCACAGAGAACTTCTGCTTCTGCAGAAACCAGCTGCACTTCTCCTTTGCACCCCAAGAGACAGGGTGGCCACGGAGGAGCAGGAGACGTCTGGGCCATCAAGGCAGTGCCCACACCCATGGCCCAGAGCGTGGTCTACGCCGACCTCAAGTTTGCCACGGTCCCCTCGCTCACGGCCCCCGCCTGCCCATCAGCCCCCGAGGAGGCCGACAGCCCCTACGAGAATGTGCCACTGGGACTAGCGCCCACAGTGACCAGCCCAGGTGAGAGCCCGGCCACGACCACGCCGTGGAGGTGCCCCGGCACAGGGTGGGCAGTGGGTGGTGGCCGTGGGACCACGGGGTGATGGCCGTGGGCGCTTGTCTCTTGCAGGACGCTGGCCCCGGCGTTGGCGTGTCCCTGTGGGGCTGCTGGCAGCCAGCCTGCTGCTGCTGGTGGTGGCCACCGTGGCCCTGGGGGCTTGCTGTGAGTTGGGGCAAGGGCTGTAGGGTGGGGGTCAGCTGGGGAGGGGGGCACAGGGACTGAATTTTGGGGCCATGCAAGGGCCCAGCTGCTGGGGATTTGTCAGATCTGGGGGGGAGCCTGGGGCTGGTTGTCCAGGGCTGGTTGCTGCCTCTTGTATGACCACCCTGAGCTGCCCTCCATGTGCCTTCCCACTGCCTTCTCACTGCTTCCCGCTGCCTCCCACTGCCTCCCACTGCCTTCCCACTGCCGCCCCACTGCTTCCCACTGCTTCCCGCTGCCTCCCACTGCCTTCCCACTGCCTCCCACTGCCTTCCCAGTGCCTCCCCACTGCCTCCCCACTGCTTCCCACTGCCTCCCCACTGCCCTCCCACTGCCTTCCCACTGCCTTCCCACTGCCTCCCACTGCCTTCCCACTGCCTTCCCACTGCCTTCCCACTGCCTCCCCACTGCCTCCCACTGCCTCCCCACTGTCTCCCACTGCCTTCTCACTGCCTCCCACTGCTTCCCCACTGCCTCCCACTGTTCCCCACTATCTCCCACTGCCTCCCCACTGGCTTCCCACTGCCTTTCCACTGCCTCCCCACTGCCTTCCCACTGCCTTTCCACTGCCTCCCCACCGCCTCCCCACCGCTTCCCCACTGGCTTCCCGCTGCCTCCCACTGCCCTCCCACTGCCTTACCACTGCTTCCCACTGCCTCCCACTGCCTTACCACTTCTTCCCACTGCCTCCCACTGTCTTCCCACTGCTTCCCACTGCCTCCCACTGCCTTACCACTTCTTCCCACTGCCTCCCACTGTCTTCCCACTGCTTCCCACTGCCTCACCACTGCCCCCTGTTGCCTCCCACTGCCTCACCACTGCCTCCCACTGCCTCCTCACTGCCTTCCCACTGTTTCCCGCTGCCTGCCACTGCCTTCCCACTGCCTCCCCACCGCCTCCCGCTGTCTTCCCACTGCCTTCCCATTGCCTCCCATTGCCTCCCACTGCCTTTCCATTTTGTCCCACTGCTGTCCATTGCCCCACATCACCTACACATTACCTCCCACTGCTTCCTGGTACCTTCCTTTTCCATCCCCATTGCCTCCCACTGTCTTCCCATTGCCTTCCCACTACCTTCTCATTGACTTCCCATTTCCCATTGCCTTTCCACTGCCTTCCCATTACCTCCTGCTGCCTTCTGCTACATCCCCTCCCCTCGCCACCATCAGGGCTTCCTTTCCGTTCCCACGAGGACACCCAGTCCAGTCTCTGCCCACAGCCAGACACCCTTATCCCACTCTCCCTTGCAAGGGCCCTGCCATGAGCAGGGCGGGTGCCACATCCCCCTGCCCGGGACATCCTGTCCCCGTGCCCAGCTCACCCGGGCTGTCCCCAGACTGGCAGGTGACCCGTCGGCTGCAGGACGGCTCCCGCCAGCACGCGGCCGAGCAGAGCCGCCTGTCGCAGGAGGTGATGGATCGGGAGCAGAGCCTGGAGCAGACGCGGCTGGAGCTGGCGTGGGCCCGAGCGGAGCTGCAGCGAGCGTGGCGGGAGGGCAACAGCAGCCAGCTGGAGCTGGGCAGGCTGAACGCCGAGCTGGGGCGCGTCATGGGGGTCCTGGGGCAGACGGAGAAGGACATGCGGGAGGTGCAGGGGAGGCTCAACAGCAGCGAGAGCACCGTGGCCACCCTGCGTGCCTGCCTCAATACAGGTAGGGCTGTGGTGGCGTGGGTGGATGGGCACTGATGCTGATGGTGAGGTGTGGGGACTGAGCCTGGCCAGGCTGGCACCCCCCCACACACAGTGAGTACCTGACCCATGGCCCTGTCCCCAGACTGCTGCCCCGCGGGCTGGGTGCTCTACAGGGGCAAGTGCCTCTTCATCTCGGTGCAGAAGATGAGCTGGCAGGACAGCCAAGATGACTGCAAGAGGAGATCGGGTCAGCTGCTGCGCCCAGGCGACTGGCCACCGTGGGCACTGCCGGTACAGAGCAGGGGGGCTGCGATGGTGGGGCCGGTCTGCAGGGCTGCTGGGGTGTCACCATGAGCCCTGGGTACCCATCCTGGTGTCGGTGGGGAGCAGCGTGGCTGGCCTTGAGGCTCCTGGGCTCTGAGGTGGGCACTGGGCATGGGGAAGGTGCTTGACATCTTCTCTCCCCACAGCATTTCATGTTGGGATTTGGTGCCATGTACTGGGTTGGAGCACAGTTTTCTGCTGAGGTGAAGAGGCCTGTTTCATGGCAGAACAGCAAGCAGTTCAGCTCGTAAGTGCAGACGTCCCTGGAACAAGCACCCACCCTTTAGCCATGCCGTGGAGGTGCCGTTTCACCCCTGGCAGGCACCCCTGGCAAAGGGGGTGATGCCTGTCCCAGCAGCACTGGGACTCATGGGAAGGGGTGTCCATGGTGAGGAGGATGCCACAGGTCCCCAAAACATGCCCTCTCTCCCAGGTATGACCACTCTGGGGGCTGCATTCTGTCAGTTAACAGGAAACCAGAGAGCTCACAATGCAACAGAAAGTACCAGTGGATCTGTGAGCAGCCCGTGAAGCTGAGCAGCACATCCAAGACTCTCCTTCCTTTCCTGGATGAGGCCTGACGGTGCTGCCACCCCACACCATCGCATGACTAGGGGAGAGGAGCTGGGGGTGCACCCCAAGACCCTGTCCCTTGGGCACGCATTGCCTCATCCACGCCGCACAACACTGGGAAAGGGTGCCTCTATTTTAAAGCAAAACTCATGAAAAACAGACCTTATTCCACTCTCTCACACCCACGCATAGACCTGTACTTCCTTGTACAAGCCTTCTGTGTGTCCCCATGTGCCCCCACAAGGCTGCCGGGGGTGCGCTAGCTCAGGGTGTGCCAGTTGCATCTTTTGGGAGCTGGGGGATGACGGCACCTTTGCTGGTCCTGACCTCTCCTCCCTGGGGAGTCCTGTGGATTTACTGCCTGCCCCTTCCCTTAGCATCGACAGCTCCCATCCTGCCCTTTCTCCTGCCTCCATCCCCTGCCCAGGGCTTTGGGTTGGGCGTTGCCTGGGCAGGGTACAGGCATCAGTGCAGGAGAAACTTCTAGGAAACCCTGAGACCTTGCAGGAGATGGGGGAGTTCTGGAGAGCACTGAGACCAGGGAGGGTGAATGAGGGAACCCTGAGACCATGGGGTAAAACAGGACACAGTGAAGAGCTCTGAGATCATGGGGGGTGAATAAGAGAGCCCTGAGGCCATGGGGAGAATGGGTGTACAGCAAGGGGCCTTAGGACAGTGGGAGAGAGGGAGGAGCACTGGGGAGGCTTGGGGGAAAGGAGAGATCCCTCCCACCATGGGGGAAGATGCCTAAGATGACCATGGTGGGACCTGAGCTGCCAGGGACAATGAGGGACCCCTGTTCCCAACCCGGCTGGGGTGAGTGGAGTCGTCCAGGGGAAGCACTGACCCTCTCTGTCTCACCCAGTGTTTCTGCAGAGGGGGATGAGGTGGGGAGCACTTTGCTAAGCTGGGTGTGGGCAGATCCTGGGAAAGGAGGTGTGGAAAGAGGCTGGCAAAGCCAGCCCATGGCATGGTGAGGCTGGAACAGGATTGCAGGAGGTCCCTTGCAATCTCAGCTATCATGTGAAACAAGGACTTGCTGTGTCTGGCTTGTCCTGGAGAGCCCAGACATGGTCTCCATGGTGCCCACAGAGGAGCAGGATCCCTGCCACTGGAGTCCTGAGCTTCCAGTGTGGTATTGCTCCCCAGCTGGCTGAGGCCATCCCCATCCCAAAAACAAAGGCACCAGCGAAGTCTTCAAGGAACGTCAGCCCTACGATCGACCCTGCAGGGACTGTCACCAGCTGGACGAGGGCCTCACTGACACCCCCATGTAGCCCTCCCACCATCCAGTTTCCATCCACCTTCTTCTCCTCTTCTCCTGGGCACATCTCCATTCTCTGCCAGCGAGGAGACCATGGGAAACCATGTCCCAGACCTCAAAGTTTCATGCTGAATGGCCCCCATTGCTCCCCCCACATCCACATCCCACTGTTCCCGCAGCAGCAGGCAGGTTGGACAGGCGTCACTTCCCCTTGGTGAATTCTGCCTGGTTTCCCCACCAAGCAGCAGGTCTTCCCTGGGCCTAGACCACCACATGACCAGGAGGACGTGATCTGTCTTCTTCCTGGGATCAAGGTCCTTCTCCGGCTAGGGGAACAAAGCTCAGCTCTGGGACAAGCTGTGGCTGAGGACTGGTGATGGAGGGAAGAGCAAGGGCAGGACATGGGTCAGCGCCAGCCAGTGACAAAGATAAGGGACAGCCAGTAAAACCAAAAGACTCCCCAAGGGGGACAGTTTGGGGACACTGATGGCACCATCATACCCAGCTTCACCAGCTGCAAGAAGTACCACGCAAACCAGCCTCAGCAGAAGGCAGCAGGGGAGAGCAGGGCTCGGTATCACAGGCACCGAGGCTGAAGGGCAGGGGTTGGGCATGTAAGCATGGGCATGAGTGTGGAACACAGAAATACAGTCTCTTTTCCATAGCTCTTGTTTTAAAATGCAGACACCTTCTTTCCCAACCTGTATCCCCAGAGCTTTGCAGGGCAGCTGAGCCAATGAAGCTGTGCAGGAGGGGAAGGGCATCTTTGCTGTGCACCCCCAGCATCTGTCCCTCAGTCCTGCAATCAAGAGGGGCTCTCAGAGTTCATAACTTGTCTGGTAGAGGACAGAAGGTCTCTGTTCTGGAGACTTCTCACAGATCCATGGAAGATGCTCGTGGCAGAAGCTGTTGCTTATCTTCCCGTAGGATGTTTTTGAACACAATGAGAGCCAATTTCTCCTAGAATGGAATGAGCACATAAGAGGTGCCATCACCATCCTTCCAGCTCACTGCCAGCCCTGCAGTGGCCCCCTCCCCACAGCTGCATTCCCAGAGCCTGGGCAGGAAGGCCAGAGCAATGCCCATGCCTGAGCATCCAACCCATAGCCAGAACAGACACCCAGGCACCTCTACCCATGACTGGAAAGGATGCGAGAGGTGTGCAGGTGGCCAAAACAGAACTATCTACCCTATATGCATCTTCTCATACACCTCCTCAGGTTTATCATGTTGATTCTGGTAACTGTCTCCAATCCAGTAAGCAGCACCAGACATCTTCACCAAGTGCTGTGGGGAGAGAAGATGTCAAGCACCTTCCCCATGCCCAGTGCCCACCTCAGAGCCCAGGAGCCTCAAGGCCAGCCACGCTGCTCCCCACCGACACCAGGATGGGTACCCAGGGCTCATGGTGACACCCCAGCAGCCCTGCAGACCGGCCCCACCATCGCAGCCCCCCTGCTCTGTACCGGCAGTGCCCACGGTGGCCAGTCGCCTGGGCGCAGCAGCTGACCCGATCTCCTCTTGCAGTCATCTTGGCTGTCCTGCCAGCTCATCTTCTGCACCGAGATGAAGAGGCACTTGCCCCTGTAGAGCACCCAGCCCGCGGGGCAGCAGTCTGGGGACAGGGCCATGGGTCAGGTACTCACTGTGTGTGGGGGGGTGCCAGCCTGGCCAGGCTCAGTCCCCACACCTCACCATCAGCATCAGTGCCCATCCACCCACGCCACCACAGCCCTACCTGTATTGAGGCAGGCACGCAGGGTGGCCACGGTGCTCTCGCTGCTGTTGAGCCTCCCCTGCACCTCCCGCATGTCCTTCTCCGTCTGCCCCAGGACCCCCATGACGCGCCCCAGCTCGGCGTTCAGCCTGCCCAGCTCCAGCTGGCTGCTGTTGCCCTCCCGCCACGCTCGCTGCAGCTCCGCTCGGGCCCACGCCAGCTCCAGCCGCGTCTGCTCCAGGCTCTGCTCCCGATCCATCACCTCCTGCGACAGGCGGCTCTGCTCGGCCGCGTGCTGGCGGGAGCCGTCCTGCAGCCGACGGGTCACCTGCCAGTCTGGGGACAGCCCGGGTGAGCTGGGCACGGGGACAGGATGTCCCGGGCAGGGGGATGTGGCACCCGCCCTGCTCATGGCAGGGCCCTTGCAAGGGAGAGTGGGATAAGGGTGTCTGGCTGTGGGCAGAGACTGGACTGGGTGTCCTCGTGGGAACGGAAAGGAAGCCCTGATGGTGGCGAGGGGAGGGGACGTAGTGGAAGGCAATGGGAAGACAGTGGGAGCCAAGGGGGAGGCAGTGGGAGGCAGTGCGTGGCAATGGGGGGCAGTGGGAGATAGTGGGGAACAGTGGGTGGCAGTGGGGAAGCAGTGGGAGGCAGTGAGAAGGCAGTGGGAGACAGTGGGAAGGCAGTGGGAGGCAGTGGGAAGGCAGTGGGAAGCAGTGGGAGACAGTGGGGAGGCAGTGGGAAGCAGTGGTAAGGCAGTGGGAAGACAGTGGGAAGCATGGAAAGGCAGCGGGGAGGCAGTGGAAGGCAATGGAAAGGCAGTGAGGAGGCAGTGGGGAGGCAGTGGTGAGGCAGTGGGAAGCATGGAAAGGTAGTGGGGAGGCAGTGGGGAGGCGGTGGGAGGCAGTGGGGAGGCAGTGGGGAGGCAGTGGGAGGCAGTGGGAAGGCAGTGGGAGGCAGTGGGAACGCAGTGGGAAGGCAGTGGGAGGCAGTGGGAAGGCAGTGGGAGGCAGTGGAAGGCAATGGAAAGGCAGTGAGGAGGCAGTGGGGAGGCAGTGGGAGGCAGTGGGGAGGCAGTGGGAGGCAGTGGGGAGGCAGTGGGAAGCCACTGGGGAGGCAGTGGGAGGCAGCGGGAAGCAGTGGGAACGCAGTGGGAGGGCAGTGGGGAGGCAGTGGGAGGGCAGTGGGGAGGCAGTGGGAAGGCAGTAGGAGGCAGTGGGAGGCACTTGGAAGGCAGTGGGAGGCAGTGGGAAGGCAGTGGGAAGGCAGTGGGAGGCAGTGGGAAGCAGTGGGAAGGCAGTGGGAGGCAGTGGGAAGGCACTGGGGAGGCACTTGGAAGGCAGTGGGAGGCAGTGGGAAGGCAGTGGGAGGCAGCGGGAAGCAGTGGGAAGCAGTGGGGTGGCAGTGGGAAGGCAGTGGGAGGCAGCGGGAAGCAGTGGGAAGGCAGTGGGAAGGCACATGGAGGGCAGCTCAGGGTGGTCATACAAGAGGCAGCAACCAGCCCTGGACAACCAGCCCCAGGCTCCCCCCAGATCTGACAAATCCCCAGCAGCTGGGCCCTTGCACGGCCCCAAAATTCAGTCCCTGTGCCCCCCTCCCCACCTGACCCCCACCCTACAGCCCTTGCCCCAACTCACAGCAAGCCCCCAGGGCCACGGTGGCCACCACCAGCAGCAGCAGGCTGGCTGCCAGCAGCCCCACAGGGACACGCCAACGCCGGGGCCAGCGTCCTGCAAGAGACAAGCGCCCACGGCCATCACCCCGTGGTCCCACGGCCACCACCCACTGCCCACCCTGTGCCGGGGCACCTCCACGGCGTGGTCGTGGCCGGGCTCTCACCTGGGCTGGTCACTGTGGGCGCTAGTCCCAGTGGCACATTCTCGTAGGGGCTGTCGGCCTCCTCGGGGGCTGATGGGCAGGCGGGGGCCGTGAACGAGGGGACCGTGGCAAACTTGAGGTCGGCGTAGACCACGCTCTGGGCCATGAGTGCAGGCGCTGCACCGGGCAGCAGCAGTCTGGGGACAGTCCTGACCCGCTCCCCTGCAGCCACGTGGCAGGCGGTGGCCAAGACCACGTGTCATGAAGCCACTTTGTGTGTAGAAAAGCAGAAGTAGTTGTTTTATTTGCAAAAGGTAATCTTATTTCTGAGGCTGTTCTCCCTTCGGGGCAGGGGTGGAGGGGTGAAGGAACTTCATTTTGTGCAGCTTGTTCTGCATCCACCTCCCCAGACTGCACGGAGCACTGAGAGCCCTGTGTGCTGACCACAGTGGGGCCGTGCTGCCCCAAGCACCACCTTCCCCATCCCAACCCCCACTTGGGAGACAGGATTCTGTGGAGCTTGGTCCTCCACATGCGCCAGGAGGGACTCCCAAGGATGTCCATGGGGGAGATGGCACAGGCTCTGTGCTGCTGGCACAACTCACGTGGTTCCTATCAAACCCATAATAGCCCATAATAGCACCAGACATCTTCACAAAGTGCTGTGGGGAGGTAAGATGTCAACCACCTGTCCCATGCCCAGTGCCCATCTCAGTGCCCAGGAGCCTCAAGGCCAGCCATGCTCCTATCAAACCCAGAATAGCCCCCCGGACCAGTCACTTCCAAGCCAAGCCCCAACAGGCCCGTTAGGGTCTTGCACATTACCCAGCCTCAGAGCAAAGTGAGAGGGTTTGCTGTGACTTCCTCAGCCTGGCACCAGGAGACAAGCCTTCCATGGGATCGGGAAGGCAATGTCTCACCTCTCAGCTGCCTTGCCCGAGGACCATAACCCCAGGCCGCCGCCACACTCAGAAAGCTTTGGGGAGACCTGCTCCAGTCTGCACAGGAGCTGCTCCACGCTGCCACCAGACACCAGGATGCTCAGGTGGATGTGGGTTCCCGGCCACTTCCTTTAGTGCTGCAGCAGCTGCAATTTCCCACCGAGCAGCAATGCAACAGAGCCAGTAAGCTGGAGGATGCACATCCATCCCACCACCCTCATCCCCCAAAGCCTGTCACTACATCCAAATGACGGAGTTTATTGACAAGGTGCAGAGATCCAGGAGGGTAAAGAGGTCTGAGTGAGGAGGCAGCAGTGCCTGGGGATGCCCATGTGTTGGGGCTCGGGCAGGGAACGGTGTGGTGAGACACGCTGGAGGTTCTCACAGTCATCAGGATCCCACACAGATGTAGGTGGTGTTTCCCCAGAGAAAGGCGGGGGTTGATGAGCGGAGCCACTGCAGGGTGGACGCGCTCTGCTCGCAGACCCAGCCAAGGGCTTCGCCGCACAGACCGCCTGACAGCCCCGTGCCTGACACCCTGCCACAGGCCAGGAAGGAGCTGGTGGAGCGCTGGATTGGGAAGAGCCTGCAGAGAGAGAGAGCGGGCTGAGATGGGATGGGCAGGAAGGGCTGGAGTCATCCCATCGCCAGCTCCTCCAGTCAGGGACCAGAGACTGCACAGAGATGCTGTGGGGGAAAGCTCGTGCTCCCCATGGACACTGCCCTCTGCCACCCTCCTCCCAGCTAGGATTCCTCCTGTCTGACATGCAGCCCCCAGCCCCACCACGCACACAGCACCCCCAGGTCCCTCCTGACAGGGCTCAGCACCAGCTGCACCAAGCAAAGCCTGTGAGCCTGCTTTTGGGGGACCCCCCCAGCCACTAACCCAGGCAGATTAGGGGCACTAGAGTCAGGGTCCTGTAATCTTCCCTTCCCTAAAATGTCCAGTGCAACCCTGGGAAGATAAGAGGTGGCCAAAATGTGGACACAACCCTTCATGCCAGTATGGTGCCTGTTCCCCCGTCACCGCTCCGAGCCCTGGCTAGGGACAAGCTGGCAGCCTCACCCCTTCAGTGCAGTGCCATCCAGCCACTTCCAGTCAGACCTGAAGCCATCCCGCTTCAGCCCCACGTGGAAGACCTCCATGTTGGCTGTGCGCTCCAGGAAAGCCTAGTGCAGGAGAGGACACGCATGAGGTCCTTGAGGAGACATCATGCCCCAGCCACACAATTAGTGATAGGGCTGAGCAGTATGGACACCACATCGTTGTCTCCCTGCCTGGGGGCTCGGCTCGGCTTTGGGCACGAGGGCCAGAGCCTGGGAGACAAGACGATGCTGACGATGGCTGGGTGACTGCCGGGGGACCTTGAGGTGGTCACCAATGCAGCCCGATGCCCACAGAGGGTTTCACAGGCCAGTCTGCGTGGACTCACCAGGGTGGTGTTGGCTCGGATGGTGACCAGCTGTGCCCCTCTGGAGCAGCAATCCTCTCTGCTCTGCTCCCAGCTCTTTTTGGTAGAGGAGAAGTAGTAGCACTGTCCTGCATCCCAGAGCCAGCCGGCCGGGCAGAACTGGCATCGCCCTGCACATCAGAAATACAGCCTGGGGGAGCAGCTGGGACCAGACAGCTGACAGGAGCTGCCGACAGCCCACAGCCCAGGGGACAGGAGTGTGACAAGGGGCAGCCAGGGTGGGAGCCAGCCCCGTGTACTCCTGTGTCTGCACGGTGGAGAGGACCCTCTGCTTGCCCTTACTCTGGAGCCCCCAGGTCCCACATCCCAGCCCCGGCTTCCCAGTGGGAGCCCCAGGGGAGATGTGTTGGTTACATGAAGGTGCTGGCATTGGGCACGTGAGTCGGACAGCTGCAGGTTTGGGAGTGTGATACAAATATTGTTTGCGAAGCGCTGAGAACAGAGTCTAGACTTCAGCTTCACCAGAGACTGGTCAGAAGAGAGCACGCAATGCTGTCTGGCACACAAATGCTCGTGGCAACCGTGTGCCTGATGCTGGTGGCGTGCCCAGGTGATGTTGACCCACCCTCGGGTCGTCTCTTCCAAAGGGGTCCCAGCAGTACAGCCTCTTCAGCAGCACTGGGGCAGCTCTCGATGCCGTGTGCCAGTTAACAGGCATCAAGGGTGAAGGAAAACTTGGAGGGGGCAAGTTGAGGAGTAAGGACAGATCCTGCCTCTTGAAAGGAGCAGCCAGACCCTCTCCAAACCTCTCCCAGGAGCCTGCCAGGCTCTCTTACCTTGCAGTGTCTGTCGCCCATAGCTGGGGCTCTCCTCTGTGCTCCAGGAACCATGGGTGCAGCTCGCCTGTTGTCTTAAATCTACAGAGGAAGAGCACAGGAGTGTTCCTACCAACGCTGGGCTCCTGCTGCCAGCAGCACCCAGTTCCCTCTCCCACGGGACAGCCCCACAGCTGCAGCTGAGGGCATCCCCACCTTTAGGTGACCGGCCAAGTCCGCTGTAGTCCTCACGGCTTTTTGCTGTGCTTGGCAACCCATCACATTACAGGCTTTCGGGGAAAGTGCTTCTGCCTTTCGGTTTCAGTATCACCGCCCTCCCTCCTGTTTTCATTTCGTAGCCATGTGATGGAGCAGGATGCTCCAGCACTGTCCGTGAGCCCACACTGTTACCCCACCTTCCTCTCCCAGCCAAGTGGATGAGGTCTTGCCTCACCAATTTTCTTGCTTGCCCCAGAACCCCCAACATCCTTGTCCGAGGGCAGGAGGGCCCAGCTCCACGGGCAAGCTGCAGCTCTGTCTCTTGATACACAGGCCCCAGGGCCCTGGCCAAAGAGGTCTTGGCACGAGTGGATACTCACAGTGGAAGCTCAAGCCAACAAGGATGATTTGTGCCAGCAGGAGCAGCAGGGAGAGGAGAGCCAGGCTGAGGGCTGCCCAGCACCAGGGCAGCCTCACCGGTGGCTGAGGAGCTGAGAAAAGGAGTTAGTGTGGGTCCTGGGGAGATGACCCAGCTGGGAAAGGTCTGTGGATTCTGGGCAGGGTCTCAGGAGACAGCAAGGGAGCCCAGGAAAACTGACAGAGCACTCATTTGCAGCACCTTGAACTTCCCAGAAGTTGTCTCCCCACAGATAGCACTTGGCACAGGGTGGGGAGAGCAGAGCAGGGGGTGCCTGTGTGTGCTGTGGCATTGGGGTGCAGTGGGCACCCCCTGCCCTTCAGCCCCTCCTGTATCCCGCCCTGAGAGCGGTCAGTCTGCAACCGAGCTGGAGAGGAGCTGTTTGGGAGAGGGTACCCTAAAGGAGGGAGCGGGGAGAGCAGGGCTGTGGGGACAGTCCTGCAGAGGTCAAGGGGCTGCAGGCGGGCAGGGGACCCAGCAGGAGAGCTAGGGTGCCAGGAGCAGGGAGCAGCATACCATTACCTGGTGCAGGGGGCAAGCGCAGATCGGCGTACGTGACCCCCTCTTCCATCCCTCCCTCGGTCTCTCACTCTGTGCCCCACAGGGGAAGTGGTAACCCCCTCCAGCCCCCTTTGGCAGCCGGTGTGACGTGAAATGGAAAGTGTCACTTCCTGGCAGGGTCCCCAGAGGCACCACCTGGGCCACAACTTTGGATGGGCACCGTGATTCCAGAAAATGGGGGCAGGGGGACGCCCAGCCGGGCCAGCACCTGGGTGTTCCCAGCATGAGGGAACCCCGCATCCCTGGCTTTGGGGTGACGAGCGGTGGGGATGGCTGCTAGCCCAGACGTGGGGCCAGGGCTGCGCTGAGCAGCCGTGTCAAGGCTGCTTCCCCTGCCCCGACCCCTCGGTGCTTGGTAGATCTGTGCAGGGGACCTGGGCATCCTTTGGGGAGCAGCACACAGGGCCCTGTCCTCGTCCCCAGGCTCCACGCTCTCACAAAGCCACACGGTGTTGGTTCTGATGCGGTTTCTGCTGACTTTTTTGCATGGGGCTGCAGCTGCATCTCTGCTTTGCAAAGCGGTGGGCTGGGGTTGTTCCTTCAGCTCCCCAAGCTTTGAGGGCTGCCCTGATGGGCAGCTTCGGGGGTGGGGGGCAGATTCCCCCAGCCCCTCCAGGGTCCATGCTGCCCCGGGGTCCCCGCCGCACCGCGCACCCCCTCTTCCACAGCTGGGCAGTGCAGGCAGGGAGGGGGGAGGATGCCGACGACCCCCCTCTCCGGGCCGGCAGGTGATGGGGAGGGGGACGGCGCTGCCGGGACTACGTTTCCCAGCGGCTCCTCCAGAGGCTGCACATGCTCCGTGCGGCTCCCGGCAGCTCCCGGGAAGGCTCCCGGTGCAGCGCAGTCGCCCTCCGCGCGGCTCCCGAGAAGGCTCCCGGGAAGGCTCCCGAGAAGGCTCCCGAGAAGGCTCCCGGCGGCTGCCGGCGGGTCGCGGCAGACTCCCGGTGCGCCCTCGGGAGCGCACGGCCGAGCCCCGGTGCTGGGCCCTGCCGTTCCCATCCTCCCCGCCGGCCTGGGGCCGAGCTTTGCCCCGGCAGCCACCCTCGCCCCCGGCAGCATGCCCCGCGGGCGGGCCTGGACGCCGGCGGAGGTCAGCAGCCTCCTGGAGCTGGTGGAGGCCTCGGGGGAGGCCGCCCTGCTCATGGCCTCCACGTCTCGACCCAACGAGGCGCTGTGGCGGGAGATCTCCCGGGGGCTGGCGGCGGCCGGCTACGGGCGCAGCGTGGCCCAGTGCCGCTCCAAATGGAAGGCGCTCAAGCAGGCTTTCCACTCGGAGCGGGAGACGCGACGGAGAGCCGGCTGCCACTCGCCCCGCCTGCCCCCGCACTACCGAGCCATGAAGAGCATCTGGAAGGCGGCCGGGCGGCCCGTCTTCGGAGAGCGGAGGATGCCAGGTGGGTGCCGGGAACGGGCTTGGCAGGGTGGCTGGACGTGGGATGCTGGGGAGGGCGGGGCACTGGTGCCGCGTGGCCACCCTGAGTCTCTTGACCATCCCGCTTTCTTGCTGTAGACCTGGCAAAGCCGCCCGCCCGGAAGCGCAGGTCAGCCCATGCCGCCCGCTCTCCATCCTCACCAGAGCCTCCAGGTACCCACGGGCTCAGGCGGGCGGAGTGGGGCTCGTACCAGCCGTGGGGTGGCAGGTTCCCCTTGTCTCCTGGTTACTGAAGCTCTTTTCCGCACCTCATCACCCTCCTTCTGCAGAGCATGACGTTGGCGGGGATGCCCCGGGCGTGCTGCTGTCCTCGCCGCTGCTGGGTGCGAAGGACGAGCCAGAGAGTTGTAAGTACTGGGCTGCCCCGCTGCACCAGGCTGCACGGCCATGGCTCCAGCCCAAGCCCTGCCAGCATGATGGGAATGGGGGGCTTAGAGCGTCAAAGGGGCCCACCACGAATCCCTCAGCGGGGATGCTCGACAGTGAGGGTGTTGGGACTTCTCTCTCCGGAGGCTTTTGGCTCCAAACCAGCCCCCAGAGTGTGAGGGGATGTGGATGGCTGGGATGGGGCAGGAGGGGTCCCCGGCTCTGACCCAGTCTGAGGGCATGGCAAGGCTGCTCGCTGCCCCAGAGCAAGCCATGGGGGTCAAAGTCTCTAAGGGACAGTGGCCCCAGTCTGGCCCAGGGGCCTGTCACGGTTGTGTGTCACTGCAGGGCATGTTACTTCCCTTCCTTCAGCATGTCCTGGCTCCCCCTTCCCCAGTAACGCCATAAAGCTTCGGGTGAGTTAGGACTGGGTGTGAGGGCCAGAGGTGCCTGCAGCTCCCCTGCCCTGCAGCGCACCCAGGGACGGATCCTGCGCCCCCTCCCCACCCCTCGCTGTGCTCACTCCTAAGGGTTTGGCACTGAAGTGATGCAGGATACATCCCTGGATCTGATTTGCATGGGTGCCCCGGCCAGCACCCCACACTGGGTAATTACCTTCTGTCTCCCTAAATTCCCCCTGCAGTTTCAAGTGGATGTGGGATTCTCCTTCACTTCCAGTCCTAATCTGTGGTGTAGCGTGGCTGCGCGCTGCTACGCCGCTGCTGCCTTCCAGCCCAGAGGTGGCTGCATTGCAGTGGTGGGTGAGTGACTCCTGCTTTTGTATCTAGCTCGGTGAAACGCTTTGGGGCCCTGCAGGGTGCTGTGGAGCTGTGGCTAGGGCATGTCGGGCTGCGGGGCTGGCCGGTGCGAGCCAGGCAGACCCCGGGCTGGTGGTGATCCCCCGGCAGGTCTCATTAGATGGTACCTCTCTCCTCTCTGCTCTCTCCCAGCAGCCGGTGGGGACGACATCGCTGGAGTGCCACCCGCTCCCCCTGCCATGCCACGTAAGGCTTTCCTTGCCCTGCTTGGCCTGGTAAACCCCCTCGGCCCCGTGAGCAGGGTCTGACATGGTTCTCATTGCAGACGCCGGTTGCTACTTCCCTCCCTTTCCCCTCCTGGGTGAGTACCATGCCCAGGCCACTGTGCTTGTGCACCCCAGGGCAGGAGGCAGCCGCAGCTCACTGGCTGGCTCTGCTCTTCTTGCAGGCTGTCACACCACCCTGAAGCAGGAAAGAGCTGAGCAAAAGGCTGGTAAGGGTCTGCAGCTCCGAGCAAGTCCCCCTGCTCCAGGGGTCAGCTCAGTCCCATCCTGCCCATGGGGACAGTGGGCAGGGGCTCCTGCAAGCAGTGCCCACCTGAGGCTCTGCAGGTGGATCAGGCTGAGCACGGGGGCTTGGGTAGCTCCAGCGCCCGGATTGCTCCCTCCATGCCAAACCATCGTGACAGGTTTTCCTGGTGAGACATCCCCAGGGATGGGAAGAGGAAACCAAGCACTGCCAGGGACTGCCGCAGCCCTGGGCTTCCCCGCAACAGCTGCCACGAGTGAGCAGCTGGCACTGGGTGAAGAGGCATCACACGTGAGCCTGCATGGTGAGTCCTCCCTGCAGCATCCCAACAGCCTCACAGGGGCCCCTTGGAGCCTTGGTGAGGGTTTGCTGTCACTGACACCCCTGTCACTGCAGGCTCCGGCATGGCAGGCCTGCTCCAGAGCGTCCAGCAGCTGCTGGTGCAGATCCTGCAGACGTCTCGGCAGCAGCAGGCACTGCTGGAGAGGCTGGCCAGCGACACCGTCTCCCACCTCCACTTCCTCTCCCACAGCCTGGTGCAGGTGGGCGAGACCCTGCACCAGCTCCTGCTCCGGCCGCAGACCCACCTCGGCCACTATGCCTCCCACATGTCCCTTTTCGAGGGCGGCTCTGGGATGCCCTGCTCCCCTGGCTCTCCCCACACCTCCCCAGATCACAAAGAGGAGGCTCAGTTGTCCCCTGCTGACGGCTGCACCCCCCTGTGAGTGCCACCATCCCCAGGGGCGATGGCTTCACTGCACGGCCACGGCACGTGTCTTTATAGCAGAGGCCCCAGATATTTTGGAAGTTTATAGAAGAGAGACATTTTAATAAAATTAAAAATAGCTTTTGTACCGGTGACGATAATCAACTGATTCTTTCCCCCTTTCTGGAGGATGTTCCCCTTCTCACTTTCGAGATGAGTAGAAGGGGAACTCGGCTATTTACAGCCTCCAAGAAACTCCCAGACTACACGCTGTGGGACAGACGTACTTTCTCTGCCCCTGCCCACTCCCCGATGACTTCCAGCTGCAGCTGGGGGTGGCAGGACCCCAGCCTGGAGTGCTGTGGAGGGGCACAGAGCTGCCACTGGGGCTGGGGAGGGCAGAGAGCCCAACTAGGGCACAGGCTGCATGCTTCTGCAAGGGAAGGGGCCAGGGTGGGCGATGCTGGGCAGCACCGGGGCTGGGAGGCAGTTCACCAGGTCCTTGGCGGGTCTCTTACAGCAGGTGAGCTGCGGGCTTGCAGCATGCCGTGGTGATCCCCGTCCTGCTCCTGGGCCTCAGGGCGTGGGTCACCATCAGGCAGCAGTAGCTGCAGACGTGCCGTGGCGTGTTGGGCTTGGCAAAGTGGTCACTGGCTCTTGCCCAGACCACCGCCACCTTCACCAGGACGTTCACATCCTCCACGGGGATGGGGACAACATGCCAGCTACCTCCAGAATCTCTTGGCCACATGCAGGGAGAGGGTACAGCCATGGCTGCTGGCGTAGGACAAGTAGACGTCAGGACAGTAGTCCGGCCATGCCACATGCCACTGGAGGGCTGGTAGGTCCTGCCGTTTCTCCCAGGACAAGACAGAGGCCAGCCCACACCAGGTCAAGCGCAGCCAGGAGGGTGGGCAAGCAGTGCATGTCGAAGCAGTCGTCATCCATCGTGAGGATGTGTCAGGGCGGTCCTGCTCAGATGTGGCGCATGACCTTCAGGGTGAGGTGGCAGTACATGTCCCTGCGGCTCCCTAGCAAGATGTCGCTGAGCTCCTGCCCTCGGATCCCTGCCCCACCAGAAACACCATCTGCCAGGGGCTTGCCAGGGCACCCCACGTCCTCCATGCCAAGCCTCCGTATGGCTCACCAGGCATGTCACCGGCATGAGCAGCACACATCAGCCAGCTGGTGCACCCCCCCATGCAGCCAAGCCATGGAGAGGGACCAGGGACGTGGCCAACAGGGCCACCAGTGAGGTGGCCAGGGCCAGCAGGTGCTACAGTACCAGTGAGCAGCAACTCAGAGCACAGCCGGCACCTGGCAGGGGCAAGCGTGGGCGGGCAGCGTCGGGAAAGCCCGTTAGCTCTCACGACACCATCCCTTGTCCCACGCCAGCTGCGTGCCCTGGGTCAGAGAGAACAGCCATGGTGCGTAGGCATGCCAGCCCCACGATGCAGCGGGCAGGGAGATGGGACCTGGAGGGGTTGCCAGGAGCAGCCCCCCGTGGGAATGGTGCTCCCATGGCCGCACACAAAGCACCCGCTGTGCTGAGCAGGGAGCAGAGGGCAGCTGTCTGCAGGGCAGCAGCTTTGGTCCCAGGAGTCACAGTGGTCGGACCACTGCCTACAAACAGCTCTGCCCTGGCTTTCCCTGCCCTGGGGGCCCTCTGGAGTGGACAACGGTGGGAGGAAGGTGATCTCTCTCTTCCTGAGCGCTGCCGCTTGCGCCCAGTGAGGTTGTGATGGGACGGCAGTTCTGGCCCGTGGTTGCTCGTGCTTCCCACCACTCTGCTGTGCTCCCTGCCATCCTGTGCTCCCCACTACCCTGCTGTGACCCCCATTATCCCACCATGCTCCCCACCACCCTGCCTTGTTCCATCCTGCTGCAGCTTCCTCCCTCCAGCCCTGAGACGCCATAGAATCCATTCCCCAAACCCCGGGATGCCGGAATTGTGGGGCGGGCTGTTCCCCTGCAGGGAGGGGGCAGGTCCCTGGCAGGAGGTGAAGGCAAGGCCCGAAGCAGGGTGCTCTGGGGGTGGCAGACTGGGGGTACATGGGGTGGCATTGGAGATGCAGTGGGAGACAGCAGCGTGCAGCACCGGGAGCTGGAGTGGTTAGACGGCGCGTGCAATGGGGTGCATGGGGGTGCAGTGGGGTGCCGTGGAGTTGAAGTGAGGGTGCAGGGGGGTGCAGGGGGCGTGCAGTGAGGGTGCAGCGGGGTGCCGTGGAGTTGAAGTGAGGGCGCAGGGAGATGCAGTGGACTGCAGTGGAGCGTGTGGGTCCGCCGCGAGGGCGAAGTGGGGTGCAGTGGGGTGCAGTGGGGTTGCATGTGAGCGCAGTGAGGTGCAGTAGGGTGGCGGTGGGGCTGCAGAGGGGTTACAGTGGGGTGCAGTGGGGCGCAAGGGCTGCGCCAGGACCGCGGGCCGAGGGGTGACCGCGGCGCTTTGGACACGCGGGGCGGGACGGACCAGAGTGGCATCTCGACAGCCAATAAGAGATCAGTGATGCGGGTGGGGGCGGGGTCACAGCAAGACCCGCCCCCAGGTCGCGAGGGCTGCCGTGGAGCAAAGGCGGCGCGGCCAATCAGGCAGAGGGAGGGGTGGGGCGAGGGCAAGGGGGCTCCTCCGTGACGTCACGGGAGGGGGATCCTCCGGCGGGGCGGGGGCGGCCGGGGGAAGCCTCCTGCGCTGGTGCGGAGGCTCGACCCCAGCCCCGTCCAGCTTGCCCCAGGGCTGGGGCATCGCCACCCCCCAGAGCAGGGGGTCGCCCCTCAGTGCAAAGGGGGTGAGCCTCCCCCTGCCCGGGGTCTGCTTCACCCCCTCTCCCGGCGCAGGGGAGGCGGGGCGGGCGTGGGGCTGTCCTGACAGCTGCCCCTGTCCCAAAAAACACCCCCCCGGGGTGACCCCTGCCCTCTTGGGCACATGGGGGGTGCCAGAGGGACTGTGTGGCAGGGCTGGACCCCAGCCCCTTTCCCATGGGGCCCGGGCCCTGGGATGCAGGCACTGGGCGGCGTCAGCAAGGGGAATTGGGGGTGGCACGGAGGGAACGCGGGTGAGAAACGGCCTGGGGTAGCCAAAGCCATCGCCCCTTCCCGGGGGGTCTGTCCCAAACAGCCCCTGTGCCCGGTGAGATCCCTCACGCTCCACGCGCAGGCGACGTGCCCATCCGTGCTGGGCAGGAGAGCACAGGGCGAGCCTGCGGAGGGGAAAGCAGGCTGACCTCCGGGCACACCGTGGCTCTTTCCATGCTGGAGAAGGAGGTGAAAGCACCAGCAGGTCTCCGCAGGGTTTCAGTGAGGCCCAGGGACCATGGGCACCCTACTCTGGGCAGCCAGAACATACAGCTCCATCCCGGGCGAGGACCTGCAATAAGGCAGCCACGGCACACCGAGCAGACACCCTGCACCCCAAAAGCCGTGCGACCCCCGGGGCAGCTGGAGCAGCCCCCTGGGGTAGTGAGGGTCTGGGGGAAGATTTTTTTTTCCCCAGATTAATCACACTCTGGAACAAGTGGAAGGTGCACCACACTCCTGGCCCTCCCTGCACAGCCTGTCCAAGCCCAAAGCATACATATGGTGGCTGGAGGAACTGAAATAATTGAACATTCCTGCGTGCTAGTGGAGCCTGGCTCCATCCCGGGATTCAGAGGCACCGGTGGTGTGATCCAAATGACAGCCCTGAGAGTAGCTGGCAGCTGTGTCCCGCAGTCCCTTACTCTTGCCCCTCAGCCCTGTGTTTTCCCCTCTGCATCAGTCCCTCCTCCTCCCTTTCCTGCTCCAAAGGATGCTCCAAGCCCTGGGATCACAAGGCAAGGGGCACTCAGGCCCCCTAACCACAGCTCACCCCATAGCCCAGGCCTGTTTGGCTGGCCTGCTAAATCCACCAGCCTTGGTGAAAGCACTGGGTGTTGGCATTAGGAACAATCCCACAGCTCTTAAGCCTGGCAAAATCCTTCTCACCCACTCCAAATGCTGGAGGAGAGGTTTACCATGGGGTGAATCGGGGTGCAGCGTGACTCCGGCAGGCACCCCCTGCACACACCACTCCTACCTCCTCTGCCTGTGCAAGCGGTTGGCATTTGCACCTCGGTGCGTTCTCCCAGGGGCAATGCCTGACCCTGCTGCCAGGGATGGGTCTGCCACCTCTGCCAACAGAGGGACACCCACCTCTGGGCACAGGAGCACGCTGGGCACTTCTCTATTGGATTTTCTTCCAAGACCACACCGGGTTTCGATGGAAACGGAGGCACTTCCACCAGCAACTCTTAACTCTTCACAGGTGGGGCAGAAGGCCGCGCCAGAGTTTTTGGGTTCATGTTGGTGCGCAGAAGGTCTCACACACTCCAAAGCAGCACCCAGCATCTCCCTCCCAAAAAACCAAACACCCATCTGGGATACAGCGCAGGATAGATGAGGCAGAAGTGTAGCTCCAAAATACAGAACCAAGCGAAGCAAGTGAGGATGTCCAAGGACAAGGAGGGAAAGCTGCTTGGAAGTGTATCAGGGTGTTTATCTTAACGTCAAAAGCCTCAATTCACTTTTTTAATGAAGTGGCTCCCCACTTTGAAGTGAATCCTCCCCGTGCTGTGCCTGGCTGTGGCTCAGGGAGCTCCCACACAGATTTCACCCTCATCAGACGTTAATTTTTCTCATGTAATTTGCCAGAAAAAGCTTCCAGATTGCAGCAGAGAGGATGAGACGGAAGTGAAATCTCAGGGATGAGAGCAGCTGAGCTGCCTTCAGACCTGCTGGGCAGAGGACGGCGTCAGGTGGCTTTTTGAAGGCAGCCCTGAACCAGAGCAAACCTGCTCTCTGAGACTGGATTTCAGTGGAAGGCAGCATGCAGGCAGATGGTCAGTGTCTGGGAGCACTCAGCAACCCCCCACAGCGGGGACTGCGCCCCGATCCTTGGGGTGGGTCCCTCGAGAGGACCTGGGTGTTGTTCCAGGTCATCCCCTCCTCCAAACAGGGAGGAAGCATCCAGCTCAGATTATCCATCTTCCAGCAGGAGATGCCTTCATTAGTTAATTAGAACAACAATCCTCATGGGCTATTTGTAGCTGGCAGGAGATTTGCTGACTGCAGGCAAGCCCTGGGGCAAAGCTCCATGGGAGGACCTGGCACCGGAAGCCTGGGGGGATTTACCTCCCCTCCCGCTGAGCAGGGAGCCTCCGGATTGCACTTGCTCCAGGTCCGCTTAATTTTAGCCGAAATACTCCTCCTCAAAACGTGGAGCCCTGGGTTTTGACCCTGGAGGTGGTGAAGTATCGTTATATAAAGAAGGAATAAACGGTAATACTCCCCTCAGTGTAGGCACCACGCACCTTCCAGCAGGAAGATTCAATGTGATTTGTTTCACGCAGCTTCCGTTGAGAGCACCGTTCACACGCCACAACCGATTGCTTAGCACCGGGTTTTCTCAAGGGAAATTTTAGCGGTGGTGTTTGAGCAGGGGTGGGGGGAATGGTTTTTATGAGAAAACTTTAATCTGCAAACCATAAAGGGAATGATGGCTTTGCATCCCATGGAAAACGTTCTCAGCCTCCGCTAACATGGTTTTATCTTTCTCTGCAGGCTTGCTTCTTAAGATAAATGTATCTAGGATTGCATTTGGTGTAACAGTTTGATTTCTGTTGGTGCGAGGCTGATCTCTCACGAGAGTAACTGCCTTAATTTTCTACCACTTGACAGCGAGCACAGCTGCACTTTGTACATGCAGACTTTATTCCTCCAGTCGCAGCCCGCGGGAGAACTTTCCCTGCCGTGATGTGATGGAGCTGCTCCTTCAGCAGCATCCCTCTGTGTTGATATTCCAGCCCTGGATGTCTGCTCCAGGGCTGGAAATGCTTGACTTTCTTGTCCTGACAGAAAAGACAAAGGCTTGCGGGACACGCAACCCCAAGACTCATCCGAAGGAGGTAGGTCCAGGTCGCAGCACTCTCGTGCACCCCTGAGCACCCCCAAAGTCTCATCGCTACAGCAACGGCTGGAAGTTGGCATTCCAACGTGATTTGCAATTTTACGTTGTCGATGAGATCTTCCTCAAAGCCTTTCCAGGGGTTGTTTTGCTTGGGTTTTCCATGTAACTTCATCCCCTTTCCCATGCTCTTAATTGTGACAGCTTCTCCTCCTTGAGGAATGCCCTTTCCCACCCAACCGCCCACCCGCTCCGCTCCTTGGCCGCGCAAGCCCTGCAAATCTCATTAAAGGACACGTTCATTTACTGGAAGTCTCCGGCATGCCTCTCGGAGCAATTCTCGTGCTGTCTGCAGGCGCTCTGCCCTCCTGGCTGCTCTATTAATTTCTTTTAGCAAGCTCCCTGATTTCTATGCCGTTCTCTTGATGAAGTTAAGCACGACTCAAGTGGCTTTTCCGCTCAGCAGAGCAGTTTTTCAACAGCTCTCTTCTAAATTGTCAGGGATAAAGTCTCTAGTCTGCCCCTCCCTCGAGGGTTCCCCCACCAGCCTCTCCAAGAAACTCAATTACCAGCAGCTAAAAGCCGTGGTGCTTTGCATCATGGCCACATTTGCCTGGTGTTCCATGCCACAGCGTCCCCCTTCCCTGCCCGCTGCTCCCCTCTGGCTATGCAACCATGACAGCTGCCGTTTGCCCCTTCAAACAGCCCCCCCGGTGATGCCCCAGTCAGTACAGTCCCTGCATCCATACCCCCACGGAAAAAAACTGCATCCCCCGCCACCCCGCTGCGTTCTCACACCTCCAGGCACTGTGGCACAGGGTGCTGCTGGGGCGATGCCGGTTCCCGATACCCTGGGTCCATCTCGGAGCCCCTTGTCCCTGCTCTGGCCTGGCTTTGTCATCCTCAGCTCTGTTCCAGTTGCAGGGGACAGGTGCCCACGGCACGGTGCTGCCCTGAGGCAGGGACCTGGAGGGATGCCCCGTGGCAGGAGCAATGCACCGGGGCTGGGCTTGCTCCACCTGTAGCTGTATCTTCTGCCTGCGGGTGCCTGGCTCCCACCCCGCCCTCACCCTGAAGACTGGGGCTGAAGCTTCAAGGGGTCCCTGACATGGGATGAGAGCTGGGGATGGCAGCAGGAGGGGGAGACACAGGGCTTGGCAGTGGGCAGAAGGGAACAAGCGGGGTCTGCGTGGGTTGCACCAGGGGAAACGAGGTCCCTTTTCACGTTCAGAGCTGCTCCCCGCAGGCTGGCCACGGCCGGGCTGCTGTCTGCAGGGCTGAGGGACAGCCAGGGACAGAGCAGGGCAGGCATCTCCAGCGCCTGTGATCTGTGTGCTGGTGCCAGCTGCGGGTGATGGATGGGTCTGCATGGGAAGGGCGGTCGAGGTTTGTTACTCTGATGAGAAAATCATCGAGTGGCTGCAGGGTGTGCCGGGCAAATTGCAAAAGAGGAGAGCAGCCATGCCATTCTCCCAGCCTTTCGTCATCCCCAGAGCAGCACGGTGATAGGCATGCCCAACCAGGGAGCAAGCCCTGGCTGCACCCACGGCGGGATTTACATCGGCTGCAGTGGAAAGGCTTCGTCTCTCTGGGGCCTGGCAGCAGAGTGAGGAGGAGCGGGGCATAGACCTCCCAGGGCAGCAGTGGGGGACCTGCTTCCCCTGGCCACGGGGTTTCATGAGGACACAGGGAGCAAATGCCGAGACGGCAGCAGAGCGAGACGCTGCATCCCTCCCTGTACACCTGCCCCTGCACCCTGCAAAGATAACGCCATCCTTGGGGGTCTCATGGCACAGGGACCACCAACCCCCAGGCAACAGAGCTGGCAGCACCAACAGCCCCGCTGCCACCCCTGCACCTCACAGCCCCCAGGCTAGCAAGGGGCACAGCACCCTCCTGCACCCCGAGAGACCCCCACAAAGGCTGAACCCTCTTGCCAGCCCCCGCATGCTGCTGCTGCCCACTCAGGTGTGCATGGGCAGGGAGAGGAGGAGGGGTGATGGGTCCTGCCTGAGCACATGCAGTCCCACTGCAGGACTCAATAATTCAGGCCTGACACATTAAATTTGCATGGCGTGCAGTGACAGACTGCGTCAGGACCGCTGTCTGGAGAGCCCGGCCCGGCAGACACGGACAGGCAACTGCGAGGGGGCCCTGCAGCCCACCCTGGCTGTGGGCAGTGGGCAAAGAATCCCTGCAGCAGAAGTTAGGGATGGGAGAAGGTTGTAGGGGGAAGCGCGGCCCCAGCAATTGGGATACACAGTTCCAGGGAGCTTGTTTCGGATCAGGGAAAGCTGGCCCGATGGCACAGACAGCCCAGCAGGCAGGATGGGGCTGGGATGTCGGAGGCTGAGCCAGAGCCATGCTGTCCCCACAGCTGTCCTGTTCTCCTGCATCACCTGTGTCCCCTCTGTGGCAGAACAGAGTCCACGAAGGCTTGTGCTGCCCAAGCACCTCGCCAAAGCCCTTCCCAGCTGTGTCCATTCCCATGTCCCTGCAGCCAGCAGCCCTGGTGGGGCTCAGCCCCACCCCCATCCCTCCCAAGCATCGAGGGAGCGAAGCTCTTCACGGGCTGTTCTGGGAGTTGGTTGTCATGGGGATGTCAGATGTACCTGGTTGTTACAGAGACACCGTTGCCATGGTTATGCGGTTGCTGTGCCTGACAGAGGCAGGGATAGAGCACCAAGAAGGCTGTTTACACTCGGGGTTGGGGGTGTCACAGAGACCCCAACTCTCTGAGCCGGGGAGGAAGGCAGAGTCCAACCTTCATTCCAAGCACATCCCCAAGGGACCGAGGCTGGAGACCATGGGGAACACACTAACAAAGCTCACCCAGCCCCGTCAGGATCGGCAGGCCCATGGGCCTGACCCCACAGCCAAAGAGAGGTGGCTGAAGGGATGTAGAGTCCCTCGTGGCATGTCCCAGCATGCTCCCACTCAGGCTTGGTGGGAGAGATGGTGCTGCATGCCCTGCACCAGGCGCCCCATGGGAGAGAGCAGCTTCCCAGTGCCTTTCAGTCCTGCAAGACTGAGGGTCCCGTACCCACACCCCACCGCAATGGCCCCTGAGCTGGGCCAGCCTCCTGGGCGAGGGAATGGGATTCTGCCCTGCTGGGGCTGTGGGGTGAAGTGGGGAGAGGGATTCCCAGCTCCCAGCGGGAGCCTGCAGGCCCCGGGGGATTGAGTTGGGCTGGCAAAGAGTGCCTGGATGCCCTCCAGCGCTGCTTGGCTGAGCTCCCTCCCCGGCAGCACGGTCGGCCGCTTAGCCTGTCCTTGAGATGAAAAATGCACGCGCAGGTTTAATTAAAACAAGAGGGAGCCCTGAGCCACCCCGGCATTACAGAGAAGTGGAGTCCAGCAGAGCTGGTGCGTGGCTCCTCCCGGCTTCCCTGGGCAGCTCTGCCAGCTAAAAGTCCTGCGTGCCTCTGCCAGGACCCATCGGTGGTCCAGACCTGCATATGCCACCCCGAGGTGTCTGCCAGGGGCTGCAGAGCTGCTTGCAAGGGGGATGCGCATCCCACCACATGCTTGCTAGGCTCTGTTATTGTAGGGTCTACACAAACTCGGCAAGCAGTGTGTTTGCTCTTCAGCCCTACAGCAGTGAGCTGGGGGATCAGGGGGGGTAAGGGTGCTGCATGGAGCGCTGAGACCCCCACAAAATGGGGGTGTGCTTGTGCAGAACCACTCACCGGGCTGGCACGCACGCCGGGGGCAGAAGCTCCATGCTCAGTGTGGCACCACACTCCAGCGTGTTGCTTGTGTGAAAGCTAAAGCTGAGCTCCTCATTTTCTGGGTCCTGCTGTGCTGGGGGGATGCAATTGGACTTGGTGAAGTGAGAAACACTTTTAATTAAAAAATTAATCCTTAATCAGCCACCTGCCTGGACCAGACAGGGTGTTTTGTGTGGCAGAGAAAGGGCTGAAGGGTGAGGGCAGCCAGTGCAGGTCCCCCAGCCCCCATGCACAGTGACCAGGGCTCCTGTCCAGCCGCTCTGGGCTGACCGGCACATGTCCACACCAGGCTGGCTCCCCACGGCCATCATCCCCCGCACAGTCTGAAGACACAGACAACAAAACCCCGAACCCATGGCCGCTGCCGTGTCCCTCAACAACTCACCCCTCCTCCCGCTCCTGCCCACACTGTCCCCGCCACCCCTCCCAGCCCACCCCACTCCAGCCAGCTGGGGCCCAGCTCCCGAGCAGCAGGATTAATTAGATTGCAATCCTATTACGGAGCTGCCTGCCCACCGCAGTTGCTAATCCTGTTAGGCATCCAGTAAATCTCCCTGTGCTGGGCTTTGTCCCCAGGGTACGGGGAAGGAGGGCTGCCCGGGCGGGTGGGCTCTGCTGAGCCAGGATGCAACTGCCTGATGCAGAGCATTGCCTGGGGCTCACCCCCAAAGACCCCTGCGGGGTTGCAAAGATCCCAGGGGGTGGAAGCAGTCCCCAGCAGGGTGAGAAGGGGCAGTGGGGTTTTCCCTCTCCTCTGGGGTCTATCTTGCCCGCTGTGAGCTGCAGGAACAGGGGGGAAATGCCCTGTCCTTGAGCCATGCACACAGCCTGGGTGTTTGCCACCACACCACAGTCACCACCCGGCTGCCATGGGTCTGACCACGGGGGAAGATAAGGAACAGGGCCTGAGACAGGGTTGCCCCAACCTTACTGGGAGGGACTGTCCAGGCAATGTGCCCTCTCAGTGATGCTCAGTGCCCTGCTGACAGGCCAGCGAGGAGCTCTCGCGACTGGTGGCACCTACAGGGATGCAGGGCCACAGCTCCTGCACCCATGTGTGGGGTGCCAAGGGGAGCTGCTCCGTGCAGCAGGGTGGCACCAATGGGTCTGTGGGTCTTGGGGACATAGCTCTTGCAGGCAGTGCACTCTCAGCCCTGCACAGCAGCAGAGCAGGTAGCACCAGCACCACTGCCCAGTGGCAGCTAGTCCCGGGGCTATGGGCTCCTTGCAGTCCTCCCAGCTTGGGAGAGGGGACCCCCAGCTGCCCTGGAACAGCACAGCTGACCATGGGTCAGGCATTACAGCTGTCCTGTGAGATCATAGTGCCAAATCAAAGTCATCCCAGCCCTCCAGCCTGCTCTGCAGTCAGCCAAAAGACTGCAGTCCCTGGCCCCGACCTCTTGCCGGCCTCCTTGCTCTATGCTGGAGCTGCATCATCCCCAGAGCAGCCCACCGCAGAGTAGCAGCTCTTACTACAGACCCCTGAGCAAGAGCTATAGACCATTGCCTTTGCCTGCTCTGCATCCAGCCGCATCCCCAGGGTACCTCCGTGACCTGGCAAAGAGGGGAGTGTGACCCCAGCTCAGCCTTGAGCCCCGCAGCGCTGCACCAGACTGAGCCACAGCAACTCCCGGAGAAGAGTTCAGCCAGGCTGTAATTGCAAGAACAGTGTGGCACAGGCAGCTTGCACCCGCCTAGAGGAGTCCTGCCGCTCCCAGGGACGGGCAGCCAGCAAAGAGACAGGGTGCTGGGCCCCATGGGGCTGCTGTCCATGCCGGAGGAGTCCAGTCTGCCATCGGCATCAGCTGGTACAAATGCTATTGATGGAGGCCACGGCCGGGTCAACAAGCCCCAGCTCCTCCTGTTCGTTGACACAGAGCTGGTACCCACAGCCCTTGCGCCGGGGCAGTGGCCCCAGGCGCCCACTGGGCTTGGCACGGGGCGGCAGCAGGAATCCGACGCTGCCGGCGATGAGCAGGTGCCAGATGCTGTGGATGTAGAAATAGTTTTCTTCTGTCTCCACGAAGGCATAGAGCAGCACGGCGGCCGCTGCGATCAGCGCTCCTGGGCACAGGTAGAAAGCCCAGCGCTTCCAGGTCGGTGGGTAGCAGTGGCGGCGCCGGATGGTGCGAGCCGTCTGTGGTGGGGAAAGCAGGGGCTGGAAGAGGCAGCCCCGGCAGGGACCGGCAGGGCCCCTGTGCCACATTGCCACATCCCCCAGGATCAAGGGAGAGGGGTCACGGGGAAGGGGGAAGGCAGCAGAGGGGAGACGCTGGGAGGGGAGTGGGGCTTGATGGCTGGGCAGGATGCTGAATGGGATGGGGACAGGGACAGCATGTCCTTACCCAGGCGATGGCCATGATCCCTAAGGCGAAGAGGCTGGGCCCCAGCAGGTTCCAGAGCCCATGGCGGTCCATCTGAAGAGCCATGGAGAGCAGCATGGCCCCCAGCAGGTACAGCACCTGTGGGGCAGCAGGGCACTCATCAGGATGGGTCCCCTCTGTGCCCACCCCACGTGCCCACTCCCCCCACTCGCCTGCTTGACCACAGGCTGGAGTCGGGCCATGGCGATGACGGTGACCCAGACAGACATGAGGGAGCCCAGGAAGTCACAGAACTGCAGCACATCATACTCCATGATGCAGAACACCACGATGCCCGGCTGGTCGCAGGCGTGGTAAAACTGGGGTAGGGTCGAAAGGGTGTGAGAGCCACCCCCTACAGCCCCAGCCCTTCACCTGCCCCCCCCCTCCCCGCTGCTCCCAATCCACACTTACAGTGGAGAAGAACATGGTGAAGATGTAGACTGCAGCTTCCAGGAGGTAGTGGCTGCGGACAGCGATAGCCACGGGAGGCACGAACATGACATTGCTGAGGCACAGCAGCAGCGTGGAGAGGAGCTGGAAGCCGTAAGAGAAAGCCTCGGCGTTGTCAGTGCAGCCCCAGCCATTCCAGCCTGTGACGGGAGAGAGCTGCCGTCACCCTTGCAGCACCCACAGGGGCTGTGGAGGGAGCGGGAAAGCCCCTTTCCAGTGCCCTGCGAAGAGCTGGCATGGGGGGGGACTACTGGGGTACACAACCCCTGGGGTGGAGGGGAGGATGCCAGGGAGGTTTTTTGAGTGGAGTGAGCACCGTGGGTGCCCGGGGAAGCTCTCACCAGCTTTGCACTCGCAGGCAGCATACAGGTAGTTGTTGGTGCGCAGCAACTTGCACTGGCCATAGATGCCGCAGTCGTTGATGCAGGGTGAGAGGTAGGCACGCAGGTATACCTCAGCTGTCACATTGGTGCAGGGCTCGAACCTGCGGCACAGGAGAAGGGGGTCAGCCCTCGCCCTGCACCCCTTGAGCAGCTCCTGCCTCCACCAAAGGCACCCATCGCACCCAGACTTGGCAGGTGATGGGAGACCCAGGGACTGAGTGTGGAAATAAGCTGCTTTGGTGCTACGTGTGGCAGCTGAGAGCTGGTCCCCAAGGATGCTGTGTGCTGCAATTGTCTGTGCCAGGCCGGGTGAGCAGGAGGAACGCGAACACGCTTAGACCCACTTTGCCTTTAGCAACAACTCAGCTGGCTCCTATCTCATTTGGATTTTGCTGTGCAAACGCTGTGCCCCACAATGCCTGCACGTGACCATGTCAGGGAAGCACCGACTTGAGTCTGGCAGCTTAGCATGAACTAGAAATGCAGCAGAAGAATCAAAGCAGGCACAGCACCCTTGCTGCTCATGACACCCATGCACAGGGCTCTGGGCACACCCAGCACCTCCAGCACCAGCCCACGTCCCGACAGCACGCACCAACTGCTGCCCGTGCACACACAGGCACCCCAACATGCACGAACATGCACGCAGAGCGATCTGTACCCATGCACAGGGCACGCCTGCATGTGCGTCTGCCATCCCCACGCACGCTCACGCAGGCAAATCTGCACACGCAGAACGCACGCAGCCCGGTCTGCTTGCACAGACCCGAACGTGCACACAGAGCTGTCTGCTTGTGTGCACCCAAACACGCAAGCAGAGCTGTTTGCATGCATGCACCAGATGTGCATGCAGCACCGTCCACATGCACGTGCTAAACAGCCAGTGCTGCCTGCGTGCCTGCGCTGAACACGCACGTCTGCACGGCACAGAGCCCACAAGGACTCTCGCATGTACAGACACACGCACTCAACAGCCCCTCTCCTCCACTGGGCTCTCAGATGGGCACACGGGCCAGGAGCAGAGCGGCAGACTCAGGGCTGGTCCCTGGAGATGCTGAGCAGCACAGGGGCACAGCAGCCTGGCCAGAGCTGCCCGCTCACACGCACAGCCAAGCCCTGTCCTCGCAGTGACAGCCCAGTCCCCTTCCAGGCACAGGCACAGATGGGCACCGCCGTGGAGCTGGGCAGGCACCAACAGATGCACGGCATTCACAAGCTGACAGGCACTTCCTAACCGAGAGACAGAGGGAAGAGCTGCGGGGACCCACAGATGGTCAGGCAGGCGCAGGATAGAGCTATCACTGCCCACGCAGGCGCTCGCACAGTGACACGCGGCTCGCAAAGCCACGTAGACGCACGTGAGCGGTGACACGCAGTGCAGGGGCCAGGCATGCCTGCAGACCCACAGCGCACATGGATGCAGGCCACGGTGGGGACGTCCCCTTTGGGCACGCAGGGAGGGGACATGCCGGGGCTCTTACCCGTGCTCTGTGGCACAGAGTGAGCGCAGGCTCAGGTACCAGCTGCCCGTCTGGGGGTAGGGAATCCGCAGGCGGCTGAGGCTGGCCGTGGCATTGACGGAGAGCAGGAAGCCTGCCAGGGTCTCTGCGGGCAGGGAGAGCTCTGGGTGAGCAGGACAGGGGCAGTCCCTTTCCCCGGGCAGAGCTGGGACAGGGACAGAGCACCCTGTGACAGGCACTGGGGTCAGATTCCCCCACAGTCTCTGCCATCTCCCACCCAGGCCCTTGCCAGACACAAGGAGGGGTGCAATCCTCACAGCCACGGCAGGATGGATACGCACAGCCCAGCCTACCTGTCTCGCAGGTGACCGATGAGTTGTCACCAGATGTCAGTGGGACTTCGTGGTTCAGACATCCGAACACTGTTACATTCTCGCCACACAGGGAACTCTGATGGCAGAGGAGAAGTCCCTAAACCAGTGCTGGGGATGTCCCCTCCTCCAACAGCACTCGGATCACAACACGCCACCTAGTAGTGCCCTAACCCACTGTCCATCACCCAAGAACACCTCAAATCCAGTCCATCATCTTGCCCTCAAAGCACTCTAGTCTGTGCTGCAGCACCCAAGAACTCCCAAACCATGACCCATGAGCACCCCAAATCCTGCCTCTTGCCCTGCTGCAGCCCCACCATCACCCATCTCCCAGCCTGCCCCACCCCCCGAGCTGCCCTGCCCCAGCCGGGACACAGCGTGGCCACCTCACCACGTTGAGCCGCAGCTCCAGGTTGAGCACCCCACCACTGTCCAGCACCGGTAGGAGGTTGATGACGAAGACAGCAGGGCGGTCGGGCGGCACTGATACGTTGGGCCCGAAGAAGATGTAGAAGTGGACGGAGAAGGTGTCCAGCTCATTGCGCAGCGTGGGGCGGACCGGCCAGCACCGCTCGCCAGCGGGCGATGTGTTAGGGATGGAAACTGGGGGCTTTGTGCCGTTGGGGCTGGTGGGTGGAGGGCTGTCTCCCAGCGCCAGCCCACCCGCAGAGCCGAAGGAGTGGGGCATGTTCATGGAGGCACTGGAGGGCAGGAAGGGCGGCCGGGCCAGGCTGGGTCGGGAGCAGTCTGGGCGGCAGAGTCATCCGGTTGGGCACCGCACAGCCCCTTTTTTACTCCCACCTCCCCTCTTTACCCACTGCTCACCTCCATCTACAACCCATTCCCAACACCTCCCAGTGCCCCCATCCCAGCAGAGCTGGATATCACCCCGCCGACATCCTTTACCTCCCACCAGCTGGCACCCGAAGCACAGCCCAGAACATGCCCCCCAGCCAGACCTCCCCAGGCACCCTCACCTGTGAGCTGCACGGTGACCTGGAAGGAGACAGTGCCTGGCACTCCGGGGTGTTTCTCCACCAGCACGTAATACCAGTGCTGCCAGAAGGGCAGGTCCAGTGCCAGCTGGCAGGGAGTGTGCTCCCGGCAGTCCAGCGCTGTGGAATTGTGCAGGGGGGGAGCCTTGGCCCTCACGCGCAGCCAGAGCGGGCAGCCCTCAGTCCCATGGCACCGCAGCACCTCCACCAGTACCCGAGACGTGTAGCTGGGCACAAACACCCTGAGGGACAGCAGCATCAGGTCCTGCCCCTCACCGTGGGCCAACAGGGCGGGGGAGGAAAGCCAGAGGGACGGGGCACCCTAAGGTCCCCACCCTGGGGACGGCCCCACCTTAGAAGACCCTGTCGCACTCACTTGTAGAGGCAGGAGCGGTTGTGGGGTGCCATGCTCTGGTCAGTGACATGACCGGGGTACAGCACAGCAATGTTCACCAGGCGCTGCACGATGAGCTGTGGCTGGAAGAGATACTGGCACTCCTCGTAGAGCCCCTGCACCAGCAGGACAGTCAGCACGGGGCAGGGGGTACGGGGCACTGTCCCCTCTCGGGACACCTGCCCCAGGCGCCACCAGCCCAGGACAATCACACCCCAGCAGAGCCCTGCAGCGAGCCCTGTCACCCCACAGTCCCCCCAAGCCCTTCACCTTGACGGAGATCTTGCCCTCATCTTTGGGCAGGTGGGCAGCCAGGAACCAGTCCCCAGGCAGCGGGCTGGTGACGTTGAACACCCCCGTGGTGCGGTTGGGCAGGGTCCAGGTGAGGGTCAGTGCGAAGGAGCCAGGGACAGCCGTGTCCCTGGGGAAATGCGTGTGCAGTGGATTAATGACGGAGGGAGCCCCTGAGCGGAAATACCTGCGGGAGAGACAGCAGTTATCAGGGTGCAGGCTGGGCATTGTGGCAGGTCCCACACTTGGGGGTCTGGCCTCCGTGCTATTAGGAAGCTCAAAGACATTATGGAGAAGCCGCCTGTAAGCTGAGACGTTGCTGGGGGCTGTGAGCTTCCCTTGGGTGGGTGTTCAAGAAAAGCTGTTCATGTACAAGATGCAAAAAAGAGTGCATGCAACGGTCCTGGAGAGATGAATCACGGGGAGTGAGTGTGCCTGTGTGTGCATGCACTTACGTGTACGTCTGTGCATCTGTGCACACATATGTACCCATGTATGCATGCCTGTGTGCATGTGCGCGCATGAGTGCCCCTCGGTTTGTGTGCGTGCGTGTACATACACGCACATGTACATGTGCAAGCAGGAAGCAGACAAGAGCAGGCAGGCTCCAGGACAAGTGCAGGCAGGGGGTAGCAAGGGCAGGCAGGGGACAGAGAGGGCAGGCTGCTTACTCACACGGTGATGCTACGGTCTGGGCATTGGTCCCCGAATGTACCACCCTGCTCCTTGAAGGTGATGAGGTTCCAGACGGCGATGACTGTGTCCTCAGGGATGTGGAAGTGGAAGAGCTCGATGCTGGCAAAGGAGCGGAAGGGACTGAGCTTGCGTGGTGTGCGGGTGAAGTAGTCGGTGACGAAGAGCCCATCTGCAGAGGATACCCAAGGGGCTTTCAGTAGGGTGGGGGACTGGGGGGTTGCAGCACTCCTCCCAGACCAGGCCCACCCACTCAGGCTCTGAACGTGCCCCAGAAAGTTGCCTCCAGAGACAGAAGGAGTTGGAGCTGTGCCATTTTAGCGTGTCCCCAGGGCTGATGTCAGCTGTGCCCGGCTGCGCCTCCAGACTGCATCATACCTGATTCAGCATTGCCTTAAGCCCAGTTCCCCGAGCTGTGGGCACTCACCCTGTGGAGCCCTCGGCCATGCAGGCTCTGCCCAGGCACAGTCCATCCCTTTCAACACATTTTCCTCTTCAGTGAGGACCTGCTCCCTGCATTTTACCTGTTGTGAGACAGCTCCAGCCCTGCCAAAGCAGGTCAGCTCCCACAGGGACTCACGGATTCCCCCCTTCTCTGCCTTCCAAGGAGGATCGGCACAGAGCCCACCACAAGCCACAAAGTCCCACCGTAGAGCCATGAGAAGAAGGAGCAAGTGCTTCCTGCACAGCCCCCCAGCTCTCCCATGGTTAGTGGAGGAGGAATGGTGCACATATGTATGCACATATGCACACGTGGGTGTTGTCTGCATTCACAGCAAAGTGGAGGCGTGCACACCCACATGCACGGGTGTGTGGGGCTGTGCATAGCCCCATGTCTGCAAGACACTTCCTGCAAGCCCACAGCACTCACCTGGGCCACTTCTCCCTGCTCAACTGTCTGACAGTTTGATCTTGGATTTCTAGGACCCCCAGCAGCAGAGGGGCAGCCACTTCCTTGGCACAGTAAAACCAAGAGAAACCTGGTCTCCAGATGGCAGCTGTAGCTTCACCCTCTTATTGCCACACTTCCCCAGTGCTGGCCTGGGAGACCCACCCATTATTTTCCAGAAATGCACCAAGGAAGAGATGCACCTCCGCACAAGTTGCCAGCAAGGGGGATGCCAGCAGAGGTGAGCTGGGACCAGGGCTGGGCCCAGTAGGATTCGTCCAGTAGTGAGTGGGACAGCTGAGAAGAAGGGCTGCTTTGCACAGCATGTGCCTCGCTGGGAATGCGCGCATGTGCTTGTGTGCACGTGTGTTTTTGCTGCGTGTGTGCAGCCCCAGCTGGCTGTACACTGACATGCATCTGCTCCCTTGCCTGGAACAAAGGCAGGTCCCCCTCCCCTTCACTGACAACCGGCACAAGCCAGACACGAAATACCTGTCTCAACGCAAGAGCACCTCATCCCAATTTTCCCATCATGAACCACCAAGCCACTCCACAGCTCCCCTCCCTGCGTGGGAACAGTGACCTGGCTGGGTACCCCAGGGAGGAGGGGGCGCTGGACGCAGCTCCAGGAGGTGGCATGGGGGGAAGCACTCAGAGCTTCCCGGTCCCAGGGCAGTTTCCAATGCCCACTTGCCCAGGGCAAGGCAGGGGGAGCCAGCTGCAGGCAGAGGGCCAAGCTGAAACCCCACGGCAGTGTGGCCAGGGCACAGGGTGCAGGGGGTGCGGGGTGTTCTGGAGGATGGAGCCGTCCTTCCAATCCACGGGCCGGGGTGGGGGGAGATGGAGAAAAGCAAATGCCCCTCTGCCCCAGGCCAGTGACCGGAGCAGCGCAACCCACCAGCCCGGGACCACAGCCCGAGGTCGCGGCCGGGGGGTCAGCACCGCGGACAGCTCCCGCGGCCAGCACCGCGGCCAGCGGTCAGCACCGCGGCCGGCGGTCAGCACCGCGGACAGCGGTCAGCACCGCGGACAGCTCCCGCGGCCGCCGCACCGCTGCCTTTCGGTGACCCCCGCCCTGCTTCCCGATCCGGCGGCACCGGCAGCCCCCGGCCAGCTGCCCCCCTTCCCCAGGGGATGCGCCCCTCCACGCCCCCGGGTACCCCTTCGTATCCCCGTCGCCAAGCCAGTTCCCCGTGCCCCCACAGCACGCTCATCGCCTCGCACAGTCCCGCCGGTGTGGGTGCGGGTGTGTTTCCCACCCACGCACATCCCGTCGCCTCGCTGCGCTCACATCCCCCTCGCCACAGGCTGTCCATCCCCGCTGCCCCACTGCATGCGCACAGCCCTCTGCAGCCCCCCTCCGACCCCCACTGCCTATGCACCTGTCCCAGCCCCATCCCCAACGGGTGTTCAACTGCACATGCACCACCCACCTCCCCCTGGCACCTCCGTGCCCCACTGAACATTTATCTGCGTGCCCCACTGCGTGGGTACCCCACAGCATACTTATCGTCACGCCCCACTTCATGCACGTCTTTGCAACCCCATTGCGTAGGTGTCTGGTACCCTCTGCACACACGCCCCCGTGCCCCTTCATGCAAACACCCCATCGCCCACGCGTCTTTGTGTCCCAACGCACACGCACCTCATACGCTGTGGCACGTGCACCTCCTGCCCCATTGCACGCGCCCCCCGTACCTCACTGGGCACACCTCTGTGCCCTGTTGCATACGTGCCCCAAACCCCTCCGCGTGCCCAACCCGTCCCTTGTTGCACAGACTCGCCATGTCCCACTGCCTCCTGCAACCCACCGCAGCCAGACACTGTGCCCCACTGTGCGCACAGCCCCCGTGCCTCACTGTCACCCACCCCCTGCCCTGTTGCGCGCACACCCCGCACCCCATCGCTTTGTACCTCGTACCCATCGCAAACTCAACTCCCTTCCCCCCTACACGACCACCCCGCGCCCCGCTTGCACGCGCACCTCCCGCGCCCCACAGCACGCAGGCCTCCCACCCGCCGCACACACCCACCCGGCGGCACACGCACCCTGTGCCCCATCGCGCGCCTACCTCCTCCCCGTTGCCCGCGCATCCCTGAGCGTGCATCCCTCTGCCCCACTGATCCTACGCGCGTGCACTCCTGCCCCCCATCCCCGTCCCTTTGCCCCATCGCGCTTGTGCCTCACACCCGTTGAGCGCACGCACACCGCCACCCCCCGCCGCGGCACTCACCGGCGGGCGGCGGCAGGAGGAGGAGCGGCAGGAGCAGCACGGGGAGGCGGAGGGGGGGAGCGAGCGGCCGCCGCTGCCCGCCGCCCCCGCCGCCCCGCCGGCCCATGCCGCCGCGACGGCTGCCGTGGGGCGCGCGCCGCCAGCAGCCCCGCCGCGCACCGGCGCCCATGACGTCACCCGCCACGCCCCCCCCACGGGGCCCACCCCCGGGCCGCCATTGGTCACCACACGCGTCACTCTCAGGCGGCAGCGCCCCGCCCCCCCCCGAGCGACCCGTTTCCCTCGGGATGGCCCCGCCGCTGCTGGGGGCACCGGGGGACAGGGACACGCGTGGGGACGGGGAGAAGGGGCGGGGACAGGGACACAGACTGGGGACAGGGGTCTGGGGACAGGGGTATAGGCTTGGGACATGGATCCAGGGCTGGAGACAGGGACTTGGGACTGGGGACAAGGATACGGGCTGGAGAACATGGACAAGGGATGGGGATGGGGTCACAGGTGGGGACAGGGACATGGGGCTGGGCACAAGGATACAGGCTGGGGACATGGACACGGGCTGTGATCACAGGTTGGGACTGGAAGATGGGGCTGGAATGGGGTCACGGGGCTGGGATGGGATCACGGGGCTGGGGACAGGGACACAGACTGGGGACAGGGGTCTGGGGACAGGGGTATAGGCTTGGGACATGGATCCAGGGCTGGAGACAGGGACTTGGGACTGGGGACAGGGACAAGCGGCTGGGACAGGGACACAGACTGGGGACAGAGGTCTGGGGACAGGGATATAGGCTGGGGACAGGGATTCAGGGCTGGAGACAAGGACATGGGGCTGGGGACAAGGGTATAGGCTGGAAGACATGGACACGCACTGGTGACAGGGTCATGAGCCTGGGAATGGGGTCATGGTTGAGGACAGGGACAGAGAGTTGGGAAGGGATCACAGGGCTGGGGAGAGGGGCCTGGGGACAGGGATATAGGCTGGGGACAGGGATTCAGGGCTGGAGACAAGGACATGGGGCTGGGGACAAGGATACGGGCTGGAGGACTTGGACATGGGCTGAGAGGCATGGGCACATGCTGGGGATGGGGTCATCAATCTGGGAATGGGGTCATGGTTGGGGACAGGGACACGGGGGTGGGTACAAGGGGCTGAGATGGGGTCACGGGGATGGGGATAGGGACACAGGCTGGGGACAGGAGTCTGAGGACAGGGATGTAGGCTAGGGACAGGGATTCAGGGCTGGAGACAAGGATATAGTCTGGGAACAAGGATACAGGCTGGGAGTCATGGACACAGGCTGGGGACAGGGTCATGAGGCTGGTCACGGGGTCATGGGTGAGGACAGAGACACAGAGTTGGGACAGGGTCACGGGGCTGGAGACAGGGACACGGGATGGGGACAGGGATTCAGGACTGAAGACAAGGACATGGCACTGGGGACAAGGATATGGACTGGGGGACATGAATTTGGGCTGGGGCTGGGGTCACAGATGGGGACAGAGACATGGGGCTGGGATGCAGGTGACTATGGGGCCAGGTGACAAGGGGGACACGGAACACAGGTGACAGGAGGTGTGAGGCTGGGACACAGTGGCTGTGGGGTGGGGTGTACGGGGACAAGGGGGCTACACCACCAGGGTCAAAAAGGGAGTTTTGTTGAGAGGGGATGGGAGGCAGCGAGGGCTACCAGGGTGGGCTGCAGGGCTACCTATGGGGCTGTTTGATGGGGGTCGTGTGGTTTTCCAACAGCCACTACCATGTTATTATAATAAATTAGAATATTGATCTTCTAGAGGAGGAGTCTGGGCACCAACTGCGGGGATGAGGGCATCCTGCCTGGAAACGATCACATCACGCTTCCCCCAACTCCCCTGACATCATCCCCATGCTCCCCTGACGTCACCGCCCTCCTTGGCCACAGCAGGCCGGTCACTCCTGGGCACAGCCCCACTCCCAGGGATGCTCTGCCGTGTTCCATGTGTGTATCCCTGTCACAGAGCACCCCAGGAGCTCTAAGGGGGAGAAGCCACCCCCCACAGTCCATCCGACAGCCCAGCAGCCCCTCTGCAGAGGGCAGCCCCCCTCCAGGCGGGGCTGGGGGTCCCCTCCCCGAGGCAAACCTCCCAGGGCACGGCTCCAGGGCCGGTGGACCCTGGAACAGGAACCGCACGAGGCCCGTGGTCCCTACAGGAGCGACCTGGTCCCGCTGTCCTTGGGGACCCGTCACCCAGGTCTCCCCAGAGTGTCCAGCGTCCCACCAGAGCTCAGTGGGACAATGACCTGGCCCCCGTGAGCAGCGCTGGGTGTCCACATGGGTTCTGGGCCAGGCGGGACCCCCACGGGGAGCCCGCAGCCACCCCGGCGGGAGGAAGAGGGACTGGAGGGGGGTCCCCGGGGCCAAGCCGGCGTGGGGTCACACGGGAAGGCGGGGGGGGATGTGTAACCGTCCTACATCCCCCAGCTCTCCCAGAGATGCCCTTTAGCCCCACGTCCCACAGGTATTTGGGGCTGCCCCATGGTCCCCCATCCCCCGTGCGCCCCCCTGGAACGTGCGGTGCCCCATAGCCGTGCGGTCCCCAGGCACCTCCCCGGTCCCTCCCGGTCCCCACCGCTGCACCTGCCCGCTCCCGGAGGCGGACCCACGTTCGCCCCTTCCGACCGCCAGGGGGCGGTAGTGCTCCGCTCCGCCATCAGGGCCGCTCTGGTTCCGCTCCGTTCCCGGTGCGTGGCGTTCGCTACGCGACGCCGTGGTGACGCCACTTCCGGTGGCCGTGGAGTTCCCGCGCGGGAAGTGGGTGGCGGCAACCTCTGGACGCCGGGACCGTCCGGCCCGGGACTGCTGCCCCTCTCCCGCCTGGTGCCGGCGGCCGCCGGGGCCATGGAGTTCCCGGACACGCTCTTCCCCTCCTACTTTGTCGTCGGCCCGCCCCGAGAGGAGGCCGGCGCCGCGCCAGCCGCCGGCTGGGGCGAGTGCGGGCGGGTGCTGGAGGCCGGCCCCGGCCGCCGGCAGGTGAGGCCCCAGGGACGGGTCCGGGGGGACGGGTCGGGCCGGAAGACCGCGTTGAGTGTGGCGAGCAGGGGCTGCTCTCACCTCCCGCCGCCCCTCTCTCTGCAGGCTGAGACGGCGTTCGTGCCCCGCCGCGGCGGGACGGGCGAGAGCTGGAAACCCGCCGACGCTGCCGCCGTGCCTTTACTGCCTCCCAACGCGAGTGAGGGCCGCGGGGCGTGGGAGGGGGGTTACACTGCCCTGGCGGGAGGCTGGACATCCCATTCTATCTCCGTACCCACCCACCGAGCTGCTCTGTGGCTCAGGATTCCCGCTGCGCTGGCACAGGGGGCTTTGGCAGCTCCCTGGGGTGCTGGCACAGGAGGGAGCGGGGATTGGTGAGCCGTTATCCCGTGGTGCTGCAGTGGTGTCCTGGTACTTGTGTGGTACGGGTCAGCCCCTGTCCTCTCCCCGCAGGCTGCGGTATCCCCTCGCTCACGCCTCAGGACATTCTTTGGCGCAGTGTCCTGCCCAGGAAGCGCCAGGCCAGCAAGTGCAGAGCTGCTCTGGACTTCACCAAGCAGGTAGGGTCCGGGGTGCTGTGTCCCGACAAGGACCTCGGCGGATGGCACAGGATCCCTGCACATCCCAACCCCTCCCTGTCCAGCTGGGTCACTTCTTTGTGGATCACCCAGAAGATGCGTTTGGCTCCCTGGGGCAGCTGCTTCACAAGAACTTCTACCTGGGCAACTCCGGTCTGAGGGTCAGTGTCCATTAGGGGGTGACAACACCAACCCACACTCCTACTCTTGCAGCTGCCAGCCCCAGCCTCTGCCCCCTTTCCTCCCTGCAGGGACAGGCCCGGCACAACACCATCCGGATGACGGCCTTGATGGAAGAAATTGACCGTCTAGAGGCTAGATGGTAAGCATTCTCACATCTGCTGTGCTGGAGAGGGCTGGGAGGGAGCTCATGCTCTCTCCCCGTGCTTGACATTGTCTGTACCCCCACAGCGGCTGCCCCGAGCAGCCCCTCACTGCCCGCCTGCGCTGGTTCTCCCATCTCAGCCGCGACTGGCTCTTCGAGGTGCCGCTGGGGCTGCTGGGGGACCATGTGCACGAGGAGCTGCTGCTGCAGTGGGCCAACCTGCTCTTTGACGACAGCCCTACGGGTGGGGCCCTGGCCTGGCTGCCCCCAGAAGGCGTGGGGGCGTGCATGGGGCGCCTGGTGTACCCCGGAGGCCAGGCCATGAACCACCTCTGTATCCTTCCCCGCAGGGTGTCCCCGGGGTGGGAAGGGAGGGGTTGTGTTGCACTGCCCTTAGCCAGTACCCCAGATTTCCAGAACGTGGTGCTGGAGGAGCTGCCCTGTGCCAGGGGCTCCCCGGCACAGTTTGAGCTCAACGGGCGCATCCGGCAAGTGGCTGCTGCCCGGGTGGATGGGGAAGGTGAGCCATCCCCGTGATCTGTTCCGTGGGCTGGGCAGGGCGTGGGGCAGAGGGGTGTCAGGGAGCACCTGGGATGCTGCCACCTCGTGTGCTTCCTCCTGTCCCCTGCCAGATTTTGTCGGCGTTCGCTCGGACTACCACTGTGGAGTTTGGAGAGTGCCGGGCAGGATGGGGGCGGCCCCCACCCCGCTGCAGGTCATCCGTACTGGTGTGCCTGCCTCCTGCCTCACCGTCAGGTAGGTGCAAGGAGGGGGCTCTGCAGCCCTCCCCACTGTGGCAGACGCTCTCACCCCCGCCATGATGCTACATACCTATTCCACAGCCCTCACCTCCCCGGGGAGCTGGCCATCTGCACCCAGAATGGAACCGTCTACCTCTGGAACGTCGAGACGGGGTGAGACTTTGGCTCAGGGCTGGGATGGGGCTCCCACAGACCTCAGTGGGTTGGGCCCAAGCAAAGAGGGGGCAGCTCTTCCCTGAACCGGCACTGCCTTGTTCCCCACAGGCTGCAACGGCTTCGCCACGACCCCCAGACCATGTTTTTTCGGGACCATTCTCCCTGGCGATGGAGCGACTTCACCGCCCACCCGCGGGTGCTGAGCTGGGCTGACCGCACCGGCTTGCAGTGCCTGGACGCCCGGGTGAGCCCAGGAGGGTGGACGTGGGGATGGCGCTGGGTGGAGGAGAGGGTGCCCTAGCCTGGGGTGCTGACAGCACCCCACTCTGCTGCTGCAGGCTCCCGAGAGGTGCCACTTCAACTTGTTCAAGGTGGGCGAGGAAGCCGGCTGCCGGCAGGGCGAGCGTGTGGTGCTGCCCATGTACCTGGGCAGGGCTCACCCCTCCCAGCACCTTGTCGCCACCCAGGTGAGTCCCACCCCAGGGGAGGACACCTCAGCACAGACCCAGCTCCCAGTACCCGTGGGCATGGGAGGGATCACCCAGCTGAAGCGGGGGGGGGGGGCTGCCACAGCGTGTTGGGGTGAACCCCCCTGAGCTGTGCTCCTCCCACTCTGTCCCAGTTCTCTGTGTATGTGCTGGATGAGCGGTTGCCGCTGTTGCCCGTGCTGAAGTGGACACACATGATGAAGGCTCCCCCTCTCTTTGCCCACCTGATGCCGGGGGGCCCCGGCAGGAGCCATAAGGTGCTGCTTGGTGCATCCCGCACCCAGGAGATGCTGCTGCTGCAATACCAGGGTGAGAGATGGGGCTTTTGGGGGTGCTGTATGTCTCTTCTGTGCCCATGTCACAGCCTCCTCACTGCTGGGACTGGCTGCCCCCCCAGCCTTTGTGCCGACAGGGCAATTCTTGGCATGCCCTTCCACAGGGGGCAGCCGGTCGGCCTGCCAGCTGGTGGGACCTCCACAGAAGCTGCACAGCATTGCCAGCTGCCTGCAGCACCTGCCTGCCCAGCTCCCGCACCGCCACTACCTGCTCCAGCAGCGCCTCGCCGCCCCGGCTGCCGGTGGGTGTCCTGCGCTCCCCTGGGTTCCTGCGCCCTCGGCTGGGGCAGGGGTACAGCCCTCACTGTGCCTGGGAGGGGGGTGGTGGTCGAGAAAGCAAAGCCCTGAACCACCCCATGCAAGAGGTTAATGATGTAGAAAAGGAGATGAGGGGCAGGAGCCAGCAGTGAGTGAACCTGTGGGGGGCGGAGGTGGCTCCCACTGCTGGCCAGACCCCAGGAGGGACCCCAGGGCCGGGACCCCCATGGCAATGCCCCCCGCTCTCCCCGCAGGGCTGACTGCTGCGCTGCAGGAAGATGGGCCACGGGAGTCCCTGCTGGTTTTCCAACTCTCGGAGGCTGGGGATGTCTTCTGCCAGCGGCTGACCCATGAGGCAGCACAGCCCTCTGCTCCCACCTCCTCATATGCGGCTGCGGCAGCCCCCAGCTCTTCCCCTCTTTTCGAGACTCCCAGCAGCAGCCCACCGGACTTGAGCAGTGAGGAAGAAGAGGAGGGGAAGAAGGAAAAGCAAACCTTGTCCAACCTGGAGATGATTATCAATAGGGAGGAGGAAGATGCAGACTCACCCGCAGCCCCGCAGTCAGCCGAGCTGCCCCAGGAGCCCTGTGCCAGCCCCCAGCCCTCCCCGGCTGTGGCTCTGCGGTACCGCCGCTGGCTGAAGGTTCTTTCCAAGGACTGCGGGGAGTGCCCGCAGCGTGCCTGTCCCCCCACCCTCAGCCAGAAGCGCCTGTTCACCCGCAGAGACCTGGAGCTGCCGACGGGCCCCAGCACCCAGCACGAGCAGGCACGGCAGCAGCTGCGCCAGGCCATGCGCGAGGGGAGATGCATCCAGCGCTGGGACCCTCCGGATCACCCACCCCCTGCCCCGTCACCACCCCCAGAGCCGGCAGCAGGGGTTGAGGACCCACTGAGCGACCGCCTGACAGCGACCTGGTCTGGGGACTGGGCGCAGTGGTGGGAGAAGAGATCGAGCTTCAACAGGGCGCAGAGGCAGCGGGCGCTGCGTGAGCGGCGGCGGCAGCAGAAGCGAATGCACCGGAGAAGCAGCCTTTCGGCCAGCTTCTCCTCCCTCACCTACCAGTCCGAGCTCTCGGAGCTGAGCGATATGGTCCCCCCGCCGCCCTCCCCCGGCCCCCGAGGCAGCCTCCCGCTGGAGGGCTCCCCACCGGGCCCCAGCCCCCCAGCATCTCCGTCTCCTCAGGACACCCTGATCTCTTCCCAGACCCTGCACCGACGCGGCATCCCCAAGGAGCGCCGGAAGACGCTGCGGGACTACCTGGCGCTGTGGTCCGAGGACCCCCCCGAGTCCCCGGAGCGCCCCAGCAGCCAGTCGAGCCAGCTCTGCATCCCCTCCTCCCAGAGCCAGCTCTCCTCCGCCTCCCAGACCCGTCGCAAGCGCCCACGCATGGGCTTCTGAGCACCCAATAAACACCCCCCGGCCCAGCCTCCCTCCGGGGTTATTGATTTGGGGGAGGGGCGGGGGATCCCTCCACGCTCTTTGCTCCGCGTGTGGATGCCGGCGGTGTCACGCGTGGGCGCGGGAGCGTGCGGGCGCTTTAAATCCTCGGGGGGGGGGAGTGACGGGGGCGGGAGCCAATGGGGCGGCGGGGCGGGGCTGTCGCGGCGGCGATGGCGGCGCTGCTGGCGCGGGGCCTGGCGCGCGGCTGGGCGGCGCGGCGCGCGCTGTGCGCGGGGCAGGTGGGCGAGGGGGCGGAGGGGCACGCGTGGGTAAGGGCGGGGGGGACTGGACGGGGGACACCGGGAGGGTGAGCGGGACAGCGGGTGCCGTCGCACTGCGCCACCCTCGCCGCTGCTCCCACCCGTGGGCAAGGTCCGCGGCGGGCGCGCCCGCGCTGCTTGCGCGCCCCCACCCACGGCACGAGTCCTGGGAGCGGCCGTGTGCATCCACGCGAGCATTCCCGTCACCCACACGTGCACTCCCATCACCCCCACGCGCACCCCCGCGTTCACCCCCACGCGCACTCCCATCGCCGCCACGCGCACCCCCGGCACCCCCACACGCACCCCTGTCGCCCCCACGGGCACCTCATCGCCCCCTCGCGCACCCCCGTCGCCCCCACGCACACCCCTGTCGCCGCCACGCGCACCCCCGGCACCCCCTCGCGCACCCCTGTCGCCCCCACGAGCACCCCATCGCCCCCTTGCGCACCCCCATCACCCCCGCGCGCACCCCGTCACCCCCACACACACCCCCATCACGTAACTCCCGTGTGTGTCCCCCCCCCTGTCGCGCCCACGGGCATCACCCCCACGTGCGCACCCCGGCATCCCCCCTACGTGCATCCCCACGCCCCCCCGTCGTCCCCCTGGCACGCGTGTCCCCCCCTGACCACCCCACCTCGGGTCCCGGCATGTCCCTGTCCGTTAGGCCCCGTGTCGACCCCCGCCCCAGCGGTGCGTGGCCGAGCAGGACGGGGAGGTGGGCAAGGCGCAGTGGGCGGCGGCGGCCGGCGAGGGGTCGGGTGGGCAGCCCACCACCATCTTCAGCAAGATCATCGCCCGCAGCGTGCCCGCCACCATCCTCTACGAAGACGACAAGGTATTGCGGGCAGCAGGGCGCGTGTCCCCCAAAGGGGTGTCGGGGGGGTGCAGCGTTCAGCTTGTTTTCCCCCCCACCCCCACCCCTCAGTGCCTGGTCTTCCGTGACGTGGCCCCCCAAGCCCCCATCCACTTCCTGGTGATCCCCAAGCGCCCCATCCCTCGGATCAGCCACGTGGGTCCCCAGGACGCTGAGGTGAGCCCCGGGCGGGGGGTCCCCTGGGATATTGGTGGAGATACGTGGCGCTGACCCCCACCCTCCTGCTCTTCCCCCCCCCCCCCCCCCCCGCAGCTGCTGGGGCACTTGCTGGTGGTGGCTGCACGCACGGCACAGGCGGAGGGGCTGGCTGATGGCTACCGCCTCGGTGAGTCCGCATCCCGCTGCCACAGGGGTCCCGGGGTGGGGGGTGCCCCAGTGTGGGGGTGGCCTGACCCCTCTCCATCTCCTGGCAGTGATCAACGACGGGAAGCACGGTGCCCAGTCCGTCTACCACCTGCACATCCATGTGCTGGGGGGGCGGCAGCTGGGCTGGCCCCCCGGCTGAGCCCCCCCTGCCCCCCAATAAAGCATCTCCTTGGCGGTGGCTTTGGTGGCTCTGTAGGGGTGGCCCTCCTGGGGGCAGGGGTGGCCGGCCTGGGCTGGTCTTGGGCATCACAGCCAGCAGGACTCCAGGCGGGGGGCACGGGTGGGACTTGGTGCCGTGGGGGGGGTGCTCTGCAGGCTCCTCACTTCCCGACCTGCCTGTGAGGGAGATGCTTTGGAGCTCCCCAGTAGGAGCAAGAGATTTTTGGGGGGTGCCCACAAGCAGAAGGGTGGGGGAACCTCCTGGGGTTGCCAGCAGCATCCCATGCCCTGAGCTGCCCACCCAGCCCCACTGCAACAACAGAGCCCCTCTGTGCCCCCCACCCAGCCCCTAGGTGCTCCCCCAAACCGGGCCCCGTGTAGCTGCTAGAGCCCCCCCACTGATGCTTCTCTGCCTCGCAAAAGCGAGCTAATTGCCTTAAACTGTACCAAAAAACACGCCACACTCGCGCATGTGCATCCCCCATCCTCACACGTTGACACCCCCAGCCCCACGAGGGCTGCACACGCGTGGGGGGGGGGGGGCGGGGGGGGGCGCTCAGGCACACGCAGCCGTGCGTCCGGCCTCGCGCCTGCCCGCTCCCCCCCTCCCCGGACCCGTGGCCGGCCGCCGTGGCTATATTTAGCGGACGGGGGCCGGTGCTGGCGCGGCACGCGGCCCACCTGGCACCGCCGGCCTGGGCCCCCGCCAGCCGCCCAGGGGACCGCAGCCCGCCAGGGAGAATGGCAGCTCTGTTCAGTCTCCGGCTCGGTGGCGCTGGCGGCGGGGGTTCCCCCCGCTTCAACCTGGGGGCTGTGGCAGAGCCCGGTTGCTTCCCCCCGCCCCGGGGCCGCCCAAGTATAGCAGGGAGAATGTTTTGGGGTGCAAATGAGCCTTAAAAATGTTGGTTGCTGCTGCTTCCTGCCTCCCAGACCCGCTTGAGCCTCAGCACAGGCCAGGGCCGCTCTTGGACATAGGGTCCGGGGGACCCCAAAGAGGTTCTGTGGGTCAGAAATCCCCAGTGCATCATCCCCCCAGGGCCCACCCGGAGCAGCCCCCCGGGGATGCCGTCCAGCGCTGGCACGCGAGGTCAGCGGACGGACGCCTGCCGTCGTGTTTTCCTCCTGCACCAGGTTTATTTTGTCAGCCTCCGGGGCAGCACAGCGGTCACAGCCCCGTGGGGGGGACGGGCTGCGGCGGGGGCAGCGTGGGGGACAACGGCTGTTTTCGTTCTTCAGCCGAAGACTATCACAAATGACGCAAGTTCCCAAAAGAGCCAGGCAGGGGGGCGGCGGGGGATGTGTCAGCCGGCAAGAGGCGGCCAGATGTGCTCCAGCAGCTCCGGGGCTGCTGCCTGTGGTGTTGCTGCCAGGGCGCAGCCCCACGGCGATGCCCCTGTGTCTCGCCAGAGTGGGTTGCCCCACGGTGAGTGCACACTCCCAGGTTGGCGTGGCCAGGGGTCCCTGTCTCACACTGCCGTAGTGCCTTTAGGGGGGTCCCCTTGGTGTCCCGCAGCCACCCCTGCTGCCTGGCCAGGCTTTGGGCCGCCCTGGGGACGGGCCCACTCATGTCTGGTGGGGAATCTGGGGATGTTCTGTGGGGTGCAAGCTGGGGCAGGGTGCCCAGGGTGCCATCCCCTACCCAAGCACAAGCTGGGGTACGGGTGCCCCTCAGGGGTGAGCACAGGCACGCACCCCAACCCTCTCACAGTGAGCACCCAGCTCTCGGGGCACGCAGGCACCCGCCTCCTGAGGCAGCAGGGCTGGTGCAGCATAAGGGGGGCCCCCCCTTTTGCCCGGCCTGAGCTGTGGGGCACGTCTTTCCCTCCTCTCCGCAGCTGCGCACCAGATGGGCTTGGAGGAGCCCCTGCTTGGCGCGAGGCCGAGCGCCCAGAGGGAGGAGCGGTCCCTGTTGGGGGCCCCGGCCGGCCGAGGCCATAGGGGCCAGGCACATCCCCAGCCAGGAAAAACAGAGGCCCCAGCGCCGAGCGTGTGGTGGGCCCGGCAGCACACACCGCAGAGCGCTGGAATAACAGCCCTCGCGACGGAGCCGTCAAAGGGCCCTTCTTCTTCTGCCCGGCCTCCGTGGGGATGGGGCCCAGGGGCCCGGTGCGGGCTGGCGGCGAGGGCAGCGGCTCCAGGCCTGCGGGGGGACCGGTTGCGCCCAGCCAGGCGCCGCGCCCGTCCCGCTTCGTCACCCTGAGCCGGCCGTGGGTCCCTGGGGGGCGCCCTCACTCGGGTCAAACCACGGGGAGCGGGGCGTCCCCAGGTGCCCAGCTCAGGGCCCATCCCTCCGGCTGCCCCAGAGGGGCCAAGGTGTCCCTGCCAAGGTACGGTGCCCCCCCTACCCCACCGAGAGCCCCTGGGGCCAGCCCTGCCCCCCCCCGCCAGGTCCTGCGAGCTCTGCCCGGGCCCAGGGCTCCTCCCTGGTCCCCCAGCCGGTGGCAGCCCCGGGGCAGGGTGACAGGGACCCCCGGGAATGGGGACAATCCCCCGGCCTGAGCCCAGTGCCATGACCCTTCACCCCCTTCCGCCCCGGCCACGCCCACTTACCCCGGCCACGCCCCTCCTCGCGGCCACGCCCTCTTGCCCCTCTCCACTCCGCCTCTGCCCCTTGGCACCGCCCCCCGGCTTGGGCCCCGCCCCAGGCTTTCCGCCAATGAGAGGTGCGCACGCATCCGGCGCCACCAATGAGTTTGCGGCCGGTGTTTACCGTCTCCATGGGAACTAACCACGTTCGCCCCGCGCAGGCGCTATGGAGCCGGGAGTGCGGCGGCTGGGGGCCGAGACTCCCCGAGGGTGGGGCCGGGCGCGGGGACTCCCCGGGGGGGTATTTGGGGGCAGGGGCCTGGGGAGGGGAGGGGGGCAGGGGCAGGGCCTGGGGAGCATTAAGGCTACCGGGGGGGATTAGAGGATGGGAGGGTCGGGGGCATGGTCTGGGGGGGGGGTCGCACCTAAGGAGGAGGTAGGGGCTCGGGGGGGGGGCGGCACAGAGCCCCCGGAGGGGGACACGGAGGGGGACTGGGGGGGCAGAGTCTGGGCTGGGGATACTTGAGGGGGATGTTGCTGGTGGGGTAGGGGGGCAACAGAGGAAAAGGGGGCTATGGAGGGGGAGACCCCTCCGGAGCGGGGATGCAGCAGCAGACACTGGTCCAACCCCTGCAATGGAGAGGGGTCCATTGTCCCCCGCCCTGGGGTGGGGGTGACACTGGGGTGGACGCGGGGTCTCAGGGCCCTGCCCATGTTGCTGGGGGCTGGGGACGTGGTGGGCAAGGGTAGGGGTAGGTGGGAGGTTGTGCCCCACCACCTTTCCTCAGCGACTGTACCCACCCGTAGGATGGCTCTAACAGGCCACGTGCCTCCCACGTGCCCTGGGGAGAGGCCACCGTGTGAAGGCAGGGTCCAGAGCGATGTCCTCCTGCCTGAGGTGCCCACAGAGAAGCCCCTATGCCATAGGGACACACTGATGGCCAGGACCGAGATGCCCCAGCAGCCGCCGTCATTCACAGCCCAGCTGCCTGCCCAGGCCCTGCCAGCCGTGCCCAGTGCTGAGGCTGGGAAGGATCCCAGCGGGGTCAAGCTGCCGCCCTGCCCTGCACAGTGGGGGACTTGCCCCGGCGAGGTGCCCCCTGCCGCGGTGCCGGTGCTGCCCGCCTCCCCGCAGATGCCAGCGGAGCAGCCCAGCTGGATGGTGCCCCGGGGGAGCTGCTTGATCCACAACTGGCAGGAGGAGGTAACTCCCCACCCTGGAGTTACTGGGGGGGCAGTAAAAAAACCGCCCCTCAAAACCCACCCCACCACGTCTCACACGCTGTTCCCGTGAAGCCCCCTGCTCCTGGGCAGCCGGCTCTTTAAATAGCTGCCCTTGGCCAAGCTCCCCGGACGACCTTGAGCCCAGCAGGATGGAAAGGGGATGAAATCCAATAGCACAAAAGGCAGGGGCAGGCACGTGGGGAGCAAGGTTCTGGGAGGAGAGCCGGGAGCTCGCTGCTGGGGTGGCAGGAGCTGGGTGACTTGCCCAACACAGGGATGCGGGGACGCCTGCGTGGGCGAGCCAGGCTTGGGGGGGACATGGGCCAAGCCATGCCACAGCCTGGGGACCCCATGGTTTGTTCAGGTGCTGTACCAGCCCCTGCCTGGCCACAGGGGCAGCCTGAGCTCCCAGGGGGTCGGGGCAGCCCTGGCAGGCAGGAGTGCTCAGCCCTGCCCAAGCTGCAGGTGCCCCCACCCCAGCTTTCCCAGGGAGCTGGCTGGAAGGACTCGTCGCCCCGTTTTGCAGCTCGTGCCCCTGGGGCTGCTCCCAGGACTTGTGTCAGGCACCTGGTTGCCTGGCGTGGCCTTCGGTATGGGGCAGTGCCCCCAACCTGCAGGTGCTCAGCAGGAGGGTTGACACCCCCACCTCCCAACCCTGCCCAAAGCTCCAAGGGTCTATCAGAAGCCTAAAACCCAGGAGCAGGCACGGGGCACTGCATGGTGGGCTCCTGCCCCCTTCATGCAGCCCCCACCGTCCATCCTCAGAGAGCCACAAACCACCTGGACCGTGTGCCGGGGCAGGAGCCGGGCAGCGAGGCCTTCACCTACCGGCACGGCCACCAAGGGCTGCTGGTTCACCAGCTCCCCTCCCAGCCCGCCAACAGCACCACCACGAAGGACACCTACCGCCCGCCGCACAGGGCCCTGCTGCTGGGGCGAGGTGAGGCTGAGCCCCCCCCAACTGGAGCCGTGTGCCCCCCAAAGGGCAGCCAGGGGTTCTTGGCTGCGAGGCTGATGGCACCTTCCCCTCCACAGGGCAGCGACAGGCCACGTTGGAGTCCACGCTCTACCAAAAATACAGGCAAGCCTGCGCCCCCCGCATGCCACCCACCCCTGGAGACATGCCCCCAGCCGGGGGGGACCCCAGAGCCTGAGGAGTCTGCTCTTCCAGCAGGAAGGAGATGCTGGAGGAACTCTGTCCGCCACGGATGCCCATTGAGTCGGTCTCCACCACGCACCGGGACTACTGTGCCGGGGGCTGGCAGTTCACACCACTGCCCACCACCCAGGTACAGGCAGGGGAGGGCACCCCCACCTCCTCAGGGAGCCTGCAAGGCTCCCGTGCCCCTCCCTGGCACACTGACCCCCTGCCCACTCTCGCTTCCACCTCCAGCCCCACAACTACTGCACGGAGCAGCCCTACAGCTTCTGGCTGGAGCAAGCCTGCAGCCTGCCTGTAAGACCCCTCCCCCCAGCACCCTGCGCCCCTGGCACCTGGGGGTCTCAGCTGCTGACAGGTACCTCTCCCCTCCAGGGTGTCACCAGGAACTGCAGCGGGGACAGTCCCTTTCGGAGGAATGCAGCCTTCTCCACCCCCATCACTGAGTACCTCGAGCAGCCCCTGCCCTGTGCCCTCCTGCGCAGCCGCCTCCTGCCCCACAAGCAATAAAAAGCTGGGGGGCAGGTGGCCACAGGTGCCCCCAGTGTTCCCACCACCCCAGGGTTGTGCTCATTTGAAAGGGGAGCACCGTGTCCCCCATGGGGCCACGCAGTGCAGGTTTGGGGACATCCCTCCACCCCCTCTGCAAATCACTGCTGCCCCAAAACACGCCACGGCCCCATCCCCTGGGACGTGCCCCCTCCCGGCGCCCACGGCGGGTGACACGTATCCCCAGGCACGGGTGGGTTCCAGGAAAAGGCGGCGCGGCCAGAGCATGAGCTCAGAGGAACGTACCGCAGCCCCCACGCCAAAGCAAACCCCGTTGCGGCCCCCCCCACCTTCCCAGCCCTCGCCAGCCGCCGCCACAGCCCGCCCTGTGCCTGCTCCCCCTGCCCGGACCCCCACCTCATGCCGCAGCCGGACCCCCAGGGTACGATGCTCGGGGCAGCCCTCCCCAGCCCAGGCTGAGCTCAATGTTGGGGGACCCCTGGCCCCCCCATGCCACTTGGCAATGTGGGGCAGAGCAAAGCAGAGGTCGGGGGACTGAGGGATTTTGGGGAAGTCTGTATTTCGACAAAATAGTTTGCAGCGACTCCTATATTTACACCTGGGGGGGTGTGTGGGGGGGCGTATTTACACAACCTGGTGGGGCTATATACAAGGAAGAGGGAGACCGGGGTAGGGGGGAGCCGCAGCACTGAAGCCTGCCCTGGCCAAAGCATCAGTCCCGGCAGAAGCCCCCAGTTCCCCCCTCCCTGGGAGAAGCGGGGGACGTGGGTGCAATTTCTGTCGGGGGGCAGGTATTGAAAAGAGATGGCAAAGTGCCCTGCGGGGCAGCCAGGCCCCGGGAGCGGCTCAGAGCCAGCTGAGCCATGGGGGAGAGGGCAGGGGGGCTGGACCCCAGGGGGTGGGGGGGGATACGGGGTCCCCCAGGCTGGATCAGGGCCAGTTACCCCCCTTCCAGCGGAGGCTGCGGTAGGGAGGTGGGCTTTGCTGGTGCCGATGGAGGGGGGCAGGCGGTGCTGTGGCTGCTGGCCCTCCATGCCCGAGTCCTGCTGAAGCAGGGGGGCTGCAGTGGTGGGCTGTGGTGACGGGGGGTGGGGGGGGTGGGGTCCTAGTGCATCCCAGGGGGCCAGGCGCTGGGAAGCACTGACAGCCCTGTAGGGGCTGGGGGCTCCACCACTGCCACCAGGCTCAGATGACTCTGGGGTCTTTCCTCTCGCCCAGCAGCCAGTACGTCCGCATCTTCCCCTTGCCCTAGATGGGGGGAGCAGGGGGTGGTGAGACCCTCCCCAGCCCCTGGAACTGCCCCTTGGGTGCCGTCCCCAGTACCAAGGGGGATGGAGGAGTCCCAGCTGTGACCCACCCACCCATCGTGGCGGGAAGGGCTGGCACCCCACCGCGGTCCCCGCTCCCTCACCTTCATCTCCACATCCCCGCGCAGCTCCAGCTCGAAGCAGCCGAACTCATCCAGGACTTCCTTGGTGGTGGATGAGACGTGGATCTTCAGGGCTGGGAGGGGGGGGTGCACAGAGGGGCAAAAGGGACATGGCTGGGTGTGGGAGTGGGGCACGACCCGTGGCACCGGCCCTCGGCTGTCAGCCCCGTGGCTCACCCTGGCCGTTGGACTCCATGCGGGATGCGGTGTTCACCGTGTCCCCGAACAGGCAGTACCGCGGCATCTTCAGACCCACGACTCCGGCACACACGGGACCTGTGGGCACAGACATGCCCCGGGGATGCTGCACGGCAGGCACCCCCCCACCCCCCAGCTGCGGCGCGGGCCGGCACAGGGGCTCACCGGTGTGCACGCCAATGCGCAGGCGGAGCTGGTCGTTGGGTCGGTGCCGGATCTTGAAGGTTTTGACGGCCTCCAGCAGGGCCAGGGCCATGCGGACGATCTCACGGGCGTGCAGCTTCCCGTTGCGCACCGGCAGCCCTGACACCACCATGTAGGCATCCCCGATGGTCTCCACCTGCAGGGTCAGAGGGGAGAGGGTACACCCCAGCTACCACGCTGCCTGCCTTGCATCAGCGGGCTGTGCTTGCTCCCCCCCCCCCACCTTGTAGACGTCAAAGTTGTCGATGATGGCATCGAAGCAAGTATAGAGATCGTTCAGCAGCGTCACCACCTGGATGGAGCAAGGGTGCGTGTGGGGCTGGGAGCGGGCACATTCCCCCCAGCCCCAGGGATGGCACTGCCAGGGTATGAGCCCCAAGTGGGGCTGCCCCCCAAGCCCTGCTCTCACCTGCATGGGGGTGCTTTCTGCAGAGAGGGCGGTGAAGCCCACGATGTCGCTGAAGTAGATGGTGACGCTGTCGAAAGCTTCAGCCCGCACCGTCTCCCCTCGCTTCAGCTGCTCCGCCACAGAGCTGGCGAGGACAGCAGGGATGGCGGTGGGCTTCCCTCCACCCCCACCCCCCCTCTTCACCCTGCCCCCCCTCGTCCTACACCCAGCACGGAGAGCTGGACCCCACGCTTGCACGGCAGCAGGCGCACGCTGAGCCCACACCAACCCCCAGCCCCACGCGCTCCCGCCTCTCCCCCTCTCACTGGGGCAGGATCTGGTAGAGGAGGTTCTCCGCCTTGCGCTTCTCCTCCAAGTAGGCCTGCGTCCGCTCCTCCACCAGCTTCTCCAGGTTGTTGGCGTACTGCTCCATGCGTGACAGCAGGTTGTCCAGGATGCTGGTGCTGCCCTCCCTGCCGGGGTGCGGGCAGCTGGCACCAGGGAAAGAGATGACCCCCAAACCACCACCCCCCACCGCCGTGGCTGTCCCCACTCCCACTCAGTGCCACCTTCTCCACTTGCCAGCCACCCACTTATTGAATCTACGGATGAAGATCTTGATCTGGCTGAAGTCGGGGCGCTCGGCCGGCTCCTGCGCCCAGCAGCGCTCCATCAGCACCGCCAGCTCCTCGCTGTGCACCCCGATGTCGATGGAGGGGCGGAAGAAGGGCTTCTGGCTGTTACGCACCTTCTGCACGATCTCTGCCGTGAGGGAAGGTGGCCGACGGTGAGCGCCAGACCTCCCCGGAGGGGACAGGACCGCCCCACACCTGCCCCCCCGTCCTCACCTTTGGGGCTCAGGTCCATGCCCTCGATGTAGAAGGGGCCGTTGCGCAGGGCGACCTCCTGCACGATGATGCCGAAGCTGTAGACGTCGGCTTTCTGCATGCCTGGGGTGGGCAGGCGCCCCTTCTGCAGCAGCTCCGGGGCCGTCCACAGCTTCTCTGGTGGGACACGGCCATGGGGTGGTGAGGCAGGGCCACCCCAAGCCCCCGTCCCCCTGAGCAGGCACCCACTGGCATAGAGGGCGTGCGTGTCCTCGCTGTCGCAGGGCGAGCGGAAGCTGGCCAGCCCGTAGTCGGTGATCTTCAGCACGAAGCGGCTGTCCACCACGCAGTTGGAAGACTTGAGGCTGCCGTGGTGGCCGATGATGCTGTTGTGCAGGAAGGCCATTCCCTGGGGCAGACGGACAGGGTGAAGCTGGCATCCCTCAGGCTTCTCCCCCGGCCCCTCGCGCCCCTCGCTCGGGTACCTTGACGATGTCGTTGATGAGGGAGTAGCGAAACATCCAGTCCAGGTTGATGCTCTCGTTCTCCAGGACGTCCTGGGGCAGTACTTTGAGTGGACCCCGCCAAGTGTCCGGGGGATGGTGGCACCGGCACCAGCCTCACCAAGCACCCAGCTGCAGGGGGGCTTTGCGGCACCCACCCCCTCCCCTCCACTGGCCTCTGACACCTGCTTGGGCAGCTCTGCTGCAAGTCTGGGGGGGCTTGGGTGGCCACCAGCACCTACAGCCCTGTGCTCCACGCCCAGCCAGGTGGCCGGGAGTGTCCAAGTGTCACCCCAGAGCCCCCCAAGTCCCCCTACCTGCAGGCTGCCCCGCGGGCAGTACTCGGTGACGATGCAGATGTTGGGGGGGTCGATGCACGCCCCGATGAAGCGGGTCAGGTGGTTGAACTGGATGTCCCGCATCTGGAGGTAGAAGCGGAGCCGAGATGGGCTTGAGGTCAGAGGGGATGGGCTGCTGCTCCCACCAGTGCCCGCTACTGCCAGGACCAGCCCCCGCATGCCCGAGCAGGGTGCCAGACCCCAAACCTACGTGTTTCAGCTCGAAGAGCACCTGCCGTGTCAGCTCGATGCGCTTCTTGTTGATGTGCTTGATGGCCACCACGTTGCCCTGGGGTGCCAGGGAGGGGGAAGAGGTCAGCACCCACTGGGTGGATTTGGGGAGGACAGGAGGGTGCCAGCATCTCACAGGATGGGGATGCAGCCAAAGGGGAGCACCCCAACAGGGTTGAGGGGGTTTGAAGGGAAGGCTCAGCTCCCTGCCTGCTGCACTGACCTTGAAGTGGCCGGTGTTGGCGAAGATCTGGTACTTGCCATGGGTGGTCATCAGGGAGCCGTAGCTGGAGCCACGCTGCAGGGAAGGAGAGGGTTAGGGATGGGGGACCCTGGAGCGGGGAGGTGACAGGCACCAATGGAGGAGGGCAGGGACACCCAGGGGTGTGCAGGGGATGGTGCAGGACAAGCCCTATGAGCTCTGTAGGGAGGGTGAAGACTATAGGATGAGGCATACGGGGGACGCAGGGGATGGATAAGGTGTAGCTGTGTAGGGGACGGAGGGCCATGCAGGGGCTGGATGGGGTATGGTGCTCCGCAGGGGATTCACGGCTGTGTAGGGGATGGATCCAGAGTGGCTCTGCAGGGGACAGAGGATCAGGCAGGGGATGGATGAAGCATGGCTCAACAGGTGATGGAGAGCTACATAGGGATGGGGGGCTGTCTATGGGGATATGCAATGGGGCTGCGGCTCTGTAGGGGGTGGGGGGCCGTGTAGTGGGTCAACAAGGGAGGAGTGTAGTGCAGGGGGTGGGGGCAGCACAGGGGCAGGGCAGGAGGAGGGTGCCCCAGGGCTGTCAGCTCTCACCAGGGACAGGGTGAGACGGCTGCCCGCTGCCTTGTGGTACCGCTCGGGGCTCCCGAACTGCAGCTCATCCCAGCGGATCCTCCAGAGCATGCTGGCAAGCTCCTTCTCCAGCATCAGCTTCCTTGGGGGGGCACATGGGGGTCAGGCCCCCAGAACCCCACTGCACTGCCTGCCCCCCTGCCAGGTTGAGGGGTTGCCGGGTGCCCAGGCAGAGGGTGTCCCAGCCCTGACTGACCTGAAGATGAGGAAGCTGGAGATGCCAAACATCACGAAGGTGAGGCCGGTGCCCAAAGCCACAATGGCCAGCATGGAGAGGGGGGCTGCAGGCACAAGGGGATGTCAGCGTGGGCCATGGGTGCCAGGCTGCACCCACAGGGAAGGGTACTGGGGACTGAGTGACGCGGGCACCCAGTTACACCCACTTTTATCGCAGGAGGGGTCATCCACATCAAAGACACAGGGCGGGTTGTCCAAGGGGGGCGCCCCCTTCACCCAGGGGATGGGTCGTCCCAGCCAGTGGATCTGCTTCTCCACACCCAAGTAGTGTCCTACCACCTACAGCAGAGAGAGCTGAGGCCCCCTCCCCCAGCCCCCAGCATCCCCTCCCCCAGACCCGGCTGCCGGCAAGATCCCGGTGCCAGCCCGCACCTCGTACTGCCCGCTCTCGGGGTCGCCCATGGCCCACAGGTTGAAGTCGGTGTCCCGGTCATTGTTGCTGTCCATGCTCACGAGCCCCGTCACCCCTGCGGGAGAAGCAAGACCCAAGTGGGATGGGGAGCGGGTCCTACCGCCCCCGTGCCACCTGCAGCCCAGCTGCCCCTGTCCCACCGTTACCCTGGAACTTGCGGTCCCGCATCTTCTCGATGATGTGGGTGGCATTTTTCTTGGAGCCGCCCTCACGAAGGGTCTCGTTCAGCACCATGGCGTACAGCAGCATCCCATCATAGAAACACCCTGCCACCAGGTTCATCTGCCGTGGGGGGGGGAACATCAGCACACCCATGGCCCCGCACACGGGAGCACCCCATACCCAGGACCCCCACACCAGGGCCACGCACCCACCGACGGCCCCCACCCAGGGCAAACACGCATCCTGCAGGGATGGCAGTGCCCCAAAGCCACAAGTCCCCAGTCTGGTCCCACCAGGGACAGCCCCTCTGGCATTGCCCGTGGCCACGTCCCACCCTCTGCACCCCAATGAGGTGCCACAACCCCATGTGGAGGGTCCCCACCGCCCCACCACACAGCGGGGACTCACTCACCAGGGAGTAGTTGAGCTGCACACCGAATTTCTGCTTGGCTCGCAGGATGAGCTGGGTTTGGAAGTGCTGGTACTCGGGGTTTTGGGGCTCGTAGTAGGTGATCACCAGAACCATCTGCAACCAAGCACAGCACCCCAGTTCACACAGCAGGGCCAGGCTGGGGAGGTCCCCGTCCCCAGGCAGGTGGGTGCAGCTCACCTGGAAAGCCTCACGCAGCCCCGAGTCCTGGCCTGGGCTCTGCTGCCAGGGCTTGAAGGGGTCGCGGGCAGAGTCGCCCCGCAGGCTCTCCCCAAAGACATCCAGGTAGAAGAAGACGTAGTCGCCGTTGGTGAGGTTCTCCCGCTGCGCCAGCTGCATGATCTGCTGCAGCATCTCCAGCGGCCCGCAGAGATACACCACTGTCGGTGAGACGCAGGGAGTCAGGGAGGCGACGCCACCCCAGCCCACCCCGGGGAGTGGCCAGGTGTGGGGCGGGATGCTTCCCCTTGGGGTGATGGGGCAGAGTGATCCTGGGGGCACACTTGGTGGCCGTGGGGAGGATGGGGCGGGTGGATGGGGCAGTGCTCGGCTCGCCGCCTTCCTATGCTGCATGCCCCATGGTTCTGCTCGGCCCCACCGCCCCGTCTGGCCCTGACCCACTCTTGCCCCATTGGCCACCTTGGGCTGCAGGGGGAAAACAGGGGAACTCTTGCTCCAAACTGTGAGGCAGACACCCCACACACCCTGCTCCAGCCAAAAGCACCCAGGAGACGTCTGTCCCGCCATCAGTGCCCGGCTGCTCCCCGCCAGCGCCAGCCTGGGGACCGGGGTGGGGGCGGAGAGGCGTCGGGGCCGTGTGCCGGAGGCCCCATGGGAACCCTGTCTGGGGAACGGGACAAACCCATGTTTGGGCTCGTGGCTGGCCGGCCGTGCGGCTGGAATGTGCAGGTTCCCAGATTCCAGCACCTTCAGCCGCCCGCCGGCACTAATTGGAAACAGAGCATCTCGCTGGTGTGACCCACGCGGCAAGGGGGTGTCCGGGCCCCGGCCGGCCGCCCCACGTGCCCCCACCATGCTGCTGGAGGCCTGGCCAGCCCCAACGCGATGCCCACCCAGATGCTGTGTGGGGTGTTGGCACGGGGTTGGCACAGGGCACCACAGGCCCTGGGGACGGGTGCCCAGGAGTGTCCGAAACCCCCCCGAGCAGGGGCCCTCCCTGCCCTTGCTGAGGATCCTGCCACTGCCTCCTCCTCCCTCCCCCCGGAAAACCAGGGCCCCCGCTCCAGCCAGCCTGGCTGGGAACCCGGGATTGAGCAACAACAGGGGAGGCGGCGGCGGCGGGTGCTGGAGGAATGTCATGCTCGGGCGCTGGCCCCGGCGCACAGCCCTTCTGCAAGGGGCCCACGGACGGATCCGGAGCGTGGGGAGGGCTGGGGATAGCAAGGAAACCCCGCGCCCCGGGATGGGGTCCCTGCGGCGGCAGGGCGCCCGGCCGCACAGGCAGCAGGGTTGACGGGGTCACCCACGGGAGAAGAAAGCCAGCACGGCCGGCCACCTTGGGCATGGGAAACCCATGGCAACGTGGGGACCTGCTCCTGGGCATGGGGCAGAGGGAAATCGCGGCAATTTGGGGTGCGCAATGGCCAACAGCTTGTTTCAGGGCCTGATTTGGTTTCCCTCCAAGTGCTACAACACCTCAAATAAACACCCTCGGCTTCCCCACCTCGCCAGTCCTGTACCCAGAAAACATGCATTGGCAGCTCAGCATCTCCCCAGCATGTCCCCTCCCTCGGGACACAGCATGGGACCCTCCCCATCCCAGCGCAGGCGCCAGGAAAAGGCAGCACACGGCACTACACGGGCCGGGGAGCCACAACAGCTGGTGGCAGATGGTGGGACACCCCGGGCAGCTGGCCCCCGCCGCGGCGGCTGCAGCAAAGGACCGCCTGGTCAAAGGCCACCAAGCAGGGGGATTGATGGCGCCTGGACGGCTCCCCAGGGACAGGTTGCAGGAGCCGAGCAGAAGGGACGGGTCAACGGTCAGGGCTCTCTGTGACGCTGGCAGCTGCCTCCGGCTGGCTGCCTCCTGCCTGGCAAGCAGCACCCCTTCCTGCTCATCCAACCTCCCCCCGGGGGTCAGCGAATGGCTGAAGGCAGCCTCAGCATCAGTGGGAAGGGGAATGGGAATGCGAGGCTGGGGCGCATGCAGCTCCCAGGTGTTTATTTAGGAGGTGCTCATGATGCGGGAGGCAGAGCGTGTGGCCCCAGGGGATGGGCAGGACCCTGAGCGTCCAGATGGGGTGGCAGGACAGTGCCTGACCCCTGCACAACGGAAGATAACCCTAAAGTGAGGGTTAATCCTGGTTTCAGGCACCAAATCCCAGTTTCCAGCAGCCCCAACAGCACAGGGCACCAGAGAGACCCTTGCCCTGGCCAAGCAGCCGTCCCACGCCCAGGGGGATTGGGGGGGTGAGGAGTCAATGCACTCCCCTCCCGGCAGCAGCACCCATCCATCTCCCCAGGCAGGGGACCTGGGCTTCACAGGCAGATGGTCTGGTAATTCCCTCCACCACAGCGCTAATTATATCAGCGCTTCTGCAAGTGGCAGGAGAGACGTGGGCCCCTGCACGTCGCCCAGGCACTGGTGAGAGGGGCAATGGAAGTGCGAGGCGGCCATACGCGGGACGGGGCAACACGCCCACATCTCCCCCCACCCCCCCCCAACCCCAGCCCTGTTCCCGCTTTTTAGAGCTGCGAACGCTGGGGATCGGCAGCTTCAGGGGCACATGGTGGGGCAGGGAAGCGGCTTTGCCTGGGAAAGGGTCATCAAACTCCTGTCCATGACCTGGGAGAAGGAAGGTGACGCCAAGAGGGATGACGTGCGGTGTCACTGCAGGGCGCAGACGCGGCTGTGGCTGAAGCACCCGCTTCCCTCTCCGTGCCATGTCACGCAGGGGTGGGCACCCCGTGACAGCCTCGCAGGGTCCCCAAACCCCCGGGTTAGGAAAACACATAATACTAGCACTGCAACCCTGAGCACCCATCCCTGTGGGACCTAGCGCTCAGACCCACACCCTGCCCCGTCTCTGGGCTGTGGCCAGAGGGGCCCAGATTGCCCTGCCTCCCGATGTGGAGGGCTCCCAGGTCTCTGCCCACGCCTGGCCTCCTCCCCCAGCAGCCATGACCCTTGCCTGCACCAAGACGGATCGATTCCCATCGAGGTGATTTACGGCACCAAGCCGGAAACATTGACGGGAATCGCTGATTTTAGCCTTTTTCCCTGCACAGTCCTTTGCGCCCGTCCCACACGCAGCTCCACACCCCACGGCTGGTGATGGTGTACGCAGGGAGCTTCCATCCCAGCCCCCTGGACAAGCAAATGAGAGGGGCAGCCACAAGCTGCTCAGCTCCCGCAGCCCACCACGGGATGCCCAGCCCCACAGCCCCAGCCCCATCAGCCTCAGTCCCTGGGGAACCCCATCCAGAACCCCAAAGCGCCCCAGCCACATGCCCCCAGCCTGGTCCCACGCAGCCTCAGCCATGTCTCCCGCTGGCTCATCTGGCTCCACTCGTCCCGGCTCGATGTCCTTCTTAATGACACAGCATCTCAGGATCCATTAAGAAGCATCGCGGAGCGGCTGGCTCTGGGATCGATACACCCCGCTCATCAATAATGAAAGAGCATCAGGCTGCCCTTGCTCTCCAGCTGCCTCCGTAAGCCCCTCCATTTCCTCCCGCTCCCGATATAGCTGCTCTCCTGGGGCTCTCGCAAGGCACCAAATTGATTTACCCCTCCATCAGCAGGGCGGGGCCGTCCCCAGCGCCGTCCCTGGGGCGCAGCGGGGACGGGCACAGCCCGGGGCACCGAGGTGCCAGGCTGGGGGTCTGTGCCCGAGCGTGGCACGGCAGCCTCGGCGTGCCGGCACCAGGCTGCTCTGGTTACGCAGCTGGTGCTCCCCTTCAGATGGCCACGTCCGCAACATCACCTTCTGACTCCCAGGAGGTGGGGGGGTCCCGCCTGCCCCTAGGGATCCCTCATCCTGCTAAGACAGAGGGTAGGGTGTCCCCAGCACTCCTCACACCAGTCATCTCACCGAGGTGAGGGTCCACCTCAGCTGTCCCCCGGCACAGGGTGACTGGGCTGGGGGGCAGGGAGAGGGACCCCATTGCCCCTCACCCTGTCCTGGACCCCCCAAACTGGCGCTCAGGTGGCCCAGGGGTGCAGGGTCCTGCCTTGTCCCCTGTGCAACCAAATGTGCCCATCCCTCCCCACGCCCTAGGTACAACCTGCTTTGCCCACCCCTACCCATGTCCCACATGGGTCTTACTGTGCCCCCGGCCCCTCCCCTTGCCCCACACAGGCCCCACAGCGCCCCTGGCCCCTTGCCATGCCCCACACGTGTCCCATCGTGTCCTTGGCTCCTCACTGCCCCCCACACAGGTCCCACTGTGTCCTCAGACCCTCACGGTGCAACACAAAGGTGCCACTGTCTCCTTGGCCCGTTGTTGTGCCCCACACAGATCCCACTGCGTCCCTATCCCCTTGCTGTGCCCCATGCAGATTCCACTGTGTCCCCGTCCCCTTGCTGTGCCCCACGTGGATCTCAGTGACCCCCCTAACACTTTGCTGTGCCCCACACGGATCCCACTGCCCTCTCAGCCCTTTACTGTGCCCCACACGGATCTCAGTGCTCCCTCTAACCCCTTGCTGTGCCCCACAAGGATCTCAATACCCCCCTAACACTTTGCTGTGCTCCAAACGGGTCCCACAGCCCCCCTGACCCCTTGCCATGCCCCACATGGGTTCCTCTGTGCTCCCGGCCCCTCGCTGTATCCTACGCGGGACGCATTGCGTCTCCGTCCCTTTGCTGTGCCCCAGACGGGTCCCACCGCACGCCCATCTCCCCGCTCTACTCCAGACGGGTCGCACCGCAGCCGCGTCCCCCCACCGTGCCCCACACCAATCCCACCGCACCCTCAGCCCCTCGCTGAGCCCCACAGAGGATTTTGCCTCCTCCCCAAGCCCTGCGCGGTTCCCCCGCGGGGAGCCCCCTCCGCTCCATCCCCCCCCTCCCCTTCTCCGGGCCCTCAGCCCCGTCCCGTGCGGGGTGCTCCCACCCCCACCCACCCCACCCAGCCCCCCCCCCACGCCGCGCCGCCCCACGCACCGCGCCCGTTGGCCTTGATGAAGTGGACGGCGGTGTCGGGGCCGCCCTCGTCGGGGGAGTAGATGTGGTGCCGGACGGTGAGGTTGCTGCCGTCCTGCAGCTCCTGGTAGATCCCCTCGACGGTGAAGTAGTAGGGTCGGTCGTCGGTCTTGCGGTCCACGTAGAGGAGCACGGCGCGGGTGCTCCAGTTGAAGTGGGCGTGGAGGTGGGAGACGAAGGCTCCCAGTTTAGGGGCCGAGGGCCCGGTACGCACCGTCGTGCTGTAGTGCTCCCGTTTGCGGCTGAAACCGGCCGCCACCGCCCCCCCTGTGATGAGGGGCAGCCGCCAGTGCGAGGCGAAGCGCCCCACGGACGCGGCCGGGTAGACGCATCCCGGTCCGAAAAGGACGTCGGGGTCGTGGTAGAGCTTCAGGTCCACGGCGTTGAGCGGTGCCACGTACTCGGAGCAGGCGCCCTCCAGCTCCGAACTCATGAACTCGACGCGCACCGAGAAGGGCCGCGGTAGCAGCGGCGGCTCCCCCCGCTCCAGCGCTTCCAGCGCCAGGCTCAGCGCCGGCCCCACGCGCGGCCAAGCCCACGCGTAGCTCACGTTGCGCTCCGGCAGCACCACCGCCACCGTCAAATTGGCGACCGCCCCGTCGGGGTTCGTCGCCCGTCGCCCCCCGCCCGCCGCCGCCGCCAGCACCAGTAGCAGCAGCGACGGCGGCGGCAGCAGCAGCAGCGGCAGCAGCCGCGGAGCCATGGGCCGCGCTGGCTCCTCCGCCCCGGCCGCCGCTCCTGCGGCCCCGCCGCGCCCCCGCCCCGCCGGCTGCGCCCTCCCCCGGGCGGCACCGCCCCGGGACGGCCAGCGCCCCCTGCCCGCCGCTCCGCTCCGCTCCGCGCCCGCCCGGACGGCGCGGGGATGCGCGACACCGCGGCGGGGCGAGGGGAAACGGGTCCCGGGGGAGTTGTCCCACCCTGGGATTTGGGGAGGGGCTCCGGGGGGTGGAGGAGGGGTGATCTCCTGGTCCGGCGTCCCCCCGTTGGGTGGGGATGAGGAGGGGTGTCTGGGTCCTGGCGAGTCCCGGTGGGAGGGGTCGTCCGGGTTCGGGGTGTCCCCGGGGTGGAGGGATGGAGGAAGGGGTACCTCTGTTCTGGGAGGGTCCCATGAGGAGGGGTTTTGGGAGGGGCCATCCAGGCCCTGGGGCATCCCACTGGATGGGCATTGAGGAGGGGCCACCCCATCCTAAGGGTCCCCATCAGGGCTTGGGGCAGGCCCTGGGCAGTGGGGTGAAGGAGTGGGAGTGGGAGGGGGCCTCGGCGGGGGGGTGTCCTGGAGAGGAGTGTCCTCACTGTGAGTGGAGTGAGGAGGTACGCGTCTGTGGGGTGTGGGTGTCCCCACAAGGATTCTCGGGGGAGGTTGGGCTGTGGGGTACAGGGGGAGTCGGGCTCTGAGGAGGGGGTGCCCAGGATTTGGGTGTCTTCTGCGAACATCCCGTGCCATGGGTGTGGGTCTTCACTCTGGGGGTAGGGGTGGGGAGATCCCTGGGGACTTGGGATGCAGGGGCTGATGGAGGAGTTGAGCCCTGGGAAGCGGGATGCCCTGGGGTGTTCCTGCCACCCAGGGCATTCCCCAGCAGTGGGGAGCCATGACCCATGGCTCCAGCGCCCCTCATCCACGCATGGGCTGACCACGGCAGGGGATGCCGTGGAGTGGGGGGCAGCAGGCATGTCATCATTGCGGGTTTTAAGGCCCCAACCTCTGCACTGTGGGGTGCAGGCCTGTGGGTTGGTGGGGTAGGGGCCTGCGAGGGGAGCAGAGGGGCTGGGGGACAGCCCGTGGGGCACAGGGGACACGCAAGGGCTGATTATGGGGCAGGGAGCCCTGCACAACCCCCCAGAATGCCATGGAGCTGGGATGAGCCGGACAGAGCCGGGGGTTGACGGTACTCCCCGAGGATTTGGGGAAGGACCAGAGGGGATTGCAGCCTCCACTGCCATGGGGGGGCCACCACAGCCCAGGAGGGACACACAGCGGTGCCCTGTGTTTGCAGGAGGGGGCCCGGTGGGGCAGTGGGGGCTCGGCGCAGGGGGAGGGGGGCAGCATGCCTGTGGTACATTCCTCACATTCCCAGCCTGCTGCCTGCTCCCATCGGGAATGGGGGTGTGTGGGGGGTGTCTGTCAGCCCCTGCCCCATGTCTCAAAACTACGTGGGGTGGCGTGGGGGGGGGGGGGGGGGGGGGGGCACAGGGAAGAGGGTGGGGGGAGGCCAGTGGCTACACGGCGACCCCGTGAGTCTTGCTGGTACCAGTGGCCACGCAAAGTCCCAAGGGAATGGGAGGGGTGCTGCGCTGTGTGGAGGGGTCCTGCCCCCTCCTGGGATTTGGGGCAGGCCACCAGAGCAGAGCCACGGGCATGGAGTACCCAGGGTGCCCCCGCACGGGTCCCTCCACAGCTGGAACTGCCAGAATCACGACGCCCCTCGATGTCCCCAGCATGAGCGGCACGTCCATCCCATCCGCAGGGTCACGGAGCCCGGCTCACCCAGTCCCGGCACAACCCGAGCCAGGGGGATTGGGTTGCCGTCTATAAATATCGCGGTCCGGTCACGGCACGGAGCCGCCGGCAGTGCCTGGGCCGCGGGATGACGCTGCTGTGGGACAGTGAAACCCAGCCGGCAGCGAATATGGGTGAGAGAGGAGATGCTGGGAGGCTCTGGAAGAGATTCCCCATGGATCGCGAGGCTGGTCACGGTGATGGTCCCATCGGAGCCTACAGCCTCCACAAAATCACCCCTGCGTGCCCCCCGTGCCAGGCTGCCCAGCCCTGAGCCACGGGGACATCTCCAAGCCTTGGGCTGGGCTCACTCGGTGGCACGGGCCGGGGTGCACCCCAGGGGAGTGGTAAAAGGCTTCTCCAACCGGTGCCCAATCCTGCCTGTAGCAGGCAGGGAGCGGGCAGCGAGCCTGGGAGGTGGCGATGCTCACGTAGGACCTGCCGTGGAGCCGATGCAGCCAGCGGAAGAGACGACCCTGGAAAATCAAAGAAAATCCAAGAGATACAGGGAAAAATGTGGAGGGAGCACGGGGGCAGCCTGGGGGGACTCACTGCGGATGGGATGGGGTGCCCTGAGTTGGGGGTCATGGGTGTTGTGGCATCCCCTGGTTGCCTGTACCTGCCAGCAGAGGGGGCCTGGTCATGGCCCCCGAACACCCTGGCAACTGGGAACACGGGCTGCACCCCACCGGCTGTGCCCACGGCCGCTTGGACACCCGGGTGGCCGGAGGGCACATGGGGCAGGAGTGTCACGGTGGTCAATGACAGTCCATGGGGGTCACCATGCTTCAGGGCGTCTGTGGCTCCGTCTTGCCGCTCCGTCCCGTGTCTCACGCTGGGTCCTAGTCTTCCTGCACGTGGCATCCCGGGTCTCGCTGCTGACAAGTTTTCTTCCCACAGGGCTGGTCCCATCACCCTGGTCCTGGTGGTCCATGGTGGTCTGTGGTGACTCATGGTGGTCCATGATGGTCTATAGTGGACTGTGGTGATTCATGGTGGTCTGCAGCAGTCCATGGCAGTCTATAGTGATCCACAGTGGTCCATGGTGGTCCATGGTGTGGCAGTCCATGGAGATCGATGATGTTCTATGGTGAACTGAGGTGATTCATGGTGGTCTATGGTAGTCTGTGGTGGCTGATGGCGGACTGTGGTGATTCACGGTGGTCTGTGGTCATCTGTGGTGGACTGTGGTGATCTGTGGTGATTCATGGTGTTCTGTGGTGGTCCATGACAATATATGGTGGTCCATGGTGGTCCATGACAGTTTATGGTGGTCCATGGTGGTCCATGGCAATTCAGGAAGATCCATGATGGTCTATGGTGAACTATGGTGGCTCATGGTGGTCCATGGTGGTCTGTGGTGTTCCATGGCAGTCCATGGTCCTCTGTGATGATTCATGGTGGTTTGTGGTGCTCAGTGGCAGTCCATAGAGATCCATAATGGTCTATGTGAACTGTGGAGGTCCATGGTGGTCTGTGGTGGTCCGTGGTGGTCTGTGGTGGTCTGTGGTGGCCCATGATAGCCCATGGTAGTCTACAGTGGTCCATGGTGGCCTGTGGCAGTCCATGAAGATCCATGATGTTCTATGGTGATCTGTGGTGATTCATGGTGGTCTGTGGTAGTCCTTGGCAATCTACGGTCATCCATGGTGATGCATGACATGGTGGTCCATGGTGGTACATGACAGTCTATGATGGCCCATGGTGGTCCACGGCAGTTCAGGGAGATCCATGATGGTCTATGGTGAACTGTGGTGGTTCGTGGTGGTCTATGGTAGTCTGTGGTGGCCCATGGTGGACTGTGGTGGTCCATGACAGTCCCTGGTGATCCATGGTAGTCCATGACAGTCTATGGTGGTCTGTGGTGGTCCATGGCCATTCACCGAGATCCATGCTGGACTATGGTGAACTGTGGTAGTTTGTGGTGGTCCATGAGGGTCTGTGGGGGTCCATGGCAGCCCTTGGAAGTCCATGATGGTTTATGGTGGTCTGTGGTGGTCCATGGTGGTTTCATGGTGGTCTGTGGTGTTCCATGGCAGTCTATGGTCCTCTGTGATGATTCATGGTGGTTTGTGGTGGTCAATGGCAGTCTACAGAGATCCATGGTGGTCTATGTGAACTGTGGTGGTCCATGGTGGTCTGTGGTGGCCCTTGGTAACCTATGGTAGTCCACAGTGGTCCATGGTGGTCCGTGGTGGCCTGTGGCAGTCCATGGAGATCCATGATTTTCTATGGTGAACTGAGGTGATTCATAGTGGTCTATGGTAGTCTGTGGTGGCCCATGGCAGACTGTGGTGGCCCATGGTGGTCTATGGTGGACTGTGGTGATCTGTGGTGATTCACTGTGGTCTGTGATAGTCCATGACAGTTAATGGTAGTCCATGGTGGTTCATGACAGTCCATGGTGGTCCATGATGATCTGTGGCTGTCCATGGCATTCCACAGAGATCCATGATGGTCTGTGTGAACTGTCGAGGTACACGGTGGTCTGTGGTGGTCCATGGTGGTCTGTGATGGTCCATGCTGGTCTGTGGTGGCCCATGATAGCCTATGGTAGTCCACAGTGGCTCATGGTGGTCTGTGGCAACCCATAGCTGTCCACGGAGATCCATGATCGTCTATGGTGACCTGTGGTGGTCTGTGACAGCTTCTGATCATCTATGGCAGTCCATGGCAGTGCATGGTGGCCCATGGTAGTCCATGGTGGTCCTTAGACTGCACCAGAGCATGGTGGGCACCAAGGGCACAGCCATGCTCCCCTGCCCCACAGATCTCATGCCATCGTGTTTTCTAGGTTCCTATCAGCAAACCCAAGGACCAGGTCCCCAAAGCTGATGACTGTTTAATTGCTAAAAAATGTTTTTCCACCTCCTGGAGTGCAGCAGCACAAGCTAGGAGGCAGCAAGACCCTGCCAAGCATCTTCACCTGTGTGCTGAGCCTGTGGCCAGAAACCTGTCAGCCCGAGGAGGTGGCTGTAAAGAGTGCAGCAGGTACCAGGAGTGTGTGCCCGCGGCATGGCTGGCTGTGCCGGGGCCAGGTGGAGGAGCCAGGCCAGCAGCACCATGCCGGCACCGCCATGCCAGGGCACATATGTCACTGGGGCATCCCTGGTGCTGCAGGAGCCCAGCATCTCTAAAGGCCACCCCGTCCCAAATGAGAGAGGAACCTCTCCAGATCGGGGAGGCTTTGGCCAGGTGGGCACAAGACACACGGGGCTCGTGGGGCCACCTTTGCACGCACGGGCTTCCCATGCTCCTGCTGTCTGGGAAACCCGAATGGCTCCTTGTATGAGTTTGGAGTTTGTGTGCCAACAGTGGAAAAAATGGAGCAGAGGCAAATGCTGTAGAGGGGAAAAATGTGGATAATGCAGCAGCTATATTGACCCCCCCAGTTCAGGGCAGGGGCTGTCCCAGTGTGTCCATGGGTTCAGTTCTCAGCACCTATGCCCCTCTGTGCCCCACGGGGCACCCCTATGAGTGTCCCTGCAGGGCACCAGGACAGGACATGTCACCCACCTCCCCCCTCAGGTGGATGCTGCCTGTGCTGAGCTGGGGACACCAGCTTGCTTTCTTTCCCCTCCATCTGCTCCAGGATCCCTAGGCCGGGTGTGAGGATTCCAGGTCCAATGCCCTGGTGGTCTCTTCCACCCTGAAGCCACCAGCCACCTGTGGCTTTTCCTGTAGGGTATCCCTAAAGCAGGACAACACCCCAGAGTGTTTCCGTGGGTGCCAGCCAACAGCCCCTGATTCACCAGGGTGATGCGGGGTGCAGGGAGGGATTATGACTGGAGCAGCGATCTCTTCTGATCCTGGAGATAGGCTGGAGAAGACCTGCATGATCCAACCAGGACCCAGAAAGACACAGTGTCTCCTGGGGCTCTCCCTGTCCCTGGATCCCACTGAAGCCTAGTACCCAGGACAGGTCTGGGAGCCCCCAGGGTCTCCCCAGCACATCCCAGAGCAGTTACATGCTGGGGTTAGCACCGGTGGCATGACACTGCTGTGGCAAAGTCCTCTCCATGGGAGAGCTACCCTGGATGGCCTCTCTATCGCAGGGTGCCCAGACCCCTGCCCTCCCCAGCAGGTCCCTGGGCCTGACAGGCAAGTGGCACTTTTTTGGCCGGTGGGGCTCCTGCGTGGCCCAGGAATGATCTCCCAGGGTTATTTCTGACTCACAGGGCAGGAAACGTTTTGGGGTTTAAGCCGAGCTGAATAATGTGCTCATTTCCTTGTGCCGACTACAAAGCACCTGCTCCAGGGGATTTATGGAGTGCCGGCCTCTCGCACTCGCTGCACGGCTGCCCGCCCGGATGTTTTTATTTTCTTGGGATGGCCAGCAAGTGCCAAGGCCTGTTTTCCTAAACACCCCACACCTCCTGGCATCTTTCCCTCGAGGGGAGCCGGCGCAGAGACACGGGCAGCAGTACACCTAGGGTGTCAGGGTGGGTGCCTGCAACCTGCCAAGGCTGAGCGCAGCGGGCACACACCGTTAACCCACTGGTACCAAAACCCGGCCCAGCACAGAACAGTCACAGCAGGCATAAATGGCTTGGGAGAGTGTCAGAGAGTGATGGAGAGGGATGGAGAATGGGGGGAAGCAAGGGAGGATGAGACCATGCGAGCAACAGCAAAGGAGTCCAAGGGAGCCATGCCATGGGGCTGCCCAGACCACAGAGCCCTGCCTGCCACCAGCTGTGAGGAGGAGACACCCACCTGGGGTGGGCAGAGCCCGTCCCACAGCTGGGAACCCACAGACACCATTCACCATCAGACCCCATCCCACAGTTGGGGATCCACAGACCCCATCCCTTTAGAGGCCCCATCCCAAGGCTGGGCACACCCAGACCCCATCCCACAGCAGACTGTATCCCATGACTGGGGACCCCCAGACCACATCCCACAGCAGGCCCCAGCCCACGGCTGGAGATCTACAGACACTATCCCACAGCAGACCTCATCCCACGACTGGGGACCCCCAGACACCATCTGACCTGGGCTTGAGGGCCCCTGAAAAACACTGCACCAGCCCGTGTTTTGGAAGTGGCCCTTCCCTGTGAGGAGGGTTGGGTGTGAGTGTTGTTGAGGCCAGGGACACCATGGGACACGCGGGACATGTCACCATGCCCCAGAGCCAACACTCCTCCAGTAGCACTGGGCTGCATCCACTGGGCAGCCAACCTGCAGAGTAAGGTGACAACAAGGTTTTTGTCCTGTCCCCTTCACCTTGTACACGGTCAGCTCTGTTCCTACCCGTAGTTCCAGCCTTCAGGAACTGTCCTGTTTAGCCCACCAGCTGCGGGAGGAAGGATGGGTCTGCCATTCCCTGGGTAGCAGTTGGTCTCCTCCTGTCCCCCTTCCCGCATCCTGGTTGTCCAGCTCTCTGAGACTGCCCTGCTCAGCTCTTCCTGGGGTGAGCACTGAGTGTTCAGGTGAGTGGACACAGCTCGGAGCTGGCATCTGCCGGCATCCTGCCCCGGGATCTCTGCAGCTTCAGGGTGCTGGGAAGGAGATCCCGGCCCAAGGCAGCACCAGGATCCAGCTGGGGCAGCTTGTCCCAGTGATAAGTTGGGGTTGTGGGTTTGGGTTTTTTTTCTGTTTAGAGAGAAAATAAAGCCCTTGTGGGGAGCAGGAGCCAAGCTCCCCAGTGCCTAAAACAGCAATCGCAGCACTTCCTCGGATTTATGGTGTTTGCTTTCACAATGCCAGCCGGGATCCTGTTTGCTTCCTGCTCTGCAGCTGCACTCCCAGCTGAAGGCTCAGGAGATTCAGGTTTTATAACACTCCTGGATCCTGCTGATGGCAACTTGTCCAGCATCATTTACTACCCCCGTGACTCCTGTGGGGCTGGGGTAGGCTGTTATCATCCCATCTCAGCACCCACGAGCTTGGGTGCTTTCCCCTGCCCATCCACAGGGTCCTCTCCTCCGGCAGCGGGTGCTTGAGTAGCATCTCTGCAGATGGAGCACCCAACCTTTACGGGGAGAGGAGGCCAGCAATGCTGTGCCCTCGGTGGCTTAGAGCACACAGCACTTCTCTGTCACAGCTACAATCCGAGACCCAGGTCAGGCAGGAGCAGCTGGATCCAAGCAGGGACACGGATCTGACCTTCTGCAGGGTTCCGGGGTGCTCAAGGGTAGCGACTGCTCCCCACCGGCATGCCTGGACATACAGCCAGTCCCCAGTCCCTGTTGTTGGCCTCTGACTGCTAAATCAAAGTGACTGAACTTTCAGTGAGGCTCTTCTTCCAGCCCCTACATCCCTGCTGTGGCTCTTCCCTGGGTCTCAGTTGTTCCCCTGAGAGGAAAACACCAAAACTGGCTGCCCCCTCTTCTCTCCGGGGCAAAACATCCTCTAGGTTGTACCAACTAGTGTAGTTGAAGAGGGTGTCAGCTCCTCCAGCTATCATCCCTTGGGTACCAGAACTGGCACTCTCGACCACTGAGTCCCACTCCAGCTGCTGCTTTCCAAGCTCCCAGCCTACTCCTGTACAAGCTGGACCGAGGTGCTCTGGACACCCCATGGGGGTGTGTGCTGGGGCCAGGTGGGTACCCAGGGATGTGAAAGTGGGGGAAGAAGAGTGGCCAGGAGGCTGAGGGGACCACCGGCCCCGTTCCCTGACACACAGCCACAGCGTGGAGGGTGCTGTGCAGCCTGTGTCTCTCTGCAATGTGCCAAGAGGTGTCCTTGACCCCCTTTCAGCCTCTTCTGCGCTGACCCAGCAAACTGGTGAAATACCTGAAGGCCACGAGTGGGCTGGGAGCCTTAACCCTCTCTTTGGGAAACAGGGATGGCTACAGAAATCCCGGGAATGCTTCCCTGACAGAGCAGAGACAGTGCCACTCCACACAGCCCAGAGATGCTCTCACCCCAGGTTTTCCGTGCCCTTCTGGAGGCCCAGCCAAATCATGCGGGCCTCCAAACGAAACCCACCGCTTTTGTTTAACGTTCGCTGCACTCGGTGTTGAAACGATGATGGATTATTTCATTGTGGTTACCAGTGTGCCAGATTTCTTTTTCCAAACACACAATAGGAATATTCATTTACTGCTCTGACGACGAACGCTTTTATCCTCCTTATATAGTAACAACTCCGCACCAACGGGCGAGTTTCATTTGTCACTGATACACTGCGCCCTCCCGGCTCACGGCCCGGCGGTTGGCACGTTATTCACCGGTGCCCTGAGCTCCTCTGATTTATCATCAGCCTTTCCTGACCAAGCCCACCCCCGCTGCCGTCCCATCAGCCTCCCCGGGGGGATGCACAGCATCATTCAGAGTCCTACGAGAGGGCTGGGGTAATTCCCCGGGGGTGCAGAGAGGATGCAACGCTGGGGATGCTCCCTTGGTGGACCAGATGCAGGATGGGGATGCAATGGGACGGAGGGGGGGCCCGGATCGGCAGTGCGAAGGGGCCGTGCTTTCAAATCCGAAGGTGGCGAATCCAAAGCGGATAAAAGGAAGCGGTGGTTTTTTTCCCTCCATGCTTAATTAGGCTGCCACAGGAAAATGCGCAGGCCAAAATTTAGCGGGATGCGAGAAGGGATTGGGCATTTATGGGGATAACAAAAATATCCAGCTATAATAGCGGATGCCAACACAAATTCTGGAAGGGATATTAAGCCTCACGCGTCAGGGTGTAAACCTATCCCAAACTGTCAGAAAGCAGGGAGCTTAATGCAGGGGCAGATGACCCACATTTGCTACTGCTACCACCACCACCTTGCTGCCGGCACGGCCCTGTGCTGGCCAAGCCACCGGCTGGACCGTCCCCCGAGCCCCGTTTCCTGCTGCCGGCAGCGCCTCTGAAGAGGGCTGCGAATCTCTCTTGGCAACTCAGCCCTTCGCTTGTAGCTCGCCAGGGCCGTGTGGCTCTCAGGGCTCTGACCTCCTCCATCTCACCCATCCCCTGGCTTTGCCAGCTGATAACAGCCTCATCACTTCAACCCAGAGGCAGCCCTTCCGGGTAAGGGTCTGTGTGGACCACGGGCATGTCCCCGGCATGGTGTGGCACCTTCCCACACCTTCTTGCTTCCAGCCAAACCCTTTGTTTCCCTCTCAGGTCACTTGTTGCCCAAATGCGCCTTCACCTCCTGGTTTTATTCCCTGTTCCTGCCGGGGCCAGTCTCCAGCCTCTGAGAGGGGCTGCTCAGCTCCGGCGTCTCGCGGGTGCTGCACGTACGCAGGCACATCCCTGCCCTCGTGGGCACTGCTCAGACGGGCCCTACTGTCATGCCTCACGCAGAGCCTTCCTCACTCGCTCCGCATCAGTGGCAGTCGCTGTCCTGCCCGCTCTTGGCCAAAACCACCCGCTGTCACCCCCAGCCCCTGCGTGGCCACCAGCCTGGCACGGCTGCAGCCCAGGCTGGGGTGAAACTCTGTGCTGTGGTACCCGGGGGCTGGTTGCGAGCATCTCCATCCCTGCTGAGGATGGTGCCGTTGCATCCCACATCTGCCTGTGCTGCTCCAGCCCCCCTGCAAGATGGGATGCTCCCAAAGCCTTGGCCGCTGCGAAGGATCAGAGTCGGCTCAGCGCAACCAGAGGGGAGCCTGGAGCTCTCCTGGTTGAGGGCCAGGGTCTCCCGCGCTCGCTCACCACCCTGCCGAGGGCAATCCCGCTGGGGACCCTTGGATCTCCCCTCGCTGCGGAGCCTCGCACCCACCGGGGCTTCCAACTGGAGACATTTCTGGAGGGCATGAATCAGCTTTTCACAGCTTGTTAAAAATCTTGATCCTACCTCTTGTTTTCATGCCTTTCAAATCAGGAAATGAGTTTTACAACTTTTCCAGTGGGGCACAGCTGGTGGCCAGGGTCGTAAAGCTGAACTTTATAAATATCTCTTGTTGGGATCAGGGGAAGAGCATTAAAAAGGCGCAGAGAGAGAGAGAGAGAAGGGAAAGGAGCAAAGGCGATAGAGAAGCAAGGCAACCTCGGTGAAGAAGCCCAGCTCAACGCCAGCCATGGCCATGCGAGCACAGAAGACGGGGTGTGCTTGGGGCAAGCTCTGCCTGCTGCTCTCCCTCCTGCTCCAGCTGCCGGGCTCCCAGGCCAAATGCTACTTTCAGGCTAAAGGTAAGTGGAGAGGTGAGCCGGGAAGATGCCAATGGGAAGAGGAGGCCTCCGCCTTCCCCAGGCGCCGGGGCTCTGCCCTGCGTGCCCGCGGAGCGTGGAAGGGACCGTGCTGAGCTCAGGACCGTGGTCGTGGGCCAGTGATGAGTGGAAGGAGAAGTCTATAAACCACAGAACAGCTCCCCAGGGCTCTGGCTGAGAAACAGCTCGCTGGGCCATGGAGAGCTCCTGGCAGGAGCCTGGCAGGAGCCTGAGAGTGCGGGACTAGCAGCTGAGGGAAGAGGGCTGTCTGCCTTTCCCCTGCTGCCTCCTTCCAGGGTTGCAGAGATGCTCAAACTCCGAGGGGTGCTGGATGTGCCCTCTTGAGGGCAGCATGAGCCACTTGCCTCTCCCCCAAGCCCCTGGGCCAGTGGGGAGAGCTGCAGGACACAGTCAGGGGAGGATGGATGGGAGCGTGGCCCTTGGCATCCCATACCTTTGTGGAGAGGCCACCAAGTATCCTCCGTACCATGGGGCTGGTGGGAGGTCACGGCATCCCCTGACCCCTCTTTGAGGGCAGAGGCAGAGGGGTGCTGAGACGGCTCCCCCGCACCCTGGCACAGGCCCATGTGTGCTCACTGCCGTTTCCTTTGCAGCTCCCTGCGAGTACGAGGGGAAGCAGTTCTCTCTTGGGGAGTCGTGGCTGAGCACCAACTGCCTGCTCTGCACCTGCCTGCACCCCATCGGCGTGGGATGCTGCGAGACGTGAGTGGGGGGGGGGGGGGCACTGTGGGACACGAGGGGGTGGGCTGCCGCAGGCGATGCTGCCCTGCTGCGGCACCTCTGCGCCCGCAGCGGGGAGGTCATGGGGTCTGGTGGCTGCGAATGCAGTGGGGCAATTCTGAGCCCCGGGGGCTGCGGGGAGATGGGGGGAGAGGGGACAAGGGGCAGAGGTGGGGAGGAGCCCACTGGGGTGTGAGTCAGGGAGACAAAACTGGGGGCCAGGGGCATCTCAGCACAGCAAGATGCCAGGAGCTGCGGGGCAGCCTGCCGGAGCTGGCCGAGGGGACACCCTTTCCTCCGCTGGCCAGAGGTGCTGCCAGCAGGGGAAGCCACCAGGACCTGCCAGCAGCCCCCTGGCACAGAGCAGGGGGAAGCTGATGGCGCTGTGCCCTCTCCCGCAGCACCCAGCATCCCATCGACTTCCCCGACTGGTGCGAGGCCCACTACGACTCGCAGACCTGCCAGATCTCAGTGGTGCAGAAGGCCAACCCCAGCCTGCCCTGCGTGAAGAGCATGGAGCACGAGTGGGGCTCGGCTGGCACCCCTGAGCCGCTCAGCAACAAGGTGCTGGGCGCGGGGCTGAGCAGATAGAGGCTCAGCGGCACCCCAGCGTGCCCCCGCGCACCGTCCTCACCCTTCCCGCATGCTCCAGACCTGCCCCATCCCGTAGAGACGTCACTGCCGCCACCTCCGAGGGAAACCACTATCCACACACCACGGATCCGAGTTAACATTTACACGCCAGCGCTGCCACGGCACGGCTTTGCTTCCAGCTTCAGCTTCCTGAACCGAAACGGGGCTTCCTCCCTGCGAGATGCGCACCGTGGGAAGGAGGATCCTATGGGATCTCTTCCCAGGTGGGCAGGAAACTTCCAGCTACTAAAGAAAGGGTTACAGGACCAAATTAGCCTGCATCATATCCAGCCTCAAGCCCCCTCCTCCCGCCCAGACCCCCATCCCACAGCTACCGTGAGGTCGCTGGGGGGCACCACGGCCCTTCCTGCAGGACACACACCCCCCATACACGGAGCACGAGGGGCACAACCCATCTCTGGAACCACTAACGCCCCTGCCTCCTGCAGCTCCCGGGGCCGGAGGGTGTCCTCGGCACTGCAGGCCAACCCTGGGCAACAATGCAACAGAGCCATGCTGGGGTGGCCAGTGGAGTGGGGGGAACCTCTGGAAGATGTCCCCAGGGGAGCCCCGCAGGCGCAGGGGAGCAGGGAGGGGAGCTGGGTGCCCTGCTAGGGTTCAGGGAGCTGAAGCAATCCGCGTGTGCCAGGCTGGAGCCGGCCGCCCTGGCAGCCTGTCCCAGCCGGTGCCACGCGGTGCTGCGCAGAGCCTTGTGTAGGTGTTTTTGATCTCGCAATAAAGGTATTAAACAAAGAGGTCTCCAGCCTGTGACTGCCGTACAAGAGTTTTGCGCAGTCAGCCGTTTATTAGATTTCCACGTGAACAGGAAAATTCGGGGAAAGGTTTGGTAAAAATGGGGAGCTGGCCACGAGCAGGGAGACCTCCATCCCAGCTCCTGAACGCGCAGCACGCGTTCACTCCAGCTCCCCAAGGATCCTGAGACCAGCAGGATGCCTTGGCGCCCGGGAGAGCGGGCAGAGAACAGCCTGGGTTTGGATCACCCAGCCCAGGCGGGCAGCAGACACCAGACCGCCGCTCCTGGAGCCTCTCCGTAGGGAGAACGGCCCTCACCCAAGGCTGGAACGGGGCTTCACTGGAGGAACTCCCCTCTCCTCTCCCTGGGCTGGGCCCTTCTCTTGGAAGCCCCCCACGGGGTAAAGGCATGCCGGGCCATTCCCTGGGACGCAGGCTGCTTTTCGGCAAGTGCCGGGACTCGCAGCTGCACCCAGGCAGGAAGGGTCCGGCTGCCAGCCGCGGGCCGCGGCACACGACCCGCAGCAAGTGCGGTGCTCCCACACCCGCGGGCAGGACATCCGCCCAGAGCCTGCCCGGGCGTCACAGGGAACCCAAGGGGACACTGGGAAGCACGCCTCGCAGCACGCCGGTGAGTCCTGCCCGCCATTCCTGCTGGCGGCACGCACTGGCAGCGCCGACGGCCCCTACCCGCTCTTCCCGCTTCAGATGGCGATGGAGTTGGTGCTGGAGAACTGAGAAACGTAGGAGGCCAGGATGGGGTTGGTGGGAAGGACTTTGATGGGCAAGTCCCAGCTGAAAGTGTCCACATCCATCTGCTCCACCCCAGTCCAGGTGACGGCCTCTGACTGGCTCCCACGAACCAAGCAAGTCCCTGCCGACTCCCCGGAGGTCACGAACTCAAAGTGCAGCCGCCACTTCAGAGACACTGTGGGCAAGAGGAGGGGGTCAGCCACCAAACATCAAGGGATGGAGACAGCGGGTGTCTCAGCGGTGGCTGTCCTGGCAAGGGGACAGGCAAATGCGCCCACCCAGACAGGCCAGCTCCCTCCCACAGGACACAGCCCTGTGGCGCAAGGACACGGTGGTCCTCCCGCGGGGACACGCAGGGGGGGACACCCTCCCCGGACGGCACTGACCAATGTTGGTGGTGAATCCCGGGGTAGAGCTGAGCGGGATGGGCAGGCTGAAGCTGCTCTGGGCCGTGTGCAGGCAAGCCTCTTGATGGCGGGCGTGTGTGCTGAAGGAGATGGGCTGCCCGCGCCGGCGCTGGAACTCCTCCTGGATGCTCTCCTCCGTCTGCAGGCTCACCGAGAACTGCAGGGCCATCGGCAGGGTGCTCGCTCTCACCCCACACGGCCCCGACACAAAGCCCCGTTCCCAAATGAGCTCAGAAACAGGGCCCTTCCCCACCTCACACCCCATGGGGATCTCAGCTGGGTCCCAGCAGAAACCCCAAACAGCTCAGTGCCACTGCCATCCCTTCTCCCTCTCCCCCACCCAAAACCCGTGCCTCACTCCAGAGCGATCCCGAATCCAGCACCGACCTGCAGACATGGGATGTCTCCTTCCGAAAAGTTAAAGGTCCCAATGACATCCTCTCCGATCTTATACACCGTCTTGAAGATGCAGAACGTCCCCACCTTCCCGCGAGTGTTGCTGATGTTATACAAGTCTGCGGAGCAAGAAGAGGGGGGAAAGGGCTGCAGCAGGACAAGGCTCTGCTCCATACAGCACCCCGGGTTAGTCACAGAGCCCAGCAGTGACCCCACGCCTGCTGCGTGGGTGTGAAGGACAGGTCCCGAGGCCGCATTCCCTTTGGGAAACGCCCGCAGGACAAGAGCAAACTGCACGCTGGTTGCAGCATGCTGGGGAGAGCGCGTCACTGGCCGAATGAGATGAGCCTGAGAACTCTGAGCCCGGCAGGCCCTGACAGAGCTGCTCCACAGCCTCAGCCACAGCTTCGCTTTGCCAACGAGAGGGTTTCACAGAGAGCCCCGAGCTGCTCCACACCCAGGCGAGGACGGCAGGTTCAAGGAGGGGATGTCACCTACGCAGGCTGCGCCGGGAGGTGGCCACCATGAGCAGTTCTGTCGCCAGGTCCGCCAGGCGAGAGTCTTTCTTCAAGCCCTCCTCCTCCTCCAGGAAGGGGTTCGAGGGCGCAACGACCTCATCCTGCGGGAACTGGTAATCCTTGAGCCCTGGGGAGAAGGCAAGAGCATCAGCGGGGCAGGGTGTGGTCAGGGCGGCGGGGAGGGCGGCGCGCAGCCTTACCGTGCAGCACGAGGACACGGAAGGGAACGCGCAGGAGCTTGATGGGGGAGTTGACGCGCTGGCAGCCGATGGTCAGCTTGTACACGTACTTCACCGACTGTCCCCGGAAAGAGGGAGGGCCGTCTATGGGCAGCGTCTCACAGTACGAATCTGCAAGGGGTGCAGAACAGATTGCTTTCCAAGGCCAGCACGAAGCTCCTGGGGCCGCCGCTCGCAGGCTCCCTGCACGGAGGGTCAGGACCAGCAGCGGGGCTGAGCCAGGGACAGTGCCTGGTGCTTTCTGCCATCTCCTCTTTCCCACTGCAGGCCAAGCACTTCTCCGGCTTCCCTGCACTGGCACACTGCTCCTCACATCGCCCGCTCCGTCATCCAGACGTTGCTTCCAGCACATCCAACCACACGCGCAAACCCTGCCTCAAAAGAATGCAAAAGATGTAAAATCCAGGAACACAAACACATGGGAGCTAAACTTGCCCGTCACGAGTTCAACCTGGATTGGCCTCCCCACGTGCCGCCTTCGCCACGCAGTCACATGCTGCGGTTTCCGCAGGGCTCGGCCCCCCCCGCATGCGCGCAGAGGTGCCCATCGACACCTCGTGCCTCTTTCGGTATTTGCTTTGCGCAAACCCCAACCTCGGCAACAGAAAAAATGAGTTTCTTCCTGTGTTTTTCTCTGAAGCACCAGGTCTAAACGGCCAAGGAACAATTAAGAGACCTTCAAACAACCTGTGACACAACCCCCTTGACAGAGCGATGACTGAGACCGCAAAGCCTCCAACTCCGAGACCTCTGCGATGCCGGGGCCTGGCTTTACACCGCGCTCCGCCCTCTCGAAGCCCCCTGGCCACCACACAAACCCCGACACTTCTCCACGCAGCGTGAACGCTTCTGCAGCACTCCCAAACCGCACGCGGTATAATAAGAAAGGCACAAGCAGTGAGCTGTGGAAAGTCTCCACCTCCCTGGCTTGCCCACCGTGACGCAGATACACCCTGCCAGAGGAAGGGCAGCATCCTGCCGTGAAACCACAGATCCTTCCCCACGTCTGGCACATCCTAAGCTTCGAGGCTTAGATTAAAAGCTAGGGTTACATTTTAAATAGAACCTCCACATTTAAAATAACAGAAATGGAAGGGAAAAAGCCCGTGCTAGAGTGTGGCACCCACAGGCTGTCACACCTTAAAACACAAGGCTGCCCTGCCGGACCAAAGTGCAGATAAAGCTGAGGACTATCCTGACAGGGAGGAAAATCAGGTATTTCCAAGGAAGGGAGCAGGCTGCCGTAACCACCTGTGCCAGGCTTAACCGGAGTGCTCACAGTGAGCTTCATGCCCAGTGAGGGTGATCTGAGCAGACACCACCACCGTCCCCAGGAGGACGGGCGGGTTGCTACCCAGCACAGGAACGCAGAGACTCGGGAATTCCCAGCTTCCTCACATATCCCAGAAGGAAGCACATTCCTGGTGCTACGGATGCCTTCCTTACCCACCCGCTGTACCCTCTGGCTGCGCTCCCGACCCGTGTCCAGGCTGCTTCCATTTCCTCCCTTCTCTGTGATCTACCAAATATTTAAAGGTATTACAAAACTGGAGGCAAAACCAGCCACAGAAATGACTTGAGGGCTTGAGAAAATGTTTGACGGTGACAAATTTAAAGAGCTCATTCTGGGCAATGTGTCAAAGGGATGGGAAGTGACTCAACTTCAACATATAGGCACCACAACAAGGGGAAGATAGTGAGGATAAGCTGGTCGGTAGCAGAAAACAAGGCCTCTTGTCAAGAGGCAGCCTGACACAACCTCAGCTGTACGTGCCAGCCCTGGCTACAGTTTAATAACGTAGTACTTTGCTGAAGCAGAATTAAGATTTCTCGGGTTTTGTCTTTTTGCCTTTCCAAACTGTGCAGCAAAACTCAAAACTTCTGAAAAACAGGAAATGAAGAATTAAGATACACACCCACACAGCCTTAACTCTGCCTCCACGGAGCTGGCAGGAGCCCCCAGGAATGGTCTGCAAGCGTGCCAGCTGCAGTCTCGCGTGAGAGGAGCAGCACAGCAGGCCGACGGGATCAGCGTGAGCAGCCTGGCAGGGCCGGGGCTGCAATACCAGGGTTTCGGTGCTAAAAAGTGCAGTGCCACACACGGCGGCATCGCACGTTACACATCCAACGGACACGTGCATCACATGGCCAAGGGGAAAGGCTGTAACGTACGGCCAAGGAAGTACGGGTTTGTGTCCTTCCTATGGAGCTGCATCCAAGCACAAGGCAGACGCAGGCTGTTTGTGCCAGTGTCACCCAGTGTCACAGCAGACACACACACATACAATGTCATGGGGAAGGACAGACTGTCGCCAGCTTAGCTGGGGGCCGAACAGCTTCTGCCTGCAAAGTCAGCGCACAGGGGAATCCTCTCAATCCATCCCAGACACCTGGAAGTTGGACTGTAGTCACTGATCTGCTCCTCCAGAGCCTGCCAAGCCTGCCTGAGACGCTCCAGGAAAAGGGGCTTCCCCTGCTGCGGGGGAACGGATGCTCCGGCCCCACACCTGCCAGCAGCGAGGAGCGCAGGAGAATCCAGGTAAGCCTCAGGCCAGCTGAGGATTCTGCCCCCTCCTCCTCCTTCTCCCTGGCACAGCCACACTGAGGAAGCACAGCAGACCTTGGCTGTGATGCGGAAGGGCCAGCTCCTTCATCCACGTGCTGCTGCAGAACAGTTTGTAAATAACCAAACGTGCTCAGCTGATAGGCTTGGCAGTTTAGGAGACACAGCCCCAACAGCACTGCCCCACCGGCAAACCCCCGTACTCAAACCAGGCTGGTTTTACCCCAGTCAGCCCCTTCCAAGCCTAGAGAGGCAGAAGATCCCAGCTCCAAAACCAGCGTGCCCATGGCTCCTTGGTCTCACCGGCAGCTCCGCTCTCACCTCCCCAGAGCTCAGTGCTCCAGTGAAGCCCCCTTCGCCTCCCCGCTCCCTCTCCTCTGCGGCTCGAGAAGTCTCCGTTAAACGTTCCCAGCAGATCCGAAGGACAACCCGCGGGAGGTGTCCACGCGCAGCTTGCAATGCCCAAGGTTTGACCACCGGATGCTGGAACGCCAAGGAGATCTGGCACAAACCGACAGGCCGGGTCACGCAGCCACCGAGCAGGAGACAACAGCACACGCTTGCATTTTCACAGCTGTCTACTCAGGTGCAAGAAGCTGCCCGGAGCAATGAAAATGAGTTGATGCTGATTTCTTGCAAAAAGGATGAAAATAGCAAAAGGAAAAGTAGTGATGAAGGAGAGCTTGAAGGGGACCCACTGGAGGGACACTGAGGGACTTGGAGAGCTTTTGGGATGAGAAGTGCTCACTTTTGTAGCAGGAAACTACAACAGGCAGAAAACAGAGTGAACTCCAGGACAGCCACAGCCTGAGGAGGAAGCACAGACCTTCGGAGGACGACAGCCTAAATCCCAAAAACACTCCAGTGCGGCCAAAGAAATAAAGGTAAGGAAACGCTGGTGTGCGTAACTATTCCTTCAGCTGCAGACAGGTATTTGAAAACGTTTCACGCCTCGCAGCTACCCAAAGGACCTGAGGCAAGGGACAGACGGCCAGGCGCAGGACTAAGGGGCACGCTGCAGCACGCAGCCCTCACGGGGTGCAGAACAGAGTCTGGATGCTGCAGTGGTTCCTTAGCAGTCACGCTCCCACCAAGGTGCCTCGTCTCCCAGTTGCAGCACTCAGTTGCTGCAAAGGCAGCTTGGAGAGCGTGGCTCCCCAGGGGCGAGCTCTCTGGGCAAGGGAAGAGAAGACAGGACTCACAGGATTTTGACTCCCCGGGATCCAGTCGCAAGTCACAGAAGAGAATCTTTGGTGGAGTGGACAGGATACACTGACCCCGCTCTCCTGGAAGAGAAGAAGCAGCACGTGAATGCTGTTCCGCCCCAGGGCCCGGGCTGAGGAGGGCACTCACCGCGTCCAGGCCAGGGGAGGAACAGGGAGGAGAAGGGGTCCAAGAGGAAATATGTCATGATCCTGAGACATTCCCAGAACTGCCAGACAGACAACCCCCACGTTTCACTCCAAACTGCCACCACTGATCCCAGCATAACAGCAGGGACCTTGTACCAGGGAATCCCACAGTGAAAGCAACATGGACTTCCCACTCGCTTCTACGTGTGCTGCCCTCTAGGCACACTGGTTTGCTTGACTCCTGCTCGCTGTGCCCTCGCTGTCCCTGCCCGGGGTTACAGCAGCACCACTCACCTCTGTTGGGGACAAAGACTGTCTCGTTCTCTGCCTGCACGTCGTGCTTGCTGCCATCAGAAGGAGGGAGCGCTACCCGGTTCTCGCTGGCGTGAAACTGGCAGTGAATCTGGGCACTGGCCCACGCCAGCATCTCACTGAAGGCAAAAGAGAGCAACACACGTGTTGACACTTTAATCCTGGATCACAGCAAGCGTGAAGTGACACGCAGAGCAGCGCCCCGGGGCACCTCTGGTGATAACGCGGCCATCAGGGAAGCAGGCAGACTCAAAAGCAACAAATACCGGCAGCCTGGATTCGTCTACCCCTGCCCACAGCACCTGGATGCCCCAGGCTTGACAGTCCTCAGGGCAGCCAGGCCACAGGTGTCCCCCCCCCCAGCACCATCGCCCCCAAGAACACCCACTTCTGGTTGTGTCAGACCAGAAAAAGACGCTTCTGGGTCCTTCATAAAGACCTACTTTCTCCCCACGATGCCAGGGATTCGCTGGTAGCTACAGGGGAGGCCAAAGTGCCATTCTGCCTCCTCTCCACAGCCACAAGAACGGGTTGCATCCATCAGAAAAAAGAGTCTCATGGTTTCGAGTCTGCTACGAGCTCAGCCATTCCACAGAGCATTCCCCACAGCGTTACTGGCACCTTTCCGCTTCCAAAACACTCATCTGTTTGAATTCCAATAGCAGTCTCCTTAATTTCGCCAGCGTACGGCTCCTCTGGTGTTTTCTAACATCTCGATCTGATTAGTAAGCACTGACACCGGAGCTTCAGGTGGCACAGGGATTTTTTGTGGCACACTGGTATCTCTCATTGTGACACATCAGAGCAGTTAAACATGCAGATGAACCAGAGAAAAAGGCGTGCTGCATTTGTCTCAGCTGACTAATAATGCGCTATTTCATCTTTTGTGCGTGCTGGCTGCCTCTACCCAAACTCACGTCGCTTACTCCACCCAGTTACCTCTAACCCCACCATCGTGATTCTGTATCTTCCCAAGTACCAGCACGGCTTTTCCGTAAGGGCTGCCGTGAGGTTTTCTGTCGTGTCTGCCATATGGAAACAGAGAAATGCTGGTGCTTACGAGACCACGTTCACCCATTTTATGTAAGCCTAGCACGATTACAGTATTCACTGTATTTTGAATCTTTTTTTCCCCTACTTATTTTCAGTATTGCCCAACAACACAACACCGGATTGTTTTCCTGTTTGTTTTGGTGGTTTTTTTTTAACTAGACTCCCAAACAAAATTCCCATGTGCCTTCCTACCAGCAGACCTGGCTTGTCCCGCTGGCGTGGCGCAGAAGAATCCTGCACTGGTGCCACGGTCGTTTCCCTCCTCTCTCGCCTCACCCTACCGCTCCTGTAGCCCACACAGGCTGCGCTCCATCTTTGTGCAGAAGAGCTTTAGCTTCTTAGATATCATAAAAAAATTCTTCCCGGAGAGGGTGGTGAGGCACTGGGACAGGTTGCCCAGAGAAGCTGTGGATGCCCCATCCCTGGGAGTGCCCAAAGCCAGGCTGGATGAGGCTTGGAGCAACCTGGTCTAGTGGAGGGTGTCCCTGCTCACGGCAGGGGGGTGGAACTAGATGGTCTTTAAGGTCCCTTCCAACCCAAACCATTCCATGATTCTAAAGCTAAGATTTAAGGTAACTGTGAGGCTCAGACTGCACCATTTAGGTTTTGTGTGTTCGTTTTTTTTCCTATAATTCTATGATTCTTGTGTGCCTCTCTGCAGTGACTGTGCTTTGATCTGGCTCCTGCCTTTATGCAACCCACAGCTTTGATTTCCAAACCACCAACCTATTTGGTGTTGCCACTCATATGACTTGGGCAGGTCTTGTCAGTTTGGCCACCTGCTCTTTTATGTTAAAAACACCTTTTTCCAAGAGATGGTTTTCTATGGACCACGACACACCTCAAGTTCTCAGAATAAGCTCCTGTAACTGCACTGCAAACCTCCAAAACCGCTCCAGCTGGTACCTTTGCAGTCCCACATTTCAGAACCGGAAAAAACAATGCTGTTACCGCACAAGACAAAACTCCACAGCTGAATTTGAAGGCTGAATTCAGCAGCCAAGTGGAACCGTGAAGAAAAGATGGAAAGCTAAGGAAGGCAATGAACAATGAAGCCTTACAGCGCTAATACAAGACATTGCTTTGCCACTGCTGAGACTGCAAGCACTGGAGGTGGGTTCACCAAAACAATCACGTGCGAAACGCATACTGGTGATGAAAAGATACTGACCCTGACAGGGCTGGAAACGGACACTGCCCAGGAAGCGCTCAGGATGAGGAATCACTCTCCACCGCCCGGAGGATCAGACAAGGCCACGCACTCAGCAGACATGGAGGTTTTGGGTGACTACTTATGATAAGTCACCCCCTGTGAGCCAATATAGGAAGCTCACATCTCCTCACATTTCCTCAACACCTATTCCAGGCACAGTAACGGTAAGAGGAGGTGCAGTGCCCAAAGGCCGGGCCACAGAAGGCTGCCTTGTTCTAACTCTAGGCAGTGCTCATCCCTCTGCCTGCCAGCTCCAGAGGCAAGGATCACTCTGACGGGTCAGCACACTGCCGGACAGACATAGGAAATGATGACGCTGTCTGGATGTTGCCCTGTGAGACCGCCACCCCTGTGTAACTAGATATCCTGCTTTGACAGCCAGTCTGGCTTCATTTTCTGCCAGTAACCTTGCCACTGAGAGCTCACCTTAAGGGCATTGCCAACCGCACGCTTTTTTTCCTCATCTTCTTCTCGCGGGGGCACAAAACCAGAATAATAACCTCAGTTTCAGCCCTCGAATAGCGATGGCGCAAAGCACCCTTAATGGAGTACCTCGTGCAGGGAAGCCACCAGCGGCTGAGCTGTCACCACTACCCCACAACCCAGCCACGACTACACCCAGCTGCTCGGAAAGGCGGGAGGGACGTTTCTTCTGGAAGGACCCAGACAGCTCTGCCGCTTCGAGGCTTCATGCACAAGGGCCCGCTGGCCGCCATACCTGCTGGCTGAGGTAGACGAGGCCGACAGCGGGTTGGTGAAGGTGATCACGCACTCCAGCACCTCTCCTGCCAGGAAGACGGGCCCGCGGCCCAGCTTGGCCAACACCTCGATCATAGCTCGGACAGGCCTGCTGCACACCTGCCGAAAAAACACACCAGCGGCGGGCTCGGAGAGGGAGCTGGGCGCTGCACGGCCGCAGACAGGCCGGGCACACGCACACGGGGGGCCCCAGCGCTGGGCACGGCACACGGAGGCGTACGGGGGTCAGGGACAGTCCCGGCGTTAGACCGGGGCCGGGGGGTGGGCAGACACGGCCCCAGCCACACACACACACACTGAGCTGCGCGGGAGAAACACGCACAGCCCTGGCCGTGTACACGCACCGCCTCCCCACCTCGCTCAGCCCCGCGCAGACGGGGGGGTCAGGACACGCTGCGGGGGTGAGGGACAGGCCTGCCACCCCCGACCGCAACCACGTAAGCTCCCACCGCAGGCCCGCCGGAGCCCTCGTCCCAGGCCACCCCGGCGTCCCTCACCGGCCTCACTCCGCGTCACCCCCGGCCCGGCTCCACCGCGGCCGCTCACCGGCTCTCCCGACCTGCTCGGCAGCGCTCGGGCAGCGCTCGGGCTCCGCTCGGGGCCTCTCGGCACCGCTCGGGCAGCGCTCGGCACCGCTCGGGCAGCGCTCGGCACCGCTCGGGCAGCGCTCGGGCTCCGCTCGGGGCCTCTCGGCACCGCTCGGGCAGCGCTCGGCACCGCTCGGGCAGCGCTCGGCACCGCTCGGGCAGCGCTCGGCACCGCTCGGGCTCCGCTCGGCACCGCTCGGGCTCCGCTCGGCACCGCTCGGGCTCCGCTCGGCACCGCTCGGGGCCTCTCGGCACCGCTCGGGCAGCGCTCGGCACCGCTCGGGATCCGCTCGGCAGAGCTCGGGCTCCGCTCGGCACCGCTCGGGATCTCTCGGCACCGCTCGGGCAGCGCTCGGGCTCCGCTCGGGCTCCGCTCGGGCACCGCTCGGGCTCCGCTCGGGCACCGCTCGGGCTCCACCCGGGGGCCGCTCGAAACCGCTCGGGGGCCGCTCGGCAACGCTCGGGCAGCACTCGTACAACCCTCGGGCTGCGCTCGGCAGCGCTCGGGCTCCGCTCGGGCACCGCTCGGGCTCCACCCAGGGGCCGCTCGGCACCGCTCGGGGGCCGCTCGGCAACGCTCGGGCAGCACTCGTACAACCCTCGGGCTGCGCTCGGCAGCGCTCGGGCTCCGCTCGGCTCCGCTCCGTCGGGCACCCTCCGTATCCCAGGTCGCGCCGGCGGCGGGGCGGGACCGCGTTTCCGGACGCGCTGCTGGGCGCGCGGGGCGCCGTGCCCCGGGGGCGCGGGCGGGGCGGGGCGGGGCGGCGCGGGCGGTGAAGAGGGCGCGCGCGGGGCCGGGGGGGGGGCGGGGGGTGATGGCGGCGGCGGCGGCGGGGCCGTTGGTGAAGCGGTACGAGGGGGCGGCGCGGGGCCGCGGCGTGGCGGCGGCCGGCTGGCGCGTCTGCCTGGCGCACCGCTTCGAGGAGCCGCGGCAGCCCTACGGCGCCTCCGACGTGCCGCTCCGCGACGTCCTGCGGCACATCGGACTGGCCTTGCGGTACGGGGCGGGGGGGAACGGGCGACACCCGGGGAGGACGGGAGAGGGAAGGGACGGGACGGCGGAGGAGGGGGGCGCCGCGGTCGAGGTTCTCGGTGCGGCGGGCGGCTCGCCGCGGGGATGCGCGGAGCGGCGGATCGCGGAAGGCCCCGGGCTGGAGGCGCTGCCCTCCCGCCCCGAGCTGCCGGCACCCACCCGCCTGGCCGGGGCTGGGTTGGGGGCAGCACCCAACGCCCGTGCTCCCCCAAAACCCAGCAGGGTTTGTGGCATCGCTTCTGGGGGCGGGGGGGGACCCCCATCTCCCACGCCCGGTGCCCGGCGCCTTGCACAGGGCACCTTCCGGCCGGTTAATTGGGAGGGGGTTGAAATGCCGTGCGTTGTAGTAGGTTTGGGAATGGGGACTTCCCCCGGCTTTGCGTTAGGGTGAGCTGGAATTAACTGGGAAAAACGCTTTGGGGGGTGGTGGGGAAAAAAAAAAACCAACCAACAACCCGAAACAGTGTTATTTTAACCTTTAAAACCGCTGCCTGGGCGCTGTCGGCGTTTGTGTACCCATGGGGCTGGACATTGGAACTGCTGACAGCGTGATCCTATTTCCTTGTGCTTGATTTAAACCTCCTGCCTCCATTTTCCGAGCTTTTTTTTTTTTTCCCTGCTCGGTGTCCTTGGACGTTGCTGCTTGCAAAGCTGGTTCCTACAAAGCCTGATGAAGCGGCAGATAGCTGACGTCTTCGGGGTGTACGGCACGCCAGTCTGACCTGAGACATCCCCGGTGCGAGCCTGGGCGTCCGGGAAGGGAGAGCGTGATAAAGGCGGCTGGAAAAGCTGCTGCAGCAGGTTGGGGATGAGCTGAGCATGTGGGAAAGCGTGAAGATCTGGTGGGGCAAGCGGGGAGGAGAGGGGATGGCCTCTGCGCTGCTTTGGGGAGGCCACTCCTGGCCTGTTCTTGTTGGGGTCTCAGGATGGAAGCAGCTTGTATCAGTCCTAGGGAAAGGTTTTAAGGGCTTTTCAGCAAGAAGCTGACAGTCAGACCACTGCGTCTTCCCCCTGTACAAATTGAGGAGGTAATTTGGTTGCCGTATCAAAATATTTGTGCAGGGCAAAGCTTGATTGCAAGGAGACTCCAGCCTAGAGAGCGGAGGAGAGGACGGGCGAGAAATACCTGTATGGGACTGAATTAAAGCCCGAGGGCAGCGGTGTTGGCTGGCGAAGGGCAGCTAATGCAGGGATGTGAGGGTGTGTGGGAGCCTGCGTGCTCCTGGCGTTGGTGGGCACCCGTGCGTCTGCCCAGCGTAGGCAGCAAGTGCAAGAGGAGCCTGGATGGAGTTCAGCCCTGTGGCATGGTGCATGGATCTAAACCTCTGGAGCCCTGCAGGTTGGCGTGCCCTCTGCCAGATGAGCCATGGTGAGCAGCACCCCTCTCATGGGGCAGCCGTGCCAGGGGTGCTCTCAAAATCTGGCATGGCTTAGTGCATCGAGTGCGAAGTCACCTGGTGGAGGTGCTCGTACCTCCAGAGGCGTCTGGGACCGCCTTGGGGTTGCTGCACGTCTTCAGAAGTCTGGGACCTGCAGAGGAGCCACCACATCCTGGGTTGGCATGGTGTGGAGTTAAACCCCTGGCTGATGGGTGTCCTCTCCAGCAACCCCTGCTGCAGGTGGCGTGGCCCAGGGTGTTGATTTTTGTTAATCCAGGCTTATGAGGGCTGGTGGGGCAGGAGGAGAGGTGCAGGCAGGCTCCCTAGAGGTGGCTGGTGCGCCTTGGGAGGGGGTCACATGTGGGTCTGCAACAGCTGGGTGATGTCCAGACAGGTATTGATTCTGATGCCCGATTGAAGAGAAAGAAACGCCCTCCAGCCTTGGCAGGGCTTTTGGTGCTGCAGGCAAAAAGTTCTTTCTGGTTATTCTGCAGCCCTGGCAGAGCTGTTAACAGCCAGCAATTGGGATAGACCACCTTCTGCTCTTGGCTTGTGCGATTTTGTGAGAAGCTGACAGTGGGAAGAAGTTGCTATTGAGATGGCAAAACAGCTCAGGCAGTGACTGGCTGTACATCCCAAACCTCTCCTGCTGTGTATTCCTGGAAAAACTGTTTTTTGAACTCCTTCTGTCACCTTCTTTCCAAGGAGTCAGGATGCCCCGCTGGGCCATGACTCTCTGCCTGGGCACCTTATTTCCCATCGTCAGAAACTTGCTGGGGAAGAAGTTGTGTTGGTTTCCTGATGCTGGGTTAAAAAAGCCAGAAATTTCCTTGAGAGAGAGGGCACGCTGCCAAAATCTTGCCTCGGCAGTGTGAAGCCAGGGCTGTCTCATCTGCGAGAAGAGCAGTTGCAGCAGATGTAGCGTGAAGATAGCGGCAGGCCCTGGTTCAGGGCGGTTGTACAGGACAGGCTGGTTCTCATGGTGTCCTGGATTTCTGCATGCAACATGTCCTTAAACAGTCAAATGTGAAGGTGAGTACGGAGGAATGGAAAGCAGTCTGCTGCTGGGTCCTGTGAGACTGCAGCCCGGATCATGTCACCCTGAGAGGGATGTGGGGACCTTAGGTGTTGGTGAACATCCAGTGACCACGCTGCCAAAAAGGCAAGTGTGGGTTGTTTTTATTGCGGCGGAGTGTGTAGGAGCTGGGGAGAGCCTCTTCCCCTTGCTCCTGGGGGTACATGTCCCAGGGCTCACGCACTGCCCATTGCCTGGGCTCTGCGTCCCGCGAGCCATCGGCGTGGGAGAGTCTGAGTGCTACTGGCTGGGGTGGCTTTCTCCTCTTGGCAGTGTGACATCAGTGCCTGCAGCTATCTTGGGGACGTTGCCCACAGTGGGCATGCTCCCGTGGCCCCACCACCCATCTGGCATCCCGGGCCGTGGTGCCGCTGATGGGGTCTTGCTTGTCTGTTTGCTGGGGGAAGTTCAGCAGCTGTTTCTGGTCTGGTAGCTGGTTTCCGTATGCTAATTCCCTCCATATAGAAGACTTAACTTGGGGCGGTTAATTAGCAAAAGCCAGCCTTTTATAAATGCCGACTGGGAGCCCAGCCCTGCTGCTCTTGCCCGGAGTGGTGCCGGCACACCCCAGTGCAGGTGTGCCCCTGCTTGGGTGTCTTGACTCCCAGGCCTTTGGGTGAGAAATTATCTGATGGGCAGAGCCTGGCCACGCAGCCAGCGTGCGAGTGGAGGTGAGTCCCCGGGATCCTGCCAGCTGCAGGCAGCAACCATCACCTCCTTCAGTGCAAGGCTGCCCCGTGCTGTCTGCTCCCGGGGATGGGGCACTGGGGTGTGCGTGACAGTGGGGATGTGGAGGTGGAAGAGCAAGGGTCGTGTCCCTGGAATAGCGTGTGGCTTCTCAGAGCTTGTTCCTCCGTTCATAGATCTTAGCAGGACATACCCTAGCAGGCATAGAGGTGGTGGTGGCCCTTGTGCATTCCCACTTCTCCATGAGCATATGGGAAAGCCTCCTGGCCTTGCTCCCGGGTATTGGAGCACTCTGTTTTCATGCTGTGCCCTGAGCTGCCCGGGCTCTGCCCACTTGTCTGCTGAGCGATACGCGCTGTGGCTACATGCGTTCTCCCTGGGACGTGGGTTCCTGTTGTACGTGTCTACAAGAGGGGCAGCTGTGACGTGTGCTGGTCATGTCCTGCCCAGTGATGCTGCAGGGGCAGTGGTGCCTGCTTCTGTCTTCTTTCATACCTCTCCTTCCCTTGCAGTTACTTCAGGTGGTGGTACAAGAAGACCCGCATAGAGAAGAAATCTGCCTTCATTGATCTCTTGTGTGCCGTTCCTCTGCAGCAGATCTATGGTCAGCCTCCGGTTTGGGCACTGGGGTGGGGCAGTGCCCAACGTGATGGGTGGGCAGGGATTCACGTTGCGCTGTCATGGTGCTAGAGGTGAGGAGTGGGTCAAGGAGCTTCTGGCGTGCAGGCAATGCTGAGGGACCCCCAGAGCTGCATGTGGGGGTGGTTCTTGAGCCAGATCCCGCCATGGGGAGGAATGGGGGTGCTAATTTCTGGTGTTTTTGCTAGGGTGCCCGCTGGGCGGGATCGGGGGAGGCACCATCACCCGTGGCTGGCGGGGTGAGTTCTGCCGCTGGCAGCTGAACCCTGGCATTTATCACTACGAAACGGTCATCGCTGACCAGGTAGGTGTGGCGGGGTGTGCGGGTGTTGCAAGCGGCGCTGCAGCAGCCTGGGAGGTTGTGGCATGTGCACTTGGGCTCATCTTGTCCCTTCCACGTGCTTCTCTCCTCCCCAGTTCACAGTGTGCTTGCGTTGCAAGGGGCAGACGGTTTACCAGCAGGTCTTGTCCGTGGAGAGACCCAGCACTCTGCAGAGCTGGAACTGGGGCTACTGTGGCAACTATGCCTTCTACCATGCCCTTTACCCACGTGCCTGGATGGTCTACGAGCTTCCGGGGCAAAATGTGGTGCTCACTTGCCGCCAGGTCTCTCCTGTCATCCCCCACGACTACAAGGTAAGGGGTCAGTGGCTCCGCGCTGGTTCTGGCCTGTCCCACAGGAGCACTGGGCTGCACTGCGCTGTAGCAGCACGGCTCATACAGAGCCGGTTGGCAGGGTTGTGGCAGACCTGCCTGCATGGGAAGGGGAAAGAATTGGCATAGCAGAGAAAGGGCTGTGCTGTGCGATGCTTGCTGCGTCCCATTTTGGTAGCAGAGGCTCGGAGCTGGTGAGTTTTTGACCCCTAAGCATTGCCTGTGTGTCTGGGGATGCCGCAGTAGAGGAGTTCCTTGTCCCTCCTGCCCAGCTCAGCGTTGCCTGAAGACAACCAGGCTTCCCACTGTGTTACTGTTCTTTCCCAGCCTGGTCTTTTCTCTCCCAAGATCCTGGTCCTAGTGCCAGCTGCCAGGTTGGCAGGACTCTGGCAGGACTCTGGAAGGCTTTGCCCCTCCTAGGGCAGTGGGTGCTGGAAGGGTTATTGCTTTTTCCTTATGCTTAGCTCTGGCAGCTGCTCCTTTGCCCTCTGATCTGTGCTTTGACCCTTCGTACTGCTTTTTTCCTGCCTTTGGTTTTGCCTTGTCACCATCCCAGCTCCCGTCTGCCTGGAATGGCAGGTCCCGTGCTCTGGCCTTACCACCCAGAGGATCTGGTAGATCTCGCATTTTGGGAAACCCTCAGCCTGTACTTGTGGACTGGTTTCTCAGCTGGGTGTTCCCAAGACTGTTTTATCTGGCTTTTGCCTGCCATCCCTAAGAGAGGAACTGCTTATTAGCTGGGCTTTCCCAACATTTCCCCGTGTCTCCGCTCAGCAATGCTCCCAGGCAGGGGGAACCCCCCCAGCAATGCGGAAGCTCGGGATAGCAGCAAGGGATGTCTCGCCGCTCCTGCCTGCTCATTCCCAGCCCTGGGCGAGGGCGGCAGGCTGCGCTGCCAAGATCCCTGACCTTCCTCTTACCCCAGCAAAGCACGTGAGCCTGTATCAACCTGTTGAGCAGATGGTTGGTGAGACACCCATCTGAGCCTTCAACACTGCTTTCCATCTCTGTGTTGCCAGGCGTGGGGTTTGCTAGCCCAAGGCTTGTGGTCCGAATTTTGTATTGCCTGCCGCCTAAATTTGCTCCCCAGCTTGGCAACAGACCCTGAGACAGAGTTGTGCCTGCTGCATCCTTCGTGGTCTCCCCAGCAGCGGGAGAAGTGATGCTCGGACAGCTAACTATGGAGCATTATCTGTCTCTGGCAGGACTCCAGCCTGCCGGTGGGAGTGTTCATCTGGGAGGTGGAGAACGGGAGGGATGAGGACGTGGAAGTCTCCATCATGTTCAGCCTGCAGAATGGCATAGGAACCAAGGAGGACAGGAGCGGAGGGCATTGGAACGAGCCCTTCACCTTCAAGAAGGAGGGTGAGCGGGTCTCTGGAGTCCTGCTGCACCACTGCACACGTGTGAACCCTTTCACCCTCGCCATCTCTGCCCGGGAGAAGGTAAAGGGCTGTCACCAGTGGTGTGGCTCCTGTTGGGGGTGTTGTTCAGCCCTGCTCAGTGTGGCGAGGGCTGCTTTCCAGGGAGCTGGTAAAGGGTGGGTATGCAATGGGTTGGGGTCGGCACTGGTCCACAGCGTTTGCCTGGCTGCTGGAGCGGGCGTGAGGACATGACTTCCCTGAAGACATCCTCTCTGGGGGTGGATGCCAGGGGGAAAGCTATGAGTGAAGCTTGCAGGACAGCAAGTGAGTAGGTTTGGAGTTAACGTTGCCAGGCAGCTTGCGGGGAGTGAGTGTGGGGTCCCAGAGTTACTGGGGAGGGGAGCTTGCATCTACCCCTCAAAAGTCCCAGCCCCTGATGATGCTCATCCTTTCCTCAGGCCGGCACAGGAGTCACCCACCTCACAGCATTCAATCCCATGGGATCAGGTAGAGAGGTGTGGCAGGACCTCCTGCATGATGGCAAGCTGGATTCCCCTGCCGGTGAGTCCCTCTGTCCTCTGTGGGATGGGTGAAGGGGGAGCAGGGGTAACACATGGCCACACTGACCGCGGGAGACAGGGCACCCAAGGTGGATTTCCCTTCCTCCAGCCACCTCGGTGCCATCACAAAAAGCTTTTGGTGATGCTGTGGCTCGTTCCCAGCTTTAGGCTGTATCCACATTTCCCATTATGTGTCATGCCGTCCTTGTGGTAGTTCTCCAAAAACTGTTTGCACCACTTTGGGGCTGTTCTCAACTATATTAATTGCACATGCCAGTGTCTTGTTAGTCTGTGGGGTTGCATGCTGGGTTGAGATTTCTGCTGAGGGTGATGCCCAGCCTCCTTCCCAATGCCCAGCCTCCTTCCCTGTGTTCCCATTGCCAGACTTGCCAGCTGCGCCCCATCAGATTTGTTCTGGCAGTGCTTGGGTTTGTTGCTGCCATCACTTGCTGTCCTCTTGTTACTGCATGGGCTCCCTGAAGGTCTCTGGTATTCCCCTGATACCCCTGCATCATCCTCGATTGCCTGCTCGCTCCCTTGCAGAAGCCTTGAGGCAGCGTGGTGTCTCCCAGCCCCTGCCCCTTAACCCTTCAAAGTGATAAAAGGGGACCATTTGCCTAATATCTCTGCCAGCTTTTGGACGAGGATGATGCTGACAAACGAGTGATGCTGGCTCTGGGCTTTTGCAAGATTTCTTGAAGCTTAAGTTATGTAAATAAAGGAATTACATAAATATTTTCGGAAAACTAAGTTTCCTGCCTACTCAGGGCTCTCCAGGCTACTGGGATGTGGTTTTCCTTCGTGCCTGCCAGGCATTATCATAGTCAAGATCTATGCTTCTGCTAAAGCTGCTTTAATGACTGTACCTGGTACACATGTCAGAGCAAGCATGTAATTATCCAGCCGCCTCAGGGCTTTGCTTAAATACGGGCACAGTTCAAGCACTCTGCAAAAAGCTGGAAACGGTGACTGTCACTAGAAAGTCACAGTCTCTGACTGCAGCGCAGTTAGGAAGTCATGGGGTGCTCTGTCCTTTCCACTCGTGCCTGGTGGCTTTTCCGGCCTGATTTCCTCTGCTTTGATGACTTAATTTTTTTTAACCCCTCCGCCCATGGCAGGTATTTCTTTCCTGCTCCCGGAAAGCGGTTACTCACGTGCGGTAATGTCATCCCATGAAACCCTGAGGATATACCCTCCAGGTTGCAAGGAGGCTGGGGAATGCCCAAATAGTCTCATCCCCCTTGGGAGGCATGGGAGCATCAGTCACCCCCCCTGTAGGGCTTTCTTGGTCACTGGTGAATATTGTTTTTGTCCTGGCAGGTAAAAGCAGCCCGACGGAGAAGGGGGAGGTGACGGGAGCAGCAGTGTGTGCCAGCTGCAGGGTCCCTGCCCAGGGTCACGGGACGCTGGAGCTGGCCCTGGCTTGGGACATGCCTCGTGTTCACTTTGGCTCCAAGGAGAAGCTGCACCTCAGGTGGGTGTTTTGTCTCCAGTGGGGCTTGGCACACGTCCCCAAAGCTCCCTTCACCCTGCCTCTGGGCTTGAGTGCCACCCAGAAAGCCTTGTCCCACCCACTTCCTGCGGCCATGACCCGGCCAGCTCACCAAGGGGACCCTCTCCCCAGCCACTCCTTCTCAGCACCCCTGCACTGGCTGTCTCCATATCATCAAATCACATTTCATAAATCATATACCATATCAAATCACAGCAAGTCATATCATACCTCAAATCATGTTATGTATCTCAAATTATACATCATTTCATACAATATATTGAATCACATCATAATCATATCATGATTATGTCATAAGTTACATATCAAGTCATATCACAATCATATAACCTCAAATCATATATCAAGTCATATGGTGTAATATTGCATCATATCATAATCATTTATCATATCAGAATCAGGTCATATCTTCAAAGGTACCTTAAAGATCCAGTTCCAACCCCCCTGCCATGGGCAGGGACACCTTCCACTGGGTCAGGCTGCTCAAAGCCTCACCCAGCCTGGCTTTGAACACTTCCAGGGATGAGGCATCCACAGCTTCTCTGGGCAACCTGTGCCAGAGCCTCACCATCCTCTCCAGGGAGAACTTCCTGATGTCGAATCTAAATCTCACCATTTTCAATTTAAACCCGTTACCCCTTGTCCTGTCACTACAGACCCTTGTAAAAAGTCCCCCCCAGCTTCCTTGTAGCCCCTTCAGGCACTGGATGGTGCTGTAAGATCTCCCCAGAGCCTTCTCTTCTCCAGGCTGAACACCCCCAACCCTCCCAGCCTGTCCCCATAGCAGAGGGGCTCCAGCCCTCAGAGCATCTCCGTGGCCTCCTCTGGACTCGTTCCAACCGGTCCATGTCCTTCTGATGTTGGGGGCTCCACAGCTGAACGCAGCACTGCAGGTGGGGTGTCATGAGAGCAGAGTAGAGGGGGAGAATCCCCTCCCTTGCCCTGCTGGCCACGCTGCTCTGGACACATCCCAGGATACGGTTGGCTTTCTGGGCTTATTATCCTGGTGTTCACTCTAGTCCAGCCTCTTTCCCGTGGCTAGGTGGGCTTCCCAGCCCAAGCCTGCAGTGTACTCACCAAATCCCCGCTCGGCAGGCGGTACACCCGTTTTTTTGGCAGTGGAGGTGATGCTGCTCCTGCTCTGTCACATCATGCCCTGACGCACTACGAAGAGTGGGAGAGGAAGATCGAAGCGTGGCAGAAGCCTGTCCTGGAGAACAGGTAGGGTAGACGGGAGCACGGTCCTGGTGGCCTCCTGTGGCTGGTTGGAGCAGGAGCGTCCCTGCCGTGGCCACTCTGGCTGAGTTTCCCTCTTGCCCACAGCCAGCTGCCTTCCTGGTACAAGTCTGCCCTCTTCAATGAGCTGTACTTCGTGACGGACGGGGGGACCATCTGGGTGGAACTGCCCCCAGACTGCTGCGCCGAGGACCTGCAGGGGCCGGGGGGGGCCAGCCTCTCCCACCTCCTCCCTGTCCTGCGGGAGTACGGAAGGTTTGCTTATTTGGAAGGTAACTTGCAGGGACGTGATGGATAGTCCCAACTCAGCGCCTCCCTGTTGATCTCAGTGGGTGTTTTTAACGTGCCATGGGGATGCTTTTCAGACCCTGATGGGTGGGGAGCAGCATTGTTCCCAGAAAAAACCCTTTTGGGACCAAGCCCTGTAAGATATGGCATGAGGTCTTCTTCAGACCCATGGGTGCTGCATGTAGAGAATAAAACCCACTTTATATGGGAGCCTCTGCCTGGGCCAGGAAAGAGCCCACCCCCCGGGCTGTGTGGGAGGGAGGACCTGCCCCTCATTTCTCCTCTCTGTGTCATGTCTCTTGTGCTTCACCAACTTCCCGGTCCTTCCAGGCCAGGAATACCGGATGTACAACACCTACGATGTCCACTTCTATGCCTCCTTTGCTCTGGTCATGCTGTGGCCCAAGCTGCAGATCAGCCTGCAGTATGACATTGGTGAGTGACCCACGAGCCCTTGGCATGATGCCCGCTGATGGCTTCACCTAGAGAAGAGACGGGGGATTTGGGGCACCATCTGCCGTAGGAATCTGTGCTGTAGACCCAGCATCCCCCTCCAGCTTCTCTGTTGGACCCAGGGCTTGCAAACCCCCAACACTGCTGCCTCTCAGCATCTCTCTGCCCAGCGCTGGGGTGCTTTCACGTTGCACGAGGGGTGTACAGCTGGCTCCTGCCCAGGGGGAGTCCCCGGTCCCTACCAGCTCTCTCCATGCCCCTGGCAGAGTAAAAACATGGAGCTGTGTGCAGTCCCTGACGCTTTGGGTGGGCTTGCACAGCCGGTGGCTGGGCTGCAGGATGGCTGAGCCCACGGGGGTTCCCTCCAAGCCCTGGTTGCTGCCACCACCTTGCTTAAGGTACAGTTGCATGTCCCCTGCTGAGGGAAGACTGGGAGCAGCCTGGTCTCCCCTCAACCCTTAGGGGGCTGTGGTCTTGCGTCCAGAGCCCCATTGGACTCTGGACATCAAGACCATAGCCTGGCATGCCAGTGGCCCTGCCCGTGCTTGGAGCTTGCTGCTTGTGCTGGGCTTAGTCAGCAGTGCCTGCCACCTTTCTGATGTCTGCTGCTCCGTGTCCTCTCCAGCCGTCACGGTGGTGAACGAGGACGTTGAGCCCCGGCAGTACTTGATGTGTGGTCAGACAGCCCAGGTGAAGCTGAAGAATGTGGTGCCGCACGACGTTGGGGACCCAGGTGAGGGGTCTGGCAGGGCCTGCTGGGGGGCAGCAGGGGTGCAGGGCTGCTCCCTAAACTTTCTCAGGGCGGTTAACTCCCAAGCTTTGGGAAAGAGCTATGCATGGAATACATTGTTTTCTGGGAATGGAACGCTTGTATGGTGTGGGGTGGTGATGAAGACCACGCTGCATGGAGCTTGAACAAGGGAGGTGGAGGGAAGCTGAGCAGTGGTGGGCAGGCTGCTCTCGACAGAGGGGATGCAACGTGTTATTTTAGCATCACAGTGCCCTTGGGACCTTGCTTCTGGGTAGGAGAGGGGGCATTCTCTGCTTGGTGCCCTGCTTCATCCGCTCTGTCCTTGGCTAGGTGACGAGCCGTGGCGTCGCGTCAATGCCTACCTGATGCACGACACGGCCGACTGGAAGGACCTCAACCTGAAGTTCGTGCTGCAGGTGTACCGTGACTACTACCTGACACACGACACCCTGTACTTGCGGGACATGTGGCCGATCTGCCAGGTACTGGGTGAGGTCAGACCATGGGCCATTCTCCCCCCTTCTCACTTCCCTAGGGAGCTGTGTGACATCCCAGGAGGATGGATGCTCCTGAGCAAAGTGTGAAGGGTAGGCAGGGTGCAGGGGCTGCGTGACCATCTCCTGCCTCTCCTGCAGGCTGTGATGGAGTCGGAGCTGAAGTTTGATACGGATAATGATGGGCTTATCGAAAACGGGGGTTTCGCTGACCAGACGTACGACGCGTGGGTGGTAAATGGAGCCAGGTGAGCAAGAGAGGCAGGTGGGGTAGGAGGTGGGGAGCGTGGGGAAGTATCTCAGAGCTGGGACTGTGGTCCCCATCTCCTGTGGGAACTCCTCACACCCCGTGGGGTGTCCCACGTTGCCAGTGCTGCTGTCCTCTTGCTCCGGCAGCGCGTACTGCGGCGGGCTGTGGCTGGCGGCCGTCTGCATGATGTGCAAGATGGCAGAGGTGCTCGGGGACACCAAGACCCAGCAGAAATACACAGACATCCTGAGCAAGGGCAAGGAGGCGTTCGAGAGAATGCTCTGGAACGGTGGGTGCTCGCCGGTGGGGAACCATGCTCGGCCATGTGTCCCTTGGGAGGGGGACCCACTCCTCCTTGGGACACAGAGCCTTGCAGGAAATGGGGGATGGAGGGGAGATGCATCCCTCCAAGCAGAGGGAAGGAGCAGGTACCTGGGAGGGAAGAGAAAAGGGATGGTGATTTAGGAAAGGAAAGAGAGGAGAGCCTTCTGGAAAAAGCTGCCATGCTCCTGCTTTATGGGGTGGAGTGTGGGGATACCACACGAGCCAGCATCCTAAACTATGGATTTAAAACTGCTTCCTGCCTTTTTTTTTTTCCGCCAGGAAAATACTACAACTATGACAGCAGTGGGAGTGACACCTCCAGCAGCATCATGTCAGACCAGTGTGCCGGGCAGTGGTTTCTTGGGGCTTGTGGTCTGGACCAAGGGGAGTTTGAGGTGAGAGCCTGGTGCAGGGTGAGGTGAGACCTGCGCTGGGGAGCAGGGGGTGAACAGCAGGGCCGGCACGTGGCGTGGGTGAAGGGTTAGGGGCTGGCATGGGGGCTCCAGCCCGCTCCCCTGCAGCAGTATGTGCTCGAGTGGAAGCTGTTGGGTGCACATCGGTGCAACCCGCCTGGTGGAGAGGCCGTGCACCAGGGGTGTGTAGCCACAGTCCACTCTGGCACGCCTGGTGGAAGGTCGTGCTGGGGTTTGCTCTGGGAGAGATGCTGTTTGTTTAAAAAGGGCACAAAAAAAGTGTATGAAGCTTTCCATGTGGTGTTGCCTGTTTTAAAGTCCTAAGTGAGTATCAGAGGGAGCTAATACCTGGAGCAGAGCTGGGAGGTGGAGAGCCATCGTACGGATTATTTATGACCCGTAGACTGTTGTCAGGACAAAGCTGTCTGCAGTGGTGACAGGCAAACGCTCCGGATGGCTGAGAGAAGGTATGGCTCTTGGCTGTGTGATGGTGATGGACCGCTTCACCGTCTGTTGGTACCAGAGGGGAGCTCCAAGTGACCTTCCCTGGGAGCAGCTTGTGCTGAACACTGGGATTTGGTGAGAGATGGGCGCTTGGTTGTGCCCTCCTGCACTTATCCCGGTGTGGGGACTGGGGCTGTGCCCGGGGCTCCAGGCAGGATCTGGCCCAGACCTCGTGTGGTAATACTCAAACATCCCTTTTGGGGGTGGAAACGGCAAACCTGATGCAGTCCAAATATCTCGCTTGCTTTTCCATAGCCTCGGACTTTAGGTGGCACTCTTCCCTGCTGGCTGGTGAGCTGTGAGCTCCCTGCGGATGGGACCGGACAGCTTCTGTTACTGCAACCACGAAGGGTGTTTTTCCCCACGTATTTTGATCCCTTGCCTGGCTGCCAGCACTGCTGTTTGTAACCTCATTAATGCGCTCCTGCTGTGTGCACAGGTCTGTAATGAAGTAGGAAAAAAGCTGTGGCCCCCAGTCCTGAAGAAACTGCCCCCAAAACCTTCTGCTGGAGACGGTTGCTTCACACCACCCCTCTGCCCGCTCCTGCTCCCTGACAGCGCTTGGGCTTATCTCCAGAGCCACACTGGAGACAAACGGCTGTGCCAGATGCTCGGCTTTAATGTAGATAAAAGGGGTTTTCTGCCTTTTCTTTGAGTCCACCAAAGCTCCCTGCCTGGGCTGCCCAGCCTCCCTTGGCAGGCTCCTGCCTGGCTCCATCACACCTTCTGCTTCCCCCCTGGCTCCAGGAGCACCAGACTGGAAGGAGAAGTGTGACATGTCCCTGATGAGCTGGGAGCCGGCTGCCTCTTCCCTTTCTTGCAAGCAGGTGTCACGGTTGCTTCGTGACATCACTCCTGACCTCGGTCAGTTCTCGTGGGGTGGGTGCGGGATGAAGAGGAGCCAGCCTACCCCTTGTGCCATCACCGAGCCCTCGAGCTGTGCTTTCCCTCGCCGGAGCTGTGACTTGGGCTGCACTGACACTGCCTTGTCCTGCCAGCGTTGAGCGCGGTGCAAAAGCTTTGTTTACTTCCAGCTGCACGCAGGGGCTTTTTTACCTTAACGCGGCCCTTGCTGCGCGGCTGCTCCGCTGCTTTCGTTTCTCTGGTAGGTGTTTTCACATGCAGGTGAGGGGTGTGTTGGTTTGGGTTTGGTTTTTTTGTTTGTTTTTTGGATTTTTTTCTTGTGACGCTTTTTTTTTTTTGATCACGACATGTCAGCCTGCCCTTGTAACTCCTCTGAGCTCTTGGCCTTAGTTTGTTGAACAGTTCTATTTTTTTACCCCCCTTATCAGAGGGGGAAGGCTTTTATTTCCTCCTGATAATCTCCTGAAATGGCTGTTTACCTGACGATCTCTATCTGACCTTTCATGAGTCTTTTACTTTCACCTAGGGATTAAAGTTTCAAATCTCTCCTACCAGACACCGAAAACCATCAGGCATCCTGTGCATCTCAGTCTGACCCCTTCATCCTCAGGCTGCCCCTCCTCTCCCCTCAGACTTCCTTTGTTCTATGCAACAAACTCTTGCATCACCACCCAGTTACAAAATTGGAAGGATCTAAGAGCTTTTGAAATCACTCAAAACTAAGCCCTGTTTTTGTTTTTTCTCTGAGCTGAAGCTTCAGCTTTTTCTTCCTTCCCCCTTTTTTTTTTTTTTACTTTCTGTTTTGCCCAAGATTCCCGGCATTTACCCAAATGTACCTACTGGTATTCACAGCACACACTTTGCAGCTGCAAGGCACGTTCTGATGCCACCAGACCAGCTTTGCCATAATCTTTCCCTTCGGCAGGAAGGTGCCTCCAGCCCCACTGATCCCAGACCATCCTTTGCCCGCCGCTGGCCAGCGTCCCATCTCTTGTAGGCATCGCAGTGCTCCTTGTAGCTGGTGCAGGTGGGCTGAGAGAATAGCGGTCTTACCAGGAAGAAGTCTGGGCCTCAGGTAGTCGTTAGGCTGAGAAACGAACAGGGGTGACCATAGGATGGTGTGGTTGGCCAGGTCCCCAGAGCAAACGCTAAGGGATGGGGGGGATTTGGCCAGCGACAAGGTGAGGGGCTGCTCATGGAGACAGCCTAGTCAGATGAGCTACCAGCCTCCCCAAGAGGAAGGTGCAATTAAGTTCAGCATCTTCGATTGAGCAACTGCTTGTTGTTTTTTTTTTTTCATGTGCATGTGTGTCTCTTCGGGGAAAAAGCCTTTTTCACTTCCTCCTGTTATTTTCCTGAGGTGGCTATGTACCCAGCGAGCACGGTTGGCTTCTTTCTCGTGGAAAGCTGAACTCTGTTCCCTGCCTACCTAGCCTGAGGAGGGGTCTCTGAGCGTTGAGCCCAAAGCTTCCCCCCGACTCTCTCCACGTAGGTTTTCCCCAAGAGTCATGTTGTCAGCGCGCTCAAGACCATCTTTGAGAAGAACGTCATGGGCTTTGCCGGCGGCACCATGGGAGCGGTGAACGGCATGAGGCCCGACGGTGTGCCCGACACCTCCAGCGTGCAGTCCGACGAGGTGTGGATCGGCGTGGTCTACGCCTTGGCCGCCACCATGATCCAGGAGGTGAGCGGTGATGCTGCAGCCCTTGGCACGGGCCGCCTCCTCACGCTCCCGCCAGCGTGCTGATGGTTGTCTTCCCTCTCGCCGCAGGGACTGGTGGAAGAAGGCTTTCGTACCGCCGAGGGCTGCTACCGGACAGTGTGGGAGCGGTTGGGAATGGCTTTCCAGACACCGGAGGCCTATCGGGAGAAGAAAGTCTACCGTTCGCTGGCTTACATGCGGCCCCTTAGCATCTGGAGCATGCAGCTGGCCCTGGAGCGCAGAGCCGGCCGAGCACCGGCGCAACCCCCCCAGCTCCCCATCCAACCTTGAGCCTGGTGGCACTGAGCAGGGCTGCGGGTGCACCAGGGAGCTGGCGGGCAGGGACCCTTCCCTCCCCCTCTTCGATAATATTCACGTTGCTGTTTTCCTTCCCTACCTCCACGACATGCCCTTCACCTCAGGGGGCTTCCAGCCACTGATGCTGAGCACGACGGGGATCCAGAGGTGTGGGTAATGTCTCTTCACAGAGCAGAGGGGTGGGATAAGGAGGTGCTGCTGGAGCCTGTGCCTCCCCCATCACTCAGGACTCTCAGCCTGCGGGACCCCCAGCCATCCTCCACAGGAGCTGGTACCTTGTCCAGCAGCACAGGAGCCCTCTCTCCTGCGGGCAGCAGGCTGGGTGAGGTGGGAGATGGCCTGTGGGGCAAAACCTGGTGTGGGGGTGTGAGCACAGGGGACTGGTGCACGCAGGCATGGGGATGCTGTAGTTGTCACTCGGTGCTGTGACACTGCAAACACAGGCTGGCTCTGCCCTGGCGCCCCAGCCCCAGGCGAGCCTGTGGCAGATACAATCCTGGGGGAGCCCTGGCTCCCCAGCCCCTGACAATCTGAGCCCAAGCAGCAGGTCCTGGTCTGGTACCGTGGCAGCCCTCCCTGCTGGTGCTGGGGGTGGGAGGCGGAGCACGATTTCGAGGAAGAATCACTTTAAGTTCTCAATAAATTTGTTCAGCTGTCTCCTTCTTGCGTGTTTTCTCTGCTGGGGGGTCAAGCTGGCTGATGGAGCCACTGTGCTTCCCCCTTTTCTTCCTGGGACGGGTTGGAGGGCTGGGGATGCAGGAGTGGTAAGACCTAATTACAGGCTGGGTCTTGGTGGGGGTTTGCTAACAGGAGAAAGATGTGCCTCCCCTAAGGTGTGGTGGGGGACGATGTGAGAAAAGACCCGCTCCTTGCAAGGCAGGGGAAGGCAAGGAGCCTAGCATACCTCCTGAAAATGCCTCTCTGGGGAGCAGCAGTGCCCCAGGGCTGGCCCATGACCAAACCGTGACCCCTCCTGCCCAGGGTCCAGTGCCTAGCTTTCTTTTCCTCCTTCCCTTGCCAGCACAGCATTTGAAGGCTGCACCTGCCTGGTTCGGAGGGGGTGGGAGGGGGTCCTGCCCAAGGTTTGGCCACAAGGCCTTCTCTAAAGCTCACCCTTAATTCCCTAGGTCGTTAAGCGCCCTCAGGACTAGGGTGGGAAGTGGTCTCTCCTGCCTGCCCCTGCCCAACACCTTCCCACCCCCCACCTCTGCCTACCCTGGCAGCTGGCGCAGGCAGGGCATCGCCGCGGGGGCCAGTGCTGCCAGCGGGTGATAAATGGCCTTTTCTTTGCTCCCTGTGGGAGCATTCCTGTATCCGCCTGGGCAGAGGAATAATGTTATCCTGGAAGAGCAGGCTGTCCCGGATGTGGCGTCCCCCCCAGACCAGCCGGTGGTGTCCTGCTGTGGCAGAGCCCACAGCCGATGGAGAGGGACCGAGATGCTCTCCCTTAGGGTCACCGTGGGGAGGCTGGAGTGGGATGGGGGTGTCAGGACACTGGCGTGGCTCACCTGGGCTGCCTGCCTCCGTTTGGCTTGTGTTGGCAGCCACTGGGGACAGGGACATCCCCATCCAGCTGGCAAGGGAGCGAAGCCGGCACGGTTTCTGACCAGGCTGGATTTAATTGCGGTGACCTGTCAGCATTGCTTCATAACTCCAGGTGAGCAGCTGCCCCCCAGACTATCAAAGATCAGGGCCTTCAGTCTGTACCCTGGGATATTTCTGTTCTTTCCTCCTCTTTTGACTGTTATCACCTAAATAAAACTTGTATCTGAGAGCCTCAGCTTTCAGCAACTTCTACAAGGGCACACAGCAGACTGGGAGGACAGTCCTTGGTTACAGATATGATTTGCTCCAATATTTGCCTGCACTACTAGTTTTCAAGGCTGACTCAATCCCGGCTTGAACAGCAAGTTTAATTGTTCATTAACTCTTTCTTCTTATTACTTATTAACTCTTTCTTGACCCCTGATACCTGGGCTTAAATCACAGCCCTGCCAGCTTTTAACTTCTTCAGCACTTTTCTGCTTTGGTCTTCTTCCCTGCCTGCCTGTTCCCCCTTGTCTGCTCCCCGCCGTGCCAGGGCTCGGGCATGGCATGGCAGGATTTAGCCGTGGTAATAATTGCCAGCCTCGAGCCGCTCCGCTGGCTGCCCTTTGGAGGGTGCAAACCCTGCAGAGATCTCCCAGCTCTTGGCTTGTTTTATTTTTGACTCGGCTGAGACTGGTCTACAAATCCACCTCCTTGAGCACGGAGCTGATCCCTCCTCCTGCAAGATATGCCACAGGGCTGGGGCTTGTTAAATACAGGAAAAATAAAGGTTATGGGCAGATAGCAACAAGATTGTTCGTGCTAAAATAAATCTATGGCTGTAAATGAGATGTGGGTTGCCATCGGCAGCTGTGCTACACGGAGACTTGTGTTGCCCATTCCCGTGTCCACCAGTGGCCACAGGGTCCCTGCAGGAGTCCCCTGAACCAAGGCGAGAGGGTGATGGTGAAGGGGTGATGGTGAAGGGGTGATAGCTGCCCCTCCTGCCCCCAGCAACCTTCCCAGGCGAATCATGCTTGGCCAGGCTCCAGGCAGCACCTGCCTGCTGAAGAAAACAGCCAAAGCAAACACCAGCTGCATGGGAAGACATGACTTGTTGTGCTGTTAATTTCTAATACAGGGCGAAGGGAATTTCCCACAGGCAGCCAGCTCTCTGGCCAAGGAGTGCTTGTGGGAAGGGATGGGAAAGGGCTGTGGGGCTCCTGCAGAGAGGAGAGCAGGAGTGTTGAGATGCTGGCAGCAGAAATACAATGCTCCCCAGCTGGGGTAGCCGTGAATTTTACTGTCAGAGAGAAACCCGGCCTCAAATGTGAGATTAAAGGGACAGCAAAATTTGGGAAGTATTTCTGAGATGATGCAAAGAGTTGCCATGTCTGCATTTAGATTAAAAGAAAGCATTTTCTGGTGAACAGGGCTCCATCAACTCTTGCTGTGATGATTGCAACAACCAAAACAAAATATTTTAGGAGACTGCCTCAAAAATCATTGAGGAATGGGTGAGAAAATCTGGTGTAATCTGGTCCACTTCAGCCTCCCCAGCCAGAAACAAGTGTAACATATGGGGAGTTATGTAAATACGTAGTTAAAGTTATTTACTAATGCCTGCATAGGTACAGGGTTTATTTCTTTATTTATTAAAATGCAACAGCCAAGATATTCAGGGAATGCTTTTCATAAACAAAGTAATTTCCTTCCAACAAAAGCCAGTTGGTAAAAACAGCAGCAAACCTTCACGCCAGCCCCAGGCGAGAAGAGACCGGGTGCTTTGTAGCCTGATCTGCAGCTGCTTCAGCAGTGGGGATGGGGGTGAGGATAAAGCAAAGCCCAAAAGGAGCTTGGTGCTGGGTGGGTTTGCACGAGGAGGAGCAGGGTGAGGCCATGTGCTGCAGCTGATCCTGGAATCAGCACTGAAGTTTAAGGCTGCTTGGCAACCCTGTGCATCCCAGGCATGGTGGTGGAGTGGGCAAACCGGTGGCAGAAGGGACAGGCGAGGGGTTTTCCCTGCCTAAGCATCCATCCTGGCAGCCACTGACCTGCAGGAGCCAAGGCTTCCCTGCGAGGAGCCAGGGAAGCATGAGCAAAGAGGGACAGTTTCAGCAGGCATTTCTGGGAATATCTGCCCACAACCACTCTCATGTAACCTGGGAACCGCAAATTTGGAAACACCCAGATTGCACAACGCCCTGGCCCAAGCTGCCACAGGCAGCCCTGGCAGCAATATAAAGGCAAGAGAGCAGGCTCATCCGCAGAGCCCTGTGAGGAGCGTATCCCCGCTACACCAGCTGCAGAGATGGTGCAGGTGACTCCCTTCCTCCTGGTGCTCAACCTGGCACTGGTGGCTCCCAGCCTCTCTGCAAGAAAGGTAATGGCGGGGCTGGGATGCACGGGGCAGGGTGGGCAGGGGGGCTGTGGTTCCCAGGGTGCCCGCTCCTGCCACCCTGCCTGCACCCGGGCTGTGCCGCAGCACCCGTGCTGAGTGCCCTCTGCTCTAGTGCGTGCTGACCGGGCGCTGGAGCAACGACCTGGGCTCCAACATGACCATCGCAGCCGTGAACGGGAGAGGCGAATTCAGCGGCTCCTACCACACGGCCGTGACTGCCACGACAAACGAGATCCAGGTGTCACCGCTGCAGGGCTCGCAGCACCTCACGAACCAGAAGAGCCATCCTGCCTTCGGCTTCACTGTCAAGTGGAGCTTTTCAGGTGCTTCTCCTTCCCATCCTCCCTGTGGTGTCCCCAGAGATCCCTGCCCTCCCTGCAGTGTCCTTGATTATCTCCTGCCTTCTGCTGTTGTGTCCCCAGTGCTTTCCTGTCCCCTGCGGTGTCCCTGATGCTCCCCTCATCCTTCATCCCGCGGCTCCTCCGCTGGTGTCACCTCCCAGACCCAGGGCACAGAGGATGCACTGGGGGTTGAAGCCCACTGCCATCTGCCCATCACCACGCAGACTCCCAGCCCCTCCTGCCTGCTTTCCCCATCACCAGTGTCCCAAGAGGGCAGGGACACCCCAGTCTACCCTCCCCTGCCCTTGGGCAGGCTGCAGGGCCATGGTTTGGCACTGACCTGCCAACCCTGCCACGCTCACTCCCCCTCTTGCTCCATCCCCGCAGACTCCATCACCGTCTTCACTGGCCAGTGCTACGTGGACAAGAAGGGAAGGGAGGTTTTGAAGACCATGTGGCTCCTGCGGTCACACCAGAATGACATCAAGGACGACTGGAAAGCCACCAGGTGAGCCCCCGTCCCTGCTCTGCACATCCCCAGGGGGTCAGGGCTCTCCTCCCCACGCTGCTCAGGGCCCAGCAGAGCTGCTAGTGTGGGAGTGACTGAGGATGGGGTACTCGTGCATGGCCCTCCCAGGGGTCCTGGCAAGGTGCAAATGCTGCTGGGGGGGTGGGACGGGGCTGGGTGGGCATTCAGCACCGAGAGGGTCTGTTTGCCCAGGGTGAGGGTGCATTTTCCACACTTCCATCTCTTCCCTGTGTCCCCACAGAGTTGGCACCAACGTCTTCACCCGTCTGTACTCGCAGAAGGAGTGAGGGTGGAAGCGTGGGAGTTCTCGCGCCAGCGGCCATGCTGGGGCTGCGGGCCTCCCCTCCATTCCAGCCCCCCCACCTGCTTTTCTTAATAAAGCTTTTCTGCAAACCTCCATCCGGCTCCTGTCGTGTCATGGCTCAGTGCCCACATTCCCCCATCACCCCCCCGGCATCCCATGATCTCTCCTTTCACAATCCCCGAAGCCCCCCCATCAGGCTCCCTCAGCCCCCCTGCCTTTCTCAAGGGAGCAGGACCCCCCTCAGACCAGCGCGGTGGCTGGTGGTCCATCTCCCACCGGGGTGGTCCTTGGCAGGAGGCCCAGCATGGGCGGCCGCTGCCTGGCCGCTATAAAAGAGGCCAAGCGGGCACAGGGCAGCAGCACAGGCAGAGCCCGGGCACCATGCGTGGCCACCGTCGCTGCGCCATGGCGAGCCTCAGCTCCTGCCTCCTACTTTCCCTGGCCCTGCTCAGCCCCTATGCCTCATCTGCCAGGAAGGTAAGGGCAGCCGGGGGGCAGCTCCCAGGCCAGGGGGCTGCCCATTGTGCCATGCTGTGCCATGCCCTGCTGTCCCCAGGGTGCAGAGTGACCACATGAGGGTTACCCTCTTGTGCCATGTCATCCCTGAGGTGCAGTGTGAATGGTCAAGGGGATGCCTGCTCTTGCTGTGCCGTGCCGTGCCGTGCCGTGTCGTGCTGTGCCATGCTGTTTTGTGCTTTGCTATAGTGTGCTGTGCCATGCTGTGCCGTGCTGTTCTGTGCTGTGCCATGTCATGCTGTGCTGCACCATGCTGTGCCGTGCTGTGCCATGCTGTTCTGTGCCATGTCGTGCTGTGCCATGCTGTACCGTGCTGTGCCGTGCTGTACCGTGCTGTGCCGTGCTGTGCTGTGCTGTGCTTTGCCACAGCATGCTGTGCCGTGTCGTGCCATGCCGTGCTATGCTGTGCTTTGCCACAGCAAGCTGTGCCATGTTGTCATGCAGTGCCATGCTGTGTGGTGCTGTGCAGTGCCATCCCTGAGGCATAGTGCGCATGGCTGAGGCAGTTGCTTGCTTTCACTGTGCCATGCCATGCTCTCCCAGGACACAGTTTGTGTCTGAGCCCAGCATGGTCTTGCTGGGTTATACCATGCTGTGCCTTCCCAGGGTGCGGCGTGTCTGACCAAGGGGCCTGCCAGCTTTGGCTGTGCTGTCCCCTGTGCTAGTGTTGGTCACCTACCCCTGGTATGGAGTCATAGTTCTGCCCCCAGCTCTGCCCTGCCCTGCCACGGAAGGGAGAGGTGCTGGCCCAGCCAGTGCCCATGGCACCAGTCCCAGGTGCTGTGTACAGGGGCCGTGCCAGCCTCAAATACTGCAAGCTGGAGGGGGGACCATGGCTTGGCACTGCCCAAGGTGCCAGCACAACCCCCGCTCCCCAGTGTGATCTTCAGGGCCTGTGGAGGAATGAGCTGGGCTCCAACATGACCCTCTCGGCCCTGGACGCATCTGGGACCTTCTCGGGCTCCTACCACACCGCCGTGACGGCCACCAACAAGCAGATCCTGGTGTCACCTCTGCAAGGGGCCCAGCAGTACACCGGTGCCAAGGGGCAGCCCACCTTCGGCTTCACTGTGCAGTGGCAGTTCGCAGGTACAGTGGTACCCAGCACGGCATCCCAGGGCAGCCAGCGATCCCCTGCCTATGCGGGGAACCCCTTGTTTGGTCCCCCAGGACTCTTGGTACCCAGAGAAACCCTGGCTGTGACTCTGGTGGGGGTGGGGGCTCTGCCTAGGGTGGGTGGCAGGGATGTCTGTCTGCCTGGGAAAGGTGGTGGGGGTGTCTATCTGTCTGTCCAAGGGACATGGCAGGGGTGTGCCCATCTACCTGTCCAGGTGATGTGGAAATAACACACCTGGACAATATGGCAGGAAGGTCCATCTATGTATCCAGGGCATGTGGTGGGGGGGTAGCTGTCTGTCTGTCTGCCAGAATCAGGTGTCTGAGGCTCCCCAGTCTGGAGGCGCAGGCTCGAGCCCCCTCTACCCCATTTGAACCCCACCAGACTCCACCACAGCCTTCGTGGGCCAGTGCTTCGTGGACCGTCGTGGGAAGGAGACGCTGGAGACCGCGTGGCTCCTGCGGGAAGAGGTCCCATCCCGCAGGGACTCCTGGAAAGCGACCAGGTGAGACCTGAACCTGCCCTCCCACCCCACTGCCCTGCCTCCCCCCCTGCTTGATACTGCTTCCCCGCAGGGTCGGCACCTCCATCTTCACCCGCATCAAGTGATGGGGATGGGGACCAGTGCTGCCCACATCCTGCTCTCCTGCCTCCATCTTTCTGCTGCCCCAGACCCGGGCTGGGCTCCTGCCTGCTCCCAGTATCCTGGCTGGGAAACACCCTCGCTGTACCTACTTCCACCCAGTGCCTCCCAGCAGCCTGCTTGTACCCCCTCCCCTTTCCCAAAGCTTGTTGCCTCCATTCATGGAGCCAAATAAACCTTTATCCTCCTGTCAGATAGCCGTGCCCCATGTGTCACTGGGGTGCAAGAAGCCACTCTGTGGCTGTGGGCAGGGTGAGGTGGGGGGCAGGCAGTGGCTGTGGGAGGGCAGGGTGGTGTTTCAGGGGGTTGGGAGGGACAGGGCTGTGGGACCAGGGGAGAACATCAGCTGTGTCATGGCCTCGGACTTTGGCAGGTACATTCTTGCCTGTGTACCTGTTTGGGGCACTGCAGGGGCCCTGTGGTGGATGACCCCAGGCAGCAGCATCCCTGGCGTGGAGCAGCAGGATGCCCCACAGCTGGGGGCCAGGATGGAGGCTGTGTGTAGGCAAGCCAGCACACTTACCTGGCCTCATCCTGCATCTCTGCACCCCAGTCTGCCCCATTAAACTCCATTTCCAACCACTGCTCTGAGTCAGGGACATATGGGGGAGGGCTGGGTGCCAGCCCTGTAAAGGGGACAAAGCTCAACATGAGCCGGCAGTGTGCGCTGGCAGCCCAGAAAGCCAACCGTATCCTGGGCTGTATCCAGAGCAGCGTGGCCAGCAGGGCAAGGGAGGGGATTCTCCCCCTCTACTCTGCTCTCGTGACACCCCACCTGCAGTTCTGCGTCCACATCTGGGGCCCCCAACGTCAGAAGGATATGGACCAGAGGAGGCCACGAAGATGCTCTGAGGGCTGGAGCCCCTCTGCTATGGGGACAGGCTGGGAGAGTTGGGGGTGTTCAGCCTGCAGAAGAGAAGGCTCTGGGGAGACCTTACAGCACCTTCCAGTGCCTGAAGGCGGCCTACAAGATTGTTGCAGGACTTTTTACAAGGGCTTGTAGTGACAGGACAAGGGGTAAGGGGTTTAAATTGAAAGCGGGGAGATTTAGATTGGAGATCAGGAAGAAATTCTCCCCGGAGAGGGTGGTGAGACACTGGGACAGGTTGCCCAGAGAAGCTGTGGATGCCCCATCCCTGGAAGTGTCCAAGGCCAGGCTGGATGAGGCTTGGAGCAACCTGGTCTAGTGGAGGGTGTCCCTGCCCATGGCAGGGGGGTTGGAACTGGATGGTCTTTAATGTCCCTTCCAACACAAACCATTCTATAATGGCTGTAAGCTGGGAGCCTGGGGTGTTGCGGTCATCCAAAGTCCAGGCTGGATACGGGAGGGACCAGGAAAGGGACCTGGGACTCCAGGAGCAGCTACTGGGCAGACTGGGTTGGTCAGGCAGATACTGCTGTATATATGTACATATGCATGTATTTCCCAGTAACTGGCTCTTGCCCTGTCAGCTGGAGGGTGGAACAGGATATGACTCCTTTCCAGCACTCAAATTCCCAGGACAACATTGTCTGTACATTAAACTTTATTTTATCATCATGTTAGAAAAAAAACAAACCTGTCAAAGAAGGGTTCAATGCCCTTTGCACGGACTCGTGTAACACGTGAACTCACTAATTCATTACTTTGGCAACTCATCAAGTTTCTAACTCACAAACTTCCTAATCCATAATGTGCAGCTCCTAACTCAGGTGCCCCTGAGCAACCCCGGGCGAAGCCATGCAGGCAGGGAGAGGTGCGAAGGGCTCAAAGGAGAGTGCTGCCTGGGGGCTGCAGGGTTGCTTTGGGAAAGAGACTGTCAGATGGGGCAGGGACTTTAGGGCAGTGAGCACACAGTGCCCCGGAAAATTGTCAGGACCTGTCCAGCATCCTCTTCCTCTTATGGTGTGCCTGCCCTTCCCCAGCCTTCCTCAACCTCTGCTCCTCTCCCTCCTTCCTTGCTGAGCTGTGGGGCTGCTCTCAGGCCGCACAGCTCCTGGAGAGGGCACAGACCAAACCCTATCCAGGGTATGACTGTACTGGCCAAGCCCCACTGGCTGACATGCCTGGTGGTTCAGATTTCAATCAAAAGTCACTTCTGCATCCTGTCCCCTGCACCCTCATCCCCATCCCTGCACTCTCATCCTTACCGCTGCACCCTCATCCTTACCCCTGCATCCTCATCCCCAACCCTTGTCGTGGTTTTGGCCCTGTTGGGTAATTAAGCACCACAAATCGCTCTACCAGTCCACCCCCCACCCCCTCCCAGTGAGGAAGGATTGGAGGAAAAACAAGGGAGGCTTGTAGAAGTTGAGATAAAAACTATTTAATTATACAAATGAAACTTATGGAGTTACCAACAATGCTATTGCTAATAAGTAATTAAAAGAACAGAAAAATAGAACAAATGACACAGGATCTCACCACCCATGGATGGACACAGCCAGGTTTCAGGCAAGGCAGGAAAATAAATCCAAAAACCCTGAGGAAAGAAAAAAAGAAACCAACACAGAGGGGAAAAAACCCCTCCTCAATCAGCCCAGGAGATGAGAGCAGGGAAAGGAAAGAAAAAAACCTTTCAAACCCCAACTCCTAGATCAATCTGCCTGACAAAAAGCCGTGCTGCCCTCCTGGCAGGAACCCCCCTGAGCCAACTAGTGCCCAACTGCGTTGTTTCCACCCCTTCCCTGCCGGTTTGCAGTGCCACTGACACCGGGGTGACACCAACTATTCAGCTTGATGTATGATGGAGTGAAACAAAATACAGACTGCCCTAGGAGAGCAGCTCATTGCTGCCTGGGACTAGGACAACCCTGCACCTTCATCCCCAGCCCTGTATCCTCATCCCCATCCTGGCACCCTCATCCTCACCACTGTATCCTCATCCCCACCCCTGTACCTTCATCCCCACTCCTGTATCTTCGTCCCTACGCCTGCACCCTCACCCCCACCCCTACATTCACACGCAGCCCCTCAGCTCAGCCACATTGCACACCGGTACCCTTGGCACTGCCCTGACTGCCCTGTGCTCGTTCTCACGCTCACTGTCCCCAAATGCCTGCTGTGGCTGTCACTGGCAGAGTGAGTGGGTCCCCAAATGCTTCTCCAAACAGTCTGTGAGGTTAAAGCCTCAGGACCCTGGTGGGAGTGGGAGGGTGAGGCTGGGAGGCCTTATGGGGGGAGCCCATCAGGGGATGTGGGGTCACCAAGAGCCATGTGGGACCCCTAGGGGTTAAGACTTCATTTCTGTCCTTTCATCACCCCCTCAGCTGCCAATTCCCTGTCTCTTGGGAGCCCACGGAAGGGGACATGACGCAAGCAGCCTGATTGCTGGACAGGGGAACAGAAACAGAAAGAAAAAGCACAGGGTTCACAGAAAGCCAGCACTGACAGTGTCACCGCTCCCACCACCAAGCCATGCTGGTCAGCTGACCCAAAGGTCCCCCATCCCAGCCTCTTTTCCCATATGGCCTCACCCTTGATCCTTCAGCAGCTATCCTGCCCCCCTGCACCAGCAGCCCACCCTGGTCTGATCCTGCCCTGATGGTTGCTGGCCCTTTGCTCCTCCCTGGTACATGTGTCCAGCACTGCCCACCTCCGGCTTGCAGTGCCCGGGGGTCATCCTGTTGCTGCTGGGGCAGGTTTGCTTCCTTCATCAGGCAAATCCCTGGAGTCACTGCATGTCACTGTCCATCCCTGCACACATACCCTTGCCCTGCCCTTGTGACTCCCAGTCCTTCTGTCTGTCCCTGCAGTGACCAGGAGGAAGTTTGGGGTGCAGGAGCTTCTGTGGGGCAGGGCTGAAGCCCAAACACAGCCCTCAGCGTGGGGATACTGGAACCCAGACCAGAGACCCCCAGGATGGGCCATGTCAGGGGCAGCTCCAGTCAGCCCTGTCTGCATCCTCAGTCCTGTCCCCGTGACCATCCCTGTCCCCATCCCAGTCCCCATCTCCAGCCTCATCTCCAAACTCAGTCCCAGGGCACAGAGGCACGTGTGGAGGTCCTGGGGTCCAGGCAAGGACAAGCTACCCCCTGGTGTGGTGTGGGAGAGGAATGCATGGAATGGGGCATAGAGCCTTGCAGATGGGATGCTGCAGGGCACAGGCTGTGCCATCTCCTTGGCCATGCAGGAGCCCACCATGAACGTGAGGGCTCTGCCCATCCCAGTGGGCTCTCCACTTGTGCCACGCAGTGGTGCCAAGCACGACACACACACACAGAGTCAGAGGTGTCCTGGGGTCACACAGCTCACCTGGCAGGCTGGAGCAGGGGTCCTGCCTGTATTCCTGCCTGGCTGGGGATCCTGCTTTTAGCTTTCCCTCTTCACCTCTCCTGTTCTGCTCAGCTGATCCCTGCTCTTGACCCTCCTGACATGGCAGAGATCATAGAATCATAGAATAAGGTTTGGGTTGGAAAGGACATTAAAGACCATCCAGTTCCAACCCCCCTGCCATGGGCAGGGACACCCTCCACTAGACCAGGTTGCTCCAAGCCCCATCCAGCCTGGCCTTGGACACTTCCAGGGATGGGGCATCCACAGCTTCTCTGGGCAATCTGTTCCAGTGCCTCACCACCCTCTCTGGGGAGAACTTCTTCCTGATCTCCAATCTAAATCTCCCTGCTTTCAGTTTAAACCCCTTACCCCTTGTCCTGTCACTACAAGCCCTTGTAAAAAGTTACCCCCCAGTTTCCTTGTAGCCCCTTCAGGCACTGGAAGGTGCTGTAAGGTCTCCCCGGAGCCTTCTCTTCTCCAGGCTGAACAAGCCCAACCCTCCCAGCCTGTCCCCACAGCAGAGGTGCTTCAGCCCTCAGAGCATCTTCATGGCCTCCTTTGGACTATCTCCAACTGTTCCATATCCTTCTGATGTTGGGGGCCCCAGAGCTGGGTGCAGAACTGCAGGTGGGGTGTCATGGGAGCAGAGTAGAGGGGGAGAATCCCCTCCCTCGCCCTGCTGGCCACGCTGCTCTGGATACAGCCCAGGATACGGTTGGCTTTCTGGGCTGCCAGCGCACACGGCCGGCTCATGTCCAGCTTTTCATCCCCCAGTACCCCCAAGTCCTTCTCCTCAGGGCTGCTCTCCATCCATTCTCTGCCCAGCCTGTCCTTGTGCTTGGGATTGCCCCGACCCAGGTGCAGGACCTTGCCCTTGGCCTTGTTGAACTCCCTGAGGTTGGCACAGGCCCAGCTCTCCAGCCTGTCCAGGTCCCTCTGGATGCCATCCCTTCCCTCCAGCGTGTTGACCGCAGCACACAGGCAGGTGTCATCAACAAACTTGCCGAGGGGGCACTCGATCCCACCGTCCATGTCACTGACAATGATGTTAAACAGTGCTGATCCCAATACCGACCCCTGAGGAACACCGCTCGTCCCTGGTCTCTACTCAGACATCGAGCTGTTGACCACAGCTCTTTTGAGTGTGATCATCCAGCCAATTCCTTATGCACTGAGTGGTCTTTCCATCAAATCCACACGTCTTCAGTTTAGAGACAAGGATGTCTTGTGGGACAGTGTCCGATGCTTTACGGAACTCCAGATGATAGTTGACATTGGTTGACCTTCCTTTATCCACTAACACTGTAACCCCAATGTAGGAGGCCACCACACTTGTCAGGCAGGATCTGCCCTTGGTGAAGCCATGTTGGCTGTCACCAATCACCTCCTTGTTTTTCATGTGCCTTAGCATAGTTCCCAGGAGAATCTGCTCCATGATCTTTCCAGGCACAGTGGTGAGTCTGACTGGCCTGTATTTCCCTGGGTCCTCCTTATTTTCCTTTTTAAAAATGGGGGTTATGTTTCCCCTTTTCCAGGCAGTGGGAGCCTCACCGGACAGTCATGATTTCTCAACTATGATGCATAGTGGCTTGGCAACTCATCCACCCGTTCCCTCAGGCCTGTGGATGCATCTCCTCAGGTCCCATGGACTTGTGCACCTTCAGGTTCCTTAGATGGTATTGAACTTGATCTTCTCCTGCAGTGGGTGGTTCTTCATTGTCCCAGGCCCTGCCATTGCCTTCTTTGACTTCAGCCATGTGGCTTCAGCACTTGCCATGGAAGACTGAGGCAAAAAAGTCATTGAGTACCTCAGGTTGGGTAACCAGGTCTCCCATTTCCTTCTGCAGAAGACCCACATTTTCCATCATCTTCTTTTTATCCCCCATGTACCTACAGAATCCCTACTTGTTAGCCTTGATGTCTCTGGCCAGGTTTAATTCTGTCAATGCTTTGGCTTTCCTAACCTGATCCTTGGTCTCTCAGACAACTTCCCTGTAAACATCCCAGGCTCCCTGTCCCTGCTTCCACCCACTGTAGGCTTCCTTTTTGCACCTCAGTTTGTCCCTAGAGGCTGTTTGTTCATCCACACAGGCCTCCTGGTGCTTTTACCCAACTTCCTCTTCATCGGGATGCACTGCTCCTGAGTTCGGAGGAGAAGATCCTTGAATACTCGCCAACTTTTTGGGCCCCTCTTCCCTCCAGGGCTTCATCCCATGGAACTCTGCCAGTCAGTTCCCTGAAGAGGCCAAAGTCTCCTCTCCTGAACTCCAGGACAACGAGCTTGCTGCGCACCCTTCTTGCCTCCGTAAGGATCTCAAACTCCACCATTCCATGGTCACTGCAGCCAAGGCTGCCCTTGAGCTTCACATTCCCCCCCAGCCTCTCCCTGTTGGTGAGAACAAGGTCCAGCATGGCACCCCTCCTTGTCGGCTGCTCTATCACCTGGATAAGGAAGTTGTCATCGACGCATTCCAGGAACCTCCTGGTTTGCTTGTGCCCTGCTGTGTTGTCCCTCCAGCAGATATTGGGGTGGCTGAAGTCCCCCCATGAGGACCAGGGTTTGTGACCATGAGGCTGCTGCTGTCTGCCTGTAGAGGGCCTCATCCACTCGCTCATCCTGGCCAGGTGGCCTGTAACAAACTCCTACTACAGTATCCACTCTTCCTGCCCTCCGTTTAATTCTGACCCACAAGCTCTCAGGCAGCCCCTCATCCCTCCCCAGGTGGAGTTCCACACACTCCAGCTGGCCACTGACATAGAAAGCACACCCCCACCCCCCGCTGCCATGTCTCCTCTGCCTGTCCTTCCTAAAGAGCCTGTACCCTTCCATTCTGACACTCCAGCCATAGGAGCCATTCCACCACATCTCTGCAATGCCAGTGAGGTCACAGCCCCTCATGCTTGTGCACACCTCCTACTCCTCTTGTTTATTCCCCATGATCCGTGCACTCCCATAGAGGCCTTTAAGATGGGCTCCTGATGAAGTTGGTTTGCTGACTGGAGCACTGAGAATTCCCTTCTTTTGCTTGTCAGGTGCTCTCCCAGTGACCTGAGATTCTTCTCCAGGTTCTGGGCATCTGCTGGTGGCACTACCAGTTTTGGTCCCTTCCCCCTTCCCACCCAGTTTAAAGCCCTCTCCATGAGCCCCACCAATCCACGGGCAAGAAACCATTTCCCCTTTGAGACAGCTACAAGCCATCCGTCACCGGCAGGGATGGTGCCATATGAACATCACCATGGTCAAAAATCCTGAAATTCCGTCGCTGACACCAGCCTCTGACCCACATGTTGATGGCATCAACTTTATAAATTGTGACTCTTAAAAACAAGTAGCTGAGCCCTCGTTGGGGTCCGGACACCCCACTGCCCACAGCTTGCCCCTCTGCTTCCTTTCGTTTCCAAGCTCCCCTGCCAGGCAGCGAGATCCCCACGGGGGAAAAGGCCAGTGCGAGGGAGGCAAGGGTGATCAGCACCAAGCGGTGGCCAGGCCATGAGCAGAAACAGCCTGCAAGGAATGGCAAGGTGAGCGCCAGCACCCTGTGGGCACTGGGGGGGCACAGGTGGGGATTCAGCCTGCAGGGCAGGGGTAGGGGTTGTATGCAGGCAGTCCCCAGGCATACATCTGTTTGTCCTACAGCAGTGTCACAGCACATCCAAAAACCCACCCACCCTCCATTGGCTTCCAGCACTTGGATGAGGATGGGCAGCGCACCTTTGGCTTCTCCATCAAATGGAAGAAGTTTTCTGGCCGGTAGCTGCAGCGGCATCTGGGCCTGGATGGAGTGGTGGGATGGGGAGGGGAGCTCAGCCAAGTCCCAGCACCCACCCCAGTCCCTCTGTCCCTTCTCCTGTCCCCAGTCCTTCCCTGATCGCTCCCCACTCTGGTCGGTGTGGGACAGCAGGACGCAGTGTTCGGGCTAGGTGGCATCCAGAGCTGCTTGGACAGCCCCCTCTGCCACAGAGCATTTTCCTGAAAATATTGGGACCACTCCCACGGCTCTGTGAGCATTAAACCTGCTGGCACTGGTGAAGCCCCCAGAACAGCTGGGATGCCGGGATGCTACCAACCAATGCTCCCCCAGACTCCACATGCTGTCTCCATGGTCCAGTGCTTTCCTGAGAACGGTGGGGAGGAGGTCCTGCAGACCTCCTGGATACTGCTGGAGAAGGTCAGCTCCCTGCCCAGTGACTGGAAACCACTGGCTGAGCCATGGGACAGCCGGCATGGCTGGGATGTTGACCTGACACTGGCCAGGCACCGATGGGCTTCTGCTGGCCTGGGGACTGGCCACAACATCTTTACTTGGATGGTCTGAAAGGAGGATGGAGGAACTTCTTGCTTCAGCCAGGCTTGGGAGAATGGGGACACTCCTCAGCAGCATCAGTGTGTACCAGTTTCAGTGCTGGTAGCAGCTCTCAGGGAAGATGTCCCCAAACCCCCAATAATATTAAGGTTTTTTCCTGTTAAACCCAACGTAGTGCAGTCTATGGATGTGTCCTGGGGAAGCTGGGCTAAACCACTGTGGAGGGTGCGGGGTGAAGCTCTCACCCCATTCCTCTGGGAAGAGAATGGCCCTGAGAAAACCCCCTTTCCACCCCAAATGGGATGGTGCATCCCCAAAGTGACCTCTGACACCAAGCACTGGCTCTTCCCTGCCCAGTACCGGGTGAACATGGTGGGAGAGTAAGCTGGGGGACCCCAAAAAGCTGTCTGGGAGTCCCCCAGCTGCAGGGCTGCCCTCGGGCAGGCAGGCACGGGGTGCTGGCTGTGTCTATACTCCTGCTGGGCAGCAAGGGCTGCTCCTTACTGGCAGAACAACACCAATAGCTGCAGCACACCCAGCCCCAAAACTCCTCCTAGGGAGAAGTGTGTGATTTACTGGAACAGGAATGTCCAGCACACCCAGCCCCAAGGCCCTGCCTGTTGGACATTGTGACTTACTGCAATAGGCAGTGCCAGTGCTGCCTGGGTCACCCCTCCCAGCCAAAATGAATAATTTCCAGGAAACTCAGCTCTGGGTCTGAATCTGAAACTTGGTCCTCGAGCTGTCCAGTCCTAAAATAACCCAGGATGGTGTTGCGCACCCCATGCTGGCACCCCGCCTGGGATTCGAGCAGCCTAAAGGCAAACAAGAGTGGGCTGGCGGCACAGCCACCTCCCACTGCTCCGCTGGTTTTCCTGACACGAATGCTGTGGGAGAGCTTTGCTCACAGCATCCGTGGCTTTAGCAAGTTTTCCACCTGCTCTGTGTTGTAGCCTGACTGGTTGCAGACCTGCGTATGGTTAGCTTTTCACATTTTTCTCCCTTGAGTCTATCTTCCGCTGCTGGAGCGGTACTGCTGTTTCCTTCTCGGCGCCTCCCTGGAATCTCTCCAGCTTTTTCAGTTCCCTTACAGCCTTTCTGAGCAGAATGCCTTTACACCAACCCTCTGCTATGGTGGCAGAGCTGTTTGCAAGGCCAGTCCCTATATCAGGGCACACAGCAAGGCTGTACCGCATCCGCTATCTGTTTTGGAGTGCAGGTAACAGGACATGGTGTGCCAGGGCTGCCCACAGGGGTCTGTGGGGGCCTGTGGCTGAGGATGCTTCCCTGTGGGTGCTGGGCATTCATCAGCACTGAGTTTTACCCAGCTGCAAGACTTGCTCATAGCGCTTTGCATGCTGCTCATGACTGCTCTGCCTCTCACAAACCCAGCACTAGTGACCTCCTTCCCGCTTGGGCTCGTGGGCACGGCAAAGGTCAGTGGCAGAGTCCCCTCCAGCCCTCCCTCTGGGAGGAAAACCAGTCACTGCTGCTGCTCATAAGCCTTGGTTGTGGACATTCATGTGCCACGAGTGCCTTCAGCAGATGGGCGGCTGGAGGAGGCACCTTGCCATCACAGGCAGCGTATTGCTGCTGTGTCTGTGCTGCACAGTGACTCACAGGTAGAGTGTCGGCTGAAAAAAACCAGAAAAACTGATCTACTGGGATCTGGGCATCAGGTGGTGCTCATGTAGGGGATTAGTTGGTCACTGGATGGATGAGTCTTCATTGAAGGGGTCTCTGCAGCAGCACCCGCAGCGAGGTCAAGTGAGAGCCCCAGACCGCTCCTTGCTCAGCGCTTGTATGGCTCTTGGCCACATTCCGGTGTATGCAAGATCCATTGCTGCAGCTTATCTCAGCCACAAGGGAAATAGCACTTACGTGTCTTAACCACGTGCAGAAGACTGTCCTACGTGACCATTTCTGCAGGGACTGTTCCTGCTGACTGTTTACAGATGTCTCAGCACCGAACACATTAGTACCCAACATCAGTGCCTAGCCTCTGCGTCCATCCAGCTGTGATCCCATCTGAGCAGATGGAGTCAGGGAGTCACTCAGAGACTCCATGGTGGGGGGGATCTGGGTGTGTGCACAGTCACAGCCTGGGACTCAGCCATGCTGCAGGCATGACAAAAAGTACATTTCATTTTAAAGCCTATAACTTCACTCATGAATGACCTCCTGTAGCTCCTGCCCCCTCTGCCATGTGTGCCTGGTTGTCACTCCTGCCAGCCCCCCAGTCAGGGCTGCACACCCTGCTCTGCTCCTGTGCCTCTCTCCTTGGCCCCACTCTGGCTGCAGCCTTGCTGAGGGTGGGCTGTCATTCTGGGAGGATGGAGTAGACCCTTGTCCAGGTCTCCAGCCCTTCCTGGTGCTGGCTGGGGGCTAGGGCACTGTTCCAGATGCCACCTGCCTCCCCATGCCATGGCTGAGCTCATCACACTTGGCAGTACGTCACCTTGGGTGGACAGAGGACCTGTGGCTTGCCCACCTTCCCCTCTGCAGCTCCCAGGGTGCCCGCTCCTGCCACCCTGCCTGCACCCGGGCTGTGCCGCAGCACCCGTGCTGAGTGCCCTCTGCTCTAGTGCGTGCTGACCGGGCGCTGGAGCAACGACCTGGGCTCCAACATGACCATCGCAGCCGTGAACGGGAGAGGCGAATTCAGCGGCTCCTACCACACGGCCGTGACTGCCACGACAAACGAGATCCAGGTGTCACCGCTGCAGGGCTCGCAGCACCTCACGAACCAGAAGAGCCATTCTGCCTTCGGCTTCACTGTCAAATGGAGCTTTTCAGGTGCTTCTCCTTCCCATCCTCCCTGTGGTGTCCCCAGAGATCCCCTGCCCTCCCTGTATTGTCCCTAGAGCTCCCCTGCCCTTCCTGCGGTGACCCTGATGGTTCCTTGCCCTCCTGAGGTGTGGTCCTCATCCCCAAAACCACAGCTGCATGGCTCGTGGCACCTCCTGGTCCCCACCTGTGGCTCTTGTCCAGGCAGGTCCTGCCCAGGATGAGGTGGGGCAGAGCTGGATGCAGGCTGAGCGGGGCTCATCCCCCCATGCCCTGCATACCCCATCCCTGGCCAGTGCTGTGCCCCCAGTCCCAGCAGGACAGGAGGGTGGGGAGACAAAGGTCATCCTCCCACAAGCAGCCTTTCCCAGTCATGAGCTGTCTGACTAAGTGGGAACCCCCCGTCCCATCGCCCTCTCCCACCTACTGTCCCCTCATGGGCCGCAGGTTCTACCACCACCTCCGTGGGACATTGCTTCATGGACAAGGACAGGAAGGGAACACTGAGGGCCACACGGATGACACAAGATGAGGTTGACAGCCTCAAGGATGACTGGAAAGCCAGTGGGTGAGCCCCAGGGAGAGCAGGGCTGCAGGGCACTTCTCCATCCCTGCTCTGTGCTGGGGCTGCAGCCTCTGTCTCGCTACAGGCAGTGCAGGGGACACACAGTTCAGACAGCTGACCCCAACTGACCAAGGGAGTATTTCTTCCACAGTACGTCATGCTCGGGGCATAGGCAGGGGAGGGGGTCCAGGAGCCATTACTCGCTCTCTTACTCTTGTTCGTTTACTTTCTGGCACTTGCTAACACTCCCCCTGACTCCTGCGTTAGCTGCTTTGCTGACTCCTGTGCTGGCTCGTTCGTGAGGGAGTTGGTGGGTTTGTTAAGTTTTTCCGGTTGTGCTGTCACTGACAGGGTTCACATGGAATCTGCTGCAACACCTCTCGGGCTCCAGTCCTCGGTCTGTGGCTCTCAGACCCTCTGGGTCTGACTCTCACTTCTCAGCACTTGGTTGTGTATTGGTCAGGGGATGGTGAGAAATTGTATCATATTGTATCATATGTTTTATTTTCTATTATTTTAATTATTTATTATTAGTAGTAGTTGTATATATTAATTTAGATTTAATTAGTAAATAGTTCTTATCTCAATTTTACGAGCTTCCTTGTCCTTTTCCCTCTGATTCTCCCCCTTCACTGGAGGAGGGGACGGGGACTTGTGAGAGTGCCAGAGTTAAGCCACGACAGAGCTGAAGACAGCTACTGTAAAGTTTTCATTAAAAACAAAGCGCAATTTGCACATGAGCATCACCACAACCCCCTCCCTAGGAAGAGGAGCATGGCCCTCCTGGCGTCTTCAAGCCTGGGGCAGATGTGTCCCTGTAGGGTGGTCAAAGCAGATGTTCATCCCTTGTGCAGGGGAGAGCCCAGCAAGATCCCTCCTGACCTGGACACAGCCAGGTGCCAGCTCTGTCCTCCCCTGCGACATCAGCAGCAGCACATTCTCCCAGTGGGAGAGGTATCTTGGAGGAGGTGGCTGTGCCATGACCCTGTGCAAGACCCAGGTGGTCCCAGGACCCCTGACCACCTGAGCATCCTCAGCACAGTTTTGTACCATGAGGGGCTCCTTGGGAGGGTTCATCCAGAGCTCCCCCGGAGAGCTGTACCCTGCCCAGCCTCAAAGCACCGTGCATGCCGCATCCGCTCCACGGGGACAAGAAAATTTTAGCATCTACGTACCTTCCAGAAAAACCCTTCTGCACTGACAAGAAGGATTAATTCTGGGGTGCCCAAGAGCTCTCGCTGCAGCTCCCAGACCCAGAGAAAGCACAGCACAGCCAGGAGAAAAAAAGCCTCTGGAACAGCAGCAGAAACTTGTAATGCAGAAGGGGGCTGCTGCGAGAACAAACCCCCATGGGCAGACACACCACGTTCAGTGCAGTGAAGACCTGGTCGGGCTGTGCTTGCTGCAGGGCTGTGCTTGGGTGGCAGCACTGGGACAGTGGCGGTGGAGCAGTGCCCGGCTGTGCCCACCCCAAGGACTCCATCCCAGAGCAAGGAATGGGCTGACAGAGCCCTTTGGATAGTGGATGTGCAAACCATCCCCGCACCCCTACCGCTCTGCACAGCCGTGCTCATCTCCACGTTCTTCCAGCGCTGTCCAGGTCACTCAGACCTCCTCACCTCGCCTGTCCTGGGCACCCTGCCACCCACATCATGGCTGTCAGCCTGGCACCCGCGGGGCTCCGGTTACAGCCCTATAAAGGGGGCCGGGGTGGGAGGGTGGGAGGGAGCCGTGCCAGGTGCTTCACAGCCCCATGGCCATGGGGAGCAGTGCTTTCACCCTGGTCCTTGCCCTCGCCCTGGTAGCGTGCGTCACCCCTGCAGAGAGGAAGGTACGGGGACACATGGTGGGGGATGTGGCAGACATGGCACTGGGATGCAGTGTGGGCAGCTGGGGGTCCTTGCTTAAATGTTAGGGTGGGACAAGCAGGAGAGCTTTGGAAGCAGCTACTCCAGGCAATGGGGAGGGTATCTTCGGGTCACCCCCGGCCACCTGGGACCACCTCCACAAAGCTTTGCTCCCAGAGGGACACCGTGCTCAGGGCATCCCTTCCCACAGGGTCTGGGACACCATGCAAAGGGCATTCTCTCCCACAGGGTCTGTGCCCAGGGTTACCACACACAGGGCATCCCTTCCCATGGGATATGTGTCCGGAGCACCATACATGGGACTTCTCTCCCCAGGGGGTCTATGCTCAAGGGTACAATTCATGGGGCGTCCCCTCCCATGGCGTCTGTATCTAGGGGTACCATGCATGCTGATAGGCTGAGATGTGCTGAGTTTTCCATTCAGCAGCCAGCAGCACCTGTGGGAGCATTTCCCCAAACTGGGGACAGGGAGAGCCATGACCCGCATCTGCACTCGCAGCAGGGCGCTGCAGCTCTGGCCGTTGGGTGGTGGGAGGGATGGGGTCCCTCTCTGTGCTGCACACGGGGCAGAGGGCCCATGACTTTGTCCCTTCAGTGCCAGCTCGGCGGGCTGTGGAGGAATGAGCAGGACTCGCTGATGGAGATTTCGGCAGTGAGGGACAACGGTGACTTCCAGGGGAAATATCTCACACGGGTCACCCTCACCGGCGGCTGCGCCCATGCCTCCCCATTGATAGGTGCCCAGCAGCAACCCGGCGAGGGGGGCTGGCCCACCTTTGCTTTCAGCGTGCGCTGGGACAAGTTCTCCAGTAAGTGCTGGGACGTGCGGGGTCAGCACCACGGGGGCTCTGGGAGCCACACAGGTTGACACCGGGATTTTTTTGGGAAGTCTGCTGGGTGATGCTTTGGTGCAGCTAAGCAGAGGGAGGAGGCGGTGTCTGTCCGGTGTGGGGGTAATGGGCAGTGCTGGGCTTGCACAGGGCAGCCCCTCCTCACCCAGAGTCTTCGCACCCATCCCTGCCAGGCACCCCGAGGTGCCCATGGTGGGTCCAGACCCCTTAGGGCACAGGGGATGTAGTGCTGCAGAGCCTGGCTCACCCGAGGGAGCTGCTGGGGCAGGGCAGGCCCCTGGAGAGGGGGAAGCAGCTGGTGGGCATGGGTGATGTCCCCACCAGCACCCCCAGCAAGCGCTTCCCCCAGATGCCACCACCGCCTTTGCGGGGCAGTGCTTCGTGGACAAGGGTGGGAAGGAGACCCTGACGACCACGTGGCTGCTGCGTGAAGCCGTCGCATCCCTCGAGGAGGAATGGAAAGCTACAAGGTAGTGGGGGATGTGGGGGGCAGCAGCCTCACAGAGGTGCCCTTCCCCAGGACTCCTGGGGACAAGCATCCCCCTGGATGAGGGGACCACCCCTGGGAACCCTCCCCAGTGTGGGTCTGCCCTGGCCAGGAGCATCCAGCAGCTGATCAGGGCAAGCTGGGGGGCATTTAAGGACACCCTTGAGTGGGTTGTGTCTGCAGGTCATCCCACAGGAACTCTCTGCTTCCGCAGGGTGGGCAGAAACGTCTTCACACGCAAACGTATCCCAAAAGGAAAGATCCTGCTGAGTTTGTCCCCATCCTGTGAGGAGGCAGGTTCACCTGCCCCATGACAGCGTGCTGTGGCTGAAGACAACCCCAAGGCAAGCAAAACCAGCCTCTCCTATTAAAAATTACAAGTCATGTCAGCTGTGGTCGTCCTTTACAAAAAAAACCCCTTGCTCACACTCTGAGTCAGCTTCTGTCCCCATGGGTGACCCTGCAGAGGTGAGAGCTCACCACTGCCCTTCCCCAGCGACATCTGGATCACCCCAGGTTTCCCCCATCTAGCTCCCTGGGCTCATTTCCCACCTCATCCTAACCAGAACTTCCACCCTCCACCATCACTCCCTGCCTGCCTGCTGGTGGCAGACACGGTGTTGGCATCCTGAATCCTTGCAGTGCCTTCATAACTGACCCCTCTAGACCCCTTCCCAGCCCTAGGATTCCTCGTAGGTTTGGGTGATGGAGGTCACGGTTATGAGTAAATGTGACATGTCGGTAAAGTGCTTCCTTCGGGCTGCACAGCACCCAAAGTAAAAGTTAAAGCCCCCATCCCATCCCATCCCATCCCATCCCATCCCATCCCATCCCATCCCATGTCATTCTATGCCATCCCATCCCATCCCATCCCATCTCATCCCATCCCATCCCATCCCATCCCATCCCATCCCATGCCATTCTATGCCATCCCATGCCATCCCATCCCATGCCATGCCATGCCATGCCATGCCATGCCATGCCATGCCATCCCATGCCATGCCATGCCATGCCATGCCATGCCATGCCATGCCATGCCATGCCATGCCATGCCATCCCATGCCATCCCATCCCATCCCATCCCAACACATCCCCCTGGGTTACAACCAGGGATTTCACCCTTCTCTGCCATGACATTTCAGCAATGCCACTCTATCTGCCTCTGTGGGCACCAGCCAAGCTTAGTCAGCTGTTTTGACGCAAAGCTTTTGGCAGGTCCATGGGGGAAGACGAAGACTCTTGCAGAAGGGTTACAAATATAGCCCAGCCCCAGGGATGCCAGCACACTGGCTGTACCAGCCCGTCGAGCCTGGCCCAGCCCCAGCATGCTGTGGTGACGTGGAGTGGTGGCTGCCATCTCCCTGGCACCTCAAACGGGGCGGCTTGTCCCTGCCAAGCAGCACAGGAGGGCTGGTGTCAGGTCAAAAGGATGTCGCACGGCATCCAGAGCAAGAGCGAGATATCCCTGTGGAGGGTGGAATTTCTCAGGCCTCTGCGAGAAGCCTGTGAGTTTGGGACTGTAAAAGGCGACAAGGAGGAGTCACGTGCGGGAGAGGGGTGGTTACTGCTCACCCCACCCTTTGTAGCCATCCAGACCCAGCAGCAGCAGTGGGATCCTGGGGAGTGATTCCACCATCCCCAGTACACACAGTACTCCACTATCCAGTACCCCTGCCATACAGTGCCCCAGACACTGTTGTCCTGGGGGTGGTATGTGTCTGTGCAGCTGAATCCCACCTTAATTCTCAGTTGCCCACAGGACCATGCCTGCTCCAGACCCTGCAGTGAGCAGAGAAGCAGCTGAGGAACGCAGTGACAGTGCAGGCTGTGTTTTGTACCTCCAAAGTCCCTAAGAGCAGCAAATATAAGGAAGAGATGCAAACACAATGCTGTTCAGCATGCTGGGTGTGTTAGGAAACATGCTTGCCTGGACCCCCTTGCCCGTCTGTGGTCACTTCTTCCTCTGACTCGTGTAAAAGCATAAGCAGCAAAATTAGCAGCCGGTATCCAGAAGATGCTGAGGAAACAAGAAAGCAGGGCAAGCCTTCCCTCACATGCAGTGCTGCAGCCGCTGCCAGCGGTGCCCTGGCCCTGCATGGGTGACATCCTGGTCAGGCAGTGGCACCAGGGTTAAATGTTTGAACAGGTAATAATTTCCATCCTTAAAAAAAGCCTGCGCCCCCGCCACGCGGCACAGCCGTGCTCATCCTCGCATTCCTCCGGCACTGTCTGGGTCACCCAGACCTCCTCTCCTCTCCTCTCCTGGGAACCCTGCCACCCAGCCACCCACCCCACGGCAGCCAGCCCAGTGCCCACGGGGCTCCGGTTACAGCCCTATAAAGGGGCCTGGGGTGAGGTACTGGGAGGGAGCTGAGCTGGGCTGGGAGGGAGCCGTGCCAGGCCCTTTGCAGCCCTGTGGCCATGGGGAGCAGCGCTTTCACCCTGGTCCTCGCCCTGGCCCTGGTGACATGTGTCACCCCTGTGGAGAGGAAGGTACGGGGAAGGAGGGAGGGAGTGGGACGTGACATGGGCACCCTGCTAGACCCCAAAGGCTGGGTGCTGTGGTGCTCGTCAGGAAGCTGCCACAGCTGGCGGGACCACCAGTATCTGGTGCTGGGACAAGCTGCAGAGGGGCTGGGAGGGAGTGACTGCTCCTTCAAGGATGCTCCTCACTGCAGCAATCCATCCAGAGACAGGGAAATGGAGTCACGCAGCATGGCAGGTGCCATGAGGCAGCAATGACACCGGCACCAGCTTCGCACGGGGTCTGCAGCATGTCCCCCAGTGCTGCAGCCATCCCCAGGCAGAGCCAAGGTTCTGGGATGGGAGCAGGTTATACCCCCTGCCTGGCTGGGCACCCCAACACACACCACTGGCCTTGCAGTGTGTCCTCTCCGGGTCTTGGCGGAGCGACAGTGGATGCCGGATGGTGGTGTCCATCCTCAGTAAGGATAGCAGCTTCACCGGGTCTTACCTGCCGGGGCCTGCGGACGGTGACCCCGATATCCTCACCTCACCGCTGGAAGGGTCCCAGCAGGATGCAGGACTGGTTCCAAATCCCACCTTCTCCTTCACGGTGCGCTGGCAGTTCCGAGGTAGGGAGGAGGGGGCCATTGCCCCACAGCAGGGACGCCAGCGGGACACAGTGGGGGTGGTGGCTTTGTGTCTTGCCACCCTGACTCACACCACCTTGAACCCTTCCAGACTTGGAGGCAGCCCGGACAACCGCCTTCCTGGGCCAGTGCTACGTGGGCACCAACGGGGAGGAGACCCTGCACACAGTGTGGCTCTTGCGAGAGGCGGCCGACAGTCCTGCCGATGACTGGAAAGCCACACGGTGAGCACCAGGTCCCGTCCATCACTGTGCCAAGCTTTCCTGCACCCTGGGCTAGAGAAGGGAGAAATCCCATGGGATGAGGCATAGCACAATCAGGAAGGTGAAATGGGTTTTCACCAGTGGTGAGCAGGTACTAAGGAGCATCCCTGTGGACCAGCCAGGCCCTTCATCCCGGGTGTGCCCCAGGGTGGGTGACCCCAGGATGGGGTCTAGCCCCAGCCAGGACTCTCCTTGTACCCTCCACAGCAGGGAGAAAGCAAGACACGATGTCAGCACACAGTGCAGCCTCTGCTACAAGGTGCTGGAGCCTGGGGCATTCCTCTCAGCACCCAGGGGCAACAGGGAGCACAGTGCCTCGGCTGGAGTTTCCCCTGTGTACCCTCCACCACAGCATAGGTGGCCCCAGCTGGGGGAACCTCAATGATTTGGGATTTCCTGCAGGATTGGCACCAGTGTTTTCACACGGATGAAATAACAGCAAGTGAGGAAACCCAAGAGGCCAAGGACTGCAAGGAGACGGTGCTTCCCCCAGTCAGGCTCTGCCCATGCTGATGTGCTGCATTTCGGCAGCTCTCAGCCCACAGTTTCATGCCTTCCCAGGCCAGTCCAGCCCAGCATGAAGGCTGGGCACCAGCTGCAAAATAAAGGGTTTCTGTGGGGATGCAGGTCCTGGTTCTGGTTTCTGCCCTGCATCAAATCCACGGGGATGGTCTTGTCCCACATCCACCCTCCCATGGGGACGCTTCATGCAGCATCACCAAGGGCAGCAGGGTCCCTGGGGATGGTGGGTGTCCCACGTCCCCTTCCTGGCATCCTGAAGCTGTGCTTCGCTTGCAAACGTGCCGCTGTGCTGTGGGTAACTTGTCCTGGAGTCCCCCCCGAAATGTCCCAACGGGGGTGTCAGGGCAGAACAGGCTGTCCCCAGGCAGCAGGATGGGGCACAGCCTTGGTGGGATGCCGTGAGCAACGTGTCCCACTGTTGCCCAAATCTGGGTTCTGCACGCGGAGTGCAGCGCCGACCAGCCCACAGAGCCGAGATACCTGCTTTTATTCCATGCCCGCGCAGAGGTGGGCGCTGGGTGTTAACTGCACAGAGCCAGCGCACCACACCGTTAAACCAACAAGCTATTGGTACAGTTTAGATTTACACACGCCACTTCTAAGGTTTCTTCTCAGACTATATCGCTGACTGCTTATCTCACACGATTCTTATCGGCCTAAGGTTTTCTTTGTCTTGAATTAAAGGTACAGCGTCCTTTTATTCCACAGCGCATGTTGAAGGAAGGTGTTGGGGGTAGGCCAGTCCCCTGTTCAGTTGAGTGGGTGGTCGTGATTTCCCACCGCCTCTTCTACCCCCTGCCGACCTCCCCACCTGCGCCTTAATTTTTGCCTTGTAGCACTCTTTGTGGCTGTTTCCTTTATCGGACCTTGAAATCCCCAATTTTACAACGTTCTTTTTCTTCAGGGTTTAGCAAAGCTTATCACAAAACTCAGACAAGCTGGCGCAGTATTATCCTCGTAGGATTTCCTAGTACTTGTTAACTCTTTCGCTGCCTCCAGGGCTGCAGGGCGGGCTGCAGGCAGACCCTGGGAGCAGAGCAGAGGAAGTTTCTCCGGCACTTGAATGCACGGGGCAGATGCAAATGGCTTTTGCAGAGCCAGCAGCCTCCCGTTCCCAGTCCCGGCGGATGTGCTGCGGTGGTCAGCTGCCAACTGCCTCAAGGACTGGGAAAGCTCCAAACAGCCCATCCCAAGAGACCCCTTGGCGTGGCCATGTCCCCTGAGCAATGCGCACCTGGGGGTCTCCAAGCCGAGACCCTGCTGCACCGCCCGTGGCCAGGGAAAGGGAAGAGAGGAAGGTCATATCTGGCACTGGATGGGGTTTTTAGGGCATCCCAGCCCAGCTTCTGTGCTTTCTGCCTCAGACACAGAGCAGTCCCAACAGGACCAGCTCCACTGGGGTTCCAGCAGCCCTGGGGCTGAGGTGCCTGATTTCAGGAGCTGGGGGGAAGGCTGTGGCTCCATCACTGCATTTCCAGCTGCTGTTTTAACTGGCTGCTGAGTTTTCTCCTAGTTTTTCCACCACGATCCAGCAGCTGGTGCTGGTGGATAAAAATAGGGTGGATGCTGACACAGGGTTGAAGTTTCCCTTGAAAACGAGGATATATCTTATTTCTCCTACTGACTGAAATTCCCACGGCTTTGAGAAACTCTGTTTCCTTTAAAAAAAAGGAAAACCTGATTCCTTTAAAGCCATGAGCAGGAGGTGTTTTGTACTGGCCACGCAGCCCAGGTGCTCCTTGCAATAGGTGGTAAATTTCATTTCATGCTCTCAAAACTTTCTATATAGACCACTACCATGGAAGGGAGATGGCATCACCAACACTCAGGCAGTCACCCAGCAAAACGAGAGGGTTTCCGTTTGGGGACACCTGTACAGGACTTACTGAGGACTGAGCAAAGTGTTTTGACCGAAAAGTCTTGTGTTTCTGGTCTGTTAGTGTGTTTCCATGATGCTGGTGCAGGCACCTGCTAGGACATGTGTGGGATGTGGGTTGACTTTGGGAATAAGAGAGGGTACCTGGAGGGAGCGCAAGTAGGGGCCAGAACGCTAACCAGAACCAGAGTGCGGGGCTGTGTGCAGGCAGTGCCGATGCACAGCAGCCTGCTCCAACCTGCTGGGAGAGAAAGAGACGTCATGGAGGGTCTGCAGTAAGGAGAAGGGTGGCAGAAATACCAGGCTCCTCCCATTCCTCTGCTTGATGGGAACAAGGTGTGAGCCTCCTCAGGCAAAGGACTCATTCTGGGCGTTTTTATCATCGCTGCCCTTTAACCCAAGGCGTGAGGCCCGGGCTGGTTTCCTTCCTCTCACCAGCTCAGAGACACTTGTTGTGGGACCAGCGTGAGAACACAGAAAGTGATGAAAATTAATAGCCCTGGGCTGGCGTGGGCCGAGACCCCGGAATAACCATCCCCAGAACTCCCAGCACAGACACATCACCAGCGCTGGGCACTGCGCTATCCCAGTCTCTGCCGCAAGCGTTCCGCACGGAAGGGCTGCGCTGGCTGCCGTGGGCAGCGCCTGGCAGCAGGAGCGCGTGTTCGGCTGTTTGATGAGGAGCCCGCGGCGCCCGCCTGGCTCCCTGCCTGCTCTCCCAGAGCTACCTCCCCTCCTGACATTTGGCCAAGCCAGCCAGACTGCTGCAGGGCGCGGGGCTGACCCCATCGCTCCTGGCCAAGCATCAGCTCCGGTGGCCACTCCCTGCTGGCAACGCACCGTGTTTTATTTTGGGTGACTTTCGCAGCATCCATTAGTGCTGGGCCGGGGACTCCAGGTGACATCGGTGGCATTACACACCCTGCCCCTGAACTGCCGAAAAATGAAACAGAGGAGAGAGCAGGGTCTCGGACCTTCTCATCACCACACACGGCTCCTGGGGAAGAGGTCCAGCGGTTCCCTGGGGATGCTCACAGGCTGCCCACCCTGGTCAGGGCAGAGCTGCGACCTGATGCCGTCAGAAGCGTGCTGAGGCAGGGCCCGTGGGTGAGCCACCCCCGGCTGTCTCTCCTCCTGGGGCAGAGGCACAATATCCAATTTTATACCTCGTTTGCCTGCAGGAGCATGCTTGGCTTCCCAGGCAGGCTGCAAGCGCGGTGCTGCCTGCACCCATCGCCTCGCTGGGCTCCGGACCCCCCCCCAAACCCGTGCTGTGCTCCGCAGCCTGAGCTCAGGATCTGCAAGTGCCTCCCCTGGACCCAGTGACCCCCACCGAGCCCTGATTTAGCAACCACGCAGCAGCCAGGGCCCTCATGGCCTCCCACCGAGGGGAGGGGGCTGTTGCACCACCCTGGCTCTGCTCCGCTTCCTGCGATTGTGCAGCTCCCCGTTACGAAAGCGGGGGTGAGGGCAGACACCAGCTCCTCACGCTTCCTAGCAGGTAAGCGGCTTGCTTCATCCGCAACTTGGGCGCACGCAGGTCACACGCGGGCAGTGGGTGCTCACATAGTTCTCTTCAAAAGTGGTTCAAGAGTGGTTTTACACCCTCAAAGTGGGGGTGAGAGCAGAGTGACGGCTCAGGAAACCGGGACCGTGTCTCACCAAGCCCCTCTGCACAGCCACAGCCCCTGGGAAGGCAAAGCAGTGCGTGTTCCCCTTCGACAGACTGCCAGGGCAATCACCCCCCAGCCTTCCTCCCACAATGCTCCTGGCCCCCAGCCTCCAGCCAGTAGCCCGGCCCCTCACTGAAATGACCACACAAGACAGTCACACACCATCAGTACTTACACATGCTTTTAATAAGAAAGTTATGTATTATCATCCCGGTCTAGTTGAAGATGCCCCTTCCCATGGCAGTGGGGTTGGACTCGGTGACCTCCAACCCAAACTGCTCCATAAAATGCTACGAAATGCCCTGGAGTGGGACGAGGACAGATGCTAAGGAGATGTCACTAAGTTGAACTGCAGGAAACACACCACTCACCAGCTCAAAGTACTGTCACTCAACTGTGGGGAGCAACCAGAGCCAGCCAACTGAATCAGCATTCCCTGGCCAGGAAAGCCTTCAGCAGAGAAAGCTCTGCTGCTCTCTGATCCACGCACCCACAGCAGTTTGGGTCTAAGCACGCCTTCTCCGCAAGGCCCAGAAGCCCCGCTTGCGGGGCTGTGGGAAATGATAGCTCAGCCCTACAGAAGATGGAAACAGCACATGGCTCAGGAAGGACTCCCACAGTACCTCCTCCAGCCAGGCCAGGAGCTGTGTCAGGGCTCAAAATCTAGCAGGAACAGGCAACATGCAGGGTCTGTCACAATAGCAGGACCACTCCCTGCAGGAGCACTAAAAGCTTGCTATCTCACACCTAGAAATGAAGCAACACTGCAGGATTAAGGGGAAGGGACAAGAGACATACGTTTGCAGCTACCAGAGTAAGAAGAGCAGGACTCAGCCTCATCATCTTGAGCTGGGCAGGGAAGCAGCAGGGTGGTGGCCTCCATAACCAACTGCATCCAGCCAGACCCACGTAGGGGCACCTCAGGCTTGACCGCCTTCATTCTCCCTGCTGCAGCCCATCCCGAGCCATGGGACCCAGCAGGTCACGACAGCAGCAGTAGCAAAACTTCCAGTTTCCTACTCCATCTCAGCTTTAGTCCTGCTATAGAGACACAAAGCACTCTCAGAACAGGTCAGGTCTAGAACTATTCCTCCCTGGTAAACCCTCTGAGCTGCCAGCAATCAGAAAACTATCCAGAAGCATCAGCTTCAATGGACCGTTAATGCAGCTCTGTTTGTCCCTGTCTGGCGGGGTGCCTGGCATCACCCCAAGAAGCAGGAGGAAGTGGTCCCATCTCAGTGCTGCCATACTGCTGGGTGGTAACTCTGGCAGCACGTTCCACTCACTCCTGCCTCCCGGCTTTCCACGTCACCAGCACCACTGCCTGCAGAGTGTAGCTCTGCAAGCGCTGCTCCTGAGGCTGGGGAGGGCCCAGCTCAGACCTGCTGCTGACAGAGGGTCGGAGGATGAGTTGCTGTTGAAAGAAGATCTGGGATTGAGGTTGGATGGTCGCTGCCCCTCTTCCCATCATTGATCGAGGCTGTCTGACAGCGGGGGATCCTCAGCGTCTGGGCTGAATCCCCCCAGCACAGCATCCTCAGGCATATCAGGTGGTACGTAGTTTGGGAACTTACAGACCTGCCACGGCAGCACTGCAAGAAAGAGAGAGCTAGCCCTGTTATTCCCAGCCTCTCACCATCCTGCTCCACGCACAGGCCACCGCAGAGCCCATGAGAGGGGAATAAACTGTTGAACTAGGGCTGTTTCCCCCCAGGGGAGGCGGAGCAAGGGTGCTGCACAGCTGTCAAGAACAAGCACAGCTCCAAGAGGGACTGGACCCCTCCAGTTCTAGTATTGTCCCCGGCCCAGGGTCCTGCCCCAATCTGGGACAGTCCCTGCAACAGGGCTGAGGAAGTGTCCAGAGCTGGGGCAAGACAGCAAAGCCAAACCTAGTGGTCACCCCAGGCAAAGGGCTGCTAGGTTGGAGGTGCCTCAGAGTTCAGGCTGTCTCTGAGGAAGGTGCTTTGCTCCCAGAGGACAACACTTCTGGAGCCAGACCTCAGTCCCCAGGCACTCACCTCTGAGCTCGAGCAGCAGCTCTGTGCTTCCTGAATAGCTGATGCCAGTAGAGACAAAAAGGCAGGAAAAGATAACAACCTGGAAACAGAAGGATCAGCAAAGACCTCCTAAAAGGACATCACCGGCCACAATGAACGCCTCTCTCCCCCAGACTTACAAGCACAGCAGGGACTGGGGCTGAAGCCACTCACCACAGAGCACCCTTCTGCGACGACTTCTGCAGCGCTTCTTGCGTCTGCCCGTGTCACGGCCTGCAGTTTTCTCAGCCGCTTGAGCAGTGACCTTCAGGCAATGCAGGTTAATGCAGATGCTGAACCGAGAGCTGTCCGCTCCCCTCCTCCCCCACTGCGGCGAGGGACAGACCGCTCCCAAGAAGAGGAACAGCCGCATCTCCCGCCATGCCCAACAAGGAGAACTCACGGGTTGTTCTTCCGCAGCAGCTGCACCTTCTTCTCCTGCCTGTGCTTCTGGGCTGCTCTTGCTGCCAATCTTCCCGGGAAAGATGAGCAGCATGGGCGAAAAACAGAGAGGTTTTGTTAGCCAACAGCAGGGACTTCACCAGTCTCCCCATAAGTCATCAGCCGCTTGGGGCTGGGGCAGATAAAATTGCTCCTGGGGTCTACCTGGCACCACCTGGAGCAGCCCAGTGACATCTCCCACACAGTTTGGGGAGAAGTGAGTCCACTCAGCCCCCCGGAGAATCATCAGACAAATCCCTAAGGAAACTCGCTCCTAGCAGCACAGCCCCACGATGCCAGGCTGTACTGCAAACTAGCCTGACCCGGAGAACAGGCAGGACCAGCACCTGACTTGAATAGAGCAAGCTCTTGGCCATCTCCAAGTGCAAGAGAGCAAGGCAGGCTGTACCCCAAGCTTCTGAGCCCCCTGAGGAGAGCTGCTGCCCCACAGGGTCAGCCTCACCTTCTTACCCAGGTTGCAAGACCCCAGCAGTGGCACAACACAGCTGTTTGTGAGCGGTATCCCCCGCTCCCCCCACCAGCAGTGTGGTTGGCTCAACCTATGTTATTTTATGAGGCGGCCAGCCATCGTCTGTGACTGAGCAGGTCACACACTTGTTCCCTTCCCCTCATTATCAGGCCCTGAAGGTCCTGTGCACCAAGTAGACAAACCAAACAGATTTCTTCTTCCCCTCCCTCCCAGCCCTCCAGGTTCCTCAGCACCAGGCTGGCTATTCCCTTCCTTACCAGCTTCGCAGGTTCCATGCGCTCGGCCAGACCAGCATTTCTGCCAGCCCTGTCAGAGAGCGGGGAATTGTTAACAGCACACAGACCACTGTCCATAAAATCAAACAGTTAAAAGTCCTAAGGGGGAACTTGGACTAGAGCTGCTGCTGGGGAGTGAAACTTGGGACCTCGCCCCCCTCCCCGGTCAGGGACATCTCAACCTCTGCTTCCTCCCAGGACTGAGGAAACAACTCGTATTCATTCATGTAATTTTTGAGTTGATCATTATGTTGACAGACCAAACGTATCACTACATGTGTTAAGATGTGATGCGATTTGCAGCGGGTCCAGATGGTTAGAAATCGTAAGTTGTATTGGGATCTAGGTGATTAGAGATTATAAAATATAATCTGTATTTGTAATAAAGATTATATTTATATTGTGTAACTTATATTTATATCGTATAGTTGTATTTATAATACAAATGTATTATAAATTCTCTATTATACCAAATTGAAACCACAACTTAGTGCCTTCATTTTTGTCAGGGATTCCTAAAAGAACCTGTCTGTCCCCTCTGTGTTTGGTGACAGTGCTGTGTGCCTGTACCGTTTTTTCACATAGGTCTTCCTCCTGCGATCGCTACTGCAGGCTGACTTCTTTCTCCGTGTCTTTGAACGCGCTTTCTCCAGAAGCTGGTCTTCAGCCTGCAAAGGTCATGTCTCATCAGCAGTAATGCCAGGGCACTAAGTAGACAATCCAGCCCTTGCAAACCCTGCATACACCTCAGTGTTCAGTCCACGTGCTTTTGTCCTCTGTCCCCCGCCACCCCCACCCCGAATGAACTGCAGGAGCTGCAAGGCCAACTGCTGATGCAGCTAGTAGCATCCCCGGTGAGGCAAAAGCAGGGCATACACAAGCACACAGCTCACCAGCCACTAGGCAAGCAGAAAAAAACAGGTTAGAGGCACTTGTGGTGTAACTGCCTCCTGCAAGCAGCTATGAGGGGGGAGAGCAGCAACAGCCAGGTCTTGTTGCTCTTCAGATCTGACCGATTAGCCAAGCAGAGACTGCTGTGCAGGTGGACACCCCTCCAGGCCTCAAAATGAGGAGGAGGACACCAGGCCTTGCCACACACTGCCCTGAACATAGCACATGGGCACCAACGCTCCCATCAAGGCACCAGTCTGTGTTTTCAAAGCCCTACTCTGGCTGAACCATTTGAGTGGTCTAAGTCCATTTGGAAGTGACAGGCTGTAGCAAGGACTCACCATGGGCTGTAGCAGACAGGTTGGTGATGAAACACCTTCTTTGTCCAGGTTACGTCTTTGCTCCTCCTTCTCTGCCAGGACCAGCTTTGGGATTTGGGGCTGGAAAACAGTAGAAACATGCTCACTGAGAATGCAAAGTAAAGGGAATCCACCCCAGGGCAAAGAGGGTGTGCAGAAAGCTCAGAGAAGCACAATCAGCTCTCCCAAAGCAGCATCATGCTTTCCTCAGAGACATTCCTCATAGGAGCCAAGCCAGGAGAGAAGGCGAGATGTGACCAGACGCAAAGGCTGGGTCCTACATGCATGGTAGTCAATACCCAGGCAACAGCTTCAGGCACAAGCTGGGGTTTTGCATCCACAGCAACAGCAGTGGGGAAACCACAGATCTCTTCAGGTACCTTGCTTGTGTCTTCCCAATCCATCTGTTTCTCTGGGAAAGGAAAGGAGAGTCAAGTGTTAGACCTGAGCGAGGCAGCACCTGACCTGACAGCTTTCAGTAGCATGAAACGACAACTTGATGGCAGCAGAAAGCCACTGAACTCTGCTGTCTCCATCACTGCCTGGCACCCACCCAAAAATCCCCCATATGGGACTGCTTTTCTGCCTGTACCCAGGGCAGAATGAGCCCAAGCACAACACATACCTAGGTCAGTGGAAACACCTCCTTCTGCCATCTCAGACCTCATGTTTTCCAGCACAAGATTATTGTCATGGAGGGAATAGTTGTGATCAAGCTGCAAAACCTCTGAGCTCTCCAAGCTGCCAGCAAAGCTACTGCCAAAGCTATAGGGCTGATGTTGATCCTCAGAAATGCTGATGTAACTCTCAAGAGGCAGGTAATCCTGCATCATGTCTGATTCATCTTCAAAGGGGTTCAGCATGCACCTGATGAAGTCCTCCATCTCCCTGTCCCAGAGCTGCAGAGAAAAAGCTTTTATTTAGCAGGGAGGCAAACCTCCTGAACCACAACCCAGCAGTGATTCCTCCTGAAGAACTCACCTGTGGCACTGGAGGGTGAGAGTTTTCCAGCAGATTGTTCTCCTCCTGGCTTTCAGACTGGGCAGCATCAGCATTCAGGATGAAGTCAAACAAGTCCTCCTGTGCCAAGGCAGTCAGTTCATCCAGGCAAGACATCTAAGCGGGACACCCAAAGTGAATACAGGCACCGGGGGAGACATCAGCACAGCTTTGAGATGTCCCTCAGTCCCTACAGGCAAAGTCTCCCTGTGCAACTACAACAGCTGCCTGGGGCGCAGCAAGAACCAGTCCATGAGTACTTCCCCGACAAGGTTATTATACCAGCACTATTATACCCCACCACACCAGTTTCCCCACCGGTTACTGGGACACAGACACAGGAGCCATGCTCCACCCAGAACACAAAAGCTGCAGGAAGAGAGGGAAAGTGGAAAAGCCCCAAACTTTCTGCCGTGGATGGCAGGCAAGATCCTGCCATTCCACTGATTCCCAAAGGTGCTGTACCCACGGCATGGGCAGGGGGGCCAGCCTCCTATTGCAGGTGAACTAACAGTGATTTTACAACGATTTAAGCAACAACCTACACAACAGTTTAAGCAGCAGTCAAACACTCTACCTCTCACCACACTTGTAACAGTTAAGCTATAGCTGCACATACACAGAAATGTCACTTGCATACAACATACTTTTAGGCTAAGTGTAAAATTTGGTTTACCTTGCTCCAGATGCCAGATGCCGGGTAAAGGGTCTCTCAGCCTTGAGAAAGAAACTTGCAAGGTGTCCCTGCTCCAGGGGGAGATCACCGCTGTGCAGCCCACTGTCGTAGAGGAGAACTCAAATCAGCTTGAAGAGGCTACAGGTATTTATAGTGTAAAGCGGTGGACTCATAGTCCACCCCACCCTCCTTTGGAGATTGTGCAGATGGGAGTTTAAGTTTTGACTAGTTCCAGCTGTGTCTGGTGCTGTTTTCACTTGATAAGACAGATTTGGCTCCCTGGTCCACGAGAAGATGTGGCCTTGTTGGGTTCTCATTTTTGCACAACAAAGCTGGTATCGGTCAGGCTGCTTGAGGGTGATGCCCGAGCCAAAGCACTGATCGCTCAGTAGGAGCGGGGCATCCATCACACTTCCACTTCAGCACTGCTAAGCTTTCCCATCTAGCTGGCAGGTGTCACAGTCAGAAAAATCAAAACCAAGAAAAAAAGCCACCAAGCCCCCCAGAAACAACAAGAAAACCCACTCAGAAATAGACGACCAGGGCAGACACCAGCCCTGTTACAGCCCTGCTGTAGCAGCAGCCTGGGAGCAGGAAACCAGTTGACCTGCCCACCCAGACATGAGGGTGAACGGAGCCTAAAGGGCAGAAAGCGGAGCAGGCAGAGGAAGGAAGCCAGGTAGAGCTGGGGCAATGCCAAGGCCTGCTGCTTTCACGGACACGGACATTTCACTTGTCAGTTTGCACTGGGCAGGCAGCATAGGGAGGTAGAGAACAAGAGGAGCCAGCAGCAAGTGAAGCAGAAGGGCAGCAGTTCCATGCAGAGCAGAAACTGTTCCCCCAGACTTGACATCCACCACAAAGGAAGCCGAGAAGCCTCTCACAGCCCCAGCTGTGGGGCTGATCCAAGGGCAACCAAAGCATACCGCTGCCTGGGGCGCAGCAGCAGCCTGCAGCGAGCATCTCAGCCGGGCAGTGCATCCCCACCGAGTAGCACAGCCTGAGGCGGGCAGCGCATCTCTGATGGGCAGTGTATCCCCACTGGACAGCGCATCCCCAACGGGCAGTGCAGCCCCGAGGCCTGGCAGCACAGCCCGAGGCCGGGCAGCACATCCCCGACGGGCAGCACAGCCCAAGAACAGGCAGCGCATCCCCAACGGGCAGCACAGCCTGCGGCCAGACAGTGCATCCCTGACGGGCACTGCATCCCAGGCACTGCATCCCGGACGGGCGGCACAGCCTGAGGCCAGACAGTACATCCCTGATGGGCACTGCATCCCAGGCACTGCATCCCGGACGGGCAGCACAGCCTGAGGCCAGACAGTACATCCCTGATGGGCACTGCATCCCAGGCACTGCATCCCGGACGGGCGGCACAGCCTGAGGCCAGACGTACATCCCTGATGGGCACTGCATCCCAGGCACTGCATCCCGGACGGGCGGCACAGCCTGAGGCCAGACAGTACATCCCTGATGGGCACTGCATCCCAGGCACTGCATCCCGGACGGGCGGCACAGCCTGAGGCCAGGCAGCGCATCCCGAACAGTCGGTGCATCCCCGACGGCCAGTGCAGTCAAAGGATGGGCAGCACATCACTGCTGGGCAGCGCATCCCCAGCGGGCAGCACAGCCCAAGGCTGGGCAGCACAATCCCAATGGGTAGTGCATCCCCATGGGGCAGTGCATCCCCGATGGCAAGCGCAGCCCAAGGCCGGGCAGCACAGCCCCAAGGCCAGGCAGTGCATTCCCAACGGGCCACGCAGCCTGAGGCCAGGCAGCACATCCCTGCTGGGCAGTGCAGGTCAGGGCCGGACAGCGCATCCCTGACGTGCAGCGCATCCCCAACGGGCAGCTCATCCCTGACAAGCAGCACAGCCTAAGACCAGGCAGCGCATCCCGAAAGGGCAGCACATCCCAAAAGGGCAGAACAGCCTGAGGTCGGCCAGTGCATCCCCGACAGGCACTGCATCCCTGACAGGCAGCACAGCCCGAGACCAGGCAGCGCATCCCCGATGGCCAGCGCAGGCGGAGGCTGGGAAGAACAGCCCCGACAGGTAGCGCAGCCCGAGGCCTGGCAACGCAACCCTGATGGGCAGTGCATCCCCGACAGCCAGCGCAGCCCATGGTCAGGCAGCGCACCCCCAACGGGCTGCACAGCGCAATCCTGATGGGCAGTGCATCCCCAAGTGGCAGTGCATCCCTGCCAGGCAGCGCAGCCTGAGGCCAGGCAGCAAATCCCTGACAGGTGGTGCAGCACAAGGTCGGGCAGCGCATCCTTGATGGGTAGTGCATCCTCGATGGGCAGTACGGCCCCAACAGGCAGCACAGCTCCAATGGGCAGCGCAGCTGGAGGCCGGCAGTGCAGCCCCAGGCCAGGCAGCACAGCCCCAAAGGGCAGCACATCCCCAACGGGCAGCGCTTCCCAACCTCAGGCCTGCATTGCCCGACCTGCGCTGCCTGGCAGGGATGTGCTGCCTGGTCTCGGGCTTTGCGGCCCGTCAGGGATGCACTGACTGGCCGTAGGCTGCACTGCCTGTCGGGTATGCACTGCCTGGCCTCCAGCTGTGCTGCCAGTCAGGGCTGTACTGCCCGTCAGGGATGCAGTACCCCTTAGGGATGCACTGTCTGGCCTTGGGCTCTTCTGACTGGCAGGGATGCGCTGCCCGGCCTCAGGCTGTGCTGCCCATTGGGAATGCACTGTCCATCGAGGATGCGCTGCCTGGCCTCGGGCTGCGCTGCCTGCTGGGGATGCACTGTCCCATGGGGATGCGCTGCCCATCGGGACTGTGCTGCCCAGCCTTGGGCTGCACTGCCCGGCAGGGCTCCACTGCCCCTTGGAGATGCACTGCCTGTTGGGGCTGTGCTGCCTGTCGGGGATGCACCACCCGTCGGGGCTGCACTGCCTGTTGGGGATGTGCTGCCCGGTCTTGGGCCGTGCTGCCCGTCGGGGGTGAGCTGCCTGGCACCCCACTGCGCAGCCCGTCGGGGATGCGCTGCCCGTCGGGGATGCGCTGCCCAGCCTCAGGCTGTGCTGCCCATCAGGGATGTGCTGCTCGTCGGGGATGTGCTGCTTGTCGGGGATGTGCTGCCCAGCCTCGGGCTGCACTGGCCATCAGGAATGTGCTGCCCGTCCTCAGGCTGTGCTGCCCGTTGGGGATACACTGCCCGGTGTCAGGCTGTGTTGCTCTTTGGGGATGCAGTGCCCTTTGGGGATGTGCTGCTCAGCCTCAGGCTGTGTTTCCTGTTGGGGATGCAGCACATCTCCACAGGCAGCACATCCCCTACGGGCAGTGAAGCCCAAGGCCGAGCAGCGGATCCCCGACGGGCCCCGCATCCCCGATGGGCAGCACAGCCTGAGGCCGGGCAGCACATCCCCGACTGGCAGCGCAGCCGACGGGCAGTGCATCCCCACCAGGCAACGCTTCCCTGACGGGCAGCACATCCCTGACAGACAGCACACCCCCAAGGGGCAGCGCATCCCCGACGGGCAGCACAGCCTTAGGCCGTGCAGCACATTCGTGCTGGGCAGTGCATCCCCAAGGGGCAGTGCATCCCCGACAGGCAGCACAGCCCGAAGCCGCAGCGCATCCCCGATGGGCAGCGCATCCCCCATAGGCAGCACAGCCCGGGCCGGGTACTGCACCCCCGACGGGCAGCGCGGCCGCCCGCGGGGATGCACACGGCCCGGCCCGGCCCGGCGACCCCTCCCGGTCCCGGTTACCCCGGTCCCCCATCTCGCCCCGCCCCTCACCTCGACATGACGATTCCCGGCCCCGTCGCTTCCAACGCACCAGCAGTGACGTCACTCGCCTCCCAGTAGGCCCGCGCGCTCGGCGGACCCGTTTCTCCCGGGACTGACGCGCCGGCGACCACCGGCCGGTGGCCTGCGGGAGCGCGCGGTGGCCGTGGCCGGAGGCGGGCAGCCGGGGATGTCCGCGGGGCTGCCGAGGCGTGCGGGCCACGGGGGTGCGCTGGTCTGGGCGGGGTGGGTGGGAGGGCGGGAGCAGCCGGCGGAGCACGGCCCCGGGGTGCGGGGGAGCCGAGCCGTGCCCAGCCCCAGGGCGCAGGGTTGGGCTGTGGGGGTACCGGGCAGCTCGGAGCCCCTGGGCGGGATGCATCCCCGGGTACCGGGCAGCGCTGGGCCGAGCCGAGCCGAACCGTGCCTCCCGCCATCGCGCCGTGCCCCGGCGCATGCGCGGCGGGGGGCGGGAAGCGGGCGGTGCCGCCCGTTCCGCACAGCCTCGGCGGGGCCGCCGCGCTGCTCCTGTCCGCTCACAGGTACGGGGAACGGGGGTGGGGGGGCGCACACGGCGTCCTGGTAACCGCGGAGGGAGGGCTGGGGTACGGGGTCCCGGTGACCGGCAGCGTCCTGGCTCCTGGGGTCTGCCGGAAACGGATGTCTCGGGGAGAGCCCCCCTCCGGTTACCGGGGCCGGAGAGCAGCGTCCCGGTTACCGGGGCCTCCGTGCTCCCACCGGGGCGCCTGCCCTTGTCTGCGGTGACCCAGAGGCTTGCGGGGTTCGGTCACGCCTCGGCCTAGCTTTGGGGCGCGCCCCGTTGCCCCCGGGGCTGGCGACTCCCCAGCACCGGCGTCCACGGGGGTTCCGGGGGCAGCCCGGATGGGCGCAGCCGGGCCGGCCCCGACCCCACCCCGTTGATCCGGCGTTGTCCTTGTCCTACCCCAAAATAGCCGCCACCGCCGCAAGCCTAGGCCCTAAATCTCCGCTGGCCAGGCCCAGGCCAGCATCCCCGCCCCGAGGGTCCCCGGGGACCGGGCGAGAGAGGCCTGCCCGCGGCCACGGGCCCTCCGACTGGGGAGACAGGCATCGGTGCCGGCGGCGAAGCTTCCCCCGCCCCCGCCCTTCCTGCCCACCCTGCCTGTGCGCGGCGGGGAAGCGAGTGGGAAGGGTGTCTCCGGCCCGCGGGCGCGGCGTTGGGTGGGGACGCCCCAGGACACGCTCCCCACGGCCACGGCGGAGATCACCCCGCGGCTCCCGCCCGGCCTTGCCGGGGACGGGGCGCTGGCATGAGACACGTGGGTCTGGGCTGGGTGCCGATGCCCATGGCAGGGAAAAGCGTGGGTCCCCACCGTGTCCCGGTGGCTAAACGGGCAAAGGGAAACCCTGCCCCATCCCTTGCGCCATCCCTTGCCCCATCCCCTGGCCGCTCCCTGCCCCGTTCTGCTCGCGCCCCTGCGAGCTTCCCAGCCCTTTGAATGTACCGGCAGGATGTCTACATGCTTCTGCTGTGGCTTCATCGCTGCCTGTTAGACCCATATTTGGTAGCAATAATTGTTTACTCCCTTCTCCTCTCTCCCCGAGCCTCGCTGCTGAGAATGGGAGGGGACATATTTTTGGGATCTTTAACTTTGCCAGAGCCTGCAGGTTGCCTGGTAAAGGGTCCAAACCGCCCCCCCCTCCCCTTGTAAATCATGGGGTGAAACCCCCTCCAAGTGCTAAATGAGCAGGCAGCAGAGTGTGGTGACCACCATCCCGGAGTGCAGCTTGCCAGTCAAACATTAGCAGCGGGACCTCGGTGCATCCCGACATGGCACGTCCCGGCAGATCTGGGGAAGCGGAGTGGAAAGACTGGGAAAGAGAGAACAGGGAGGGACCTGTGGGGTGCTGTCTTTTTGGAGCTGAGGTTTGCAGGCTGCTGGGTGGAGAAATGCCCCCTGAAATCCAGCTGTGCTCTCCTCTTGCTTTCCCCATTCTGCTGGGCTAGTGGCATGTTGGTGAGCAAATCACTTGCCCTGGCAAGCGTGGGGGCCTGAACTGGGGCACCTGGTGGTCTCCAGAGGCCGTGGGAGTGACCACTGCACCCCAGGCACCACTTTCGGGGTGCTGTGCCAGAGGGCCTGCTCACTAAGGATGCAGGAGAGGCTGGGATGGAGGTGCCAGCCAAGCTCCTGCCTTTACTCAGCCCCACACCTGTCCTGGCATGCCTGGGGGTGCCCCCGTTTGTGCCCCCTCCCTTTGGAGGGCAGGAGATGCTCATCAGGAGTGGACAGGCCTGGGGATGCGTGGGACATGCCAGTGGCTAATGGCCAGAGCTGCGCACCCCGGCGTGGGTGAGCTTGCAGGCAGGCTGTGGCTGTGTTGCCCTTGCCCCTCTCCTGCTCCGAGCAGGGACGAGAGGATGCTCCTGTCCCCGCCGTTGATAACACCCGGGTGGTTTTAGGGGTGCTGTGGGGCTGGCCTTGCTGGCTGCTCGCTCTCCCTGTGGGGAAACTCGGCCTCAGCTGCAAGAAACCATCTTGCTGTCCGACATGGACGTGCAGCTGGGAAAGAGGAACCAGGCTGAACGACCTCAGCGGCGTGCAGCATTGTCACCGGCTGCACCCGCCGTCTCAGCCTTCCCGTCGGGGCGAGACTGAGCCTTCCCTGCCCCCAGTGCGTGTCAGGGCTAAGGAGAACCAGGGTTCTCCGCTGGTTCTGTAGTGGAGAACCCAGCCAGAACCCGGTCCAGCTTCTTACCCAGGTAATTTTTGACCCAGGTCATTGTGCTGTTGTGCAGATGCCGATGTGCTGGCAAAGCCACTGCTAGCCAGCATCGTGGTGGCCTGGTACTTGCCTGGCTGGGCGGGTGGCCGTGCTGGCTGGGCCGGCAGCCCCGTGCCTCCGGAAAACCCCAGCAGTGGGGCGGTTTGCAGCTGATAAAGCTTCCTGCGGCCAGTTCCCAGCCTGGGGGTGGTCTGGCATGGGGCCTTTCCTGAAAGAAATGTGGCATCGTAGTAAAAAAAAAAGAAAAACACACCAAAAGCCAACCAACAAACCCAAAGTTCATCCGCAGTCTCCCTGAGAAAGGGCACATTAAAAAAGGCAATCTTCAATTGTGTTTGAAGATTTGCGGCTGGTTCTGGAAAGTCACCGTGAGTGTGCCAGCAAGCTGCTCTCGAATTTTGGTTGTGTGTTGTTTTTTGTTTTTTTTAAGGTATAAAACCTCCCGTGTAACCGCTCTCGCAGCGCTAAGCTCAGCCGGTACAAATATAGCAGTTACGTCACGTGACGGAAAACTCGCTCTCAGTGGTCCCGGCAGTGACACGGTGGTTCCTCGGCCAGCATGACGCTGCCTGCCTGCTGTCCTCCCGGCCTTCGAGCAGAGCCCTGAGCCTGCCACCACCGTGGTGGCGTTGCTCACCTCGCGCGGGGTGAGATGGAGGCAGCTGGGATGGCTCCTTGGCAAGGTGGGACCCCATCAAGAACACCTGCCTCCTGCTCCTCGTTTTGAGATCAGCTCAGGAGCATGCTCGCGGCTCAAAGGGTTGCACGCAGCTTGCCATAAAATGCAGAAGTGTGTTAATCTGGGTCGGTGTTCCAGTGCCTTATCTGCCTTTGCATACCAGCAAACGATTGAGAACGGGTTTGCTTGCTCTGGAGGCAAACCAGTGCAGAAATTTGCTGTGTGTTCACTGGGACTTGGTTGGTTTGGGTACTTTTTTTTTTTTCCTTTCCAGAGGTACAGCTGGAATTTCACTGTCTTTCTCCTTTATTTTTCTGGTTTGTGGCGCCAGGCTCCCACGCTGTCTCATCCGTTATGTCTAGCCTGGCTTTTTCTTCCCCGCGTGGGACCTGGAGGGGAGAGGTCCGTGGAGGTCGAGCCCTGCGTCGGCGTGCTCGCAGGGCAAAGCAGGTTTGCAAAGCCCCTGTGGTTAATTGCCACGTTTGCTGACAGATCTCTCCAGGCTTTGGGGAGGTGTACTTCTTTTCGCAGCGGAGAGCGTTTCTGCTTCTCACGTTGATGTCAGCAAAGTTCAGCTGCTGGAGCCTGAACTGTTTCTGTAGAATATGGGAATTAAAATTAACCTTCTGGCTTTCCTCCCAGGGATTGCTTGGTGTCGCGAGCGCCTTCCCTGCCGAACACTGTCGTTTTGGTGAGAGCTCGGCAGTAGGAAGGCTTGAGCAGTCATCCTTCTGCGGGGTCTTGGGAAGCGCAGTGGCCCTCGTGAAGGGTGTGCTGAGGGGTGTCTCCACTGCAGTGTCTGGTTTTGGGTGGCTTAGGGAGGGCGAGAGGAGGCTGCAGAAATGTCCGAGCATGGCCCAGCTCCTCCTGGTTCCTCTCTGCCGCCTGACGTCTTCCCCCCGCCTTCCTCCGTGGTCTCTGACCTTGTCCTGGCAGTGGCATGTTCTCCTTTTCCTGTGGAGGGACAGAAAGCAGCTTTATGCTCAACTCGAGAATATTTTTAGATATAGAGAAGATGGCCTGGTGACCGCAGCAGCCCGCCCTGCGGGTGAAATATTCGGAAAGCCCTTTCTACGGCAGGGTGTTCCTCGTCCCTTCGGCTCCACAGCTTTGCTGGTGCTTCCGGATGGACACCCGTGGCACAGGAGGGCATCTCCGCCGCCTCCTTCCTGCTGCTGCCGGGCTCTCTCACTCTGGACCTGAAAGGCATTTCATTCCTCGTCAGCGGAGCCAGTGGGGGCCGCGGGCCTCCGCAGAAACATTGCCGAACGGCTCAGGAATGCAGAGCTGGAGCCACTCCATGTGCTGGCGGAGGCGGCACGCTCCTCCATCCCTGCCTCCCTCCCCGCACCATCAGCATGGCTTTATGGCTCTGCAGGAGCAGGACCCCTGCCCTCTGACATGCTCCCGGCCAAAATCGGGTGAAGGGGTTTTTATCCATCGTGGATCCTGCTGCTAGCCTGCTGGGGTCCGTGGTTGGGAGCTGCCTGTGTAACCCCCTTCTGCAGAGAGCTGGCCGTGCCCCGTAGGGATGCACAGGCTCACCGAGTGCCACTGGTGCAAGACAGACGAGGGAGGCTGCCAGCCAGCCCTGCCCAAGAGCCTTCTCGAGCCAGGCTGAGGATGCACGTGGCCAGTAACCTTTCCCTGACAACCATAATAGGAGGCCTGGTAGGAAAAAATCAATCTACAAGAGAACAAGCAGATACGGTGCATCCCGCTCATGCATCCTCCCACCGGCTGGGGCTTAAGGACAAGGCAGCCTGGGTCAGCGCAGAGCGAGGGACCCCTTCCCCACGAGCAGGCTCTTGGAGGGAGGAAAATGGTGTCACTGTTGGGGAGTGTTGAATGAACTGGAGCCAGCTGGGGACTGGGGATGGTGAGAAGGGCAAGGAGAAGGACCTGGCGCAGGGACCTGGGGGCGTGCAGCGCCCCGGGAGGGCTGAAAGCTGCTGCACCGTGGGTAAACCTAAAGGGATGGGTGCTACACGCCCTGCAAGCTGCGGTGGGCGAGTGGGGGGCTTAGTTACAACCGCCTTTTACTTTTGTCATTCATTTCCAAATCGGCTCTGCTGTAAGGATATCGTCATTTTAATTAATTGTTGTTAAACCTGGTGTGTCAGGCTCTGTTGAGAAGTACTTGCCCTGAAGCTGAGCTGCTCGGTCCTTCAAGCTTGAAGCTGACCCTTCAAGCTGGGCCTGGCCTGGGCCCTGTTTCAGATGGTGTGGTGTGGTCCATGCATGCCCATGCAGCGAGATCTCAGCAGCTGGTCGCTTGGTCTCCTTTGCATCATCCCGTGCAGGGGTTCCCGGCCCTGGGTTTGTGCAGCAGCTGCTGCCCTAGACCCCGATCTCTGAGCGCTCGCTCGCTCTGAGTGATGCTTTCCCCAGGTAATTATTTTTTAACGGGCAGGTTCGGTGCCTGGTGCCCTTATCACACCTCCCCAAGCGGATCTGGGTTTTTCCGTCTCTCCGGCTCCATCTGGGCTCAGGCTGCCAGTTCAGCATTGTCCGCTGGCGACATGGAGGGCCCTGATAGGCAGGGCCCTGCCAGCTCTGGGTCAGAGCTTGGTTTTCCTCTTGTGGCTTCTATGTCACGGCAGGTTTAATTATAACTGTGTCAGTCGTGCTGTCCCAGCTTATCTCGTGTGCCCCCGTGCACTTGCTTCCTCCCTGGCAGCATCTCCACCGGGGACCAGCTACCATTGCTCCTGCGGGTGAGCAGGCTGTGGGACCTTGGGACGAGATCCCGAGAGACCCCGGGGTGAGCACAGGGCTGGAAAGCAGGACCCCTTTGCAAGCTCGCCAGCACGGGGTGCAGCCCTAGAAGTTGGATCCTGGCTTTTGGGGGAGCAGAGGTGCTGCCAGCAGGGAGAAGGAGGAAGGACCCTGCAAACGGGAGGGGCCATCAGCCAGAGCTAACCCCTCTGTCTCCTTCACAGGTGACGGAGGAGTGGGGACAGCCCAGCCGCCACCATGGTCGCCCTCTCACTGAAAATCAGCATCGGCAATGTGGTGAAGACGATGCAGTTCGAGCCTTCCACCATGGTGTACGACGCCTGCCGGATGATCCGCGAGCGGGTGCCCGAGGCCCAGATGGGACAGCGTAAGTCCACGATGGGGCTGGCTGTCATGCCAGGGACACCCCAGCTTGGCTTCTGGCATTTCACCCGTCTCCTTCCCTCTCGTGTCGTTAGGGTCTGTCTGGGCTTTCCCAGAGTGGTCAAGGGGAGGAAAGTCCAAGTCCTGCTGTCCAGCTGGGGCGAGGGGGCTGAGCTCCTCAGGCTCAACAGCCTCAGGAGAAAATTAGGGGCGTGGGGGGTAGGAAAACACATTTGGAAGTGAAATACTCGTTAAGCTCTTTGAGCCTGCTGTCCTTTCCATCTCTGCTCCTCTCTCCTACTTGCATCCATCACCACTGGCCAGGACTAGGTGGGTTTAAACAGTCACAGGGTTGTAGCGAGCATTAATAAATCGTAGAAGTTAATTTTTCCTTTCTTTGGGATATATAGTCCCCCGTCGTGTCTGTCCCCTGCTGGCAGCTCTCTGCCAGACCTGTGCTGGTGCTCTGTTACCTCGCTGAGCTTTCTCAGCTCTGATATCTTCCTGCTGCTGCCAGGCTCAAAATTAAGCTTATGGCTCACGAGCTCATGATGTGACTCATGCCCATGCGGACGTGGCTTGTCCCCGGCCTAGATGGAGGGTGCTGGAGCACTGGGACATCGTCTCGGGGGCTCTCCTGGGTCCCTGCCTCCTCCAAAAGCAGCTGTGCCACGGGGGAGAGGCAGTACACAGGAGGTCAGGAGTCGTGGGAAGAGGCGGGGGGGAGTGCGGCGACATCTGGGAGCAACAGATTCCTGGAGGATGAAAGGAAATGCCTTCTCGCGCCGTGCCCGGCTGGCCAGCGATCCGGCGGACCACGGCTTTTGGTTTTGGAGGGGGACTGGATGTTTGTGTGGACGCGGGGCTGTAGCCATGTTGGAGGGAGCGCTGAGTTTCCTGCTGCTGGGCGTGAGCCAGCCTGCTTATAAAAAAGAGAGACAAGGGGAAAGCCTTAAAGGGAACTGCTTATTCCCGAGTTCCGTGTCAGTTGCTCACAGCCTGTCTTGCCCTGTTGGTTCCTAGCAGCTTTTGTTTCTCCTTGCTCTCCTTACCCAGTGGCACATGGGGGTCCCCTTTTGAGCTGCCCTGTTTTTCTGGCACCTTTGGGCTGTGGGAACTGCCCTGTAGGTTTCCAAGTCTGCTCTTGGTCTGTCTCAGGAAGCACCTCTCTCTGCTGAAATTATGGATCTGGGCAAGCTGCTCGGTTTTCAGTGCTTTAGAGTTATCCTCTTGGAATTTGCTTCGAAAATTCTTAACTTTTTTTTTTTTTTTTTTTAATTTAAAAATAAAATGGCACGCCTCCGTGATTTTTCTGCTCCCTGTTTAGTAGGATCGTAACGGCAGCGTTAGCGGGGCGGCTCAGTAATTTGCCCCTCCCCGCAGAGAGCTGCCAACGAGATGACTCGTGGTAAACTTAGCAGCCAGCCAAGACAGCCTGCGGCGCTGGGTTGTTGGAAAGGTGGAGAAGGACCTTTCCCAGGGCAAAGCCAGGCGTGGTCCTGCCCTCTGGCAGCATGAAGACGGGACTATGCCTGTGGGTCCGTGCTGGGGTGCCACTGCCCAGCCTCCAGCAGCAGCACTTCCACTGGGTACCCCAGCCCTGAGGGAGCAGGGTTGGGTGAACAGCGTTTATTCACCGCTTCTGAGACCTTGTAAGCCTTGATCCCTTTATCCTCCTTCGGCCGCCTCCTCCCAAAGCAGAGTCCCAGCTCCTTTAGTCACTCATACCAAGGCTCTGTACCTTTCCAAACGCTGCTGTGTCCTTCTGGGGAGGTGCAGACCACACCACCATGGAGTACTCAAAAGTGTGGGTGTGCTTAGGTTTTACAGGCCGGTTCCCAGCCCCTTTCCTGCTGATGCCCAGTGTTTTACTACCTTGCTTTGGCTGCTGCTACATGTTGTATCAAAGATTTCAGGGAGCTGTCAGCCACAACTCCAAGCTTTCCCTTCTGTTGTGACTGTCAGTTCCAAGTTCAGCATTGCGTAGGCATGCTTCAGACGATTTTTTCCATAGATAACTATGGTAAAACATGTACTTTGAAGCTTTCTTGCCAGCTTTTTGCCCACTCGTTAGGTTTAGGCTCGGGCATTCCGAGTTGCTGCTGTGCTTCACGCGCTGGGCTGTGCCGATGCGCATCCCTGTGTGCAGGCGGGCATCTTGGTGGCCCTGTCCTGCTCAGGATTACCCTGGCAGAGACTTTACCTGTTTTTTAGCCAATGATTTTGGGCTGTTCCTCTCGGATGAAGACCCAAAGAAAGGGATCTGGCTGGAGGCTGGGAAGGCTCTGGACTACTACATGCTTCGCAATGGGGTAAGCATCCATCCCACATCCTTTCCACACCTTGGCCTTGCTCTTGGATGGGCCCACGGTGTGGAGGTGGGGTGGGTTCCTGCCCTGATGCCTTGCATTGAGCCCCACAGCGCGCCACGTTCCCTCCCCAATTGGACTGGCGAGAGGGAGCTGTTGGCGTGACGGTGGGATGCGGGTGCCCTGTGCCGGTGCCGCTGCTGGGAGCTGTGCTCCGCTGTGCCCGCAGGACACCATGGAATACAAGAAGAAGCAGCGGCCCCTAAAGATCCGCATGCTGGATGGGACAGTGAAAACAGTGATGGTGGATGACTCCAAAACTGTCACGGACATGCTCATGACAATCTGTGCCCGGATCGGTGAGAGGAGGGGGCAGCAACAGCAGAGAGGAAGGGAGGTGGGGAGAGATAGCGGTGTCTGAGGGGGGTACCGGGGGAGTGGCAGCTCTGCGGCAGATGGCCTGACACCAGAGATGTCTGAGGTGTGCGTGACACTGGGGAGGGGACACTGCTGCACTCCTGTGTCACTCCAGGCGTTGTATTTGGGATCAGTGTCATGCTGAGCTTCATCCTCTGCTCTCCTGCAGGCATCACCAACTACGATGAGTACTCCCTCGTTCGGGAGATCATGGAAGAGAAGAAGGAGGAGGTGACCGGCACCCTCAAGAAAGACAAGACCCTGCTGCGAGATGAGAAGAAGATGGAGAAGCTGAAGCAGAAGTTGCACACAGATGACGAGTGTACGTGTCTGCCTGTGCTGGGGATGGGGTCAGCCTGTGCCGAGGGGAGCAGGGACCCCTGCAAGGGGAAGACCCAGTGCAGGGAGGCAGAGGTGACAGTGGAGAGGACCGTGATGAGGGGACATGTGCCCACGCTACCTGGACCGTCTCCTGCCTGGAGGCCCAGGGCAGAAGGGTGGGAGCCAAGATGCACCAGATGGACATCCGTTTCTTGCTGTGCACGAGCAGCCCTGAGGCTGGGACTGACCCTGCCTGGGTGCTTGTGCCTGCTCACACCCTGGTGTTACCTGCAGTGAATTGGCTGGACCACGGCCGGACCCTGCGCGAGCAAGGAATCGATGACAACGAAACACTGCTGCTGCGCCGCAAGTTCTTCTACTCTGACCAGAACGTGGACTCGCGAGATCCTGTGCAGCTCAACCTGCTCTACGTGCAGGTACAGCTCCCCAGGGATCCTAGCTCCGCTGCCCTGTGCCAGCCCCCTGCCAGGGCTGGTGGCTGATTTTGGCCAGGAGCCACCACAGAGGCACTTCAGGATGTCCAGTTATCTCCTGCGTGAGAGCCAACGCTGGCAATCCCAACCCTGCCCTCTGCCTGGCAGGAACCATCCTGAATTCCTGCTGCTGTTCCTCTCCCAGGCATGATGACGGTCTCTGTAGGGGACAGCCTACCCCTAGGTCCCCCTCTTTTTCCACGGTCACTTCTTTTTTGTCTGGAAAACAGGTCCTGCGTGGCGTGGAGGGGAGCGGTGGCAGGACTGCCTGGCTGCCCATCCCACGGCAGTGTCTTCTCTTCCCATGCAGGCTCGTGATGACATCCTTAACGGTTCCCACCCTGTCTCCTTTGACAAAGCCTGCGAGTTTGCTGGCTACCAGTGCCAGATCCAGTTTGGGCCACACAACGAGCAGAAGCACAAGCCAGGATTTCTGGAGTGAGTGTCTCGGGGAGCCGCAGGTGGCTCAAGCAGCTTGGGAGCCCCCAGCACCATACCGGCACACGGGGCTCCAGGGGTGTGGTTGCCTCTGGTGTGACGTCTCTCCTTGCAGCATGGTGCCCAAGCGTGGCGGTGCTGCAAGGGGTGCCATCCCCCCATCCTGCTCCCTCTGGGCACCCCTGAGGACATGCAGCCAGCTCTGATGGGGGGACACCAACTACCATGATACCACACGAGGGGCTGCGTTCTCAGCAGGGCAGCTCCTAGGGCAGACTGCAGCAACCTCCCACATTCCTGCTGCCATAAACTCCCAACCTGTGCCTTGGCATGGGTTTGTCCAAGGCTCTGGGTTGGGCCTCTTTGTAGTCAAAGGCAAATGCTGGTTTTGAGCTTTGATGCTAACAGCTGTCTTGGCTGTCTCTTGGTAGACTCAAGGACTTCCTGCCCAAGGAGTACATCAAGCAGAAAGGGGAGCGCAAGATCTTCATGGTACGTGCAGGGCACGGTGTTGAGACCTGGGCATCTTTTTCCTCTTTGCCAAAAGTTGAGCCTGCTCTTGTCTCTGGAGCAACTTATAGTAGCTTGGTGGGTGAGAAACTGGAGCAGGGAGCTGTCAGTGGGCAGGCAAGGCAGCTCCTGAGGTTCCAGCAATCAGGGATGCTGGGGCAGGGGATACTGGTGGGGCGAGGAGGGCCTGGAAAAGCTGTGACAGGATGATGGTGACACAGCCAGGGGATCGTGAAGCGAGTGGGGTGTTCTCTCTTTGCTGTCGCAGGCACACAAGAGCTGCGGGAACATGAGTGAGATCGAGGCAAAAGTTCGCTATGTGAAACTTGCCCGTTCCCTCAAGACCTACGGGGTCTCCTTCTTCTTGGTCAAGGTAAAGCAGCAGCTCCCCTTGGTTGCACCTTTCACTGGCCAAAATTCCTCTTCTCCAGCATCCCTCCATCTGTCATGTCTACAGCTCCTACTCCTCAACCCACGTTGAGCCATTTTTCCCTGAGTCTCCATTGTGCACCTCTCCTCCTTTTTTGTCTTTCCCTGTGCAACACCTTCCCACTTCTTTGTTCACGCTTTTTCTCATTTTCAAGCTCCATGCCGTGGTTGTGACCACCAGATAGTGTGGCCCTGAGGGTCACAGCAGGCCTCAAAGGTCTCTGCCTGGACGGATCCGTCCAGGGACAGCCCACAACCCCTCTGTTACGGCCTGCAGGAGAAGATGAAAGGGAAGAACAAGCTGGTGCCGCGGCTGCTGGGCATCACCAAGGAGTGTGTGATGCGTGTGGATGAGAAGACCAAGGAAGTGATTCAGGAGTGGAACCTCACCAACATCAAGCGTTGGGCGGCCTCACCCAAGAGCTTCACCCTGGTAGGGAACAGCCCTCGCCCTCCACTCCCTCCCCAGTGGTGCCCCCGTAGGGGACTGCTGTGACTCCAGCCCCTCTCTGGGGTATTGCCCTGCGGTGGGACAGCCTTGCCCTCCTCTGGTGCCTCTCCTGGCTGCTGTTTCAAAGGCTGGTGCTTGGGCGCTTAGTGCATACCAGAGGGGCTCAGGATGGCCGCCAGTGCCCTGCTCCGGTGCTACCCTGTGCCCTGCCATTGCAGGATTTTGGAGATTACCAGGATGGTTACTACTCAGTGCAGACGACAGAGGGGGAGCAGATTGCCCAGCTGATTGCTGGCTACATCGACATCATCCTCAAAAAGGTGAGGCTGTGCAGAGAAGGGCACTGCTAACCATCTCCTCTCTGGAGTGGGGTGTGGGGTGCCCCTTCCAGCTGCCTCCAGTCAGCCATTGGCACATGGTGCTGCTGGGGGAGCTGGAGGTGGGGCAGGGGGGACCCCATGGCCCCAATATAGTGCCTGGGCTGCAGGAGGAGGGGAAGGCTGGGAAGTATGTGGTGGCTGACACATTTTTCCTCTGCAGAAAAAGAGCAAGGACCACTTTGGACTGGAGGGTGATGAGGAGTCCACCATGCTGGAAGACTCCGTGTCTCCAAAGAAGTAAGTCCTCCCAGAGCAAGTTAGCTGCAAGCAGAAGGTGGCTGGAGAGCAGTCTCCCGCCAAGCTTGCAGCACCACATGTCTGGAGGAAGAGCCGCATCTCTTTTGGTGACAGCACTCCCACAGAGCCTGGTGCAGAGGCCCTGAGCATCCCTTGACCTGGTATTTCTCCCCTTTTTAGGTCGACCGTCTTGCAGCAGCAGTTTAACCGCGTAGGCAAGGCAGAGCTGGGCTCGGTGGCCTTGCCGGCCATCATGCGGACAGGGGCTGGAGGGCCAGAAAATTTCCAGGTGGGCACGATGCCGCAGCCTCAACTGCAAATCACCAGTGGCCAGATGCACCGAGGGCACATGCCTCCCTTGGTAAGCTCTCCCTCTGCCCTCCGAAGGGCGCAGATTCTGAAAGGTGCCCATCAGGCTCACGTAGGCCCATCCATTCGGGTCCAAGCATTGACTTGCTGTGGAGAGCAAGGGCTCTGTGCCACTGGCCTGTCTAAGCCAGCACTCTCCTGCACCCACGCAGCAAACTTGAGCCTACACCCTGGCGTTCTCCCCTGGCTGGCAGCTGCAGCCTCTCCTTCAGGTTGAGCTGCCCTGAGCTGGTGTGCCCAGCCAGCCGCAGCAGAGCCCTGCGCCTGGATTTAGTGCCACCTACCTTGGAAAGACCACGAGGACTTGCTGTAAAAGCCTTGCGAGGTCCAACTGCACTTGCTCCCCACCCACAGGAGCTGGTTAACCACGAGATTCGCTTGTACCCATGTGGGACAGGGCATTTCCCCATGGGAAGGGCAGAAGGGGAGACCCCCCCTTTTTGCTAGGTGCACCCAGCTTTCTGGAGGCGCCCGTCTAGAGCACTGTCATCAACAGTATGTTGCACCATGTTTCAGGGAGGCATATTTAAGCCTAGATTTCGAGCCTCCAGTGTGCCTCAGTCTGTCCCTGTGTTCCAGACCTCAGCCCAGCAAGCCCTGACAGGCACCATCAACTCCAGCATGCAGGCTGTGCACGCAGCCCAGGCCACACTGGACGACTTCGAGACCTTGCCGCCCCTCGGGCAGGATGCTGTGAGTGCTGGGTGGAGGCAGGGTGCTGAGGGGAGGGTTGTTGGGTGGGCTGCATGAGGTTGGCTGCATTCCCAGGACGGGTGTCAGCAGCTCCTGGAAAGATCTGCTGCCTGCAGGGAGGTAGGGTTGTATCCCACTCTGAGGGCAGGAGTGAAGGGGACACTTGGTCGTGTTGTTTGGTGGATGAGCTGGGGAGTGTCGGGCAATCACAACTCTCCCTTCTCCCTTGTCTCCTCTTTCCGGCATTCTCTGTGTGAGCATGGGTGCAGCTACCCTCTGCCTCCACCACCATCTCCTGACCCCCTTCTCCCTTTTTCAGGCATCCAAAGCTTGGCGCAAAAACAAGATGGATGAGTCGAAGCATGAGATCCACTCTCAAGTGGATGCTATCACTGCTGGCACAGCCTCGGTGGTCAACCTTACTGCAGGTGTGTGGAGGGTCGGAGAAGGGGGTACCCCACCTCAGGAGAAGGCTTGGTCTCTCCTGTCTGGCTGAAGGTTGCGGCTCCTGCCCTCTATCAGACTGGAGGAGCCAGCCTGCCCCAGCTGGAGCTGAATCAGCCCCAACTGCTGCTAACTTGCTTGTAGAGCTGGCCTTGCCCCCACAGCTCACCCTGCCTTTTAGTCCTTCCAGCTCTCGGCTGACCACTGCCCTCTGGACCAGAAATGTGCTGTCCCTGCCATAGCTCTGTGTACAGCTGTGGCACAGTGCAGCTCTCGTTCCCCAGTCTCTCCTGCCCAAATTCCGCTGATGCAACCATCCTTCAGGCGTAAGAGCCAGAGGGTCTCTTCCCTCGCTCCCTGGAGGAAGAACCACATTGGTCACAGGCGCCGGGATGCGCTTTGGAGCATCGCTTGAAGCGTGTTCCATCCTGACTCGTCTCCTCCCTCTGCAGGTGATCCAGCGGACACAGACTACACCGCCGTGGGCTGTGCCGTCACCACCATCTCTTCCAACCTCACGGAGATGTCCAAAGGCGTGAAGCTGCTGGCTGCCCTGATGGAGGACGAGGGAGGGAACGGGCGGCAGCTTCTGCAGGCAGCCAAAAACCTGGCGAGCGCTGTCTCAGACCTGCTGAAAACAGCACAGCCTGCCAGCGCTGAGGTGGGGTGCAGGAAGGGCCTTGGGGCCAGAAAGGGGGGGTGGAAGCCAAGGGGGAACCATTGTGTGAGGTTTTAGGGCTTGCTCACAAGCCCGGTGTTGATTTTGCCTCGTTCCTCGCAGCCTCGCCAGAATCTCCTGCAGGCTGCTGGCCTCGTGGGCCAGACCAGCGGAGAGCTGCTGCAGCAGATCGGGGAGAGCGACACCGACCCTCGGTTCCAGGTGAGTGCACCTGACGGCACGCAGGGAAACCCGCTCCCTGAAACCACTGGCCTTCGCACAGGACCTGGTAGAAGGGCTCCAGGCCGAAGCTTGGCCGGTGCCTGGCAGTGACTTTGCTGAGAGGGAGGGGACAGGCCATTGCCCATCTTTGTCCCTAGAGCTGCTATGATATAATGCCTCTTATCTTGTGGATTCCCATATAGATCTCAGAAAGCCGGCGTGCTTGGATCCTGTCTGCCTCTGACCCAAAGACGGTAAAAGGGGGCTGTAGGCATGGCTTGGTGGTCCCTGCCCTCTCCAGTGTGAGGAGGGCTCCTCTGGGGACTGTCAACTGAACTTTGGAGAAGGGCTCTTGTCGAAAATCTGTTTTTCTGGTGGTTGGCTCTCAGAAGTCCATGCACTCGGGTCGCCGCTTGTGTGACCACTGCCCTGGGAGCCCTCCCTGGCAGCTGCCTCGGCTCCTGCCTGCTGATATCTGCCTGTGAGAGCTGCCTTCCTGCCCCTGTCGGAGGCCCAGGGTGGCTGGAGCCTCGTGGGGTGGTTTATTTTGGCTGAGCTGTCTTCCACCCAGCTTGCTCTCCCACGACTGCTCCTTCCAGCGCAAGGGAGATAGCACACCATGCTGGGAAGGAGGATCCAGCCGTAGTGTACACCAAAACAAACTCCAGAAAGATTAGTGGTGGCCACACAGCCTCAGCACAAGCACAACAACCTGGACAGATAGCCGAGGGGAGCAGAAATAGCACCAGGGCAGGAAGCCATGCTTGACCAGGCGGCAGTGCCAGGACAGGGCAGCCCCAAGGGCTGGATTTAGGACCTAGAAGGCAATTTGCACACCTGCAGAGGGATGCTCTGCCTTGCAGCTGCCAGACCCGAGTGTATCTACTTCCCTCTTTGGGCTTGGATGCAGCACTCTGGGATCTCTGGAGCTGGGTGCATGTGCTCTCCTCTGGTCTCTCCTCCTTTCTGTAAAGGTGGCGGATTGCAGCGGGAGTAGTCTTGGTTTGCAGGAGGCGAGGGCATGCTCTGATGTTTTCAGTGGCCGGAGGTTTAGCTGTTGCAGTGCGCGGGGCTGCTTATGCGCACGTGGCGGGAGGGTTGCAGGTGCAGCAGGCAGCACGGCCTGGTGCACCAGGGTCTTTGGCCCAAGCATTTGCTGCCTAGTGCTGCTGGTTTTCGCTGGTGGCGTGCCACAGAGCTAATCCTGAAGGCTGTGGCGTGCTGTCACGTCTGACCCCCTGTGGGAAAAGAGTTTGCTGCGTGCTGGTTGCTGTCTGTTCCTGCTGGCAGGGTGGCCCCATGCCTTCCCTGCTGCCTTGGGGCAGAGGAGGCTGGTTGCTGCATCCTACCTCTCCTTTAGCCCCAGGAATGACAGCAGAGATCTAGCCGCGTCACTAATGAGCTAGAAAGTACCTGACCAGTGCGCGTAGCATCTCCTGCTTGCCCTTGCTGGTGGGGCAAACCCCTGGGCAAGCAGCTGCGCCCCGGTGTGGCTGTGCCCTAGCTGACCTGTGCCTGCAATTTGGCTGGAGGGGTTTGTCACTTGTTTGCCGTTTGGCTTTGCACCCCATGCCAGCACAGCAGGTTGTCTCTGTGGTACAATCAGAGACTCTCTCAGCTGGGGGAGTGGGCAGCGAGCAGGTCCTGGGTGTCAGGGTGATGCTGAGCATTGCCCAAGCTCTGGGCAGTGTTCGTGGCAGTGCCATGGTGCAGGCTGCAGCTCAAGGCCAGGTTACACCCTCACGGCCAGCAGTAGCACGCAGTAGAGAAGGGGTCAAGGTGCCGCCAGCCACTCCCCAAGTGTTCGGAGCTGCCATTGCTGGGGCAGAGTGGACAAAAGGCCCCTAAGAGCTCATGTTTCCCTACTGAATATTTCACGAGAGTCTCGAGTGTGGCTGCCGGTGCTCCCGCTGCCATGGCTCCTGCTCTGAACCTTTCCATGTGTGTCCCCCTCCCAGGACATGCTTATGCATCTGGCAAAGGCGGTGGCGAGCGCGGCTGCTGCGCTGGTGCTCAAAGCCAAGAACGTGGCTCAGAAAACAGAGGACACGGCGCTGCAGACGCAGGTGATCGCAGCAGCCACCCAGTGTGCCCTCTCCACCTCCCAGCTGGTGGCCTGCACCAAGGTAAGCTGCAGGGTTAACCCTCGCCTTGGCGTGGCTGTGAGCGTCACCCAGCTGGTGGCAGCTCCGCAGTGGGGTCGTAGTTGTGCCAGGACATCCCTTGTGTCCTCGGGTGGGACACTGGGGGTCTGGCACCAGGAATGTGGGATCCCTGCTGCTGTGCCCAAGCACTGTCCTCTCTGGAGGAGCAGAAGCTGGGGACAGCTGTCCCTGCACAGCTCCTACAAGGAGCCCACCACGCTTGCTGCCCAGCCTTTCTCCTCCCTTCCAGGTTGTGGCTCCCACGATCAGCTCCCCGGTGTGCCAGGAGCAGCTGATTGAGGCTGGCAAGTTGGTGGCCAAGTCAGCGGAGGGCTGCGTGGAGGCCTCCAAGGCGGCCACTGACGATGACCAGCTCCTGAAGCAGGTGGGGGTGGCAGCCACAGCTGTCACCCAGGCCCTGAACGACCTGCTGCAGCACATCAAGCAGCATGCACTGGGCGGGCAGCCCATCGGGCGCTACGACCAGGCCACCGACACCATCCTCAACGTCACTGAGAACATCTTCAGCTCCATGGGCGACGCTGGTGAGAGCAGTTGATGGCACCTGGGATAGAGCATGGTGGATGGGGAGGTATTGGGGAGCCCAAGGGATTTGGTAACAAGCCACCCTTCCTTTCTGTCCCAGGGGAAATGGTGCGGCAAGCTCGTATTCTGGCCCAGGCCACCTCCGACCTTGTCAATGCCATCAAAGCTGACGCAGAGGGAGAGACAGACCTGGAGAACTCGCGCAAGCTGCTGAGCGCTGCCAAGATCCTGGCTGATGCCACTGCCAAGATGGTGGAGGCTGCGAAGGTCAGTGGTGTGGGGAGGATGGCTGCTGGCTTTGGCCCCCAGCCCCATCCGACACTGTCAGCTTGGTGCTGCAGAGGGGATGAGCAGCCCCTGGATGAGGGAATTGTTCCCAGAGCAGAGTCCTGCACCAAGCTGAGGTCCTGTGTGATGGAGTGGGGCTTCTCCTGGAGCTGTGGGTGGTTGCAGAGGAGCTGTTAGCTCTTCTGCTTCTGAGCTCTCCTGGGGGGACTCCCCAGCATCAGGCCGGAGCACAGCTGCCATTGCAGAGAACAAGGGACCCGGTGGTGCCTGCTAGCTGTGATGTGTTTTCTGCTTTCTCCAGGGAGCCGCAGCCCACCCAGACAGCGAGGAGCAGCAGCAGCGGCTGCGCGAGGCAGCAGAAGGGCTCCGCATGGCAACCAATGCTGCAGCCCAGAATGCCATCAAGAAGAAGCTTGTGCACAAGCTGGAGGTGAGATGCTGGGCAGGGGTGCTGCTGAGGGCAAGGAGACACAGCCAGCGAGCTAGATCTGGCCAGGACCCCCAGCATCCCTGCACATGCCAGAGGAATAAAGTCCTTTCCATGTAGTGTCCTTGCTGCATCCCTGTTTCTCCCATGCCCTTCCCTTGTGCACGCCATGTTGCTCTGGGACACCAGGCAGCAAGGGCGCTGGGGATGCTCCATTGTCGCAGGCAGAGAGAGCAAGGGAGGAGACGCTTAGGGAGAGCTGGGCCCCGGTGCGTTGCGGGGGTTCGGGGCAGGCAGCCCTGCTACCAGTGCTAACCCATGTCTCCCCCCCCCGTCAGCATGCAGCCAAGCAAGCCGCTGCCTCTGCCACCCAGACCATCGCAGCTGCACAGCACGCTGCCTCCTCCAACAAGAACCCTGCCGCGCAGCAGCAGCTGGTGCAGAGCTGCAAGGTAAGGGCCTGATCCTGGTGTGTCCCACGCCACCCATCCCTTCTCCCATTAGCCATGCTGGGGCTCCGTGCTTAGCCACAGTGGGCAGGCGGGACCTTGGGGTCCTCACACAGCTCCCCTGGGAGCCGATCTTGCGGTCATTGGTCCTGGGTTAGATTGGTCTCCTCCAGCCAAGCCTCTCCAGTGACCCTTCTCTCTGGCAGGTGGTGGCAGAACAGATCCCGATGCTGGTGCAGGGTGTACGAGGAAGCCAGTCCCAGCCGGACAGCCCCAGCGCCCAGCTGGCTCTCATCGCTGCCAGCCAGAACTTCCTGCAGGTACCTGGTCCTGGCACAGGTGTTATGGCTTTTGTACCCTGCCTGGCCCTCCTGAGAAGCCTACTGCCCGTGGGCAGCAGAGGGATGCTGCATGTTTGCCCCTTCTCACCACTTTTTCTTTTGGCCCGGCAGCCCGGTGGGAAGATGGTAGCTGCAGCCAAAGCCACTGTCCCCACCATCACCGACCAAGCCTCTGCCATGCAGCTCAGCCAGTGTGCCAAGAATTTGGCTGCGGCTCTGGCTGAGCTTCGCACGGCTGCACAGAAGGTGAGAGGCTGGGTCCCGTCCCGTGGTGGGACCCCAGCTATGCAGAGCCCGGGGGGACAGCGAGGATGACCTGGTTGCAGGTCATGGTCTCTGGCCCAGCACAGTGGGTTCAGCGATCACCCCTCTCACCTTCCCTTCTCCCCCACTGCAGGCTCAGGAGGCGTGTGGACCCCTGGAGATCGACTCTGCTCTGGGCCTGGTGCAGAGCCTGGAGAGGGACTTGCAGGAAGCCAAGGCAGCTGCCCGCGATGGCAAGCTCAAGCCTCTGCCGGGAGAGACGGTGAGGGCAGGGGAGGGGTGGTGCGGGGTGGGCGCTGGAGCAGGGGAGCCACCAGAAGGTGCAACCCACCAGCATGTGTCCACTCCTCCCCCTGCAGATGGAGAAGTGTGCCCAGGACCTGGGGAACAGCACAAAAGCCGTCAGCTCCGCCATCGCACACCTCCTGGGAGAGGTGGCCCAGGGCAACGAGAACTATACAGGTACTGGCCTTCGGGCTGAGGCTGGGAAAGGGGAGGGGCCTGTCCCAGCAGCCACTGACCTCTCCATCCCACTAGGAATTGCTGCCCGCGAGGTGGCCCAGGCCCTGCGCTCGCTCAGCCAGGCTGCCCGTGGCGTGGCTGCCAGCACCCCCGACCCACAGGCGCAGAATGCCATGCTGGACTGTGCCAGTGACGTCATGGATAAAGCCAACAACCTCATCGAGGAGGCGCGGAAAGCAGTAGCCAAGCCCGGTGACCCAGAGAGCCAGCAGCGCCTGGCCCAGGTAGGGGGATCAGGGGTTGCTGGTGCCCCCTGCCAGCCCATGGGAAGGGCATGGGTCTGGCTGGGGGACGACGACTGCTCTTTGCTTCTCCACAGGTGGCCAAGGCGGTGTCGCAGGCCCTGAGCCGCTGTGTCAACTGCCTGCCGGGGCAGCGGGACGTGGACGCTGCCATCCGGATGGTGGGAGAGGCCAGCAAGAGGCTGCTCGCGGATTCGGTGAGCTGAGCTGGGGCAGGAAGGGAAGGGGAAGCTTTATAGGGATGCAAGCCGGTCCGGCTACACCAGGTTTCCCTCTGGCGTGTCCCTAAGCATGTGCCCGATCTTCATCACCATCCCCATCCTCCTTGCTGCCTCTCCTAACCTCTCTCTCTGCTCCAGTTCCCTCCCAGCACCAAGAGCTTCCAGGAGGCACAGAGCCAGCTGAACCGGGCAGCCGCAGGGCTCAACCAGTCCGCCAACGAGCTGGTGCAGGCATCGCGTGGCACCCCTCAGGACCTGGCCAAGTCCTCTGGCAAATTTGGGCAGGACTTCAATGAGTTCCTGCAGGCGGGAGTGGAGATGGCCAGCCAGTCCCCGGTGAGAGCAAACACCCGTTGGGGCATCCTGGATACAGTTAGAGGTTTGGGGCGCCTGGGAGGGCAACTGGCCACAGGCACGGTGGTGGTTAGGGGGGCTGTGGTCAGTGCAGCTGCTGAGATGGGGTCTGGAGCTGCGAAAGACCGCAGCAGCAGGCAGGAAGTGGCTTGATTCACCCGCCGTGTCCTTGGTGTTGGCGGGACAAGTTGGATGAAGGGAACCGGCTCAGCTTGAAGACCACTGGAGGAGAGTCAGGGTGGGTGTGAAGCTTGGACACCTGCTCAGGTAACTCTTCTTGGCTCCTTGCAGAATAAGGAAGACCAGGCGCAGGTGGTGTCGAACTTGAAGAGCATCTCCATGTCCTCCAGCAAGCTGCTGCTGGCTGCAAAGGCGCTCTCCGCTGACCCCACAGCCCCCAACCTCAAGAATCAGCTGGCAGCAGCGGCACGGTAGGAGGAACTGCTCCCCATGAGCTGTTTGCTGTGGCAGTGGGGACAGGTGGCAGAGCTGGCATTGATCCGTGGGTCTTTCTTCTGTGTCTTCGGCAGGGCGGTGACCGACAGCATTAACCAGCTGATCACCATGTGCACCCAGCAGGCACCGGGCCAGAAGGAGTGTGACAATGCCCTGCGGGAACTGGAGGTGAGAAGCCACTTGCTGAAGCAGTGGAAGGGCTGAGATGGGTGCTGAGGTGATGGGTAGGGGAGGCTGTGTCCCGCTATGAAGGATAGGAGGGAGCAAAGAGGAGAGGAAAGTGGAGGGCGTGGAGCCTTCCTCTGGGTCTGACATCTGCATCCCTGCAGACTGTGAAGGAGCTGTTGGAGAACCCCACGCAGACCGTCAATGACATGTCTTACTTCAACTGCCTCGACAGCGTCATGGAGAACTCCAAGGTGAGCCCTGAGCTGGGAGCGGAGGTTTGGGGAAGGACAAGGAGGGTTTGGGAAGGATGTGGGGGCAAAGGGAAAGGTGGTTCCTCCCGCGTTGATGAAGCACGGTGAGCTGGGAGCGGGATGTCGTCCCCATAACCACTGCGTGGTGTCCTGCAGGTGCTGGGTGAGTCCATGGCTGGCATCTCCCAGAATGCCAAGAACAGCAAACTGCCCGAGTTCGGTGACTCCATCAGTGCCGCTTCCAAAGCTCTTTGCGGGCTGACGGAGGCAGCTGCTCAGGTGAGACATACTTAGCAGCCCCAAGCATTACCCCTGCCACACCCCTCCCCTGCCATCCACGCCTGGCTCCCTGGGACGGGGCTGCCAGCTTCTTCAGCAGCCCGTGCACACGCTCTCACCGCCTCTCTCATGCTCCTAGGCTGCCTACCTCGTGGGGGTCTCAGACCCCAACAGCCAGGCTGGACAGCAAGGCTTGGTAGACCCCACTCAGTTTGCCAGAGCTAACCAAGCCATCCAAATGGCCTGCCAGAACCTGGTGGACCCTGCCTGCACCCAGTCCCAGGTGGGTATGAGGTGGGGCACTGTTGTGGGTGTTTTCTTGCACAAAAGGGAGTGTGAGGCTAGTTGGGAGAGCTGAGAGCTGGCCAAGAGTATGGCCAGTGTCTCATCAGGCCCCATCAGCTGTACTGGGAACCAGCTGGCAGCTTTGGTGCATTGGTGACAGTCCAGCTGGGGGGCTGCGTGGGTGTGCAGGACCTTGGCAATCCTGCTTGAGTAGCAGGAGGCACCCCTGTGGTGACTGATGCCCCACGTGGGGCTGGTGGGAAGGGAGAGCTGCAGCGATGGGGAGTCGTGTTGGATCCTGCCTTACTCTGCTCTTCCCCGCAGGTGCTGTCAGCTGCCACCATCGTAGCGAAGCACACCTCAGCCCTGTGCAACACGTGCCGCCTGGCCTCCTCCCGCACTGCCAACCCCGTGGCCAAGCGCCAGTTTGTCCAGTCGGCCAAGGAGGTGGCCAACAGCACGGCCAACCTGGTGAAGACTATCAAGGTGCGGTCTCCCTGCTGGGGCACCGTGGTGAGAGTGGGATTTGGGGCATGGCGGGGGTTGGATAACTGCTCTGGTCTCTCTACTCCAGGCTCTGGATGGCGAGTTCAACGAGGAGAACAGGGAGCGGTGCCGTGCCGCCACCGCCCCTCTCATAGAGGCCGTGGATAACCTGACGGCCTTCGCCTCCAACCCAGAGTTTGCCACCGTTCCTGCCCAGATCAGCCCGGAGGTGGGATGCTGCAAGGGCAGGGAGGATGTGGCCTGGCTGCGACAGAGGCTGCTGTTGGGTGGGGAGGAGCTGTGCCTCCCCCTGAGCTCGGGATGGAGTCACAGTGCAGGGCTGGTGCCTTGTGAGGCTGTGACAGGGATGGCAGCAAGCCTGGGGCTTTGAGGGGTTGCTTCAGGGTGAGGCTTGAAGGGAAAGGGAGCAGCTTCCCATGCTCAGTCCCTTGCCTCACGCAGCCCACTGTCTCCCTGTGCAGGGGCGCAGAGCCATGGAGCCCATCGTCTCTTCGGCAAAGACCATGCTGGAGAGCTCTGCCGGCCTCATCCAGACTGCCCGGTCTCTGGCTGTCAACCCCAAGGACCCACCGCAGTGGTCAGTGCTGGCTGGCCACTCGCGCACCGTCTCAGACTCCATCAAGAAGCTGATCACCAACATGAGGTGAGGAGACTCCTGTCCCCTCGACTGTGGCCCTGTCCCTGCTGGCACATACCCCTGCCCTGAGTGAGCATCCCTGGGGATGCATTGGCTCATCATCTCCTTGGCCAGTGCTGGAGGGTGCAGGCAAGGGACGGGACATCCCTCTTGTCTTGTGTGGCAGCAGCTCCTCCAGCCCTGGCATGAGTTGATGGGAACGCGTGCCCAGGCTCCGTGATGCTGGGTTGCCCCAAAGCTGGGGAGAGAGGTCCTGCCCCTCGCTGGCACAGGCTGGGGCTGGGGGCAAAGGGTTGGCACAGCACCTGCCAGCGCTGGGCTGATCCGTCTGTTACACAGGGACAAGGCTCCAGGACAGCGGGAGTGTGACGAGGCCATCGAGGTCCTGAACAGATGTATGCGGGAGGTGGACCAGGCCTCCCTCGCTGCCATCAGCCAGCAGCTGGCCCCCCGAGAAGACATCTCCCAGGAGGTGAGCTGGGGATGCGCTGCTGCAAGTTTAACAAGGGCGGCTTCCCCCCGGCCTTCGCCCCTGCTCCTGGTGGCACGCAGTTACCCCAGCCCTGCCCAGCCTCACGCAACGCCCTCTCTTTGCAACAGGCTTTGCACAACCAGATGATCACGGCTGTCCAGGAGATCAGCAACCTGATTGAGCCTGTGGCCAGTGCGGCACGGGCCGAGGCCTCGCAGCTGGGGCACAAGGTAAGGACGGGGATGGTGTGCGTGGAGGAGCTTTCGGCCAGAGGAGAGGCACAAGGCAGATGGGGCTGGGAGCTTCTGGCGCTGATGTGGCTCTTCCCTAGGTGTCCCAGATGGCTCAGTACTTTGAACCGCTCATTATGGCGGCTGTCGGCGCGGCCTCCAAAACGCCCAACCACCAGCAGCAGATGAACCTCCTGGACCAGACCAAAACACTGGCCGAGTCCGCCCTGCAGATGCTGTACACGGCCAAGGAGGCGGGTGGGAACCCCAAGGTGAGCGGGAGGTGCACGTGGCAGTGGCATGCTCCGGGTGGGCACCCCGTGGTGCGCGCGCCGGACATGGAAACGTGGGGAGAGCGTGTCGCGTTCCTGTCGGGAGGGGAGCCGCTGCCTGCCTTCCCTCACTCTGGCTTGCCCTTGCAGCAAGCTGCCCACACCCAGGAGGCTCTGGAGGAGGCGGTGCAGATGATGAAGGAAGCAGTGGAGGACCTGACCACCACCCTGAACGAGGCAGCCAGTGCTGCCGGTGTCGTGGGGGGCATGGTGGACTCCATCACCCAGGCCATCAACCAGGTGAGAGCAGCGTGGAGATGAGAGGAGGAGTCAGGGTTAAACCCTACAGGTGTTTGCGCCGAGAATGGGAGCCAGAGTCTCCTGATGGTCTCTTGCAGCTGGATGAGGGGCCAATGGGTGAGCCAGAGGGGACCTTTGTGGACTACCAGACCACGATGGTGAAGACAGCCAAGGCCATCGCAGTGACCGTGCAGGAGATGGTGGGTGCAAGCGAGGCTGTCCCCACAGAAAGTGCTGCCTGCCACCCGGGCAGGCAACTTTCCCCCTTGCTTGACTGTCCCAGAGTATGGCTCCCCCAACCACTGTTCTTTTCCATCGACAGGTCACCAAATCCACCACCAACCCGGACGAGCTGGGCATACTGGCCAACCAGCTCACCACTGACTACGGGCAGCTGGCGCAAGAGGCCAAGCCGGCTGCGCTCACCGCCGAGAATGAGGAGGTGCGAGTGTGGGGGGGAGCGTGCCATGCAGCATACACACCTCCCCTGCATCACAGCATGTGGAAATGTGGAGCAAAGCTGTTTGCTTTTTCCCTCTCCGGGGTGGGAGAGAGGAGCTGGGTGGCGTTTCCCGGCTGGTGTGGTGGATGTGGGGCTTAGTTCCTTGCCGGCTCTCTCACGCACGTGTTCCTATCCAGATCGGTTCCCACATCAAGCGCCGGGTGCAGGAGCTGGGTCACGGCTGTGCTGCCCTGGTCACAAAGGCTGGAGCCCTGCAGTGCAGCCCCAGTGACGCCTACACCAAGAAGGAGCTGATCGAGAGCGCACGCAAGGTTTCGGAGAAGGTGAGCGGGGTGATGGCATGGCGAGGCAGGAGGGATGCTGGATTTAGCCATGTTCCCTTGGAGCTGCCATGCTAGCTTCTCCCCCGGCTTCTTCTGCTGGCTCTCTCAGCCAGCTGGTGGGGTGGAGGATGGATGGACCCCCCTCTCCTGGCACCACAACAGCAGCTGGTGCTGTGATGTCCCGGTACCGACGTGCCCATGATGGCCTGGCAAGGGAGACTGATCTACGCACCGGTGGCAGCCCAGGGCTCCCCAGGTCGGCTCTTGCAGCGGTGGGCATAGTGTTTGCTCTGTCTCCAGCCAAGCCTGCAGCTCATGCTGGGTGACCGACCTCCCCTTCGATTTTTGCTGGTGTGGTGGGCAGCGTCCTGTCCATCCCTCGGTCTGAAGGACATACTTCCGAATCGCAGATGAAAACACGGCTAAAAGCTCTGGTCCGTAAGGCAGCAGTAGAGCAGCAAGAGCGCAAAAGCAAAACCCTTGTTCATGGTGCTGGGAACGTGCCTGCACGCTCGGGATCTCCCACAGGTCCTTTCTTTCCAAGAGTGCTTTCCATCAGGAAACTTGTTCTCCTGTGAGTGTTTGCCCAAGTACAGAAATTGTTTAGCAGCTAAAGAAGGAATGAGCCACGATGTTCCGATGCCGATCATGCAAACTGTACTCATGTGGAAACCAGCAGAGTCCCCAAACAGGGTGAAAATACATAAATAGAAGCTAAGAAGGGCTGTCCAGACGATGCAGTTCCCAATTCCCCTCCTTGGTGTGAAGTGGCTCCATCTGGGCGGTGTTGGGGGTTGCCTGATCCTGCTCTGCTCCCCAGTGACCCTACTCGTACCCCGCAGGTGTCTCACGTGCTGGCAGCCCTGCAGGCCGGGAACCGCGGGACGCAGGCCTGCATCACAGCCGCCAGCGCTGTCTCCGGCATCATTGCTGACCTCGACACCACCATCATGTTCGCCACAGCAGGAACCCTAAACCGGGAGAACTCGGAGACCTTCGCTGACCACAGGTACCTGGGCACGTCGTTGGCTCTCTGACCCCTTCCCAGAGACGGGGATGTCAGGCTGTCTCCCATGGCCTCCTGTCGTTCCAAGCTGTGGACCAGCTCCGCGGGGAGCTGCAAGTTCAGGTCACGCTGACTGTCCTTCCTCCAGCTTGTACACACAGAAGGCAGGGTCCACAGTCTCTACACCTCAGGGAACCATGTGTAGAGGGCTGTGTCCTCCCTGACTCCCTTCTTCTCCCCAGGGAGGGCATCCTGAAGACGGCCAAGGCATTGGTGGAGGACACCAAGGTGCTGGTGCAGAACGCCACAGCCAGCCAGGAGAAGCTGGCCCAAGCTGCCCAGTCCTCCGTGTCCACCATCACCCGCCTGGCAGAGGTGGTGAAGCTAGGCGCCGCCAGCCTGGGATCTGAAGACCCAGAGACTCAGGTGGGTTGGGAGGTGTGGGGCGTACAGAGGCTGCTCACAGCTTGCTTGAAGGGACTGGGGGTTGAAGTTGTGCGGTGCTGTGGGTGCGACTGTAGCCAAGCCGTTGTCCTGGTCTTGCTTTCTGCAGGTAGTCCTGATCAACGCTGTGAAGGATGTGGCCAAGGCACTCGGGGACCTGATTGGTGCCACCAAGGCAGCTGCTGGCAAAGCTGGGGATGACCCTGCTGTCTACCAGCTGAAGAACTCTGCCAAGGTGTGAGCCGGGGGTGATGGGCAGGGGGGCCTGGAGAAGGAGCAAGGGGGGTTGTCTGCCTGTCTGGGGCCAGGGGGACAACCTGGGGACAGTCAGGGTGAAGTGGGGGTGGAGGGGGCACGAGAAATGTGGACTCCAACAAATGTTGGTGGGAGAACAAGGTGAGGGTGAGGTGGTGTGAGTGGGGACAGGGCTGTTGGGGACCAAACCACGAGGGTGTGACAGGAGCCAGCACGAGCTCGTGTGGGGCTTCAGCTGGCTGTCTTCTCCCTTTCACAGGTGATGGTGACAAACGTCACGTCCTTGCTGAAGACAGTGAAGGCAGTTGAGGACGAGGCCACGAAGGGGACGCGGGCACTGGAGGCCACGATAGAGCACATACGCCAAGAGCTGGCAGTGAGTACAGCTGCAGTGCCGCCCCGCTTGCCAGCCGCACTGCTCGCCAGCCACCACGCTCACCAGCCACCCCGTGCCTCACCGCCGCCTCTTGCCTCGCAGGTCTTCTCCTCCCCTGTGCCTCCCGCCAAGGTCTCCACCCCGGAGGACTTCATCCGTATGACCAAAGGCATCACGATGGCCACAGCCAAAGCGGTGGCCGCAGGCAACTCGTGTCGACAGGAGGATGTTATCGCCACGGCCAACCTGAGCCGCCGCGCCATCGCGGACATGCTGCGCGCCTGCAAGGTGGGGCGGGCAGGGGATGTGGGTCCAGCACGGGTTTGTGGGTGCCCGCAAGGATGGTGCTGGATGTGAATTGGGACTTCTCTGTCTCCGGGTTTCAGGAAGCCGCCTACCACCCGGAGGTGAACGGGGACGTGCGGCAGCGGGCGCTGCGCTTCGGCAAGGAGTGTGCTGATGGCTACCTGGAGCTGCTGGAGCATGTGTTGGTGGTGAGTGTCCTTGGCCCGGTTCCCAGGGTGGGCAGAGGCTGCCTATGGATGCCAGGATACTTCCCAAATCCCCGTGGTCCTTGGGCTCTGCGCCTCCTCCCATCGAGGTCTTTGTACGGGCCCCTTCGCTGCCTGCGCAGGCACAGCACACTCCAAGCCTCAGCTGAGGAAGCAGATGTCAGAGAGATAAACAGGCTCTGGAGAAAGGTATTTTGACTAACAACAGATGGAGATCAACTGGCTGTAAACAGATGGAGGCTGGAAATTTGACAACACGGGAGCAAAATACTGAAGCAGCTTCCAGTAAAAGTGGTGGGAGTGAGAGACCTCAGGCAGGATTGTTAAGCTCACAGCGCAGCAGGAGATGGGCAGCAGCCATGGTCGCAGAGGTGATGACTACAAGTGCTAGCTGCACCCTTCTGATCCGGCCTTCCTCTGGGTGTTCCGAAGGATTTCAGCTTTAAATAGGTGTCCTACAAAATGAGTGTTGTTTACAAGAAGCAAATGCAGACTGTAGAGCGGTGGAAAGGCTCTGGTGAGGTCCTTCTAGCAGTTTGCATTCTTGGCGAGATCACAGAGGTGGAGTCAAGGCACTGGGGGGATCTGCAGGCCAAGCCCGGAGCTGCGAGGGCCCTGGGACCGGGGTGAGGACAAAGGTTGAGGCTGGCTCAGCTCTGTGGCCAGGTTTCACTGAGCTGGTTCAGAGGGCTCCGAGAGAGGCCACCGTTCAGGTTCACCAGCTGCAGGGCAGCAGGGCTCAGACTGGTTTCCTGCAGGGAAAAGCCCCCTTAGGCAGGGCGTAGCCAGTACTGGCAGCACAAAGAGGGGGTGGGCAGCAACGGATGGCTGGAAAGTGAAGCTGGGCAGAGGGGAGGTCAAAGGGTGGTTTTATCTGAAGGAGGTAACAACTGGGGTACTGTTCCAAGGGGAGCAGCGGGTTTTGCATCCTCTGCACCTGGATCAAATGTCTGTCTGGGGGATGCTTTAGCCACACATAGGTCATGGCAGCCAAGACGAGGAGAAATTCCCTGGCTGACCTGTTGTTAACAGATGATCGGGCTAATGACGTAGGGTGGCAGTGCCCTAGGCTAGCCTACTTGCAGGAACACGCTATTCTGCTGTATTTTGGGTGTAACCATCCAGCTGCCATGCAACATCTCTTGGATATCGCACACGGGTACGTCCCATGAAGTGTTCACTGGAGGTGCAGCTGGGTAATCTCGTAGCCATCAGCTCCAGAGACCATTTAGCAATTTTAAACACATCGTCAGAGCTGGTTAATAATGTGGCATTTAGCCTGGATGCACTCCTGAGGGCAAACCAGCCATCACCGTGTGCCACCGGCTCAAGGACTACGGGCCACGTGCAGCTCTGGTGACTCCGCCGGGGGGGTCCCACGTGTGTCCAGGGCGATACCCCCCTGCAGCACTCGGGTCTGTAAAGGCAGAAAAGGAGCTCACGGGTCCCGTTTATGGGAGGGCAGCAGGTTCCTGGACAGCCTGAGAGGGAAGCGCGCAGGGGAGCGGGAGGGGAGACGGCAGATGCGACGTGGCCTCACTCCCTGGCAGCGGCAAGTCCGTTGCTGTACGCTGGGTCCCCTTGGGAACCGGTGCCTCGCACGGAGCGTGGGCAAGTGGGAGCAGAGCTTCAGAGACGGGATGGAAAACGTGGCTGCCGGCAGAGGAGTGGAGAAGCCTGCATATTTCACTGGGGAGGGGAAGGAATGTGAACCTCCATGGGGACCTGGTATTTGGTAACCATAGGTCTTTCCCTCTAAAAGCAGAGAGATCCGGTGGCTGAAAACTGCAGTGAAGCAACTCAGGGTGGGGAGAATTAAGGTGTAAAGGGGGGTGAGGAGGAGAGCGGCTCTGCGACTGCTCTGGGTGTGGGTGGCTCCTCTGGCCCTGGGGAGCCTCATCCGGGCACCCCAGCCCTGCAAGGGCCCTTCAGTACGAGCTAATGCTGGCAGCACGGCTCCCCATCTGGGACCTCTGATCCCCTTTCCCACCTCTCCTCGCTGCCATTCACCCCCTCCTGGAGTGCACCCACTTTCCCCTGCCCCCCCAGTGCCCGTGTGTCCCAGCCGGGGCGTTCACTGCTTTCTTCTCTTTCTTCTCCCTCCCTCCCTGTCAGCCGGTGAGTAGGGCGACGTTGGGGTGCCTGCTGGTGTCTAACCTCGGCATGAGCCTTGCTCACGGCGTGTCTGCGTGCCCAGCCCAGTGCTGGGGTGGCACTTGTGTGTGTCCACGGGCACCCCGGGGTCCGTGTGTGTGTGTACTCACACCCGCTCTAGCTGATGGGCGCTGCTGCCTGAGTGCTGCGAGTCGGGCCAGCGGTGAGCTCTGCTTGCGCCTACAGACCCGGTGTGTGTGTACACGCGTGTGCTGTGGTGTGTGCATGTGTCCCCCCCCAACCCCAGCGATGGATCCTCGTGGCTGTGCCAGCCACTTTATGCCAGTGGGACCATCCCTCCTGGGCTGGGACATGGCTCTGGGGTCCTGCCCTTTGCCCAGCTTGTGTTTGCGGGCAAATC